>JAPDVU010000007.1:128583056-129976806 GCA_026230045.1 Corynorhinus townsendii
GCTTTTTTCCTTCTTCTTCCCTTCATGACTTTTTTTTTGTTTTTTTCATTTGTGCCTTAATTTTGGACATACTTCAGGTCTTCCTGTCATTTTTCACGTTTTCATTAAACAATTCCTTTCACTGCTGTGATATGAATTATCACCCATGTGCTACAAAATTTATGTCTCTGGATCTCTTCTTTGGTCTTTGGACTCGTATGGCCAACTGCTGCTAAACCATCTCCATACAGAGATGTCCATCTCACTCAGCAAGTCCAAGCTAAACTTTCTCCACCAAACCTTCTATACATTCTACCTTTGTTCTTGATCCCAGTAGGTATAAGCCCATCCATCCATGGCATAAATTTCAGAACCGCCTGGGACACATTCTCCCCATCCCCCACTACACAGTCAAGCATCAAGTCTTGCCCATTTTCGCCCCTAAGTAGGCCCCCTAAGTAATTCTCAAATAAATTCCTCACTTTTCAACTTAGAGATTGCTGTTCTTGTTAAGGCCCTCCCAGCTTTGAAGAGTTGTCAAATCACTCCTCAGCTTTAAGAGTTCTATTCTACCAGAACAAGCATGTCAAACTCATGGCCCATGGGCCACATGCCTCATTTGTTTGGCCTGTGTTAGCCTTTGAGTTTGACATGCTTGCACTAGAATATAAGCTTCATGAGGACAGGTTGTGTGCTCACCTATGCATCCTGCGTATCAAGCATAGTGCCCAACACTCAGGAAATGCCTGTCAAATGAACTAACAGCTCCCTGTGGCCTAGGGTGCTCGGCCCTTCAGGACCATCCTCACCCTTTCTTCCTGCCAGGAATGCCCTTCTCTGCCCTGCCTGGTCCCAGCCCCTGATCACCTCCTACTTTCTTAATTAAGTCACAGCTCAGATATCACCTTCCCCAGAATGCCTTCACACACACACACACACACACACACACACACACACACACACACACACTTCCCCAATGATGGGTGAGGCTCTCCTCCCCAGAGCACTGAGAGCACCTCATGCCCTTCTCTTCACTTGACTCTCATATTGTTGTGTGGTGACCCTGTTATGCCTGTCTACCGTTCTACACTATGAATATTCTGCAGTCCTGGACTATACCTTAGTCACCCTTTTATCCTCCATCCCAGGACAATGTCTATGTCACATTAGATACAAATATGTTTTTGAATAAATAAATGAATAACTTAAGTGATATATAGAGGATCCCTGTGTTAAATTGTCACCGGATGCTATGCTCTCCTATATTAAATATCATAAAACATCTAAAAATGACTTGCATGATTTAAAAACATATCACAAACTCGCATTCACATAAACACACACCACCATAAAAATATATTAACACTCAGTTGCAGTATAACACAGTCCAAAGAAAGGAAACTTGAAGCTACACATATCCCAGGGTGAAATCTGACAACAACACTTACATGGTCTTAGACAAGGTCACAACCTCCCTGACGCTTCATGTCCCTAATCTGTAAATGGGGATAAAGAAATACTCCTCTGTAGACATAACATACATAAATTTCCAGGCATGCAGCAAGCACTCAATAAATAGAATTTACTATAGCTGTTAATGTAACAACACAGGCTGACCTAGTCAACCCTGAAATAGCTACATACAGGTGTATTCAGTTATAGACCTTCTGGAACAAAGGGTTAACCCGAGCTGGCTTAGCATACAGCTTGGTATGCCTTGGGCTATCTCCCAGCTGGTGTGTGCTCAGGGAATGCAAACTGATCTTATTTTCACCTTCAAATAACATGATTTTACAGGTGGCTTGCTCCTCCCCACCCTATCAAGTCTAATTTGATCCCTAATATTTATAAATCATGTTACAGTATACAAAGCACTTTGACATATCTTCTCTCTTGGTCATCCATCACATCAGTATGATGCCAGAATCTTTTTTTGTTCAGGCCAGAAATAGTGGGGTTCTTTTCTTCAAAAATTTCTACACTTCCTGTCCTATTCCAAAATATGGATAAATGAGAGTCTGGTGATCTTGACATACATAGCAGCTCTGCGAAAAATGATGAAATAAACATAGTGTTCAAAATTGAAAGTTAGTCTGCACCTATCCATGGGCAGGATTCTCTTGCTCTTCTCATTTGCATTTTGAAACCAGCGGAGTCTCTTGAATAAATGATCTCTGGGGCCTGAAAGAGCTGGCACATCTCAAGTGAACCATCCAGCCCCTCCAGGTCAGGGGAGTCACCAGTCCAGGTGGGGAATACACCCATGTGTGTGATGCTCCTGCATACACACACTCCAATTCCCACATCTGCACGTGTCCATACATACATGCACACACACATGACTATGCTTGCCCATGAAGCACACACAGCAGACAGGATCACTGAGTGCCACCATCCCACACCTCCAGCGTTGTCACATCTCCTTAGTCCCCTCCGCCAGACTTTTTCACCCCTGTCTAAACAATGTCTCTTAGGATCCTTAAAGGCACAGAACCTCAGCAGATTGATTCCTTATATGTTTCTCAATCAATGATGTCATCTGAGGAAAAGGAACCAGAAAGACCCATGCAGAGGTGCCACTATGAAAAGGCACACATGTTTACCTGTATGTGTTTGAAGTTGAGAAATAGGAGATGCTGAGATTTTCATTTATTTATGAGTATCTGAAAGTCTGTTAGGGGCCCTGGTGGGGTGGCTCAGTTGGTTGGGGCATTGTCCCATACACCAGAAGGTTTCGAGTTCGATCCCCAGTCAGGGCACCTGCAGGAGGCAACCGATAGTTTATCTCTCACATTGATGTTTCCATCTCTCTCCTCTCTCTCTCTCTCTCTCTCTCTCTCTCTCTCTCTCTCTCTCTCTCTCTCTCTCTCCCTCTCTCCCTCTCTCCCTCTCTCTCCCTCTCTCTCCCTCTCCCTCTCCCTCTCCCTCTCCTTCTCCCTCTCCTTCTCTCTCTCATCAATAAGAACATATCCTTGGGTGAGAATTCAAAAAAAAAGTCTGAAGTCTGATATGCTGACACTCCTATTTGAAAATCTTAGTGACACCTGCTTGATAACCGGAACACACTATGCATGTAAGCATTCAACTCACTCAACAACCAAAGAGCACCTACAATTTGCTAGAGCCCTAGGTAAAGCCTGCTCCTCTCAAAACATACGCCCCTGAGGCTATGTCTACCCAAATTCAAATTCAAGGAATTCAGCAAAAAATGTGAAATTCTTCATATGGATTTCAAAGGAATCCCTGGAAATCATTAAGCCAAATTCACTTAACATGGCAAGTGTGAGCAGGGTGTTTTGTTTGAACACAGTGCACCTGCCCTCTTCCCCTGTCAGCTTTGAGATGTTTTTAAATACCAGAAGCTCACAGATTAATACTTCAGGGCACACACATGCTATGGATTCGGGGGTTGCATGAAAATGTGCCTGGGAATGGTCTGGAGGTGAAACCTCTTCTAAGTGCACGCTCTGTCCTGCTGAGCCATGAACAAGTGTGGGGAGGCGATGGCTGTGCTGGGCAGAGCTGGCAAGAGCCTGACGCTGTGCCTGGTGGTGGCCCACACGCGCCTTTCGTGGGAGGCCCACTTGTTAGAAGGTTATCTCCCTTGCACACTTCTTCCGACTCTCTCCATCGACTCTCCTTTTTCTCATTTCCTTCCCTGTCCCGCCCTCGCAACCTTGCCTTTGCCAAGTCTGTAGGCCTGCCAGGGTTCTTGTTGAGCCCCTTTTTAATGCTGTGATAAAATATGCTTATTGCCCCACTTAAGAGAGGCCTGAAGGGTAATTTTGGGGACTCGGGGCAGATGGTAAATTGGTGGTGAGACCATGGAAACCCAGCACTGCTCTCCAAGTCTGCGGCTCTCACCCAGACACCACACTTCCTCTTCGCACCCTTCCAGCCCGACCATATCTGCCACTGTGGACTTTTAATCTAGCATCGCATCTCACTGACTATCCAATTATCCCTTAGTTATGGCTCTATTTTAATGACTGCATTGTGCCAGCCAGTGTCTTTACAAACAACCTAAGTGTGTCTAGTTCTGCATCAAATAAGGTTGATTTCGAAAACCTTAACAATTTAGCAACTGTGTTGTATTGCTTTAAGTACACACACACACACATTCATAAGTGCACACATATGATCATATGACAGTAGTCATGGGTAGTTTGCAGAGGCAGAGACAGCATCTGTTAAATTGAGTTCATTTCCCAGTTCTCACATACCACAAATAAAACCTACAAAAATGATAATTTTTCAAACACTGAATCTTCTCTCTCTGTGTAATGAGGCATATAAAGAGGAGGAGAAGAATTTTTGTGCTTTTTTTTTTTTCTCCTTTTTGCCTTTGGTGAAAATCCTCCAAGGAGTAATTTCATCTTTAAATGAAAAGTTTTGTATCAGGTGATTGAGCTCCAGGAATCACTGAAGCCTCAGGTTCAGACATGGAGACGCATAAGCGCACACTCACACTCACGCCTACACAGCAATGTACACCTACCATGCACCGAGGAGTCAGGCAAAAAAATTGCAGGAAACCTAATTTAAATGTTACAGTGTAATGAGATGTAAAGCAGCTTGGCAGTCAACTACATTTTTAAAGTCCTCTAGCCCTCAAATACTTTGCTGTCCTGCACAAGACTATGCCCCATTCTCCTCTAGGCCTGGCTGCTATGGGCGGTGAGGGCAGAGACCCCAGGAGGCTCTGGACCAAGACCAGCACCGTGGGTCACTTCCCAATGCCCCTTAAAATATTAACTTGCCCACAGTCTAATATCTTTTAGGTCTCAACTCTGATGCTCTCAGATCATCACTCATCTGCACTGTTGAACTCATTCATCCACAAAATTTTAAATGAATCAATAATGCTAAGCAAACATCTACCGATATAAAACATCACCCAAAATACTCCAAAAGCTTTCCGTAAGAAACCTACACAGCACTGATACGTACATCCTGCCCAATTGCTTTACATTTGAGAATCAATGACAACACCATCCCATGAGGACCCCACTGTGGTCTCAGAAGAGAATCTAGATTCCTACATGGGGTAGGTACCTTCAGGGAAAAGAAGTTACAAGCAGAAAGAAACTGCTACCAAGAAGTGAAAATCAGTTCATATATATATATATATATATATATATATATATATATATATATATATCTTAAAACCGGAAAGTAGATGAGTAATTCACAAATTATTCAAGTGCACTGAATGTTCAAATTCTACTAAGCAGTTTGTTGTGGAGAAAAAATCTCATAAACTGAAGAGATGATAAAGCCTCATTACACTAGGAATCTTAAAAGTTCTAATTTATGTTTTAATAACATTTCCTTTTCCTATGCCATTGTATTGTGGCTGGCATGCTATTAATAAAAATAAACTCCTGTATTAAATTATTTTAATGACTCTATGAGCTTCCACTCCTGAAATCATATCTATGAACTGTAGTTCAGAGTTAAATGTTTACATTTTTTAAAACGCTCTAATCCACCTAGCACCATATATTTCCAAATATTTATACCTAAATATTTAAAATTTTATTCTTCATTTATCTGCTAAAAGCTTTCTGCTGAAATCCAGAGGATTTTCTATCCTTTCTAATAGAAGTGGCAGAAGAATCTTTAAATTATGCCAGTATACCTGGAGTCATAAAATCCCTTTTATATGTTTGCTTGCTTCCCGATGTTTTATTTTACATTTGTAACAGCATTCAGTGCTCCTCATTCTGCAAACAAATTAAGATAAAATAAACTCAAAAGTGTCTTATATGAAACAATTTCAAACCACGAATTTTCTAGGCAACCATCCTAGCAAAAAGAACATCTGCTAAAGCAGAAAACATTGTATTCTGAGTACAAGTAGCTAACAAGACCTTGTGAGTAACTGGACCTTAGCCATGTTGCATTTGCACTCAGAAATGTGGGAAAAAGGTACTTAGCACAAGATCTGTACATAACTGCTATTTAAGAGTGAATCTGTAGTAATTCACTGTGCTGTCTCAACAACACAGCTGAGGGACCAATCCCTTTGACACCATAATGGAATCAGAATGATAAACACCCCTCCTCATAAAAATTAAAATGATATTTTTCTTAAACCCTATGATTAAAAAAAAACTATCCAATCTTTTCCCCCCAAGTCAAATGCATGTTGTTTATAGTTGCGCAGAATACAAGTAAAAAGACAAAATATTATTTAGTGTACTGTGCTGTTTACTTAAGGTTTACTATATTAAATGCTTTATATGGATTCTTATTTAATTCTTACAAGTAACTCAATAATGTGTGTTCTATTACTATCCCCATGCTACAGATGATGAAACTGAGGCTCGTGGAGGTAGACACTTTCTCACAGCAGAGCCTCGTTCAAACCCCAGAGCTCTAGTTCTAAAGTGAATAGACTTTCTTGGGACACTGCTGAAACTAAGAGTGACAATCAGTGCACTTACTGGCTCTTCCTCTAGTGTGGCTGAAGTTTTCTCTATTCTACTTCTAAACTCTCAGTCCAGAAAACCCACAATTTTGATGTGAGAAGGGGGAGGGGGAAATCAGTCAACATGCAGTCTGGAATCCAAGTACCTTATGACACTCTACTTTGGATAAAAGAACCCTGGAAATTTATATTTACCACTGATATCCACTCACAATTAGCAACAGGGGATTTTACAATTTCCCTGTGGTTTTCTTTTTGGAAGCACTTCAGCTTTTTGTATTTTCAATCAACTTTTATTTTGTAAGTACCTGACATTCCTCCAGGATTTCTAAATCTTTAAGCTCTCACAATGTTAAATTTGGAGGCGGGGGAGAGAAGGGGGATTATTCCTTCCTTCATCATTTATCTTGGGCAAAATCACCGGAGAGGCCTTTCTCAAAGCATCTTGAACTTTAATTTGCATTACTGGTTCCTGGAATGGCCAAGTTTTCTATATTTCAAGGCACTTAACTGAGAGTTCAGCCAAAGCAACTGTGAATTCGAGAAGCAAGAGGCTGAGTCGCACTGTTGCTGCACTTTTTAAGGCATTCCAGTTAACCAGAATGCCTTTCTTCAGCCATCCCCAAGGCTATTATTCTTGAGGCTATTCATACTACTTTAACGGTTATAGAGTATTTGGAGTATTAGGTGTATACTATACCTGAAGAAAAGCCCCGTCATTGATTTGTTAATGTTTTATTCTCTTTTCTATTGGCATGTTCTTTACATGCCCTCAATAAATATTAGATACTCAAACAACTCACTATTAGGGTGGCAAGCAAATCTTTAGAATGTCGAAACAGTAGAGGGAAGAACAATGCACCTAATTGAAATGGCAGGGTAATTTGGAAAATAAAATTGAGTTGCTGCAAATTCCAAATTCCAGGATAAAAATGTTTATACTCGTGCAAATGCAGATGGATACCAGCTTTGAATAATTATTAGACTAAAAAAAAAATACGTGAAGACCAACAATACATTTGATTTGCACAGAACAAGCACTGTCTACATGTCTCCATTACTTTGGGGAAGGAAACGCAGGACACGATGAGTCTGATACATTTCCTTGATGATTTTGTTATTGAACAGAGCTTTCAAAATCCCACCATAGGCCACGCCACCACATACACACCCAGGGTTAAAATTTCCAGGGACAACATTCTTCAGAAAATTTAAAACACATTAACGGACAGAGAAGCATGCTGAGAGAAATAAAGGGGTTAAATGATTCTGCTACTCGGTATCTTTTCTCCCTCAAAGAAATTAATTTATCACCAAGATCAATTTAAAATGTCAACTTCCTGATTCTCTTTGGCAGAAACTAGAGCCCCCAAAACTATGACAATTAAAATAAAAAATGGGAAAATGCACTTGGATCTGGAATTATGAAATTCAAATGCGTAATGAGATTTATCTATACACCCAGATTTATCTGTAACCTTATTATCTTCTTAGGTCTATGCCAATTTTGGCAGAGAGGCCACCCATATCTGGCAAAGATAAATCCCATATGCTCTGTAGAGTTATAGCATATTTCCCATAAATAATGTATACAATAGACTGTAAATAAATCATACATTTACCTGAACTGCTCAAGAGTGAAGGGCAGGGTGTGTACTTAGGAGACGGAGTCTCTTATGAATGAACAATTTCAAATAAAAGTAACCTTTAATGGTGAGTTCGTTATCACAAAGTTCTTAAACTAACATACTTAAGTGGGGGATTTAAAATAACTCCAGATCTGGTGGGAACTTTCAACCAAATGTTCCCAGTGAACCCCAAATGCCCATTCTGCTAAAATGTCCATTCTGATTGTAGCACCATAGCTAATAGCATCTTACCTATTGGCTGCGATTTTTAATTCTCTCTACACTACTGGTTTTTATGATCAATGAAATAACTAGATTTAAAATGCCATGTATGACTTTTTGTCCCATGAAATACAGAGGGTTGTTTCTTTGTGGGTTTTTTTTCCTTCAGTGTAAAAAAACTTTAACATTGCAGTGAATAATAGAAAGGAAACTACCTGGGCGGGGGGGGAGGGGGGGGAGGGGAGGGGGCAGGGAAGAGTTCATTTGCAATAGTTTGCTAGGACTTTACATTGTAAAAGTCATTATCCTCCCCCCCCCCCCCCATTATCCCCTTTTGAAGCCCTACAGATACACAAACTATTTCCTGCAAATAGTGTAAGTATGCCTTTATAACTTCAGACAGTGTACACCATTTAGCTGGAAATTAAGTTTTCAAATCGCTAAGGAATAGTCTCTGAATAACAGAAAACATTATAGGTCACAGTTAATTATAGCTTGTCTATCAAATCAAGTTAATGTTCGAGAACACATCCAAATAGTTACAGAGACATTAAGAAGAGTTTTATTGTTGAAAAAATTCTTATTCATTTGGCTTCTAATATTTGTAAAAGAAGAGAGATAAATAAGCCTTTTACAAGTTAGGATGGGATGAGAAAACTCTGGTTTTACATCAAATTGTTCCCTTCATTGTCCTTTGATGACTGTTGATTTCATTATAAACTTCATTTTCCAGAGTTTCATAATAGTCATAAACACACTTCACTTTAAAGAGTTTCTATGGGACATAATGTGAATGCAAATGCAGAATAAAATGCAAATTCTAGAGGCCTGGGATCAAATATGGACTATCAGTTAAGAATATAGTCACTGAAAACAAACATTTAGGCCTTAAAGAAGAAGAACAGAAAGGGGCTGATATGAATCTTTATATGGACCATTCATAGCCCCTGGGAGGGCAAACAAGAACAACAGTTTTCAGCTTTTCCCCTAATTGTAAAGAACAGGGTGGGAAAATGTGATGACTTTGGTCTCCATTCATTCCCATGCTAAAGTGAGTAATATTTTTCATCTTCACAGGAAAATAAACCCGTGTGTGCACTGTAGCCCACAAGGTACTCAAATAGGGAAATGAGACCTAGACAAGTATTTCAAGATCAAATCACAGGCATAGGAGGTTTACCAAACAGAGGGAAAGAAGTCATCAGAAAAAGAAAGAGTTAACCAACAACCAAGATATTTATAATGAGTGAATAATAGACATACTATCATTTTGTGTTGTGAAGAATAAGGAAAATATCTACAGAAATGGGAATTCACCAGCAACAGCAATGAATTCCAAGTTAGCATATATGTCAGGGAATAATTCTAATATCACTCAAAATGTTATTTATTTACTAACTGCTATTGTCCAAATCAATCAGAATAATGTATGTTTCATTTTGTTGTAAAATTTAAGACTCTTTATTGTGTCTGAATGGAAAAAGTAGCAAGACTATAAAATATTGCTTAAACTTATTAAACTCATAAAAAGTTGTGGTGATTTTTTAAAGTATTACTTAGCAAACTTATTAGTAGTAACAGTATTTCCTTTCTATGGAAAAATATAATTTCATTTAAGTTTTAAAAATAACCATAACATTTCATATTCCAGGCTCTTTACCTCATGATTATAAATCCTATTACTTGTAAATAGAGTCATGAAAAATATCAAGGGAAGAATCAACTATAGAAGTGTATTTTAGAGGATTAATGTAAAATTTATTTTCACAACTTGTTTATTCACTCTCCATCCATTTATAGTAGTGCATATGTCATGGAAAAGCCATAGCATGCTTAATGCATATCTTAAAGAGAGTTAATGACTTAGTTTTGGTTATAATTTGTATTTAACTGTATATACTCATGATACCAATAAAAAACAGGTGTATAATTCAATAAATGTAGAAATAAGCTTATTTTGCCAGAGAATAACTCTTTATGGTATATTTTAGGAATCCCAAACCAAGAAGTAAAGAAATATAAAATAATTTCAAGAGATTTGCACTGTGGTGTTTTCCTTTAACAAGAACATATTTCCTAGATTAAGAAATGCTTTTTGGAGAGAATGTTCTGAGAGAGTTTAATAAAGTGTTGCCAATTGCTTTAATTCTGCACACATAAATGCATTAAGCTGACTGAAATTGGATTCTAGTGACAAATATTTAAATGGATATATTTTTGTTTATTTCACAGGGGATCCTTTATAGCATTTATTAAAATGTCAAATTTATAAGTGTGGGAAATCCAGTGATTGCCCAATACAGGTATGCTTCTCGGAGAGGTTGTTTAAGACTCCCGAAAGCTTTCCCAGATTTCTATAATCCTGAAATCACAGCATGTTAAACTAAGGATTGAGTGAAGAAGTCCTCTTATCTTTTACTCTATATACACATACTCATCAGCTTGAATTTTTCCAAATCTGATTTTGTACATACAACCTTCCTCTACAAGTATTAATAGTAAAATATCCAAACTTTTACTGGGTCTCAAAAGTCAAATTTTGAAAGTATTATTAAAATTTAAATGGGGAGACTGGATTTTACATTTTAGACCCCAACTTTTGAAACAGGTATTATATCCAGGGATTTCCAGGCCCCACGTGGCTTACAGCAGTCTTGTTTCACTTGGGATTTTGAAAACCTTTAAATCTAACATATGCACAACTGTCAGATACACTGTCGCGTGTCTTCTATTTTTATTTCCTTATTTGTAAAAGAATACTTTCCCATAATTTTGATGTAGTAATTTTTAAATATTATTTTTTTGCACTCAGGAGAAATGGCAAAAATTTTTGTCTCATAACATAGTCAAGTACTACTTTCATACAAATATGGCAAATATCATAATCCAAAAAAGGCCACATAAAATGCTACAGTTGCAATCATTTAAGACTGTGTAACAAAAATGACTGAGAATGGTATCAGTTTACTATCCTTCAACTGTCTCTCTGACAGTGAAGTCAAATAATGTTGAATTATAGACCTTCTTACAGGAAGTCTTACTTCATGCCCATTTTTGATCATCTCCCTGCTAGTCCCTATAGGAATTTGGCTGAATGCCAACTTTCCTTTAAAAGTTTCTGTATACATACTTGGGTTGTGTTTGATGGTTAAATGATCATTTATTAAAACTTTAGCATCCCACATTTGCTTGACATATTTATATTTCAGAAGAAAATATTGCTATTGCAATGGAAAGCATAACATTATCAATATGAAAATACTTCATTTGAATTCATGTTGGCAGTATTTTCATTTATGACAAGTGTCTTAATATAGCTTGTTATGCATTCTTCACTTGTTATGGTTTCTCCAACTCCACCTGCGAGGGAAGGTAAACTAGTTTTATAACAGAAGGCCCCCGTGGTAATACTTTTAGCCTATCTGTTTGGCCTCACTGAACCTAAATTTCTACTATGAGACCACAAATAGTCTTTGTTTTTAAGAGTATGGAGTTTTACTGCATAATTTTCCCTCCATTGCCCAGCAACAGCTGTGTTTTAAATCTTTGGGACTATGACAAACATTTTAACATTTAAACATGAGTGTTTAAAAACATAATGATTTAAGATTTGTTTCTTTTCAAAGTTGGACAATTATAGCATGATATTTCCAGTTACTTTTTTGAAAGCAGGGCCCATATTTTAATCCTCGTTTTCTTCCTCCTCCTTCTCTTCTTCCTCTACCATTTAAGCTTCTCCATGTTTTCTAATAAAAGTCTCTAAGTTAGGACCGACAGCAATAGTACACACAACCACTCTATATATTTCCAAATCGTGAGCAATGGAGTCATTCTGATGAGAGAAGGATTACTATTTGAGTGACCTATTGCCACAGAGCTAGTTAAAGCACTGAAAACAGTTAGTTATGAGGCTTTACTTTGTACAAAGTAGCATTAGCATCATTGCTTTCCACTACCCATTGAGCTTGCACTGGGGACTAAGAGACAAGATAGATGATAGATAGATAGAGAGAGAGAGAGAAAGAGAGAGAGAGAGAGAGAGAGAGAGGGAGGGAGAGAGAGGTGCTCTGAAAAGGGAATAACTTCTGTTGTATTAGTATTGAGACTTCCAGACATTTAACAATGTAATTGGCCTCAATCTATCTGTATATAATCTATACTTCTTTTTTTCTAAAATGTTTTTAAGAGCCCCTATTAAGAATCAATACATCCATACTCTGAAATTCACACATAAATACACACTAAAAGCCAATCAGAAAGTAATAATGAAAACACACCTGGTAAACAACTAACTTTTAATTCAAAGGATTCTAAGTAATAAAGGCCTGGAATGAACATCCCAATTAGCCAGTGTAGTGACAAGCAGTCAACACCTTATTATTTAATCATTAAAGAGAATCGTGCCATAATTTCCCTTTGACATATTTCAAAAAAGAAATTAAGAGTGCACCACATGGCCCACAACAACAGTCAAAAGGAAAAGTAGATAATTCAAAGTCCCCATTGCTTGCAAGGCCTGTGGACTGAGAGGTTCCAGGATTAAGGCATTAAGTGGGACCCTATGAAGTATTTACAATTTAAATGAGATGTATCCATGTGTAAGCATTTAGAAACAAACTACTTGACAATGGGACCATTTTCCTGTTTCCTGATGTTTGTGTCCAGTTTTCTTATTGGATGAAAATAAATTGCCCACATTTCTAGTATTAGCAAATATCCGATGGCCTTTTCTATTTGTTTTTTCTAAAACAGCAGATCCCATTCATCAAAGGACATTAGGCCGTCCCTTGCCCTTTCATCCCTGACCATAAACACCTTTCCAAAAGACAAAGCTCAAATCTCCCCCCTTAGACGCATCCTCATCCCACTTTGCAGAGAGGCAGTGTTTTCAGTCAAGTACAAGTTCAGTGTTAAGAATTTTGATTTTAAACTATGCTTCGGAAACAACATTCCGGACTTTTAAAATAAAACAATGGCCACCAGGGCTCCCTGGCCCACTTGGGAAGCAAAGCTCACTGGCCCAGCCTGCCCTGGATATCTGAGGCCAGGAGGGCTGGCCTCTCCAGCCTGGGCCTCACCGCCCCGGCAGCCGTCCACTCCCCTGGGAGCTCACCAGCACTTCACATTTAACCTGCCTGGGAAGTGTGGCTTTCTGGTTCCACCTTTGAGAGCCACATTGCTCCTCCCTGGATGTTAGAGACAAATCTGGATTAACATGCAACAGGGCGCCAGGGTGCAGCCTGGCAGCCCTAGCCCAAGAGCTGTTAAATGCAGATTCAGCCGAGGATCCCCCGGAGAGCTGCTGTTGAATAAAAATTGTAATCCAAAGGGACCTTTTCGTTGCCTCCTGCTGCCTGAGGGAGAACCCCGCTGGAGCCCGGAGCACAGAGCCCGGAGCCCTGCTAGTCCCCGCTCCCTAGGAGCAGGCCAGGCCATCGAAGAGGCGGCCTTAGGAACCCGGAGACCTTTCGCTCCTCTCTCCCCTCTCCCTCAACCGGGTCCTGGAGTAAAACTGCTTAGATTCCAGGAATAGCAAACAACAGATAGCCCTGGGACGGCTTCATTCGACGGCTCCTTCTCGGAGTGCGTCCTGGGTCTGCCCGGTGGGCGGTCAGGCTCTTCCCCACCTAACCCCTCTGGGCGCCCCAATTCCACGCTGGACCCGCAAACACCCACCCTCGTCCCTTCGGATCTGCATCCTTCTCCACCACCAACCTGGCTCAGCCTTGGCCTCGACGCCTCGCACCCGGGTCCCCCTCTACACCCACTCCCGAGTCGAAGCCCGGCTCTTATCCCCCGCCCAGCCCCCGAAACCCCCAGGACCCAGTCCTCCTGAGCCCCGAGCGTCCCTGCGGAGGCCGCGAACCTGGCCGTCGGGAGAGGGCGCCCGGGAGGGCTGCGCCCGCAGGGACCTCAGGGTCTGGGAGTGGGAATGAGGGGACGGGATCACAGCTTCTACCGTCGTCTTAATGTGACTTTTTAAAAATAAAAATAAAAAAAGCCAACAACTCTACAAGGCCAAGTGGATTTCCACAGACTAAGCCTTCTGGGAAACCGGCTGGCGTCAAAGCCGTCGATCCCAGGTCCCTGCGCCGGTGGCAGTCTTCACGCCCTCCGAGGAAAAAAGTAAAATAAAATAAAACTTGCCGCCAGCAGGCCCTAGAGACAGAGGGGTTAATGAGCTAAGGAGGCCCCGCGTTCGCTCCACAACACCTGAAGCATCTAGTCCCGCAGCGCACCCTCTGCCGGGGCTCAAACTGCCCAGGCCGCCTTCGCAGACAGGTGGCGGGGCTGTTTTTCCTGGGTCTCGCCCCCAGGTTGCCCCACTAGGGGTCCAGCGCCCCCAGGGGCCGGCCAGCATGCTCCAGTCGGGAAAATTGGCGCCCACCAGGCGGCCACAGTGCCCTGTCCCTGCTCCCAACCTCCCAGAACAGGGGACAAACTCCGCTTCTGAGGCACAGCCCTCGTGCGCCCCGCATTCTGCGCTCCCTGCTCCAAAGGGAGCCCAGGCACCTCGCTCCTGGCTCCAGAGAAGCGGCCAATTAGACGGACCGAACTTGGGTTTGCTGCCCTCTGACCATCTGAGACCTAGCGGAGCCTTGGGGGGGGGGGGAGGGGGGGGTCTCGAGAGCGCGCCCACGCGGACAGGCCAACAGCGCCCCCAGCTCAGCCAAAGCTGCGAAGCCCCCTCCTAAGCACGCTTCTCATGTCATAGGTGGGGGGGGGGGGGAGGAGAATAAAATGCATATTTTTACACAATACAAGTGCCTACCGATCTGCATGTCTCAAGTTAAAGTCATTGTGTACAAAAGTTTGCCGAAGGAGTAGGGAGAAGAACTCACTGGTGGCATATCAATTTTGTATCCCCCCAAAATACCCCCATAACTTTGGTCCTTTATCTTTGACTTTAATAAAATAATGATTCGTTGAGAAAACGGGGCATAAATCTTCATTTTGGAGGCAATTAAAGTGTTGATTTCATTCATGCCCCTAAGCGATTCTTGTAATTTGCTCAAATAGCTTTATGTACCCGGCACTAGAAGCTTTTAGAATCCCATTTTCTAGTTAGGCTTGTTGGATTACAATTTTTATTCAACAGCAGCTACCCAAGGGTTCCTCAGCGGAATCTGCATTTAACAGCTGAGAGGAGGGGGTGGAGGGCTGGTGGGCTGAGGCGGGCGGGAGGCAGGCACCCCGCGGGGTCAAAGCCAGTCCCGCCCCGCAGCCGCCTGCAGGTTTCCCACCTCGGCAGGGCCGCGCTAGGATTGTGCAGGCCGCCTGTTCTGTGTACTCGTCTACACAGTCGAAAGTTTGCAACTTGCCAAATAACAGTTAAGGACCCGGTGCGTCGGCGCTTTTAAAGCTCAGCTCGGCCTGCCGTCCAACTCCTCCTGGGGAAAGGAGGATTCAGCCTCTGTCCGGAGTTCCCCAGAGAAATCAAAGCTGGGAATTTATTTGAAGGGATAGACATGTGAGAGAAGGAAACTTTGAGATGACACCAAGACCGAGGAGTAGAGCACTCGGACAAGGACTCGCAAGAGAGCCACTGGTCAACAGGGATCTTGGCAGAGCTCGCAAGGAAAGCTGCTTCACTGGCGGTCCTTGAGCTTAACAAAGACAGGCTGATCTCTCCCCCAAGACGGGGCTCACGTGCCAAGTCAGAAAGAGAAACAACTCTGGGCCTTCACTTATATATGGAGAGGTGGAGGAGGCCCGCACCCCAAATCTCTAGACGCGTTGCAACAATTCGCAACGGAGAGCTGTCATGAGCCCGGTTTTATCCCACCCACTCCTCACGTTTTCACTTTCACGCTATTTTTGCAACTCCTCTGGACCAATCCAGAGACACAGCGACTGGACAGAGAGAGACACTGGAAGCAAACAGTGGTGTTGGAGGGAGAGAGTGAGAGAAATCCCCCACACACATACCCACAGCAAGTCCAAATAAAAATGGTCCCCACTTAGCAACGCAGTAGAAGGAGGGCCTGGAAGGAGAACGCCAGAGAAGGGGGCTAAACCAGCCAAAGCCGGCAGCTGAGCGTCAAGGTGGCGCGAGGTCCCCCACCCGCCACACCGAGGGAGTCACCAAGGTGCCCTGATGCTGACACTTCCAAAAGCTGCCAACCCAGAGGGCCCAGAGCACCTACCAGCTGGAAGATGAGTGGAAAGGTGGAGGAGAAAAGTCCATATTTATCTGTTTGTATACCCTCGGCCTGGTCTTATTTTGTCTATGAAGTACAATAAAATGGGCGAGCTTGCAGCGAGCACTGCACAAAGCAATGTTCAGTGAGGTCTAGAAGCATTCGGCCGAGGAAAACTGACAAGACAGGCTAATGAACCGTATAGACAGGGAGAAAACAGCCAGCATTTGCTAGATTTCAAACCCTAGCTGTCTTTCTTAGACCACCTATCTTGGGTTTATTCCTAATAAAATAAGAAATAAGCAGACCATACTCTTTTCTTTTCTTCAAGATAGAAGGGGGGTTGGGGCAATGCTCCAGAACAAAGCCCTACAATCAGAGGCAGTCACTGGCAGTTAACACTCCCATTATTATAGAGGGTAAATAAAATAAAGACAAAAATTAAAAGCGACAAGAAACAGGTCAAGTTTGCAGGCAAAGCTTTTGCAAGCTCATCTCTCCAAGTCGAATCCCAGAGCCAGCCTTAATGAAGCAATAATAGCCACATTATTCAAAAATTTTCATTTCGATGGAAATGTATCTAAAAGGGACTTAATCATATGCAAATAATAAAAGGAGGTGGTAGTGACCCAGCAAGCAATATGCATACAGATTTTTTTTTCCCAGGGATGTTGAAATTGAAAAGCACATACCTGGTCAGTTAGATTTGCTGATCTTGTTATATCTTCACTGTCTGATTTTGATCCTCCTTCTCTATCGTCTATTACCAAATCGATAGGCATTTTCCCTTTCAAACAGCTAATATACCGGTGGCAGAAATTGTCACATAATTCGTGTACCTACATTATGACAGAAATAAAAAATGGAAATATAATCAAGAGGGTATAAATGACATTGACAAGTGCAATCCACCCCACCCCTTGTGAGATCCAAACTTCCAAACAGGGGAAACACAGGGCAATTGTCCTCCAGAGACCCCCAGACGCATCCAGAATTAGGAATAACTTTCTTTTCTTGCAAAATAGAGATATCCCAGAAAATTGACAGTGACAAGATGATTCACAGGCTACAACATATTCAACACCCGTGTTAAATTCATCTGCTTCCAGGGCTGTGGCCATTAGAGAGGTGACCTGCGTGGGTGATATTTAAGGTAAACTATTTAATTTCATCCAGTTACTTTATCATAGGTCCTTTTTCCAATATGTCTAAGGAAAAATGCATCTATATGTAGTTTGGGATATATGTTATATATATATTCAAAGGACCAGGACTGTGGTGGCATAGGATATATGCCTGACAACCCAAGTCCCTATAATATTTTAAATTAGGGTTTCTATCCATAAGAAGCATATTTTAGGATACTTCCTTTGGAAAATAAAAGGAAATCAAATTCCCAGTAATTAATAATATATGGAAAAAAACCTACAGTCACAAAAATGTACCAAATTCATTTTTTAAATATAAAAAGTAAAAAGATTGCTTCAAAATATTTAGGTGTAAGTGGAGTGGTCTCTTACAGGCCCCAGTCATCACTGACATGCAAAAATTCACAAGAAACCCCAGTGTGCTTGCAATTTGATGTTAGTTTGAATTACAATGCATTAAGTTTTTATTGCTGAGATTTATAGAACAGCTAGCAAAATTGCATTATCCCACACCCTTTCTTGAGTGTGAAGGTGGGATGTGTGCAGGATTTGCAGATTCAAGAAACTGACGCAACTATGAACTCTGCTTTGTCTCTGCAAAACATTTAATGTGTTTTTCCCACCACCTCCTCCAGACTCCCTGTCCGCTCCCCCCAACCCCCACTCCGCCTCTCCTCTGTGTCTGACCTGCTGCTGCTCTCAGACTGTCTTCCAGAAACTCACTAAAACTAAACAAAACTCCCCCCACCCCCTCAGAGGTAGCAAAGAAAAAGAAGAAGAGGAAGAGAAGAGGCCACAAAGGTATAACCTGTGAAGCAACTCACAAAAGCATTCTTAACATCAAGGGGGTTGCATGGAATTGCAACTATTTATACAAAGCCAGCAAGGTATTAAGAATGAATACAAGGCTAGGGCGTTTGTGATCCCGGTTTTAGTGGCTGAAATTGTAATTAAACTGCAAAGAGAAATGGATGCAAAGATTGGCCTTGACACTAATTACCAGAAAGAAAGACATTTATGCAAATGTTTCAGAAGCCTGAACTTCAGCCATTCTGAACCCTCCCCCATCCTGTGTGTTTGGGGGTGAAGGGGCAAAAGAAAAAGAGGCTAGAGAAATTACCTTCTCTAATTCCAACAGATGAAACCTTAATACTTGTATGGCTTGAATCATCTGCAAAGACACAAAAAGAATGAGTACCCTATTCCTAGTTTACAGAAAATTGGCTGTCACAGCTCTAGCATCTCCAGCCCACCCCCCTCCCCCCAGTAAATAGAGTTATTTTGATTTATGGCAATAACACTAAAACTTAATAGCGGCGACTGGGTACGATCTAGAGGTTTATATTTCTTAAGGAGAAAGAAATAGCTAAAACAACAACAAAGCATCTAAGTGGAGATCATAAACACTCTCCTCCCCCATGGCTCTCTCCCCTTTCTCAGCCCCACTGCCTCCTCCCTACTCCCAAAGGGCCACATCCTTGGACTAGATGTTTCCTTGGAAGGTGTGCATGAAAAATAGTCAAAATAGTCCCCAAATTGTGGCTTTTAGCACTGCAAACTTTCTGCTGCCTTCTGCACACCTTTCAGGCAAACTGGTGGTTAGGGGGCTCTTGCCTGGTTGCTGCCCCTCCTGAGGCGACTTTGAGGGCTGGGAAGTCTGCAAAGTTTAAGCACACACGCTGACAGGCCCGGAGATAAATCCCCGTGCTGATTAGAGCTGCGCTGCCCGGCTGTCATAAAAAACAAAAGCTCGCGTTTCTCTGCGCCGCTTGCCCGGCCCCTCTCCAGAAAAAATTATTTCCCGGGGATCTTGTCCCGGACCGCTTGTCCGTAGGCGGACACATTTGCAGCAGACCTGCAGCGGCGGGCAGACCGGTCTAGAAACCTCAGGGCCCTCAAAGCGAAGCTGGGGGGCTGAGGGGAGGGGGGCAGAGGGAGGGTAGTAGGGGTCCGCTCTTACCAAGTTATCCAGTTCTGGATTAGAAGAAAATAGAGGTTTTTCTGCACGGATCTAAATACAAGTGAGAAGGGAAAGGGGGGGGGGGGGGGGAGAAAACAAACATTTGAAATCTGGTCGCCTCCCTACTTTCTTGACCCATACACTGTCGGGGCCAGGATGTAGCCTCCTGGAGGGACTCGAGTTCGTCCCGCGCAAACACACTTGAATGAGACTCAAGCGGAAAACAAGCCCCCAGCTCTGGGTGACTTCTACCAGCAGCTACGCTTCTAAAGGAGGCTGCTCAGCTCACCAAGTCCAAGCAGCTGCAGAGCATGGTGTTTGTGATTTTATTTTTATAAAGGGCGTTTTCTACATGAGGTTATGGAGCTTGAGTTGGGATGGATATGGGCGATTTTTAGTCCCCCCGCAGACACTTATACAGGAGGGAAATCTCAGGGTAGCTGTAACAGGCATGGCCTAGGGTGGACTAGTTGCTAATTACTCTTGCAAATGTGCTGGGTGGGGGGGAAGGGAGGTCTCCCTTTTCCCCCTTTACTTTTTAAACATTAATTTTGCTGACCTGTTTGGCGAACACGGCTATATCTTCATTGAATGACTCTGACGAGCAGACGTCCCCGCCCGCCACCCCTGGCTCTCGGGGGGTACAAGTAGCTAATTCACATTTCTCAAAAATCAGTGCTAAGAGAGGGAAGAGGGGGTGTCTGCAAGAAAATACAACAGTCACAAACAACACAATGGTTAGTCCCGAGTCAGGGGAAAAAGGGCGCCCAAGAAAAGCAGCCGGAGGAGCTGGAGGCAGGGACCCCCTCCCTGGTTTTGTCATCCACTTTTTTCCTCCCCCCTACCCCCCACCCAGGTGACTGCTCACCTCCCCTTCCTCTTAGAGCCCCGAAGTTGGAGGCCCTACACCACGGACCGTATCTGAGGATCGGTTCAGCTTATCTGGCCGGAGAAATTGGTAACATTTGCTAAGAATAAAACCCAAGCGGTTCCAGCAGCCATTTTGAATTAAGTTTCCCACCCGACAAGCCCTCGTCCCTCGGCTTCACATCCAGGACCCGGAGCCGGAGAAAGGCACTGGGCATAGGGGCTGGGAGAGCTCGTTCTAACGGGCTCTTCAGAGGCGGCCTCGCGAAGCCCAGGCTTGGGATCTCGGTGGCAGGCGCTCAGCTAACTTGGGGAAAGGACCTCCAAGGCTGCGGGACCGGCTGTCAGGGGGCTGCACCTACCGATCCCCACACCGGGGCCCTCGGAAAGCAAGGAGGCGCCTTCTCGGCTCCGTGCACATTGTCCCTACCTTCGCGGATCGCCCCCACCACCCCCCAAAAGAAAGTTCCTGCCAATGGTCCTGCTGGAAAGCCAGAAAGCCTTTCATTTTGTCTCTGCGGAATGGCAAGGCAGCTAGTACTGCGAGGGGCCTAGATGTTGCTTATCTCAGCCCATAAAAGAAAGAAAAAAGCTTCTTCTAATGCCCAAGGAGGTGTCTCAAGTCTTTTATTAGCTCTCACAGCCCAGCTGGGAATTTAACAGTTTGGGGTCCTTTTCAAAGCTTCCCCAAATGTTCTGTCCCAGAGCCTAAACCATTTGCAGTGAACGCTGCAGAGAGAACGCTGGGATTTAAACAAGCCCATCGCACAAGGGACCAGAAAAATAAAGCAGAAAGGCTGTGCAGCTGGGGAGGGTCAGTGTTGCATGATTCTTCTTCTTCTTCTTCTTCTTCTTCTTTTTTTTTGTAAATAGATGCAATAAAAGTTGCTGCAGAGTCAAAAGAGGTCCCCAAATTCACCAGCACACAGTAGGCACAAGGTTCTTTCAAAGGATTTTACCAGTCCAATGTCTGATGGAATGGCCGGCAGAAAACGGTGGGAACCGCAGTCAGAAAACAACACGGCCCACTGCACCCCGCATCTACTTCTAAATCCTGCAGGTTTCACCTTGGATCACAAAGTATGAAAACGACTAAAAGTTTCTTAATGTCTGTAACAATTCAGACCGAGGTCCTCTCCTTGACTACCTTGACTACCGTGGTCAAACTTTCTAAATGCAAAGCTTGTTCCCCTGCCTGACCTGCAACTGTCCTCCTGCATTTTATTGTGCGGTGGCAGAGGCAGCATAGGGCTGCTGAGTAAACTTAGCAAGTCAGAACAATCAGTGGCTTAAAAGATTTTCCCTGAAACTAAAAGTTTCCTTCCAGCACAAAGGCGCCTACGGTTAGTAACCCCCAACGCTTTCCCAGAACAGTGCTTCCAGCCTGGACACCAACCCTCTGAGAGAAGAAGAGGGACCTCTGGGCAATTTCTCCTGCCCGGCAACCCCTTCCCAGGCACAGCCTCGGCAGAGCCAGACGCTGGGCAGCGGCAGAGCGCGCATGGAGAGGGGGCGTCCGGGATGGCGGGCAGCCTCCCCAAATTCTCCATGCAATGCGAATGAAAAGTCACCAAGTACTGTATCTCCAGTCCAGAGAGCTCTGGCTTTCCCCTTACCAAGGGCAAAGGGAAACAGGGTTAGCACCGCGTCTCAGCTATTTAACCTGCTGCCCATTGTACCTACCCATAAATGGCATCTTTATCTCTCTTTAAAGCGTCATTGACGGAGGAACCCATGCTGGGGGCCATGGCGTTGGTGTGAGCTGTGTGCGGGTACTGATGAGAGTGCAGAGGAGGCCCATGGTTCAGGTGGTGGACCGGTTGCATGGATCTGGCCGCATGCGGGTCCCCATACATCGTGGAGGGGATGCCTACTCCATCCATGCCCCCGTAATGGGGTAGATCATCGTACTGCATGACAAACAGGAGAGAAACAAGGTTCAGAAGGCCAGGCGGGCCAAGGGGGGACCGGCAGGACAGGGAGCTTATATAATGTCAGTCCAGCTGGATCATTCAACCTCGAATTTGGTGGCCTTGCATCTCTAAAGCTGAGATTTTTTAAAGCTAAAAATATTTTTTAAAGTAAAAATTCTAGAATTCTCAGTAAAACCCGGCTAGGATGAATGGTCATGCCCTAACTTGTGTCCCTATCAGCTAATTCAGAAATTCAGAATCCTTTAGCAAGAAAGGAAGGAAAGAAAGGGAGGCTCTCTCCCGGAGGGTAGAAGGTAAAACATGCATGTCTCCATAGGAGGAAACTCAAAATCACAATAATAAAACATGCCAGGACAGTGCAGCAAACCCGCCTAGTTTCACAGCCCCTTCTCATCAGGGGGAATTAAAAAAACACACACGTTAGGATGGGAACAGCTACACCAAGCACGTGAATTCAGACAGGCTTCTTACTTTATTTCCCTGCCAGCAAGAGGTTAGGCAGTCCTGTAAGACACTGCATTTCCTCTGCTTTCCAAGACAAACTCTACTAATTTATACAAAACTAACTGGCCCCCTTATAAGTGAAACTCAGAGTAGTTTTTCTTGTACCTTACAGCTGAATTTAGAATTGGGCAATTTCCACCCCAATACAGTAGTGAAGGAAATCTGTTGTTGGAACACTTATTCTATTCTCTCTAGTCTTAAGAACTTTCTCCCAGACTAGAAGTTAATAAGGCAAATGGTACTCATCAGGTTTAAAGCAAACTCAGTAGCAAATGCACATGCAACCTACCATCTTCCTTCTCTAGATACACTACTTTCAGATTGCTTGTCATTATTTTTGTGTGCAAAATTTAGCTATTTAGATTTTTCTCATTGGTTCATTCCAGGCAAGTGTTTTCCCCCTCAAGATTTGAAGGCGTCGAGAGTGAAATGATTTTCAAAGAAAAGAGGAATTGCCACTTTCATCTCCTTAGAGCCAGAGGTGTGAAAAGAGTTTGGAAGAACGCTGACATTTGCCTGAACCAAAGGAGAAAAAAAAATGTGTCAGCCTAGTAACTTTCTTTTGCAAACAGGGCTTTGAGGGCCAGGACACAAATTATGCAAGGAAGGCTTTTTGTAGACCCTCTTTCTTTTAAGAAACTACCTCAGTTGGGTTGTCATTGTCTCACTTTACTATCACTACATTTCCATTCAAATAGGAATATTGGGGAAATTAGTATTGCATTTTAAAAGTGAGTAGCTGTGTGCTAAGTATCCAATTAGTGCGGGGCTCTCTAAAATAAACTTTCTAAGTATTACCTTGCATAAAAATCCATGCACATTAAAATTGCTTTTTTAAAAGATGAATGTTTCTCGACCCCCAATAAGTTGTACTATGACAAAGTTATTGGCTTTAAATAGCTAAATACTTCTAATGGTATTAAAGATGAACATAATCAATAACATATCAGAAGTTTCTAGCTGTCTATTTTAGTTTAAAAATAGCTCTAAACTTTTGCTCTCTGAACGCTCACATAGCATTAGCTATCTAGCATTTTTTGTTTTTTATTTTTTAACCAGATGATTGCCCCTGCTTGTATATATATATATATATATATATATATATATATATATATATATATATATATATGCTGGTTAGGAATCTACAGAAAACTTGATTATTCGAATTAACATGTAACATACATAAGTTCACAAACGCATAGAATAAATACTCTCACTTTAGGCCACGGCTTTAGGAGCCTCATTCAGAAAGACAGAAAGGAAAAAAAGGAAACTTTTTAGCAGTGTCTTTCAGCCACGTTTCAATTTAATCTCACATTTGAGTTCCACAATTGTTGTTTTTTTAATACGTACCCTTTGCGCCATCGGCCTCCCTGGCTCCCTTCCTACTTCAACTTCTAATATATCCTCTTTAAGGCCAGTGTGAAAGGAAACAAATACGCAAACTCCCCCGGAAAAAAAATTTAAGCAGGACGAAAAATCCCTTAACGTCTCCAGCAACGTGAGCTATTAGTCCCAGATCTTCGGTCTACGGGACCTGGAGCAAAGCGCCCGAGTCACTGAGCATAAAAGCGCTCCGTTTCCAAGACAGCAGCGGGGAAGAAAAAAAAAAAGAAAAAGAAAAAGAAAAAAGAAAGAAAAGGAAAAAAAAAAAAAAAGCAGATCTTCTCTCCCCCAAAAAATCAGTTAAAAAAAAAAAAAAAAAAAAAAAAAACAGCGCCCCTCAGACCCAACTACCAAATCTCATGGCTTTCTGCCACTCCGGCTGTCAATCACAGGCGAGGTTGTCAACGTGGTGAATGAATGATCATCCGCTCTGTCTTCTTCTGGTCAGAACACCTCAAATGTTAATATTCAAATGCACAAAGCCCTAGCGCTCGCTTCCCTTGAATCAGTCCTAATTCCTAATCAGTTTCTCTCTTCTCTCGCTCGCTCGCTCTTTCTCTTTCTCTCTCTCTCTCTCTCTCTCTCTCTCTCTCTCCCTCTTTGCAACTGCTGCACTGGAGGGAGATTAGAGGAGGAGGGTTAAAAAAAATGTCTGTCTGAGTTTGTCTTAAAGGAGCCACAATCGATGCTGCCCGCTTGCAGTCCCCGTGCGTGTGTAAAGTGTGTGTTGCACAGGCGGAGAGGTGGATTCCGACCAGAATGCTAGAACCCGGAAGTAGTGGTGGCCATAACAGGTCGCGTCTTACACAATGCATTGGGCTGCAGCAAGTAGGCTCCCCGGCAGGGGTGGGTGCGCGAAGCGAGCTCTGGCCGCACTGGAGAGGCAGAGAGGCGCTCCATTAAATCGCACGCCCAGGCACAAACACCCACACACCCCGGGCACACGCGCACAAACGCGGCCAGCAGATCCCGGCCACCGGTTTTATTTTCCGTATTCTTTTCTCTCCCTCCCCCTCCAGACTCTCTCCCCAAAGCCGATGCTTGAAATAAACTGGGAATAAATGCGGTGCAGGCAGTGGCGGGAGTTATTTTGCACGGGGCTCCGCGCATTGACTTCATGACTTTCCTCGAAATGATTGGGGTCTGCCAGTGTTTTTCAGGGCGGAAGGGGGTGATGAGGAAGTACCGGGTTCTCAGAACTAAAGACTCCCAAGTCGAAAAGTCAAGAGGGGAGCAGGGAGGAGGAGCGGGAGCAAGGCTGGGAAAGGCTCTGCTAAGGAGTCCCGTGAACGTGGGGTGGGGATGGCTGGGGCTGTCTGCAGATCCAGCTTAAGAGTTTTTGCTGTCAGAGGTAGACACTCGGTCCAAGGAGAGGAAATGCTTGCATTTTCTCACTTTGGGGGTCTGGACGCCCCCACCTCATAGCTCTGGAGATCCCCCAACCCCGGAGTCCTGCACGAAGTGAGAGAGGAAGGGAGGGAACAATGAGCTCAGAGCCGGGAATGTGCCCCCAGCGCCTGTTTACAAACACCAAGCTATTTACGATCCCCGGAAAGCGAAACCCGACGCGGGCTCGGAGCAGCCCAGACCTCGCGGGCGGAGCCGGGCCCAGGCACCGCGGGGAGGGAGTCTCTTTCTCCAGATCCTCTCCAGGCGGAGCAGCGGTGCGCCCAGGGCGCGGCGCAGCAGGGCCGGCGCGTTCGGCTGGGACTACAGCCGCTCCGCCTTTGTCTTCGAGGCGCCGAAGGGCTCTGGCTGATGCCGTGCTCGGGCCTGAAGGGACCCGGCGCCCTCAGCTTTTCCCTGGCGACTACTCGCGCTCTCCTCAGCCCCTTCTCCTCCCCATCTCGCCCCCCACTCCGCTTTCCTGTCTTCAACCCGGCTCAGGGAAAACTCCCAGCGCCAAAGACATCCACATCAAAAGCTGAGGTTTCAGACAAAAAGCTGCCCCTACCCACAACTCGGAGGCTACAACCAGCCACTGATTTTTACTTTCTCCCTTTAAATACCTATTCTCTGGCTTTAAAAATTCCTATTCTTTATTCTCGCACTCTAAGCTTGCCCTTTATTACATTTGGTGATGTTATTTTCGTTTTTATTTTTTCAGCCGGCCCGACTCTGATTTGCCGAAATGGCTCAAGCCTCAGCAGCTCAACCCGCGGGCTAGAAACCTCACATTTCCAAGCTGGGCTCGCAGCTCGCTCGGCTCGGAGCAAGATCTTCTCCCCCTCCCTGCAGCTGAAACCTCGCAGAAAACTCCCCCTGCGGTCGACTGGAAAATGAACTCACCCAAATCTCGGTAGGCAGCGGTAGAGGAGGGCTCGGCCAATCAGAAGGCGCTCCCGCCAAGACGGCCCCGCATTGGCTGTGGGGAAAATCAATTATCAAATAATCGATCAGCAGGGAGCTTCGATCTGCGCGGAATGCAAACTGCCAGTCGGGATTCCCGCCCTGATGGTCGCTAAAAGGCTGACTTCCCCAAAGCAGCCAGCCCCTCGCCCCACCGCCTCCAACCCAACCCACCTCGCCAGCTGCACACCGAAACCTCACCCCAAACTGGGGGGTGCGGAGTGGGGGGCATTGTTAGGGGGAAGAGTTGAGACAGATTAGGGGGTTCCTGTCCCAGAGATCGTTTGGAAAAGGTTAGGAGCTCTAAAATGTATTGAGGCCAACTCTTAAGCTCAAACTAAAAGAGAATTTGCTTCAGTCCGAGAGGTAGGGCTCGAGTTTCTATTAAGTGGGCTCTGGAGGAGCAGGGGACACAGGGCGAGCATCAGACTAGAGATCTGGAATCAGGTCCCACCGAGCGCACGTAGCCTCCCTAAGCGACATCTATTGCTTCTTTCAGTACTGTGCGCGAGCCAGCGCCCCCAGCAGTGGATAGTGGAGTTCCATAAAGCCCAGCTTCCCGCACACCAGTCGCTCCTCACTGTACTCGTCCCAGAGCCTCAGATGCGCTTTGCCTTCAAAGAGATCCGAGTGTTTAAACCCCCGTCCCTAGAGTCCTCTCTCTCTCTCTCTCTCTCTCTCTCTCTCTCTCTCTCTCTCGTTTTAGGGTCTTGTACTTTTCTCCATCGCCAACATGTATAGAATTTTCCGGCACAAACGCCCTGCCCCACAGGCCCGCGTGTCAAAGCCAAGGGGATCCAGGTGACTTACCAGCGCTTTTATGCCCCTGCCTGACAACCTCCCCAACCCTCTGTGAACTTGCAAACAGACTTTCAGGCCAAGATGGAACCTCTGGGTCTCAGGAAGGCGATTTCTCTGTTTATTTCTCGGGAAACTGCTCTGGTTGGGCAGGCAACATAATCCTTTTACGATTACGGAGAGACCCAAATTGGGCCGGCAGCCTGCAAGCCCTTTCCCGAACCCCAGCCCAGCGACTTTGGCCAATACCAGAGCGCCTTCGGAAGGCGGCTCGCAGGGGTAGGAGCAGGCCCGCCAGGCATCCGCGCCGCTGGCCACAGGGGGAAGCCAGGGGAGGGGGTGTCAAGCCAAACTTTGACTAGGGCGAATCTACGTTTATGATCTTTAAATGAAGTGTGAGGAAAATTGTGTAAGTATAGTTTAACTCAGAGAAATTTCCTGCGAAATACATTTCGATGACTGTAGACTTTTAACAGCCCTAGGGGTTCTCCGGCAAGCCTTAGGTAACCAGCTTGGAGTTACCTCAACTCTGCAGCCACATTCTCAAATTTGGGAAAGGCCAGTTTGGCGATATATATCCTTAACTTTTTATTGTTGCTTTCTGGTAAATGTTTTCTTTTGTTTTCCAGCAGAGATGAAAAAAGAAGGTTCAGGTAAGTCACTCCTTTTCAAACAACCAAACATTTCAAAACTTTAGGCAGACTATTTTGCCATGATGTGTCAGATTACTTTATAAATGCACTTTAAAAACCTACACACAGAATTTTCTTAAAGAAATAGTTTGGGCTTAAAGTAAACTTACTAGTTTTGAAAAATGTCTTCTTTCTTCCCTCCATTCCCCCCCCCCTCCACCTTTCCATTTATAACTGTAAACTTACTGCTACTCCTAGGCCTTTATGAGATTAATTCTGAACAATCAAGGGACTAAAACACTTTTACAGTGTAATTACAGTTGTACAAATTGTTTGCCCAAACCTCATTCTGGATAAGGATTTTACAATTAGCAAACAGTTATTACAGTTGGGGCTTGCTGAGAGAAACTGCGCAGCGGACATCTAGAGTTGCAATCTAGTAGCCATAAAAAGAAAAAAAAAACTTGCTGTAGTAGAGCAGCAATTAATCACCTATTAAGAGGAAAAGGTAAAGGAATGGTTGTAGTAAACTACTATCCACATTTATACCTGTGATGTGACAGCATGCATCCTTGGCTTATTTCAAACACTTGATTTTTAAGGCAATAGCACTTTTACCTTGGGAAAACTTGGCCTAGTGAAGGGTTCTGACACTTGCCCCTGGTTCTTGCACTTGGGCCTTCCATAGGCAGCTTTTCCTTCCTAACCCAGAGTACCCTCCCAAATACAGAGAAGGAGGACTTTAAAGAGGCAGGCTGGGGCCTAGGTCTCTGTTGTTTACATGCTCTTGCAAGAAGGCATTTAAAGTAGGTGTTGCCCCTTTAGGCTGTTGGTACAGTCCTAACTGAGAACTCCCTTCTCATTTTCTGTTCTTCTATAAGGAATTGTGCCTTTGGAAAGATCTATATCCTGAATTAGGCGTTTGTCCCAAAAGTTCACACTTATGAATCAGCTCCAAACCCCACAGAAATTAAAGAGGCACCTCTTAAGGTAAAATGTGTGTGTATTTGCCAGCCCAGAATAAACAAAAGCCTGTTAATCAATCGAGTTTGGCAGCTGTGTTCACAGAATGTAAGCGTTTATCATCTGGCACCTAACTTTTAGATGCCTGTGAAACTGTTAGGATCAGGTCTTGGTCTTTTGGTTGTCCTGGGGTGCAGTGGCTTGGGGCCCCCGGTACTTCAAGAACTTTCATCCTCCCCATCTCACCCCTACATTAGCATTTACACTTCAAAAAACAGAACTCAGAGGCGGGAAGGACAGTTTAAAGAAAATAGATTTAAAATCTAGTAGAGATAATAGAGGAATGCTGAAGATAAGAGGCTGGATGTGATAGGAGAGAGATACCAAGAAGTCAAAGCTAATGAATGGCCGTGAGGAAACTGAAATAAACTATTTAGAGGTCTATAAAATGGAGAAACTTGGTTAGGTGATATGAAAGGAGGTTACCTGAGGGGATTAGGGAAGACGTTAATCAAGTGCCCTAAAGCTGTAAGGACTGGAAGGTTTGTTTGCTGCATTTTGCTTCAGAAAACCGAGAATGCCTGGGACCAGTTCAGAAGTCAATGAGAGGTCAGCTTAGGCTCTCCAACTGCCCACAGGAAAATACCTAAGTCACTATATTCTGACTGGATAATGCAAAAGTTAAGAAGTGAAGGGTGGGGGTGGGTGGGTGGTGGTGGCAGGGTTGTTTTCCTTACTATCTTTCTATTTCAAATCATTAAAACGCTTTGGTCTCTAGAGGGGGGAAAATTACACTGGTTAACATAATTACTAGCTCTGACATTTTCAGAAGTTATAGAGGTCTTTTATTAATTAAATGGAGGGCTTAATAAAATATTCCTAATAAAATTTATGGTTGTCTTAAAACTTTCTAAACAGTGCTATAAATTCTTTATAAAATTAACTGGGAAATGAGTTATTAGCCCACACTTTACCCTCCCCCCACTTCTACAGAAAGAGTGTCTGCAGAATGAAAAGGGGAATAGAAGCCTTTTAGTAAAATATAAATGTTAGCCAAAGTCACACATTGTTTTAGGAGAGGCAAAGTTTCAACTATGTCTAATGGCTTCATCCTCCAGTATATCCTCCAAAAGCTATTCACAAAACTTTTAGAGAATTTCTTCCCCTTCTCAGCAGCATATTATATATTTGTGTATATCTAAGTCCATTTGAAATACAATGCTTAGTTTTCTGGATTGAGTTACATGCTAACTTTAATGAAAAGCATAGCATAGCATAGCTGCATCGTGCAGAATTCCAACTTAAAAATTTTAAGGTTAATATTGTAAATATTTTCTTTAGCCATTAGAAGATAATTAAAAATGAAATGCCTTGTAATTTATGTCAGTTTAATTTCTTTAAAGGTAACTGTTAAATAAATTCTCAATCATACTTCCCTATGAACTCCTCACTTATAATGGTGCATTATCTGAAGCAACATTTTGTTGTATAAATATAAAAAGCTTTTCCTATCACTACCTTTCAAAACCTTGGTGAGTTATCTTAAGTTTGAGATACTGCTTTGCTTCACAGATACAGCACTGGCTGGCTGGCTGTTTAAAATGAACAACATAGCCAAACACACTCCAAACTAAACCTAACAGCCTTGGTGGATTGTTCAACATTTGAAGGCTTGATCTTTTGTGCCGTCTACTGGACAATGGAAAAACTACAGCCTCTATGATTTAAACTTTTCTCTTGTCCAGTGTTGGGGGTGGGGAGTGGGTGGAAAGGGGAATGTGACTTGCTACTGGTAAATAATAAGAGAGGCCACGCGACCTAATTTAGACTCAGAGTACAGGTCTTGTGACTTCAAATCTTCAAATCCAAGTTTAGGACATTATATTAACTATAGGCATGCCTCAACCACTTGATTAAGGCACAAGGCTAAAAGCTACATTTTACACAGCTGTGTGTGTGTGTGTGTGTGTGTGTGTGTGTATGTTGGCTTGGATAGAGAAAGAAAGATGTTGGGACAAGTTTAGCATCTCTGAAAAAAAAGATTGGTGGTTACTTGGCTCTCAGTGTGAATTGGCTTGACAGTCAAGTTACATGTATCTACTGCCTAGGTAATCCAGGATGTACATGTTAATTCTTGGAATTTGGAACATGATATTGTTCAATAATCCATAAGAGTACTTTTATGAGGGGAGAAATGAAGTTGGTAATTAGAAAAATTTTAGTGCAGTTGTTTTTTGGCAATCTTGGATAAAAACGTGAAACTTTACTGTTTTCACTTGAGACCACATGTGGGAAAAAGTGAGGGTGAAATTCACAGTCAGATGCTTTTATGTAGCTGAGGCTATTTGATGTTCTCTTAAACATGTAAAAACATTGTATACGTTTTGGTTATGATTTCAAAAATATTTATAGAGCCCTAGTATTATGGAAGCTTCATAGGAAAAATGCATGGAGCTAACTTTGACCTCTGATATTGACATAGTTTCTGAATAACCATAATTACCATACAGACGTGATTTTGTGTAAGAAACGTATAAACAAAGCCCAATGCCAATGTAATATACAGAAGTCAAGCTGATTTTGGTGGAAGAGACATAGACTTGGGTACAAGACTTTTAAAACAGTCCATCTGCTATTCTGAAGTTAAAATTCCCTACTGAATTTTAATATAACCTAGTAGCACATGGCTAGTTGTTAGGGTGCCTTTTAATAATAATCTAATAGTGAAAAGGAGGCAGCTTTAGGACATTTTCTTGATGCATAAATATACTTCAATGATCTGCTTCAAATGATGTGGCACGGTGTCAGAATGACGTTAACACATTGCATTAAATATAAATATAGCAGAGGATTTGGGCTGACGTCGACTCCTTAAAGCAGGGAGATTGCTTATGTTGCAGAGTTAAAAACAAACAAACAAACAACAACAAAAAAAAACCCAGGATGCTTTCAGTTGTGCTACAGTGTGGCCGAGGGGGTGGTGGGAGTGGTGGACCATGTCTCCTTAACTTGAGCATCATCAACTGGACTGTGAAAGGTTATTTAACGAGATGCTGTTTGGATCCCTTGGCCCAGAATAAAGCAGCAACAAGGCCCTCCTAACCATAGCTAGAAAATGTAGAAAAGTCTTACGGGAACCAATTACCAGTCCTCACACGCCTGATCCATCCTAAGTGGAAGTACTGAGAGCTGGAGGAGGTTCTCTGGTCACCAAGTGCAAACATCTATCTTTGAAGCAACAGGATGGGCCAGGCTGGTCATGATAAACATTCATGTTCCACTGGATAAAGGGGCATATTTTGTGAAAACCTTCAGGCAAAAACAACAAAAACACACAGAAAAAACCCGTACTGATTATTCAAAAATAAATATTTTAACATTTCATTGAGCTAGCTAATGAATGAGAAGAACATCCAAGGCCTCCTGCAGCTCAGAAAGCACTCTAGCAGCCTGAGACCCAGTGAAGGAAAGGACCAGGAGCTGAAGGACGCCTGGTGGGTATCTGAAAACATAGTGTTCCATGTCCTTATTTAAAAATGAAACGTAAATATCATATTTCCATGTCTTTTTCAAACAATTAACGTCAGCCTGAGGTATACTTGCTAAAAATCATGATTCCCTCTCCCCGCCCCCCCCCTTTCTAGGCGATTTATGCGAGAAATGGACCATTTGAAAACGTGTAACTAATGGGAGAAGTCTACTATGAACCGCAAACAAATCGGTTCGCAACTGAGCCACAGCCCGGAGTGGCGCCCCTTCCTTCGCGCGCTCGGTGGGGATAACTTCAGCGACTGGCAGATCGGATGCCACTTCCGGGACTCTTTATGAGCGCGATCTTTTTGCAGCAGACCATTCAGCTGGGCTATCCTTGTCGCCCATGCATGTCGGGGTGCCAGGTCCCCGCGCGCAGAGCCACCTAAAGGCAGGTCCTGCCTGCACCCCACCCCAGGCGCCCACTTCCCGGGCCTGAAGGGGGTCGGGGCGGGATACACTACACCGGGGTGGGGGCCGCGGGCTCTGCTCACACCTGGCTGGGCGGTGGGGGGCGGGGAGGTAGGAGATTGGTTTGGAGGAACCTGCACCTCCCCGGGGACCCAGAAATATCTGGGAAGAGCGCATGATGAAAAGGCCTCTCTCTAGCCTGTGCCCATCCCCCGCCAATTTTGACAACACCCTATCTTCTTTTTGGGGTTCAGCATCTGCGGGACGGAGCCGGTCAAGCCGGGACTGCGCGGGGTGGCAGCGCGGAGCACGGGGACCCGCTTAGCGAAGCGGGGCGCCGCGGCTTGGGGACACCGGCCTGTCTTCAGTTTCTTGGGGCCGAGCACCCGAGGGCGCCTTTCTCCCATCTGGACTTGGGGACTCCGGCTTACCCCACTTGCCTCTCAGCCCAATTCTGGAAGCTCCTCGCCTCCATTCCCGGCCGGCTCTTCCCCGGGGTGGCCCTGAGCCTGGGGTGCCGCCCATTCCCCGCTTCCTCCTCCGGGCCCAGGTGTGACCCGCCAGTCGGTTTGGGGCGCGGGAGCCTTTGGGGACCCAGGTCCCCGAATGCCCCCTCCGGCCGCGGCGGTCCCTGGTAAGGACTGGAACAAGCGCGCGTTTGTGGGCGAAGTTATTATTTCAGGTGCGCTGATGGGATTAGAAGCCGCGGGAGCCCCGCGTGGGGACCCGGGCGGTTGCTCTCCCGCGGGGATTCCAGCTGCCGCGGGTGGAAGGGCGCACGCCCCGGCCTCTTCTGCAGCACCGCCCGCTCCGTGCGCCCCGCGCGCGCTCACACCTCGCAGGAGGCGGAGACCCCGGTGCTCAGCAAGGGGCGCGGCGGGGCGACTGGGGGTGATGTGGAGAGAGCGGTGAGAGGTTGGGAGTGGGGAAGGAAAGGAGAGAGACAACGGAGTAACAGTGACAGAAACGGAGAGAGGGAGAAGGAGATGGCAAGAGGCAGAAATGGAGACAAAGTCGAGGACACCGACCCGAGGGAACCGTATCCAGCCCTGCCCGCCACCAGGGCACAAGGAAGTAGCCTCCGCTCACCGGGCCTCACCAGGCAAGGGGAAACGCGCCCTTTATTCCCGAGTGCAGCTTTCTGCTTCCTAGGGAGCCTGTTATAGACTTTTGCATAATTGCATATTGACTTTCCCAACTAGTTCCAAAGAGCTATCTGTGCTTCCGCAAATTCAATCACAAACAATTCCCTTTGAAAGGAAAAGGAGAGAGAGGAGAGAGAGAGAGAGAGAGAGAGAGAGAGAGAGAGAGAGAGAGAGAGAGAGAGAGAGAGACAGAGAGAGAGAGAGAGACAGAGAGAGAAAGAGAGAGAGGGATGGGGTGGGAACGCTAAGGCTAGAAACAAACACCACCAACCTCTTTCCAAATGTCACTTAGGCCATCCCCAGAAATGACCTTCCTGCCCTGGGAAGTGCCAGTCACCAGCACAGGTAGGGCAAGGTGATTGCTCTGTCTTGTGCCCACTTTTCATAGCCCCTTCTCCTCCTGAAGAAACTGAATGTTAGGGTTAGTGAAGGCCTTTAGTTCCACTTGCCCATTTCATAGATGAGCAAACTGAGACCCAGAGAGGTTAAATAACCTATCCAATTTCTTCTCTCCCTTTCTGCATGTCTCAAAGTTCTCTTTTATATATGCCATTTCTTTTTTGTTTTTTTAATCCTCACCCAAGAATATATTTTCCATTGATTCTTAGGGAGAGTGGAAGAGAGATGGAAAGACAGAGAGAAACATCGATGCGACAGAAACACATCGATTGGTTGCCTCCTGCAGGAGCCCTGACCAGGCTTCTGGCCTGAGGAGGAGCCTGCAACCAAGGTAGGTGCCCTTGACCGGAATCGAACCCAGGACTCTTTGGCCCACAGGCTGACGCTTTATCCACTAAGCCAAACCGGCTAGGGCTATCTATTCCATTTCATAAATGAAAAAAAAAAAAAAAATCCCAAGCACAGAAGAAGCCTTTTCTACCACATGTCTCCTGCTGGAAGCAGCTGTGTGTGAAGGTGAGGATCTTGTGTGAGTGTGGGGCTGGGTGGTGGTTCCTCCCTCCTCCCTCTGCACCAACACTGACTCCAACACTGAGCCCCTTGAGGAGAGCAGCAGGCAGGGAGCCCACTGACCTGCGGAAGACCTTCCACGGAGCAGGAAGAAGGGCAAGGACAGATAGCATTTGGTGCTGGTGGTGCTAAGGTCTCCTAGGCTTTGCTTTTCTCCATTCAACCTCCATCCCCCAAACAAACAAATAAACAAACAACTCAAGCCTTTGGCATGACTTCCTGTGACTGAATGACCCTAAGCAGAAGGCTGGCCCAGGTCACCTCCAGGGCAAAAGTAAGGATGTTCAAGGCCTTATTTACCCCTGGATTAGAAACAACATCCCTCTAATTCTGTCCCTCCTTAGCAGCTTGCCTTTTAAGGATGTGAAAAGGAGTTTCTTGGAGTCTAAACAGACATAATAGCCCTTTGGGATGTTTAGGTTTCAATTCTGTCTTTGCTTCCCTGTACCACACTGCAACCCAGACCCAGGCTTCGGAACCCTTGACAAAGACATCCTGTAACTTTGATGGGCAAGATACGTTTTTGAGTAGCCACTTTTAATTCTGAAGTATTTTTAATTTTAGCTTCAAATTTTGCCTCTAAAATCAGTTATTTATTGCCCTCTTCTTTTCTTTCCTTAATTACTTCTAGCCTTTCATTTGAAAGTTTTTGTTACCTTGATTTTAGTCCTGATTTGGGTGTTTCATACAGAAAACCTGCTTGTAGGCTTGTTATTTGCAGTAATCTACACTTACTTTAGTTTTTGAAAACTTGGTGGAGTTTCCTGATTTTTTTTTAACTTATTGAGTATTAGCAAAAATAAGTTAACACTCTTTGAGGTTTAAAACTTAGTAATGTGCGATGTCCTAGCCTTGTCTTTGTGATAAGCCCAGTGCATTTTTCTTACATACTTGTTGATTCACGTGTCTTTCAGTTAAAAATCTTTTGAGGAACACGGGCCTTTGTGATACTGCTCTGTAAGCTATTGTATTTGGAACTATTTAGTGATTGTGGGCTGAAACTGAAGAATGATTTTGGAAGCTGGCTATATTAGAAAAAGCTCTTTGCAGAGACAAATATTCCTAGCCAGGATGCTGGGTAGTGGTGGTGAGTGGTGGCAAAGCTGAGAGTTAGGACACTTGGGTTCAAATTTTAATGAGCTCACTAAGGCACATTTGAAAAAAAATAATCACCTGCAGGATGAAATGAGTATATTAATTTGTTCTCTAAGTATACTTTAGATTCTTGTAGTTAGTAATTCTGTATTATAAAGTTAGGCAGAAAATGTGTAGCTTCCTAATGAACAAAAAATGTTTACTGCTAGAACATCAAAATAATACCTATTTCATAGTAAGTATTAAAGAAGTTGATATTTTGGAGTTAGATTAGAGAAGGTAGTGCTAAAGCAATGTTTCTTTGCCTGGACTTCAGCTATTTGCATCCAGCCTTGGGGTTTTTGCCTGGTCTTGATGTCCTCTGAATTGCTATTTACTTGTCCCTAAAAACAAAACACAAAACTCTCACCCAAGATAAAACATAAGTGTATTTTAAAGTGAAACTTTGTTATAGGATTTCTTTTGTATTTTTTCTAATGCAAACAACAACAAATGCACTAATACATTTTAAGCAGTTTGCTCGGGTATGTCATCTTGGCCTCACTTTGGGAAGCAAAGACTAAGGACATCTTTATCTGTTCAACATGCCATATTCTAAACGGGTTCTACTTCTAGGAGGCAATCAGAAGTGAAAGGAGTAAACAGTCATGATTAGGAAAAAAGCAACACATTTTAGGAAGAAATCAACACTAATATCTTACAAGTCTGCTTTGGTGTTTAAAGTGGGATTGTATCTTGTACGTGTAACTGCAAACTTGTTGATATTAGTGAGCTATATAAAGCCTTCATCTTACAAGACAGCATTTGGAAATATAATCACTATAATTTTAGGCATTTGTAAGGCCCAAATTTATGCTAGTAATAAGCAATTTTTGAAAAGTATACTAGATTCCATCTATAAAAATGACAATAATTTCTCATAAAAACTTTCCAAACACTGAAATCTGAAACTCTCCTACTTTATATTCTAGGGAAGGAAAATATAAATGCTTCTACTTTGGAGTTCTTTTTAAATTTATTCACTCTCAACTGACCGCTTTTTTGAGATTCTTCTGACAAGGAAATCAAATGTCGGAAGAATTCCTTAGTACCTTCAGGCACTGTAATCTCCAGATATTACTCTCTAAGTTTGAAAATGACAACTTATGTCTTTGTTGAAAGTTACACCTGAAAGAATTAAAGTAAACAAAGAGATGTCAAAAGCATAGGATTATTTTTGTTACCATTAGACTTTGCCTGGATATTCTTTAGTGTGGTTTAGAGGTTAAAACACTTAATCCTTGCTCCACTGGCCAGGCAACTTTTGGAGGCACCTTTTCTAGCTCCCTGATTTCACATTTGCCTTTTCATTGTAGCATTGTCCACTGAATTTGTGGGGCAAGAGGTAATTTAGACACATATTTAATTTCTTTGTGCCTAATCGTGGTTACAGATATCAGCAAACCAAACTCCATTCGCTGAAAGCTTTTGTTCTACTTTGTTTTTTTCCTAAACATGGAATTAAGTTAAAATAATAATTTATTGAAACAACATAAACACCTGACCATCTTCAAAACCAAGAAAAACGAAAACCAAAAAGCATTCCTTAGCACAACCAGAATGCTTAAGAACTTAGAAACCACAAAGTTGAAAATGGATAGTTACAACTATTTTAATAACTCACTTTACCATGATTCTGAATTGGTATCCCAGCACCATGAGGAGTGTGGTTGAGCTTCCAATGCTCTGGAAACCACTGCTTTGAAGGTTACACTCAGTCATGTTTAAGTTTCCAGCTATGTTGAGCTACTAGCAATCATGACTACACAAGACCAACCATGGCCTTGACGTGACAAGAACCAAATGCCCAGCCCAGCCCAGCCCAGCCCAGCTGGCTTAGCTCAGTGGTTGAGTGTCGACCTATGAACCATGAGGTCATGGTTACATTCCTGGTCAGGGCACATGCCGGGTTGCAGGCTCAATCCCCAGTGTGTGCCATACAGGAGGCAGCCGATCAACGATTCTCTCTCATCATTGATGTTTCTATCTCTCTCTCCCTCTCTGAAAACAATAAAAATGTTTAAAAGAAAAAGAAAGAAAGAAAAAAAAGAAGAACCGAATGCTCACAGCCACTTAGTTATCTGTTTCGTAGGTACAGAATCACTGTGGTTGTTTTTTGTTGTTTTTCTCTTTGAGCATTTAGCTCTCTTTAGTTTTGCACTTTTGCATTTCTATGGTAGTTGGCCAGCACCCATTTTTATCCAAAACTAATTTAGACAGAAAAATATGACATATTTTCAGAGACTCTTACTCACTAAATGCTTAGGGCTTATTTGTTCGAGATGCTCAACCAAATGAGCCTTCCTAGGTGCTTTCAGCTTCTTACCCCAGGAAGGAATAGTTTGAATTTGTTTCAAAATTCTCTCTTTCCCCCCTCCTTTTCTTTTCCTATGAGTCAACAGAGCCAAATATCAACAGTACAATGATTGAAATTTCTTTTGAGAGCCAAACTTTTTAAACTTAAACTTCTTCTAACGCCACTTCTTCAAAATAGACTCGCCCAGGCCGAGGTATTTTGTGGAAGAGCCACACTCAAGGGGCCAAAGAGCCGCATGTGGCTTGCGAGTTTGCCCACCATGGGGTTAACCCCATACCGGGAAGCTGATTAAAAATGCATTCTATTTTTTTTTTTCTTAATTAAATCTTTATTGTTCAGATTATTACAGGTGTTCCACTTTTTTTCCCCCCCATAGCTCCCCTCCACCTGATTCCCCACCCCACCCCATGCCCTTACCCCCCGCCACTGTCTTCATCCATAGGAGTAAGATTTTTGTCCAATCTCTTCCCGCAACCCTCACACTTGCTTCCCCTGAGAATCGTCAGTCCACTCCCTTTCTATGTCCCTGATTCTATTATATTCACCAGTCCATTCTGTTCTTCAGATTTTTTATTCACTTGATTTTTAGATTCACTTGTTGGTAGGTATGTATTTGATGTCATTTTGTTGTTCATAATTTTTATCTTTACCTTTTTCTTCTTCTTCTTCTTCTTAAAGAATACCCTTCAGCATTTCATGTAATCCTGGTTTGGTGGCGATGAACTCCTTTAGCTTTTTCTTGTCTGTGAAGCTCTTTATCTGACCTTCAACTCTGAATGATAGCTTTGCTGGGTAGAGTAATCTTGGTTGTAGGTTCTTGCTGTTCATCACTTTGAATATTTCTTGCCACTCCCTTCTGGCCTGCATAGTTTCTGCCGAGAAATCAGCTGACAGTCGTATGGGTACTCCCTTGTAGGTAATTAACTGTTTTTCTCTTGCTGCTTTTAATATTCTCTCTTTGTCTTTCGCCCTTGGCATTTTAATTATGATGTGTCTTGGTGTGGTCCTCTTTGGGTTCCTCTTGTATGGGGTTCTGTGCGCTTCCTGAACTTGTAAGTCTATTTCTTTCACCAGGTAGGGAAAGTTTTCTGTCATTATTTCTTCTAATAGGTTTTCAATATTTTGCTCTTTCCCTTCTTCTGGCACCCCAAAAATTCGGATGTTGTTTCGCTTAAAGTTGTCCCAGAGGCTCCTTACATTATCTTCATATTTTTGGATTGAAAAAAAAAAAATGCATTCTAAAAATGTCTATTCCTTTTGTTGGTATTCATCAGCATTTTTTTTTTTTTTTTACCCATCGCTTTCTTTTGGTTTGTTTATCAAAATTCTCCCATCCCAATCATTGTAAATGGACACAGTTAAAAAGCTACATACCCCATACTTCTTAAGAGAGGGGAGTTCTGACTGCACCGCTACCAGTGTACCTGCTGCATTAGAGTGATGCCAGAGGACAGCAAGTGGTCTTCAGAGTTTCTATCAAACCATTCATGTGCCAGCACAAATGGGAGCCATCCCCATGCATCTTCCCACCCTGTGCTTGGGGACCATTCAGTTGTACAACAGATTCCCTTCTTGTGGAAGACTTTCTTGAAAAGCCTGAATTGTTGTCACAGATAAGCCGAGGGAAAAGGCTCAGCGTCATTTACAAGCTTTATACACTGTGGTTAATGCAGATTCCAAGGCCGTCATCACTGCTTTGTTGAAAACTTTTAAGAAGACACGAGGTCCACAAACTGTTTCAAAGTTTACCTGTTTTTTCCATGGTCACCGGCCTTTTTTGGATGGTGACTAAAAGGCAAGTCTTTGCAAATTTCACTCATCAGTCTTTTCTCTCCGCTCTGCTGTCAAGTTGCCCTTCTCACCAGTGTCACCATATGTCACTGCTCGTCCCAGCCAATCTCAGGTCGAGTGAAAGTGTTTGACCAACTTCTGCATCCTGTGGATTAATTGGTAAGATTTTGCCAACTTTTTGGTTTTACACTGTTCGTTTAGAACAGTGTTAGTCAGGTGAAGTTAATTATCTGACCTACACAAGTTTTTGATGTTCAGGGATAAAATTGGGAATTTAATTTTTGTCTCTAATTCAATAAAACTTTTCACGGTTTTCAAAGCATGCTCAGGCCTAATATCTTCCTTTAATCCCCCAAACCCTGCAAAAACGTATTATGACCATCGCCATTTCGCAAGTAAAGTTTAAAGTTACACAACTGTTTGGGTTCAAAGGCTGTGTACTGAGTCATGGTAAATCTCTCCATAACTGGGCCATTTTATTATGTTAAACATTTGGGGGGAGTGGGCATGAAAAAAGAAGCTCTCTTGCTTGAATTGCTGAGTTCCTTTTTCTTCCTCTCCAATCATCTACTCTAAGATTAGAAATACTCAATCTCCTGGAGTACTTCCCCAGAAAGTGTCACTCTTTCCAGTGGCCAGACATTTTGAACTGATTAACCACATTCCCTGGGAAATGTTTGCTCCTCTCTATTTCCAAGTTATTTGTTGTTGTGCAAATAATATATCTTTTTGAAAGATCACACTCAAAATGATAAACAGAATGCAAGATTGTATAGAGTTATTATAGCTCTTTCATTCTACAAATATAATATTTGTTTTGTTCTTATAGTGGATTTTTTTGCATTTAAAAACTATATTATAGACATATATCAATTTATGACATATTATAGCATGGTTTTCAAGGAGACAGCGATTCAAACTTTCCATTTAAAGAAAGAGAAGAACTGCTCTCAGGAAATACTAGTTAACCGGCAGGAGTCCTTTTCAGACACAGCTACCATGGGATTGAGAAGTATTTGCTAATTATAACAGTGCACTAATTATCTGCTTTTACATCTCATCTTTCTGTCTTTCTGTCTAAATTCATTTCTAATTATATGGTACCCTTTTTGCATATGACATTATCTAACAGTATTGCTTTTTATCAGATAGGATTTTTTTAAACTTGGAAATATTAAAAGACATAGCTTCACTTCCAAAATATTTTCTCCTACAGTACAGTGAACTCTTTGGATGATACTTTGAATAATCTGTCATGTTGGGGAAAGGGAGGGACCAAGATTTAAATATCAGACATTTTTTATCTTCCAAAAGAAATAGCAAAAATGATCAGCCTTGTCATGGTTTCTTTTTTCTTTTCTTTTTCTTTCTTTTTTTTTTTTAAACAGGTAAGCTGCTATGGTCACATTGCCCACTCAGCATCATCACTGTTATTGTTGCCATATTTTTTATTTCCAGAATTTCAAAAATTGTAACCAATGGAAAGATATTTTCAACGTGGCGTAATAAAGGAAAGGTTACTGTGTCATCAGAACCTATTTTCATGAGATTAATCTGTCATCTGACTTGAACAGGTAGGCATCAAACAAAAGCAACAATAGCAAAACAAATGTGATTTCCATTCTTGAATTTCGATTGCCCTGGGCTTGTTGAGCAAATAGAAACAGAAAGTGACTTTCTGTATAAAGAGTGAGTCTTGCTCAAATCCGCAAAGCAGGCACTTCCACCGGGGTGGGGTGTGCTCATGAATTGGGGGGCGCACATCTTTAGGACCCGTCAGGCTTTCCTTCCAAACACAGGCTCCTGTGACAGCTGTTAGTCTGACTCATTTGTGGGTATATGCTTTCTCCAGCTCCACTCCTGATCACACTTTATTGATTATGAACTTTAATGCACACATATTCATTTTAATGTTTATTTGTTTTTGAAGAAAGCTTAGACAATGATTTATAAGCATCTAAAGAAACATCTCATAGAGTACTTGAAGCTTCTGCAAATACAAACAGAACTTACTCTGCAGGATTTAAGGCGCATACAGATATGTGGATCAAGCAGTTTTAGAGCTCAGGTTCCACAGGGGTGTGGGAGGGGGGGCCATGCCAGGATAGATGCTTTTATACGCATTATTTCATTTTGGTAGCATCCAAGTCTATTGAGGATTGTTAATCAAATTAAAACTTTAGCGTTTGGTATATCTTTTATGTTGACTTGTACTGAGCTGAAAACTCGGGTTTTTCTGCCATCAGTTTCACTTTAATGCCTGGCCACAGAATCATTTACATCCATTCGGCTCAAGATGCTAAATTGCCCAGCAAACTAAGGATGCAGTCAGGGTCTCAAGAGCCCTGTGGGGGCATTTTCTGCAACTAGAAGCATTTCAACACTGGTAGAGCCTCTTCATTGTTTGGACAGAGAGCCCTTGCCATCCTTCCTGTCCCCTGGGCCTGAGGCACCTTGTCTAGAAATCAAGAGGACCTGATTCTATTTTTGATATTCTTCCTAGTCCCAGTGATTTGTGAATTTCATATTTGAACCTGCTGATGCCAAGTGTTTATAGCTGGAAGGGGGAGGGCAAACTAATTATAAACAGAATTTCTCCAGATAAAATATCAGGGGCTCCAGAGAAATGATTTTAGTATTTTCTGACTCTAGCAATCAGAAATACATTCCTTTGTGGCAATTATAAGATACCCTGAGAGACTAAAACTTCTTGTTTCTGCTCCTACCATTTTAGTTATAGTAAATTATGCAGTGAGAAGTTTCCAAAGGGGTAGAACAAGAGTCCCCATAGCAAGCCACTACAGACTGGGGCTATTTTATTATTGTTAGCTGTGTGCTTTGGAATAGGAAACTATCCCTCTCTGGGCTCAGTAAAATAATGTCAATACCAACTCTTTCAAAACAGCACTCTGATGTTTAATCAATGCTCATAAATCTCTTCAAGATCCTTACATGATAATTGTGACATAAAGAACAAGGTATTATTCTTAGAATGGGGTAATTTTATCCAATTAAATCTCCTCTGAGCTATCACCTGGGTAGGAAACACTGTTAATGACTTTGCAAATTACTTTGTACTTAAGTTTCCTCATGTTCCCCAACCATGAGCAAAAGTACCATCAAAGGGGACTTACTAAAAAATATTTAATATTTGCAGACTTTGACGGGACAGTACACCAAAGTACATTAGATATGCTCTCATGCTGCACTAAGGGCAGGGCAAAAGACCTAAGTCTCTCTGAGGATGCAAGGCCATTGACCATTCTGGGAGCAGCCGTATAATTCATAACTGAATGCCTCATGTCATTAACTTGAATGGGATCATGGGAGACTTTGAATTTCAAGCTAGGAATCAACTTGGTCTATGAGATTTGTCCCAGTTTTAGAGACTGGATTTCACAATTAGTTGATGGTGTTTGCTATTTTATTTATTTTTTTTTTACAGTCAAAAAGTTTTCAATCAGTAATATACAGTATGACAACTACATCTTGTAAATTATACCCAATACTGCCGGCAGTCTATCCTTCTAAAGAATATTTGCCCCTTTCATCCTTTCCTAACAATCAGATAATAAAATACAGCACCTATAAATAAATATATATATATATATATATATATATATATATATATATATATACCAAAATCATCTATTGTTAGTTTAAAGATATGGCAATAAAGGAGTCTAAATTAGCAAACTTGTAGAAGCCATAACTGATAAAACAGCTTATTGAAAAAAGGTGGCAGTAATGCACTCTATGTGTGCATAGGTACTTAAGAAAATACACAAACGTATAAAATTGCACACACGCACACACGCACACTCTCATCTACCTCTATTCTCACGCATATACACATAGACAACAGGAGGAATCAGAGACAAGTTAGACTTTTGATTTGTGCTTAGACTGCCCTAAAAGAGTAAGTAAAAGACTGCATAAAAGAACGCTCCAAGAGGCAAAATGAAAGGAGGGTCAACGGTCTGGTCTGGAAGTGAAGAGCATCTACGTTTTGGTGTCAGTTTGGGCCATCTCTACGGTGTTGGGAGCAGAGCCCAGATTGCTACGTTCTCTCTTCTGCAGGGAAGGAAGCTTCCCAGGACTTCAACAGTCATCAGTGCTTGTGGTGGGAAGAAAGGGAAAGAGAGAGTGTGCGAGAGCCCTGCCCAGGCCCAGGGAGCGGAGTCCCCTGGTGGGGCTCAGTCCATCAGGCGCCTGGGAGAGTGGTGTGAGGTGTGGTGCCTTCTGTGCCAAGGAAAGACTGCTGTCTACGAGGGGTGGGCCGTTTGGCCCCAGAACCTTAGTGGCCTACTCTTTCCTCCTTTCTTTAAATGCTCACATATGTGCAGATGCACTAACACAGACGTAGACACCATAAATTAGGTGTTTGCTATTTTAAATGCAGCCAAACAAAAAGCATTGCAAACAGGGAATTGATACACAATGTATCCTAGCAAGTACTAGAAATGATCTGTCATGTTTTCAATGGATTAATCTAGACATTGCTTTTCATTAATCAATTAATGCAATTACCCACTTATTTATTTGTAAGTATATTTTTATTGATTTCAGAGAGGAAGGGTGAGGGAGAGATAGAAACATCAATGATGAGAGAGAACATTGATTGGCTGCCTCCTGCACGCCCCCTAGTGGGGATTGAGCCTGCAACCTGGGCATGTGCCCTTGATCTGAATCGAAGGTGGAACCCTTCAGTCTGCAAGCTGATGCTCTATCCACTAAGCAATAATTGGGCTATAGCCCAATTATTGATTACCCAGGTGCCAGGATCGGGATTAAAGAAGATCCAGAGAGATGTGGGAGGGTGGGGTTCTGTGGTGGTGTGTGACCAGGAGGAGTTGCCTCCATGGCCAGTTCGTGTATCACTTTAGCCCCTGACTTTATTTCAGAAGTTGTTCTAGAGATCTCTAGTCACCTTGAATGAAAATGGCTCCCCACCCCCACCTCAATCCACAGCTGGGGGCAATTCATCAAGCATTCCATGAACTTTTATTACATTCAAAGATAAAGGAGGCATTTCTGATAATTAACAAAGAAATGAGAAAAATGGCTCATATTTTAGGCCTCAAATTTTTGAAGTTTGTATGGCAAGTGAAATAAGAGAATTCCATCATTTTTAGTGTGTGAAACTGCTTAGTTATTTCAGTAATAATCATCTCCTTTTCATCTTTCCCCCAACCCTTTCTGATCATGTTAAAATTGTACTGATTTGAAAGATTGGATAAGCACACCAGGAAGTTAAAGATTAAATTATCAAAATAGTACTGAAAAAGAAATGTTAAAGAAAAAGAAGAAAAAAAATCCATCATACCTCCATCCAAACACAGCTAAGAAAAATTTCTTTCCTCAGATATGTGTTGTTATAGAATTATGTGCTTTGGCTTACCATTCTATTAAAGCTTTTTTCAAATTATTACATACATTTTGTATCTTTTTTTTTTTTTTTTTAATCCTTACCTGAGGATATTTCCACATTGATTTTTGAGAGTGGAAGAAAGAGGGAAAGACAGAGAGAAATATCAGTGTCAGAGAAACACATTGATTGTTTGCCTCCTACACGCACCCTGACCAGGGCCGGGGCCTGGGAGGAGCCTGACCAGAATCGAACCCAGGAACCTTTGCTCTGCTGGCCGACACTCTATCCACTGAGCCAGACTGGCTATGGCTGTATCTGTTTTTAATGTCTGCCCAATATTACAAAGCTTAAGTATACTATCATATATTAAGTACTGCTTATTTTTGGATATTTAGTCTCCCTTCCCCCCACTATTGTAAATCAAGCTCCAGGGCATTGTGTGTGTGTGTAGATTTCCTACATTTTTATATGCATATCTGGAAGTTAGAATACTAGGTCTTAATAGAAAAATATTATTTTTTTTATGGCCCAGGCCACCTCCAGGGCAAGGGTACTAGTAAGGATGCTCAAGGCCTTATTTACCCCAGGACTAAAAACAACATCCCTCTAATTCTGTCCCTCCTCAGTAGCTTGCCTTTTTAAGGCTGTGAGAAGGAGTTTCTTGGAGTCTAAACAGATATAATAGTTTAGTTTTAATTTTAATTAATTGGGATGTTTAGTTTTCATTTATTTTTGCTCCCCTGTACCCCACTGCAACCAAGACCCAGGCTTCTGAACCCTTGACAAAGACACCCTGTAATTTTTATGGGCAATTACAACTAATTATGAAAATACAACATTTAGAACAGTATGATACTGATTCAGATATAGATAAATGTGAAATAAAATAGATCTGGAGAGTAAGGTAATCTCAAGTAATAACTGGGGTGTGATAAAGTTGGCATATCAAAGCACTGGGGGATACATGATCTTGTTAACAAACTAAAAGAGAGAGAGAGAGAAGTGGGATTTCGACATTACTCTCTGTCCTGAAATTAATTCCATATCTGTTTAAACCAAACCAAACAAAAATCCCCCTAACTGTAATTACGGTGTGTGAAGTATATAGCATGGACAATTTAGAAGCTATAGAGGAAAAATTGCTCCTGGTACTTTTCCTTTGTTTGAAATTCTGTGCTTTTTTATTAGTTGATCAATATTTGCTTCTCTCCTGTGGTGTTAAGGTCAATTCAGGGTCGACAAGGTCTGGTCTGGTATTGGTCTATTGTACCCTTAGCACATAGTAAATGCGCAATAAATATTGGTTAAATAAATGGATCAAGGATATTTGGATAAAAGATACATATTCTGCACTGTACAAAGAATCAAACCAAAATGAAAAGGCAACAAATTAAGGAGTGGTGGTTTGCAACACAGACAAAGGCTGTTTTCCTCAACATGAAATGTATCTTGCAAATTAGAGAGAAAGGACCTATAATGTAATATAAAAATGAACATAAGAAGGAATGAGAAGTTTAGGAGAAAAATGCCAAGTAATAAATACTCATAAAAGTAATGCTCGATTTCATCCATAATTAAAAAAAAATGAGTCATCTCACATATGTTAGTTTGATAAGAATGAAAAATATTAGGAAGACCCAATAATTGTTGGTGAAAGGCAGATGAAACAAGAATTTTCATGCATTTTTAGTGTTTGAATTGTGAGAACATTTTGAGGCCAATGTAGCAGTATCTATCAAAATTTTAAGTATCCATCCTTGAACTCAACTTTCTAGAGAAGTTGGTTATTCAATAGATATACTTGCACAAGTGAACAAAGGTATATGTACAGGAATTTTTGTTTTAATTTTTTTTTAACAGAGGAAAAATGTAAAATATAGAAAAGTGTATTAATAGAGGATTATTTAACTAAATTACAGTAGATGTACAAAATAGGATGCTATCAACTATGAATAAATTAAGCAATCTATATGCCGTGAAAGGAAAGAGGAGTATTATATATTCTCAAGTAAAAAAAGCAGGTTGCACAAGTATCATATGATTTCATTTAAGCAAACTATATATGAGTGTTCATAGAAAATGACTAGTTCTGTAGTTTTTTATTTTTCCTTTTAAAAACATTAAAATTGATTGCTTTTATAAGAAAATATTTAAAATGTACTGTCAACCATACAGATAAAATACTATGTTACTAAAACTATAAATAATACTAATGCTTTTCTTAATTTTTGGTAAATGTAGCATTTACTAGAATTTTACTTTCTAATTTAATTTTGGACTATGATTTGCATTGTGCTATTAGTTTATTTCAACCTACTTCTCCCTTGGAACCAACTGGTTTATTGCATATTACTTGTGTATATTGAACATAATAAACTACTTCCTTCACATTGTTTTCTGACATTAAGGATCATTTTCCAAAAGTCAGGAATCTCCTTTTTTATACAGAAAAAAGTAAGTAATTTAATCATGCCCAGAAGCAATTACAAATATGATTTAAAGAGTTGAATGTCTTCATTCTAGTTTCAAGCTCTTTTTACTTCTATCCTATCTAATAAAAGAGTAATATGTAAATTGACCATCACTCCAACACACAAGATGGCTGCCCCCATGTGGTCAAAAATCCTGCCCCCATGGGGACACAAGATGGCCACCACAAGATTGCCAGCAGTTGGGCCAGCAGTTGGGAGGGACCAGGTCTGCAAGGGAGGGCAGTTGTGGGCGATCAGGCCAGCAGGGGAGGGCAGTTAGGGGTGACCAGGCCTGCAGGGGAGGGCAGTTAGGGGCAAACTGGCTGACAGGGAAGTGATTAGGGGGTGATCAGGCTGGCAGGCAGAAGTGGTAATCAGGAAGGCAGGCAGGCGAGCAGTTGGGAGCCAGCAGTCCTAGATTGTGAGAGGGATGTCCGACTGCCCGTTTAGGCCCAATCTAGGGATTGGGCCTAAACGGGCAGTCGGACATCCCTTGAGGGGTCCCAGATTGGAGAGGGTGCAGGCTGGGCTGAGGGACACACACCTCCATGCACGAATTTTGTGCACCGGGCCTCTAGTATAAATATAAAGTTAAATAATGCACTTAAACATTTAAAATCTAGTTTTTGATGCAGTTTTAAGGTTGAATATTTCAACATCAAAAATTCTTACATTAAAAAAAAAGAATTAAAATCATTTAAAACTGGAATAAAAAACATATTTAAGCCTGTCCCCCTTTCTCAAATCTTTATTTCCTGGTAATGTAAAAATCACATATTTTTCTTTCCTTTTTAAAAATATTTTTATTTATTTCAGAGAGAAAGGGAGAGGGAGAGAGAGTTAGAAACATCAATGATGAGAGAGAATTACTGATTGGCTGCCTCCTGCATGCCCCACACTGGGGATCAAGCTTGCAACCTGGGCATGTGCCCTGAGCAGGAATTGAACCCAGACCTCCTGGTTTGTAGGTCCACCGAGCCACCCTGGTGGGCACATATTTTTCTTTAAAGCTTTTTGTGTTCTTCTGAGGGAAATTTGAAGTAATGGAATTATATTTCTCCACTATACCAGGTAGTTTTTGTTTATCAAGAGAGAAAAACCAGGAGATAAAAACAATGCAAATTACATTTAAATTTAGTTTCTAATCTTATTATTATCATTATCTGTTATTTTTTCCTATTGACAACTTCTCTACAGAACTGAAAACCTAAGAACATGATTTCTATTGTTAAAATTCTAAAGGTTTCTAAAATAATATTCCACATTTATTAGCTATCTGAAAATTATCTTTTAGATTACTTCTTTACTCATTCAGAATCTATTTCTTTGGGCTTACAAGTTTTACTCAAATAGAGCAATTTTGGAGGGGCTTACTATCTGTGGGCTGGAACAATTCTGCAGTGATGGAACAGCATTGTACTACATTCCTCCCATTGCTTTTTTTTTTTTAAATAAATCTTTATTGTTCAGATTACAGGTGTTCCTCTTTTTGTTTTCCCCCTATAGCTCCCCTCCACCTGATTCCCCACCCCACCCTACCCCATGCCCTTACCCCCTGTTACTGTCTTCATCCATAGGAGTAAGATTTTTGTCCAATCTCTTCCCACACCACTCACACCCGCTTCCCCCTGAGAATTGTCAGTCCACTCCCTTTCTATGTCCCTGATTCTATTATATTCACCAGTCCATTCTGTTCTTCAGATTTTTTATTTACTTGATTTTTAGATTCACTTGTTGGTAGGTATGTATTTGATGTCATTTTGTTGTGCATAATTTTTATCTTCACCTTTTTCTTCTTCTTCCTCTTCTTAAAGAATACCCTTCAGCATTTCATGTAATCCTGGTTTGGTGGCGATGAACTCCTTTAGCTTTTTCTTGTCTGTGAAGCTCTTTAGCTGACCTTCAACTCTGAATGATAGCTTTGCTGGGTAGAGTAATCTTGGTTGTAGGTTCTTGCTGTTCATCACTTTGAATATTTCTTGCCACTCCCTTCTGGCCTGCATAGTTTCTGCTGAGAAATCAGCTGACAGTCGTATGGGTACTCCCTTGTAGGTAACTAACCGTTTCTCTCTTGCTGCTTTCAAGATTCTCTCTTTGTCTTTTGCCCTGGGTATTTTAATTATGATGTGTCTTGGTGTGGTCCTCTTTGGATTCCTTTTGTTTGGGGTTCTATGCACTTCCTGGACTTGTAAGTCTATTTCTTTCACCAGGTAGGGAAAGTTTTCTGTCATTATTTCTTCTAATTGGTTTTCAGTATTTTGCTCTCTCTCTTCTTCTGGCACCCCAAAAATTCGGATGTTGGTATGCTTGAAGTTGTCCCAGAGGCTCCTTACACTATCTTCATATTTTTGGATTCTTTTTTCTTTTTGTTTTTCTGGTTGGGAGTTTTTTGTTTCCTCATATTTCAGATCTTTGGTTTGATTCTTGGGGTACGTTGATCTACAGTTGAGTTTCTGTATATTCTTTATTTTAGACAGTGTATGCTTCATTTCTGACTGGTCCTTTTCCATTTTTTTGGCATTCTCATTAAGGTCCTTGAAGGTCTCACTAAGCTCCTCAGAAGGGTCATCAAGTTTCTTGGCGGTTTTTAGAAGATTCTTGAGTAACCTTATAAATGTGGTTCTGAACTCTATGTCATCCAGTAGTTTGCTTTCCTCCGTTTCTTTCATTCGTGACATGTTTCTTTGTCTTCGCATTTTGGCTGCTTCCCTGTGTTGATGGAGTGGCTTTGTGTGATAGGTGAGCTATAGGGGGCAGTAGCTCAGCCTCCCCAATCACCTGATGTGGATGCTCTTGGTACACCCCTTTGTGGGCTGAGTGCAAAGTTTTGGTGTAGTTAAGCCTTAATTGCTGTTGGTACGCTGGGAGGAATTGACCTCCAGGCCAATCGGCTGTTAGGACTCACTGTGTCTATAAGAACTGCTGTGCTGGAGACACGCTTATGGTGTAGGACTTGTTTCAGTGGGGCTTTGGTGCTCGCTGAGTCTGCCTCTTGAATGTGTCACTTATGGATGTGAGGAGTTGAAATCTGGTTTCTCATACTGACCACTAGGTATACTGGCTTCTGGATCTCCAATGGGGTGCAGGTCAGCTATTGTCTGAGTCCACCCAGCAGGAGCTACAGCGAGAGCTTCAGTTTTCTCCTCTTTGCTTGGGGTTTGGAGGTTTTGGAGCTGTCTGATCCGGGCTGCAAGTTTGTTAGGTTAAGCTGCGATAGGGCAGACCTTTCTTATGCTAAAACTGCTGCTTGGAGCTTGGGTGTGTTTGTAGGTTGTGTGGGGCGGGGTCTCAGGGCATCACTAGGCTAGGACGTGGCAAACAGCGATGGCTGCTAATTAGCCAGCTTTGTGTCTCGGACTGTGTCCCAGTGCCCCAGTGCAGTAAATAATTATTCTTGTGTGCAGCTCTGCAAGCAGGCCCCCTCACTTTCCGACCCGGTGGCAGACAATCCAGCTTCTCCCCATAGGAGTTTGGGTCTCCCGTGTCTCCCCAGAAACAGTATTTCAGAGTAATCGGGGCTTGTCTCCCCTTTGGGTTGAAAAAGCAATGCCTGCCGCCAGCCCAGATCCCGCGCCTCCATACCTCAGTTTTTCAGCGCTTGTGCACGTCTCAATGCTCTTTTCTCTTTCCTTCTAGTTGTAGAACTTCCACTCAGCCAGCTTTCCCGTGGTTCTGGGTGATAGATGCTTTGTCTTTTAGTTGTAGTTTTGAAATTGTTGTGCAAGGCAGCAGTTTAGGTGTTTACCTACGCCACCATCTTGGATTCCTCCCTCCCATTGCTTTGAGGTTTCCCTGGAAGTGAGTGATTCATGTGGGCTCTCCATGCCACTCACGGCCCTCCTTGCCTCTGTTTGGTTTATGCGTGAGCTGTACCTCAACCTGGGTTCCCTCTGAGCTGGGCAGCCAGGAGCTGTTGGAATCCTTTGTCCAAAACATAGGATACATCATAGGATTAAAAAAGTTTTTTATCTTTATTGTTGAAAGTATTACGTATATCCCCCTTTTTCCTCCCTTTGACACCCCCTCCCTTCCCCCCGCTCCAAGTCCTTCCCTGAGCCGTCACCACACTATTGTCTATATCCAGGGTTACACATATATGTTCTTTTTTTAAAAAATATATATTTTATTGGATTTTTTTTACAGAGAGGAAGGGAGAGGGATAGAGAGTTAGAAACATTGATGAGAGAGAAACATCGATCAGCTGCCTCCTGCACACCCACTATTGGGGATGTGACCGCAACCAAGGTACATGCCCTTGACCGGAATCAAACCTGTGACCTTTTAGTCTGCAGGCTGACGCTCTATGCACTGAGCCAACCTGGTTTCACCTCACACCTTCCCCCAACCCCCCCCCTCCCTGCTCCAACCCCTTCCCTGGGCCTTCACCACACTATTGTCTATGTCTAGGGTTACACATATATGTTCTTTGATTAATTTCTTCCTGCCCCCCACACTCTGAAATATGTCAATCTGTTGCATGCCTCTGGCTCCATTTTTTGTTCATTAGAGTTCACATATAAGTGAGATTATGTGATCCTGGTCTTTCTCTGACTGGCTTATTTCACCTTGCATAATACTTTCCAAGTCCCTCCATGCTGTCTCAAAGGGTAAGAGAGCCTTCTTTTTTTTTTTTTTTTTTTTTTACAGCTGTATAGTATTCCATGGTGTAACTGTACCACAGCTTTTTTATCCACTCATCTACTGATGGGCACTTGGGCTGTTTAAAGATCTTAGCTATTGTAAACAATGTTACTATGATCATAGGATTTAGGAGAACAGCAAGAGGAGGCATATAAAAAGAGGAAGAGGAATCCTTCCCACCATGAAGAGTAAAAAAAAAAAACCTTGAAAATTTCAAATTCCTATCTGAAAGAAAAAGAGAAACATGAGATCATAGAATTTTAAAGCTAGAAGAGCATCTCAGGTTAACCCTCTTGTTAAGGATAAGGAAACTGAGCCCCCAAAAAGGTAACTTGCCCAAGGGACCAATCATTTGGAGAATAGCTAAAGCAGCACTAACGATTTTTTTTAAGTTGGTTCTCCTCTTGGGGAAGAATAATAAATGGGGATGGGAGAGGTGCAGTTCTTCGTTAGACAATTAAGGCAAATGGAGAAATAGAATTCTGAAGCTATGCAAGTCTTTTGTCTTCTTTTTATTCAAATTATGACTCTTGGAAGGCCATAGCACCAATATGATAAAAATAGAATATAGCAAAACAAAAGCATGGGAGAAGGGGAAGGGTGTTTGGGAAGGTCAGTTCTCCTTCCCTCTTCTCTATCTGCATCTACCAGCCTTCCCATTGCCTCACTCCAACAATGGGGATGGGGGTTGTGTGGTAGCAGGTCCTAAATTGTATCATTAGGCATATTACTGCACTTTCCAATCTAACATATGGCTTTTCAGTCTATTTAAGCACAATCTAGGGATGTCTTAATTTGCATGTATTCCATGAAACACATTATTAGAGCATAGAAGGAATCGCTGAAGTCATACACTGAGTTCTAACCCCAGTTCTTGCACATATCAACTGTTTGACTTTGTTCAAGCTACTGAAACTCTGTGCCTCAGTTTCCTCATCTGTCAAATGGAGAGGATCATAGTTGTAGCCTCCACATAGGCTTTTAGTAAGTATGCAATAATTCAGTAACTACTAACTCAATAAATAACTTGATAAATGTTAACTATAATTAATTATCACTCAGTTTACTTCAATTCCAGGAGCCCATAACAAACAAAAATGATGGATTCATGGAATCTATTGTAATTGAGCATGTGGAATGACATTAAGGGGTGTTAGTGGGCTCCCTGGGTATAGCAGAAGCAGTGAGACACCCTTTGCTCAGCCTTCCTTCCCTTAATTCTACTCTCTGAGTAAGGAGATGGATTGACTTACACAGCAAGCAGTGCCCTGCAAAATGCATTGGACTTAGCCGGGGAAACTTTATTTCTAGTTCCACCTCTGAGTAAAGCTCTTGAACTTCCTTGTTTTATGTCCATTTTCCCTCGCTTGTCAAATGGCCACATGACATAATACCCACCTATGTACAGCATACAAATAAGGGCAAAAATTAGATAATATATGTGGATGTGCGTTAGCAAGTATAGAATGGTTTATAGAAATGGAGCTAAGATGATTATTATTCCATGAGATACTTTACTGATTCCTGGCTTTTGAGGACTCAATGGGAGGAAAAGACCTTGAGGACAGGAGCATATGATAGAAAACTCTCTCTCTCCTAAGGTTACCTGACAATAGTCAGCTGTTTGGGGGAGAAAAAAGGTGGGGGAAAGATGACCTCCTCAACTATCTGATCCAGCTATATGTACCTGTTTTTGAAAATCACACTTTAAAAATATGACTTTATTGAGATAGAATTCATTTACAATAAAGAACATGTATTTAAGGTACAATTTGATAATTTTTGACATGAATATATAAATCCATGAAACCATTTGCACAGTCAAGGTAGTGGGTATATCCATCACCTTCAGTTTTCTCTTGTCTCTTTGTAATTCCTTCCTGACCCCACAGGACCACTGATCTACCTCTGTTGCTATATACTAGTTTGCTATTTAAATACTTTTATGTAAATGGGGTCACATATTGTGTCCCTTTTTGATCGACTATTTCAGTGGTCGGCAAACTCATTAGTCAACAGAGCCAAATATCAACACTACAATGATTGAAATTTCTTTTGAGAGCCAAATTTTTAAAACTTAAACTTCTTCTAAAGCCACTTCTTCAAAATAGACTTGCCCAGGCCATGGTATTTTGTGGAAGAGCCACACTCAAGGGGCCCAAGAGCCGCATGTGGCTCGCAAGCCACAGTTTGCCGACCACTGGGCTATTTCATACGGTATAATTATTTTGAGACTCTTCCATATCATTATGTCATTATGTGTATCTTTCAATCATTTATTTCTTTGTATTGATGAGTAGTGTTCCTATACCACATCTTGTTTATCCACTCACCTGTTGATGGGCGGTTGGGGTTGTTTCCAGTTTTGGGGTATTATAAATAAAGCTGCTCTAAACATTTGTGTAAAGGTCTTTTTATAGTCATATGCTTTCATTCCTCTTGGGTAAATACCCAGGAGCAGAATGGCTGCATCATATGGTATGTTGATGTTTAACTTTTTAGAAAACAGCCAAACTATTTGCCTAAGACGTCATTTCATTTTCCATTTCCACCAGAAGCGTCTGAGAGCTCAGGCTTCTCCAGATCCTACTCAACACTTGGTACTGTCAATCTTTTAAATTTTGTTTTTCTACTACATTATAGTGTTATCTCATTGTGGTTTTAATGTGCATCTCAGTGATTCAAGATATTGAGCATTTTTTCGTGTGCTTATTGGCTATTTGTGTATCTTAATTGGAGAAATGTCTATTCAAATCCTTTGTACATTTTTAAATTGGCTTGTTTGTTTTTTATTGAGTTTCCTTATACATTCTGGATGTAAATGCCTTATCAGATATATGATTTGCAAACATTTTCTCCCACTATATGGTTGTCTTTTTACTTTCTTGCTAAATTTTTTTTTTAATTGATGTATCTATTTTTTCTTTTGTTGTTTCTGCTTTTAGTTTCACATCCAAGAAGCCATTGCCAAATCCAAGGTCACACAGCTGTCTCCTCAATGAGTTTGGTAGTGTTAGCTTTTACATTTAGATTTATTATCCATTTTGAGTTCACTATTGTATATGGTGTGAGATATGAATTAAAATTCATTGTTTTTATATTTGAATATTCAATTGTTCCAGCACCGTTTGTTGAAAAGAGTATCCTTTTCCCACTCAATTGCCTTTGTACTTTGTCAAAAATCAGTTGTCCTTATATGTGTGGGTCTATTTCTGAACTCTTTATATTCTGTTTCATGAATCATTTGTCTACTGTCTTGATCTCTATAATTTTATAAGGAGTCTTGAAATCAAGTAATGTTAGTTCTCCAACTTTTCTTTTCTTTTTTCTTCAAAATTGTTTTGGCTATTCTAGGTATTTTGCACTTTTATATGAATTTTTAAAAGTTTATGAGTTTCTAGAAAAAACACTGCTGAAAATTTTTAAATGTTTTTTTAAAAATTGGGGTGACATTGTAAATGAAATTATATAGGTTTCAAGTATATAATTCTATCATCCATTATCTATATATTGCTTTGTGTTTACCGCCCAAAGTCAAATATTCTTCTGTTATATATTTGACCTCCTTTTCCCTTTGTTACACCCCACCCCCCTTCCCTCTGGTAACCATCATACTGTTGTCTGTTCATGAGTTTTGGTTTGTTTTTCTTGTTTGTTTATTTTTTGCTTTCAGTTTATATCCCACATATGAGTGAAATTATATGGTTCCTGAAATTTTTATAGGAATTATATTGAATCTATAGATCAACCTGGGGAGAATTGACAGATCAATTTGGAGAGAATTGACATCTCAACATTAAGGAGTTTTCTGAGCCATGAATATGGTATATCTCAGTTTACTTAGGTCTTCTTTAATTTCTCCTTGCAATATTTGTAGTTTTAATGAGAGCTTTTCTATATATTTCATTCATTTTATCCCTTAGTATTACAGATGTTTTGTCTTAAAAAATAGACATTATGTTTTATAATTGTTTTAAAGTAACAGAAAAGTTGAGAAACCTGTACAGAGATTTCCCATATACCTCACACCCAGTTTCTCCTATGTTTAACATCTCAACACTAGTATGCTAACATTTGTTATAATTAATGAACCAATATGCACACAATATTATTAACTAAAGTCCATACTTTCTTCATATTACCTTAGCTTTGTTTATCTAATATCCAGGAGACCACATTATATGCCAAACCATCTTTCAAAGTGGCTATGCCAATTTGTATTCCCACCAGCAATGAGTGGGAGCTGCGGTTGCTCTATATCTTTGTCAGCATTTGGTATTGTCAGATATTTGGATTTTAGTTATTCTAATGGTTGTATAGTATATCACATTGTTGTTTTAATTTACAATTCCTTAGTGGCAAATGATGTCGAACATCTTTTCATTTGCTTATTTGCCATCTGTATATCTTTGTTGGTAAGTTGAAATCTTTGCCCACTTTTTAATTTTTTTTCTTAATGTTGAGTTTTAAGAGTTCTTTGTATATTTTGAATACAAGACCTTTATTAATCAGCTAATATTGAGAACTACTTGTTTATTGTTATTCTTATCCAGAGACACAGGTCAAAATTGCCTCAGGAAAATTTTAAAGTTCACACGTTCTGTCCCAACCACAGGCTGTCTGATTCAGAAGTTTCCTGAAACTTCTGTGTATATGACTCGCTTATTCCCTCCTGGCTGACATATTTGTAAGTTTGGTGAATGTTAGATGAAGGTTTGGTTTCTCTCCCTTCTTTGGATATTCATTTTATACAAACCACATGATTCTGGGTTGGGTCACCCTTCTCCCCTTCTACAAATGTGATCCTGCCAGGATCCAAAGACTCAATAGCTTTGTTCTCCGTTTCTCACTTCTGGATGGTTTTTGCTGCCTGCTTAGTTTCCATGGCCTGCGTGTAGGAGCTGCTCAATAAATGTTTTGAATTGAATTGCCATTATTTGGTTATAATGAACACTGAAACTGGTCTTGCAGAGAGAGGTTATCCCTTTTTCCTTCCTCCTCTCTGCCCCCCCCCATAATTTTTTTTTTTTTACTTTCATCAGAATGAAGTAGGCTCTTTTAATTTTCAACTACCACCCTGTTCCCAGCATGGGGAGGCCCAAGGCAGAGCAGGAAGAGGGGGCTGGTGGTCTTGAGAGTGGCAGGGGAGAGGGGAGGAGTGGTTGAAAAAGTTGAGGTATGCTTGTGAACTCCAGGAAAGCTCATTCAACCTGAATTACAGACATGTTCAGGTCTGCCCGGTTGTGGCAGAAGTCGGGTGTAATCAGGTTCACTCCGGTATTAAGGGATGGAGGTAAAATGTGGCAGAAAAATGATTTGATTCCTTCTTCTCTTCTGCTGGGTGACACCCTTGCTTGCCTCTGCCTTCTGGGCACCTCTTTGCTTCTGACTGACGTCCAGACCACAGTCATGTTTTACTTGGGCAGAGATCCTCACCCTCAGTATGTACGGAGGGGCTCGACAGCTTAACAGCTAACAACTGTCTGTTAGTTTGTAAGAGGGAATCATTTTGAGGAGTTTGCCAAGTGCTTTGAGAAGTTGGGAAAAAAGTGTCTCCCGCTACAGTTTTATGGAATCCAGCTATAAACCATCGGACCCGCTCCGGGGGGGTAAAATCTATGGACCCACTGGGTCAGTTCTCACCCCCCTTTAGTAAATGAATCTTACATAAGTGAAGCACACGTATTCTGCAGTTTATAATCCTTTTTAAAAATATGTTTTTATTGATTTTAGAGAAAGGAATGGAGAGGGAAAAAGAAACATTGATTGGCTGCCTCCAGGTGTGTACCCTGACTGGAATCCAACCAGCAACCTTTTGGGACAAGGCTCAACAAACTGAGCCACACCAGCCAGGACTGCAGCTTATAATTTTTATAGGTTTTTTAAAAAATATTTTTTTCATTGATTTCAGAGAGGAAGGGAAAGGAAGAGAGAGATAGAAACAGCAATGATGAGAGAGAATCATTGATCAGCTGCCTCCTGCATGCTCCCCACTGGGGATCAAGTCCACAACCCGTGTACCCTGACCGGGAATCGAACGGTGACCTCCTGATTCACAGGTCGATGCTCAACTACTGAGCCACATCAGTCCGGGCTATATGCAGTTTTTAATCCTTTTGCTCTCTCTTTGTCTAATCAGAACTGGGACGCTTGGAGACAAGCAAGTGTTTGCCGTTGCTTCTCAAAGCTAGCAGGTTCTGAGCTGTTTGCATGTCATGTAACAATTCATCATTTGGGGCTTTGGAAGGACTTATAAAATACTAAAATACCAGTAAAGCGAGTGGGAAAGTGATCAGATATTCACAAACAAGCTTTCTGGGTAGTTTATCTGCAAGAGGGCCCCTGTTTAAAAGGTCTGAAAAGTAACTCTTTCCATGAAAGATCACCTTGCTCTCCACCGACACCATAGGGAGACTGGGAGTCACATTAACCCCTTCCCCACGGAGTCTTCCCTTCTGCGAAGCTGTACCATTGGACAATGGCGATTATCAAGAGGACACTTTTGTCAGTTTTCGTGGATTGGATCCTCAGTGTCAAATTAACAGAGGGCTTAAAATTCTTTTTTCATTTAAATGTCCTTGCTTTTGAAATACTAATAGCGGGGAAAGGACAGTAAGTGATTGCATATGGAAAATGAAAATGCTCACTAATTTTAGCATGAAAGGTTGGGGGGGGGGATTCAAATAATTATGCTGGTATAAGTAGTCTCTAGCTTTTCACTTAGAGTTTAGGTTACATTTCTTTACACTTCAGAATTCTATTTCAGATCTCATGCCTATCTTTTATCAAATTGATACCATCCGTATCTCAAAAGGAAAGGCATACTATGAAAACAAGCAGGGTTTTTGTCCCTTTGAGAAAATATAATTCATACGATAAAACTATTTTTACAAAAAGAGAAATCAAATTTCCTACTAGAGAAACTTTTTATTGAAAAATTGCAGGGATATAATACATCTTTGCTTATGTGCTTTTTGCCTATCAGAAAGCACAGCTTTCCACGCTGCGATCTTGAATGCATTTCACTGGCTGGTGATATCGGAAACTAGATGGTCACATTACTTGGAGTTGGAGCTGAGTGTATACCTTTTCATGTGGAAATATTTACATTTCTGAGGAACTGTTTTAATTTGAAGATGTCGTAGAATTTGGGGTTTTAGCATCTGGATTCAGATGACTACATTTGCAACTGAAGCTACAAATTCTGCTTTCAGAAATCATGACTTGCTTTTTAAACAAATGTAGTGGCAAACCAAGGTTTATTAGAATGATTCTTTCCTATAAAACAACCAAATGTCCGCATGTCCTGCCTGTTTCTAAATGTCTATCGACTACCTGATCCATCAGTCCTCGCAGACAAATGCCGATATCCCCCAAGCTTGATAGACAGACCAGATTAAATATCATCTCTCCAAGGATTGATCAGGAGCATAATAACTGCATGATATTCATATATATTTTTTTACCTATAACTTCCTTGAATATAAATACTGAACAGTGATACATGTAATGGTAATTTGAGGGATTTAGTATGGCATTTTCCATCAATAAAGTGTTTTATCACCATCAGATAGTTAACCTCCTAACACCATTGTGAACTAATTGGTTCAGCTGGATTCAGATCCTGTATTACTCAAAAGGAATTTTCCTGTTATGTGTGTTGTACAGTTGGAAAAAGTATGGAAATATTGCTTAGTGAGTGAATGCACAAATTCAATACAAAGGCAATACCTAACTCTGAAGTCCCATGACCTTTTGATTATCATTATTTTTTTTATTGTTGACACTACTACAAATGTAACCCATTCCTTCCTCCTTTGCCCACCTCCACCCTTCTCCCACCGCCCCCTCCACTCCCACCCTCCCCCCCCCTCCAGCCTTCACCATACTGCTCCATGTCCATGGGCTATGCATATTTCTTTGGCTAATCTCTCCACCTTCTTTTATGCAGTCCCCCACCCTTACCCCCTTTCCTGGGCCCGGAGATTATTTTGCTAAGTGAAATAAGCCAGTCAGAGAAAGACAAATACCATATGATCTCACTTATATGTGGGATCTAATGAACAAAATAGAGCCAGAGGCATGGATACATGGAACAGACAGACACCTGCCTTTTAAAATGAATTGTGTGTTAAACTGAAAAGTGTATTTGATTTGGAACAGAAAGCCTTATTTGGAAGCACTTAGTTAGCTGTGTGACTTTCAGTGACTCACCTGAGCCTTCACAGCCTCAGTTTACCCATCTGTAAAGTGTGATAAAAAGCTTACCTACCCTGCTAGTGCTGTAAAGAGATCAAATGCAAACATCTAGGGAGGCACTTTCCCATTGGATCCTAGTAATTGTTATAAAGATCTAGCTAAAGGGAAGGGTGGTATGCTTTCCCCACAATTGCTTAGGCATTCTTTGGCTCAGAATTTTTCATCCTCAGCTATTCACAAACTACTTTCATGATTATTGCCATATCTTTGCTTCCCCCTGCTATTATTTGCATGCTTTTCTTTAAATCTTTTTAAAAATATAAATACATGTATTTTAACGGGGAATTATATGTCATTATCATAAATGGGATTGCAATACCACTGCTATGAACAGAAGGCACTAGTGAAAAGCAAATGCAAACCTAGTAGCCCTGGCTGGTGAGCTCAGTGGCTAGAGCGTTGGCCCCTCCACGGAAGGATCACTGGTTTGATTCCAAGTCAAGGGTGCTACATGGGTTTGCTCCTCACCCTGGGTGGGGTTTCCTGCGGGAGGCAACCGTCAATGTCACTACCTCACATCAATATTTCTCTCTCTCTCTGTCTCCCCCCCCCTCCCCCCCCCCATCTTCCAATCTCTGAAAAAGCAATCGAAAAGTATCCTCAGGTGAGGATTAACAACAACAACAAAATCAAACCAGTAGTAAACATTGCCCTGGATAATTTTCATGTGCACTACTTGTTGAGCTGCACAATTAAGGTGATGGTGAAGGGACCCTTCCAGGTTTTGATCAAAGAAGTGGGGATTCTGGGCGGAACAGGAACTACTCAGCCCAGATTTTCTATTGGAAGCCGCTCGATTGTGACACCAGGGGAGCTAGAAGGGAGAGGCCTATGGCCAATTAGGCTCTTCTCTTCCTTTATACATGAGGGATATTTTTTGTGGCATCTACTCCATTGGAATGTGTGACTAACTGCCAAAAAAGGTCATAGGAGTGAAATAAGAGACATCGCTAATACTTAGCCAATAAATAAAGCATTTTATTGGATCTGTGTCTGTGAGGCGTACTGTGCTCTGTTTTGGAAAACAGCAGCAGATTTGCTGTTCCGTGTTGTAAAAAGTAAAAGATTTGACTGATTTCCAAAGTGCAGCTTTGAACATGGAGAGAGCTCAGTCATATCTTTAAGCTTCTCAGCCACTGTGCATCTGTGTCTATGAGGAGTGTATTTAAGATGTAAAGCTGCCATTGAGGTTTCCACTTAGAACATAATGGGAGAAAAATTAAGCCTTTCTCCCACTGGCAGGGAATTTTCTTGCCTCCCACCCCTCCTGGCATTTTGTTGGAATATGCACAGAGAACATTACATTTATTAGTACAATAGAACATATTGAAAAAAAAATGCCATAAAATTGTTGAGTCTATATATATAAATATGGTATATATATGCATACACACACACACACACACACACACACACACACACACACATATTACATATAGTTTTAATCTGTAAGCTTTCCACTGTTATTTACTTTCAAAGGCCTTGGAAAATTCCAGTTACTTGAATCTCAGGTCTACATAGCACAGTTCTTTCAAAGACTCAAAAATGCTTCCATATGTTATCTCATTGTGTTTCTACCTTCCCACAGAGGTAGGAGGAAAAAGTAGCTATAATTTTCCCTGAAAATGGTACCATGATTTTACTTTAATAATAGATGCAACTGAGGTCCAGAGATGGAACATCATATTTTCCATAGTTAGTTTAGATTAAAGTATGAGGTTTGATTCACCAGGAGTTACACATTTATTTCAAAATTATCCTCCTGTACATCAGATTGTCTGTCCTTTTGCTCATCAGATTCTCCGAGAGCTCTTGATATCCCTCCCACCTCTTTTCTTGTTGCTGTGACTCCAACAGGTTTTATTTCATCCAGGCAAAGATTTTCATCCATTCCTACCCCTATATAATTTTGTACACACTGAAGTTACTTTCTAGACATAATCTCAATGATAATACTTAAGTATCAGTTCTAAAACTATCAGATATTACAAATTTTTACAATATGCTTTTATTGATTTTTTTTAGAGAGAGAGAGAGAGGATAGAAACATCATGACAGAAACATCAGTTGGTTGGTTGCCTCCTGTACGCCCCTAGTGGGGATTGAGCTCGCAACCTGGGCATATGCTCTGACAGGGACACGAACCAGCAACCTCTGGGTGCATCGGACAGTGCTCACTCCACCAACCCACACTGGCCGGGCTTTTCTTATTTTTTAAAAAATATGTTTTCATTGATTTCCTAGATCAAGAGGGAGAGAGAAGATAGAAACATTGATGATAAAGACAGATATTTCAAACTTTGGGGTCTGTAATATTTTGCAATTTGCGATCCTCAAGCTCATGGGCTCCTCCTCCAAGATGCATGGAGATTTCTGCAGATTGTGCAGGCTCATCAGGGGACGTGACAGCCAGGAGTCTCAGTGCAGCTCTAACGGATCCTCCTGCAACTGTTCATACATGGGACATGCACATTTATAAAACCATTGATCCTGTTCAATTTTCTTGATTAACTCTTGAAAATGGAGCTCATGCAAATAATTGTTTTCATGACTAGCTTGTTGAAGTTATAAAAGAACTGAAAGTCTTGAATTTCCAATACGTTTATTACTTTAATCGAGTCATTTTAAAAGGAAAATAACAATATGCGTCTAGTTCTGTTGAACTGTGCATAGGCTAAATTATTAGTACACATTAAAAATTCATGGATGAAAGTTTAAAATTCCTTAACATCATTTGAAACGCCAACAGGCAGTTCTCCTTTACATTGCCATCGATTATAAGAATTCTAAAAATTATTTCCTTGACATCTGCCTGCCTAAAATTATATCCATTGGACTCAAGAAGAATGAATTCGTTATTCTTGTTTTCAGGGCTGGAGCTGCAAATGCTTTGGGAAAAAAAATTGACCCAATGTACTAGGCACATTACTAATTCAGAAATGGAATACCAATCAGTGTCCACATTATGAAAACCAACCCATAAGCACAGGGAACATCACTTTCAGGCTTTCTTTGCTTGTTATAGTTAGCTCCTTTTCATTCTTGCTGTTATCATCTGCAAGCATACCCTGGTTTGACAGATATCTGTTTTGCTCTCCTAACAAATTTCTAGAACATTTCTCCATAAGACGTTATTTCTCTTGTATACAGACATGTCTCTGAGGCCACATAAAAGCATAAGACAATGGAAATAATGCACTTGGATTATAAGGTCTGACTGTTGTTATTTATGATTGAACTGAGAAATACACTGGCGCTAAAATCACATATAACAATTCATGAAGCAATGTCCAGATAAAAGTAAACAAACAAAAATTATTATGAAAATGGCAGCGCCTTATCAGTAATGTAGTTTCAATGTGAATAAATATTGCTGACAAACGATTAAGGCGATGATTAAGTTAAGAGCGAAGAGCACTAGCTATATTTTAAGAACGTAGATTCTACAGAGTTGTTGGTCTTTAATCGGAAAGCTTGAAATGATGCCCCATTTATCATACACATTTTGTAAGGATTTGATTGATTTCATTGTTTAAATTCAGCTTTATTGCTTCACCAAAATTCACTTAAATGATCTTGTATAATCATTTCCTTCTACAGTAATATACTAATTAATTTCAATTAAATATATGTAAGGGAAGATATATTTTGAAAAATGCGTCTCCCTTGCCATTTGTTAATATATTGAAAAAGTGTAAACCTTGAAACATTTAGCATAGAAAATATTCATTTTTGGTAATTTCTCAAGGGGGCAATTTATTAAATGAAAGGCTTTTAACATTAGCTAAAAGCAGCCTTGTAAATCATGGGTGTCATCAAACTGCTTCATCACTTCATTAATTTAAAAGATTATTATATGCGTAACTGACATAATTTTGAACAATGTTACATGGTTAATTTATTAATGTAGAAAAGCAGAAATGACATGGTGATTTGATTTATTTTTGTAATTGTATAATTTTAGAACTTTTGCCTATGACTTTCACTAACAGAAGAAATGATTCAGTGTCTCACTGCTAATTTTATTGAGGTCTCTTCCGTGCTAATGCTTTGCCAGTAGAAATCTCTTCTGGTCTCTTAATTTTAAAATACATCTCTAAGAGTGCAAGACAGAGCCATTAAAAAAAGACTTGCTTTTTAAAGAAAAGTCTAGTCAAATATAGGGTACATACTTTTCTATTATAATTTTGAGATTCTAGTTTTTAAACATTTATTTTGATTTTTTTGGAGAATATCATACTATTAAAGTAGGACTGTTTTAATTATGTATATTTGTAAATGACTTCTGCTTTATATTTTATCATCTCTTTTCTAAACATCTATGTGTTTATGAAGTTCACCTCAAAAGCTGCATTGTAATGATCTGATTAAATGATTCTTTTTCTCTTGTCATGGAATCTTCCTGAGTACTTTGTGAAAGGCTAAGGAAGTAAGAGAAGTCATTGGGTTAAATTTTAGGTCTAATGATAATGCCTGAGAAAAGGATACTTCCCCCGTTTGATTCCAAATCTGGAATAAATAATGTCTATGTACCATTTTTTTTGTAATTGTGAAAAAACAATTGAGATAATTTATATAAAAATGACTATTGTTAGGTTTAATAAGAAATCTTTCTGAAATGTGACCATGCAAAACATTGTATTATTTTCTTAAGTCTTAGTCACAACATAGCAAAAAGGCAAGTCTCAGAGAATCTCTGCCTAATGTTAAATTTCTAGAGGTCTTTTAAAGCTACCAAATACAGAACAGGACAGAGGTCATAAAACCTGTATTTCAACTACAGAGCAATTTCCCCAGTGAAATACACCCATCAACTTAATTCATAGACAGAGACATAATCAAATTAGTGGCCATAGGGAACATTCCCATCTCTTATTATTATACGTGCGCACACAAAACAGAGGGGGAAAGCTTGTAAAAATAGCAGCACAATTTCTACATTCTTTTTTATTTATGTACATAAAATAAATTTTACCGTAAAGTCTTTTATTTGGCAGGTTTTTAAAATTATAGTGAAATCTCATTTCTGTGTTAGGATATCTCAGTTTGCTACTAGGTGCTCCAAAGAATTATATGCAACATAGTGTTAGGTAGAAATTTCCAAGAGCATATGATTGAAAATAAAAGTTCTAGGTAGTACTTACAGCAGTCTAATTTAGCTACTTACCTCAGCGTATTCTCTTTTGATGCAGAAGTTGGAGTGTACTTTACAGTATATTTCTTAGATTGAAATGGCTAGTTATCCAAAGAGGCAGTCTCCGCGGATGGTCATAATTTATTCAGTGATTCATTGTAAGCACTATAGTCGGCACAAGACTAACATCTTCTCCTGGGAAGGTTCTCAAGGTGTCCTGAAGAAATATCTGTTCACAAGTTTGCATGACTAAGGAGAACCTTCTTCTAACCCAGAAACAATTCCTGCATTTAATTTTCTGATTAATTTTGACTATGCAACAAAAAACAACTTAAAAAAATATTCTAAACAAACGTTTAAAAAAAATGTTTAGCATTGGAGTGTCTTAACTACTGATTTTTTTTTTTTTTTTTACAAATGAGGCAAAGAGGAAGGAAATGAATACTTATAAAATATATTAGAGATAGAAAAGTTTAGATACATTGTTTTCAAACATTGGTGGTCCTCAACAGGCTATGTCTTGTACCATTAAGAAAGAAAGAAAGGCTACATGGTTTCATTATAATCTATATTGATCAATGTGACACTTCCCCTTTCTCTCCCTTTTTCTGTCCCTCCTCTTATCTTTCGGTATATACTAGAGAACAGATATCAAATGAATAATCAAACCATAAATTTGAAAATTCCTTCTCACTCCAATAGTTCAATGGAAGGACAGTGAACCACATACGTTGAAATCAGGAGGCCAGCATAACAAACAGGAGGTAACAGGGAGTGGCAATGGAAGACACATTACAGTTTAAGATTCACTGAACTCTTCAGCATAATATTGTTCTAAAGAAAACTCTCTAAATACATGGTATCCACCTTGAGGGCTTAAGATCTAAGTTAGACAGTTGAGACACGCTGGACAGAAAATCACCATAGGAAAGCACAGAATGAAATATTTTTGAAGTCTATACAATTTCAAGATCTAACAAACTCAGCATGGAATTCAGCTGAGAGGGAATAAAACCAGATGTATTCATTCTCCTAACATGGGTTTTCTTCAGTACAGAGTCATAGAAGATATCTTTTGGTCTCAATAAATCCATGTCTCCACTCTACTCCTAAGATGAGTTTGAGAAAATAAAAGTTTTGTATTAATATACAGGGCCACGAAAAGTTTTCCTCACCTTGCCTCTCTGAAGGCATGAACCTTGAGCCCCTAACTGAAGTGATCTCTCTTTGTGAGAAGAGTTTAGCAGTTAAAACAACTGAGTTGCATGTCTTTGCTCAGGAAAGATTGGCAATTATGCCAAATTATGTCTAATAGTTTTAGAATGTGAAGTAGTGTTTATTAATGTCTGAAGGGAGGTCCTAAATCTCCTTTCCCCTAAACTCCAGTTTTGACTTTAACTGTCATTTTAAAAGATGAAAGAACTGGCTTCACTAAGCCAGAAGCCTTGAATTTCATTTTTTAAATTTAAAACACACACACACCACACCTATTTCTATTTGACAAGACTTAGTTATCTTTCTAAGTTTTCACCTAATTTGTTCGTGAGATTTTATTGGATGTGAAACATGAACATTACTCTGTAGTTGAAACCAATTTTTTTCTTTATTCTTAGTTAACTTGCACTGTTGGCTACTGTATAGTTGTTCACTCTTCTTGAGCTTATAAATTAATATTAAATATTTTTGCATTTCATTAGTCATTGTAAATGTTGTATTTCTGTTCATAGTAGTACACATAAATCACCAAACTAAAAAACAAAAAAACTAGAATTCCTGGCTTTCTTGTTTGCAGTTTTTCAAATTATTAGATATCTGTTACAATGAGGTTGTATGTGGACCTTATGAAGCAGTATAACACAGGATCCCTGCCCAGTCTGGAAAATAAGACAAACATTAAGTCAAATAATAAACAAATATTTCCATAAATGTCAATCCATACTGCATAATGGAATTGAAAAGACTGTACCAATTTATGCTCTCCCAACGAATTTGTGACAAAAGGAAGCGAGGGGATATCATACGAGAGTACCTTGTCAACACAGCACAGCTCTGGTTTAGGGGAGGAGAGGTTATGTCAGGCTGAAGTGACCGTGAAAATTTTAGAGCGAGTGGAGTTACAGATGGATATTAAAGAGCGCGTGTGGTTTGCCGGAAGGGGAGAAGAGGAAGGGCCAAAGTTCTAAGGAAATAATGTCCTTAACATATTGTACTAGCTTTGACACTATGAAGAGCTCTAGCACATTCATTTAATAATAGAGCTCTCCATTGTTTCTTAAGACACCCCTGATACGCGTTCTCCCTGACTTGATCTGCCTCACCCACTGGGTGGAAAGGCACATTGGAAAGTTGCATTGGGTGCTCCATAAAGTTCCCCACCACTTCCAGTGGGAAAATGCACTTGTCTTCCGAGTGTGACCATGCAGGGAGATTGCACATGTTTGCGGAGCATGTGCACAGACCTGTCCCCCCAAATGAGGGAACATGTGTGTGTTAAGTCTCAGGAGCTTTGGGTAGTATGGCAAACATCCTCTGCCATCTATCTAGTTGGCTGTCTTGGGTGTTTGATGGGAAGGTGCAGAAACTTAGCCAGTGTCCCCAGTCCATCAAGGTTTTACACGAGTGCCAGGAGCAGGGAGTGACAACGCTCTTCACTATCTGCATTGGAGACTCCAATCAACAGCAGCAAGTAATCTGGCAGGAAACAATGAAAAGAGAAATACACTCCGTGCACAATGGAAACAATCCTGACGCAAACGCTGCAGTAACAAGTACAAGTCCCTGCTATTAACCCTCCCACGGCTCCCTCCTCAGAGATAAGCTTTAAGTTTAGTGTTTAAAGTGAAAGAAACCACAAATGGAATCTTATTACCCATTTTTTAAAAGTTAGCAATATAACGTGGCTTTCCACATCAGTATATGCTGATCTGCATTCTTAAATGGCTGCGTAGTTTTCCAGTTTAATACACAGTGATTTATTTAATGACCTTCCTATTGGTATTTAGGTTGTATCCCAATTTTCACTATAATGAACAATAGTACAATGAACACCTGTAATATATTTTGCTTAGTCATGCAAGCATCTGCATGTTTAGTTCCTTATAGTGCTGGGTCATAGGGCACGGGCACTTAAAATTGTTAATCAACATTGCTAAATTGAATGAAAAATATTGTACCACTTTATGCCCTCACAAAGAATTTATGAGAGGACCTATTTTCTGACATTGTTAACAATAGCAAGTCTGACCATTTTTCCCCCTAAATTTTAGCACTCTGATGGGGAAAAAAGCATGTTTTAAATTTAGATTATAATTCCCTTAGAGTATATATAATTTCACATGATAATTAGTAATTTATATTTCTTCTTCCATGAATTGCTAATTTGTGGTTTTTATAAAGCTTTCCAACTAGGTTCTTTGTCTTGTTGTTTTTGAGTCTTTATTCCCTTGAGTTTTATTTTCTATTCTCTTTCAAGACAACTTTTGGTCTTAAGGAGGAGTCTGATTATCTGAATAAGAAGGCAGTTTCCAATGCTGACTTTTCTTTAGTGTCTTCTGGGATGGATGGAAAGCACTGGCCCTGGGGATCAAGAGCCTCAGGTTTTCCTCCCACCCCTATCATCAACTAATGGTTTTATTGAGGTATAATTGACAAATAAAATAGTATATCTTTAAAGTGTGAAATATATATTTACCTCAATCAAGTTAGTTAGCACAGGATATAGTTACAGTATTATTGTTATTACTAGAGGCTTGGTGCACAAAATTCATACACTTGGGGAGGTCCCTCAGCCAGGCTTGCACCCTCTTGAAGTCCGGGAGCCCTCGGGGGATGTCTAACTGATGGCTTAGCACTGCTACGGAGGTGGGAGAGGCTTCCACCACTGTCGCTGTGCTCGCCAGCCATGAGCCCAGCTTCTGGCTGAGCGGCACTCCCCCTGTGGGAGTGCACTAACCACTAGGGGGCAGCTCCTGCATTGAGCATCTGCCCCCTGGTGGTCAGTGCATGTCATAGTGACCACCATTCTGCCGCTTGGTCGATTTGCATATTAGCCTTTTATTGTATAGGATTATTGTTATTATTATTACTAGAGGCCTGGTGCACAAAATTCATGCATGGGGAGGGGGTTCTCTCAGCCTGGTCTGCACCCTCTCACAATCTGGAAATCCTCAGGCAGGCAGGCAGGCAGGCAGGCAGAGTGGTTCGGGGTGATCAGGTAGGCAGGCTCCCTCCTCCCAACAGTGGATTCTGCGAGGAATGGGGTTCCCTCCTCCCTCTTTTCACTGTCCAGTTTGAAGGCCAGCCACACCCCCGAAAGCGTGAGACCCAGAGTTCTGCAGCACCCTGGTGGCCCAGAGCCTACAGACCCTTCTCGCCTCCATGCTTTGGTGGCCCGGGTTAAAGACCCTTCTTGCCACTGCCGCACCTTGGAGGCCCAGGGCTCACAGACCATTCTCGCCGCTGCATGTCCCGGTGGCCCAGAGCCCACAGACCTTTCCTGCCTGCATGCCTTGGCAGCCAGGGGCCCACTGTTCAGTCATCCATCCTGGTCATGACGGCCCTAGGCTGTTATTAGTATAGATTATTGCTGAGAAAGTTTAAGATCTACAGTCTAGCAAATTTCAAGTATCCAATACAATATTATTAACTATAGTATCATGCTGTACATTAGATTCTTGGAATTTATTCATCTTATAACTGAAAATTTGTACCTGGGACCAACATCTGCCCATTTCCCATATCCTCCAGTTCCAGGCAACCACCATTCTACTTTCTGTTTCTATGAGTTTCAATTTTTTTGAATCCACATATAAGGGGTTAACTGTATAGTATTTGTCTTTCTCTGCCTGGCTTATTTTATTTATCACAATGCCTGCTAGGTTCATCCATGTTGTCACAAATGGCAGGATTGTCTTCTTCTTTATGGGTGAATAATATCACATTGTCTTTATCCATTCATCTCTCGACAGACACTTAGGCTGTTTCCACATCTTATCTATTGTGAATAATGCTGCAATGAACAAGGGATGCAAATATCTCTTAGAAACACTTATTTTATTTTTCCAATATATATCCAGAAGTGGGATGGCTGGATCATACAGTAATTCTATTTTTAATTTTTTTAGGAACTTCTATACTGTTCTCCATACAGCTGTACCAATTTATATTCCCATAAGAGTGTGTAAAAGTACTTCTCCACACTTATAATTTTCCTATTAATAAAATAAAAAGGTGAAACTAGATGATTTATGATGTCCTATGTATAAATGGGTCCCAGAAGAAGTTATAGTTTATCAATCATTCACTCATTTATTCTACAAATATTTATTGAATGCTGAATATTTGTGAAGCACTATGCTAAGGGCTGGGCATACAGTAGAAATGATTGTGACCCATACTTTTGTGAAGATTACAGTTTCTAGAGAACAAAGAGGCCATTCTTTATCATGCAAGTAAATTTGTAACTATGTGCTATGAATGGCTTTTGGAAAGCAATAGGATTCTATGAAAGCTTATAGCAGAGAGACCTGGCCTAATTTGAGAAGACAGGGAAGATCTGGGAATGTCTCCATGAGGAAGTAATAGTGCAGATGAAACTTGAAGAATAAGTAGTAAACTATTGAACAGGGTGGGGAAAGCAGAGTGGTCCAGGCAGAGAACAGCATGTGCAAAGTTCCTGGAAACATAGGAGTTATGTAGACCAGTAGTTTGCAAAGTGGGCTGCATAAATGGTCCAATAAGGTATCTGTAGAAAGTATAAGACCTTGTAAGTATTTTTAATAAAAATAAGAAATAGGTTAAGTTTTAATAGTATTTAATATACCAAGTACTGACACATGTAGCTTCATTCATTCATTACCACAGTTTCATGTGGTAAGTGAGCATTCTAAGAAAGAGTGGAAATTCCCCAAGCCTCCGTATCATCTGCAGTATCCTTATTTGTTCACTCAGCATGCAGAGACATACTGTAGTTTGTACTTAAGCCATCCTAAGTGGCAATTATAGCTAATAATAGCAGTTTAAATCAATTCTCACTCAATGGACATGTAGCTTAAAAAGATTCCAGCCAGAAAATCATAAACTGAAGATAATATTGTATGAATAATACTTGCACAATTGGCCTTCTGCTCTAAAACAAACCCTTCATTAGTCTTTTTTGTTTGTTTGTTTAAAGTATTACAAATAGTAGTACATATGTCTCCTCTTCTTCATTAGTCTTACTACAAGGTAAGAGCAATGATGATCTAGTCAGTCAGATGTGATCAGTCAGAAGTTAGCAAAATAAATAAATACACAAATAAGTATTTAAAAGAAAGAAAAGAAAAAGAAATCAGAATGATTGGGAAGACGACTTGAGATGGGTATTTACACTCACTCTGAATCTTTCCTTAAACTAATGAGAAAAGAGAAATAATCTGCCTTTTGAAAGAAACTTGGTACACTGAAGAAAACATTGTTGAAAATGGATGCTTAGAGATATTTCCACCTTTATTTGATATTTATTCCTGAGAAAAGTATGTATGTGTCCTACAAAATGTCTTATATCTCTAGAGTTTAAAACCCTGGAAACAAAAATTTTCTAAACTGTTTTCAAATACTCTCAATAAAGAGTTTTAATGAGTTCTGAACTGGTGTGTTCCCCCCCCCCCCCCAACATGCCACACCTTCTCATTCAGTTTTAGCAAGGAAGATGAAAATTCACTTGCTGAATTTCAATGAAAACTCTCTGCTAATTAGGGTATGACTGAAAGCTGAGCAGAAACACAATGCTTTGCTAAGTGCAAACAATGATGTGCTTCTTCCTTCAGATTTACACATCTTTGTGAAGTGACTGCTTCAGTTTTGACAGACAATAAAATCAAGCATTTTTAAACAAAACTGAGATTTTACATGATGATAAGAAATATGCAATAACAAATGATACCAATTACTATTTTAGGTGAGAGCAAAAGTCTTTTTGTGCATTGTTGACAAATAAAAATGACTTTCATTATTTGTCATTTCAGCTCATCTTTTTCTATTTCTATTTCAGGTGTTTATAATGTGTAATTCTGAATTTCCAAGTTAACAAATATATTGATGGCAGATTTTAATCATTAAACGCGACCGAAAACTACTGCTACTGGCCTCAGTGTTAAGAGCTTCTGGAGGAGACGTGTCTCTGGGTTTGAGGGTCCAGGGGAGGGATTTGATCTTTTCAGAAAGCATGGACAGCAGAATCAATTGTTCAACAATCTGGTCGTGCTGTGGCGCCACTGATAGCTACATATAGATCCCTAATGCCTAATTCACACCACGCAGGACAACGAACCAACTGTCTGATGATGGCTGCTGATAATAATTTACTAAGATTTGTCATTTCAGCTCTCAAGCAAGGTTCACACTCCACCAAGCAAATTCACCATTGATCAAACATTGGTTTGTTCAGGTGACAACTATATTATAGGGTCTGTTTATCTCACTGGCACTTAGGAAATTCAGTCCCTAAATGGATCCAGATGATCTAGCTGGTTCGTGTGTGTGTGTGTGTGTGTGTGTGTGTGTGTGTGTGTGTGTGTGTGTGTGTTGGGAGATATACTAGGGAAGCTAAGAAGCAAAGATAGCAGAAAAAAATAAGAGTATTAAGGAATAAATACAGGGCCAAAACTTTGTGTATATGTGTATGTGGCAGAGGTATCTGTCTCATTCCCATTCAATCCTGGCCTCTCGTTTTTGTATAAGTATTTCCCACTATTTTCTTAAATGATACATCCTAGGAAGCTAAAAGTCATATTTTATATGTGCATGTCTCATTGGGGGTTTAAATAATGCTAAAAATGGTCATGATTTGCCTAACATTGATTGGTTTGATGTGTAGTCTCCTGACAGAGAAAATTCAGTTTCCTAACCCAGGCCCTTTTCTATGAAATTTCAAACCAGTCACTCCCAGGGCAGCTGGGACAAGTTATAAGTCACTTCATTTCACAGTTTCTTCTCGGTTCTACCTTCTCCTCGGCCCTGTGTTTGCTAGGACTGATGACTTACTCTGGTGCTTCGGAATCATCAGTAATTTCTAAGTGACACTAGCTCCTCAAAATGCACTCCTTCCATTCGCTTTCAAATGAAACTGTATCCCATTACAAGAGTTGTTTAGGGAAATCTAGGTCATTTTTATTACATGTTTCATACAAGTAAAGTCATGCAAAGAAAGATGTTAAAGTCAGCCTTCCAGAAATGCTTTGATTTACAGCTAATTTATGATCGCTTCTAAATTGCTTCTCCCCCGGCCCCAGCCCCTTTACCCCTACTATAGGAGCCCACCCAAAGAACTCTGGTTTGCTTTCATGTGGATGCCATAAAGATGCAGTGAGAGGTGCACAGGAAGATCACAGAAACCCTGAATTAGAATCAACTAACACTTAGACTCAAAATTAAAGTAGGAACAAACCAAGTGAGTTGTTAAATTCTAAGTAACCGGTTTTTTGCCAAATAGCTCATTAAAATGCCATAGAGTCAACATTAAGAGGCCAGGGCAATATCAAAAAGGTAAAATTGCTGGGCTGCTAATGAATACATTTATGTAAACACAACTTTAATGTAATAGGCAATTTCTCGGCAATCCTCCTTTTTTCCCTCCCCTTAAAAAATCAGTAAACCTGTTAATAGTTTATCCTGTTCTATGCATAGTAAAATAAAGCAGAGAAACAGATAAACAGTGGTTCAACTAAACCCCAATGATAATAGTAGTAACAATAGTAATGATAATAGAAGTTAACGTGTTGAGAGCACTAATTAAATGCTAGGAATCATGCGAAGAACTCTCTTTCCATGAACAGGAGCAGGGTTAAGTACTTGACCAGTTCATGCAGCTGGTCAGTGTGCTCTGAACATTGCATCCAGGCTCTTTGACCCCAGCAGTCACATGCTTAATTAGTATGCCATTTTACCTAATCCATGTTTATTTCCTCTTAAATGAATCTTGAATGAGCAACAGTTACCCCTCTGTAATATTTTCCCTCCTATAAGTGCCTGGCACCCATCAATATTTGTAACTTTTTCCTCTTGTCTTGCCATGTTTTATAATTGCCTACTTTCCAAATATCTTTTTCTACCCCTACCCATGCAGTTAGTGTGCCTGTTTCATCAGAGGTCTCAGCACAGTACCTTGCCCATGGCAGGAATTAAATTAGAAGTGTGTTGAATGACTGAGTGAATACCTGGTTATTTCTAAGCAAAGCCTTTCTCACATGTCAAAGGGAAACATACTGTATGTTTTGACCACTCTGCCTTTTTAACTACCGTTCTCCTTACTGATATACTTTCCACTTATGAAAACATTGGAAACCTGCTACTCTATTATAAAAATCAGTTCTTGAATCTAGCACTTTACACACACACACACACACACACACACACACACACACACACACACACACATACACACTGCCTCTTAATTTTATTTCTTGCAAAAGTAGTTCTGGCAGTTTGCAATGGGCTTTTGAAGTCATTGCTGGCTTCCTGCTCAGTAGCGCTGTAGGCTGACTACGTAAAGTTCTCTTATCCCTCCTGAGTGTGGGCTCCCTTAGAGCACAGGTGTTTTTCCAATTTTTCTTCAGTTTACTAAAACTCAATTTATACCAATGATCTAGTTCCATGAATATATAATGCCCACTGAATAGCAGGCATTCAGGAAACTCTCAGAAACTGTCAGGATTCCTTGCACTTTTCCGTGAGTGACAGATTGAACCGCCCAAGGTATTTCTGAGACTCAGTATGAAAAGAAATATCCATGGATTTATGTCACCTTGTGGAATTCCTGGTGCTTAGCTCTTGGGCATTGTTAAAAACTGTTTCAGGAAAAGTGACGTTTGTAAATTGATTTGTGCAAACACATGTATATTGTTTATTGCCTTGTCATTTGCATGATGAGTTCGTTTTCTCCTGCTGAATACTCTTCCTTTCTTGAGAACACTGAAGCACAGTATCATTCATAGTGGGAAGACCAAACCAGTGGGGGGCTGTTGATGCATTGCTAGTGCCGTTCTAGATCCTCTGTTCCAAGCTGCTATTTGAAAATATTCAACATTTAATGGAATCTTAGAACCTTAGTCTCTTTCGATTATTTCTTTCCCCTGTGAGGGCTTTCATATCTGCGTATATGAATGAATGTTTGTGGGATTAGAATTTTTGTTAGAATTAGTCCATGCATGTCTAAGCATGCTTTTCTACACAGATGATAGCATTTTGGTACTCTGTACCTTGAGGTCCACAAAGTATCTTAGAAGTCATTTCACTCTCCTCTACTACAGTGGACATTTGATGACTGCCTTCCTGGTTCCATTCTCTTCTCCTTTCTTGAAGTACTTAGGTTTTCATTTACTTGTCGGTGTTCCCCCACAAAGCTTCTGGGAAACATGCCACCTCCTGCGGATTAGCCAAAGCTAATCAATAGTTTCCAGTCGCGAATCTGACCTGAGCTGGCACAGTCCGGTGAACTCAGGACTCTTGCGTGGAGTGCTGGGCAGAAGCACACTCTCCCAGGACCAGGAGAGGACCAGGTTGGGATGAAGCTGTTATCCTTGACAGCAGGCAAAAAGAGGAGAAGACAGGGAGTCCTTGAGGATTTCCCATTTAAGTGACTGGATACATCTTCTTTATTATTTAAATCGGTTTGCAGTGGATTTTCTGTTACTTGCAACATAAAAGCTCTTAACTGATTTGGGTACATATAAGTCAACCTCATTTTTTAAAAAATGGCCTTACTATAAACATATCACAATACACTTAATATACCTTCAGGATATTCTAGCCTGTTAATCATAAATGGACAAGCAACTGCTTCTATATCTTTGCACACATGTGTAAGTCTATCAGTTGGATACATTCTTAGAAGTCAAATTGGAAACCTTGGGATATGTGCATAGTTAATTAGACTATATTTGAAAGTACAAGCAAAGAACTAGCGAAGAAGTTGCCTTTTGGGTGGGAAATGTGGTGAATCGGGTATTCTCCATATATTCTTTTTAAATGACTTTTAAAACCATGTGGAATAGTATTTTTCCCAGAAAAGAGGGGAAAAATCGCACTTGGAAGCACTAAATTGTGATGTTTAAAGGCATCTTAGTCCTGATCGTTTTGGCAGTGGAGAGAGCATTGGCCAGAGGACTGAAGGATCCCAGGTTCGATTCCGGTGGGGGACATGTGCCTAGGTTGCAGGCTCGACCCGATTCCCGGCTCTGGGAGGCAATCAATTGATGTGTCTCTCTGACACCAATGTTTCTCTCTTCTTCTCTCTCCCTTCCTTCCACTCTAACACTTAATGGAAAAATATCCTAGGGTGAGGATTAACAACAACAAAGTAACAATAAAGGCATCTTAAAAATAACTGGGTCCAGCTGCTCCATTTTACAAATGAGGAAACTGAGTTCTGGGAAGTTCAGAGATTTGTCCACACAGCGGTTTAGAGCAGAGGAGAAATGAGACCCTGGGGTTGCAGACTCCTCACCGGTGTTCTGCCATAACGGAGGATCCTGGGAGCAGATGCAAGTTGTGTCTGGGAACAGAGGGAGCATGTGTCTAGCCTGCGTTTATCATCCATAGTAAGCCAAGCTTGGAGTTGCAACTGCCCTTGGTTACACAATGGATCAAGCGTATGAATAAATCCCAAAAGGATAAATTCTAGCCATGCTTCCTGCAAGGAAGGGGTTAGTTCTATTTTTGGGGGGGGGGGGGAGGGGAATGAGGAATTGAGGCTAGTGCCCTACTAGAGGGTGCCTAGTCAGAGATACCTCAGGCTGGATCTGAAAATGAGGCTTTCCCAGGGAGCGTCTTCTGGAGCAGAGCAGACAGCACTGAAGAACGCAGGGTTTTGTGATGCAAATGCAGAGAGAGGGGGTTTGCCCAGCACCTCTTTTATTGCAGGAATGTCAGAGGATATGTTCTTGGCAAAGGTTACCCAGAGCTGCCCTGCTACAGGACAAAACAAAGACAAGGGTGAAACAGTCAAGACGCTATGCAAAGACTGGAAAAATTTAAGTACAAAAACGCATGCCTGGGAGATGGAGGGTTTACGTTGTTTAAACCAAAGGTCACAGATGTGTTTATTTATTGGACAAATTAGAAAAACCTCTTAATATCTCTCTCGTCTCAAATTCCCACATTTCAGAATTTCCTCACTCCAATGACTCATGCGAGCGTTTCGGTGCTGCTCCCACCCTCAAATGTCCTTAATTGTGGAAATTCGCTTGTTCCTCTCTTTGCCCTCAAAGGAAATAGGATTTTTAAAATGGGAAAGTGTCATTTAGCACAACTTTATTTTACAAATGAGAAAAGGGGGCTCCATAGATTTAATGGATCTGGAGCAAGTCTATGGATAGCCTAGTCTAATAGCTAGATTTCCTGACCCCCTTGCCTCATAACATCTTTAAATATAGAATCAGAATTAATTTTTAAAAATCGTGTTCACCAACAAATAGATGAGTCTAACTGTATTTACAAATAGTCATTTAAAAAACAAACTATTGTTAGCTCTGTTTAAGTGAGTATCCTTAAGTTTAGAGATCCATGTGGAAGCTTATAGGCATGACATTTCATGATGAAAATATATTTTAAAATACTTCAAGAAAAAATTGAAGTAAAATGTAAAATGTGAACAAGTGTCAAATCTAGGTGATGGGAAAAGGGTGATCCTTGTACTGTTTTCTCTACTTTATTTTTACTATTTAAAAACCCTTTACAAAAAGAGAAGAAAAATCACACTCACACATTCAGTACTGTATGTCCTGGAACTTAAAAGTTGCATTTTTCTGAAGTAGTACATGTTCACCGATGAAAATCTAGAAAGCATTGGTCTACAAAAGAAAAACAAAGTAACTGTAACCTGCTCATGGCCCCATGCAACATTTTGGGGATACACACTTCTAATCAGTGTTCTATGTATAAATTCATATACATTTATCTGTAAGTGTGGATTACATCTTAAGTACATTTCATAATTATTTTTAACTTAACATGTAGTAAATCATTTTCTATGTCTTGTCAGGGATGCATATTGATTTGTCATTGCATTTGTTCCTCAATATCTATGGGCGATTGGTTCTAGGACCTCCATGTATACCAAAATCCTCGAATGCTGCAGTCCCTCATATAAAGTGGCATAGCATTTTCAATCAGTATGCTGCAAGAATTTTTAAAACATACAATACCTGACTATTTAGTCAGGGGCACTGACCTCTTTTCCCTTAGGTCAGTGGTCTGCAAACCGTGGCTCGCAAGCCACATGTGGCTCTTTGGCCCCTTGAGTGTGGCTCTTCCACAAAATACCATGGCCTGGGCAAGTCTATTTTGAAGAAGTAGCGTTAGAAGAAGTTTAAGTTTAAAAAAATTTGGCTCTCAAAAGAAATTTCAGTCGTTGTACTGTTGATATTTGGCTCTGTTGACTAATGAGTTTGCCAACCACTGCCTCTTAGGTTGTCAAATTTAAAAAAATGACAACAGCCAACACAACAATAGTTGTCTGGTGTGAATGAATAAAAATTATACCTATTTTTTTTGGTCAGATCATCAAAAAATATATTTGTTGCTGTGCTACAGAATTTTAGTAATTAGTTTGTGTGCCAGGAGATGAAAAAGTTTGAGATTCCCTGACCTATGCATATCCTCCCATATAAATCAACTCTAGATTATTTATAATACCTAATATAATGTAAATGATATGGCAATAGTTGTTTAGGGAAAATGACAAAAAAAGTTTGTACATGTTCAGTACACACATAACCAATGTAGACCTAACTACATAGTACCTTCCAGCAACAACATAACATTTTTGTGTGGTTGCTTGTATTGGTGGATATGGAACTCGGGGATACTGATGGCTGACAGTATTTCTATAACAAATCTATTGTGGGCCATTGTGAGATTTTTCTCCAATATGTAAGGATTAATAATGAATCTCTGATGAGCATTCTTGGAATCCTTTCTGCATACATCCAAGATAATTTCCTCAAGTAGCATCACAGGGCCCTGCAGTCAATAAAGACTTCACATGCATTACCTTATTTAACCTCTTAATTGAGGAGGTATATAATTTTTACTACCCTCATTTTATAGTTGAAAACTTTAGGCTTAAAGCTGAGTCTACTAGCCCTCAAAGTCCATGTTCTGGTTCTGAGACATCAAGCTCCCCTGCTGTTGAGCCATCAAAATTTTGAGATTTGTTTCTTAGAGCAGCTACCATTATCCTAACCAATACAAGGGTGTTTACTTTATCTATTTTACAGACCATTGACACTTTTGCTGGATTCTTTCCAATTTGTCAAGGAAATATGATGCCCTTGCCCGATGCTCACTGAACCCAATGTTGTTTAAGTCCAACGTTTGCTCTGAGAGATGCTGTTATCTTGGGGAGAAATAAATCCCTGCATTAAAAAATTATTCAGTTCTTTTGCAGAAAAGAATCCTTTCCTTCCCCTCGCTTGCTATAATTATATTTTTCCTTCATTCTTCTGACATGCCCATTTTTTTTCTCTTGTAGATATCTATTCTAAGGTGTTTGATATATTCATGTGGATTTGTATATATATATTCTTATAGCATTGGTTTATTGTTTGTGTTTTAAATTTACTTATATAAAGTTGTGCTGTAGATCTCATTTCATTTCTTACCATTTTCACACAAAAAGACCTGTTTTCATAAGTTACCTATATTGTGTATTTATCTCTAATTTTCTTTATTCTACCTGCTGCTTAGACTACCACCCTCTCTTCTCCTAGGGATGGACTTCTAGATTGCCTTCAATACACCGCCACTATAAGTTTTATAGTGCTGAATGTGTGTGCCCCTACAGCATGTGTGATAATTCATCTGGCAGATACATGGGATTGCTGGGTCATGAGACATAAATACTGCCAGGTTGCTCTCCAGAATGGCTTACCAATTTACATTCTCAGTGTATGTGGGCACTCGTGTCCTGGCATCAATTGCCCCAATTGGCATTATCCTCCCTTCCAACGTTTTCCCATTCTGCTATGTGCAGAATAAATTTTTATCTCTGTTTTAATTTACATGTCTCTGATTAATAACGGGTGTGTACATCTCTTAAGTAAGCTCTCTGCCATTCAACCCCTACCCCCCACCCCCCACCCCCACCCCCGGTGAAATGCCTGTGTTTCTACAGCAAAACAGCAGTGCATTCCAGTTCCTCGGAATCCATATGGGAAATCCCGCAGGAAGTGTGAAAAATATATCTGGTGTCCAATTTCAGCTTCCCTCTAGATAATGTTGCAGGTTATCTACAACCAGATAGATTTGTTTGTTCATTCATTACAGAAATAAGTGTCAGGCACTGTATTATGCATTAGGAATATAGAGGGGAATATAAATTACATGGCACCTGGCCTCTTGCTATCAGAGATGAGGGAAGAGATAAATCAGCATCAGCAGTCTGTTGTTTTACTTGCCAGAGGAGTAAACATTAAGGTGGGAACTACTTAGAGCTTAATAAATGATAACATTCTTCTGTCATCTTTCCTTTTCTCAATTAAGTGTGCAGTGCCCCTGGCAAATTGGAACTAGGGATGAGTGACATAGGTCAATGGATGCTACTCACAACTAACAAAAGGAAAAACACTGCTTCCAATACATATTCACTCAAGAGCTCAGTGAGGCATCATTTCTTAAAAGGAAATTCTTAAGTACCAAAATGCTTTGCTAATATATACCCTCCCTCAAAAAAAAAAAAAAGAGAAAGAAAGAAAGAATAAGAGCTGTAATCTAACCCACCAGCCCTCTCCCCACATGTGTAGTGGAGGGAATGAAGTTCAGAAGGATGTAAAAAATGCTCAGTGGAGAGCCTTCTGGAGGTCTTCCCAATCCACCACCCTCGTTCCATTTCTTAAATGTTGTTTTCATTTGAAACTAGACTCATGAAGCTTGCTCATGCAAAATGAGAATGAAAAAAAAAAGTTGGGGTCTGGAAAGGAAGAGAAGGATTAAATAAAGAGTTCTGCTAGGATGCAGCCATCATGATCTAATGTACCAAGGGCAGCCCGGCTTCGGGGAATACTGACTTCCAAGGGCTGGACTCCCGAGGACAGCTGGCACTCAGCTGGTCATGGTGCTGGCCGCACATTGCCTCAGTGTCTCCCATACACTTAACCGGTGCTATTTAGCTTTTTTTTTTTTTTTTTAAACATGCAGCACAGGAAATTTTTCCTCAATGTGTGTATGAGCTTTTTGATTCCCCAAAGAAAAAGATTTGGCAAGTCAGTTAAGAGGAAAGTAGAAGCCCCGAACACATGAGCACATTTTAACAATGTCCAAGTGTAACTTTTACTGCCAACAGTAGACATGCCCTGGAATTTGAAACGCAGCCCAAATGCTAAATGCAGTTGTTTTTATCTTTGAGAAGAACGTGGCAGTTTCAGAGATAGTCATTTTGTTCTGATTTATCCAGTTACTAAATGTATCTGATCTGTTTTCATCAGGGAGTTGAAAGTTTGGTTTTTGTTTGTTTGCCTATTTTTGTCCAAGGGGGGGAAAAAAACTATTGAGTCTGGTAAAAATACAAGAAAGCAACATTTTATTGAGATGCTCAATAAAGATAAAGCTGAGATGTCACCAGCCATGGACAATGAAGAGGGCCTGAAGTCTTGGCACTAAGAGGGAACCTAGGGCTTCAGAAGCCCGGGACTTTGCTGTCAGTATCTGACAGCATCTTTACAAGGCCATTCTGAGTTGCCAAATCAGAAAACGAAGCCTTTTGTTCTATGTGAACTTAATTTTGTCCAGTCTATTAAATGATTTCATGATGGGGTCAAGGTGACATTTTTACATTCACTAAAAAAACTTCATTTTCTCCAGGCTCACTCTGCAGGACAAGATCACTTGGTCCAATTAATCAGTTAACTCATCAATCTGATAAGAAGTATTGACAAAAGCACCTCCAGCCTAAGAAAACAATCTGAAAGAGTTTATTTGAGCCAAAATGACCACAACTGCCAGGAAGAAAAATCTCAAGGAAATGCTCCAGAGGAAGGCAGTTTTGCAGCTTATTTTACATATTAGAATTGAAGAAGGAGGCCTAAGTTGGGTTACATGAAGTTGCTTGGTGATAGGCTAAGGAGGCGGGAGAAAGCAATGCGGGGAAATCTCTGAGACTGGAGAGACATGTGCTTCTTTTACCTTGGTGGGTGCAGGAGAGTTAACAATTCCAGCACCTAGAGATGGTGATCAGACAACAAGATGACAATGCTCTCTTGCTCTGTGTCAGCACTTGTGTCTTTAAGGGGCCTGGGGAAAATTTACTCTGACATTTCATCATATGAAAAGCGGATTCTATCATGTAGATATGTACCATAGGGTCATTCTCACAGAATGAGAAACAGTGCTGAGCTATCCATAGAATGGGTCAACAGGTTTTTGTGGAAACATAAAATGATCAGGTGCCATTCAGCATTTTCATTTAAATCTGCTGTGTTGGAGGGACATCAGACTCCAGCTGCCTCTTACTGTTGAGACTGTAAACAGTTTATGCAAACAGAAACAAAACAATAAAACAAAACCTTGCTTGGAACATTTTCCGTCTCTGTTTTACCCCCATGTTTTTCTCCAAGTCCCCTGGATGACCAGGGCATCCTGAACAAGACTGTCTTAAATTTAATGCAGTGGATTGCCATTGTAGTGGCTTTTTGTCCGTGAAGAATTTATCAGACTCACTCTCTGGCCTCCATCTCTTGGCAGGACAGAAAAGACAATTTCAGTGTCTCCGTGCATACCTACTCCTCAGAAAGGTAAGCCTGAGTAGCAAACGTGAAAGAGTTCTCTCCATGCTCCGATGGCTTCACTCAACCATGTTTCCTCTTTTATCATTTGTAAACCCCTCTACTATCTCTTCTTAGTTCCTTGGCCTTTGTCAGCTACAAAGGACAGATTTTCTTTTGTAAATCCTTAGTAATTAAATGAGCACTTCAGTGGCTGGAGCCTTCAATGGCCTGTTTCCTAGGTTTTTGCCTTTGACAGTCATATTTTGCAAAGGCCCCCGAGATGACTCGGCATCTTCCCCTACTTAACACTAAACCAATTGAAGCCCGTGCTCCCTGCATGAAGGAGGAAAAGATTCATTAAGGGCACTTCATTAAGGAGCTGAAATGGGATGCTGTAAATGCATCTGAACCAACTGCAATCCACAGGCGCTATTAGAAGAGCCACAAAGACAGTTTCAGAAACTGAACTCCAGCTCCAGTGGGTCGGATTAGGGAGAGTGATGGGATTAGTGTTTAATGACTTGGGGCGGGAGACAAAGGGAATTTCAACAAAGAGGCTTAGATATGGAAGAATTAACACTCTATTCCAACCAGGCCTCCGATGACTTCCAGCATTCTTTTCAGACTCAAAGCCAAGGAGGGGAAAAAAATAAGATGAGCAAAGCTTTAATACTTTCCTAAGTTTTTTTTTTTTTTTTTGTAGTATAACAACAATACGGAGGAAATAAAAGAACCCTCTTCACTCTCTTGCACTTGAAACCTCTTTTAAAAATAAGTGCCTACAATTGTATAATTAGCCCAAAGGTGAGCTGGCCCAGGGCCTCAAACTTGTGCCAGAACTTGGGCTTCCCAAAGCCAGGGCGAGCCACAAACCAAGGCAAACATTGAAGCAGGACGCAGGGTAGCAGAGGCCCAGCTAAGTGGCTTTAAAAGCGCTTCCGTCTCCATTGGCTGTTTATGTTACAGGTGCAACCGAAGGGACAGAGAGAAACTCCGCTTCTTATAAAACCTCCTCCTGGCCCCATCTGGCTCAGACTGAAATTACTCCAGTGTCTATGGCCTGAGAAGTGCTTTATGGAACGAGGTGATTATTCCGTCTACGTGAGGGGATAACTTTGGAAATGTGCCAAAGGTTGAAAGTGCTCTTGAAAAAGAATCCTCAACTTGGAGCGAGGCAGGCCACGTTGGAGCTTATGTCTACTGTTTCCCCCTGCTCTGGACAAGAACACAGCGTCATTATCTGAACACGAAGCTGCAATTGAGTGGCCAACCCTGGAGCGGAGTATCACTCCCCAGGATGTTAAGTAAACAGACCCCGAGCACCAAATGCCTTGGAACAGTAAGTGTGTGATTATGCCCTGCTGCTGAGAATGGCAAAACGCAGGTGCAAATGTTACTGTAGGCAAAAGTACAACCCAAATAGTGCAGTAAATGATCTCGTGCGTTGTTATGCACCAATTCATCGTGGCCTGATTTTTAACCAGACTAAATCACCAGCAGAAAAGCCGGGTATTCATTTCATGCCCCAGCCTGTATGAAACGGTACTGGAGCAGTTCTAGACACCGGGTATTATTTAACCGTGTGGTTTAGTGGGACAATGGCAGCCCCCTGCCGTAATCCATTCAGAGGCAATATCGGCAATCAGTGTGAAATTAAATACATTACGGGAAGGAGCTTAATGTGTTTTTATAGGCAGTTGTTCATCCACAACAAACTTTAGTTTTTAAAACCCAGCATTTAATCCCACCACAGGAACCGTGCCTCAAGTCAGAGATGGACACGCTGTGCTGCCAGGGGGTAGAAAAGAGGCAGAGCCCGAAGTCAGTGAGGGTACGATTGGCTGAAAGGAATCATTTCCAATCAGCCTAGTTCTACTGGGCCACTTGATGCCAAAGGCCTAGGTAGCATTTTTTTTTTTTTACATAATATATTTTTATTGATTTCTGAGAGGAAGGTAGAAGGAGAGAGAGATAGAAACATCAATGAGAGACAATTATCTATTGGCTGCCTCCTGGGCACTCCCTATTGGGGATTGGGCCTGCAACCCAGGCATTTTCCCTGACCAGGAATTGGACCTCCTGGTTCATAGGTCGATGCTCAACCACTGAGCCACACCAGCCAGGCCCAGGTAGCATTTGATCATGTTGCTTCAGGGCTCAGAGCTGTATTTATTGCTCCTTCCTTTTCTGCTAACATTTTTGCTTGAAAGATCAATGTTTTTCCAGGGCAATGGAACTCGCTTCTCTCATAGCTAAATTGGAATCGGGTACCATGGGCTTCCCTCGCCTCACTCCCAGTCCCTCTTGACCCCAACATGGTGTAGCAGTCTGTTCTTTGTTAAATTGAAAATGTGTAGAAATTTTTATAGACATCTTCAGCTATATAAATAGCTTTGAAAATTGTTGTAAGTTTAAAAACAGGTCGAAAAGGAAATTGAACAGCTAGTGCATTTCATACCATCTCGTCAGCTTTGTGAAGGGCTGTGCTGGTCTTCCTAGTAAATGGTGGCTTTTATTGCTGGGGTTTCCACCATTTTTTTTTCCCCTGAGTAACTTTTCATGGGAAAGGCAGCGCTGGTGGAATTTTCTGATAGAGTGTCAAATATATCACTAAAAGCCTCTGGCACCACAGTTAAACTCCAGAGCAGTGTGACCTTGGTGTCATGGTGCTACCAAGCATCTGATTCTCTATGAATATCGGTCACTTCCTTGGATGGGTGGTAACACCAATGTGATTTCCAAGGAAGTCCCTGAACTCTCATGGCTCACAGGTGGATCCTGTGTCCTCATAGATGGTGGCCTCGTTCTTTTGGATCCTTTAGACCAAACTCTGCTTCTTTGGGCGCAAAAGCTTCTCAAAAGTCTCTTTGCTGGTATCTTTCTTCAAAAGCAGACAAAGGGTTTATAGCTCTTTAAAATATGGTGAAACTTAGAAGTGCTTTTTCCTTAGTATTACAAAAAGTGTAAGAGCTTCAAAACAGTGATTCTCAACCTTTGGTGGAGAAACAGGCAATAAAATTATTGCCTGGAATCCATTAATCCACTTGTGCAGCCGTTCTCTAGAGTCTGAATAAATAACATGTTTCACACATAGATGATGATTTTTAAAAATAATGCCCTATAGATGCTATTCTGATTAACACATTCAAAATTATTTTAAAATCTTTACTTTTATCATTATACTAGAGGCCCGATGCACAAAGATCCATGCAAGAACGGGCCTTCCTTCCCCTGGCTGCCAGCACCGCCTTCGCTCCAGCCCAGAGCCGCCTTTCCACCTTCCCATGTTGCCCAGAGACCCGGAGAGGCTGGGGTGGTGCGGAATGCCTGTGTCATCACCATGGCGATGACACAAGCGTCCCACCTCGCCCCCGGCCGCAGGGGCCTGTGTATGCAAATTAACCCACCATCTTTGTTGGTTAATTTGCATACTCACTCCTGATTGGCTGATGGGCATCGTGGAGGTACAGTCAATTTACATCTTACTCTTTTATTAGTGTAGATGTTTTGTCAAGCCATACTAAAAGTTCAACTCACATCACATGGAAGTCTAACACTTTCTTTTTTCCCCTGGGAGGAGGAGTTATGATATAGAAGTCTATCAATTGCCAGTAATAAAAACCCAACTCAAACCAACTAAAGCACAAAAGAAAAGTTATTGGCTCAGGTAACTCAGAGATATATTGAACTCTGTTTCCTTTGCTTGGCTTCATTTTCAGGCAGGCTTTATCCTGTGATTAGAGGGTTCTGGTTCTTGTGACATGATTGCATGGTCCTGAAGGCTTATAAACTCAAGAGAAACTTTATTCCAACATCCATATCAAACTCCAAAACAAAGTTCAGATTGGCCAGCTCCACTCCATGAATCTATCTCTGGACTAACCAGGCAAAGAAGATAATCTGATTGGTCAACATGAATCACATGCTCACTACTTCAAGAGGGGGAGAGGTGGAGTCCTTTGAGTCGCATGGAAAGAGGAAGGAACCAATATCTTAACAAAAAAGGAGATGAACAGACTGCAATGCTAACTGATTATAAAAGGGGTTCTCATATTTATACTTATATTTATAAGACTTGAGAATCATTGTTGTAGAATTATTATTTTTGATGTTTTAACTTAGATTCTCTACCAGTATTAGAAGCCAGCTAAGCACAAATGATTCCAATGGCAATACCCTGGGAGGCACTGTTTTTGCAGCCAATCCCAATGTGGTTCATGTGCTTGCATGTACTTGAGTGGAAGAAGAGGAAGAATGAAGGGCTGAAAAGTGAACTGCCAAAACAACAACAACAAAAAAATCAAAATTTCTTTAAAATAAAAATCTCAATTCTCTGTAAATTTAAAACAAAACAAAATAACTCACATATATACACACAATATACACACCCATCGCCACCACCACCATCATCACCACCATCACCATTACCATCATCATCAGCAAATGAACACAAGCTATAAGGATTAATTTCATAAAAACTAAAAATATTTATTTCTATGCCTTTCCATTGGTCTCTAATTATTGTATTCACTTGGCATGAGCACCTTGGATAGGAAAGTCATCTCTAAGATCCAGAGCTCTAAATAACATGACTCTACCTATTGCTAGGTCTCATGTCATGTCCTGTCTAAGCTCTTTTCCCTGGGTTATGCACTCCCAGGAATCAATAATTCTGTAATTAGTTCCCATTTATTTTCCTTATTCCTCTCTTTCTATCAGTCTCTCCACCTTTATTCCTCTGGAATTATCCTCCATTTCCTTAATTTTTCCCATTTTTTGAAATAAAATAATTTTAAATTATTACTTTACTCTTCCCAGATGGACACTGGTATAATGTGAAGAATAGCTTACTTTGACTCTTAAAATAATGATGATGATGATGATAAAAATGAACATTAATTGAGTTCTTATTATTTTCTTATATTATCATAATACTAGAGGCCTGGTGCATGGATTTATGTACTGTAGGGTCCCTCAGCCTGGCCTGTGCCCTCTCACAATCTGAGACCCCTCAGGGGATGCAGTAGTGCATAAAGCAGCAGGCGGCCAAGGAGGAGCTGCAGCCCTGGCCAGGGACCGCACCACTCCCGCTCATCCCAGCCCCGCTGCACCTGCCCCACTGCATTGAGCATCTGCCCCCTGGTAATCAGTGCATGTCATAGCAACCAAACGGTCGACTGGTTGAACAATTGACTGGTCGCTTAGGGTTTTATATATATAGATAAGCTTATGTTATATTATAATCCTATGTAATAAAGAAATAATATGCAAATTGACTCTCACACCCTTGCATCACAAGATGGCCACCCCCACATTGTCACAAGATGGCCGGCAGGGGAGGGCAGTTGCGGGGGACCAGGCCTGCAGGGGAGGGCAGTTGGGGGTGATCAGGCTTGCAGGGGAGCAGTTAGGTTGTCAATCAGGCTGGCAGGGGAGTGGTTAGGGTGCTATCAGGCTGGCAGGCAGGTGAGTGATTAGGAGCCAGCAGTCCCGGGATGACTGACTGCCGGTTTAGGCCCGATCCTATAGGGGTGCCAGATTGGAGAGGGTGCAGGCTGGGCTGAGGAACACCCTCCCCTCCCCAAGTGCATGGATTTCATGCACTGGGCCTCTAGTATTTCTATATTACCTTATTTTATCCTTATAGCAATCCTATGGAGGAAAGCAGTAGGCCCATGTTAGTTTATTTGCAAGGGTTGTTCCATCTTTGAATCCATTTCTGATGTTTGATAAGTTTCCTATAATATAAATGTTAATGAAATGGCCCAGTATAGCAACCAACAAATGTTCAGATACTTATTGTCTCCAACTCCCTTGCAGCTAGGGTATGGATCTCACACTCAGCCAAACACAGAGATACTTGCCTCAGAGATTAAAAAAAAAAAAGCAGGAAAACAGATAATTTGTTTCTCAGGTGGCATAGCTGGCTTTAACATTTCATTTCCAGAGACTGCAGGGTTTGTGGGGTTGGCTGTGGCATCCAATGTCCAAGGCTAGGAGCAATGGTGGATAAACCCCATTATTCAGCTCCAGTGACAAAGTTCCTATTCAACCAGCTTTGTGGCATCCTTTTGGCTATTGTTCTGGCTATTGCCTGGACCCTGTTTGCCATTTCTGAGTCTAGTTCTCCAGTTTCCTGATGTTTGAGAAACATAGATATGATATGGAAGCCATTTATGGAGTTGAGCAACATAGAAGAGCCTTATCCTTATGCTCCCTCAGATCCTTGCATTAAATTCCCTCCTTCCTAAATAGGTACAGTTATGTTAGGTGAAACAAAGAACTCAGATGAATACAGGTTTTGGAAACTCAGGCTTAGAGAAACAAATACATTGTACAAGGTCAAGCAAATAGTATTAGAGTCAGATTATTCATCTACCAACCTTCATATAAGCAGGGAAGAAAAGACTGTACCAGTAAGGGAGATTCATCTGAATACAATTTAGAAAAATGTAGGCATTCTAGATTAAAGTCTCTATTCTGGCAAAATCTTTCCCAAAGTCACAGTTTATTTGGACAACCTTTCTCTGTGTAGAAAATGAAAGTTTGATCTAGATCAGTGGCTTCTAACTACTGGAGATAGGGTCATAGGACCATACCAAAACCAATAAACAAACAACACCCCTCCAAAGACCCTCCAAACCTGAGAGCTATGGATCTCCTTTCTAGAAAAGTGCACATACAAATATGTTACATCCAATTTCACCCCAAGCACATCCTTGGAATTCAATGGATCCCAGGCAGAGAACCCTGAACCAGATGATCTCTGAGTTTGATCCTTCCAAGTAAAATACAGTGTGATTCCATTGCCTAGGTGGATTTGCTATAATTAATGACCTCTCTCTCTTTCTCTCTCTCTCTCTCTCTCTCTCTCTCTCTCTCTCTCTCTCTCTCTCTCTCTCTCTCTCTCACACACACACACACACACACACAGCAGAGATTTGAGTTAATCATATTCCTCAGGTTATAGTACATTATTGTCATTAAGACCATAAACTTGAGAGGACTTGGATTCACATGATATCATGTGATGAATGCCTAAAGAAGATAGAGCTGTTTGGCCTTAAGAAAAGAAGACCTAGACACGATAATTTGTATCAGTTACTGCAAGTGTCACTTGCTACAAATAACTGAAAATCCAATCAAAAGTGGTTTAAGCAATATGACATTTATAATCTCATGTAACAAGAAGTTTGAAGGGGAGACATACAAGGGTTGGTAAATTCAGTTAAAGACACAAGTTCTTTTCTCTTTCTTGTTTTGTCATCTTCTCACAGGATGTTGGCTTCTTCTTAGCTCCTCAACATAGGGTGGCATGGTTCCAGTCAGAATATGCAGATAACAGCATCTTTTTTTTTTTTTAAAGCATGTTGACTTCTGCTTTTAATTATTTGAGAGTAACTGGTATCAAACTTGCCTTCTCACTGAGAACAACTATAAAACTTGACAAGTAAATTAGGTAATTATTTTTAGGCATTGGATAACAAGCATGGGACTGCAATCCTTGAGAAAAGGAAAACATACAAGATGAGCCACACTTCTCTCTCTGGAGGTCCTCTCTCGCCACAGCACCAGGAAGTGGAACCAAATAGAACAATGGTCTTGCTGAGATGAGGAAACAGAGATTGGACTTCCAGGCTACTGAAATAGCCAGAATTTCCAGGATAGGGTACTGGATGCCTCTGAAGTCTCTGTGTGAATATATGAAAATCTATTGGCTGGGCTATGCAGATAAAAGTTGATATTCTATGAGACATGACATAGATAGACTGTTGTGGAGATAGAAACTGAGCAATAATAACAGAGGCTATGCAGTTTAGGAAGATGTTGAAGGCCAGAGGAGAAAACAATATTTCAGGTATTCAGGTAAGACCTTACAAAGGCCTTGTTTTATAAAGGAAAAAGGAATAAAAAAGTCCTAGCCAGTGTTTCTCAGTGGAGAGAGTGTTGGCCCTCGGACTGAAGGGTCCCAGGCTTAATTCTGATCAAGGGCACGTATCTTGGTTGTAGGCTCGATCCCTGGCCCCAGTTCGGGCAGGTGCAAAAGGCAACTAATTGATGTGTCTCTCTCATATCGATAATGTTTCTCTGTTTCTCTCTCTGTGTCTCTCCTATTCCCCTCCACTCTCTCAAAAAAAAAGGAAGGAGAACAGTAATAAGCAACAAAACAAAACAAAACATCAAAATAGACTACTCTGTTAGAGAATAAAACAAAACATAAGAGGATCAAAAAGAATCTACTAATACTTTTTCTGACAGGACAAACTCAGTATCATTTAAACGAAGATGATACAGTTCAGATATCTTACAACATATCTTCCACAATAACTACTGTATAAATAATCATCCTTAAACTTGAAAGAAAAATATAAGCCTCCATCAAAGGGGGAAAAAAGCAATAGAAAGAGACCATGAGATGACTCATGTTGGTTTTATCAGATAAGGATTTTAAAGAAGTTATTATGAATATATTCAAGGACTTAAAGTGAAAGATGGTCATAATGAATAAACTGATAAGAAAACCCCCACAGATTTCACAATTTAAATTATCTGTTTAGAACAATGGTTTAAATAAAAACTGGTTTGGTGCTAGTTTGGATAATGCTGAGGTCTCCATTCCTGAAAGTGTTCGCATAAAACCCCTGGCAGGGACATCTATATATATAAAAGACTAATATGTTAAGTGTCTGACTGTCCAACCGGTTGCTATGACACGCACTGACCACCAGGGGCAGACACTCAACGCAGGAGCTGTCAGGACATGCACTGGCCATCTACAGAGAAACGGCACCACGAATGCAGCACCCACAAAGCAACATTCGGCCCCACCACCACCCCAGAGTGACTGCCCACCAAACTGCAGCCAATGCTGCTGAGACCCCAAGGTGCAAAATGCACCCCACAGCCTAGCCCAGCAGGAAAATGGTGGCTGTGGGCACCAGGTAATGACATCACATAGCAACACCTGGCTTCATCTCCCTAGCAACTAGCTTCCTTGGAGTTTTTTCAGCCCAGTAATACCACTTGCTTTATAGCTAGGTGCAAATATTTTATAGTTTAACTAAATGTCTGTGAAGCGTTTTCACATGCCTCATCTCATTTGATCCTCACAGAAGTCCTGGAGTTGGTAGATAGGAGACTCAGTAGAATTTATTTTCTTTTCATTAGCCAGAAAACGGAGATTTGGAAAGCTTAGAAACTTGACCCGACTGAAAAGAAGTAAGAAATTATGGAACTTGAAAATGACTTCAGGTTTTCTCACTGTGCAGGATACAGTCAAACACTGCTACATTAAATATTTCACCCTTTGTTCTCCCTGTGTAATCTACAATAATAATATTCTTCGTATGGATATTTACTGCATGTTGCTAACAATTACTTGGCGTGCTTCACTGGGCTGGGAAAAGTTTAGCCAAATCAGAAAGCAGGTCTAATTAACTAAGTTTATATATCTATATCTATATCTATATCTATATCTATATCTATATCTATATCTATATATAAAGCTCTCGCTGGCGCCAATTGCACACATGTGTTTCAGTCTGTCATTGTCAACCGTGAATTTGGTTGACACTTCTATTATAGAGAAAGGGTGAATAACGATATTAAAATATTTCTTCTAATTAATTTCCTTTCAATGTGCATGAATTTGTGCACCAGGCCTCTGGTTATTAAATACCATTCAAAGGACAGTGGAATACTGAGACAACATATGGAGGAGGAGAGACTTGGCATAGATTATTTCTGTTTCTCTCATCATCACCATTGGGAAAGGAAACTCATTGGACACATAGGATGAACTAGGCTCTCCGGTCTGGTGTGACCTTTTCTTATTTAGTCTCTGCTGTGATGCTTCTTCCCTGAGGAGCTAAAACTGACCTGAATAAATCAGGTCATCACAGAGCAATGCAGTTAGATTTGCCTCAAACCACATTGCTAGGTATGCCAGTCACAAACACCTGGAGAGTTTACTTACTCTTGTAATCCTAGATTATTCCAGCCATGTTACTGAGAAGCTTGTGAACCTTGTGTGACCAGATCCTAGTAGAGCCATAGAGCCTCAAGTCAACCTTGCCAACATCTCTTGCTTATATGTCTCCCCTCCACTATGAGCTCCTGAAGGATAAGCATTGTGTTCACATAACTCCATATTGCCAGTACCCAGTACAATACCTGACTCATGGACGATGCACAAAAAAGTTGTTAAATTAATGAATGCATTCTAACCACCTAACATATTTTATCTGGTTTGAACTTGCAATGAAGCATACTATAATCCTCAGGAGTCTCCAAAATTCACTAACACTCTTGCACCCACACTACCATCCAAACAGTCAGACTCTTCATGCAGTCTTCCATCAGCCTTTCAGTACCAAGTTTGAGATCTTTTCACATGGAGACATACATTAAAATATGGCAAAACCAAGGATCACTCTTGATTATAGTTTTTAAGAAAAGTAATTATTTTTCCCTATGATTTTTTTCTTTATATTTCAAGGGTATGGAGAATGATCAGCCAAGTAGTGGAGAAATAACAAGACTCCCCCTGCTTCTTCAAACTACTCTGCTAAAAATATTACCAAGAAAGCCTAGCATTTTCTGACTGTCAATAGGGCTAAAAGATCAAGACCAACACATACTCTCCATGTTCAGTGCAGAGTGAACAATCCAAGGAGAAAGTTGGAAAGCGATCTCTTGCTCCCATCTCGCCCCTTTCACAGTATTTTTTCCTTCTTGTTTTGCTCCCCTCCCCACTTCAACCCCTACCCAAGGCTTATAGTAGCTGTCAGAGTTGGGCATGTCCCTTAGCTGCAGGCAAATCTTGTTTGCAAGCAGGAAGCTGTAGGAATTCTCTCCTAGTGGCATTTTAACTCTTTATGTGAGCTTAATCCAGGGGATTAACAAATGGATCAGCTGGAGACCTCCTCTTACCTTGACAGAATGGGCAAGTTCAAGCAGGAATAGTCCCTGAAATGTCTGGCTCTGCTGGGAGTTAAGAACACAACACCTAACAGGCACTGACCAAGGTGTGCTCCCAGAGGAGGCCCAGGTCAAGAAGGAAAGGGCTTTACTGACATTGGCCTCCCCTGCTGACTTCACATGCCTCCTCCTTCTGTTCTGCTGCCACTGTCTTGCAGTCCTCAGGGAAGTCCTCCTCACGCCTCTCTGGCCCCTGAATTTCTTTTATCCTCTGCCACTTACAAGATTCCCTTTTTCTCCCCCTTCTCCCTTGACTCCTACAGAGACAACAAGGACCTATTTTCTCCCTACTGTGTGCTGTGTGCTTTGAGGTCTTAAGGTGGGTTCCTTATAAGCAGAACTTGAGGAGTGAATACTTAGACAAGTGATTCCCACTCTTTCCGTGAGCATTGAGAGCTAATGACAGTATTTACTCCATGACCATATGAAGGAGAGAATAATGGTGTTGCTGTCTATGTTGACATGATTGACATCTGGGGATGGCAGAGCCTCCAGAGAGAGGGTAACTGAGTTTTCAATACTCTGATGATGCCAAATTAACCATGAAAATGAGACAAACTTCTCTCTTGTCTAAGCCACTGGGTCTAGCTCAGCATCCAAACATGTGTTCTAACTAATTCAGCCCAGGTGGGCTGGACTTTGTTCAAACAATGAACCAGTTGAATGGAAGCCATGATGGCTGAGACAAAGAAAGAGTGGCTGGGGAAGATATAAAACATTCCATAACAACAAATGGAGAGATTGGAAGAGTAATTGTTTTTAATGTCAAAGTTGTCCCTCAATCAAATGTGATGTGGAAAAACACATAAAAGGGAAATACACAATTGAACCAATAACATCATAACCCCTTTCCACCAATCCCTCTAAATTATACTTCAGATTTTACATTTCCAAGAGGAAAGAAACCCTTGTTGCAAGTTTATTAAGAGCATCAGCAATTGGTTTATTTTATTTCATTTGATGTTGAGGCAACAGAAACAGCAAAAACACCTTTTGCCTTACTTGCATTTTTGCAAATAATATCACATTGATTTTTTAAATAAGATCATCCTTGTTGGCTCTTCAACATTCAGGCCGTTTTAATGCCACTTGACACATTGTGGCAATATTTTCAGTTGCCTAAAATGCTTGGTATGAACTGGGGTAACAAAAAGAAAACCTTCTACATTTTCTTTTTTTTTATTATTGTTTTAAGTATTACAAATAGTAGTACATATGTCTCCTTTTTTTCCCCCCATTGACCTCCCCCCGACCTCTCCTACCCCCCAGTACATGCCCTCACCTGCCCGCCCTCCCCACTGCCCCAGTGTCTTGTATCCATTGGTTGTGCTTATATGCATGCATACAAGTCCTTCGGTTGGTCTCTTACAGCCCCCCTCGCCCAACCTCCCCTGTCTTTCCAATGTAGTTTGACAGTCTGTTCAATGCTTCTTTGCCTCTGTATCTTTTTCCCACCATTTCTTTCCTTTAAAAAGTTTTGCCTTTGCAGACTAGAAATAAACATATAATAACAAAACAAAATGAAACAAAAAAATGTTTGAGTCCCAATTTCAATGTCCAACAGTTCTGAGTCCCCGTTTCAATGTCTAACAGTTCCTTATGTGTACATGTCAGCAATGATATCTGGATGGTGGGCACATGGTGGCAATGCAGGTCCAACCCTCTCTGGTTTGGTCCTAGGTAACCTGCAGCGGTGCACAGCTGCTGACTGCTCGCGTGGCAAGGCGTTGTCAGTGTCTTCCATCTCTGGACTGTTTTTTCCTCTTGTCTTCGTGGCTGGAGCACACCTGTCAATTCCTCTCTGTTGCAGGAATCCACCTGGTCTTGGGGTTGTTTTCTGAAAATATACAAATCTATTCTCGACCACAAGTTAATAAAGGAATCTTTTCTATATAATTGATTTGGGATCCTTTTTATTTTTGTTGAAATGATTTTCCTTTGTCTTATTTAGACACCATGTGTGTTTTTAATGGCCATCTTTACATTTTCTTTTTACAGAAGGATTTTACAGAGTTTTATAAAGAGGGAATATGATCAGGGTTCGGCTAGGCATCTTTTTTTTAATCCACTATATACTATTATAAAGATTATCAGGTTTCCCCAAATGTCCTCCAAATCAGGTGATCATCTTGTCCAAGGAAGTTTATCTTCTAATACTTCCAACAGGATGACTTAGAGCTGAGATGGACTTGTTTGGCTGGTCTCTTCAGGCCTGACAACCTATTCCCACTTGCCACCCCCATACCATGCCTGTTTCTGGATTTTGAATCCTGCTTTTCTCCATAGTTCTTCTTTTGGAATGCCTTCCTACTCCATTCTTCTCAGTCTTACCCTCCATCCATTCTTTAAATTCTCACACCACCCATGAAGTCATCTTCTATTGTTTGTGACAGCTTTCTGTTCCCATATGGAGTTTCTGAAACCTGTAACTTCTCTGTGCTTATAGTCTGTGCCACAAGATTTAGTCCTGAGGCACATAATGGCTTACATTGATTAGGGTGCTTTTAAATGTGTCTTTTTCTCTCCCCTACTAGATTCTTAAAAGCAAAGATCACATGTTACCCAGCTCCTCTATTTCCTGTACGTCTGAGCATCTTCTGGATGTATTGGCGATTCTCAACAGAGTAGCAGGTTTTCAGTTAAATTGATGGATTGGTTGTTAAAACTTCTAAGTATCTTTAATTCCTTCTATGACGTCTTTTAAATTTTTCTCCCCTTTGTGTGTGTGCCCATATAAATGTGTATTCATTGACTTAAAATATTTATTGAGTATTTACTATGTGCCAGAAGGCTGAGACTTGGAAGGGCAGCAATGGAAGAATTAGGAAAGATCATTGAGAGCAAAGATGTGTCACTAGAGGCCAAGGCTAAGATCATCCACACCCTTATATTCCCAATTACTATATATAGATGTAAAAGTTGGACAGTGAAGAAGGCTGACAGGAAAAGAAATGGAGTCATCTGAAATATAGTGTTGGAGGAGAACTTGATTAATACCCTGGACCACCAGAAAGAAGAACAAATTAAGCCTGAAACACTGCTGGAAGAAAAATGACAACACTGAAGCTATCCTGCTTTAGGCACATCATGAGATGGCAGGGTTCTTTGGAAAAGACGATGATGCTGAGAAAGATAGAAGGCAGCAGGAAAAGAGAACGACCAAGTATGAGATGGAGTGACTCCATGAAAGAAGCCCTAGTATGAATGTATAGGAGCTGAGGAAGGGTGGTGAGAATAGCACATTGTGAACATCACTCATTCTAGGTTCACCAGGAGTCGAAGCCAACGCCACGCACAAAAAACACACACTATGTGCCAGGCATAATGCTGGCTGCTAGTGGTAAAAAAATTGATGTGATAAGACTTTAGTTTTCTCTGTCCTGGGCAGCCAAGGGAATAATTACTTAGAGAAAGAACCTGTTAGAAGGAGGAGCTGACTTGAGCAGAAGAGTCAGAATGGAAATGTTTTTGCTCCAGGCATACAGGAAGCATCCAGGTAGTACCTGGAAATGCAATCATAGGAGCACAATGGGGGATTTGATCTGGACATAGATCTCTGGGAGACATTTCCCTGGGGATGGCAAATGTTGGACTCAGGGTCTATTAAAGTTTTCTGGAGGGACAGGATAAGAAGAAAAGGTGGAGAAATAAAGCATGAAAATTACTACACAGAACTTTAAAGGGTGACCTAAAAATCGTATTTAGTCTGTAAACAAATTTGTTGTGGGTATTTGTAGTGAGGGATTGCATAAATGAAGGCTATTCTGAAGCCATGTCAAGGAATTGCCTGCCCCTCATGTGTCTGAATGTTTTGAATTTCAGTTTTATGATGATCAGCCTGGTTGGCTGATAGGCCAGAGGAGGGAGGAGAATGCAGGCTCTGATCCTACTTTGCCACAAGAAGCAGATGAATAAGAAGACTCTGAGGATCCTGGACTACCATGTAGCTGAAGATTAGCATGAGAGTTTCACACATTTTCTTCTTCCCTTGAAATGATGCATTGTGGGTGATCTGGTCTTAGTTCTGCTACAAGTGATTGCTATTACCTCAAGCAGCTATCACCTCTCTGAATCTTAGATTATATCTGTAGGAAGGTGCAATGAACAAAATAATCTTCAGGACAACTCAACATTCCAAAATTCTCTGGTTAAGAGAATATCAGATTATGTGAGGCCACTTTGATTTAGAGATGCCTTCTGACCCTCAGATCAAGCACAAATAAATCCTGGATACTTAGGGTCCTTAGATAGTGTTCAGTAAAATAATCAATCAATCAATCAGAAATCTTGCTTTTCCTACATCTGAAAACCAAGAAATTGGGGTGCTGGGCACCATTGTCTGTGTGCATCTGGGGACCTGTATCTATCACTCTTGCTGCCCAAATTGATATCTGAAATGGCATCACTGAAAAGGGTTTTTTTTAGGAGCTCTGTTTCATGACTTGGGGTTCTTAGGTTTCTAGTAGCAAATGAGGTTGTGCACCAGGTAGTATGGAAACTATAGGATAAATACTGTGAACCACCTCAGGGCATCAATTTAACCCAAAGATTTAAGAGAGAAAGCAATTTCAAGTTAACATAAACACGATGGAGTAGCATACACACTTTGTATGGGGCCTAAGGATCGCACAAGTGATGTAAATGAAAGTGGGCATTTTCTGGTTGATCTGGGCTACTTGCTCCTTTCCCAAGGATCCAAACCTCTCTTTTTGTCAGAAAGGCCTGGCACTGTTGCCAGGCACATCTTTGCTTAATGGACCTACTGGGTATTTATCTCTCTCAAGTACCTGAGAATTTCTCCTTGAGCTAGAACAGTTCATGTTTTGTGTGTTTGTTTTCTTTTAGAAAATGCAAGGGCCCAAATTGGGAATTTTGGCTGGTACTATGCTAACGATTTCTATGTCTTGGCCGGAACATTCTCCTGTGAAGGGGTTGGGGTGGTTCAGCATGGAAAGATCTGGTTCCATTTGTTACATATTGTTCTCATCAAAGAGTAGCTGGGTCTGGCTTTAGAAGACCTAATATTACCTTCAGGTCATGATCTGATTATCACCTAGAAAATGCAGAGTATCTAATCATTTGAACTTGAATGGTTGGTTTTGCTCTTGTAAACTCTGGACCGAAAGCAATTATTTCCCAAGTTTTAGAGACAAATGAACCATAGGAGAGCAGCTGTAGAACTTGCTGTAAGAAAATATGATAATTACCAAGTTTGACATGTGCTATGACAACAGCTCTTTACTAATCAACAGCTTCACTACTAAAGCAGTCATTGAAAACATGTTGGGCAGCCAGTTCGCAATTCTACATGCCAGTGGGAGAGAGTGGTAGTGCAGAAAATCCAAGGCATCAGATAATCCTCAAATCATTGTCGTTTGGCCTCAGGAGGTATTGTATGCTTAATTTTAAAAATATGTTGGCAGCAGATTCACATCCTTTAATTAGAGCCTATGCACATTATTGTCAATATTAGCTTGACTTTCGGAACAGACACTCATAGCTGCCAGGAAAGGCCACCCTGGGCAGCAAGCATCATTTATTTGGGGATTAAAAATTAGCAGGAGACAATTCTGACATGGGTAATCCTCATGTGGATAATTGAGTGCTGACTGGCATTTAGGGAAACGCATTTATGGCAGAGGACAGTGTGGGATGCTGTTGAATAACTAGGTTGGTAAAGGGAAACTCTCCACTTCTTCACTTGATCTTAGCCAAGAGGCTGAAAAGTGATTCAGTCTTCACTTTTTATAGCAAAAAATGTGTTCAATGAATGCAAAACAAAGCTGAACTGAAAACCAGCAGCCTAAAGACCAAGATTTCCAATCACAAGCTGAAGCAGTAACAGAATATCTCAACCTGAGGATGTTACAAAAGCTTGAGGTTGGGAGGGAAGGAGTTGTTGGTTGTTTAATAGCTTTTACAGTATGTTAAATATCAATCCAGCCATGAATCTTTTCTGAGGTCTTTCCTTTTTTAAATCACTAAGGCTTATAGAAAGCTTGTGTTTGGTATACTTGAAGTGGCACTGGGGCAACTAATGAGAAGATGGACAATGAAAAAAATACTGGTTTCCATATTTTCTCCTTCTCTGTACAATGAGAACATTGGTATCCATCTTACAGGAGAGTTACGAGGATTAGAGAAAATGAAAGTGAAGCACTTGGTACTGCTACAGAATGAGCAATAAATCTGTAATAGATATGTCTTACTCTTCTTTTTAATTAGAATTGAGAATTAAGAATGCTTTATTCTCATTAATGATAATGATATCCCCATGACAATATCTTCTATGGATTTTGAGGAATAAAAGAAATAATATAAAAGATATGCGCTTTGAATCCACATAGAATTACTCTATAGAATTTACTTTTCATCAAGTAGGCCCAGTGGCAATATTAAGATTTAGGATGAGTTTGGTGAAAGTTAGATGTTTAGACTCTAGATGGAAGATTATAGAGGTACTTTGTAAATATCGTTAAGAAAACAATAAATTCCCACTTATCCAAGACACAACTAGGGGAGACCAAGATGAACATCAAGATAAAGAGAACCAGTTGATGAAGTTGTGGTGGACAGTGTGGTGCACAACCCAGCTTCTTCCATGAGAGTTGTTCCCATAACAGCTAGGAGAGCTATGGACAGAAAGCCTTCAGCTGTCATCCCCTTTAGAAATTGTCTCAGCTGAAGAAAGCTGCCTCAACGAGGCCTCCCTGGTTTCTCACACCCAGTGACCGATTGATGAGAGAACTGGGCGATTTCAGCCTAACCTGGGACAACTCTGACCAGCTATTCTAATTCCAGGTCTCCCAATGAGGTGGGCTGAGGCTGCCATTGGACCTGTAGTGCCTCAGCTTCTCCCTCTGATCACTGCCGTTCACTTTGCTTCTCTTTCACAATGCTCTTCTTAAAAAATGTTGGGCCTACTAAAAAATAAAGGGTGATCAGAAGCTCCTCACAGAACCTTAGGGAAATCAGACAGGTAAATTCATAATTACAAAAAGAAGAAAAAACAACCTGAACTGGGGAGATGTGGGGGGGAGATGATGGAAAATAAGAGATAAATCGGGGGGAAAGTGAGATGGGTTTGAGGCAAGAGTAGGGCTGACACAGTCTGGAGCTAGTTGAAGGTGCCAGAGGTGAAAGAAGCATGTCCTGCTGCAGCGTCAAGGATCAGGAAATCCAAGTCAACCTTCTCCTCTTATAGATAAAGAAATAAAATTCAGAGAAATCCCTGAGCAGAGAAAGTTGGAATTGAAAGATAATGCAGTAATCATTACGTCTACCCGCCTTGTAGTACAGATAAGAAAACTGTACTATACTAGTAGTTTCTATAGTTAAAGCCTGGGGAGAAAAGAAGTTGGATACATTGGTGGTGAAAAAAATGTAGGTACTCAGCACACACTGTAAAATCCATTAAAACTGACTCACTCATTTTGGATGAGGTAAGTGTTGACATTAGACAATTTGGTGGGCAGCATTTATTTTCCTATTTATTAAAATGTCAGAAAGAGCACCGATGACACCTCCTAAAAGGCTTGCAGGTGGTGTTCTTCAAAACACAATCTTCAGTCCTCAAAGAGGATAAAAATTCTAATAATCTAGCTTAATGATAAAAATAAGGCTGAGATGAGTACATTTGGAATGTCAAAGCAGGGACAATTCATTTAAAAACCCATGAAACTCAAGGACAGATATATATAATTATATGTATATTTATTTATAAATGTATAAAATACAGGTACAATAAACTGCATTTAAAAGTCAGAGAATATTAAACTAGAAAAAACAGAGACTTCAAAAGAAAATCAGTCTTTGAACAAATCACCAGTGCTCTTTTAATAATTTACTTCCTCTCAAGTTACATTTTGTGTATGTCCCAGTGGTAGACAATATTGCCTCTGAAATTTTAAAGGGAGTATAGAGAAATTCAAGTGTATTTCTGTGCTCTTGGCTAACTGGTAATATTAAGGTAAGAACCTAGTGGCCATATTTTAATGCAGCAAGACTGTGTCACTTACTATATACCTCTAACCAACGTTGTAGCTCAAACATGTCCCTTCGGGTCGGCTGACTTGGTTCTGACCTCCTTGGTTGTGCACATGCTTTTGTCTGTGTTGCTCACACATAGACAAGTGGAACATTGAGACCACTCCCTGAACAACTCAAGCCTCAAATTAAGATCTGCCTAATAATCTGGATATTTTTATTGTAATAGAATAATTCTCAATTTGACTCAATTCGTCCCCTCACTCCATCCATGCCAAACCAAAAAAAAAAAAACACACAAAAAAAATACAAACAAAAACAAAACCAAACCCACAGTTAACATTATCAGAAGAAAGGATTCTGAAAAGTTAATGTGTCTACGTAGTGATTCAGCCCAAAGTGTGGAGGCAGTATTCATATCATTCATAGCTTTCCTCGGGGTCATGTTGGAGCAGATGAGCTGTGTCCACCCACCCTGGCTCTCCATGAAATCTCCAGAAGAAGTTGGCCTTTTCACGTGGCAGGAAAATAGGAGCTGAAGTAAAAAAAAAAACCACCACATCTGGAATGGGGGGAAAGGTTTCACTGGAAAGAACTTGACAAACTCTGAAAACAAAGTTCTAGACTTTACTAATTTATTTTGGCTGCGAAGCAGAGCTCAATGCACAGCTCAAAGAGGATTTGTCCGAGGCCCCTTTCAAAGAAATGAAAAGCCAGCCCGCACTAAAATTAATGCAGCGACTGCATAAACAGTGGAGATAGTTATCTGATACTGAGGGAATAGAGCCACACTAGGCCTTTTTGTTATTTATGGGATTATTATTGGAGGAAACAGAAGCAATTAGATATCCCCTTGCTTTCAGAGCAGGGGAAGGAAAAAAGGTGTCAAACATAGTTTTTCAATTTGGCCTCTTGATCATTTTGTTCTCGCTACATCTTAAAATCCAAATATACATACGCCCCCAGTGTCCCACTCCCTGGTCTCTCAGCTGCTCTTTTGACTATTTCTCCTTTATCCTTCGAAAGCTTCATGGATTTTGAATGATGTAGAGAAAGACCTAAAGTATTTTAAAACTAGAAGATGTATCTTTAAAAACAGGGCACCATTATTATTGTATGTGATCACAAAAATAATTGTAGCAAATAGAAAAAGAATCTTAAAAATCACTTGCAGAAAACATTTGCCATTCTTTTGTCTGCCCAGTTTTTGAAGCCATTTTGGCGGAATTTCCCACAGGGTGAGGCTTTTCAGGAGTCAAGTGAGGACGTGGCATGAAACCTTGGTGCCAGGAAACACACATCCTGGTCTGAGTGACACAAGAAGCAGGCAGAGTAAGGCACTCATGTCGATGGTAGGAGCAGTCGCCTCTGTTCTCCAGTGTCCCCGGTGATGGGGTGCGGTGTCAGCCTAGGGTTAGCAGGGGCCATGATGCTTGTTGGGACACCCAGTGTCAGGTGGCAGAGGCAGCAGGGTTCCGACCCCCTGGGCCATGTGTTGTGACTTTGGCTGTGGTCCTGGTTGCTGAGAGCTTCACGTGTCTGCCCTTCAGATTCTCCAGTGCTCCTGGGGCTCCTCAGTAGCCAGTCAGTACATTCTTTTTCTGTTAAAATCAAGCCGAGACCATTTCTATTGCTTGTAGCTTCGAACCCAGACAGGTCCTCCTACAGTTCCTTCACTCACAGAGACCCGAGTTCAGATGTGAGCTGATAGTATTCTGGGTTTCCTCTGTTCTGGGAGATGGCGTCTCATTTTGCCATGACGAGTGCAGTTGCCGACACCGGGTTCACAGAGAGGAGCAAGAGAGACTTTCCTTGCCTCAGGTGTGCATACGGGGGGAGCAGGGGGTCTGTTTCCCACGTTTTTTCAGGGGTACATAATTGCAATTTTCCATAGCTTCCTGCAAAGATGATGGTGATGTGAAAATGTCCCAAACAGGCACTGGGACACCCGCACTATGTGATGTTCTTCTCTGGTAACAATGAGAGGACCTGTGATTTCATTTCTGAGTGCCTCCTGTTTATCAGGTCCTCTACTAAATGCTTTACAGAGGTTAGTGCCTTTGTTCTCCCCAAATCCCGTTGCAATAGTTATTGTTTCGTGAAACCCTCACAGTGTTCCATGAGGTAGACATTATTTTCCCCATTTTACAGAGGAGTAAACTGACTCTTAGAAATATTAAATAACTTGTCTGAGTTCATAAGCAGGAAGGGGTGGCTCTGGAATTTGCACCCAGGTTGGCTGACTCCAGAGACTTCTTTCCGAACCACCTCACAATGCTGCCTCTAGGTAGGGCTGCTGGGGCCCTTCGGTCATTTGTATACTGGCTTGTTCCTATTTTTCACACAGGAGTGTTGACTGGAATCCTGCTATGTGCAGAGCACTGCTTTAATGCTAACAGATAACGAGGAAATAGCAGGCATATTCTTTTAATCCAGGGCCCAATAATAAGACTAATATGCCTTGAGAGCGTGTTTTATGGTTTACACAGTATTTTAATATGGATCATCTCACTTACTGTCATGAATGACTAGAGAATAATTACAAAGGATAATGCCAAAATATGCAAAGTAATTTGGGGCTTAGAGAAAAATGTGAAGAGAGAGGAGGTGAGGTTAATAAGAGTAGCTTCTGAGGAAAAGTGGTTTTTTAGGAACATCTTGGATGTCATGCTGGTGTGTGATGGTGAATGGAGAGGTAGAGGAAATTTTACTACTGGGTTTTTTAATGCACATAACTGTCAGCAGGTCTATATTGAGTTTGGTGGGATATGTTTTTGAATCTGAAGTGATCGGTGGAGTTGGCATTCACTGGTTCCTGTTACACTGGTATCGTATGCAAGGACTAGTGTCCCAGTGCACGTATTCGTGCACATTGAAAGGAAATTAATTAGAAGAAATACTTTAATATTGATATTTGCCTTTTCTCTATAATAGAAGTGTCAACCAAATTAAATATTGACAATGATGGATCAAAACACACACATGCAATTGGTGCCAGCAAGAGCTTTATATATATCACACATGTGCGAGTTAACTTAGCCTTTTATAGATATAGAATAAACTTGCTTAATTAAACCTGCTTTCTGATTTTGCTAAACCTTTTTCCAGCCCAGTGAAGCACCCCAACTTCTCTTTCAGGTAATTGTCAGCAGCACAGCAGTAAATATCAACACAAAGCAAATTATTATTGTAGATCACACAGAGAGAACAAAGGATAAAATATTAACTATAGCAGTGTTTGACTATATTATGTACAGTGAGAAAACCTGAAGTCATTTTCAAGTTCCAACATTTCTTGCTTCTTTTTAGTCGGGTCATTTCTAAACTTTCTAAAGCTCCATTTCTGGCTAATGAAAAGAAAATAGGATTCCACTGAGTCTCCTATCTACCTACTCCAGGACTTCTGTGAGGATCAAATGAGATGAGGCACAGGAAAATGCTTCACAGACATTTGGTTAAAGTGTAAAATGTTTGCACCTGACTATAAAGCAAGTCATGTTCCTGTACTGAAGAAACTCCAAGGAGGCTAGTCGCTAGAAAGAGGGAGCAGGGCATTGTTATGTGACATCATTACCTGGTGCCCACAGTGACCACTTCTGGGCTGGGCTGGGCTGGGCTGGGCTGTGGGCTGCATTTTGTGCCATGGGGCCTTGGCAGTTTGGCTGCGATTTGGTGGGCTGTCATTCTGGGGTGGTGGCGGGGCCTGTGTCCCACCTGGGCACAGCTGAGTGTTGGTTTGTCCACGCCAGGTCCATGGTGCTGTTTATTTTTAAATGGCCAGTGTGTGTCATGGCAGCTCCTGCATTGAGTGTCTGCCTCTTGGTGGTCAGTGTGCATAATAGCTACCAGTCAGATGAACACTTAGCCTTTTATATATACTACTAGAGGCCTGGTACATGAAATTCATGCACGGGGGAGGGGTCCCCTCAAGCCAGCCTGTACTCTCTCTAATCCAGGAACCCCTTGGGATCGGGCCTAAACCGGCAGTCGGACATCCCTTTCACAATCTGGGACCACTGGCTCCTAACTGCTCATCTGCCTGCCTTCCTGATCACCCCTAACTGCCCCCCACTGATAACCTGGTCACCCCCAGCTGCCCCCCCTGCTGGCCTGATCGCTCCCAACTGCCCTCCCTCCCCCACTGGCCTGGTTGCCCCTAACTCCCCTCCCCGCTGGCCTGGTCGCCCCTCACTGCTCCACCCCCACTGCCAGCCTGGTCACCCTTAACTGCCTCCCTCTGCTGGCCTGGTTGCCCCTCACTGCCTCACCCCCCTGCCAGCCTGGTCACCCCTAACTGCCTCCCCCCCCACCTCCCACCAACCTGGTTGCCCCACGCAGCCTGCTTTTCGGCCATTTGGTCGCCCCTCACTGCCCCCACTGCTGGTCTGGTTGCCCCACACAGCCTTCTGCTCAGTCATTTGATCGGCCCTCACTAACCCCCCTGTCAGCCTGGTGACCCCACGCAGCCTGTTGGGTCATCCGTTCAGTTGTTTCAGTTGTGACGGTCACATAGGCTTTTATATATATAGATAGATTGATTCTACAAGAGGGCTGAGCAGATGGACTTAATAAAAGCTCCACCAGAGCCTTGGCCTGGCAGCTCAGTTGGTTGGAGCATTATCCCACACACCAAAAGGTTGCAAGTTCAATTCTTAGGGCACATACCCATGTTTTGGGTTCAATTCCTGGTGGAGGCACATACAGGATGCAACCCATCTCTCTCTCTCCCAAATCAATAAAACATATCCTTGGGACAGAATTTACAAAAGAAGCTCCATCAGAGACATGAGGTGCTGTCACCTTCCAGGCGGCCTTATTACTGGCTGATGGTGAGCCAGCAATGAACACAGTTGTGCTCTCCTTGTCCTCAGGAGCCTCATGTTGGTGAGAAAGAGATAAATGTGAAAGAATTGAAGGAAATGAGGTATTCACGCTGTTCTGACTCAGGCAGGCTTCGTGAAGGAAGTGTGATAAGGCACATTTTCTGGAGTCTGGAGTAACAACCTCCTTGGAAAGACACATGTTCTAGCAAATTCCGGGCTTTCAGGTCAGTGATAAGGCTCCCTCGAAATGTGTGTAAACAGAATGCCAGACAAGGTTGAAAACTGTTGCCAAAGAACTTACTGTGCCCATAATTTCAAATAGTGCAATCCAAGTGTAATTGGTTTGCATCAGAATGAAAGAATTTCTTGCTAAAACAGAGAAGGCAAAATGCTTGTCTTGTCCTTTTTCCTTTTTTTTCTTCTAAATTGTTTTCTTTCCCTCCAAACAATTCATCCTGAGTAACCAGAGCGATCAGGTGGCTGTAAGAGGAACTAGTTTTCCCTCCTTCTCTTTTTTCTTAATGAGCTTGCACTTTCTTCTAAGTATGTTTGAAAGTTACATTTTCTTTTCTGCGAGACTTGAACCAAGATGAAAGGAGGCCAGAGTGGCAGAAGGTGCATCTGGGGGGGGGTGGCAGAGGGAGCTGGCTTCAAAGGGCACCCAGCCCTCGGAGAGTGACTCACCAAGCTCCTCACTCTCCCGCCAGCGGTTTCCTCCCCTGGTGAGAATGCAGCCAAGAGGCACAAAAGCCATTTGGAGGATGGAGCCAGGCGCCAAATCTCAGTATCTAGTTTTAATTGGACACAAACTAACACACTCTCCAGGGAGACACTTGATGATGATGATTATTTTGTCAATAACTCACCAGTGTCATGCAAATGAAACATGAGGACAGTGACCCTGGAGCCTCTGAAGCATCTGTGTAAAAGGGGGTGTTGTGCTAAAGCAAGCTCCTGGCTAAGGACTTTGCAAAGAAATGTGTCTTTCCCACCACAGTTCCCTGCCTTGCAGTTGAGTGTTCCGGGAGATGCTGCTCATTAGAAGGGAGACCCCACAAGAGAGGGAATTTGCTTGCTTGATTTTATCTTCCCTGTTCTGGAGCAGTGGCTATTTGGCCTCAGTGGCCGTCTTATATCCTATGGCTTTCTCTGCAGTAGCTGGAGGTGAGAAATGGTATTGGCGACCAGAGTGATCTTCCGTGAGCCCCTGGCTAAGGCAGGCAGATGAAGGTGCCACAAACCTTGCCACCCAAAGAAAGAAAGCACTGCCCGTGGCCCTGGGTTCAGAATAGAAAGTGGGGGACATGTGGCATTCAGCTTTTAGGTGTCCAGCAAAGAACAGAAAGAAGCTGGTATTACCCTGTCCTCTGGGAGCCTTCTCGGAGAGCTGAGACAAGAGCTGGGTTCTGAAACTGTCACTTCCCAGTCTATCTCTGGGGCATCTGCTCCACTTCCCTCTGCCCATCCTTTGAGGACCAACTCCTGCCACCTTCTGTCTGCTCTCTACAGGATTCCCCTCTTCTGAAATCTCACACCACTTGTCTGAGTCACTCAGGTGACAAATGTCTTATGTGACAACACACTGTTATTTGTTTCTCCATCTCCCCAACCTTCACAATTGAAGTACTTCTCTGAGAGACAGCATGTGGTTACCAAAGTTCCAGCATTTGTGATTTCTGCTATATCCAACTCCTGCCCAAAGGATCCCATGCCTTTTGTGTTTTATTTAAATTACAGTAGTGTAATGATAGTGTGTGTCTTTCAAAGCACTGTGCTACCCAAATTTCAAGTGAACAATGACTTGGTCTTCAGGAAAGTCTCATCTATTTGGGGATATTAGTAGAAGGAGAGATATAAAGACAGTTCACAGATTATCCAATTTTCCTTTTGGGTAAATGGAAGGGATTTTATATCCCTGCCCCTTTGATGTTAGGTATTCATGTGACTTGTTTTTGCCCCTGAAATGTGCATTCTAGAGGTGTATATTAATTCCTGGAGAAAGCTTCCAGTGCATAACCTGCCCCAAAGCAGGGGTTGAGATGGATAATTACAGGGAGACAGACCTCCGGAGCAACCTATTGGAAATGCAGCATGATGAGAAGTCAACCTGTTGTGTCACACCACTGAGACTGGCAGTCATTTGTTACTGCAGCTTCAGGTGAACTATCCTGACTAAACCCATTCATAAAATAATCAGAGAACACAACTGCTTCTATCACTTCTTTATGATGGTGGTAGCAAGATAAAATCAGGATAACATTCTAGGATAAGAAAGATGTAAAGAGATTGATATGTCATCACTGTTTTCAAAAAGAGTTGAATAAAACCATACCACTATATCATGGCTTGATGGGAAAAAATGTTTTTCAATCAACACATACATTTCCTGATTCATGATCAACTAAAAATCTGAGGAAATTTTTCAGAAATTACCAGTTGACCTAAAAACATTTCTAATACTCTAAAATACCTCTTTCCCGGTTCTTGAACTTCACTAACATGTCCTTTCATGGATTTTGCAGATCAATACTTATGTTTCAGATCCAGCCCAAAAAGGATGAGTGACTTAAAACTAAAAACACTGATATAAGAAGACCCCAAACTATCACCCAAACAGAATACAGATGTGCTGTGTTTTGAGATGTGTCCATCTCAAATGGAAAATATGTTTGCTTTTAAACGTTCCACTAGCCAGATTCAGGATCCAAGTGCAATACTTTCCTAAAATAAACAGAAATTTAAGAAACAACTTGTGGACCACTGGTTCATGGCTCAGTGAGAACTCATTTGCCCCTTAATTAGTGAGCTTTTCTGTACCAGTAATTTTATTTCCTTCTATCACTCATTTTAAATGCCCTGCTTTCTCTGACTCATTCTATCATCACAGGCTGTGGAAGAGGGATGTAATGTTAGCATTTATAGGGATTTAATGATGTTCCTCTAGAGAATTTTCATCTTTTGGCATTTATTCCAAACAGGGACATGAAGGGATTTTATTTTTCATGGTGTCTCTATTCTTTCAGACCTGAATAAAACTGCTCAAATTGGTGCTTCACTAAATGCAATGTATAGTTATAAAAGAGTGGAAGGGGGACCCCACTTTGCAAAGACAAAATAATGCTAAGGAATTTGTTTCAACTTTCCAATGCATAATTCCCTTTAGAAGCTAACCTGATTTTTTCTAAAGTGTACATATTTTTTACAGAATGTTACTTGAAGTCCAGAATGCTAAAAATAGTCTAAACATGGCACAAAATTAATCTTAGAACCCTCACATTTCATTTTATTCCCCCAGAACCTTCAATAATATTTTGGTTTTGGGTTGAATTTAGTCAAGCAAGTGTTGATGTCTTCCCTTTTTCAGATAATCTTTTTTTTTTTTTTCCATTGAGCATTTGCCAATACAAACATTCATTTCTTTTTTCACTCCCATTCACTGGCAGCCATTTCCCATTCTCTTATCTTTCCTCTGTTCACACTGCCCCATCTGCCATGCCTTTTATCTGCTCGGAAGCTTTATACCAAAACTTTTCGGTTCCAAAGATGAGATTTGCTTTGATTATAGGACTTTTGCTATCCACTGATGGAAAATAAGATGCCAATGATGAAGTCTCCTAAATTGGAAAGGTTAGGGGAAAGAGGGTGGGGTAGACTGGGCAGGGTGAGGGCTCTGGCGAGCTTGGATGTTGATCTGCATGCTGGCTCCACCTACAAACAAGCCTGCCCAGGAAGCAGGCCTGTAGCCCATTTTCTTCAAAGCTCCTCTTTACTCTCTGTTCAGACACTGGTTGCCCTGCCTTTCCCTACAAAGGGAGGCTGCTACCGCTGCCCGTGTGGTTCCCAGACTCCTTTGCTTCTCTCTAGCCATTGGCTCCCATTTTAATCCCTGGGGTTTCAGGTCCCTCCCCATCATGCCTCACTTCTCAGATCCCATGCTGACCACAGCCTCGCTTAGTCCCCAGCTCTGAGTGGGGGGAGTGTAACCCCCAACTCTCCCCATCAACCTTTCTAAGCCTCTTCCTGGGGTTGGGAACACACTGTGCCTTGGTTCCGCTGTCTCTAGTAAAACCACACTCAGGGACTCATCAGGGAAGCCATTGATTATAACTGAAGTGCAAATGGAATTTCGGGACTCATTAGGAAGCCCTGTGTCACTGGTGCTGGAGGCAGGGCACAGAGAGGAAGAGCGCAACTTGCAGTTACTCAGTCCTGGTGGCCGCTGCAGGCCCACCTGGCTCTGCTCTCCATCCTGAGGATTACCTTCTGCCCTCCCTCCTTCTCTTTGGACTGTTATGGAGTCTTCTAGTGGAGTTCCTTTGTTCACAGTAATTATTTGCAAGTAATTGGAAAGGAAGAGACAAAGGAAGAAACTAATAGAACAAAACATATTTCCAAATCTCCTGAATTTCCCCCCAAACTTACGAAAAGATGAACTGAAATGTGAATGAAATCTATATACTCAGAAAATCACAAATGCATCTATCATCTTTCATTTCAACATCTCAATTATTTTGTACATTCTTTATGCTAATTTTTTGTGGTTTCTTTTTAAATAGCAAACCCAGGGACTGTCTCAGCTTTGAAACAACAGTGTGAAGGGCTCTTCTGCTGGCCCATTTAGCCACGTGTAGGGCCCAGGTTAACTCAACGTGGGGGAAATGGAAATGTTGACATTTCTTTAAACAATAAAAATTACAAGTGATTGCCAAAGTGCCATGAGCTGACATTTACGGAGATTGTTCGCCGATTATATATATGAAATATCATAAGTAATTAGCTTGTGGCAATTACCTGCCCTCGTTATTTTGCTTTTAGAATATTTTTAAAGCTCAGGTTACTAAAATTTCAAATAATCCTGGACTGTGCTGTCATGGGTCTTTATCCAAATGAATCCTGGTCTCTTGTAAACAGTCGTATGATCTGATTTCCACTGGGACAGGAGTTGTAAAAGGCCAGGGATTTTCGATGGATTTACACATATACTGTTTCAGTTAAGTTACCAAGGTCGACTTAACAGCCCTTTTTCTCGGAGACTTAAATACCTTTTGCCACCCAGTTTCTTCCTACCACTTTGGAAGGAATGGGTGATGAGATTAAAGGGGGCTGGAGGTGGGGGCGGGCGAGCAGTCTGACTCCGGGAAATTTCCTATGTGAATTCTGTCTGCAGTTGGTGGTCTCAGTTAACTAGCCTGGTGGCATTTGTTGCTGGTGAGCTGACTCTTTAAAAATGTTTACTAGTATGTGTCTTTTATTGATTTCAGAGAAAGGAAGGGGGAGAGAGAGCGATAGAAACGTCATTGATGAGAGAGAAACATTGATTAGCTGCCTCCTGCACACCCCACACTGGGGATTGAGCCCGCAACCCAGGCATGTACCCTGACCAGGAATTGAACCATGACCTTCTGGTTCATGGGGTTGACACTCAATCACTGAACCACACCGGTTGGGCAAGGGGACTCTTAAAGATATGTTAACATGGAGGCAAGTGCTGGAGCATTTTCTTTAGGAAAGCCTCATTCTGCTGACACCATTTTGCAAAGAAGAGATGCTTGGGAAGAAAGCTGGCAGCTAGAATTTGGTTGTCCATGAAGGCACTGAAGCTGGGCACCCTCGGTCCTTGAACTTGATGTCTCCCCACTTCCCTAGCACAAAAGGAGATGGGCTGGCTTTCTTCAGATTTGCTCAGCCCAGACTGGAATCGTTACAGACAAATATTAATGAAGCTCCATTACTGGCCACATTCTCAATGATGTTTAAATAGTCTGAGTTACAATGATTAGCGAGAAACGTAAGGATCATAAAGGTAAATGAGATTCATATTTAATCCCCAACTCTAAACGACTGGTTTGATGTCTCATTCACTTGGCAAACAATTTTGTTTCTAAATGTTATCTGAGCTGCAGATATTTCTCTAACACAGCAGAAAGAAGGAGATTAAAATATGAGATAGAGGCAGCACTTACCTTAGACTGATTAATAGGCTCAGACTGGTCCCCTGTCGCCATGCCTAAAAGCATCAAGACCTGCTTTTCTATCCCGTCCTATATAGGCACATACTTACTGGGTGCCAGGAAAATCTCTTTGATTAGTCATACTAAACTGCCACTTAACTGGCGTGCATGCCTCAGACCTACACTCTCCTTAATCAAGTCATAAATTTTGGGACTCTCAGAAGCAGCACCCCCTTCCCTAAGGAGACATGGAGGAGTCAGGTTCACTGGGAGTTCTCTCACCCTTAACCTGCCATTCTTTCCCTAACCCATTGGCCATCTGGGCCAAATCATAGAGCAATTGGGATAACAAAATCTATGGCATTTTATCGCTATGGCTTGATGAGGCCAATAATTCAGGCCATATAAACCACCTTTGCATTGACAGCAGAAAAAGAGGGGAAAGGTGGGGCCTTCTGCGTTTATCTTAAGTTTCGCTAAAGTCACAGACATCTGGATCATTACTTATGGCTTGGAGTCAGAAAGTTCGACCATGATTTTCTATCAATACAAAGTGGTATGGGTGCTATGAGGTCTAATTCCTATCTTAAGGGATGTTAAAATAATGTCATTCGTATTTACTGAGGCATGCTTGCTAGGGACTACAAGAAGAAAATGTCTTTTGAAAAATTTCCTTGGAGCTTGCCTTTCCATTTAGCTTCTAATCCTTAAAGCAGAGCAGGAGAGTGAGCTAGCTTTTTCATCCACCCCCCCCCCCCCCCCCCCCCGTTTCTCTCCATGAAATTTTCCCATCAAAAGTATCTTTCCCTCCCATTTGGCACCTCTGAGAACAAAACAACAGCTCCGGGTGATCGTGACATGTAAATAAAGCTTTGAACTTGCTCTGAGTATGGGAAACTGAGAGAGCCATAAACTGTTCCTCATCTCCCTGGTTGAAAATGACAACATTCCTTAAAACTGCGTGAAATCCAATATAATTCTTCCTTTCTCAGATTACAGGATCCATGGTGTAAAATTTTTTTTAAAAAAGCAAAAGAATCTAGTGAAGCTATCAGAGTGCACCTCCAGGTGAGATTTATTACGCTTGCTTTCTAAAAACGGTGTGCTCTCCCCGCATATGTGGGCCATATTCATCGTATTAGTATCCAGTTGAAAAATTCCCAGCATATGCAACGCCTGAGAAATAAGAGTGGGCAAGCCTACCGAATATGACACTTATGCTAATCTGCGCCCTGCTGTGGAAAAACATACACTAGGATTCCATTACCACATTCATTAGGCTGCAGCACACTCCATCCTGAATAGGGATTATGAGCCACAATAGACTGAAAGCAGTTGATTGAGCCCACTTAGCCAAATCGCGCTGACACTGGCCAAATATGTTGGCACTGGGAAGATCATCAGTTCAGGCCTTGCTGAGGATGTTACTGGTTGAAAGTTGGTCCTTCCCTGCGACTGTCACATCAGTCAGTGCAGGGCATGTGCTCTTAGCTCAGACCATGAAAGCCGGAAGCTGCAATATATTTATGATTAGAGTCTGGCAGGACTGGTGGAGGGGGGCTACCCAGCTCTCTCCATGCACCTGTTGTATGATGTCTCTGACCCTCTCCATCCACACTTCTTCCCTGAATACATTCAGAAAATGAGTTGTGTGGTGATAAAATTATATAGCTAGGGAAGAAATTAGAATCAGATGAAAACACCAGTTTAGCACTCAGCTTGCCCAAGTCTCTCCTATCTGTTTTTCTGGGCTACTGGATACAGTTGCCACATATCAGCCTGATCTTTTTGCAGCGGCAGAAATATTTGCCCCTGGTGAGCTAAAAATATTTTAAATATTGTCATGAATAATAAAGAAAGGAATACATGTAACTGCTCAGGAGATGCTATGGAATCTGGCCGTGCACGCAGAGGCAGTCGATTTATATCGCGTCCATGTCTATCATTAAGAAGATGATAATAAAAACCTTCTGTGTGAGGCAGGTTTTGAGTCTTAGGCTCTAGGAAACTTGTGGAGGCTTTTCTTGTTCAGTGTTGGAGCTTAACAGGAAGTTCTGAGGAGTAGTTATACCCAACACCTTGATTTATAGCACTGATGTGTTTCTGAGTAGCTGCGGATAAAACAAAGTTTGTTTTTGTGAACTGGATCTCATACTTTTGGGCAAAGTGACTCTGCACTGAATCCTTAGGAGTGTGTAAAGTGAAGGATGTAGGATATAACCTTATGCTTGAAATGCAAAAAATAACTGCTGCATTATCATCGGTCTGAGAAGGTCCAAGTTCGCCTCACTGGGCTTTCCAAAAGTAGACCTGAAGAACGGAATGGGAACGAGGGAGGCTTGAAGAGGGGACCGTTGAACTGAAACGCCCACGCTTTCAATTTTTCCCCCCTCCTGAGAAAATGGAAATGTCAGAGGACGGCGGGCCTCATTTTCCTTTGCATGCTTAGGTTGCGTCATGTGTTTTGGAAAGGCATAACTAACCTCTTGAAGTTTCTAAACACAAGCCCCATCAATACTGGCTCGCGAGGCCCATAAATCCAGGGAGGAAATATGGATGGCACCCAGGGGCCCTGCCTGCTTCCACAGCCCCGCGGGGTCATTGCGGAGACAGGGCTGCTCCCATGGCAGTAGTGTCCTGCACTTGGCCCTGAAAGCCGCTGTGAGGAACAGATGCATGTGGACCATGGAAAAGAAGAGCCTCAGAGAGGCTCTGTGTGGGGTTTTCTCCATCACCGCCCCACTTTTTGGGACCATCCTCGGACCTGCCCTGTATCTCCCAGCTCCCTGAGACACCCCGACACATCAAACACGTTGAAATAGACTGTTTTCTTGCCAGGGGAACATGGCCCTTTGCACCACAATTGTAATACAATCTTCCCTCTCTGGGGCTGCGAATGCTACAGTGCAAAACCATGTTTGAAAACCTCTTTTATCATTCATCGTCTCCAGACTGAAATCGTTTTTGACAACCTCTGCAGAAAACAAGCAGCTTTCTGGCTACTGGCGAGTCGATTAAAGGGGAGGAAACACATGTTCACTGTCAGACGGAGCCCCTGGAGAAAGCACTGACAACCTTTTAACCCCCTTCCCGGGGAAAGGGCCCAAATGTTTCCCTGGAACAAAATCACCACATTGTCCTAAGCATCTTTTCATTCCATGTATCTTTTTATTTCTTCCTAAGGTGAGACACTGGAAATAAAAATCCTCCGCACCTCCGGTTTTGTTTTGGACAGTAACAGACCTGTTCTAGGCCCCATCAGGAAGAGAGTATCGTTAATGAATGCTTTTTATGAACTACCCCTTCTTTTTTCTGTTTCACCGTCTGACCACAGTTTAAATACCAACACACTGACGAGTTCACTCACCTCATATAGTGATTCCTCAAAACCAGCCAAGAAGCCACAGGAGTGAAATTTTCTGAACAGTGGGAAGGCCTGACTAGCGGACATTAATAACAAGCTGAGCAGTCAGACTGGGCCCTGGAAACTTCTGTGGAGATCCCCATACATCACTTATGCATTTCCATAGTGCCGAATGAGAAGCAACCATTCAGCTGGTAGACAGAAGGTTCTACACGAAACTGAACCCGAGTATGAGATATGTGGGTTTGCATTAAAAAAAAAGGTAATAATTATTTTTAAATGCCAGTCCTGTAATAATCATAATTACACAAATTTCTAGTTCTCAGTCCTTAACCTATAACCTTAGTGTTCTGTACCTCAGTGCCACTGGTCCTGTGGTTTGGTCTTTTAGGGGGAAAACATCCACCTCACGCCCTCCCTTGTCAAGGTTGCATATTTGCTTTTACAGCCAAAAGGCAAGGTAGGGGGTGGAGGGACAAGCTTTCAAGTTCTTGGGACAGGAGCCAGGTGGGGACCCTCAGAGGGTTTCTCAGAGAAAAGACCAGAGAGGACAGACAGCTCCACCCATGTGAGTGGATACACTCGGCATTGCCTCTGCCTCATTCTACCAGCCTCCTTTGTGGTTGGTTGTATGTGTGTGTGTGTGTGTCTGTTAATTAACTGCTTTTCAAATAGATTTTTATTCATTTAAGTATTTTTTATTGAGGTGAAATTTGCATAACATAAAATTAACATTTTTGAGTGAACAATTCAATATTCAGTACATTTAAATGTCATGTAACCACCACCTCTGTCTAGTTCCAAAACATTGTTATACTCTGTACCTGCTTAGCAGTCAATCCCCATTTCCCCTCCTCTCAATCCACTTTCTATTTCTATGGATATACTTATTCTGGATATTTCCTACATACAGAATCATATACTATGTAACCTTTAGTGTCTGGCTTCTTTCACATAGTGTCATGTTTTTGAGGTTCATCTATCATTACTTCATTCCTTTTTATGGCTGAATAATATTACACACACACACACACACACACACACACACACACACACACACACTAGAGGCCAGGTGCACGAAATTCGTGCACTCAGCGGGGAGGAGTGGGGTCCCAAAACTTGGCCTGTGCCCTCTTGCAGTCTGGAAGCCTTCCGGGGATGTCCAACGACCATAAGCCCGGCTTCTGGCTGAATGGCACTCCCCCTGTGGTAGCGCACTGACCACCAGGGGGCAGCTCCTGCATTGAGCATCTGCCCCCTGGTGGCCAGTGCGCATCATAGTGACTGGTCATTCTAACATTGGGCTGATTTGCATATTAGCCTTTTATTATATAGGATATATATATATATATCCTATATAATATATATATATGCCATATATATATATATATATATATATGCCATAATTAGCTAATCTATTCATCCGTTAATAAGCATTTATTTCTGTACACGTATTTATTTAAGAACCCATTTTCAATTCTTTTGGGTACATACAGTCCACTGTCTGTATCCTCAGGTTCTGTATCATCAGGTTTCACATCAGCAGGAGTGCTTGCTTTGAGCTCCAAAATGTTCGAGAACAGCAAAGTGCTGTGTGTGGCCATCTCACTGTAATGCCTGTGAGTTTGTGTAATTTTGTTCCTTTTTAATCTTCTCATTCTTTTCAGTTCCCAAGTTTTTTTGTGTTGTTGTTTTTTTTCTGCACTTCCTACCCCTCACCTTCAGCTGTTTTCTTTATGTCACTTTTTGAAAGTGGGAGGTGAAAGGAGGATCCCCAGTGGGTGGCAGGAAAGACATTCCACTCTTTCCCCCAAATCCGTACTCCGGGGTGCTCTGGCGAGTCCTTCCCAAGCTTGCATCAGTTAGTCCCACACTCCTCACCCTGGCCGGCCAATCGATAAATGACATGTCGAGTGTGCAAGATGAAGTGACAGGGCTGTGCATGCCTGTTGACGAGTACAGACAGCGGAAGTAAACTCAGCCAAACCAGCTTTCATCCGTAGCACATATTATTGATTTTTCTCTAATTAAAACAGTCACAACAGTCATTGTTGTCATGCCCATGTTTCCCATCTTTTATATTTTCAATAGAAACCAGCTTGTCTGGGAAGAACCCAGCAAGCCTCTTTCTTTCATCCCTTTCCTTCCCTCCCCACGGTAGGCCATCTCTTCTGAAGGGCTCTTTTGGGGACTTTGACACTTTTCTGATGTGAAGATCTCCACTCTTGTCAATCTCCATTACATCTGCTGGTTGTTGACTTCCTCAGCAAATTGAAGGGTGGGTTATGGGCCCTGGAACTGAACCCCCCTCGTAGTCACCACAACGTGGAGCCTGGGCCTCTGTTTCTATGATTCCTCCTTGTTGACTGTCATCTGCATTAACAGCTGGACTTGCGATCTGGGAGATTTCTTCATCAGTAAGGATGCCACAGGCTCAGCCTTGTCATCCCCATGTGCCCTGGTGGCCCAAAGAGAGCCAGCGGCCCTAGGGGAGGGCAGAGGATTTCTCCCCTGTTCTGCAGAGTGGCAGAGGAGCAGCTGGCCTCCAGCTCTTGTGGGGACCACATGAGCCTGGATGGAGATGCAGGAAAGGCATCTGATCCCTGACCTTCATATGGGACTAGAGGAGACAGACACTTGGAACTCTGGACCAATGACAACAATGTTTAAACACACACACAAATGTCCTGTTTGATGCATAAGGATATAGGGCAAGTCCCTGAGTAAAGGCTCCTTGGTGGTTTGTCAGAGTAGAAAGCACATCAGAAACAGAGCCCCAGCGCCCCTGCCACTAACTGGCTTGTGGTCTCGGCAAAGCACTAAACATTCCCGGCTCACTGTTTTCTCCTCTGTGAGGGGGAAAGACAGCACCTGCCTGCAGTTTTAAGCATTCCATGGAGTCCTTGGAGGATGGAGGAAAGGAAGTGAGGAAACAGAGGGCTCTGGATCCCATAATCCTATAATCTGCAACAATTTTATGTATAATTTCCTGGCCTTGAGTATATGTTGGAGAACTGAGAAATAAAATCCGTAACTGCAAGGAGTTTGCATTCTGGTGCTGGAGAGAGACAAGAGATAAAGTAACAAACAGATGTATAATATACTGTCAGGAAGTAGTGAGTGACATGCAGAAAGAGAAAAGTATTTCTGAGATTGACTATCCCTAAGTATCCCTAAGGGGTGGGAGCTTGGAGCCATCTCTGCACATGTAGCACTCATAACAAATCACATATGTATCTCCTATTTCCACATCTACCACCCAGCAGACATATTCATAGATCAGAGACAGCCTTGAGAGCAATAATGCAGCATGTAAAGATCACACGCAGGATGACAGGCATGAAGAGAAGAGAGGAACTGGTCCATCAGGTTTGCCTTGGGGACCAGAGGGAGTGGAGGGAACATGATTTCAGGCTGAAGGGAAAAGAGCTTCACGTATCTGTGTATACATAATGCGCTCTCTCACCCCCCACCCCCCGCAAGAACTACCTTTCTCAGTCATTGCCTTTTGTGAAGTCCCCAATGTTTGGAGCCTGAGGCAATTGCCCGTATTCCATAGTCCATGACTATTTACCATAAAAGAGTTAGGTTAACAAGTTTTAATAGCTCAGGTCAAGTCCAAAAATTTGAGTAGAAATAACTATGTGTATTATCAGGAGACCAAAATATGTTGAAGATTGGAAGTGCCTTCAATTCATCTCTTCCACTCTTCCTTTTTCAGCTGGAGACTCCGCAGGGCACAGAAGTTGGAGGACCAAAGTCAAGATCGCACAGTTGCTTACCATGTCAGAGCTAAGTAACTCCACACCTGGGCTGCTGAGATGATTGACACCACTCAGCCATGGTCCTGCCTATTGGCTTACATATCAGTTACACAAATAGTTAGAATCAAAGTGTTTTCCTAGGTGACTGGACTGCTCAATTATCCAGCAAGAATCTATGGCTGTTCACCCAGGCTTGGGTCTCTAATACTCTCCTAATTTAATCTTCTTCTGGTTATTCTTATCTGGGCTGTTTGTTCCTCTTTACAGTAGACTCTAAATTATACATTCAGACCCATCTCCTGAGTAGGACTGGGATCTAAGGCATTGAAGAATAACTGACAGACACCTGGTACAATTGGACTGCAAAGATTTTTCATTTAAATGATAGAGAAAGAGAGAAAAAAGAGACCCAACAAATGCCTCTGTATGAATCAGACACAGAAGACAGCCATGATTTCGAGTGTTCAGTTTATGGGGTTGAACTCTAAATATGAAAACAAACCCTGTTGAGATTATCTGTACTCGCAAGGCTCCCAATTCTCTCTCTAACTGAAGAGAATGGACATGGATCTGCGGAAGGAGGAAGACCTGCTGTAGGACATTACAAAGGCTGCTGAGTTTAAGTTCAGAAAACAATCTCTATGTGTAGCTGATGCTTTATGGTTTAGAAAACACTTTCCCACGGTCTCTTCAGATCTTGGAAGAGTCTGAGGATGTTTCTAAGGGTATGAGCGGCACATAGAAGTATAAGAAACATTTATCAGAGAAATGAGAGTCATCTATCAGAGGCTAAAGCCTAGAATCACAAGATCTTTACTTTTGGAAAAGGCCTCAGAAACTGATTAGCTAAACCTCCCCTACCAGCAGCAGTTCCAGTTTTACAATCTCTCTGAGAGCTGCAGATATCTGGTCTACATATGAACGTCTTTAGGTGGCTACCCAGAATCTCACAAAGTAATTCATCCCCATAAAAAAAAATTAGACGAGATTGTTAGATTAAAAAACAACAACAACACCTGATCTTAAATCTAGACCTTTGTGGCTTTCACTTATGTGTTCTGTCTCAGGCATAAGGTGTTACACAGGGAATAATACTAGTTGCTAGGTAGGAAGTGCCAACTGTGATAAGCATAGCAGACGTTACTTCTAATGCTTACGACCCCTCTCAAAATGAATATTACCTTCCAGTTTTTAAAACTAAGAAAACAGATGACTAGAAAGATTAAATTAAATGTGAAAAGACACATATCAGTCAGTGGTAAAGTTAGCATACACACCCAGATCTTACCCTACCAGAACACACTGCCCAAATTAATTCTGATTCTTTAATACACATGCTCCCCAATATTTGAAGAATATTTAGGAAATCCTGTCAACATCTCTGTCTCCAGTTTGATAGAGTACCCCTTTGCTAGGGGTACGTTTTTTTTTATGGGGAATCAGAAAAATGCACATGTTTACCTGGTGATGAAATATACATCTTAGTTCAGGCTCATGCATTGCAGGTTAAGAACCCATGACTATCCCTCCTGTTATCCTTCAGTAATGTGAGTATTTGACTCATTGTTGTCCTGGCTATGGTACTCAGGAGCTGTCCTAGTTTATCAATGTCCCTTATTTTATGTAGTGCCCAGTACTGAGCACGCTGCTCCAGGGTGTAAGTGCAGCCCACCGGATGGGAAGGGATCCCAAATCAGCACCGCTCTGCTGCTGTGCTGCACTTTGCTCCTATGAGCTCACCAAAGCTAAAAAACTGGAGCAAGGTCTTCTGTAGTTCATGATTCCCTGTAAGACTCGAGCCTTTTGATTCCAGCTCCAGGGCTTCTTCCTCTAATGAGCTGATGTTTTCACCTGGCTAATAAGGCTCTTTCTCAGGTATCCAAAACTGTGTAGAAATGATCTTGGAACACAGTAGAAATTGTTTTGCTTTATATTCTTCCCTGATACTACAGGAGACAGATGACTGTAGTAAACAAGTCCCCATGGAAACTGACCAACTGACCAGCAATGATGTCCACTCAGTATAGAAGTATGTTTCCACTTAGTCTTGCTACCTATGTTCCCCCAAGAAAGACCTCCTTGGACCTCTGTGTGTGTGTGTTTTTTTTTTTAATACCACACACAGGAGATGCTTAAGAGAATAAATATAGCCTTAAAAAGTCAGTAGCATGACCTCTCCACACACAGTCCTTGTTATTTGCTTTCCATAAAATGTTTTGCTATAAATTCTGAAGGTTGGGGGCCTACCTGTTATGGCCACATTTTCTTGCTCTCTCACCTTTAGATGACCTGCTGAGATGGTTTTTCTCACCTCTGTGCTTCTTCTGTGGAAAGGGGAGAAGACAGGAGGAGCAGCAAGGAGATGAAGGCTGTATCTGTAAAAGACAGACAAAACAATGCTGCTGAGTCTCATTCAAAAACTATGTATATGTGCATGACTCCCCAAATTACATCTTAAGTCCAGACCTCTCTCTCTCTCTTAAACTCCAGACATGTGTACTCAATTCCTTACTTGACATTTCTTCTGGGATGTCTAACAGACATAATCTCAATATGTTCAAAACTGAACTGATGTTACCCCTAAAACATGCACCGATGTAGTCTTGCCCATCTCAGCTGATCTTCCAGTTGCTCAGGCCAAACACTTTGAGGTCATCTCTTCCCATTCTTCCTCCTCCTGCACTCCCTCCATCCCCAGGCCTTTTCTCTCCAAGCCAACATGAAATGTATGAACAAATCAATTTATATCCAGAATCTGACCTCTTCCCACAACTTGTTCTACGTCACCACCACGTCTTGCTCAGAATATCTCAGTACACTCCTATCCAGTTTTCCTGCTCCCACACAGGTCTCTCATAATACGGCAGCCAGTATGATCTTTTTGAAAAATAACTCCATACAAATTATAAGATTTATTAAGACATAACCATGTCACTCTTTTCTTCAAAACCCCACAACAACTCCCCATTTCACTCGGAGTCAAAGTCAAAGTCCTTACATTGATTTATGTGATCGGGTCCCAAATTACCTTCTGGCTTTCTATTTTATTCCTTTCCTCTCACTCATTCTCCTCCAGGCACACTTACCTCCTAAGTAATTCCCTCAGCACGTTCAAGTATTTGTTCAAATGTCACCTTGTCACTGAAGTGTACCACTCCTCCAACCAGAGTAAACACATCCCACACTCCGCATACCCTCCCTCTATTTTTTTTTTTTTGGTTCCCAATATGCTTAACATCTGCTTATCTATTATGTTTATTGCTTATTGTCTGTTGTTCTCCACTAGAATGTGAAGGGCAAGGATGTTTGTCTGATTAGTTTATTTATGTATCTTGGCAATGAGGACAGTGCCTGGTCCAGAGGAGACAATTAATAAATACTTGTTGAATAAGGCAATTAAAGAATAAATGAATAAGCATTATGCAAACAAAAAGCAAGAGGTTCCAATTTTGCTGTTGTTAAATATGCTAATGAATAACTACAATGACATATCTGGATGTATTCAGCTCTGGCTGGGTGGCTAGGTTGGTTGAAGCATCATCCCAAACCCCAAAGGGCTGCAGTTTAGGTTCCCAGGCAGGGCACATACCTAGGTTGGCAGCTTGATCCCAAGTTGGGGTGGGTATGGGAGTCAACTGATGGATGTTTCTCTCACATCCATGTTTGTCTCTCCTCTCCTCTCCTCTCCTCTCCTCTCCTCTCCTCTCCTCTCCTCTCCTCTGCTCTCCTCTCCTCTCCTCTGCTCTCCTCTCCCCTCCCCTCTCTTCCCCTCCCCTCCCCTCCCCTGTTCTCTCCCTCTCTCTCAAGTAAGCATATCCTTGAGTAAAGATAAAAAAAGATGTATTAATGTTACAGTGCTATGTATGATGTGTGGCATAACCATTCCATCCTTCTCAAACCCAGGTAGAGGTGTCCCCTTCTGCAGGTGAATATGGCAGAGTCCTTGGGATACCAAAAGCCTAATGTAAGCAAAGCATATCTCCTTTTAGTTTATAATTTTCTCACAGTTTGGTGCAAAAATATTTTTTTTCATAGTAATACAAACATGAAAAAATGGAATACAAACTTTGCATGAATCCTAAAGATGAAATCTCAGAGTTCATAGGAAGAGCTCTGCTTTAGATTCTACCACCACATACATTTGCTTTCCTCTGCCTTAAATGGTAATTGATGGAAAACACTGAATAATATTTTAATATTAAGCCAAAGTCTTAACAGAATAGTTTTCCCTATGTTCAAGGCATTCACTGAGTTCACCAATTACTTTGCCAAGCATCTTATTCTCATTCTGATGGATCACAGAGCCTCCTATCATCACCATTAGCTTACTATCCTCTTGGGAACATTCTTGCTATAGGAAACCAAGGCCACCCAGGACTGAGCACCATTTAGCAAATCAGTGAGGGAGAAAACAAGCTACTCTACTGCAATTGACCAAATGTTCAGTGTTCTGAGTCTCATGCAGAATTTCTGTCTGATTCTTGAACACTTTCCCATCTGAAAAAAATAAAAGGCCTTTTAAATATTCATTACAGAAGGAATCCACACAAATTGTGATTTGAAACACAGAGTTTGCAAAATGAAAATGGGTAATGAATATGTGTAACTATTTCTCTCTTTTTTCTGCGTCCAGCGCAGCTAAAGAATGGGTCCAATTCCTGAATAGAGGTGGCTGAGGATTGAGAAATAAAAGAAAGAGACAAGACACAGAGATAGAAAGAAAAGCTGGGGCCGGGTGGACCACTACCCTCTTCTGATGGAGAGACAGTGACTCAGAGCCGGTATAGCGTGTTTATTTTATATCCCAAATACCAGGGGGTTTCACCAAAACTTAAGATAAAAGGAGCTTGGCTGGGCCCAAGTTGTATTCATTCCCCTCAATCCTGGTGCTAGACTGGATTTACATATCAAAGCCCACTTCCCCACACCTGGGCAAATATAAGAGTCAATGCTGAGAACACATCTGCCTTTTTGGTAAGAAGTGTAAGCAAGATGAGGCTTTGCCTGTCACCTTGGGTTCAGCTGACAATTATTAAGGAAGAATGCCCATGTGCATTCCCAGGCGCTCTCTACATCTCACCCTTTTTTTGTTTTTAAGCTAATATAATAAAAGTAAAATTTAAACATCAAGAACAAAGCTCTAATATTAAAACAATTGCAAACAATGCTAATGCAAAAAACAAACTACTAAAATGTTATCATTTTAAAACTTGAACGTCAAGAGCAAAACGTTGGCTATTAAAATAACAAAACAATGCCACTGTAACACAGCAATAAGAGAGAAATCAAAACTACAGACATGTTAACATTTTTAGCTACTAAATGAAAGTTTTTTTTGCTGCTGGTGTATATTTACTCAGAGTCCTCAGACTTGACTGTGCAAGACTTTACAGAAGACTGGCAGCTAACAGATGCTAGCATAAGCAGGAACATGGTTGAAGAAGTAGCTTCAACTTCTTCCTTTTCTATTTATCAGCTGAGCTTCAGTCGTTAACTTCTTCAGATGACCCCATATTGGCACCTCAGTCCCTTGGGTAGCCTTCAGTTTTCTTCTTCTTCCACTTTGCTCTCATCGGGGCAGCTCTCAGTCCTTTTGAGTGAAGGGACAAGGAGCTTCTCTGGGTCCATTGTGGTGACACACGTAACGCTCTGGCACCCAAATTGGCTAGACTGCTCCTTTTGGAAAGATACAAAACACAACCTCTTCCCCACATCATTACTGAATCTGATAAAACTCTTGTCTGGAGGCTATTGTACAGGAGGCCTGATGCCTTTCGGCTGCTGTATGACCCTGTGCATCGCAATTCAAAAAATTTAAAGTACAAAGAGTATGACTGAGTTTGTTTTGAGGTGACATGTAACATCCGTCCCCCCTTTTTGTTTTAGTAATTGATGTTAAGAGTACGATTGGCTATTTCTACTATTAAGTGACATCCATTTTGCCAGATTTGATTAGGTTTAAGTCCTCAGGGATTTACCCCTATAGTTGGCACAGGGAAGTGGATAACACACTGAGGACATTGCTTCCAATAAAACATGGAGATTGTCATTCTCAAATAACATTTTGAAGGCTGAAAAATAAATGACTAGTTCCTCCAAATTAGTGTGCCCTATAGTAGCTCTTTCAATAATTTTGCCCATACTTAGCACATAAGCACTATCACTATAGGTTGATGGGCTCCATAGAAAAATCTGTTAAGGCATAAATAAGAGCTTGTATTTCTACTGAAATGTAAGGGGTTTGAAGGACCTTTGCTCCCCTAATGCAGCAGATCTAGCCTTTCCAGAACTGGATCCATCTGTAAAAATGGTTAATGCCTGAGGTAATTTTAATTTTTGCACAGAAATATGACTGCTTTGGATTCATTGCATGTTAAGCAATTTTACTATTTGATGAACAATCAATAAAAATTTTAGTTAATACTTCAGAAATAGGTTTTTTGTCCAGTACAATTAAATTTTATTGAATATTCACTTATTTCAAGTAACCATTTTTAAATAATTTGAAATAAGGTTTATTTTTTAACTTCACTTGTAAACTTCTACAATTAGTCTTTAAATAACTTTAACATAAACTTTATCAAGGAGGCAAAATCACAAATTATTTACTTCAGTTTATGAGGCCAAATATATTGACTTTCAATTACAATCCTTACGACATTTGAAGGAAACCTCTTTATTTCCTTCTAGAATAATTTCAGGCTACAGAGAGTTTCACTTAAGAATCTTTGTCTTTCTTTACACCAATAATAAGTACTGAGTCATATGTCTGAGTAGTCATATCACAAGCACTTTTACATTAAAGTTGACTACTAATTTACTGTCAGATTTAATACTTCAACAACAATCTTAGTTTACACTGTAAATATCAGTGAAAGAGATTTCAAAATTTTTAAATTTCTCCTATTTATTAAGCTAGAATTTTATTTTTAAAGAGCATCCCCTTAAGCTTATTTACATATACAGAGGGATTATGGGAGGTCTCAGTAACTTTATTCAAAGAGAGGGGTTGGCCTTTGCTGTTTCAAGATAGAGGCCCCCATGGGAGCAGCAAGCCATGAGGCCAACATGGAAGCTGCCAAGCCAGGCAGTCCTCATGTTGGCTTCTAATCTGTTCTTAGATTTTACTTTGATTCAATTACTTATAAAAACATTGGTTTCTCATGTAACTTAATTTATATGAGACCTTGATTATATTTTAAAAAGCTAATTTATAAAGTAATTTAAGTAGGTATTTTTATTAAAAAAGCAAAGCAAGCAAATTTAGTAAACTTATAGGTCTGATTCACAAAGCACAAACGCTGCCCCATAACCAACCTATTTATAATGTAGGCGGCAATGGGCTTTTTGGTACTTTAAATTCCGTCTTAAAATTTTGCTATTGGATTTTAAGAAATATTTTGTCCTTTTTAGAGGCCAAAACCTTCATAACATTTGATATATGTATATAAGTAAAATATATTGATTAATTTTTATTTGATAAAGCTTTCCATGTGATTTCAAGTATCAATCGGTTTAAGTAAAAAGTATTTATTTTAAGAGAGAACAGACTTTTGAAAACATTTCAGGGCTCAAGAAATGTCCGAAAGTTATTCTCAAAGTCTTGAAATAACTTGGAAAGTTATATATAATTAAAAGATGATATACTTAAATTATTTTAAAGAATATCAATTACATTTGAACTGGTTCACAGAATTAATCCTCTTCTTTAATTAGACCAATAAGTAACATATTTTGAATTCCTAATTATCAGAGAAAACACAAAAATGATTATTCAAAAAATAAATTGCTATACTCCAGGCATTTAGTTACCACAATTATATAATTTCTCCCAATTCAATTTGAACCTCAAATCTTCAGAGCTTCAAATTTTAGGTAGCAAGTTAAATATTTAGCATTTCTCAAATCAATAATACTTTTACATTTTTAAGGATACATTTCAAATAAAATACAAGGCATATTCAATTAATAGATTAAACTCTATCCTCTAGACTTCATATGAAGCATACTCAGATCAACATTTCAGTATTATATCATTTCTTTTTTTTTGTTTTTTTTGTTTTTAATAAATCTTTATTCAGATTATTACAATTGTTTCTCCTTTTTCCCCCATAGCTCCCCTCCACCTGGTTCCCATCCCACCTTCTTCCCTTACCTCCTCTCCCCCACTGTTCTCATCCCTAGGTGTACAATTTTTGTCCAGTCTCTTCCTGCACCTCCCCATACCCCTTTCCCCTGAGAATTATCAGTCCACTCCCTTTCTATGCCCCTGATTCTATTATATTCACCGGATTATTCTGTTCCTCAGGTTTTTAATTCACTTGAATTTTAGGTTCACTTGTTGATAGATATGTATTTGTTGTTCATAGATTTTATCTTTACTTTTTTCTTCTTCCTTTTCTTAAAGAATACCTTTCAGCATTTCATATAATACTGGTTTGGTGGTGATGAACTCCTTTAGCTTTTTCTTATCTGTGAGGCTCTTTATCTGCCCTTCTATTCTGAACAATAGCTTTGCTGGGTAGAGTAATCTTGGTTGTAGGTTCTTGCTATTCATCACTTTGTAGATTTCTTGCCACTTCCATCTGGCCTGCATAGTTTCTGTTGAGAAATCAGCTGACAATCGTATGGGTGCTCCCTTGTAGGTAATTAACTGTTTTTCTCTTGCTGCTTTTAATATTCTCTTTGTCTTTTGCTCTTGGCATTTTAATTATGATGTGTCTTGGTGTGGTCCTCTTTGGATTCCTTTTGTTTGGGGTTCTCTGCACTTCGTGGACTTGTAAGTCTATTTCTTTCACCAGGTGGGGGAAGTTTTCAGTCATTATTTCTTCAAATAGGTTTTCAGTATCTTGCTCTCTTCTTCTGGCACCCCCATAATTCTGATGTTGGTATGCTTGAAGTTGTCCCAGAAGCTCCTTTCACTATCTTCAAGTTTTCAGATTTTTTTTCTTTTTGCTTTTCTGGTTGAGTGTTTTTTGTTTCTTTGTATTTCAATTCTTTGACTTGATTCTTGCGTTCCTCTAGTCTGTTGTTGGGTCTCTGTATATTTTTTATTTCAGTCAGTGTATGTTTAATTTCTAGTTGGTCCTTTTTCATATCTTTGAGGGTCTCGTTATATTTATTGGCCTTTTCTAGGATATTCTTGAAAAGCCTTATAACCGTGGTTTTGAATTCTATATCCAGTCGTATGTTTTCCTCCATTTCTTTCGTTTGTGGTCTGTTTCTTTGTTGCCGCATTTTCACTGCTTCCCTGAGTTGGTAGGGTAGCTTTGTGTTCTAGGTTTCCTATATGGCCCAGTGGGTCAGCCTCCCAGTTACCTGAGGTGGACACTCTTGGTGCATCCCTTTGTGGACTGTGTGTACAGCCTTGTTGTAGTTAAGTCTTGATTATTGTTGGTATCACTGGGAGGAATTGACCTCCAGGCCAGTTGTCTGTGAGGATCAGCTGTGTCTATGCTGGGAGAAGTTTGGTGCTGGATGCAGCCTTATAGGATTAGACTTGCCAAATTGCAAAAGCCTCTGTGTTCAGCTTGGATGGGGTGGAGTCTCAGGGCGGAGCAGACAGTCTTGGCTTCCTGTCAGCCCTGCCCTTGTGGGTGCGCGTGAGCACAAACCTCTGCCTTCCCCAGCTCCTGAGCCTCCGCCCGAGAGTCCAGATTCCCCCCACAAGAGCATGGGTCCCCAGGGGCTCACCTGGAACTGGGGTTCAGTGCAGTCAGGAGCTTCCAACTCCCTTCTGCTAGGGAAAGCCTGTGGCAGCCTCCTCAGTCTTTGTGCGCACTGGCACGCGCATCTCCAGACCCCCTCCCCCAGGTGTCCGAATCTCTGAGTGCCTTTCTCTCTACCTGACAGTCTAGACTCCCCCTGTATGAGCCTGCGTCCAAGGGGTTTTGCCTGGAACTGGGGTTCAGTGCAGTCGGGGGCTTCCTTCCCCCTCCTGCCAGAGAAAGTCAGCCAGGCTCTCAGCCGCCCTTCCTCTCTGTGCACACAAAGACCCTTTGCTGTACCTCAATCCTTTGCCGTTCCTCCAGTTCTCCATGAGCTTTTCTCTTTCCTTCTAGTTGTAGAATTTCCACTCAGCCAGCTTTCCTGTGGTTCTGGATGGCATGTGTTCTGTCTTTTAGTTGTAGTTTTAAAATTGTTGTGTGAGGCAGCGGTTTAGGTGCTTACCTATGCTGCGATCTTGGTTTCTCCTCAGCCACTTGACTTTTAAAACAACCATAATTTTTCTGCTGGGGAACTGAAGAAGCAAACCTATAGCTATTAAAAATGCAAACTTGCTGTCTACTTCCTGCTGGTTACTTGCCTCTGGGCGGGAAATTTTAAAAGAGCCACTTTTTTTTTTAGATTGCCTTGGGAAGACAGCCTGTATTTTTTCCCAGGTCAAATCCGCCATCTTTAAAATAGAATTTATATGTAGGAACAAAAAAAGTTCAATGTCACCAAAACATGAGAAAGTAAGGTACTATTTTTCAGCTATCAAATCAGCAAAGATTTTTGAAGCTGCTTATCTTGGGTGCAGGTGTAGGTACAGTGACACAGCCATTTCACACATTGCTAGTGGCACTGCCAATTGATGTTCTGATGGTGACTTTTGTTGCAAAACAATCACCCCCAAATAACAATAATTTTATTGTCTCTCATGGTTTCAGTGGGTCATGAATTGGGGTAGGACATAGCAGGAACAGCTTGCCTTTGCTACATGAAGGCTGAAGTCTGGAATCCTCTGAAGATGCCTCCATCCACATGTCTGGTGGTTGATGTGTCTGTTGATAGTACCTCAGCTTGGCTATGGCTTCCTCGTGTGGGTTTTCTGCATGGGCTAATTGCCTTGGAGAGGATACTTTCTTTTAAACTTTTTTGTTTAACATGCATACCTTAAGTGCACAAGTCTCAAGTGTAAAGCTACATGAGGTTTAACAAAGTAAACACAGTGATGTGTATCTATATAGTTCAAGACAATTAAGACACAGAACATCACCAGCAAACACAAAAGCCCCCTCAATGCCTCCATTCCAGTCATTCTCCCCCAAAGTAGCCACTCTACTGATGTCCATCACCATTATTTTGACATTTTTAAAATTTTATATAAAAAAGATTTATGCATATACACTGTTTAGTGTCAAGCTTCTTTAGCTTAACCTTATGTCTATTGCTGTGACATGCAGCAGAATTTTTTTTTCATCACTCTGTAGTATTCCATTGTATGAAACTGCCATAACTGATTTGTTCATCCTCATGCTTTTTTTCATTTTAGGCCACTTACTTGGGTTTTCTTTAATTGCTTTCAGCAATGTTTATATCTTTCAAAGTAAATGCCTTACACTCCCTTTGTTAAATTTATTCCTAAATGAGTTCAGATGTTTTTAAAAATTCAATTGGCTATGGCATTGCACTTTAAATTTCATTTTCTAAAAGTTGCAAGTAAATAGATACAATTGATTTTCACATATTGGCCTTGTATCCTGCAACATTTTAGTATTATTTTTAGAAATTTCTTTGGATTTTCTTCATAAATAATCTTGTAATCAGCAAAAAAGATTTTTTCTTCTCAATTTTGATGTATTTTATTTTTTATTTAAAAAAGTGTTTATTTATTTGCAGTAGTGAGAACAGACTTTCTCACTTTGTTCTCTGTGAAAAATATATTCAATTTTTTACCATTGATTTTAATGTAGCTGTAGGTTTTCAAATATGTGTATATATCCATGTACACATACACACACACACACACACACACACACACACACCACACCACAGAGACTTTATGATTTTGAGGAAGCTTCCTATAGTCCTTGTTTTCTGACAGGTATTGTTATTAGTGGATGATGTTGAGTCTCCATTACAATTAACATGTTTTTCTATTTTTTGTTATTAATATGATGAGTTATCATAAGTATTTTTGATTGTTAGGCCAACCTTGCATTCCTGGAATAAACTGCACTTGGTCATCATATAGTATTCTTTTCATGTATTATGGAATTTGACTTGCTAATATTTAAAAAATATCTGTGTACCTATGTTTCTGAGAACTATTACCCTGCAATTTTTTCCCCTGTAATGTTCTCATCATCCTTTGGCATCAGATTTATGCTGGATTCAGGAAATAAATTTGGATTTGTTCTCTCTTCCATTTTCTTAAACATTTAGGAAGCATGGCATTATTTCTTACGTACGTGTTTGATAGAACTTACTAATTAAGCCATCTGGGCCTGGAGTTTCTTTGTGGGAAAGTTTTTAATTTCAGCAAATTTTTTAACAAAAAATAGGACAAATCAAGTCTATTCTTGAGCCACTTTTCATAAATTGTGTTTTTAAAGAATTTGGCTATGTCATTAAATTTGGCTCTAGTCATTGGTAAATGAATAATATTTTTCATAATATTTCCTAGTTATTTTTTAAATGTTTGTCAGATGTGTGGCAATTAGTTCTTTATAGGATCAACAAAATTGCTATATCTCTATTTAAACATCATCAATATCTATTCAGGCGTTACAAACAAAATAGTGGAGACAAAACTATTATATTATTTTGTTTTGTTTACTTATCAGAGAATGCAAACCTTTTCTCCTATGATTGGAAATTAGGGTTAGGAGTTGATCATTTGAATTCCTCCTAGAACCAAATTAATTGGAACCTTAATAATTAATTAAGTCCACCTGTGAATAGCTCAACCCCTAATTTCTTTGGTAACTATCTTTTTGACTGAGAAAGGTTTGTGCTGTGATTCCAGATAAATTTGGTTTACCATTTTTGTTTTTTTAATATATTTTTACTAGAGGCCTGATGCATGAAATTTGTACAAGAGTAAGCCTTTGCAGCCGAGGCAGCTGCCTTGATCCCGCGGCTGCAGCCCTGGCTTTGTCTGGAAGGTCATCTGGACGGCCATTCGGTCGATTTGCAATTATGCTTTTATTATTATAGATTGTTGATAGTATTACAGATGTCTCCCATTTTCCCACACTTTACCCACCTCCTTCTAGTCCCTCCTTCCTCCCCACCCCCCACCAGGTCTTCACCATTCTATTGCCTGTGTCCATGGGTATGCATATAAGTATATAAGTTCTTTGGTTTCAGCAGGGCCCAAGAATTCAGTTACTGTGAAAACAGGAAAATGAGACTTCCAAACCTTCTTCCCTATTGCTTTCTTGGCAAAAATTTAGAGATATGGTAAAGGAAAATATTTGTCAGGTCTACCCATTCTGTTTCTTCATTTGGGGTTTTTCCAGATTCAAGTATGTCCTGCCAACTGACACAGTATTCTAAGGTTTGTCTGATTTCTCCTCATCTCTGTGAAGTATCTGATTATGGGAAGTTGGCTCTTCCTTCCACCATGCTCAGAATGATCACACTAGGTGTGGAAGCTTCCATGCTTTTCTGCTCATTTATGAAGGAATCATTTCCTGCTAGAACTCAGTTTATCAATGATTCCTTGTTTGTAGTATTCTTTGCTAGCTGGTAAAATTCATAAAAACATCATTTTAATTTGTATGTGGGTTATTCTTATTGTTACTATGGGAACAACCATCTTTTCTGTCTTTCTAGATCCTAACCCAAGTAAAAAGTATTTTGCATTTGTTTTTGAAAACCATTTTATACGAATGTAGAATTCTAAATGTTCAGTTATTTTCTTTGAGCACTTTGAAGATGTTACTCTATTATCTTCTATTTTCCATATTTTCTGCTTCAAAATCAGTCATATGTTTTGTTGCTGTTCCTTTGATATGTCTTATTTTTCCCCTCCAGCTGCTTTCCAGGTTTCTCTCTTTGACTTTGGTTTTCATCAGTATGGTGGTATGGTGGTATTACAGAATCCTAGGTGAGGATTTGTGGTGGGCTTGCCTTTCCATTGAATTACTTTACTTCTGTAGCTTGTTCAAAAATTAATTGAGCATATATGTGTGGATATATTTTTGGATTCTCTATTCTGTTCCATTGATCTATGTGTTAATGCTTTCACCAATACAACTCAGTTTTGATTCCATTGCTCCTGTTTTTGCTTTAGACAGTCAATTAATTGTAGAGCATTTTTAAAACATAAAAAAATTAATTTTGTGATTACTTTCATTTTAACCATTTTCATCACTCTATAATTCTTTTTAAAGATCAAAGTTTCCTTCTTCTGTTGAAAGATTTTTTCCATAGGAAAGTCAGGTCCAAACCTGGTGCCTGTCTCACAGTGAAGTCTGCTCCCCTCCTCCATCCCTCCACCTGAATGGAGGTTCTCTTTGGCCTCCTGCTTTGTCCTCATTCTTTTTCATGAGCACCTGGGTAAGTTCCCAGGCCACTTTGATGGAAAGGATCCTGCAAAACTAGGTGTGCATTATCTTTGTATTTTCTGTATCATGGTTAGTGTACATTCTCACAGTAGCCCATGCTCAGCTTTCCTTAATTCATTAAAACTATTAGCTAAAATCTTCTACTCACTTGTGTGATTGACATGTCTTTCTCCTGTGGTCCGTATAGGTGAGTCAGTGCTCATGTCCTTCCTCTTTGAAAACACCTGTCTTTCCTTAGATGTTTGTCCTTCAACCTCAGTTCTCTCATAGATTCAAAAAAAGTTAATTTTGTAGATTACCTATCTTTTCGCTGTTATTGTTGCAGGAGCAATAATCTTTCCAGTTTTCTATATCCAAAGCAATAGCTGGAAGCCTCTATTTTATAAACTTTTAGAATATTTCCATGCTATTATTCTTCGAGTGACTATCATGATTTTTAAAGCAAAACAAACAAACAAAAAAACCCAACAACAAAAAAACTCCACCCAAACCCAGTTTAAAAGTAAATGGCTTGTCACATAATTAGATCAGTGACTAAATTTAATCCACAATGCAACTCTTGTACAGTTTCTTAGATATAGGTGGGCTGTCATTAGTTAAGTGTTTGCTGTTTCTCTGCTGCAGGAAGAAATTGTGAACATTCTGGCTCATGACAAAAGCCAGCCATCTTACCCTGGCTTTCAAAGCTCTCCTTACCTAGGCACTAACCATATTGCAGGACTGTATATCATCCCAGTCCTCAGAAGGAATGGTCAGGAATATACATGATACCCTCCTTAAATGTACACATTCTGTGTCTTTTCTAACTCTGCTTTCTATTTCTTCAGAATGCCTTTGCGTATCATCACTTTCTTCTCTTTTTTTTTATCAATCAAGTCTCACCTGGACTTTATGGGTACGTTCTGTGCTAACCAATAAACATTTGTTAAGCACCCACTTTGTGCCAAGTTCTATATTAATTGATAAAAAAACAGTGGTAATTGGGCCACACTTGCCCTCAGGGAGCCCACAATCTTCAGTTTTGTACTTCTCTGAACAAATGATTTGTCTATGATGTTGATGGTGGTGATGATGGAGATGATGATGATGCCAGCTAACCTTTGTTGAATCTATTGTGTACCAGGAACTTTTCTTAAACTTTTGTATCTATAGGTTCTATTAATCATCACAATGGCCCTATGATTTATTTATTTATTTATTTATTTATTTATTTTATTGTTTGAAGTATTACAAATAGTAGCACATGTCTCCTTTTTTTTCCCCCCATTGACCTCCCCCAGGCCTCTCCTACCCCCCAGTACATGCCTTCACCTGCCCACCCCACCCCCGCCAGTGTCTTGTATCCATTGGATGTGCTTATATACATGCGTACAAGTCCTTATAGTTATTTTTATCCTGATTTCACAATGAAGAATTTGAGGCATAGAGCATTAATCAGTGAATCTATTTATATAAAAGCCTAAGTGACCTGATGACTGAACAACCAACCAACCAGTCGACCAGTCATTATGACGCGCACTGACCACCACAGGGCAAATGCTCAATGCAGAAGCTGCCCCTGGTGGTCAGTGCCCTCCCACAGCCAACCTCCCATGGCCCCTTCCCCTGGCCGGCCAACCTCCTGTGGCCCCTTCCCCTGGCCAATCTCCAGCCTCGCTGATCAACCCTGATTGCCGGCCAGGCAAGGGGACCTCATCTGTGCACAAATTCGTGTACCAGGCCTCTAGTATATAAATAAATGAGTGAGTTTTGCTAAAAAAAATCCAGCCACATTAAATTAGGCACTGACATACTGGATGTTCATTGATGATGAACTATTCCTTCCTTCCTGATACCTCCCTCTTGATAACACTGAAAATATGCCCTTGTTCAAGCATTCGGTGTTCTGTTCTTTTTATAAGTTTATATCCTTCTCCTGGAATTCCCTTTGAACCCTAAGTAAGAAAAGGGGCAAAGAGATGGTGAAAGAAAGACCTACTGCCTCTCTTCCCAACTACATGGGCACTTCAGTTAGGATTCTCTGTTGTAACCACAGTTTTGAGTGTGCTGTCGCTACAGATCTGGACAACTCTATAAAACAGACACAGTGCCCATCAACAGTGTTAGGTTAGGTCTTAATATCACAGAACTAAGGTTGGAATGGCCAATAGAAGAAGGGATAAATCTGTATATTTATTCATTTTTTCCCCACAAATATGTATTGAATGACTACTATGTATCTGGCCTTATGCAGAGTGCTGGGCACATACTGGCAAACACAGAGACATTATCTCTGCCCTCATAGTAGTGAGAGCCTAGAGAATAATCCAAGATTAGGTTCCTGCTTAATTGAGGAAAATGATTGCAGTTATGTTAGGCCCTGAGTTCTTCATATTTCAATAGCAATCACTATAGATTTCTAGTTGTAGTCTTCCAGCTAACAAGTCCGAACAAAGACACTGGTGCTTCAGAAGACTCAAACCACAGGAGTGGAATGAGTCTCTGGTCCTAAACCTGGAGTCCTAAGAGGGTTTAGGGGCAATCTCAGCCTTCCTCCCTCTGAGATAGGCTTCCTAGTCCCCATGTTCTGCACTCCAGCCATTCTGAACAGAGTCTGCCTGAATCCCAGCTTATGTAGCTGAGAGATGGATATCTTACCTTGTTCTTCATTATTGTACCCAACACATGCCAGAGACAGTTCTAGCTCTTGTGAGCTCCTTTCTCTAGGAGCTGGACCCTGTTTCTGGTAACTCCAGCTGCTGGCTGGGGTCTTATTCCAAAGCAGATGGACCACCCAGAACCATGACATTGTCAGCTTCCTGACTTCAGGCATCACTGCTGTCTGAATGCTGCTGTCACTGTGCCATGTCTTCCAGCTCCAAATCCCCCCCAAATGTTAGCAAGTGCCTGGTGGGAGACTGCTACGCTTCTTTGTGCTGGTGACTACTCTCCCATGGGGCCACCTCTTCAGATTGGGTAAAGATTCCAACACCCGTCTTGTCTTTTACCACTTCTTCCTTGTCCCCAACAGCCAGCTGCTAAGTCCCAGCATGCCTCTCATCAAAGCCCTCCAGACATGTGACAAGCTTTTTTCCCTGGTTGTAAATCCTGGTTTTTATTGTCTTGTGATATCATGGGCCAATGTCTGGCACTTTAGCCATTTATCTCTTCTTATTTTCCCACAGCAACATGAATATTTCCCAAAGGAACTCCCTTAATTCTCATTCTGTGTCCTTTTTTTAGATTGCCTTCTCCCAAAGTCTGACAGTGAAGACTGGAGTCAGTGTGTGTGAGGAGACCTGGGCTTCTTCGCTAGACCACCATCTGGCTGCTTGGCTTTTGTCAATTCAATTCCTTTTGTTGTGACTCAATTTCCTACTCAGTAAAATGGAAAATGTTGGCTATAAGGTTTCTGGTTCCTTCCAACTCCCAAATTTGTTGATGTTAAGTTGACCGAGAATAACTTTTTCAAGCAATTTCCAACTTGTTTTTTCTTTCTCAAATGCCCATCAGAGAAACAGCATCCACTCAGCTAATATTTCTCACTCTTTTCCAGCTTTGGATGAAGTATAGTCCTAAATAAGACCTATCATCCCTCAATTTTGACTTCCATGTCCATTTCTTTCTACACAAATAATATCTTGAATTTATAGAATATTTTTGTACTTCCCAAGGCCTTTATAATCATCCTATTAGCTAGATCTTCATTTATTAGAAGAACAAGCCTTTCTGGTCTCTCTCTTGTTATCTCTCTTTCTCTTCCCCCTTTAAGAGTCAGGTATCTGATGCATTGACAAGTAAGGTATTTATTTACCAAAGGCAGAACAACTAGTTAGTGGAAGATCTTGAACTAGAATGCAGGTTTCCTGACAACTAATTTAATAGATCTTTGACTTTCCCTGCCCCTGTCCCCTCCTCATTGAACTTTTTTAACAGCTCCTGTACTTAATTCCTCCAATAATGCTAAGTTCTGCCTCTTACATGAGCCAGTAAAGTCTGAGTACTAAAATAATGGATTTAAAAAATTTTCCCTTCTCCAACTAGAAGGTCTCAGCAGCCAGCAGGAACATTTTTTTGCAAGGTACCCATTGTTGGGCTGTAAAGACTGTCAACATGTGGTTCTCTGGTCAGCTCTTCTGAGGTTTCATCCCATTTAATCAACTCAGCATTTTAATGAAGCCCAAGCTACAGTAAGAGAGGAAGTCCAAGGGGAGTTTCAGGCGACAACGGTCCAGTTTCACTGGCAGGGGCCATTCGCTAACCAAAGTTGCATAATTTAGAATTTTCCCAAGAGCTAAAAGGTCTGCGTGTGTTCCCTACTCTTCAGTATCAGGAAGGAGGGATTAAGCGAATGTTTTCAGTGTCACAGGAAAAGGTAATAAAAATACAAGTGTATTTTGGGTCAGGTTCAATTTCTGCTTGGTTCTTCCAGATCTCTCTGAAGAAAATAGAGTGGAGCACAAGTGTAGCTTTAACACCCAAGCTGATAAGATTTTTTTTTAACCATAACCCAGGTAGTTATCAGTTCCCTGATACAAACCTAATTACGTACAATGACTAATATAGCAAGCTTAATAATACTGGGGGAAAGTTAAAGATACTGGGTCAGGTCTGTCAGTCATAGGAAGACCATCATTAGTTACTATTTTAATGGTTCATTTGATTAAATGCTAAGCTATTGTCTGGTAATTATGTGTATTCAAGGGAAAATACTCAAGTTCAATTAGGAATGTATCCTTTACTGTACTATGTTTAATGAAGTCGCAACATCACCATAATAAGCAAGGAATAATGAAAATCTTCTTTTGAAATTGCAATTGAACTATTTGAAGAGAAGTAGCGGGCATGTGTAATATGATGAGTTCCCTTAAATGGCTCAACTGTTGATCAAAAAAGCAAATTATATAAGTGGATACTGCGAGGCAGAAACATGTGGACACAGCTGGAGTGTCATGTGTCACGGTTCCAGTCATTGCCAGCTGGCGGTCACACAAAGGCAGGCCAAGCCAAACAATTACTGTTATTCATAAGAGCAAATGTGCATTCCAAACACACAGTGCAGGCTTTATGAAATAACTGAGCATTCAGATGCATCCAGACAGCCGAGCTGTTTTTTCATCACATGTCCCTGGCTGCCAGGCCAATATGGCAAACCGACTTTGCTATTCAGAAACCCTTATCTTTACCCAATTAACCAAATCACTGTGACGTTTGAGAGTTCTTCATGCACTTTACTGAGTGCATCAAACCAGCAGGCTTACCGGGCGGCAGATGCACGGCTTCTGGAAGCAATCTGCTTTCTTTCTTTTTTTTCCTTCTTGCGCTGTAAATACCCCATTAGACCACTGCCCATTACAGCCCAGAGCTTGGAATCAGTCTCTAACATATGAACATACATCTGAACATTCCCTGGTCCTCAATTCTGTGTGTTCGCATGCTGAATGTCTTCCAAGATGATGCCTTGCGAGGGTCAAGGATGACTGAGAGGCAGACAGTAGGGATTTGGACTCTTGTTCAGGGGGAGAGGTTATATTAAATGAGGGAACATTCTGGAAAAGAGTCTGATAAAGGACTGAAATGAGAATAGCTGGATTGCTTAAAGATAAACACCAAAGGAAGATGTAATATAGAGCTGTTGTTTCCATAATTTTCATCTGTTTTCTTGAAATAAAATGTAGCCATAGCTCCTTGCCCATTACTTCTTTTAATAGACAAGATCCCAGGTACATGTGAAAATGTGTGCCATCATGTTCCTGCTTACAGCCATGTAGAAACACTGGAGAGAAAGGCATCCAGTTGCTAGGGGAGTTTCACTGCAATAGAAAGTGTTATCTCTTAATCCCTATAAAGCACAGACAGGGTATTCTGTCTAGACAAGCACTGTTCATTATAAACCCAATGTGAGCCATATTTGTGACTTATATTTTCTAGTATCCCAATTCAATAAAGTAAAAAGAAATAAGTGAAAGTAATTTTAATGATGTATTTTATTTAACCCAGTATATCTAAGATGCTATTATTTCAGCATATGATCCACATAAAAGTATTAGTGAGAGACTTGATATTGTTTTTTTGGTACTAGTGTCAAAATCTGGTATGTATTTTACCCTTAAAATACATTTCAGTTTGGATTAGTCACATTTCAAGTGCTTAGTGGCCATCTGTGGCCATGTCTACCATTTTGGGCAGCGCGGTGTTATTTTGACAGTGGGAATTTACAGGATGCCCAAGCACACTTTGTTCAGCACAGGAGGAAGGATGAAAACACTGAATGAAGAGTCAGCTCTGTTGCTGGTTCTAGCTCTACTGTCAACCTTCCTGTCCTTAGTTAATTGATCCATAAAATGGAGATAACATCTGCCTTACCACCCTATAAAGTTTTCTCTAAGAGTTCAAATTAAATAATAGACATCTATTTTGAGAAATAAACAGTGTTCTGTAAATATTAGATTTAAATAAACACCTGAAAACTTGCTGACAGTACCGGAAGTTCTAAGAATTGAGGAAAATCATTCCTGCCCTCCCCCCGCCTTAATTCTCTGTGCCCTGACATTCCTTTCACAAGAAAGGTTTTAAAATTAGATATGATTTTAAAGGCTAAAGTCCCCCTCATTACCTAGAAAAGTCTGTGAAAGATTTTTAAGCTATCCAAAGTTTTTAAAGCCATCATGGTATGGTCACTATTCTTTTGTATAAGGAGCTTTCTATCAATCCTGAGACCACATAGTCATAGATCCCACTTTTCCTCTGAAACCCAAACACACTGACTGGGAGATGCTAGGCTCTTTACTGTTGTGCTTCACTGGTGTGATGCTAAGTACCAGACAACTTAGAGTCCTGGCACCATTCCCCTCAGCCATGGCTGTCTCAGAGCCCACGTCCATTGCACCTCCCCTGCTGTGTTGGTTGCGAGGACAAGGGAACTATTTGGCTTTGGATGGTCCATGTTAAATATTTTGGCAATGGGAATACCAGCCACTCCAGCCCTTAAGGCACCATATCAAAACCCGTCAACCCAGACCTGCCATAATTACAATAGTTGGCATTAAACATTTGCCAAGACTAAGACTGTTGGTAACTATGACAAGTCTTTTTGTATGTGCAGGGACTAATTTCTTATTTAAATTCAGCCCTGACCTGGAATCAAACCCTGACCTCCCGGTTCACTGGTCAACGCTCATCCACTGAGCCACACAGGCCAGGCTTAAATTCAAAATCATAATCATGATGGCAATGCTTTCACACAGTGCTTTCAATTATGAAAGGATTTTCAGATTGGTTAAATTTACTCCTAAGTGTTTTATTTTTTGTGCTGTTGAAAATGGGACTGCATCTTTAATTTCTCTTTCTCAGTGTATAGAAACACAACTCATTTTTGCATATTCATTTTATGTCCTGAAACATTACTACATTCATTTATTAGTTTTAACAGCTTTGGGAGAGGGAGTTTTTAAGGTGTTCTATATATAGTATCATGACATCTGAAAATAGACAGTTTTACTTCTTTTCCAATTTGGACACTTTTTATTTCTTTTTCTTGGCTAATTGTTCTGGCTAGAACATCCAGTACTATGTTGAATAGAAGTGGCAAGAGTGGACATCCTTATATTGTTCATAATCTAAAAAGAAATTCTTCACCTTCTTATGTTAAGTATGATATTAGCTGTGGGCTTGTAGTAAATGGCCTTTCTTATTTTGAGGTATGTTCCTTCTATTCCCACTTTGTTGAGTTTTATGATGAAAGTATTTTAAATTTTATCTAATTTTTCTATATCTATTGAGATGATTATATGATTTTTATCCTTCACTTTGTTATTGTGGTGTATCAAATTGATTGATTTGTGGATGTTGAACCATCCTTGCATCCCTGGAAAAAATCCCACTTAAACATGGTACATGAATCTTTTAACATATTGTTGAATTTGGTTTGCTAATATTTTGTTGAGAATTTTTGCATCTGTGTTCACCAGGGATATTGGCCTGTGATTCTATTTTCTTGTAGTGTCCTTGTTTGACTTTGGTATCAGGATAATGCTGGCCTCATAAAATAGTTTGGAAGTGTTTCCTTCTTTTCTATTTTTTGGAAGAGTTTGAGAAGAATTGGTATTAATTATCCTAGGACCAAATGGCTTCATGGTTGTTCAGGAGCATTTGTATAATTTTCACTTATTTGTGATTTTTTTTTCATTTTCTTCTTGTGATTGATTTCTAGTTTCATACTATTGGGATCATAAAAGATGCTTGATATGGTTTCAACCTTTTAAATTTATTAAGACATATTTTGTGGCCTAACATATGATTTATCCTGGAGAATATTACATGTGTGTTTGAGAAAAATGTTCATTCTATTGCTGTTAGATGAAATGTTCTATAAATGTCTGTTAAGTCCATCTAGTCTAATATGCCATTCTACTCCATGTGTCCTTATTGATTCTCTGTCTAAATGATCTATCCTTTGTTGAAACTAAGGTACTGAAGTCAACTAATATTATTGTATTACTGTCTATTTTCCCTGTCACATATTTCTCCTTTATATATTTGTGCATTCCTATGCTGGGTACATAAGAATAACTTTTATTAATGTTATATCTTTTTTTTTTTTTACCATTATTTATTGTTTTAAGTATTACAAATAGTAGTACATATGTCTCCTTTTTTCCCCCCCATTGATCTCCCCCCGACCTCCCCTACCCCCCAGTACATGCCTTCACCTGCCCGCCCTCCCCCCCGCCCCAGTGTCTTATATCCATTGGTTGTGCTTATATGCATGCATACAAGTCCTTCGGTTGGTCTCTTACAGCCCCCCTCGCCCAACCTCCCCTGTCTTCCCAATGCAGTTTGACAGTCTGTTCAATGCTTCTTTGCCTCTGTATCTTTTTCCCACCATTTCTTTCCTTTAAAAAGTTTTGCCTTTGCAGACTAGAAATAAACATATAATAACAAAACAAGATTTAAAAAAAAAATGTTTGAGTCCCAATTTCAATGTCCAACAGTTCTGAGTCCCCGTTTCAATGTCTAACAGTTCCTTATGTGTACATGTCAGCAATGATATCTGGATGGTGGGCACATGTTGGCAATGCAGGTCCGACTCTCTCTGGTTTGGTCCTAGGTAACCTGCAACGGTACACAGCTGCTGACTGCTCGCATGGCAAGGCGTTGTCAGCGTCTTCCATCTCTGGACTGTTTTTTCCTCTTGTCTTCGTGGCTGGAGCACACCTGTCAATTCCTTTCTGTTGCAGGAATCCATCTGGTCTTGGGGTTGTTTTCTGAAAATATACAAATGTATTCTCGACCACAAGTTAATAAAGGAATCTTTTCTATATAATTGATTTGGGGTCCTTTTTATTTTTGTTGAAACAATTTTCCTTTGTCTTATTTAGACACCATGTGTGTTTTTAATGGCCGTCTTGCTGTTAACATTGCAAATGAAACTTAATTTGGTAAAGTAAAAATTTTCTAGATGTAATTTACTTATAGGATATTTTTCCTTACATGATATTGCCCTACTATCCCCCGCCCTTTTTTTATTAATGGAGGTTTTTGTAAATTTTATAATGCAGTCTTGATAACTTTAAATTTAATTCCCCCCCCCCACACACACATATGACTGCTTTAGGTTCATTGCATATTCAGGAATTTTACAATGAGATGAACTACCAATAGAAATTTTAGTTATTACTTTAAGAACAGCTTTTTGTCCAGTACAATTAACTTTACTTGAATATTCACTTATTTCAATTAGCCTATTTAAATTAATCTGAAAACTCGATTACTATTTTACTGTCAAACTTAATACTCTACCAACAATCTTAGTTTACCCTGTAAATATTAGTGGGAAGGATTATTTGCATTCTTGAGTGGGCCCTGAGCATTCCAGATGCTAGGCTGAATTTAGATATAGGGCAACTGCTGTCGGGCCAAGTCTCTTGTCTGTTACCTGGGTCCCGATCTGAGCTGGGCCAAGTCTCTTTCTGTTGCCTGGGTCCCGATCTGAGCTGGGTGTGGGAAGTGCGAAGCAGCCGTGGGGGCAGGAGACCTCCTTCAGAAGGGGTGAGGGTTCAAGCCCCTGCTATGTTGGGGGGGTGAGGGTCTGTGCCCCACTTCTGTTGCCCCCCAAGTTCTCTCCTGATGGCCCCTCTGCGACTGTGCCTGTCTTAGGTTGCTCCTTCCTTGAGGAATCTTACCCGTCTCTGGCTAACCAGCCATCCTCCGGGGCCCAGCAGGGTGGTGTGAGGTTCAGTTCTGTCTCCTTGGTAGCCTATGCCCCCATGGCCTCCACACCCAGCACCTGCCTTGGGAACCCCTGGCCTGCTGGCAGGGTCCCAGTGCTGATCACATATCTCGGGGAACTCGGGTTTCTTCTCCAGTGAGGGTCCAGCTCACACAATTGGGTGTGAGACAGATCCATGGTACCAGCCCCCACGAGGCTTCAAGCTCAGCATGAACAGAAAGCTCAGGTAACAGCTGAGGGCAACTGGATTGTGAAATGTTATATCTTCTTGAGGAATTGACCCTTTTATCATTATATACTATCTTCTCTGTTTATTGTTATAATCCTTGGATTAAAGTTTATTTTGTCTAATATAATTATAGCTACCTCTACTTTCTTCTGGCTTCCGTTTGCAAGGAATATTCTTTTCCATCCCTTCACTTTCAGTCTATGTATATCTTTAAAGTAAAAGTGAGTCTCCTATAGGCAGCATATATCTGGGTTTTTTGTGTGTGTGTGTGTGGTTGTTTTGTTTTAACCCATTCAGCCACTGTATGTCTTTTGATTAGAAAATTTAGTTTATTTATGTTTAAGATAAATATTGATAGCTATGGATTTATTATTGCCATTTTTCTAACTGTTTTCTGTTTGTTCAGTATTTCTTGAATGAGTGAATAGATGAATAAATGAACTACTTATTGAACTGAAAAATTTTAACATATATTATCCTAAATCATTAGTACATAGTTTTAATTGAATAGTGTGCTTTTTCCTTCAAGTTATTACAATATAAAGACACTCATCACTGAAAAATCATGCCTTAGTTTGCAACAAGGCTTTATACCTAAAGGTTTGCCAACAGGTATTGCTGATGGAAGTTCTGCTGGGAGAGGGTAACATCTTAAGCTAGGTGTGGTATGTAGCCTAAAACATTGGGCATGATGACTGCTGTGGTCAGTCATTCATTCAGTCATTCAACAAATACTGCCTGAGTATGCGGCCTGTGAGAGGACTTTAGGCATGGGGTAGAGAATGATTACCAAAACCCCCAACATGTTCTCTCTCCCCATTGAGATTACTATCTAGTTATTTCCTTCAGGATCTTGGGCATAAGATGTGATAACATTTCTGGATTTCTGTCTGTCTCCTCTCCCCTGCCTTTCCCAGCAAGAAATAGCCAAGGACAGTGAGGGAGAGTTTCACACTTAAACTGTTGTGATAAGACCCTAAACGCACATCAGATGTCCTGGCTGCCAGGCCTGTGCACATGTGATGTGTTGTCTCTGGCCCAAATCTGAACTGCTTTGGCCACCACTTGGGATGCCCAGGGCTCAATAGGAAACTTGAGCTAAGTGAGAACAGCCCACCCCCAGGCACTCCTTCTCTTCACATTTTTTTCCCATAGCTCCTGACACTTCTTGGTCACCCATCATTTTCCATTTAGTTGTGGGCACTCTTCTTATCTTCAAAGTTTGTTCCTTCACCTTGCAGAGGAAAGTCTACCCCTAAATGAAGTTCTTGGTTTTCTGTGTGTGCAGAGAACCTTTGCCAGGAGCCCAGCTGCTTTGCCACCCAGCCTCAGCCTGCATTTCTGAGTCTCCACTACAGGAATAGAGTCCTTGGAAGGAGACTTGCTTCTTTGCGGCCATGAAGCCTCTTTTCTGAGAGAGGAGACAGAGTGAGAAAGCCCAGGGGACATCTGGTTTGGAGGTTCCATGAAAAAGGTTCTTCAGGGTTGGCTTGAACGGTGGTTTTGTGTGACAGAAGAATCCCTCAGTTTTTCTGCTTTTGGCCAAGGCTCCCCACTTCTTTGTGGGATGTTGATGAATTTGTGCCTGGTTCCTCTCTTACGATTACCTCTGTGTTTACACTGTGCTGCTTCGAAGTCACTGCTGTATCTTGAATGCTCATTCAAGGAGAGTAACTCAAGGGCTGACAGCTGGTGAGGTCATTCCACAGTCTAGCCAAGGCCCGTGTGCCATTACAATGAAGTAATAATGTATTTATAACACACCTAACCGCTGATGGCTTCTATTGCTGTGGCTTTTCCCCCTGCGTTTGCACAGATGTTTTTTGAGAACTCAAGAATTGGCCTCCAGAAACAACCTCCTAGCAAACAAACTCTGTCTGTTGACTCTGGCGGGTGCTTATAACGAGAGTTGTTAGCACGTGGGATTTATGTTTCAAATATCATTTTAATTTCTCAGGCAGCATTTTTACCACAAGATGTTAACTCACTGGTACACTTGAATCCCGGAGCCTTTCTCTCTCTCACTCATGTGTGCTCGTACTCTCTCTCTTTCTTTTTTAATGAAAATATGAAGTTAGTTTCTAAGGAAATATTCTCAGTGCCTGATTCGTTGAAACACAGTGCATTCATTTTCTCTGGAATTTACTCGGAAATATTATAGTCTTTTTAGTTGATAAATGATGTACCTTTGTGATTCATTAAGCTCCTCTCATTATTCCTTAGTAGCACACTCTTTGTCACACACAAGGATTCTGCAGTTAGTCCCAGCAGGAGCAGTTGGTCTTCCCGAGAATCACAAGCTGCTTTTAACATTTATCAGAAAATGTTGGAAAACATTTAAAGACAATGGTGCACACACTAGGTTGGCATCTACTAGTAGCATGATTCCTACGAGAACTGTTAAGTCAGTCTCATAAATCTTAGTATTTCCTGATAGTTGTAGGTTTGAGATAATACCCCTCATTGATTCCTCAATTAGCATTCCAGATATTAAAAAAAAATAAATAAAAACAGTTGAGACTCTTGTTCTGACAATCTTGCCTTATCTTTTTCTTCTCTTTTCTTCTCCTGCAATCCTGATGCATTTTATCTCTGTTTCTTAGGCTGAATCAGCCTGGGAGGTATTACCTTACATAAAGGTATCCCCTGGGCTCAAAAGGTGTCTTCCACCCCATGAAAGAGTAAATATTTCTAAATTCACACACACCTATCCTGTTTTCTCACCAGCTCTGAAACAGGTGACATCAGCTGTGGGACTACTTGAGACAAGAGGGTAAAAAGCCTTCCTTCCCTCCTTCGCCTCTTGTGCTCTCCGTAGTCCAGGTTGGCTTTTGACACACAATAACATCGATGCTTCCTAACAGATAACTCTGGAGTACTTCTGGGTCCTGACCCTTGACCTCTTTGAAATTACAGGCTCTGTAGAGCACACCCTTCTAAGAGCTTTCTTCTGCTGATTTCTGCCACACTTCCCTCTCTGGGTCCTCTCCAACTTTTCTCAACACTCTCTCTCCTCTGTTTTTACCTGTTAAGTCTTGGGTTGCCTCTGGCCCGGGGTCTGAACACTCTCCTGGGCAATCTTTTCCAACACCCTGCAGTCCACGGTTTCAATCATATTTTTGGTTGCAGCTCTGACACTTCTCTCTAATTACTGAGCATGCATGTCTCTGGATGTCTGAGAAGGGGTGAATTTCCCATCTGCTGCTAGACCTGTCCCTTTACTCCTGCAATGAGTTCTAGCTCACCAAACATCCCAGCCCTTCACTCAGGAGGCCCAGTTAGGAATTGTAGCATCATTTTTGTCATCTCCTCCTCCTTTGCCTCCAGTCCTTCTTGCACATGGGTTTTCTCCTTTGCTATGTCTTTACCTTCAGGAGAAATTGTCAGAATCACCTTGGTGCTTCTAAAACATAAACTTGCTGGGCACCCTGGAGACTGTGTTCAGTATGTCTAGGGTAGAGCTGAGAATCTGTATTTTGCTGAAGCTCTGAGGGATTTGGGCGGACAGCCAGGTGGAGAAGCCCACTGGAGACACGGGCTCTTCTTTCCACTTCCACAGCACCAGCCCTGGTCAGGCAGGCCCCTTGTCACCCTCCACCTGGGCTTGCCTCTGTCTCAATGGCTTCCTTCTTCCAATTAGACCCCCTTCTACAGCCAGAGGAGCTTTCTAGACCCTCATCCAGCCATGTCATGATTTGTCATTTACTTTTTCCCCTCCCTGAGCACCTTCCTGATACCTTTCTGTGCCCTGTGGATCATTCTCACAGCACATACCCTAATGCTGGAGTCATTTTTCCATGTGCAGCTCCAATGCTAGCTCGCTCACCCACTGGGGGAATCCTTTCTTGACCAGAGACACTCCCTCCTCTGTGTCCATACAGCACCGTGAACCACCCCTGCCCAGGTCTGGAGATACCTGGATTTATTGCACATTGCCTGCTGCTCCTGTCCCCACCACACACAGGTCTTTGAAGTGTTCTTCAAGGCAGAGGCTGTAGCCCATTGGCCCCATGCCAAAGGACAGTCCACAACTCTGAGAGGCAAGCTGTGTGCTTTCTCTGGGATTTGTTCAGCCCCTTCCCCCTCCCTTCTGCCTGCAGAGAGTCCTGTGTGTGTTGATAAGGCCATGAAAACAAGTCATGATCTAACTCAGCCTGTTTTAGTTACTGTCTGATCCCAGACAAATTATTTAATCTCTCTAGACCTCAGTTTTCTATTTTATAGAAATGGGATGATAACAACAATACCTTTTTCACAGTTGTGTCCTGAGGAATTAATATGATACACATAGAACATTTAGCACAGTGCCCGACACAGAAGGGCACAGAATATAGTAGTTATTGTTAGGAAAGGGAGGCAAAAATAATATAAAGTCCTAATCCAGCTGGTACTATTTGGGGGCACAACCAAGAAAAGAAAAGATGTTCTTCTCTCATAGATTCTTCTTTCTGGTTGCCTTTCAAGACACTGAGGTTTCCATTTCACCACCTGACAGAAGAGTGACTTAAATACCTCTACCCTTTTGGTAAATTTTCATTGTGCCATCCAATTTAGTGCAATTAATTATAGGATTTAATATAATTATACTTATGTAATTAATTCAATGAGCCAATTCAATCTCAGAGTGTGTGCCTCCTCACCCAATTACAGAGTGTGTGCCTCCTCATCCAAGCCATTGCCTCGGGCTGCCAGGGCAGAAGCTGGCTTTCTGCCTCTCTTCAGTGTTTTGGAAAACAGGAGGGAAGAGCCCTTCTGGGTCAAATAAACGTCTTGGATAATTCAAACTTGAGGCCTGTATTTCTGACCATATTCCCTTTGGGTGTTTCTACCTATGAAAAAAATAAAAAACCGTGGGCTGGGTTCTAGTGGCTTTCTAGGTGAAGCGTAAATGACTGGACTCAGTGTGATCTTCTATGTAAGCCACAGCAACCTTCTTCTCGCCACATGAGCAAAGGCCAGGTCACTTGGGTCTTTCTCTGTGGGATTTGGAATTCTACAAATTTTTTTTCAACTCAAGACAGCCTAGTAATAAAAAACTACTCAATAATTGTTTAAAGTGAATGACGTGGAAGAAAGTGAGCCAAGACTTACAGAAACATATTACACCATATTACATGTAGAACAACCTTCCCGCACCCCCAAATCCCATCTGGCTTCTTCTAAAGTCAAGGGTTTAGTTTGTTCCTTAGACTGGGATGAATTTGAAGTTGACATATTTTTTTCTGGTTCCTGTTTCTCTGAAGGAATAATCAGGCCTTGATGCTGTGGCCAGTAAGGTCACCATTGTGTAACACTGTTCCCTGTGGGAAGAGAAGCTTCTCTCTTCCAGATGTTGCACAGACTGAGGAAGGTCCAGAAATACTGAGAATTGTCCGTGGGCTCTATCAAGATGAAGACTATTTCAATTCAATCAATATTTAGGATGTTTCTAGCGCTATAATTAAATAGTCGCCAGTAAAAAGAACTATTCAGTGAAAGTAAACCTATCAGTCACAGACCTCTAACAATTAGCATTTATTCTCACTATGCATCTGTGGATGACTTCACATTGACCTGACTTACACTGGCTTTCGCTGGGCTTGGTGTCAAGCTCCTGACTGGGTGTCGATGTGTGCTACATGCTTCTGGTCGACCTTGGTCCAGTGATTGCCCAAGGCACACAAAGAGCAGTGCAATTGTGCAAATATATTTCATGTCTGTGTTTGGGGTCACACCTATTAATAATCCCATTGGTCAAGGAATCATCATTGCCATGCCTAAAGTGAAGTGGACATACCTTAACCAATCATGAAGCCAAAGCAACTCATAGAATAAGAAATGGGGATGGAGGAGGTGGAAGGGAATGATTACTTATTGGGCAATAATAAAAGTTACCACAGTTATCTATTTCCTTTATGAGTAGGACAAATAATTCAAACTTGTCCACTTACATTGTTCTAGTTAAATTGTATATGCACATAGGAATAATTTATTACCTTAAGGAATTTCTATTGTGAATCTTTATAAGAGTAGCACAGGAGTTGGAGACAAGACTAAATCCCACCTATTATCAAATGAAACAATGCTTCAGCCTGGCTCCCAGTATTTTCATGAGGATAGAGTGGGATAATGATGTCAGACATACTTTGTAAACTGTAAAGTGCCACTTACACTCAAATTATTGGGTTTTGTTCTAATTAGCAGAGCGTGAACCCTTAAAAATCAAACTAGGGCTTATGTTATTTCCATAGGGAAAAGGGAGCTGGTCTTGAGAATAGAGAACTCATGTCAGAACCTTGAATCCATTAATTACTTGGCCTTTATGAACCTCAGCTTCCTTCTCTGTAAATGGTGGCTGACAACATCAGCTGTGTTTATCCCCAGTGTTTTAGAGACATCAAGTGAAACAATGGCTAAAAAACACCCCACAAACTTAAAATGCCACATCATGGGCAATGTGAGCTCAGAGCTTTGTCTTTAGTGAAATGAATGATCACTTGTCACCTGAATTAGGGTCACAGAGAATTGCAAGTTCAAAGTGATCATTTTTTTATATGCAACCATGGGTTTGGAAAAATAAGTTTTTGAGATAAAAGTTTAAAAAAAAAACTGTGTGCTATAAATCTAATAGGGACTATTCAGCAGCTGATTGATGGGTTGTATAGCCATCCAGCCCTGTAGCCTCAGAGCCATACCTATCAGGCTTGAGGGAAGAGCAGAAATAGAAGATGGGGTACTTTCTTGGAGTAAGATGATTGGCTGGCTGGAGCCCCAGGGTGGAAGATCATATAGGATGATCCTGCATCTTCAGAACCTTCCTCTAGGTTCTGAGTTTAGCTCCCCTGGGAAGCCTTTATGAAAGGTCCAGACTACATTCCAGACCAATTAAGTAAGAATTTCTCAGGTTTGGGGCCAGGTGTCAACATCTTCTAACCGTGCCCCATCCCCAAACCCCCACCAGATGATTCTCACATGCCAATAGACTGAGGACCACTGCTCTAGTGCAACAGACAGCTTCCTCCAGGAGGGCAGGTTAACATGGTGGACAGAACACAAGCTTTGGAATTTGACACATCTGGGTTTGAATACTTGCTTTGCTGCCTACCAGCTGTGGACCTTGGACTTCAACTTCTAAGTTTGTAAATGAAAACCTGCAGTCTTTACTTCTTGAGACTGTTGCAAAGATGAAATGAAATAACAAATATGACCTGACTGGTATATAAAGTGTTCACAAAATGGTAGCCACTGTTATTAAAAGAGGCCTTCTCTGAATAATCACTTCATTCAAAGTTCCCTCTCTGACCCCATTCTACTCTCTACCATATTACCTGATTTTATTTCCAGTGTACCATAGAGGAAGATCTAAAATAACTTCTATTTATTAGTTCCTTCTAGAAGAGATAACTGATTGAAACTGTAGAAAAAGGAAACAACCCTAGGAACTCATGGTTATTGGCACAGCCTAGTAGTGGAGGGAGTTGGGGAGAGGACTGCTTCTGAGAGCCCTTCTCCCTTTGCTGCCCTGGAGGCTGGAGGGAACACACCTGCTGTACTTTTTGTTCCCTGATTGCAGACAGACAGATTTGGAAAGGGTTCCCCTCCCCCACAAATGAACTCCATTCCAGGTCATTTGGGGGAGGGGCATGAGAAGCAGGCATTGTTTTCTCTCTCAGCCTCCCTATCTTCCACCTGTCCCCTCAGGAGCCCGCCTATATAAAACATTCACTCACCTTTTGTTAACCCTTGAGCTTTTCAGAGCAAACAGGCCTCTCAATGAGGAGGAAATGCTTCCAGGCAGTTGATGTGAATACCTAAATGCAAAATTACAAGTTTGTGCTCGTTGGTAAACTCAGGTGGATTACTTTTATAGTAGTTTCAACCCAAAGAGAAGGGTCGGGGAAGTCAAGACTGTGAGTAATCACATGTTGAAGTTGGCTCCCATCAGGTCCTTAGACTAGCACTCCAGATGGGAAATTCTACACTTGGCCATCACTGAAACTCTAAAAGATCACTTTTTCTCTTGAACCAAAGATTATGAACCTGGAAGGACTTCAAAATTTACCTTATGAAGCACAACTGCTTTCGTTTTACAGATGTAGAAAGGGAGGCTCCAGAGTTTTAACCACACATGCAAACTGTCCTCGTGCTCATTGTGGACCCAAGGCTAGAATCTCAATGACTGACTCCTGGCTCACTCAAGTATCTGTGACTCCATATCTGTCCTCCTCATTTACTGGAAAAGAGCAAAGAGAGAAAATAGAGTTTGATGTTCTAACTGACACAGGATAAAGGGCCTGGACCTTGTAAAGTTGAAGTTAAAAAGTAGGGAGAAAGGACAAAGGATTGAGCAAAGCAAACTGCTCAGATGGGGGAACCTTGAAGTAAATTTCTGCCAACCCAGGCGGCAGAGAGGTTTGTTGTTATTCCTCCCACCCCCGCTCTAAGGAACATTCTAGGCTGTGTGGGAAAACATGGATTATTGTTGTTAATTGTTTCCCATTGCCTAGAGCCATATTTGGACATGGAGAACTTGCACCGGTTGGAAACTCAGTAGAACCTTTAATATTTCATTTGAGTGAATCTCTAGGAAGGTTGGGACTTGAGCAAGGGTATGATAAAGATAATGTGAGCTAATCTAGGCAAGTGTTCACTGATTGTATTTTGGTTTCTTTACCTTACATGTCACACCTATATTTGTTGGTTTGTCAGGTGAGTAATTTCTTCTGGATAAAAGAATACACTGTACACTTTGTCACCCATGTATTAATTTAGTATGAGGTAGCTCTTTAGTTCAGTGCATTTACAAAGTGCTCTAGAATCATTTTTGGTAGATATTCTTTATTGAACCACCATGGAGAACATTTGAAGCACAGAATCAGAGACAGTGGAAACTGCATTGTCACACAGAATTTTGCCAGTCCAATCAACACAAAATTCAAGCTAATTAAATCTATATTATATAATTAGTTTATGTTTGGAGTCCGTCAGAAATGGGAGTTTTTGGTAAATAGTTGTTATAATCCTGGAGTGAGGTCATCCTATGATTCCTCTAATTCTTGGAAAATACAAATAATTAAAATTGACTTAAAAAAAGCAATTAAAAATTTTGGAAAATACAAATAATTGAAATCGATTAAATCCAATGGAATAATGCATAAGTAACAAATTAAAAATGCTATCAAAGAATTGTTTTTAAAAGAGACTTTAAGCCCAGGGTTTTATTGCAAGTGACTTTTTCAAAGTTTTAATAAAAATTCCCATTGTATATAAACTGTTCTAAAACAAAGGAAGAAAACCATTGCAATTGTTTTTCAAGGCCAGCCTATTCCTGATACCAAAATGTAACAAAAATTATATTGAAAAAAACCCACAAATCAATCTTACTCATAGTGAGAATAATTCTAAATAAAGTCTAGTAAGTTATTATATTTAGTGGTGTATTAAATAGTGATACAAATAGAGTTTATTAAACAAATAGAGTTTATTAAGTAATAGAGTTTAATAGAATTTATTAAACCAATTAAAAATGTTTTACCCCAGGAAATCTAATATAATATGTAAAAGAAGAAAAAATATAATATGAGAATTTCTACAGATTTTCAAAAGCTAAAAGTGAATATTCATTAATAATTCTTGGAATAATAGATTCCAACAGAAGGAATTTCCCTTAATTTGATTTGGAAAAATCTAACTCAAACCAAGAGACAATGCTATTTGTGAAGGTAAAATGAGAATGACATTCTTATTAAAGTTAGGAATAAGGGAGGAGATTTACTAACACCACGTATATTTAATATTGTTCTGGAAATTCTGACAAATGAAATTGCTATAAAGAATGAGTGTACTTATGGAAAGGAACATAAGTGGTATCATTATATGCACATTACAGAAATGTCCATCAAGAACAAATAATCAAGTTCAAAATGTACATTAAACAAAATTGTACTTATAGTAGAAATATACTTAAAATCTATACAGAAAAAAGAAGATATCCACAATAATAATAAAATATAAACTACCTAAAGGTAAATATGCAAAGTAATTTCAAACTATTTGAAGAAAAAAACCTATAAAATTTCATTGAGTGCCATAAAATAAATGAGGATAAATGGAATAGTATTAATATATTCATGTATTTGCTGATGTAATATTAAAAATTTCAATTTCCTTAAATTAACTTTTAAGTTTAATGTAATTATAAAAGAGTACAGATTATAATTCTCATATTTTATTTTGGAGGCAAGTTTTAACAAAAATGAATCTAAAATTTATCTGTAATAGCAAATGGATATAAACCACAAAAAATCTTGAAAAACAGAAAGAAGGGGAGCATTTGTCTTGTGCAATATTACAATATTTTAATTTTACAGTAACAAATGGCTTTATACCTATGTACAGATTGACAAACAGATCTCTGTAAGGAAATAAAGAGTCCAAAACGTGTATTTTAAAAAGGTGGAAATTCAAATCAGTAGGGAAAGAAAAAAATTTTTTTTACAAAAGGGTTCTCAGAGAGTTGATTAACAATTTGAAAAAATACTACAACTTAATGAATGTAAATGATACAGAATTTTTGGACTGGAACCCAGATTCTTTGTCTGCTGGAATCGAAGAATGAATCCACGGACAGAAGGTGGTACAGCAAAGGTGGATATTTATTGAAGAAAAAGTATAGACTCCTACATGGGGAGAGGGAAAGAGTCCCACAGAATGGACTCCCATTTGGGGAGGGGTAAAGGGTCACATTGAGTTCCTTTTCCCTATGGCTTATAAAGGCTGCAGATCTTGGTGCCAAGATATCCCCTCTGATTGGTCACTATTCCCTTAGACTGGTTACTATAGTAACTCATAGGCTCAAAGGTTGAACCTCACATGGGACATGTGAGGTTCTCCCCACCACTCCTTCCCTATTGTTTTCCTATTCCCTTTGGGCTTTTTTCCTCTCCTGAATGAAAGGCTTCCTTCTCTTTATTTTGTAAATATAAGCTTTTGCTGCTCCCAGCTCCCTCAGTCTATGGGAATGTACCTGTTGCAGGTTTCCAGCTCCCCAATTCTATGGAAATATACCTTCTGCGGCTCTACAGCCCTGCGCTTCTTTCATGTCTCCTTAATTTCCAAAATTTCTAATATTTCCTAAATCTGTCCTATTTTACCCAAAATTCCTGTATCATAAATATGACATTATAAGACAGCTAGAGAAAGGTAAATATATGAATTTGAGATAGAAAATATTGATGGTATTGACTCTAAAAATTTAATAGTTTCTGTATGTAAAAAGATGGTCAAAATTACTTTTTTCAAAACTCCATGCAAGTCCATACTAGCCTTACAAACCTGACAAAACTAGCTTAGTGTGTATAGTCCTTGTCCTGGGACATTTGTAGAAAATTATCAGCAGCACTTATTTAAAACTGCAATTTCCTGGGACAGTAATAACAATTGGAAAAGATAATTTAAAAAATTAAGCTGAAAAACTTAGCCTGGCTGGGGTGGCTCAGTGGTTGAATGACTGGTTCAATTCCAGTCAGGACACATGCCAAGGTTGTGGACCTGGGGTATGTAGAAGGCACCTGATCAGTGTTTCTTTCTCATTGATGCTTCTATCTCTCTATCCCTCTCTCTTCCCTTCTCTCTAAAATAAATAAAATCATATTTTTAAAAAAGCTGAATAACTTAAAAGTAAAAACCGAAGAATGAGAAGCTCCAGGATCTTCCTGGGAATCTAGATGGTCACATGCATGTGTGCTACTCAGGAAAGACCAGAGAAGGTCCTAATCCTTCACCTCTGGCTGACCTTGTAGCTCTGCAGAAGTACTAGTAAATAAAGGCTAAAAAAGAGTTGTTAAGTAACTAAGGGTTGAAGATGTGCCTCAACATGCACACAAAGCCTCTCCACAATAGCAGGGGGACTTATTACTTCCAGGCATTTGAGCAATCTTCATCCAGTCACTAGTTGACCACTTAGCTAACCAAGCTGAGGATCCAGTGACTACACACAACAAGGAATACAGGCTTTACAGAATTTGTTCAGATAATTCACTAAACAAACAGCAACAAAAAAACTAGCAGTGACAATACACTGTGAGTGATGAAATCTGATTTCCAAAGTTGCCATATTGTATTATTTAAAACTAGAGGCCTGTTGCACAAAGATTCATGCAATAGGCCTTCTTTCCCCTGGCTGCCAGCACCGGTTTTCCTCTGGCACCCGGGACCCAGGCCTTCACTCCGGCCGCAGCGGGAAGCTAAACCTCTTCAGCCTTCAGTCTTCACTCCACGCCTGCATATGCAAATTAAACCTCCATATCTTTATTGGGTTAATTTGCATACTCGCTCCTGATTGGCTGTGGTCATCACGGAGGTACGGTCAGTTTGCATTTTTCCCTTTTATTAGTGTAGATGTTCAGTTTCCACAAAAATTTATGAGAGCTAAATGTAAGAGCTAAAACTATTGTTAGAAAATATAGCCTTAAATCTTTGTGACCTTGGATTAAGCAATAATTTCTTAAATATGACACCAAAAGCACCAACAATAAGAGTAAAACATAGATAATTTGGACTTCATCAAAATTAAAACCTTTTGAGCTTAAAGGATACCTCAGTTTGCTGAACATTTTCCTGTGCATGAAAAGGTTGCAAGCTTGATTCCCAGTCAGGGCACATATCTGGATTGAGGGTTCGATTCCTGGTTGATGCATGTATGGAAGGCAACTGATCAATGTTTCTCTCTCTCTTCCTTTCCCTTGTTCTGTCTCTAAACATATCTTCAGGTGAGGATTAAAAAATAAAACAAACATCTGCAAACATTTGCCAAAATAAAATCCCCTTTGAAAAAAAAAGAAAGTGAAAAGACATTCCACAAAATGGAGAGTGATTGCTAATTTGTACAAAATTTCCTTTGGGGTTGATAAATTGTTCTGAAATGAGCTGGTAATAAATGGATGTACAACATGTGATTATATTAAAAACCACTGAATTAAAAATATTGTAGGAAAAATTGTTCGAATAAATTTTATTTTATTATACAGGCATATTTTGGAGAAATTAAGAGTTCAGTTCCAGACCACTGCAGTAAACCAAGTAGTATTGCAATAGAACAAGTTGTAATCTGTTTGCTGATAGATGGTCTTGTCTTTAATTTGTAAAACATGCAACATCTGAGAAGTGCAATAAAGTGAAGTGCAATAAAACATTGTATCCCTATAGTTGTATCTCCCATTTTACCTAATCACCTGCTCAGTTTGTCTTTTCAATTTTTCTTCATTGTTATTATCTAAAACATAGTATAAATATATTCAGAAAGAATTTTCCAGTAGTTAATACAATATAGATGGTCACCCACTTAGAATGGCTTGACTTTTTGACTTTATAATGGGACCAAAATGAAATTACTCAGTAGAGACTGTCCTTAGAATTTTGGTCTTTCATGGGCTAGCGTATGGGGTATGATATTCTCTTGTGATGCTGGACAGGAGCTATGACCTGCAGCTCCATGTTAGCCCCACGAGCATGACAGTAAACAACTTAAAATCTACTGTGTTTTTATTATATTGTCTAATTTTGTCCAACTGTAGGCTATTGTAAGTGTTCTGAGCATATTTAAGGTATGCTGTTTAGCAGGTTAGGTGTATTAAATGCAGTTTTGATTTACAGTATTTTAAATGTGCAATGGGCTTATCAGGATGTAACTCCATTGTACTAGCAAGTCGAGGAGTATCTGTATACAGAGAAACCTTAAGCCAGCTCCTGATTAATGTATATATACGAAGGTATCATAATCCAAGTGGCAAGTTATCCCTAAAAGGTTTATATTCCATTTTAGTGCAGAAACACATGTAAAAGGAGATGGCTGTAACATTTGAAATGATGAAGAGAGTGTCTTCTTACATAAGAGACCAAATAATGAGCAGTTGCTCTTAGATGGATGAAGAGCTCAGCATCAGTATGAGATCAGTACTTAGAAGCATCTCTTTTCCTATGTACACATTTGGATTGAAAAGAATTGGGATAGCCTAGGACCTCTGCTCTCTATGATTCATTAATAGCCTGATTTAGAGAGAAGGGGAGTTACTAACAGTACTAACATGGTGTAAACTGTAGTTATAATTGTATATTTACAGTTGCAGCATATTAACTAATGATTTGTCAGTAAGTTTTATCTAGTTTGTTCTATAGTGTACACTCAGCTTTTTTCAATTATTTGTTTTATCTTTATGATATTCCCACTCATCTGGCTTTCTTTCCACCACATTAAACTGAGCAGTATTTTTCACTTTTCCTTGTTAGCTTTTCTTTCTTTTCCTGATCACTTATTTACACTACCTTTTTTAGTAACCTCCTTCAACTTCATTGCTTTAAATATGAGTCTATATCTTGAAGACACTAAAATGAATATGTCCAGCTAGGTCCTCCCCAAATTGCTTCTTAAACATTCACACTTGCTATCCAATAAATATTTAATCATTAGTATATCTATATGACAATTATTAATTCCTATCCCACCAAATCTACTGCTCCTCGAGGTCCTTATCCATTTCAGTAAATGGCACCACTGATCACTCTGTTTCTCTGATTAAAGATCTAAGAGTAATCCTTTCTTTCTTTCCTTTCTCACACCGACATCAGTAAATCCTATGGACTCTACCTCTACTGTGATCCTCGTCTCTCCATCTGCTCTGCTACAACTCTCACTTAGCCATTTCTTAGCTTGACTGCTATAAAATATCAACTGGTACAGCTTCTACTAAATTCTTCTATTTAGCAGCATCTACTAAAGCTGAATATATCATTCCCTATGACCCAACAGTTCTAGTCCTATATACACACACAGCAGAAATACATTCACCCAAAGACGTGAACTGGAATGTCATTGTTCATAATAGTCCCAAACTGGACACTATCCAAATGTCCATCTACAGTAGAAGAGATAAATTAATTTATAGTGTAATAACAAAATTGTGTACTTTACTGCAATGAAAATGAATAATTTATGACTATATACAAAAATGTGGATAAATCCCATAAACATAAGATCAAGCCAAAGAAAATTGGCAGTAATGAGAATACACGGCTTGATTACATATGTATAGAGTGAAAAATATGGAAAACTAAGTTACGCTTTTAAAAGTCAAAATATCTTTGAAAAGTGTGTGTGTATATGTGGGGGAGAGGTTTGACTATAACCGAGAAGAAAGAATTCTGGGGTGCTTGTGATATTATGTTCTTTGATTTGAGTGTTAGTTACATGAGAATGTTCAGTTTGCAAAAATTTATCAAATTAATACTTGTTTGTGTTTTCTGTATAGGTATTATATTTTAACAAAGATTTTAAAATTTTTTCCTAAAAAATAATTCACAAACATAAATGTAAGAAATAAAACTATAAGGCTCTAAGAAAGTCATCTTCATGACTTTGGATTAGGTAATAACTTTTTAGATATGACACCAAAAACATAGACAACAGGAGAAAAACACAAATAAATTGGACTGCACCAAAACTTAAAATTTTATGTTTAAAGGAATTGTAAGATGAGAAGACAATCCTTAGAATGAAAGAAAATATTTGCAAATCATATATCTGATCAGATTTATATCAAGAATATATAAAGGATTTATTCAACTCAACAGTAAAAACAAATAATCCAATTGAAAATAGACAAAGGATTTGAATAGATCTTTCTTGAAAAATGTATACCCCTGGCCAATAAGCATATAAAAGATACTCAAACATAATTAGTCATTAGGGAAATGCAAATAAAAACTACAATAAGATACCACTTCACACCCACTTGTATTGATATACAATAAAAAATATAATATTGTTTACTGATAAACAATAACAAGTGTTTGTAAGGATGGATAAACTAGAACACTGCTGGTAAGAATGTAAAATGGTGTAGTCAAGTTGGAAAATGGTTTGATAGTTACTCAAAAAGTTAAACATAGAGTTACCATATGACCCAGCAACTCTAGACCTAAATAATATACGATATGCAAGAGAATTAAAAACATAAGCTCATACAAAATCTTGTACAAAAATATTCATAGTAGCATATTCATAATAACCAAAAATGCAAACAACCCAAATGTCCATGTAATGATGAATGGATAAACAAATTATAGTATGTCCATACAATGAAATGTTATATAGCCAGAAAAAGAAATGAAGTACTAATGCATGTAACAGCATATATGAGCCTTGAAAACATTGTGTTAAGTGAAAGATGCCAGATACAAAAGAACAAATATTGCATGATTCCATTTATAGGAAATGTGTCAAATAGGAAAATTCATAGAGATAGAAAGTAGTTTAGTAGTTGTAGGGAGTATAGAGAAAAAAGGTATGGGGAGTGACTCTTAATGGGTATAGGATTTATTTTGGAGGGAGGTTATGAAAATGTTCTGATATTAGTGGGGATGGTTGCAAAACTCTGTAAAATATACAAAAGACTACTTAATTGTATATTTAAAGGGTATGTTTAAAGGGTGAAATTTTTGGCATATACATTTTATCTCACAGAGCTTTTACTTTAAAAATCTATAATAATAAAAGTATAATATGCTAATTAGACCAAACAGCAGAATGACCTTCTGGATGTCATTCCGGACAACCTTCTGGATGAAGCTGTGGTGGTGGGGGCTGAGGCAGAGGTGGATAGGGGTGATCAAGCAGGTAGGTGAGCAGTTAGGGGCAATGAGGCAGGCAGGCAGAGTGGTTAGGGGCGATCAGGCAGGCAGGCAAGCAAGCAATTAGGAGCCAGTGGTCTCAGATTGCAAGAGGGATGTCAGACTGCCGGTTTAGGCCCGATCCTGGATCAGGTAGTCAGATATCCCCCAAGGGGTCCTGGATTGTGAGAGGGTGCAGGCTGGGCTGAGGGACCCCTAACCCACCCCCTGTGTGCAAATTTCATGCACCAGGCCTCTAGTATCCTATAAGATACATGGCTTGGGGTGAATCAAATTAGAAATTTTAAAAAGAAGAATAGCCTGTGTTGACAGAGATGTGCTAAACAGTCATTTTCACATGTTGCTTCTTAGAGTTCTAGAGAGTATTTTTCCATATGTATCAATAACCATAAAGATATTTTACCCTCTCACCCAGTTGTATATAATATTCTATGTAAGTGATCAAATGGCTAAACCCCCTCATCCCAAAATGAACATATCAGTGTGTTTGTTGAAAATTGGAAGTAATGTGATTTTTCCCAAAAGGAAGGATGGAAGAGACCAGAGGGTGAAGGATGTAAAGACCATAGAGGGAAAGGAATCACACCCATAGTGACTGTGTACACCACACGGTTTTGCCTGATGAAGGATCTTGGCTTAAAGAGGTTAAAGGATTTGTCTGAGGCCAGCTAGTGTCCTGATTGCTGTATTAAGCAGCAAGGGCTGGTATCCAGTGAAGGCTCTCTGGTGCAAGCCTCTGGGTTTCATAGGCTTTATCTAATTCATACTTGTTAACAACCCTAGGCCCTGAGAGTATTGTCATCTCACTTTTTAGAGAAGAAGATGGAGTCTTAGAGACTTGTGCCTTGGGCAAACACATGCAATAACTGAAATTTCTAGGTAAATAGTCAAATAATTTTGACCTTAGAGATGTCTGACTCCCTCATAATACAGATCAGGAATCCAGTACCCAAAGAGGTAAAGCAACTTGCTTATTGTAGAGCTAAGATTTGAACTTAGGTCTCACAACTCTGTGCTCAATGTTTAAAATAATAGATAGGATTTCTAAATATTAATTTTCCAGATATTTGTTTAAAGTGCCATGTTGGAGAGAATCAAACATATTATGAAGACCAATATAGATCACATTGCTTAATTTACCCCATTAACTATATTTTATATCATCATAAGAGGAGATTTTAATACCATAGTACTTACTACTTAATATGGTAAAAAAAAAAAATTTGAGTTTATGATGATTTATTTCCTGTGTTCAATCAGGTCAATAAATTAAACATATAGGTCTGTTATTCTAGGTCATTCTTTTCCCCTCCAAAGAGCTTAAGCCATTGCCCCTTCCCATCTGTTATTCTCAAGCTTTCGTTTGCCTATTCAGAATCGAACATCTGCAGCTCTTTGCCGCTCACTGACAACTTCCCTTCCACAACCCTGGTTGCTATTATTGCCTTTGTTGTTGCCAAAGTCCATGTGCCATGAGAACTATTTCCTTTTCTTCCACGGAGAGAGATGCTGCTCCTGATCCCTGACCGACAAAAGATGATATCTGGGAACACCAAAATATCCTAATTGGATTCCTCATCCTGGGCCACATTCCCAGTTTGGGGAACTGTAATAAATATGCCAGCAAAATCATATTTTTTCAAGGATTTCCAAATTTACTCCAGGGTTACCTAGGATAAAGATAAGGTTTTCAGACCCTGCACATCAAAGATGTAAAATTATTACTTAGAACATGTGTTTGGTTCTTTAAAAGAAATAAATTGGGGGTGATTTGGGTATAAATACTGCTACTGTAATTTCTTATTTAAATTAAGCAGATTAGCTTGCTTTTCCAAACATGTCACTCAATTTCATCCCTGCCCTGGTCATAAAAAATGGGGAAGAGATGTGTCTATCTTTTAAAATATGTGCCAATCATATATTTGGCTACTCAATATGCTGTTTGTTTCCAAATACTGTTACTTCAACTTTGAGCGGTTATCAGCGCCATTAATCAATGGATTATTTACTAAAGTTAGTTTCCTTTCTTCTCTCCTTCTGAAAAAGATGCAGGAGACAAGTGAAGAAAAGCCAGACATGTGTATTCCATTTGAAACCCATGATTAAAAAGCTTAAAAATTCAAGCCAACGTAAAAAACTGTTTTATTTTAATACACTGGAAGGTTTCAGTGAACTCCATTATTTTCACTCACTATTTGCTTGAATAATTTAGGCAAGAAAGCTAAATTATACATAAAGTGTACAGTTAGAAGAAAAAGTTCATGCACAGCCCTAGGCTACAGCCTCCCCTAATGATGTCTCAAGTCAGTGAAAAGAACTCGTTAGACTGAGAGTAATTTCTCAGGGTTTAATTTTTTTCTTAAAGCAATAATGTTCTTATAAAAATCTGACAAATAATACACTAAAAGAAAAGCCACAAAAGAGAACCTCCAGTTAAGGCCTTAGCCCCTGTAAACTTTCACTTAATCTCATGTAAAAGTTGGTGTATGATATACAACAATGCATGATGGTTGGCAGCCTTGACTGATCCGATTCCACAGGGACACAGGGAAAGTGCACGTCTTAATTGAATAGAGTTGCTATTTGGCCTCAATAGAATTCTGAAGTTATGGAGTTAAAAAGAGATGCTTCAGGCTTAGAGATAAACTTGAAATTGACTGTGGGAAGGGGATCAGCACCCACTCAGTGTACCATCATTTGAGCAAGTAGTTGCCACTTGCTAGGATATTTTACTTCAGGAGCAACCCATATATATCATCAAACAGTTACAGATTCACTAAAATGTTCACATTCCCTTTAAGTGTAACAACAGAGAAACTGACTGCAGTAAGATGACAGAAATACCAAAACGGTACTATAGTCACCTTTGATTTCTGGGATGCCTTTATTGTTTTCTTAAAGTTACACCATTGTAGAATTTGAAGAATCCAGTTTAGCCCCTTCATTTTACAGATGAGGAACCTGAGACACAGACAGGGGAAGTGATGAGCTCAAGGCTGTGCAGTAATATGTTTGTTTATTCATTCCAAATATTTATACATTGAGAGACAGAGAAAGGAATTCCAAGTACAGAGACCTGCCGTATGTGAAGGTAAAAAGGTGGGAACCAGCATGGTGCCTTGGGGAATGAGAAGTACCAATTATTGCCTGTTTACCTCTGCCCCAGCCCCCACTTCTAAGGGAATCTGCACCAGGGCAGGTTAAACAGACAAGGGCACAGAGACTCTGAAGCTGACAGCCTGAGATTGAACCCTGACTATACTTAGGAATAGCGATAAAATTTAGGCAGTCACTCTGATTTAGTTCTTCTAACAGTAAAATGATGGTGGTAATAACAGAATCTACTTCTTAGGGTTATTTTGAATAGATATTAATGCATATAAAGTATTTACAGACATGTCTAACATTTAAGAGTTATATAAATATTAGTTATTATTATTAATATTAATAGAACATAAGACCTTCTATATGAATTAGGGTTCCTGGCCACAGGTAAGGAGTGGTAGGGAGTTGACTGTATGCATCCGTCAAGCAGCCAATGTCCTATAACTTGTGTGGCCTGTGTTTAAAGAGATAAATTGGGCCATCAAAGTAGGGCCATTAAAAAATTACAAAATGGAAAACCAAAAATCTGGGCTAGTTAACAAGAGGCTGAGAGGAAATATGGCTGAGAAGACTCAAGGTAGAGCCGCCATTATAGTCCCAAGTGAAAAATAATGTTATGAAGTTTTGAGGAAGCCAACTGGTTGGAAAGGAGAATGGGGTGTGTGCCTACACACATGTGTGTGCACATACTACACACACATACAAACAAAAAAACAAGCAACTGCCATTCCTGAAAACTTTGTATTTTAGGCTATGTCTGTGGGTAAAAAGACTCATTAAATCCTGTTTGTAGAGGTAACTGGAGTGAATCTCAGGTCCTTGCAATCAAAAGATTGCACTCTCCTACTTGCTCCTTAGTAATCTTTTCTCATCAGGAGAAAGTGGGAGAGTGAAGCTTAGGAACCAAGAGGGGAGAAAATTTCAAGGTGAAGAGATTGATTAGCAATGTCAAGTGCAGAAGCAAGTTCATATAAGCTAAGGGCACAAAAACCATCCATTGAATGTTGCAGACTAGAAGTTATTTGAGACTTAACCTAAAGGAGTAAGAACAAAATAAAGATGACAATGGATTGAGGTAGAAATAGGATGGCAAACAAGGAAAGCAAGCAAGTATACTCCAGCTGTAAAAGAAAGAAAGGTAAAGAAAATGTGGAATCAAATAAGGATTATTTGTTTTAGACAAAATAGACTGACATGCAGATGAACTGAAAAGCAAAAAGTAGTGATACAGGAAAAAGAAGACCTGAAGGAGCAGGGTTCCTACTGAGGAGGTAGGAGAACACCCAATCCAGGGCAAAGGTGGAAGGATGAAGCATTGGACAGGATGCGGGACAATGCCTCCATGGAGATAGGAGGAAAAGAGGAAAGGATGGAAGCCAGTGAAGATAAGTTTGTAGTTGAAGATTCAGCAAGTTGAGGGAGCTTTGTATTTAAGGAAGTTGTTTTTCTCAGGGAAGTAAGAAGCAAGAACATTTGATAAGAACAAGGGAAAAAGCTACAGTGCAAGGAATTTGAAGAGAAAAGAGAATGTTAGAACAAACACTGCAAGGACCAGGAGAGGGGCTGAACAGGATCTCATAGAATTGCAGGCCAATTAAGAGCCCAGTTAGGTTTGAAGAACATTGGTGTGTGGTAGCACTAATCCATGTGGTGATTTGATTTTGTCAACACTGGTCCCCAACCCAGATGTAGGAGGAGAGAAACCAAAAGACTGAAGGATGCAGGATTGGTGTACTGGAGACTCAAGAAGAAAAGAAAGTCCAGAGTGATGGTAAGAGAAAGATAGACTAATTTAGGTTTCTAAGAGATAAAAATGACTTAGAGAGAGATATTAGTTTGGGAGGGAAGAAAGAGGGGTTTGGATTGGAAACTTAGGGGTAAATGATCAAAAAATGGGAATTATGAGAAGAAAAGAGTGGTGACAAATACAATAGGAATTTATTGTTAGTGTGTGTAATACTGGAGTTTAAAATTTCAGAAATAAAGTAGTTAATTGTTGCCCAAACCAAGATCAAAGGCAGGTTGCCTTCTTTAGTTATAATTGTCCTTTCCTGGAATGCCTCTGGCTTCTGCTAAAAGTCCTAGAGTGACAACCAGAAGGCCAAACTCGTTAGAACCTGGCACAAACGTTTGCCAGGGTGATCTATCCTCTTCTGTCACCGCAGTTCCAACCAAGGCTCACAAAGACTGAGACAGTGTAATCACACTGTTCTTTGGAATCCATTGCAATGCATTAATAACTTGCTGTGATATTAGCAGCTTTACATCTTACACTGGCATCTTACACTTGTCACATAAGTTTAATATTGCATAGCTTGGTATTAATGTGATACAAAAGTAAAATTACATGCACACTCTTTATATTGTTACTAGAGGCCCAATGCATGAAAATTTGTGCAAGAGTAGGTCTTCCTTCCCCCATTTGCTGGCACCAGCTTCCCTTTGGCACCCAAGACCTGGGCTTCTCACCTATGGCTGCCTGCAGGCTCCCAGGACCTGGAATGGCTTCCCTCAGGCCTTGGCTTCGTCAGGAAGGACGTCCAGAAGATGTCCAGTCTAATTAGCATATTACCCTTTTATTATTATAGATATTGAAATCTAGTGTGTATATGACACTAATACTATTCATTTCCTAAAACAAAGACATTTTAATGTTATGTTAGAATAAGAATTCAGATCATTACATTTCCAGAACCATGCAGTGGAGGAGGAGGACCCAATGGACTTGACACTTGTGAGCTCTGCAGAAAGCAATCTGAGGGTGGTTCCCATGCATGACAACCCAAACCTTGCCTTCCCTGGTGACCAGGGCAGTGCCCTGGCCCAGCTGCATTAGAATAAGAGTCAGCAAACTTTTTCTCTAAGGATCAGTTAGTAAGCATTTTTGCCTTTGTGGACCATTCAGTGGCAACTACTAAAGTCTGCCATGGTAGTGCAAAAGCAACCGTAGGCAATATGGAAATAAATAAGTGTGCTGCGTTCTGATAATACTTTATTTATAGACACTGAAGTTTAAGTTTCATATACTTTTCACATGTCATGAAATAACCTTTTGATATTCTTTTCAACCATTTAAAAAATGCAAAATCAACTCATAGCTTTGGGGCCCTCAGGCTATAGTTTGATGTCTTGTGGTAGAAGATTATGAACCCATAGGGGCCCCAACCCAGGACTCCGTGGTAAGCATGAACAGATTCACACTCTCTTACTGAACTTAGGAATGCTAATATGTACATTCCCAAACTGACTTTGTGGGCGAGTAGGCATATTTTTTCCTTTCCCTATTTTCCATTTCTTCTCCTCCCACCCCCAGAGAGCTGCCTTTAATGGATTCACTCAGTGGTGTGTGCTCTGAATGCCTGGCCAGAGCATGCCATGACCTTGTTTGTCAAAGTAAAAGGGACCAAATTATTTACTATAGACAGAGCCTTTGGATGCACTCCCTTTCTACTTAGTAGCAAAATATTTCCCAAGCAGAAGGCCAACGTTATGCTATAAATGCGAGGCATTATTTTTATCTAATATATATAACATTTAAGTATATATTTTATATTATATATAATATGTATTTTTATATTATAATATATATTATTTAAATTTTATTTACTTTTACTTAGATATCATGTCAGGTAGCAGGCTTCAAATTAGACTGAAAATTATTTGAATCCATTTTGAAGTAATGTTGTAAAGTGTATGGGGCAACTAAACTACTCCCCTTACCTTTTTTGACTTAGAGCCAATAGAGAAGGACAGAGATAATCCTGGCAGATTTTTGAAAGACAGAGAAGATCTAGGTAAGGCCTCAGCACATTTCAGAAGGAAAACCTGAACTTTGACTACTGGAACATCTCATAGATGGAGAAGAGGAGACGACTGGGACCATGATAGTGAAGGGTGAGGAACATGCAGAGGGAGATGAAGGGGCGAGGCTCAGGAGGAAAAACCATGGGGCTTACCTCATCACCCCTACATCTCCTTGCCTTTGTATTGCTAACTCTAGTGAAGCACATCCCTGGTCCAGTACTCTTCCTATGAAGAGTCTGAGGAGGCAAAGAGGTACCATTGTGGGATGAGAGCTAAGGCAGTGGGGGAGCTCAACACAGGAGCTATGTGATTATAGACTGATGCTCTGGTTCCAGAGGTGCAGCTAGAATCATGTTCCTTTTCCACTTAGGTTTTAACCGAGGCACAAGGATGTATTGTCATTTCACGTCCCTTAGCAGAAAGAAAGAGTAAGAGCCTTACTAAATGAGGGAAGTTAAAATTGACAATATATGATTGTTCAGAGGAGGGTGGATGGAATACTCCTAATACCCTGCAGGGTCCGGGACACTGAATCCTTTTTGTCCCTTCTGGGGGAAGACTCTGTTTCTGGTAGTGGATTTTAGTAGGTACAATATGATTTTGGCAGGCACCATATCTTGTTGCCCCAGGCTGTCCTAGAGAGATGGGCACTGGAGCCATTCTCTATGGAGCCAGTAGGGTGTGGTGCAGTAGGGTAGCTAAGCATTGAGAGGGAGGTTCCCCAGTTACAAAGAATCAATTCATCCTTTGAAAACATATATCTTGAAGAATAGGCTGACCATAGGACCCTGTTTGCCTGGCCAATCCCAGGCATTTCTATTCTAATTATTAAGTGTCCATTCCTTCTAACTATAAGATTACATCATATATTATATGACCACCCCAAGTAAAAGTTACTGCACTCCAAGTCTAACTTTCTGTGTCATAATCAAATCACACTCACTTATAAACTGCCAACTTCATATTGAGAGTTTTTTATCTTCAATTAGTTTAGGGGACAGTCTATTCAAAAGTGACATTTGTTTGGGGCAGTTGGCCAATGTGAGGAGGGCCATACTATCTAAGATCAACACGAAGTACAGCATAAGGAAAAGTATATTCTACTCTGTTGTGGGGAACAGAAAAGTCTTCCAAAAGGAAATCTTTTGAATAAAGGGGGAAGGATGTTGCAGGCAGAGTGGACAGTGAAGCAAAGGCTCAGAAGTGAAAAATAGCATTGACACCTTTAGAGAATTGAGAGGAGATGAGAATGGCTGAAGTGCAGGGAGCAAGCTGGGTGGAGAAGTCTAAGAAAAGAGACTGGAGGGAGGGGTAGGTTCTGGATCACATGGAGCCCTTGGTACCTTGTTGGTGAGTTTCAAATTTAGTTGTTGGTCATTAGAATTCATACCTGGCTGGCCTTCTGAAAACCTGGTGAAAGTTTTAAATGTACATTTTTCCCCAAGCCAAACACAAACAAAATTATTTTATATAATTAAGGAAATGTAAATGTTGACTGAGTATTATGTTAAGAAACTATTGTTACATTTGTAGTTCTGCAAAAAAAATATTTTAAAAGTCCATAACTTTTTTTTTTGAGAGGTATACTTAAGTATGTAGGGATCAAATAATATAATGTCTAAAATTTGCTTTAAAATACTCCATCAGGAGGTGTGGACTTGTGTGTCCTTGGACTTAGAAAGCAGGGCGTCCGGCTTGCTAGTGGGAACCTCTGTGTCACGTGCAACTAACAAGCGATTTAAAAATGGGTGATGTTGAGAAGGACAAGAAGAATTTTGTTCAGAAGCGTGCCCAGTGCCATACTGTGGAGAAGGGAGGCAAGAACAAGACTGGGCCAAATCTCCATAGTCTCTTTGGGCAAAAGACAGGTCATGCCTCTGGATTTTCTTACACGGATGCCAACAAGAACAAAGGTATCACCTGGGGAGAGGCTACACTGATGGCGTACTTGGAGAATCCCAAGAAGTACATCCCTGTAACAAAAATGATCTTCACTGGCATTAAGGAGAGTGCAGAAAGGGCAGACTTGATTGATAGCTTCTCTCAAAAATGCTACCAATGAGTAATAGTTAGCCACTGCCTTATTACAAATGTCTCATGACTTTTTTTATATGTACCATTTTTAAATTGATCTCATAACCAGAATTCAGATCATGAATGGCTAATAGAGCATTTCTTTCGGGCTGTCCTGATTTAAATAAGATTGGTTTGTGGTTGAATGAATATGGTCAGCTTTTTGAGCTTTGATGGTAATTTTGGTTAAGCAAGCGCTATCACTGTCCTCCCTTCTAAAAATATGGTTGGACTTGATTCCTAGTGTTCAGCTTTTCACAGAGAAGGTGAGTGCTATCTCAAAATCTGTAGGAGATTGGCTTATATTTAGATATTTATGACTGGTTGTATTAATATGTTTAAATTCTGAGGAAATCCCTCCGCTATCTCTCAGACCTACAAGACTTGCTTGTGTTTCAAGTTGTGTTCATTAGCTATTAAAAGGTAAGGGTTGAAGTTAAGCTGGCAGTGACCATTTTATCCTTTTGGTCCCAACTATGGCAATTTAATAAAAGTCCCTTATCTAAACTGTAGCCTTTTACTGAATGAAGGGTATTTTAGTGTGGTTTATGTATAATATCAAATAAAGAGTATTTAACACTTCTACATTTTATAGATGATCTTTAAGTTCAGGTGCTTTTATAATTCAGTGTGACAAGATATAGTAGCAAACTTTGTGAATCCTTAAGTCAGACTAAGTTATAATTCAGGATTGTCTTGAACAGCTATTCATTTACTATATGTGTGTGATTGGTAATGGTGTTTTTGCCAGCTGACTAGGATTAAAGTAGAGAATAGATCATCAACACAAAATTATAAGTTATGTCACCATAAGGCTCAAGATAATTAAAAACAATGTCACAGCTTAATAAAATAAAATACTCCATCAACAACAAAAGGGGGAGGGGAGTGGAAATTCTGAAAAAAAAATGGGGGTGACTATAGGGAAATGTAGATGGTTGTTGAAGTTAGGGAATAGGGATAGGCAAGAATGAATTGATTTCTTTTATTTCCCACCTTTGAGTATGTTTAGATATCTTCATAAGAAGTTAAAACGATAAAATTCATATTCCTTGGGTCTCACCACAGATCTACTGGGTAACAGGATCTGATGAAGATGTTAGGTTGAGGGGTGGTGGGAAGTGGTTGGAGGCAAGGGAACCAATTGGAAAGCAAAAGCAATTGTCCAGGAGAGAGACAATGAGGAGTTGAATCTCAGCAGTGGAGCTGGGGAGAAGAGGAGGGGCATGAGATGACTGTTGGAACCTGCTGGACAAGACTTAGTGTCTGATTAGACTGAGAAGGTAAAGGCAACTTTTGAGAGACTGAATGAATGAGTAAATGAATGGTGCCATAACAGACATGGGAAATACAGACAGAGCAGATGTGAATAATGAAAACTAGAGGATTCACAGTTTTGGTTATTCCAAGTACTAACAATATTTGAGTCTCCTCTGCTATCCTCATTTCAAAATTTTGGCCATATTTATTATTTATTAAAATCACCTCAAGACTTGAATTCTGTGCAAAACATTCAGTGTCTCTGCTTGTCTTCCAGGAGTAGGTCTTTAATCAGCGTATCCAGCTGGGGCTGCCTTTGAATTCATTTGACCTGATTCACTATTTACAGAGGCACATATTCTCAACCTTCCCAAGTCTTGGGTGTTTTACCTCTTTGCCTTTCTCCACTATCCCACCGCTTGTCTTTAGAAAATAAGAAACAAGCCAAGACCTCTTGGTACCCAGAGTACAGTGTCCTCTCTTCCCTCTAATCCTCCCAAAAGCGGGAGGTGTGTGGAAAACACCCAGAGGCTCTAAGCCCCCGAGATCAGTCGCATCTGTGCTCCCGGCATTTTTGTCTTTTTTTCCCCCCAGTCATTTCCTTTTTTTTTTTTTTTCCAGCTGGAAGAACCTGAGCCTGAGACATGACATCTTTTAGGAAATCCAGTTAAACCCTAAGCTTTCAAACAACTAGGTTTAGATTTGCCCAAGGGACGTGAGGAAGTGGCCTGCTAGCTCCTTCTGTGATGGGAACCTCTCTGGAGACCCGGCTCTTTCCTGTAATCTCCGTGAGCTTTCTGCAGAAAGCCATATTTCTTCCCAGTCTCTCCTTTCCTCCCTGTCTGAACCTGCCTTCATCTTCCTAATGGCTAATTAAAAAATTACAACCAAGAGCATTAAATAGTAAACCCCTTCCCTGCTGTTCTCCGATTAATTTTGGAGGCCCCAAGCAAAACGTCTTAAAAAGAATTAGAAAAGAGGCACCTTTCTGCTTGCAAACTGCAAGATAAAACAGCATTTTAATGGGGAGAGAGGCTTTTATTTGAATGGGTAATCCTTCAGTGCAGTGCATGCCTGGGCGTTATTTACATCTTACTACAGAAAGTTAAAGTTTGGGGGTCACATTCTCTGCAGCATTATGACTTTTCATTTTTCATTTGTGCATGTTCAAGAAGTGTGTGTGTGTGTGTGTGTGTGTGTGTGTGTGTGTGTGTGTGTTTCCTCTTCCCTTGGTGCCTGATGATTTCATTCAACACTGAAGCAACTGTGAGTTTTAAAACTCACAGTAATTTCTTTTTCATTAAAGTTAGAAGTCTGAGCTTGATGAATACTCATCTCAATTCATGAAATGCCCACTTACGTGGCTTCCTTTTTCCATTTGCAGAGAGAGATCTCAGAAGGCAGTGTCTAAGTCATAATCAACACAGTGTTCCACTTCCGTTTGCTTACACGTTAGCTTAACACTTTATTCCATATTGTAATAGGACAAGAGTTTAAAGGCCGGAAGCAGACATCGTCAGCTCTGTCTAGTTTAGATTGTTCATCATCAATTGTTTTTTCTTGTGATTATACAGTTTTACTTTATCATCCCTTTGATAACAATTTCTGCATGAAAATTGACTTTATATTTCATTTTCCCCGTCTGTTATCTTAGCAGCATTCAGATGCAAACACCCTTTGTGCTGTGCTGGCAATATAACTGATCAGGCGAAGCTGTGCCATAAGAAATCAAAACCATAATAATGTCTTTGGGTTTTGCATTTTAAATACTGTGTTCATTGTTGCACTGAGGTTTCGGATCCCTTTCCAGACATTACGGAGATTACCTTTGGTAATGCCTATTTCATTGTACTTTGATATAAAATAATGTGTGTCATAAATCATGTGAGCGACCGCCATTAAACAGAAAAGCACCTACTTACGATATGTAACAATTTGCTTTTCTAATTTGAAAAAGATTGAGGCATTTTAATTATAGAAGGTCTTTGTAAATGAGACTGGAATTCAATATAAAATTGTATTCTTTATGGAATTGTAGATTAGAAATAATAAAATCCCTATTCATTAATTTTACATTATTTTTTTCCACAAGCGTTAAATAAAAACATTCTTGGGAGGGTTTTCTAAATAAAGCCCTACACTTTGGCCACCATTCATCTGAGAAAAAGTTAGGCGTACTTATTTCAGAAAAAGGAACAAGAGCATCAGTTGTTCTTGCAGGTTAATTTTCAATTGTAAGTTTAAGAAATTTTTCAGTTTAAAGTTGGGAACATCATTGTCTAAACAGCTGAGAAAAGACAATGAAGGGATGTGAAGTGACGGGGGTGGGGAAGAGCTATGTAAAATTGTTTCAAGATTGCTTCTATTTGGAAAAGAATGAAGGGTGGAAGCGTTCTCAGTGAAGAGCAACTTAGAATGACTGGAGTCCTCCTCTTTAAAGGTGATCAGAGTTCTGAACACGGCCATTGCAGCGAGATTAAAAATTATGAGAGCGCTTCACATTATTTAAAACATTGATTTTTTTATCAAATGGATTTCCACGTTTTATGTCTTCAGTGACTAGGTAATTACAGCTGTCTGGAAACTGAGGTATTTCATTCTGAACCTGGTATTTTCTCTTTGGTTCCTTCCCCTTTCTCTCCCCGCTTCTCCCCCTTAATAACTTTTCTAGTTTCCCTTGCTGCTGGGACAGACACATCATTCTTTGTCCTTGCTCATAAATCACTCTGTGACCAAAGGACCAGGAAGTTATTAGGGGTGAGGGGAAGGTCAGGTCGAAAATTCAGATTGATCTAACCTCTTCTCACAAAACAGCACTTTACCTGCCTCCAACCCAAAGCGGAGCACCAGTGCTGAGCTCCTGCAGGATGACTCAGTGGTGCTTCGAAAGGGAGGAGGCGCCTGCCCCTTCACAGAATCGGAGGGACCTCGAAGTTGGCATCAGTACTGAGTTACAATTACATCTGCCCATATACATCCTTCCAGCACACCTTTTTCTTTCTCTGCTGTGTCCTCTTCCCTTCTCCCTTTGTCTCTCATTAATAGGGACAGCTAAGAAGGAAATTCTACCGATTCAGTAAGAAGGCAGATCAAATTGTTAAGGGTGTCCTTCAGTTGGAAATTCTAGATTTCTTTTTCCTTGTGTTAGAAATGGATCCTGTGTCTGTACACATACACACACGCACACACATGCACACGCACACTCGCACAGAGTCTGTATCCAACTATCATGGGATGTGATGAGAGATAATTAATTCAAGCACCCTCATTTGAATAACAAATATGTGTTTTTCCCAGTCTTTCTCTCCAGCCAAAGAGAAAATTCCTCTCCCTTGCTCAGTCCTCCCTCCTGGATGGTTAAACTATTTGGGAAAGAGTGGAAGCGGTGTTCCATGTGTTTTGTAAAAAGCTGTATCAAAGTGAATTGAACATAGTATTAAGTTTTTGTCAGCCTGAACTCACACCTGCCACACACAAGGTTTCAGGCCTTTTGTGCAAATCATAACTTGCATCTAAATCTAAAAGAACAGTGAAAGCAACAGAGCAGAGCTATCCAGATGTTGCTCAGTCTGTGTGATTGTAAATTTCAAAGTCCCAGCTTTCCATCCAGATTTTAGTGCATTAGGAACTATATGAAAATTCCAAGACACACTGGTTTATTGAAATGTCTGGCTATTTCTATATGAATTTTGGAACAGATGTACTGAGGTAGGCAATAAAACTGTGATAATAAGGAACATTTCCACGTCAACTCACTAACCTACTAATCTATAATGAGGACCAAATTCAGCCATGGAGGAGGGTGACTTTTCATTATTATTATTTTTTAACTCAGGGTCAATTATTCAAATTCTTCCTTGACTTTAGTTTTGGTCAAGATTTCAGGGTGTTTGAGGCCACTTTATGTATATAGGGGTGGGCAGAAGTAGGTTTACATAATACAATACCACAATAATTAATAAATAAATAATAATACAAGAATAAACTGTGTTTCTTGGACTCACAGCTGTGAGTAAATCTACTTTTGCCCACTGTGTATATCCCACCTTATTCTGAGTAAATTGAGTTTCAGTTTTAATTTTTCACATCAACTAAAATAATACAGGAACATGTTCTAGGTCTTTGAGTTTATTTTATAGAAGTTTACCATTGTATCATTATATGTAAGACCGAAGAAGCCCAAATCAGGTGCTTGGAGTCCTTTTGTATTTCAAAATTTTGGTCTGATTCTCAGGGCCTATGCTAGGGAATCCAGCCTCGAACTGAAAAGCTGAGGGCTTGCATGGGTGCCTCTCCTGTGACCACAGACTTCATGGCTCACTGTAGATAAAGGACAAGGTGTGCCATCTTGGTTGACTCCTCTCACTGCCTTCTCATTCTTAGCCACTTCCCAGTTCACTGATTCCTCCATTTGAGGATGAACAGAACATTAGAGGATGCAGTCCCAGAAATGGGACTCCTGGGATTGGTAAGAAACCATATGAATCCCTTTGCCGGAATCTGCAAAGCAGTGCAACTAGAGTTTTGGAAGTAATGGGGTGCCCTTGGATTCCTGACCATTTCTCCTAGCAAGACTGGCCATTGATGAAACAGCTGTTGAATGGCAGGAAAAAATAAACAATAAACAAAACCCTAAATTAAAAGGGACTTATTTTATACCATGTGAACTTCTAAATTCTTTCTCAGCCCTGTGGTAATTGGAAATTGGATTTTTAATGATTAATTTTACTCTCTGATGCTACTAGGAAGACTACAAGAGACTCTGGAAGCAGTGGAATCATTCTATGGGAAAGGAAGGAGGTGGAGGCAGGCCCATAAAACATGACAGGTGTCACCACATGAGCAGCACCTGGAGGACAGGGCTGGGGGGCAGCTGACAAACCACCAGGTCATGTGCATGGGTAGGCACAGTTAGGGAGGCATCGTCCTCCCCAGGCTTTCTGTTTTGTCACATTTGGGAAATATTAAAGCTATTAAGGTCTCATTTGCTCTTCTCCGGAATTTGAAAATTATTTTTCCTGGCATTACTCAGTCAGTTTTCCCAAAATAGGTTTCTTTTCTTTTTACAAAAAAGTCATAACATGGCCCTCACTGGTTACTTCATATATTTTCCTGTTACTTATTCTGAAGAGTCTTAGTGGCTCTAGGAAAGCATGACAAATCACAGGAGGAGGCAGTAGAAATGAAAAGAAGAAAACATTAGTGACCTCTATTTACAGAGAAAATCAGCCCCATTTTCCATGAGGGCCTCTCCCAGGCTGAGAGGGGCCCAGGCCACTTCCCATTTTGTTGTATTTTGCTTGTTTGTTTGTTTCTCTTTGGGGACTGCTGGTATAGTAAAAAGCAAGTATGTGCAGGGGGAGAGGAGTGGGTAGAGAGGGAAGAGGGTATGGAGCAGTAAATGGTGATGGAAAAGTAAAATAAAATAACATAAAGTGATTAAAATAAAAGCAAGCATGGCCAAAACATGGATTAACAACTGTGGTACACTTCAAAAATTTACATTTAACAACTTTATCATTGTGAAACACACAGAAATAAAATGACCATATGTTTAAGTTCATTTGAAGATAAGATCAAAAGTCAAAATTTGAGGCTTTCATGAGCTGTGGGACAAATGGCTCACTCCCAAACTCCCAGCTCCAAACCGGCCATGTGCCTGCCCCGACCATGTTACCGACATATGTAAGTATCGGCCACATACCTCACTTAGGACCTGGCAGAAGTGGAGCTCAAACTCAAATTAGGTTTCTTCTTCTCCCTTCTGACAGTTTAAATTCTTACTTAGACATGAACCTTGAAGATGATCTTTGGGCACTATTTTCTGTCAATCCTCACCCAAGGATATGTTTCCATTGATTTTTAGGGAAAGTAGAAGAGAGAGGGAAAGACAGAGAGAAACACTGATGTGAGAAAAACACATTAATGGGTTGGCTCCTGCATGAGTCCTGACTAGGACCTGGCCCGGGGAAAAGCCTGCAACGAAGTATATGCCCTTGACCAGAATTGAACCCAGGACCCTCTGGTCCGAAGGCTAATGCTCTATCCACTGAATTAGGGCTGGGCACTATTTTCTATGATGAATAAACTTAATTTAAATTGTTCTTAACTTGAAAACGCTGGTCTGTGTGAAGGGAAGATGTGGTCTGGCGAGGAAAGGTGGGTCACCTGCACCCGTGATGATGTGTCGCTTACTCACACACAAAATGAAAAAGCAATGCAGCACTTCTGAGCTGCCAGGGGAACTAAGGCTGTATCTGTCCTCCTCTTTTCCTCTGGTGTCTTGATGAGATATTCCTATCTGGAAATTAAAGCAACATGGATGAATTTTATTTTGTCAGATTAATTCTCTTTTTTAAATTCAATTTTTATTGTGTAAAATTTTAATCACATAAAAAATAAAGAGATGCCCCCATCAGCAATCTTCTATGGTGACCAGTGATGCACTTAAAAATACTCATCTATGGAGGTGGCAGCAGGAGGAGGAGGGCAGGTGTAGCTCACCGCAGCCTTTGGTTTACACCTGTGTACTCGTGCAGCTAAACCTCACACACCTGTGGCACAGAGGCTTCTGATTGCTTTTGGATCAGAGAAACTGTACCATTGTCATGGAAAGGAGGATTCAAAGCAAACAGGGTTAGAATGACTTATTCCTGAACTGATGCCTTCCTTATTGTTAATTTAAAGCCAGCAGGTAGTTTAAACATGTTTATTAACAATGATGGACAAAGAGGGAAAACCACTGGCCAAATACCAAGTCATGTTTTCTGCTTGCTTTGAACAGAGCCAGATTGTGTGTGTGTGTGTGTGTGTGTGTGTGAATGATAAGAAAAACCATGTTGGAGAAATAGAAATCTACACTAATTAAAGAGAACCATGCAAATTGACTATCACTCTGCTACACCCCCCAGCCAATCAGGAGGGAATATGCAAATTAGAAGGAAAAAAATGGTGGCTTCCCAGCTGCTCCAGGTGTGGAGTGGCTGGGCAGGGCAGGACACCTGCTATGAGAGGGAGGGCGGGGGGCGAAGGGATCTACAGGAGCGGCACTCCGGTGCAGTGAAGACAAAGACTGTATACTGCAGCCGGAGTCTACAGCAAAGATGAAGATGGCAGACTCCGGCTGGAGTCTGCAGCGAAGACAGCAGATGGCAGACTCCAGTCAGAACAAAGGCCTGGGTCCAGGGTGCTGGAGGAAAACCGGTGCTGGAAGCCAAGGGAAGGAAGGCCTATTGCATGAATCTCTTCATACAACGGGACTCTAGTACTGCAAGAAAAAGAGAAATTACAGCCAGAGAATCCCTAGACCAGGCTCTTGCCAAACACACCTGGCTTCTTCTTCTTTTTTTTTTTTTTAATAAATCTTTATTCAGATTATTACAATTGTTTCTCCTCCCCCCCACCCCATAGCTCCCCTCCACCCGGTTCCCACCCCACCTTCTGCCCTTACCTCCCCCCACTGTCCTCATCCATAGGTGTACGATTTTTGTCCAGTCTCTTCCTGCACCCCTCCCATACCCCTTTCCCCCTGAGAATTATCAGTCCACTCCCTTTCTATGCCCCTGATTCTATTATATTCACCAGATTATTCTGTTCCTCAGGTTTTTAATTCACTTGATTTTTAGGTTCACTTGTTGATAGATATGTATTTGTTGTTCATAGTTTTTATCTTTACTTTTTTCTTCTTCCTCTTCTTAAAGAATACCTTTCAGCATTTCATATAATACTGGTTTGGTGGTGATGAACTCCTTTAGCTTTTCCTTATCTGTGAAGCTCTTTATCTGTCCTTCAATTCTGAATGATAGCTTTGCTGGGTAGAATAATCTTGGTTGCAGGTTCTTGCTATTCATCACTTTGTAGATTTCTTGCCACTCCCATCTGGCCTGCATAGTTTCTGTTGAGAAATCAGCTGACAATCGTATGGGTGCTCCCTTGTAGGTAATTAACTGTTTTTCTCTTGCTGCTTTTAATATTCTCTCTTTGTCTTTTGCTCTTGGCATTTTAATTATGATGTGTCTTGGTGTGGTCCTCTTTGGATTCCTTTTGTTTGGGGTTCTGTGCACTTCCTGGACTTGTAAGTCTATTTCTTTCACCAGGTGGGGGAAGTTTTGGGTCATTATTTCTTCAAATAGGTTTTCAGTATCTTGCTCTCTCTCTTCTTCTGGCACCCCCATAATTCTGATCTTGGTATGCTTGAAGTTGTCTCAGAAGCTCCTTTCACTATCTTCAACTTTTCAGATTTTTTTTTTTTTTTTGCTTTTTGCTTTTTCGGTTGAATGTTTTTTGCTTCTTTGTATTTCAATTCTTTGACTTGATTCTTGCGTTCCTCTAGTCTGTTGTTGGGTCTCTGTATATTTTTTATTTCAGTCAGTGTATGTTTAATTTCTAGTTGGTCCTTTTTCATATCTTTGAGGGTCTCGTTATATTTATCGGCCTTTTCTAGGATATTCTTGAAAAGCCTTATAACCGTGGTTTTGAATTCTATATCCAGTCACTTGTTTTCCTCCATTTCTTTCGTTTGTGATCTGTTTCTTTGTCGCCGCATTTTCAGTGCTTCCCTGAGTTGGTAGGGTAGCTTTGTGTGCTAGGTTTCCTATATGGCCCAGTGGGTTGGCCTCCCAGTTACCTGAGGTGGACACTCTTGGTGCACCCCTTTGTGGACTGTGTGTACAGCCTTGTTGTAGTTAAGTCTTGATTGTTGTTGGTGTCACTGAGAGGAATTGACCTCCAGCTGTGTCTATGCTGGGAGAAGTTCAGTGCTGGAGATAGCCTTATAGGATTAGACTTTCCAAATTGCAAAAGCCTTTGTGTTCAGCTTGGATGGGGTGGAGTCTCAGGGCAGAGCAGACAGTCTTGGCTTCCTGTCAGCCCTGCCCTTGCGCGCATGCACGCCTCCAGACCTCTGCCTTCCCTGGCTCCTGAGCCTCTGCCAGAGAGTCCAGACTCCCCCCGCAAGAGCGTGGGTCCCCAGGGGCTCACCTTAAACTGGGGTTCAGTGCAGTCAGAACTGGGGTTCAGTGCAGCCAGGAGCTTCCGACTCCCTTCTGCTAGGGAAAGCCTGTGGCAACCTCTGCAGTCTTTGTGCACACTTACGTGCGTGCATGCTTCTAGACCCCTGCCCGCTGGGGCTCCCCAGGCTCTCGCCCTGGTCTCTGAGTTTCCGAGTCTCTGAGTGCCTTTCTCTCTACCTGACAGTCCAAACTCCCCCTGTATGAGCCTGGGTCCATGGGGTTTCGCCCGGAACTGGGGTTCAGTGCAGTTGGAACTGGGGTTCAGTGCAGTCAGGGGCTTCCTTCCCTCTCCTGCCAGAGAAAGTCAGCCAGGCTCTCAGCAGCCCTTCCTCTCTGCGTGCACAAAGACCCTTTGCCGTACCTCAACCCTTTGCCATTCCTCAGATTCTCCGTGAGCTTTTCTCTTTCCTTCTAGTTGTAGAATTTCCACTCGGCCAGCTTTCCTGTGGTTCTGGATGGTGTCCATTCTGTCTTTTAGTTGTAGTTTTGAAATTGTTGTGCGAGGCAGCGGTTTAGGTGCTTACCTATGCCACCATCTTGGTTTCTCTCAGGATGTTCTTCTTACTATCAGCAATAGCGTCAAGTACAGGGTGCAACAAAGAGTACTGAATGGGATCACTGATGTAGCCCATTGTGTAAAGGGAAGTCGTATGGCTCTGTAGCCAGGTTTTCCTGTGAGAGTATCAGCATGTGATGATATGGCTTCCAGTTAAAAAATTGTGCCAAAGATGAAGCAGAACTGAATTGGCACTGAGGGCATGGATTTTTGTGTTGTTAGTTAGTATAATGGTTTACTAAACATAAGGACACAGTTACAGGCATGCTTGGTGGCAGCTGAGAATTGTGACACTCACACTCACTTCCAGGCTTCCCCACCTGAAGCTGAAGGAGCAAGCATTGGGAAATTACTTACTCTGTGTGTTTCAGTTTACTGGCCTGTGAGATCTAAAGACAGTGCTTGCCTTCCAGATGGGTGGGTGCAAGAGTGTCCAAAGAAACTGCTGGTGGGTGGTTGTGAATGTTGGAATCTTTGCAAAAGAGAGAGAGAGAGAGAGAGAGAGAGAGAGAGAGAGAGAGAGAGAGAGAGATCCTCCCCAGTCTATATGGTGGCCCATCCAATCAATGACTCTACAGGCTGGGCTGGCTTCAAGGATATACAGCCTGTGCAGTCAAAAGGCCCCATACTTGTTTAAGGCACTGTTGTCACCAATTTGAAATTCTTAATTTTTTAACAAGGGGCCTCACATATTCATTTCTCACTGGGCCCCACACATTCTGTAGTCAGTCCTGGCCAGAGGTTCTTCTGAGACAAGCCACTATTCATGGGATGGCATGGCTTTCTCCCTAAGAGAGTTCCTGCACTGTCACCGCCTCCTTCATGTCTGGGACTACCCTTACAGACTGGAGAAATGAAGTGAGTGGTGGTTCTTAGAAGACTTCTGAGTCCCAAATTGCACAGCGGGAAAGCTAAAACTCTAAAATACTCTGAGAGAGAAACCTGAGGCCAAGAAGATCTTGGCAAAGCTCTTTAAGAAATATCTACCCTGGAAAAACTAAAGCAGATCTCCTATAGATTGTCACATCTTAGTACCCCACTGACATTTCCAGGGCTTGGTTGTCTTCTGTTGCATCATTTCTCTGTGCAAAGCATTATTCAAGTTTCAACAATTTTTTAGAGTCTTTGGAAACACTCCATTTTACAACATCGATTATGTTTTGTTGGTTAAAGTTTGAACACACCTTGCTCTCAATGACAGCAAATTTTTCTTATTTTGTGGTTTCTTTTAAAATGTGGGTCTCAACTCACTTGATTTTCAAATGACCAGCATGGTTTGTCTCTTTGTTTGCGCTTGCCTGCTCAGAGCTTATAGGCCGTGGAGTGGCATGAAACATTTTGGATTACATGGAGGTTCAAGAATCCCTGTGTGTTTATTTACTTCTGCAAATAGCCAAGGATGGAATAGTGCATATCTATAAGAAATGGTTAAACAAAAGATTTGCATCTTAGAATTCTGAGGAAAAGAGATTACACCCTCAGGAAAACAGCTGCTGAGGAGCCCAGGGTCTGAGTTAACACTCTAGGGAGACAAGAGGAGGTGTGAGTGGTGGGTGAGGCAGGGCCAAAATCCAGGTCTTCTATGGAATCTACATTTATATGACATCTACAAGGATGTTATCACACCGATTTAGCCCTTGAACCTGATAGCTCTCCTCAATATTTCCCCAAACTACAAAATGCCTGGATTTGTAGATTGTCACAGGGTTTTGATTTATTTCTTGTTGTGTAGGAAGCAGAACCTCACATATCATAACACCTTTCTTTAAAGGTTTCCGCCCTGGAGAATAGACACACAGTGGGCTTTCCCTTCACCTACAACATGTATAGCACTTGATCTATATAATGGTTGGAAGAGGCAAAAAATGATTCCCCTGCCTTTTTTGTTTGTTTCTGCTCCAGTTTAGCATCAGTTGAAAGAGAAATACAGAATTCAGACAGATGGAAATGAAAGTACCAGCTTTGAGAATGAAGCTTAGGTCCATGGGGTACATCTTACCTCTGTACTAGAGTCATATAGTCTCTGAGTCACGGAGGAGGGAAGCCCAGGCTGTGGTGTCTCCCAGGGCACGAGAAGCCCAGAGTAGTCATACTCAGCAAAGTAGGTAACTCCTCAAGAGAAAATCACCAAGTGCTGGCCATTCCTGCTTTGTTCCTTTTCTCCAACTCCACAATCTGAGAATGAGAGAGAAGCTAAGAAAGAAACTCTAATTGTGGAAAATTCTTCATCTGAAAACATGAAGAATAAGGAATACATTCCCCAACAGTAATATAAGAAAATAATTATTTCTCTTGAACTTAACCTATGATGATATCAAAAGTGAAATGCTATGAATTCACATTCCAATAATTGAGAAAAAAAATTTAACGGGAAAAAAATAAATCCCAGAAAGAATATTTACTAGCTCAAAATTTTTATCAGTCATTTAAGGAGGGAAAAAGCTTATTTTCAAGAACTTTTAAGCTTACTTTAATACATATAAAACAATTGCTATGTTAATCATTACTTCTTATAAAAATTTCCATTAGAATGTCTACATGGTTATACTACAGTAGACTTGTTCTAGTACCTACACTTTCTTGGCAGTAGAGACAGGTATTTCTTTAAAATAGTCTCTAATTCATATTTATAATGGCAATGAATTCAACAAGGATGTCCCAAAGCCTCCCCATTTGTGTGAATTAGGGATGCTTTACCATGTTAGCAATTCCAGGCTGGCCACTCAGTGACCTTTAATGGCTTTTGTCATTGGGCTTCCTGTCTCCCAGAGATGTCTATTTCCATCCCACCTTTCCTTAATAAAACTACTAATTTGCCTGAGGTACTAAGATGTAAGAGGCAGTGAGCCTCTCAGGGCCATCCTGAGATGCTGGTCCTTTAAGATGGACTCACACAGGAGCCCATTCAGGCTGACGTGAATCCCAGCAGTGCCAGGAGAGGATTCAGTTCTGCTTTGAGTTAAGCTGGATCTCAGAGAGTCTCTTCCATTACACAGGACATTTGCAAACATGAAAAAGTGAACTGGGCTTCTTATTTCAGGGTTAAAGCTTTATAGTGTTATGGGACAAAGAGGAAGATAATTCAGTTAGAAAGATAATTCACAATGGCCTTTGAAAAATTGCATTTTTCAGGTCATCTTGGATGCAAAAAGGATACTGGATGGGGGCAGGGTAGTCTGTCTGACTAATTTATTCCCCAGATTTGCCAGTGCTGGGAAGGTAGGGTACCTGTCTGCATGTCATTAGGTTCTCTGTGGGAACGCATATCTGTTGGAGGAAAACATTTGCCCACTTGGAGAAGGCAGCAGCCTCTCTTTCGGGTGATTTGTTATAATGACGATGATTATTGTTGGATCATTACAGTTGCCCACTAGCAGGATTATAGTTAAGGATTTGGCAGTGTTTGCATTATAAATGACTATTTTTACAGCTCAGCTATAAAAGTTTACTTAGGTCTGAAATTTGATATACAAGCTTTCCATCCAGGAGGGCTTTCCTTTCAAATAGAATTTTAAAAAATGGTTAATAAAATTGGTCTGTCTAATTTTCCTGAGTTATATGAGTCTTTTGGAAAAACAGAAATGTATCATTTGCATAGGCTTTCTAACACATTTTTTTCTCAGTTGGCATTGAGTTTCAATGAGATGCTATAAAATGTAACTTATTCAAACTGAGCTTTGATGGATTGAGAAAAATGATGCTATGCCCTGCACTAGACAGAGAAAAGAAGAGGTGCAGACAGTCTTTGTATTTACCTTTTGAAACTCTACCTGTGGCCCAGAAGTGGGAGACCTTTTGGAACAATTATCACTGTGCATTTCCATTATGCATGTTATACCTCTAAGTACATAATCACCTGCTCATGTCTATCTGATAAATGAGATTTTTATTTCACATTTGCATTGTTAATTACAGTATATTACAGAAGTGAGCTTCCAGGCATCTGTTATTAATAGAATGTAATTTTTTTTAATAACAAGGGCACTTTAAATAGACAAAGAGAAAGCACCCTTTATTGGAGGCCACCCAGATCTGTTGATAGCTTTTCGTTTGGAATTTCCGATAGGTGCAGCAGAAATGGAGAGATAATACCACACGAATTGAAGCTATTGAGATAAAATATAATGTGACTTACAGTCTGGTAAGAGTTCAGGTCCTTCCCCTTGAGGAAGGAGTCACATGTTTTGCAAATGCAGAAGCAGTATGAATAGAGTTCAGGTTGAGAAGATGAAAAAATCCAACCCAAGAGTTCCCTCTAAATGTTTGACAACCTCTGGTCACAATTTGAGGGTTCAGTTGAAAGAGCTAATTCCAGGGGTCTCAGGACCAACATCTTTACTACCCAAAGATGCTGTTCTGATCAGGGCTCACTTTCTTTTCGACTGCCATGGCTGGGTCTTGTTGAGTGGTGGTATAGTTTGAAAAGCATCAGCTGAAAATTCTAGGAGCCAGGGGATTCTCCATCTGTCCATTAGAATCACCACCCATGTAGTGTTTCCCTTTCTGAGTAAATAAGGAATACTACCATAGCCCTTCCAACCTCAGAGGGCGGCACTGAGGATCAAAGTTCAATAAAGACACTGTGAAAAGCAGATGCAAGATAAAAATGCAAGTAATCAAGTAATGACTGCCTTTGGGAAAGGTTCTGCACAGGCCACTGTTGGATGCTTGTTCTTTTTGGCAATACCTTTTGCAGCTTCATCCACCACCGCCACGGAGATATAGAACTGTTCGAGCACCACAAAGAAACCTCATCCAGTTACTCTTAGTCATCCTACGCTCCCTCCAACCCCAACCTGATCTACTCTTCATCATTATAATTTTGTCATTGTGAGAATGTTATGTAGATGGAATCATACAGTATGTAATCACACAGACTGGTTTTCCTCTCAGCCCAATTTCCTTGAGATTTATCTGAGCTGTTGCAAGTTTCAATAGTCCTTTATATTGTTGAGTAGCTTTCCATTGGATTGCTGAATAGCTTTCCATTTTATGGATGTAGTACTGTTTCTTTAACCAGTCACTCACTCATGGAAGGGCAACTGGGTTATCATTTTTGTTTCTCTATAGTAATAAAAGCGTAATATGCTAATTATACTGGACATCCTTCTGGATGTCCTTTCAGACCACTCTTGCACAAATTTTGTGCATTGGGCCTCTAGTTATAAATAAAACTAGAAATCTGGTGCATGAAATTCATGCATCAGTGGGGTCCCTTGGACTGGTCTGTGGGATCGGGCTGAAACCAGCTCTCCAACATCCCCTGAGGGGTCCAGATTTCGAGAGGGCACAGGCCAGGCTGAGGGACTCCACCGGTGCACAATAAGGGCCGGGGAGGGACGCAGGAGGTTGGCCAGCTGGGGAAGGACCGTGGGAGGGCTCCAGGGTGTGTCTGGCCTATCTCTCTCAGTCATGATCGGCTAGACCCCAGCAGCAAGCTAACCTACTGGTTGGAGCATCAGCCCACTGGTGGTCAGTGCACATCATAGCGAGCAGTTGAGGGGCCTTAGCATATCATTAGCATCTTATGCTTTGATTGGTTGAACGGACAACTGGATGACTGGATACTTAGCATATTAGGCTTTTTTATATAGGATTGCTTTGAACATTCATGGCCAGGTTTTTGTATAAACACAAGTTTTCATTTCTTTAAGAGAAATATGCAGAAGTACGATTGCCGGGTCATGTGGTAAGGGTATGTTTAACTTGTATAAGAAACTGTCAAACTATTTTCCAGTGACTTTGTCATCTTACATTCCTACCAGCAATGTATGAAGGATCTAGTTCTGTATCCACACCAGCATTTGTTATTATCAGCATTTTTACTTTAGCCATTTCAATAGGTGTATAGAAGTATATGTTCTTGTAACTCTAATCTGTATTTCTCTATCAGTTAATGGCATTGAACAACTTCATATATTATTTACCATCCATATGTCCTCTTTGCTGGAGTATCTGTTCAAGTCATTTTTCCCATTTTCTAGTAGAAAATGAGATTTTGAAGACATTTTGCTCTATGTTGTGACTGTACTCTCCCTATGGTGCCTTCATGAGAGGTTGAAGTAATAAATTAAATTGCTTTCCAACTATTGTGAATGCTGGTCATGCTGTGATGGGCCACAAGGCAGCCCTCAAGGAAAAAAAAAAAAGCTGCAATTTGCTTCTAATGTAACTGTTTGGTTGTATAGTCCATATCTGTATGCTAGAAACCTTGGTTTTTTACCAGAGATGGGAAAATCTCACTAATTCAGAATGATGAAGCAAGAGGAAGAATAGAGTCAGGATGCCTCAAGGGAAATTACAGGTGAGAAGACTTTTTTAAAGAAATGTAGCTAGATTAGAAGTCTGACTCCTGTTGAGAAATCAAGAAAGTCTGATGCATAAATATTAAATGCAACATAATAATGGATGTAGGGGGTGATTAACTTCATTAAAAATAGAATGAGAATTAAGAAGTCACTTTATAAAAGAAATCTTTCCTTCAACTTTACTGTACATTCAAAATATTGACTTGAAAACTTTACTTGTCCAGATCTGACTCTCTTTCTTAAATTATGATATAATATCTGAAAATTCCCACCAAAGTTCATGTAAAAAATTAAATGGGTAAATACTAAAAAGTAAATTAAAGTACTCTAAGTAAAATAAAATTTATGATAGTCTTAATTTGAAAATTAATCAAAACACAAATTCTCTTTAATAGAGAAGGAAATGTGTAACTTAAATAGTTGAGGAATATAGAAAGACTCAATATGAACAGACTATTTTGAAGTACTTTAATATTGAAATCCTGCTACTTGAAGCTACCTCCTCAGACTTAGGCATCTGGGCCATGGCCTTGGGTCCTACGCACGAGAGACTGTGCTTTGGCCCCGTCCACGTGCTTCCCTCCCTTCAAGGAGAGGGTTCTAAGTAGTCAGTGCAACACCCACGTATAGTGAGCTTTTCCTATACCCTCCCCCTTCATGTACATCTCAGGTCCCAGGGACCTGAAGTTCCCTAAGCCTGCTTCCAGGACCTGCAAACACCAGGCCTCCTCCTCAGCACCAATTTCATCTCCTTTCCCAGGGCTAACCAGACTTCTGGTGTGCTCATTGGTCATTCAAAGGTGCCAGGGCTGGCTGTGTTGTGGGGTGTGGCTGCGGACTGAGTTTGGATTGCATGCTAGGATTCCCCATTCATGCACGTGAGGAGTACGTAACCTGTCCACAATGGAGCCAGGGGTGGAAAGAGATGGGGAAAGGCATCAGGCTGGGGTGAGGGGTGGGAGGTGGGAACATTTGTGCTCTAGCCCCAGGCTCCACAAATACCAGGACCAGGCTTGTTGTAAGAATCATTCTGCAAGTTTTCAGAAAAAAAGAAAAAATATATATATATATCAAGCTCTAACTCAAAATTCCCCTATGCCACAACTGAAATATTTCAATTTTTTAATTCATGTGGTATGTTTTATATCGTAACAGAGATACTCTTTTCTGACAACTCCTATAATACTTAGTCTGTACTGTGCAGTTCAGAACTTGATTCTATTCTGACACTTACCATGGGCTGTTGTTTCATATGAGTTTTATTTTAATTTTGTTTCAACTAGACTATAAGTCCCAATAGATAAAAAAATAATAATAATAAGACTTATGACTCTGTGGTATGAACCTACTATGTCTAGCAGAATTTTGAGTACAGAGTAAATAATAAATAGTTGTTGCTTGATTGATAAACCTATAATGCCTTATAAATATGTTAAATAAGACAGGCTGACAGTTTTACACTTGAAGGGGGGCTGTTTCTCAAGTGCTAAAGAAAACAATATAAAATTGGGAGAAAGAGAGTAAAGGCAAAGAAAGGCATTTCAGCATCTGGCTTAGCTCAGGAATTGAACCTGCAAAAGGGGCTTTCATCGACCCTTTTCCTTCCCCATGTCCCACCATTGCCTCAGAGCCTTTAAAATTGACAGGCAGACCTCGTGGCATCTAGTAGACAGGACTGCTTTCAGTTGTAAAAATAGTGGTAAGTAAGGGATTTGAAGAGCTTTGCTGTTTCACAGCAAACAACTTATTTGTGCCCAGATCAATAGTAAATAAACAGTATGGCTTTGTGTGTAATTAGGAGGATTAGAGAACCTGCTTTTGTTATCTAGGCACAGTCAACAGTAACTTTCTCTCTTTCTGCTCTGATACTATAGTGTTTCCCATAAACATATCAACAAAAATCAGCTCATTCTCCTCAAAATCAGTGTCTCTGGTTTTCCTGAGGTTGACAGCATGGTGACTTGGAGAGTTAAGGGCTTTAATTCACCTTATACTCGAGCATGGTTTAATGTGGCCATTCTTGGGCTAGACTAGATTAGACTCCATGCCTGTACATCCAGGTTTCTTCTAAGAATAGGGCCACCCTTTCCAGAAAGCAGAGGCTCTCAGTGGGTGGTCCAAGGCCATGGGAGCCCTGAGAGTCTCGCGATGTCTGTAGCATCCATATTCTCATGAGCATCCAGTGGAGTTTTCCAGAGGCCACATGATATGTGATGACATCATGGCTCTGACAGATATGGACTATATACCTGTGTGTACTGGGGTCTTAATGATTTCTCAGTCTTAATTGCTAATATGGCAAATACCGATAGATAACAACCGATATAAACCAAAGCACTGTGGTGTCCTTTTTTAAAAGTGTAAAAGGGGCCCTAAAATAAAATGAATGACTCCCCGCATCTCCAGTTAATCGTAGCGTATTTCAAAGTTCAGTGGGAAGTCACAGAGGTGATTACAAGTTAGAAAGTTAGGTTTATAAAAAGAGGTGGAAGGAATTGGGATTGATCAGCCCAGAGAAGAGAAGCTGGGGAGAAGCCTTAAAAATGATCTCCAGGTATGTGAAGGGTTGATGCATGAGACAAGAAGAAATTGGCTTCAAGTGCCATGTATGAGATTGAAACTAGAGATAAAGAGTGATGTTCTGACAGGGGGTGTTAAACAGCAGAGCGGGTGACTGGTGGGCTTGTGGAATCTCCTGTGCTGGAGGTCTTGAGCAACTGGATAGATTTCCATCTGTCTGGGATGATTTAAAGGTGGCCATGCCAGAAAGCCGAGGGGATGGAACAGATGATGTCTTGGGCTACCCTTCCAGCCCTTGGTTCTATAATTAACTTGATGAAAGGCACTGTTGCGATTTGCAGCGAAGGGTTTAGACAGGAATGTGCTTGCTGATCTTGGGATAGGTCTTGTGTGGGAGAGCCAAAGGTTTGCTTCATGGCTGGTGGCGATCCCCTATCATCCAGTGAAATGATGGATGCCCGGAGAAGTCCATTTCAGGTCACATTTAGAGAGATTGGGCCCTAGCTCCCTGCAGAACCTTTCTCATTGTCTAGGAGCAGCGAGGAAAGAAATTTGGTAGGTTGATTTTAATCAGCTCTTGTGGGACCTGGAAGATTTCAAATATTAGATGTAGGTATTTGTGCATGGGATACTCATGATTCGAAAGGGGGACAAAAGTGCAATCATTAATTTCATAAAAGGACAGTTATCAGAAAGTCCACATAAAAAGTACGAGAATGATGCTCTTCATGTATACACTCTTTCAATTTTATGGTGTATAGGTGCTATCTATTTTCTTGTAGACATAGTAGAATTTCATTGCTTCCAGTTTTCAAAGATTTTGCATTTTAGAGAATAGAGTTTGAAGTTTCCCTGTGCAAAGTCAGAAATCCCAAGATTCAGCTAAATTCCAAGGTAGTTTGTTTCTTTTGCTTATCGCTTGAATTTCCATGAACAATGTGCCCGGGGCCCAAACAAGAGGAAGGACAGAATGCAAATTTTCTGGGGTTCCTGTTGGATGCTGACTTTAGGGACAATACAGTGGAAATCTGTGGAACTATCTGGGATAATGAGCTGGATTAGAGAATATAAATGAGATTTTATCTAAATGTAGACTCAATCACCATGGTCTATGTTGACACTTAAATATTTGGATCAGGCATTATCTTGGCTTGGGCTGATTGACAGAAAGCAGAGAAAGATGACAGGGCTGGGAATACCCCTTTGGGTTCTTTTAAGAGACGAGATGGCAGGGTAGTTTGATCAGATATCATTCAGGAAAACAGCCCTGGCAGATAGCAGATAAGCCATTGTGGGAAATGATTACCAGGCTCTATCAATCTCCAAAAGATTCTAAGAAGCTACTGACCTCTCTTTCGACAAAGCCTTGGTGTTGAATGAGATGGGGAGAGCAGGCCTGGGGCAACATGGTAAATATGCACTCTGTCCCAGAGAAGAGGAAAGTGGGTGAATTTCGTGGAAGCTATGCGAGAAAAAGCCTCTTTGATTTTTAAGACTCATATCATGCAAATACTCAATTAAAAGAAGGTACCTTCTAACCTTATTTTGGGTCTCAAATTCAAGCTCCTTGATAGGAAGGAGAGAGAATGAGGGAGGGAGGAAGAGAGAAAGAGAGAGAGAAAAAAGGTAGAGAGGCAAAGACGGAGGAGAAAGAAAGAGGGAGAAAAGGAAAGACGAAGGGAGGGAGAGAAAGGAAGGAAAGAAATTCCTATTTTTAGAAAGTATAGAATTAACCTAGGAAAAGTACTAGTCCAGAATATACCAAATAAAATATCGCAGATGTAACTTTACAATGAGCTTGATAATGTCTAATTTTTTTCCTAACCACCATTGGCGGCCAGCTAAAATAAGGAGGTAAGGACAAACTGCTGGGTAAAAGCTTATTCCCTTTGTGGATTAAGAAGGAAATATTTTCTCCTTGGGCTCTTGTGACTATGAAGATCTGAATAAGACTTTACAGCTGGAAAAGAAATGTTGCTGATTTGCTTACTTTTGTGTATTTTTTAAGAGCTCCATTCTAACTTAGGCAATGATAGCCTCAGCTAGAGGCTAAGGGTACGCTGCATTAAGGAACTTCACAGTTTGGCACTTTGACCTTCCTTCATTTATCAAAAAAATTTTTTCAAGCCCCTATACTCTTTGCTCTGCTTTCCCCCAATGTGGTCCAGCCGGCTTTACTCATTCTCCAAGACTCAGTTCTCATTCCTTTGTGGCCTTGATACCTACCCAGAGTCCCAGGGTGCCACGTACACCCCCCATAACCTTATCCGAAGACTTACTGCTATTTACTTTGCACGAGAGTTACCCATGTGTACGCCCAAGCTTGTCATTCAACGTGTGCTCCCACAGGGCAGGGGCAAATTATTTTTTTCAGATCTGAGCCTTATGCCTAGTAGTTACCCAATTAATGTTTACTACTGAGTCAAATTTGATTTAATATCTTTTTTCCAGAAAAGGAACAAGAGTCAGATGCTATTAGTGCATTTCACTTATGGAAGTACATTTAGTAGACAATTCAGTAAAAGAACATATCTTACATATTAAAAAATAGAGCTAATGGGAAAATCCATTTCTACATGCATATTCATCCAATAGGACAGTGTCTGAAAAAAATGCATGCATAAGCGTGTACATGTATGTACATACTTACATACAGATGCAGGCAATTCGTATCTACATTTTAGTTTTTTAGCCACAAACCACATAAAATCAAGAACCACTAGAATTAAACAAAACATTTAGAATGTCATATTAAAATCCTTGGTGAATAATATTCTAATTTTCATATGGAAAACAAAATGAGAAAGAGTAGAAAAACAAGTAAAATGATCACTCTGTATCTTCCTAAAAATACTGTGCTTTGAAAGGCTGATATATTTTCTAAATTTTTATACTTCTAATATAAAAAAGATGAAAAGATGGCAAAGAGATGTAAAGATGACATTAAAAAGTAATATAATCACTGGTTTTATTTTCCTCTGTCCTTTACGTGGGGAAAGTAACAAATTATTTTCAAGGGAGGAACATGACATTTCCACAGATGGGTACTTCCTGGTACAAATGTAAATTGCAGAGCAAATAACTTTTTCTTTTTCCATGGGAAATGGTCTCTGTAGTTATACAAAGCATACTGTCAGAGGATAAGAAACATGAAAAAACACTTTGCATACTTATAGTTGAAGTAGATATAGTTATGTTAGGTTTCTGTGTCACCTTTGTATTTATTCTCTCTGTTTCTGATTTTTCCACATTGTTTTTGGAATCAGGTTTCAAACTTGAATTAATGTCTGCTCTTTGTGAAGTTAGATGTGTGAGGGTATGTGCAAGTGTATTTTACACCATATTTTTTGAATTTTCATTTGAGAGATTTGTTTTCTAAAATTCACTATACTTGACAGCATAGCCCTTTTTTTTTCTTCTGGGGTCAGAAATCAACCATTCCAATTCTGATGTTTTAACATGTGGAATCAGAAACCTGTAGTGGCTCCCGAAGCCTGCCAGGAACAGAACTTAGACTGAAACTTGGGTATATTCTCTATACTCCCCTTAAAAATATATTTCACATTGATTTGCTTATTTTCCAGCAAAATCATGTCCTTTGAAGAAACCCTGTCATTCAGAACATTAGTAAAAAGTACAGAATCTGAGATCTAAGGAACCTGGGCTCTAGAAAGATGGGCTTAAAGGCACTGCTCGTTTTGTCCTTCAGTTCTCTAGAAGGTCCTGGGAGAAGCACTTTCAACCTTGACATGAGCAGGATTCTCAGTGTAGAATGGACTCCATGTCTGGTGAGACCACAATGAAGTGTGTTGAAAGCCATTAGCAATTAAGAGCATGGTTCCAGCCACTTTGCTTTATGGTATATTTCATGCTGCTCATGCATAGTGGGTAATACACATGGATTCAGCATAAATTTAATTTTGCACATTAAGTAAAGTGCAATAGATAAATTATGCCTGAAGAGGAGCCACCAGCTGCTCTAGCCACTTCAACTAATGCACCCCAGAGGTGCCTGAGCACATCAGTTGTGTCGAACCATTAATACATCCTGGATATCTGCATGGGTACATTGGCCCTCTGGAGCCAGGAGTAGCCTCCTGGCTGTCAGGGAGGGGCTGGAGCAAGGAGCTCCTGGGCTGACCTGCCCCTGCCCGACTCCACCCCCTGCACCCTGGGCTCTTGATCCTGCTTTGCCATGCCCGGCCTCTGTCTCATTCAAGGGCTTGGTGGAAGGATCCTAGACAGGATTTTCTCATGACCTGGGGAAGTGAGAAGGAGTGGGAGGGACCCCAGTCATCCCTCCTCCCGGGCTTAGTGAAAGGATCCAGAATCCATATGCGAGGGCCTTCCACTGGGGATTCAGAAATCGGAAAGGATGCATTACCGCAAAGATGGCTGAATTAGAGCTGCTGGGGGAACACTTACTTTTGAATTTCTTGGCATCCTTGGACCTCATTTCTCAACCTTAATGTTCACTTTATGGTCATTTTTTTGTATTTAATATATCTACATCCCATAGAGGGAATTGAAGCAGAACACTCTGAGGGCTTTAAGGAAGAAAACAGATCTCCACTCTGTGGCAGGATTCATTCCTGTGGCTGGGAACGGTGATGACATGCTTTAAGTTATTTGAGATGAGTAAGCAGTTACAAGTTCCACTGGAAATGTGGCTCCGAAGGTTTTCAGCCAAACCCTGATAATGGAAGTTTCATCCTCTTGGCCACCCCCTCCCGGGGCCCCTGTGACTGCACCTGTTCCAGGCTTGTGCTCTTTCCCACGAGGTAGGGAGGAACGCCTCGTTGGCGCCTGTCATCATGTCCTCCTGCCCATCGCAAGCACCCTGCTAGGACTGGCTTTCTCCTAATAGTCCCTTTACCATGTCCTTTCCTGGGCTGAACGGACTCCATTGGTGGCTGCTGTAGCTTAGAAAAGACATGCCCAAACACTGGGCACCCTGTGACAAAGGCAAATGAGACAGTTAAAGAGTAGTAACAAGGCACACCTTACCACGAGTCAGACTCCATGCTCACCCCTTTACTTGCATCATCTATCTAAGTTTTCTTGGGAACCCTATGATTTTCATTTTGCAGAGGAGCAACCTGAGGTTTTGAAACTCGTCACTCGCCCAAGGGCAGATGCTGCTAGTAAAAAGCACAGAACCAGGGTTCACATCCAGAGAGCTCTATTTAGGACCCACGTTCTTCACCATCACACCATTCTCTCTTATACTGCACATTAGTATATTTTGTCCCTGAGCTGTGATTTTTCTTTCCCTGCAAATTGGCTTAGGTTTTCTCCAGCCCGTTTTTTTTTACAGACAAAGTCGATCATTCTGCTTTTCAATGGAAACTTTCTTTTGAAAGGACACTAATAAGCATGTTCTTCACATAGGAAGTCTATTCATGACGAATCATTTCTGTTTCCTCTGATGTTCCAGAGGAAGATCTTGAGATAGGAGGGGAGAGAGAGACTCCTATTACCCATTTGTTTGTTGACTGATTTATAAAGATCAACTTCACTTTAGAAGCTTCCAATGCTCCTTCTAGAAGAACATACGTCACAAGAATGATAGATTTCTGGGTCCTTTGAGGTCCTTCCTTGGGCTCAGTTATAGCAGGGAGCCCTCCCCATGTCACAGTGAGGCCTATTTGAACCCGCTTTGAGAGCCCTTGGTGCACATCTCTTCCCAATTCCAAGTGCAGTGACATATTGGTAGCTTGAAGTTGGTCATGGTCGGCATCCTTGTATCACAGAACTTTGTAAAGACTAAAAGTCAGGGCTTTTTTCTTTTTTGTAGAGTTAGTCGTGAAACATTTGTCAGGACACCACTGGGCACACCTCATGGCTTCGTGGGCCTTCAAGACTGTTTCAGATACTTGGTAGTTCTTTTTCCATTAGCTTTTCACTCAAAACCCTTTGAAACATATGAAGCACTATTCAGATGTTGGGTTTTAGCAATGTTGAAATTAGGCGTTATTATTAGGGCAAACAGAAGGTGTTGTAATAACAATGTTTCCATCTAACACTGAAAGTGAGCATATGGCTGTAGACTGCTCCAAACCCTTTTCCTAAGTACACCCATGCCCTACTCAGGAAAGAATAGATACTAAGAACATTAATAAAGGGAGAAGATGCATAATCTTTGGCAGCGATTATTGCTATAGACAGAAATGCTCTTCACCAATGGCTATTTCCACTTGGGATCCAGTTTGCACTGAGTAGGATCAGAGAATCTGTAAACTAGGCATTAGATTCTCAGGGTTCCACCCTTAACGTATCTAAAATTCCCTACAGGGTCCAGATACACTCAACCCATCTGCATGAGTTGCTGGCATACTCATATTTCATTCAGTGTTCTGCAGTTGCAGGCAACATAATCTAATTTAGGCAGAAAAGAAATTACTTGGTGAATTTTGGATGACTCAGAAAACTGATGGGAAGGTGGGAGAACCAGATTCTGAGAAGAAGCGGAAGTAGGGCAAACCAGTGCTCTTCTCTGTAGCACATGCCACCTAGATAGCCAATCAGCCACAGCCATTGTCCCTCCAGTTACTGCACACTCTACACAATGTTGCTGAGAATCTGGGAGGGACAGGACTGCCACCATGCAAAGACAATTTCTCCAAAGGGAATCAGGATGCATTGCTAAAATATTGAAAGACAGATGCAGTGTGGTCAACCTTTACCTCCCCAATGATCACTGTAATATTCAATGGAGAAGACTAGACACCACCATCTAGTTCACAAATGAATAATTTATAAAATTGTGTGAACTTCTGTGATGAAGGTCTGAAAACCTTTGTCATTCCTGAGCCATAATCTTGAGCAGGTTTTTATTTTTACCTTGAAACTAAAAAGTCCAAGACTCATATTTGTATTGATAGAAGCCTATGCACTTATTTTAGGTTCATTTGTGGTTCCATTTGTGTTTTTGTTGTTGCTGTTTTTGCTTTATGCCTACTTCTAATTTATGTTATGTAGCTATATATCTTACATGTTCCTAAGCTTCCTAGAATCCTTTTTGCAACTAGGGAGTATATAAATAAATAGATACATGCAATCATTTCTTAGGATTCTTTTCTAATTTTAATATCCTATTGTTCTCATTCAGAAAAATTGGATAGCCAAGTGAATAGAATATGCTCTCTTAAATTCAAAGATAGTACTAGAATCACCCTGTCTTGAATGATACTCAAAACACAGAGTTGCTTTTTAAATCTCTTTACTTAAATTCACAGGCAGAAGAAAGCAATACCATAGAAGTAAGAAAAATGGTAATTATTTCCCCAGAGAACAATAATTTTGCAATAAATTTAGAAAACAGCACGATTTGGCAAATTAAGCTTAGAGCCAAAGATATTAAAAAGAGTTAACTTTGTAGAAATAAATTCTGATACCACAGGCTTCAAACATTACTTTAAATGTGTTCGTGTTGGGAAAGAAAGTGAGTGAAGGGGCCCTCAGGCTTTGGTTTGGCATGTCAGGTTTTGTTCTTAAAGGCTGGAGGAGTAAAACCTTTTTCACACCAGGCAGGACATAATGAATATATGTCTAGAGCTGCACCTTATTTTGATGGCACTAGGCTGCTGAGGAAGCAATATTGATAGCAACATCCCCTTCAAAGGGAGCTGGTGCTTCACAGCCACGTTTCTGTGCTTTGGCAACCCCATATGGAACAGCGTTTCTTTGATCTGATACTTAATACTGATATTTTTTATGTTTAAATGTTCAAGAATAACTCTTTAAAGCCATATGCCCTAAGGTTAATAATAAAGGCACATTCTCACCTTTTAGAAGAGTATACAGTAAATCTTGGGCCCCTTCTGTACCATATACTTAGCAACAGTGTCTGAGAGGGCTCGAATTGAGTGATAATTCATTATGAAAACCTTCCCATTTAACCCTCTCCTCAACGTAAGTGCTCTTAACTTTTCAGTTGCTACTTGGACTTTCTTTTTTTTTTCTTGGCCCAGTCTCTACTGAAGAGAATCAAAGCATCAATCATATATATATATATATATATATATATATATATATATATATATATGATACCAATCATAACCATATACACTGAGAGGCCAGATTATTATGATCTCTGAATGCATAATAATCTGCCCACTCAGTGTATTTGTATCTCAAATGGGTACCAAAAGTATTCTAGACTTTTGCTGGAGATCAGCCACCTATTTGCCCTGAGCTTTCTATCAGCCAATGCAAAGGGGAAAACTGATCAGGTGCACGATTTATAGTAGCTTTGATATAAAATAAATGAGGTACTCAAGAGAAGTACACTGAGTGGCCAGATTATTATGTGTTCAGAGATCATAATATTCTGGCCACTCAGTATGTGTGTGTTTATACACACACACACACACACACACACACACACACACACAATAAACAAACACACACATGTCCTATCTATCCATCCATCCCTCTAGCAGATACTGTCTTTTTCTCTTCTTTAATCAGTAGAGAAATAGGACACATGGAAAGACAGAAGTTAGCCCTCTCTTGCTTAAGTGAGAAGCATTCCTCCTGAAGTGCTGATGCTGGCCTATTGTCAGACTACACTGCACTTTCTCATTAATATTAATCATTTCCTTTAAGTGTCTTACTCTTTGACTATCTCTGTTTTAAGGAGTGTTTATTTTTATAGTGGTTGCTAGGACTCCATCAAAGAATTCGAAGATCTCTGAAGCAGGAATGTGTAGGAAATGGGCTTACCTCGTTCTTTGGAGGTAGTGTGAAGTGGTTTTTGAAAGACCTGGAAAAACTGTGGTCAGATCTATCTATCTAAGTGAAAATATTTTCTACTTTAGAAATGAAGTGCTCTGGAGAACCAACCACACCGGCCCAGTCTACACTGAAGAGATAGTAATTCTCCGTTGCAGTAGAAGGCATTACTATCAAACCCTATCTAAGTGACTGTGCGGTGTGTGTTGCTAGAGATAACATATGTTCTGTTTATAGTTCAAATATTTTTTGTAGAAGAAAAATGAGACTATATGTGGGCACCCCAAGCTAATCAAATTGAGACTTTGTTTCTTCTCAGTCTATTTATTGGCTGATAGTCAGGCTAGGTGGCTGCTAGGTGGGGATGGAGAAGGCTCTTAGTATTTAGTTTTTGTTTTGTTTTCTGATGAAGTCAAAAGGGTGACTATTTGGCTTAGTAATGAGAGGTGAACTAGTTATAAAAGTGTTTGGTTCCAATGCTTTCATTGATTGCTGCTGATTAATCAAATCTCTGAGTCTAACTTTGGCCTCCAAACCCAGACTCACTTCGAACTTGCTTCCATGATACCACGTGCAGCAGATCTGTGATCTTGCCAAACCACCTGAAAAGAATTATTTTCATGCACACACACACACACACACAAACGCGCGCGCGCGCACATACACAAATAATTGTCAGTTCTTTAAAGTTCAGACTGCAAAGGTTTTGAATAATTAAAACCTTTTCTACATCCTTGGTAACATTCCCAAAGGTTAAATACCTTTCTGTTCTTGCATCTCCAGGACAGTTATGGGAAAGCGAATGAGTTTCTCCTCTGAAAAGACATGGAAACCAAGTCGTTTTTGTGTGCTTGCAAATCCTTTTGGGTCTAAAGAACCAGCAAGATAATAAATTGTTTTGCTAAAAACAGGAAGTTTGGCAAAGATGCAAAAGTACAGCTAAACTTTGGCCAGGCAACCCAAAACATTGTGTTCTTCTTTGAAAGTATTTCCAGCAAGAAAAAAAAGTGGAGTGCCTTGAATACATAGTTTAAGAAACAGCAAAGGCATCTGGCAACAGGAGCTGCCTGCCAAACTTGTGGTCGCGCTGAGCTTGCTGATGGACAGACGTGCCCGTTTGCAGGGGACTTATGTCACGCAGAGCTGGAAACCCAAGCGTAAATAAGACCTTGAGTGTTGTGAAGTCCAAAACCATTTGGGCAAGTAGTCTCCCTTTTCTCTCCCAGTACCCAAACCATAGAAAATAGTAAGTAAAAGAAAAGGAATTACTTGGAGTTTAGATAGGGAAAAGCTGGCTTCAGATTTCTCAGGGAAACCTCTTTCTAGGCAGGAGCATTCAATCAGTGGAGACACATTCTGCAAGTTGCTAGTTTTTTTTTCTCTCCCCTACTTTGCCCCTTTCAGATTCTTCATCCTCATTCTTGCCAGCTTTATTAATATGATTGTGATTATGTGGCATCTGTTTTGGACAGAGCCAAGAGGAGTGTAATTTCCACTTTAGCCCATCAGTCTGGAAAAACTTCAAAATATGGGCCAGAAAAAATAAAGACATTAACCCAAGACGTCTGGAAAGAAGAGCCCTGTGCTTCTGTTGGTTGGAGCTGTGGGGACCCTGAGTCATTGTGATTGGAGGGGAATGTGCTCCTCAGCCTGCAGGGCCCCGTCCAAGCTGTCAGGGGCAATGGGATTTCCTTTGTCCTTACTCTGCACTGGGGGATTTGGGTCTTGGTTTTGAATTTAGGATTCAAGGAGAGGAACTTCCAGTTTTAGTTCTTATTACTTACTAGGATGGAGGCAAGGGTCCAACTCCCTTAGTTTCTTATTTGAGTAGTGGGAGCAGGAGGCAGAGCATCCTGTGAAGGTCAGCAAATGGTCAACACCTCAGGCCAGGGACCTTGGGGACACCTGTCTCAGGGACACAGGAACAAGCAGGGAGGAAATGGCCCTTTCCTTTTTTCCTGTGAGATGGGCTTGTTCTGGTCACTCTTCTCTCTCTGCTAATTGGTTTTCCCTTGGATTTGAATTGCAAAGTCTTCTCTCTTGCAGGGAGCACTGAGGTGAACCGCAGCCCAGTGTACCCTGCAGTGGGGATATGGACTTCTGGCTCTGATGTTCTCCATTGTTGAGGAGTCAGTCTAATGGTACCTACCTGGAAGTCATGTGGAGAAGAATAAGTAGGAGAATGTAACCCTTTGGGGTCACACTGATCTGCATTGATCAACAAATGATGGCTGCTATTGGCAAGAAGTGGCTTCTTACAAAATTGTAGGCTATAGCTCCTGGCTCCTCTATAACTAAATAGATTAAAAAAAAACATACAAACATATGCACTATATGAATCTATATACTATTATCTATAAGCATGTATGTATATATATATAACTAATGTATAGATATATACAATATGTATATTTGTGTATGTATATATATAGTATGTGTATATATGTGTGTGTATGCATATGATATATATACACTGAGTGGCCAGATTATTATGATCTCTGAACACATAATAATCTGGCCACTCAGTGTATATATTTTTAAATGTTTTTAAATTGATTTGAAAGAGAGAGGAAGGGATAGGGGGAGAGAGAGAAGCATTGATGAGAAACATCTATCAGCTGCCCTTTGCACCCCCTATCCCCACTGGGGATTGAGCCTGCAATCTGGGCATGTACCCCTACTGGAAATCAAACCAGCAACCTCTCAGTGCATGTGACGAAGCACAACCAATTGAGCCACACTGGCCAGGGCATATATGTATATATTGAATAAGGAGAGAGGGAGGAGAACTCTGCTTCTCACCCCTCCACCCCACTCACCCTGGACTGGTTTTGATCTGCAGCAGGAAGGAAGTGAGGCTAGAAGGTGGAGAAGCTGCCTTTAGGGCCAACTTACTGACTCTGGGCATAGGAAGACTGTCTGTGAGACTGGAGCAGCAGAGCAGAGGTGACAGCCATTCTTACCACTCCTGCATGGAACCTGGCACTGCACTTGCCCCTTGAGAACTGCTAGCTTTGGCAGCTTTGGCAGGCAGCACCCCTACCTATACATTGCCAGAGGCTCAAGCCAACAGCAGTTAGCATGTTAATGCAAAAAGAAAACAGTGGAATGCCAGTGGACTTTGATATTCAGCAGGGCTGAAAATCAGCAGAATATTGCCCTGCTGTAGGCTCAATGGCTCAAGGCAATTTCCTAACCTGATAATCCGTTTACTGTTCACCAAACTTTACCTTTGATATGCCTGTAAGCATTGCTAAAGAGCAAATGTGTATTCAAGTAAATAAATAGCGGACCAGGCCAGAAGTCAGGGTGCCTCTTCAAGAAAGAGGTCTCTATCTGGTCCTCCATGCCTTCTAAGTTCATATTTCTTGTATAGCATTTTCATTTGTGCATCGGCCCCCTTTCAGATCCTGAACCTTGCCTTGAAGTTTGTGACAATACATGACCGTGAAAACTGCAAAACTCCCTCAGGTGGCTTTGCAAGTGGACTTCCCAAGAAGAACGGAGCCTGCACAGTAAGAAGTGTATAGAGCAAATGCCACGGTGATGCTCCTGGCAGGTTGGGTGTTCAGCTTGTGAGATGCCTCTGGTGAGATGGGGACCCCAGAAACAAAATGTGTTAGAGTGACTGCAGGGACTGGACTTCTTGTTTGAGCATCCAGGAGCTTTGGCTGTGAGAGGTAGGTTCAACTGCTCATAAGACTTTACTGTGTCCACAGCCTGGCCAACGTGGGGTAGGGGTGTGTGTGTGGCTTTCATATATGCAGTGCCTCATTCAATAAAGTGAAGAACATGGAGCAGAAAGGGAGAAAAGAGGAGAAATTGATTAAAGGGGAAAAAATAAAGCCATGAAAATCTCAAATTTTAAGAAACTGGAGCCTGGAGTATAGAAGGGTTACTTAGTGTTATAGAATGTGCACGTGTAAGGGATAATAATGTCTTCCATTTCAACCACCTCATTTTACAGAGGAAGCACTTGTGGCCAGGGAGCTTGTCACTTCTCTGGGTCACACAGCACAGGTCTCCTGGCATTTCACTTAGAGTCCCTCCGCTGCCCTTCCACGCCCCCCCCCCCCACCCCCCGACCCCATTTGCCTCTCCTTTCAATGCCTTGGAGCCCATGAGTGCTATTAATGAAGGGACAATGCTTCCCAGTTTTTCTGTCTTAGCTCATTTGGCCTACTGTAACAGAAAACCCTAGACTGGTTGGCTTGAATCATATACGTTCATTTCTCATAGTTCTGGAGGCTGGAGGTTCAAGATCAAGGTGCCAGCATGGGTGTGGACTGTGTTCCAGGCTGAAGACTACTCACTTCCCATTGCATCTCACTTGGCAGAATGAGAGAGAGGATGCAAGCTCTTGACTCTGGACTCTTCTTATAAGGCCACTAATCCCACTAAAGAGGTCTCCACCCTTATGACTTCATTTAATCTTAATCATCTGCCAAAGGCCCCACCTTCTAATACCATCATGTTGGGGGTTAGTGTTTCAACACAGGAATTGGGATGGAAGCACACAAACATTCAGTCCATAGCATTCCCCATAGAAAGCCCTTGGGAAAGGACCTCAAAGTTAGCTCTTCCTGCCTGGCCTTAGAATTCTCTGGGAGCTTTCCACAGTCTTAATGCCCAAACTGCAGAGAGATGAGATCAGGGTCTCTGAGGATGAGACCCTAGCATCAGTTCTGTGTAAAGCTCTCAGGAAATGGCAGGCAGGGCAAAGGACGCCTGTGAGAGGAGTGATATGTCGCTGTGTCAACCCAGGATCTGGGGCCTGGTTTTCACACAGCATCAGTATTTGTGCCAATTGCACCACTGGGTTTGTCACATGGTGATTATAGTATGTCAAGTCAGGGAGCGGATTTCTAAAGTCCCTCTCAGTTCTAAAACTCGAGAGTCTAAGTAGAAAGAAACAGATATTGTATTAGAATCACTTTAATTAAGCACACTGTTTCTTTATCCTACTTCCTACCTGAGAGATTCCCACAATTTCTTCATCACTCCTCAAAGGAAAAGAAATGAAAACACGTTGCTTGCTTAGAAATCACGGCACAGCCAAACAGCTACCTGGTGTTTTCGATGGTGACTGGGACAGGGGGACTTAATCACCCTGGGCAGTGCACTCCTTGGTCTCCGACCCCTGCAGAGCCCCGGCACACTCCCCACCACCTCACAAGACCTAGTTTTGGAAACACCAGCGTAATGCTTATGAAGTCACGCCCCATGAGGTTTGGTCTTGAAGAAGTGTTACGGCTGAAAGAACACAGTCCATGCAATCAGAAGTAATTTCAAAATAAATCAAGTCCTCCACTTGGACTTCTCAAATGCCCTGTGTGAACGGAAAACAGGGGTCCCCACACTTCTCACATTCTCCCTTTTTCTTCCCCCAGCCATTGCTCCTGAAGGCTGCACTGCTTTCTAAAGTACTCCCCCACGTCTCCTCCAGCCTTTGCCTCACACATCCTTTTCTCCTGCTCATTTTTACCCTTATCTCTATTAGGAAGCCCAAGAGCGCCCCATCAGAATGCAGGACTGAGCTCAGAGGAATGAAGGAGGTGAATATTCCAGAGCCAGAGGGCTCTGGATCACTTTGAGGCAAAGGAAGAGAAAGGCAGGGAACCCTCAGGTGCTGCCGACTGTTACCGCTTTACACAGAAGTCCATGATGAAGTTGCTGAAGGTCCACACAGGCCATTGCTGGGAATCATGAGGTGCTTGGGGCTGAAGGAGAGAGAGAGGGGGAGAGGGAGAGAGAGAGGGAGAGAGAGAGAGACATGGACCTTGGTTGCTTGGGAGCAGAGAGCTGGCTTGAGTGACCTCTTGAAGTTCTTCCCTACTGGGGACTTGTCATCCCCTCATGTTTCACACATGGAAATATATTTGGCAGCATCTCATGCTGTGCTCCCTGAGTATCACTGTCTTCAAGTAGAGCTGGCTGTAAACCCCAAGTTCCGTGAGGCTCACTGAATACAGTCCTCTGGTGAAGATGTTAGAAACAGGTTGAGTGAGCTTGGTTTAATGTTTCCTCAGAGTTTTCCTGAACACAGGGAAGAGCTCTCTTTTTTTCCTTGGTTTATTTATTGCCCAAATCTTCTTTTTCTTTTACTGTACCCCTTGGGGTCAAGGCTGAGGGGCTCCAGAGAAAGCTCGACAGCCATGATGTCATCTTATGAACAGAAAGTTTCATGCACTTCCTCTGTGAATGTTGAGGATACGCTGTAGCATGACAAGGAGCCAGGCTCTGAAGATGGTTGGGAGCCCTCTTTGGAGTGACTCAGAACGAAAAGAGCCATGTGCAGTCATCAAACACTAATTATTCTGATATGGAATAGGGGGGACAGCCACTGCTGCCTAGGTCATACACCATGTGTGTTTGTACCAGCTGCACATTGCCCAGGACTGGTTTTTCTCCCTGCCCCACTGACAGCAGCCTCATGTCAGGGTGGGAGGCTCAGAGCCTGGAAAGCCACTCAAGGGGGCCCCAAGCCAAGTAGCCACAGGGACTTAGGGAAGCAGGAAAATTTTATCCTTCAAAAACCTGTTCTCTACTTGGCAAGTCTTTTTGTGAAATTTGGGAAAAGATGGGTTTTGGAGCCAGAACTACCTGGGCTTACATGATGCTTTATCTTTGTGAGATCAAGCATCTATATAGCATGAATATTAATTATTTTCCCTACTTTTTCCAGCCATTAGAGGAATAAATGAGATAACATTTGTAGTGTCTGGCATGGTGCCTGGCTCACAATAGATGCACAATAAATGCCATGTTTCCTCTCCCTCCTCAGATACACACATGCACACACTTGGAAAAATACTTCAAGGGATTGATTACTTGTTTTCTGCAGCACCAGTTCCTAGCAGGCAGAAATAATGACCGTACAGAATTGAGTTCTTTCCAAAATACAGGTGAATACATGATCTCGAAGTAAATAAATTGGTGTTGGGTCTTTATTGTGGGGAGTTAAAGAGGTGGAAAGCTCACGCCTGAGTATACAGTGAAGCTGGGAAGACAAAATACATATACTGTCAACATTCAGAGATGAGGAATGAAGACATTTGAGTCCTGTTCCTGCCTAGTTTTGTTATTAAGGCTCCCAAACATGCCACCAGCCACCCTAAGGCAGCTAGTTCCCATGCTCCTCTTGTGTGAGGCCGTATGTAGCCTCTCTTTCCCCGGGCCACTCAGCTGCTGCTGGGAACACCACCATTACAGCTCTTCCCCTAGACACCCCATGCCACTGCTGCTGCAGGCTCCACTTTGGCTCCCCATCTGTTATCGGTTTTGCTACAGACAATCCCTGAGGAGGCTAAGGCTGAGGATTCCACCTTGCCTGGACTCCAGCTGCTCCAACGAGGGCTGTCATTTCTTCTCTGCCCTACGTGGAAGATTCTCATGTAGCACCTGTTTCACCCATCTTTAGATAGCAATGCTAGTGATGTCCGGCTTAGACTTTGGAGTCAGAATGCAGGGGTAAAATCCAACTTCTATCACCTCCTTACTATGACTTTGTGCAAAATAATAATTAAGCCTCAATATTCATGTCTGGAAAATTGGGGCTAACAAATTCATACTCTCATTCTGGACTAAATGAGATGACATGCATTTAATTTAGCGCATAGTAGGAAGTGTTTTCTATTCGTATCTAATGATTGCAGTTTTGGGGTGTTAGGTGTGTGCCTAGTTTACCTTTTCTCTATCATATTTTCTCCAGAGGCTGGACCAGTGGTCATTTCTCACCTGGTCTTCCTCCCCAACTCTCTCTTTGTGTCCCAGAATGGGACATACAATCTTCAACTTAGCCCTGCAGTCTCCTATAATCACTTCTTTTCTTACCAAGGCTTTGCCACAGTTTTCCAATCCCTGTGATACTTTGAGACTCTGAATCCTAGCATCTGGGAAAGTTCTCAAAGTACTCAGCATCATTTCTTCCAGACAAACTGTGACCTTTCACATAGCTAAGAGACCAGTGAAGTCTGCTGGACATAGAAGTCCAAGAATGGATGTGAAGATCAGGCACCCTTGAGATCCTTATTAAAACCTGCAAAAGGTGTCATTTTGTTGCAAGAATGATGCAAATAATAAATGCTCTTGGAGTTCAGAGGAAAAGGTTTAGACTCAGTGTAGGGTGGACACCAATATGACAATCTTGGCTTGGATTTTGTCAGTGATGGACTCAGAGGGGAACATTACAATCATAAATCAGAAATACCTGCTAAGGTTCATCCTGACTAGCGGAATCTTCCAACATGGACTGCACGGCCATTTTTCCCACTAAAACGCAGATGGGGATGGACAGGGAGTGGGGGATGGGATGAGTTTGGTAATTCCACAAGGAGCTAGAAAAGACAGAGGGCAAAGAGTGCCATGGACAAACAAAGAGAACAAATGAAGATGAAATGGAAGGCAGAGGAGTAAAAGGACAGAGAGGAAGAAGAAAGAAATGTAAGAAACTAAGAAACAGAAGAAGCCTTGCTCAGGTCCCTTAGCTTAAGCAACTTCCATCAAATGCAACACACAATGAACATCTTAAAAAGATGTTGTCTCAAGTGTGTGGTGCTTAGAAGTATATTTTAACACTAAAGAAGAGCACATAGATGACACATTGTATTGCCTGGAAATGACATCATAGGTGTCCAATTTAGATCCTCACTGTCTGAACACTCTAACTTTAATTTGATAAAAATGAGAATTTGCTTGATTCCCCACTATGATCTCATCCTGGACCCACAATGACACTTTTTGGCATGACTTCCATAGATTTTCTTCTGCCATATCATAAGAAGACTGACTTGCTCAAGAAAGGTGATTTTAAAATATATCATTGATCTTGGGAAATCTCTTAAATTCTATGATATTTCTTGACTCAGCAAGGTCAATTTTTGTTCCAATGTTTCTATAGGGTTGATTTATTTTCTTTTAAATAGAAACATCATTCCTTCTTGTAACCTGTGAGCTATACTTGTTTTAAATTTAGTTCTCTAAGGTTTTCAAACTCATTGGACCCCTAAGAAAGAGCATCAACCTCCCTATTACAATTCCTTTGATGGCCTCAGATCCAGCAGTCCTGTTAATGAGCAACGTGGCATTGCCCCAAGGTGTGATTGGGCACTTGCTTGGGGCCCTACAGAAAAGCACCTTTTATACTTTTCCAGACAAGAGAGACGGTAAGAAGCTACACTGAGGATGATTTTTTAAAATAAATCTTTATTGTTCAGATTACAGGTGTTCCTCTTTTTGTTTTCCCCCTATAGCTCCCCTCCACCTGATTCCCCACCCCACCCTACCCCATGCCCTTACCCCCTGCCACTGTCTTCATCCATAGGAGTAAGATTTTTGTCCAATTTCTTCCCACACCGCAAACACCCGCTTCCCCCTGAGAATTGTCAGTCCACTCCCTTTCTATGCCCCTGATTCTATTATATTCACCAGTCCATTCTGTTCTTCAGATTTTTTATTTACTTGATTTTTAGATTCACTTGTTGGTAGGTATGTATTTGATGTCATTTTGTTGTTCATAATTTTTATCTTTACCTTTTTCTTCTTCTTCCTCTTCTTAAAGAATACCCTTCAGCATTTCATGTAATCCTGGTTTGGTGGTGATGAACTCCTTTAGCTTTTTCTTGTCTGTGAAGCTCTTTATCTGACCTTCAACTCTGAATGATAGCTTTGCTGGGTAGAGTAATCTTGGTTGTAGGTTCTTGCTGTTCATCACTTTGAATATTTCTTGCCACTCCCTTCTGGCCTGCATAGTTTCTGCTGAGAAATCAGCTGACAGTCGTATGGGTACTCCCGTGTAGGTAACTAACCATTTTTCTCTTGCTGCTTTCAAGATTCTCTCTTTGTCTTTTGCCCTTGGCATTTTGATTATGATGTGTCTTGGTGTGGTCCTCTTTGGATTCCTTTTGTTTGGGGTTCTGTGTGCTTCCTGGACTTGTAAGTCTATTTCTTTCACCAGGTAGGGAAAGTTTTCTGTCATTATTTCTTCTAATAGGTTTTCAGTATTTTCCTCTCTCTCTTCTTCTGGCACCCCAAAAATTCGGATGTTGGTACACTTGAAGTTGTCCCAGAGGCTCCTTACACTATCTTCATATTTTTGGATTCTTTTTTCTTTTTGTTTTTCTGGTTGGGTGTGTTTTGTTTCCTCATATTTCAGATCTTTGGTTTGATTCTTGGGGTATGTTGAACTACAGTTGAGTTTCTGTATATTCTTTATTTTAGACAGTGTATGCTTCATTTCTGACTGGTCCTTTTCCATTTTTTTGGCATTCTCATTAAGGTCCTTGGAGGTCTCCCTAAGCTCCTCAGAAGTGTCATCAAGTTTCTCGGCGGTTTTTAGAAGATTCTTGAGTAACCTTATAAATGTGGTTCTGAACTCTATGTCGTCCAGTAGTTTGCTTTCTTTCTTTTCTTTCATTCATGACATGTTTCTTTGTTTCCGCATTTTGGCTGCTTCCCTGTGTTGACGGAGTGGCTTTGTGTGTTAGGTGACCTATAGGGGGCAGTAGCTCAGCCTCCCCAATCACCTGATGTGGACGCTCTTGGTACACCCCTTTGTGGGCTGAGTGCAAAGTCTTGGTGTAGTTAAGCCTTAATTGCTGTTGATACGCTGGGAGGAATTGACCTCCAGGCCAATCGGCTGTTAGGACTCACTGTGTCTATAAGAACTGCTGTGCTGGAGACACGCTTATGGTGCAGGACTTGTTTCAGTGGGGCTTTGGTGCTCGCTGAGTCTGCCTCTTGAATTTGTCACTTATGGATGTGAGGAGTTGAAATCTGGTTTCTCATACTGACCACTAGGTATACTGGCTTCTGGATCTCCAATGGGGTGCAGATCAGCTATTGTCTGAGTCCACCCAGCAGGAGCTACAGCGAGAGCTACAGTTTTCTCTTCTTTGCTTGGGGTTTGGAGGTTTTGGAGCTGTCTGATCCGGGCTGCAAGTTTGTTAGGTTAAGCTGCGATAGTGCAGGCCTTTCTTATGCTAAAACTGCTGCTTGGAGCTTGGGTGGGTTTGTAGGTTGTGTGGGGTGGGGTCTCAGGACGTCACTAGGCTAGGGCATGGCAAACAGCGATGGCTGCTAGTTAGCCGGTTCTGTGTCTCCGACTGCGTCCTGTGTCCCAGTGCAGTAAACAATTATTCTTGCACGCAGCTCTGCAAGCAGGCCCCCTCATTTTCCGACCCGGTGGCAGACAATCCAGCTTCTCCCCGTAGGAGTTTGGGTCCCCCACGTCTCCCCAGAAACTGTATTTCAGAGTAATCGGGGGCTTATCTCCCCTTTGGGTTGAAAAAAGCAACGTCTGCCGCCAGCCCAGATCCCGCGCCTCCGTACCTCAGCTTTTCAGCGCTTGTGCACGTCTCAATGCTCTTTTCTCTTTCTTTCTAGTTGGAGAACTTCCACTCAGCCAGCTTTCCCATGGTTCTGGGTGATAGACGTTTTGTCTTTTAGTTGTAGTTTTGAAATTGTTGTGCGAGGCAGCAGTTTAGGTGTTTACCTACGCCACCATCTTGGATTCTGCACTGAGGATGATTTTAAACCTAATGTATAAATATTGAATACAAACAACTAAGTGACAGAAGATTTATCAATCAATCAAGAACAATGATAGTAATCAATGGATGTAATATTCAGATTTTGACTTCCTTTGAATTTTCTGGGCCCTCACCTCCACAGCCCTCCACAGTTCCTCTGCATGTCCTCTCATCTTCTCTGCCCACAGCCAGGGCATCTTGAAAGTAGGGGACTCCTCTAAGACTTTTGTACTGTACCAGTTGCATGAGAGACAAAAGCTCCATCCCCTACTAGGATAAGTTCATTGTGCTCTTGATTTACTTAACTCATATCCAAATTCTTCCTGCCAGGAAGAGGTAAACCAACACTATCTATCCACCTGATTTTGGATTTGTCATCACACCCCCTATGGACTCAATTGTTTGTTTGTTTGTTTTCTCTGTGAATTAGGATGATTGGGAGGATTTGCTGACGCCATGTATGCAAGGGATTTATAAGCTGTAAAATGCTAAATCAGGGTCAGACCTGGCTATAGTTGTGTGGGGTCTGAGAAAGAGTACTAGTAGAGGCCCACATACTGCATGTTAAATCTTTAAGTGTTATAAAAACTGGTAAGTAAAAATTTAAATCATTCTGCCTTCACAAAGACCTGAAGGGTCTTGTTTAAATGCAGACTTTTTTTACTCCTTTGCTAGGATGTGATCCCCTTCCCATACCTCTCTGCTTTCTTTCCTCTCCACCTCTATCCTCCAACACAGGACCTCATGTGGGCATGTCAGTTCACTAGTTCAAGCTCTCTCAACCTCCTCTCCAAGCAGTTCCTTCTAGGCTAACTCTGTTTACCTACAGGTGTGCCAGGACCCAGAAGAAGAAACCAAGAGTCATTCTGTTTATGATGCACATAATGAACCATGGAACTTCGTATTTTCTTTTCCCGTCCCCTCTCCCCTCTTCTTTTGTCCAGTCCCCACCTCTCCTCTCCCTTCTCTTTTCTTTGACAGTGAGCTAAATTTGTATTTGTCAAATTGCAAGGACCATTAAGAAGTCAATTTATTGAGATCATATACTTGTAGCATTTTCCTAGCATAGATAACCATACACCAAAAATATTTAATGGCTGAAGAATTAATTTTATCTTTGTGATTTTATATATTTTTTTATAATTCTGGAATTCTAAAAACAAATTTATATCCTCTGACCCTTTTGTTATTTTCCCAGTTTTTATAAATAAGTTGCAGCTGAGTAATACAAGTGAGACTTGTTATTGTCTCAATGCAAAATACTATCCACTGATGTGTGGGTAACAGTACTATTACTATCATTTATTATATTTAGTTAATCGAGTGCCTTGAGAATACATACAAGGTTTTGGGGGTGCAATTTTAAATTTACCTGGAGACTGCTTATTTCCTATCAAATACTTACGTGGCTTCCTCTCCATAGTATGATGGTTTAAGATCCAAAAGCTACAGGAAGACATTAATGTAGGAAATTATTGACTTGATGCAACTGAACCTTTGACTACTATTGAGGTAGTAGTCAAATATCACCACAGTTAGTAAGAGTTGGAAGATTGTTTTTTAACTGGAGGTCACAACTTAGAAAATGAAAGATCATTCTGAATTGCTGCTTTTAGACATTTGCCTTAGTAACATCAGTCCCTTACCTTCTTATATGGTATTTGGACACTTAACAATAAAAATAAGACCTAACTTGGATTAGCACAGTCCATGATGTGACTCACAAAATCTCTCCTATGCAAGGCCTGCAGCAAATTCATCACCGTGATTTTGAATGGGTGAGCATAAAGTGTTGTTGGGTCTAAGGATGAGCATCAGGGAGACATGCTCACTGGGGAAGGAGTAGAGGAAACCCTGTGTGACAGCCACTGGAAATCCAGCTGATGGTTTTTAAAACAAAGACTGTGGCACTTCTCATTGAATATGGTCATGTAGCCTGATGGAGGTCAGAAAAGGCTGTGATGAATCCAGGGTACTTATCTGGGCTTCTCCGAAACTAATCCCACCAATAGGGCTTAAACAATTAAGTTTAAGGCTTTGATATTTGTGAATTCTATTCATATCTTCTGGTCATAAGTTTGGGATCCAAGATGGTCATTTTTATGACACTACTTTGTTGCTGCTGTTTTGTCACCAGGGACTTCTCATGATGCCAATAATAATAGCTAACATTTGTAGAGTAATTATTATTTTTGGCCCTATGTTAAATCCTCCACAGGCATTTCCTCATTTAATCCTTATAATAACCCTATGAAATACTATTATTATATCTATGACACACAAAAAAGAAAATCAAGGCACAAAGAGGTTAAATAGTGTTCCTGAGATCACAGAGCTGAGAGATGGTGAGACCAGGTTTCAAATGTAGACAGTGAGGTCAAATACAAATCCATCATCGTAATCCCTCTTAACATCTAATTTACAGAATTCTTAGTGAGGGCTCTGGGCTTCCACAGGGTTGGGAATGTAGATCTGAGCTGATCCTCTGTGCACCCTATGGGACCTAGCTAACATCTGTTTCACACTTGTCAATAAGGAGAAAGAAAAGGGTGAAAATTTGGCTTTTTGGAAGCACTATGACAGTGTTCTGGGGGCTCTGAGTTTGAGCTCCAATGGAACAAAAGGATCCTCCAAATCATTTGCACCCAAAGGCTAGGAAAGGAAACAGTTGTCCCATCTGTATAAAAATTCAAGACTCTGGTCCAGACCTGGCAGGAGGTGGTGATTGATGCTCTGAGCAGCAGAGATGTTTGTCCTTTACCAGAGTCCATGGCTGTTGCTTGCATCAGGGCCTGGAGCAGCTCCAGAGGCAGGCTGGTCTCTGGCACTGATCCGCCAGCTCACCCCCTTCTCCCCGACAACCTGGGGCTTCGGGATTGAATGTCCAAGGAACTGCTGTCATACTGGCTTGAAGTTTCCAGTTCTACAAACCTGATCTCTCCCCAAGGCTTACCTTGATGTTGAGTCCAAGTCTAGTGCATGGGGCTGACGATGATGTAAGAGACAAATGCTTGAAAACTGAACTTGGATCATTTGAGGCTATGGCAGAGCTGAGGGCAAGGATTTGCTGCAGAAGTCTGAGGGGTTGAGAGATGGTGAGGGAAAAGTCAAATGAAGTATGTGCCAGATTCTCTAGCATATGTTCCTGCAAACTTTAATGAGCAGAATAGGCATTCTTTCAAATCAGTGCCCAGTGCAAAATGTGGTTTCCCTAAATGAAATGTGGGATAATAACCTTAATGTTTGGGTAAACCTTAGAGGGACAGTGGTAACAAGAGAAGCTTGCAAACTTTTATTACACATGAAATATTGCAACACTGAGTTTCAAAGAATTAAAATTTACTTCATTTAAATGATTTGAATAAAAGTCACAGTATTATACTTAAAATAGTGAACTAGTTTTTACACTATCCTTTTAAGATGCATAATTATTATGCTGAGAATTACTAAAGATGACCTTATTGTGTACTTTATCATGTGTATTGAATTTTTGCCTTGACTCTCTGCTAGAATTTCTAGTATCAATCAGTTAGTGGAAGTCTGGATAAGTAACTCTTTGAACCATCTCTAGTTTCATCACAATCTTTTCCGACTCCCATATGGCTAGACTTTAATACCACAAGCCCTTTGTCTGGATTTTGACTTTCACAGACTGGTAAGATTAAATGTCAACAATAATAATAACAACAGCAGCAGCAGGTATAACACATATAGTAATAATAAGAAGAGACTAGCATAAGGTTTGAAATTTAAAAACTTTAAATTTGCCTAGCCCATGTGGCTCAGTGAGTGAGTGTTGACCTATGAATTAGGAGATCAGGGTTTGATAAAAAAAAAAAAAACAACCCACAAACGAACAAATAAAAAAAAATCCTTTACATTTATTTTCTAATTGCTTAAGTAGTAGCTAAACATGTTCTCCTTATAAAAAGGTCAAATAATATAGATAAAAAAGTCTCTGGTGACAGCCATCTAATCTCAGTCTTCCAAAAAGGAAGTTTCAGTTTGCTATCCCTCCTTCCAGAACTTTCTCTGTGTATTTACATACATACATAGGTCCATATAGAAGTGCACACTTTGGATGGTTTGTTTATAAAGATAGCATCATACTCTACTTTAGGTTCTTTATTTTCTTAACCTTAGTGATTTTTCTATCAGTGTGGCTCTATTTCATTCTTTTTGGACTGTTGTACTTAACTCCACAGTGGTTTCTCAAACCTTCCCTATTTCCTTACCTATGCTTCTTTTTCAATGTGTAGATATGCTAGAGAAATATTATCAGACAGGCACAAAGATGGGTATGCAGATTACTATTTTTTCCAAGTAAGGGTTTTCATAAAGCACAAATTTCCAATGAACTCTCCCATTATTTCCTAAAATGCAAAAGGACAACCATACTTTCAAAGGACATAATTCATTATTTATTAATTATTGTTATATTATTTTCCAGTCAGTGAAAGATAAATACCACATGATTCACTCATTTATGGATAATAAAGAACATTACAAACTGTTGAACAAAAATAGACAGAGACAAAGAAGCATCGAACAGACTGTAAAACTACAGCGGGGAGGTACGGGAGGGTTGGGGGGAGGGTAAGAGATTAACTGAAGGACTTGTATGCATGCATATAAGCACAACCAACAGACTCAAGGCACTGGGGGTCGGGGGACGAGGGCAAGTGCTGGGGAGTAGGGGAGGCCGGGGGGAGGTCAGTGGGGGAAAAAAAAAGAGACATATGTACTACTATTTGTTATACCTTAAACAATAAAATTTTTAAAAATAATAAAAAAATAAAGTAGGTTTACAGCTGTGAGTATGCAAAGTTCATTCTTGTGTTATTATTTATTAATTATTATATTATTTTCCATACAAACAACTGTAAACTTACTTTTGCACCACTTTGTGTGTATTCAATGTTATATATGACATATATAATATTCAATAATAACTTCTTCAATATATAATGAGATGTCCCCCCCTTATTCATGCAGGATATGTTCCAAGACCCCAGTGAATGCCTGAAACCTCAGACAGTACTGACCTCCATATATACTGTTTTTCTTATACCGTATACATACCTATGATAAAGTTTAATTTACCAATAGGCACAATAAGAGATGGACAACAATAACTAATAGTAAAATAGAACAATTAAAACTATCATGTAATAAAAATTATGTCAATGCGGTCTCTCTCTAAATACCTTTTTATCTATATATATATATATATATATATATATATATATAAAAGCCCAAATGACCGTTACAACCGAACAGCCAGAACAACCAGTTGACCAGTCGCTATGATGTTTACTGACCACCAGGGGCCAGATGCTCAATGCAAGAACTGCCTCCTGGTAGTCAGTGCGCTCCCACAGCCAACCTCCCACAGCCCCTCCACCCCCCATGGCCAACCTCCTGTAGCCCCTTCCCCTGGCCAACCTCCCACCGCCCCAATCAGCCCCGATCGCTGGCCAGGCGGAGGGACCCCACCCGAGCACGAATTCATACACCGGGCCTCTAGTACTGTATATAATAAGAAAGCAATCTATGGCTTCTACGGCTTCTCTTTGGCATATCCAAAAGCCAGCATCACTACTCTTATGTTTTGGGACCATTATTAAGTAAAATAGGGTTATTTGAACCCAAGCACTGTGGTACTGAGACAGTTGATCTGATAACCCAGAGCCAGTAAATGACTAAGGGATGAGACACGGATACAGCGTAGGCACACTGGACAAAGGGATGATTCATGTCCCGCGCTCGACGGAGGAGGATGGTGCCAGATTTCATCTTGCTACTCAGGATGGTGCACAATTTAAAAGGTGAGAATTGTTAATTTCTGGAATTAACTTAAGAATTGATAACTTCTGGAATTTTTCATTTAATATTTTTGAACCACTATGGGTAACTGAAAACATAGAAAGCAAAACCACAAATAAAGGGGAACTATTAGTTTAATATTCATTACAAAATAAACACAAACAAATCCCAAAAGATACTTAATATCTAACACAAGAGACATGGACTGATTGAAAGAAAAATATTTAAAATTAAATTTGCATGTATTCCCAAGGTTAAAGTAAGTACTCTCTGTGTGAGCCTGAGCAAGTTTCTCAGCCCTTTGAATCCCTGTCTCCTCCTCATTCATCGGAATGTTAGGAAGATGACATGCTGTAGATCGTAGAAGGTGCCTGGCATGTGCAGAGTGTGAATCAGTGTAGGTCTGACTCCTCTCTGTCCTTTCTTCTCTTCCTCCCCCAGGAAGTCCTCCCCCAATTTCTAATCCAAAGTCTCATTCTGGCGGTTGGGCAATTTGGTTAATCAGAGTTTGACTAAGGTATTAACTGTCAATAATTGTATTTGCATTCAAATTGTGCAAGTTCTCAAAACTAGAGAGTCAAAACTAGTGAATCTTCTACACACAAATGAATGAATCTCTTAGCAACAGGATTTCAGGCCCAGAAGTGAATCTCTTGAGCAGGGAGAGATGCCTAGAGACAGAAAAAGACCACCATGCAGATTATTTGTTGTGCCATATTCCAATGCACAGTTGTCACTTCCTCTGGGCCAAGATATTTACTTTCTGATATGCAAGGCCAAGAAAAAATCTAATAAGATCTGAAAAGAAATGTTGTTTGTTGGGGGGAAAATAAAACCTGCTATAGCTGCTCATGTAGGAATAATCTCGGGAAAGTGAAAGCTCCTGGCTCAGCGTTGAAACTGGGTTTTATTTTCCAGTGGACTCTACTGTACAAAGAAGCCGCTTACAGGAATCTCCCACGGGCCTCCCCGAGGTCCTTTGTGAAAATGTAAGTTATACTTATTCTCACCCAGAGTGAGAGGGTCATGTATTGTCTGGAAACAATTAGAGGTATTTTTCCATCTTGATCTGACAACCTCAGACACACAGGCAGTTGTGGGGTTTGGGAAGGAGGAGCCTTGGAGTTGAAGTTCTACTGTTAACTATTTATCAGTTAAAGAATTAAAGCGAATTAAGTTGAATATACTTGGAGTCTCCAAAGGTGGGCACTGATGAAACAGGGAGGCTCTGAGAGGTTTAAAAGTCGCCAGGAAGAAAAATCTTGGAGCTCTGGAAAATATGTTGTCGCTACTAATGCTTTTCCAAGACCCGGCAGGAATATAGTCTGACAATGAAAGACTGTTCGGGGAACACCTGAGCTGACATCAGAGGCTGCCTGGGACCTGGGTGATGGCAGCGAGCCTGGTATCACCCTGGTTCAAGGTGCAGCACCAGAGCTGCGCCAGTCTCCTGGAAACTGCATTAGGATTATTTAAAAAGAGAAATGATGCTGGCTTACTGGTGGTTGGTTTGTTTTGAAAGAAGGCTGGTGTGGAGACAGAGGTCAGAGAAAGGTCAGGGGAGCCTGAGAGGTGCTGAGGGAAAATGGTCAATGTGGACAAGAGATATGCAAAACCTGAGACAACCTGGTTTTGCAAGTTTCCTGAAAAACCTTTTAAACGTTGGTTCAAAACTGAAGGGAGAGGCAAATGTTCCCCACCTTTCCCCTGTTTGTCAGCAAAGTCCAAATAGCCAAGGGCTGTAAAGGACAATTGTGTCAACAGCACAGGGCTTTGCATCTGCCAAATGGTAATCAGCAGAGGCCTCTCCATTTGCATTTGTGTCTGAACCTCACACACTGCAGCCTATTTTCACAGCTATGCTCTAGTGGATCCTTATGGTAAACTTGAGGGGGGCGTGCAGGAAGGTGACTATTCCCCCGTTTCAAAGATGGGGTGGGGAAATGGGGGCTCAGAGAGGATCTTGTAAGGTGTCACAGAGCTAGTGAGGGGTGGAGGGAGGGTTCACACCTGGTCCTCCCACTCTACTCAGTCCTTATCCCCACCCCATGTGGCTGCTGGGCCACCCTCCAGCAAAGAGCTTGGGCTACTCTGTGATCATGTGGTGGGGTGGTGAGACTGTGACCAATATCCGCTGCCCATTGGGATATAGCTGTCCATTTCTCCTCCTGCCTTCATGTACTCTTCCCCCTCTCCCTTTGCTTGTGTCTGCAGCCTCCATATGGAAATGAGCAAGAGGGACCTGCCTTCAGCTCCCAGCAGAAGCAGAATACAAAAGCTGTGGTGTGAGATGCCTGGGGTCCTGAGGCTCACAAATAAAATTCTACAGAGAACCTCTGCCTGCAGAGCCAGCAGTAGACTTGGTGGAGAAGGAGATGGCATCTCATTTTTTTCCACTGGGAAAATCAGAAGAGTTCTTGAGAATATAGCCTTTTAAAAATACCAGTCTTTCCCCCCATGGATAGAATAAATTTTTTTCTTATTCAGCAAGAAAAAAGTAGCATTAAAGACTAGAAATATGAATAACATCGATTCTTTGCTGAAGAAAGCTGGTCAGTCTTTTTTAGAAGATGGATTTATGTTAGTCACAGAGTCTCTTAATTTTGATCAGAAGGAACCTTAGAATTGATAATATGTCTATGATTTTTGAGTCACGTTAATAGTAAACCTCTGCCTTACCCATCCACAGTTCTGGTGCTTATAACAGTTCCCATGTCAATAATGCAGAAAGATGGACAGTGGTAAGCAGAGAAGAGAAAAGCAGGAGTACCCAAGACCAGGTACTGAAGCTCAGGTGATTAGTGGGACTTTTGTGTCCTGAGTCTGCATCTTTTCATCCTTTTTTAATGCAAAACTTGAATTAATGTGTTTAACACAGTTCCTCATTTCTTGGACAGTTTTGGAGGAGGTAAGAGACTGGCCCACAGAAAAGAAGTGAGAGTTGAGAGCTTGACAACAAAAGTAGCATAAAACCCACAAGACCTTAGAACCACAGATATTCATCATTCTTTGGCCACTTGTCTAGGGGCAAATACCACAACCCACCTCAATGGGCTTTGAAGTCAAGACTATTCTATTTCCCCGAATAACATCTGAACTTCAAAAAAGGAGTCAACTTAGATTCAGCACATACTTCTTGAAAAACAGAAAATTTATAATATTATTGAAAAATTATTTTTATCCAAATAGTAAATCTGTCAGGCTCTATTTTTTTTTAATTGTGGTTAAAAAAAAACACATAAAAATTTACCATCTTAACTATTTAAAAAAATTATTTTATTGATTTCAGAGAGGAAAGGAGAAGGAGAGAGAGATAGAAACATCAATGATGAGAGAGAATTGACTAGCTGCCTCCTGCAAGCCCCCTACTGGAATGAAACCCTGACCTCCTGGTTCATAGGTCATTGCTCAACCACTGAGCCACACTGGCTGGGCTTAACCATTTTTTAAGTGTATGGTTCACTCATGTTAGTGTATTTACATTGTTGTGAAAGAGACCTGTATTACTTTTTATTTTGCAAAACTGAAACTCTATACCCATTAAACAACAACTTCCCTTTCCTCCTCTCCCCATGCCCTGGTAACCACCATTTTACTTTCTGTGTGTATGCATTTGACTACTGTAGCTACCTCATATAAATGGAATCACACAGTATTTGTCTTTTTGTGACTAGCTATTTCATTTAGCAGAATGACTCCAAAGTTATACCAGGTGACAGGATTTCTTTAGGCTGAATAAGATTCCATTCTATGTATATACCACATTTTGTTTACTCATTCACCCATCAGTGGACAACTTGGGTTGTTTCCACTTCTTGGCTTTTGTAAATAGTGCTGTTATAAACATGGGTGTGCAAATATCAATTTGAGACCCTGCTTTTATTGTTTTTTAAAAGGTAATTCCTGTGCTATTTAGAAAACATGACTATCAAAAATAACTTTTAAATGAGCCCTTTTGAAATTTAAATTATTTACAGAGAGCTGAGTTTTCTTCATTATAAATGATTCTGTGTGGTGCATGAATAGTTGGGTTAGTGATATTCCAGGGCTCACAATCTTTATCTCCATCTCTGACCAAGGATCTCATTTTCAGCCATTGCTGACCCTCTCTCTTCCCCCTTCAAAATTTCAGGTGTTAGTACTTCATTCTTTCCTTTCCACGTGCCTCTGCTTCCACCCTATGACCTTCTTTTCCCCAAACAGAGAAAAGTCCTGACCTGCCCAGGGGCCCACCACCATCCTTACCTGGAGGGGACCACCACCGCCTCACCTCATTGGTTGCCATTATTATGTCATCCAGATCAATCACTGGGCACCCGCACTGTTGTAACTGCTGCTTTGATCATTCGTTACACTTTGTTAGTCCTCATCAGATCCAGGCCCCACTAATCGGAAACAGCGGCCTTCCAAAGCAAGGCAACCTGGTGACCAGGGGCAATTACCACATTGTTTGGTTTTTAAATTAGTCCCTTCTTGGTGCTCTGATCACCATCAGGAGTCTGGTGGTTCTGGGACCCAGGGGGTGTCTGCACTCTGCCTCCTGAAACCGGCCTGTTCTACACACACCCTGTGGTGGTTCCAAGTTGAACGTGACCTTGGTGGGCCGGCAAAACACAGTCCTTGACCAAGAGGCTTAGTCTCCTCACAAAAGAGAGTCCTTGCTGGGCATTCTAGCCCACGGGCATTTTCACACAAGACAATTCCCACTGTATCTATTTCCTGTGTGAGCAGTTATGGGATCTTCTATTAGGACTGAGCCCCATGGCTCAAAAGAAGTTTGTTCTCTTCTGGCCTAGATCCGGGAGGGTGCCAATGCTATGGTAAGGTGAGTGGAGGAGGACATCTCTTGGGTGTCCATAGAACTGAGTAGGAGCTCCAGCTTCTAGTTCAAATATCTGAGACCTGCCCTGGAGAAAGGTGTGTGAGGGTCATTGGGCAGAAAACAAAAGGTAAGTGAACCATTTTTCTTAATGTCAGTGTTTCCCACACTTCAGGCATGTTGGTACTACTTTCATGTTTTTTTGCCATGTATAATCCTGTGTTTTTATTTTTATTTTATTTTAAAAGAATTATTTAAAAGGCAACTGTTTTCTGTTTGCATTTCATCGATGACATCTAAAAACGCCATTTATTCCCACCCCATACAGCACACAACCCCAATGGTTAGCCCACAGATGAATGCCCTCATCCCTGGCTCATCCAGTTGTAGCTTCTGTCGTGACTTGGGGTGGGACAACTCGGTGGCCCCCAAAAAGCACGAACCGAATTGGGCAGATTACTATCGCTAATGTGCAATTATAGCTTGTTCCTGTTAAGGATTTCCATTACGTAGGTCTAGTAGTGCCTTTTCTTGGAGCAATGACTCTAATGGTTCACTGACAGGCGATGTGGAAGAGGATGGGAGTTTTTTGGCCAGAGCACTTTCTTCCCTCCCCTTGGCTCACATGGGGCAGGGTCTTATCTTCTCATGCTTGATGAGTACCGACTAGAGCTGAGTCCATCCTTTTCCTTCCCTCTCTCTATACTCTGTCCACTCTCTCCTAGGTCATGCATCAACCCTCATCTGTCACTGGCCAGAAGAGTGACATTCTTCTATAGGAAAGCTTTTATTCCTAAGATGTCCCTGTGGGGATCTTCAAACTGTGTCCCAGCACTTCCCAAGTTTGCTGCCTTAGATTTCACGTAGTGTGAATATGGTCAAAATAGGAGCATTCTTAAGCTACTTTTGATGACTTCATGGATGACAGATTTAAGCTCCTAAGAACAAATTTCATAGGAAACACATAAGAAGAAATGCACGTAGCTCCTGCTTTCCCTCTTCATCTCAGAAGCCGCAGTTATCAGAAGGGGCATAGTTCAAGCATGCTTTTTGATTTAAGGTAAAAAGGAGATATTTTGTTCTTCAGTAAGGCAGAATATATCTTAATGTAGTAATTGAATTTAGTTCTATTTAGTCTAGTGTGGTGGGGGTAGATCTAGAGTTGGGAAGGAAGAACTGACATTGTTTAATACTTAACAGATGGATAGAAAACAAAAAGTTTAGAAGATAAGAATGTCAGAGGTTACCAGCTGCTGTGGGTATACCGTAAATGGAATTTATTTGAAAGGTTAGGCTTATGTTTAATACATGTCTCTCCTATTATATTTTATATTTACAAATTATTCAGAGGGCTAGCTACCTTTTCTGGATAAGTCTTAAGAGGACTCCTGTATTCCAAAAGGATATTTTTGTGTTTTATGTGAGCTGTACCTTATTATGCAAGAAGATGCTTTTTCCTCTTGAATGGTAGAGAATATGGAAGTAATTTGTTAGCCTGTAAAGTCTATGAAGCAGCAAGCACTTCTTTCTATCCTCAGGTTTGGAAGTATGAATACCATGAAACAATTATAGGAGGGTAAGAAAACTCCTCAACATGTGCATTAATTTCCATGTCATGAGACATGAAATTCTATTTCTACAAGAGCTCATTAGGCAAGAGTACTCTGGAAAGGGTAAATTCACCACTAAAAATGGAGGGAATTACTCCATTGGAAGTTTCCTAATGGAAAACTCTTGGCATGGACTCCTCTTGCATTGTGTTTTGTATCTAATGTGAAGTCGGTCAAAATGATTGTAGGTGGTGAGGGATGAAGTGAGCCTGACAGGAGGAGCTCAGCATTTGGAACCTTCACAGAGTCTGACGCAGTGACTTCCTCAGGGATGTTAGTCAATGCTTAACTCATGGATTCAGTCTCTCCAACTTCCCAGTGAGATTCAGTTGCTTAACTCTTTAGCAGGAGTTCTTTTAAAAAGCAGTGAATTAGTTGTTGTCTGAAAGCAGTTTTAAGATATACTAAGTACTATTGTGGTTAAATTGAAGGAGACTACATTTATGCACACCTTCTGTAAAAACCATTAGATAATTCTTGGGGTCCAAAGGACAATGCATTAGGGTAAATAAGTAGGAAATAAGAGAAGTCATTGAATAGAAAGTGGAACACTTGACAGGAACTTCACGTGTGGTAGGATGGATTGGTTCTAGGGTTACATGAGATTGCCAAAGGAAAATAGATTTGTGGGGAGGGCAGTAAGAGGGGAAGGATGGCCAGGCTATTGATGAGAACCTGGCTAAACAATTGATGCGCCAGGAACTTAAATATAAAACCAAACCTGGTATTTTCCTTAAAGCACCAACTCTTTCTATTTTGAAAGCAACCCATATCCAATCAACAATTATTTGTTGAGTTGCTACAAAATTATTATTATGTTAAGATTTGTGAGAAAAACCAAAGGGTGAGAAATAAGGAGTCTGACTTCAAGAATTTATAAACTCATTGGGGAGACAAGCGTTAGATACAGTAAGAGACTCTAAGAGAGCAATACAAGCAAGAAATGTAGTTAAGGGCAAATGCTAAGTTTTATGGGGAAGGGTGCATCAGTGAAGGCTAGGAATCTTATTAATAGAAACTTTGGAGTAATTGCCAAAGGCTTTATAGGAAGGTGGCATTTGACTGAGGCCTTGAGGGACTTTATTGCTCACCAATTTTAGATGGAAAATTTTTCCACTTTAAGCCTTTTCCATTTCAGACCAAGACTGTTTCTCACTCTCTCTTTGTAGATTCTTCTACTGCTTCCCCATTAAATGTTAATATTCTTCTAGTTTTTTACTTGACCATCCTCCTTGTCACAAAACCAAATGATGGGTAAATTCAGGAGCAGAGAGACCCTTTTGAAATGCACACTACATCATGTTATTCCCACCCTTAAAAACCTTCGATGGTTTCCATTGTACTTAAAATAAAACTCAAAATCTTTGAGGTGACTGGCATCAAGCTTAATTGGCAGTCCAGCCTCTCACCGCCCACCTCCTGACTCACCATACTGCAGGCACACTGACCTTTCTCCCGTTTCTCAAAAGCGCCACTCTCTTCTGCCTTGGGGTCTTTGTACTGCTTTCCATCTTCCAGAAAGATTCCCAGGCTCTTCCTCTGGCCAGATCCCATTCATCCTGCTTGTCACAGTCCAAAGGTCACATCCTCTGAGGGGCTTTTCTGACCTAGAATTCTCTGCTCATCGTGCCTGGTCTTTTCCATTAAGCACTCACTACTATTTATAATAATATACTTGTTTGTTGGTTGGCATGTTTAACATCTGTTACTCTTCCATGTAGATGGAAGGCTCATAGGGCAGAAGTCATATCTGTTTTGTTCACTACTAGTATTGCTTGGCACAGGCTGGGTACTCCTTAGGGTTTTACAAATAAACTAATAAATAAAAAAGGGAAGATTCTGATAGTTTTGAATAGAGAAACCACTAGCTTTGTCAGCAATATGTAAGATAGACTGGAGTGAGAAGTAGCAGGAGTAGGGAGAAGCATTAAAAAACTCTTGCATCCATGGAGGCCATGGGGGCATAGGCTATCAAGGAGACAGAACTGAACCTCACATCACCCTGCTTGGCCCCGGAGGATGGCTGGTTAGCCAGAGACAGGTAAGATTCCTCAGGGAAGGAACAACCTAAGACAGGCACAGTCTCATAGGGGCCATCCGGTGAGAACTTGGAGGTCAGCAGAGGTGGGACACAGACCCTCACCCCCCCCAACTTTGCAGGGGACTGAACCCTTACCCCTTCTGAGGGAGGTCTCCTGCCCCCATGGCTGCTTTGCTTCCCATGCCCAGCTCAAATCGGGACCCAGGTAACAGACAAAGACTTGGCCGATAGCAGCTGCCCTCTCACTGCAACAAGACTTATTTGAGTTGTCTTGTACCCATGGTGTGGGGAAGTGGGTTTTTGATAACTAAATCCAGCCTAGCACCAGGAATTCTCAGGGCCTACTCAAGAAGGCAAATAATCCTTTCCACTAATATTTACAGGGTAAAATAAGATTGTTGTTAGAGTATTAAATTTGACAGTAAAATAGTAGTCAAGTTCTCAGACTAATTAAAATTGGCTAAGTGAAATAAGCGAATATTCTAGAAAAATTAATGGTACTGAACAAAAAGCTGTTCCTAAAGTAGTAACTAAAATTTTTATTGGTAGTTCATCTCATGTTAAAATTGCATAACATGTAATGAACCTAAAGCAGTCATATTTTAGTGCAAAAAAATTAAAATTTAAACTCTATCAAGACTACATTATAAAGTTTCCAAAAGCCTCCGAATATTTAAATAAAAAAAGGAGAAATAGTAGAAGGATATCATGTAAGGAAAAATATCCTGTAAGTAAATTACATCTAGAAAATTTTTACTTTAGAAAATTAACTTTCATTTGTAATGCTAACAGCAAGACACCCATGAAAAACACACATGGTGTCAAAACAAGCCAAAGGAAAATCCATTGGGCAAAAAATGAAAAAGGATCCCAAGTCAAATGTATAGAAAAGATTCCTTTATTAACTTTTGGTTGAGAATATGTTTGTATATTTTCAGAAAACAACTCCAAGACCATGTGGATTCCTGCAACAGAGAGGAATTGACAGGACTGCTCCAGCCATGAAGACAGAAGAGAAACAGTCCAGAGATGGAAGACGTTGACGACACCTTGCCATACTAGCAGTCAGCAGCTGTGCATCGCTGCAGGTTGCCCAGGACCAAATCAGAGCGGGTCGGACCTGCATTACCACCATTTGTCCACCATCTAGAACTGAAATATCGTTGCTGACATGTACACATAAGGAACTGTTTGACATTGAAATTGGGACTCAAAAGAACTGTTGGCCCAGAAAGAAACTCACTGCAGACTGATTCATTAGCCTCACAGCATAACCATTATTGCTTGTCTCATTTTTGGTTCTTATAAGTGTATTTCTAGTATCACATGATCTCACTCACCTAGGGGAAATAATGAACAACATAAACTGATGAACAAAAACAGACCCAGAGACAGGGAAGCATCGATCAGACTATCAAACCTCAGAGGGAAGGTAGAGGAGGGTGGGGGTAAGGGGGGAGATCAACCAAAGAATTTGTATGCATGCATATAAGCCTAACCAGTGGTCACAGACAACAGGTGGGTGGGGGCATGCGTGGGAAGGGGTTTTGGATGGGAATGGGGGGATGAGGACAAATATGTGATACCTTAATCAATAAAGAAATTAATAATAATAAAAAAAATCCCTTGCATCTATGTGAGGCTAAAGTATTTCAGGACAACTGTGATGAAGTGGGGATAGAAGCAAGAGGCAAAATTATCACTCTTATCAGATTATATTCCTTTCTACTAGGAAAACTCAAGAGAAAAACCTCTAAGGATGAATAAAAAAAAGTCAAACAAGTTGAACATTTTTAAAAATATGGTACTAAAATCATAATTTTCCTACACACTAACAATTGGTTTAAAAAGATACAATTGAAAAAGTATTCCATTTAAAATAACAAAAAAAATAAAAATATGAATAAACTAAATAAATATATGAATCACCTTAAGAAATATTAGGAAAGTTATAAAGAAGATTTTTTTAATTTCCAAAATTTTTCTTTTATTGTTTAAAGTATTTCAAATAGTAGTACATATGACTCCTTTCCCTCCCCCCCATTGTCCTCCCCCTAACCTCCCCCACCCCCAGGCACATGCCCTCACCCACCTCGTGTTTGTGTCCATTGGTTATGCTTATATGCATGCATACAAGTTCTTTGGTTGATCTCTTACCCCTCCCCCCGCCCCAACCTTCCCCTGCCTTCCCACTGAAGTTTGACAGTCTGTTCAATGCTTCTTTGTCTTGGTATCTATTTTTGTTCATCAGTTTATAATGTTCTTTATATTCTACAAATAAGTGAGATCATGTGATATTTATCTTTCTCTGACGGGCTTATTTTGCTTAGCATAATGCTCTCCAGTTCCATCCATGCTGTTGCAAATGGTAAGAATTCCTTCATTTTTACCACAGTGTAGTATTCCATTGTGTAGATGTACCACAGTTTTCTAATCCACTCATAGGCTGATGGGCACTTAGGCTGTTTCCAAATGTTAGCTATTGGAAATTGTGCTGCTATGAACATAGGGGTGCATATATCCTTTCTGATTGGTATTTCTGTTTTCTTGTAATTATTCCTACAAGTGGGATTACTGGGTCAAATGGAAGTTCCATTTTTAATTTTTTGAAGAAGTGCCATACTGTGTTTCACAGTGGCTGCACCAGTCTGCATTCTCACCAGCAGTGCAAGAGGGTTCCTTTTTCTCCGCATCCTCTCCAGCACTTGTCGTTTGTGATTTGTCAATGTTAGCCATTCTGACAGGTGTGAGATGGTACCTCATTGTCATTTTGATTTGCATATCTAATATTATTAGTGACTTTGAGCGTGTTTTTATATGTCTTTTGGCCTTCTGTATGTTAAGATACCTAGGAATAAATTTAACCAAGGAGGTAAAGGACCTGTACTCAGAAAATTACAGAATGCTGAAGAAGAAAAAAAGAGGTAGAGGAAGACATAAACAAATGGAAGAATATACCATGTTCATGGATTGGTAGAATCAACATCATTAAAATGTCTATACTACCCAAAGCAATCTATAATTCAATGCAATCCCCATTAAAATATCAATGGCATACTTCAAAGACCTAGAACAAACTCTCCAAAAATTCATTTGGAATAAAGAAAGACCCTGAATAACTGTAGCAATCTTGAGAAAGAAGAAAAAAGTTTGAGGAATCACAATACCAGATATCAAGCTATACTACAAAGCCACTGTTCTCAAAAGTGCCTGGTACTGGCACAAGAACAGACATATAGACCAGTGGAACAGAACAAAGAACCCAGAAATTGACCCAACCCTTTATTCAATTAATATTTGACAAAGGAGGCAAGAACATACAATATAATCAAGAAAGTATCTTCAATAAATGGTGTTGGGAATATTGGATAGATACATGCAAAAAAATTAAACTAGACCACCAACTTACACCATACACAAAAATAAACTCAAAATGGATAAAGAACTTAAATGAAAGATGGGAATTAATAAAAGTCTTAGAAGAAGCCATAGGCAGCAAAACAGCAGACATTTGTTGTAGCAATATCTTTACCAATACAGCTCTTAGGGCGATGGAAACTAAGGAGAAAATAAACAAATGGGACTACATCAAAATAGAAAGTTTCTGCACAGAAAAGGAACCATAAAAAAAAAAAAAAAACAACAGCAAGAAAGCCCAGTGCATGGAAGAACATATTTGCCAGTGTTATCTCTGATAAGGCTTTAATCTCCAAAATTTACAGGGAACTCATACAACTTAACAAAAGGAAGATAAACAATCCAATAAAAAAGATTTCAATAAATCTTTGAGTTACCATATTTTTTAATAAGAAGTCTCAATCTTATTAAAGGTGAATTATACCTATATTAACCTATAAATGTAAGACAATTATTTTGCAAGTGCTCAGTGGATTTTTACAAGATTTCTGAGAAATTATTTTAAAGTCCACCTGAATGAATAAGAATAACAAAAATGTGATTATAAAAAAAAGAAGCAATGTGGAGGAAGATGTCTTTCCATATATTAGTAGTTTTAAGCTATAATAATCAAAACAGCATAGTAAGCAGTACGAGAATAGCCAAAGAAACTATAACACCAAATGGAAAATCTAGAAATGAACTCAAGTATTTATTAAAGTTTTTAATATGATGACTAGATACTTCATTTATTGAAGCAAGGATAAATTATTCAATAAACAATTTTTATATACTATAAAATAAGGTGAAAATTGGAAATTAAATCTCTAGCTATACCAAAATCATTTAAAATATTTATATATAAAATATCACATGTAATAAATATCATAATCTACCTAATAAAAGAGTAACATGCTAATTGTCCGTACCTTTGCAACACCTACCAGCCAATCAGGAGTGAGTATTCAAATTAACCCAAAAAAAGATGGTGGGTTAATTTGCATACGCAGGTGCCAAGTGGCTGGGGGTGGGGCGGGACGCTTGCATCTTCGCCATGGTGACGACTCAGGTGTTCCACACCACCCCAGCTGCTCTGGGCCTCTGGGCAGCGTGGGAAGGCAGAAAGGTAGCTCCCGGGCCTGAACGGAAAGGTGGCTCCAGCAAGAGAGAAGGCACTGCTGGTAGCCAGGGGAAGGAAGGCCCATTCTTGCACATATCTTCATGCATGGGGCTTCTAGTGTTATATAATATAATAAGTGAAACCATTAAGATATTGTAAGAAAATATTCATATGATGTTGGGAAGAAAACTTTCTTTTCCAAATGAAAACTTTAGCAAAGACTTTATAAATTTAATGCATAATTTTCATTTATGCATTAAATATTTATTAAGTATTCACCAGGTTCCAGGTTGAGACATAGGAATAAACTAGACTTATAATTCCTTCTTTCACAGAGCTTGCATTCTCATAAAAAAGACAGGTAGTAGATAATGAACTAAATACTAAAATAAAACACTTAGGAATTGTTGAATATACAATGAAGAAAATATGCAGTGAAATTGTGATAGTCAGGGAAGGCTTTTCTTAAAAGATGTGATTTAAGCTAAGAGCTCAAGGCTATAAAGGAATTTTTCTATATCAAGAGGTAGGCACAGTAATCAGCAATATAAAAGCTTCTGATAGGAAAGAACTTGGCACATTGGAGAACTGACAGAAGTCCAGGAAGCTAAAGCAGAGTAGCCTGGGGGCCAGTGATGGGGGTAGGTGTAGGGTAGCAGCTGTGAAGAGGGGTGGTAGTAGTGTGTTGATGGCAGTGAGAGGTAAGTTGGGCATTGGCCCTCAAACAGGGTTTTGTGGGGCATGAAGCAGGTTAGAGTTTGCTCTGTCTACTACAATGGGAAGCCACTAAAGGTTTTTATGGAAGGAAGAGGTGGGGGTCTAATTTTTACTCTTAAAATATATGGTCACTCCACATTGCTTTACCAGTAACAGAAATTTAAGGGAGAAAGGAAGTTCTATGAAACAAGTGGAGAGATGTTTAGTAGCACAGTTACAGAGCTCTGAGAGTGCCTCAGTCACAATGAAGTAGGAGGTTGGGTCAGCAGAGTGCCTGAGAAGGGAGTGGGGCTGAGGTCTTGAGCAGAGTAGAAGAGTTGGGTACCACAAGTGAGGTGGAACTCATAGGGAACCTGGAGATGAGCAGAAAGATGCTCAGAAGTCTCCCAGGCTGAACAGATGTCATCAATGTCACCCACATCCATGGCCCTGTTCTTCAAGTATCAATGATCCTATTTAGACTACACAAAGAAAGATTTTGTTATCTTTGGTGCCATGTTCTTTGAAAACTAGAAAGCCATGTACCTGAAGTTCTTTCAGTCAGAATACTCACAAAATCAGAACCTGCCATTCAGTCCTTTCAAATAAAACTCATTCCTTGTATCAATGGTCATGGATTTCATCTTTTATCTTTTTGTTTATTTAACAAATATTTGTTCATCACCGCACCTCCCTATGTGTCAGGCATAGCGATGGGAGATGGGGATATAATTAGGATTGTGTCCCCATGGGACACCTGACAACTGATCCCACTAATCACTGCCAGCTTGTGTTCCCACCTTCCTCCGTTTGATATTGGCTGTAAATATATACACACTTTCCATCCGTCCTCTTCTTTCACATCCTCATGTACAAATTCTCCCTCTCCCAGACTCACCCTCTCTCTAACAAGTATACATTAGATTTTTCTCTTTCAATATTTCTTTGTTTCCCTGCAGCCTCATATATTAAATGTCTTAAAAAAACTATGCACACAAAGATGAGAATGCAAATGTTTATAGAAGCTTTATTCATAAATTCCAAAAACTAGAAGCAACCCAAATGTCCATCAATGGAAAAATAAATGGTGGTATACCCATACCATGGAACTGTGCTTGTCAGTATAAAGGAGAATAACACAGGTGAGTCTCAGAAGCATGCTGAGTGAAAGAAGTCAGGTTCAGAGGTTTGTGTACTGTATGATTCCACCTACATGACAATGTGGGAAAGGCAAAACAATGGAACTGAAAACAGATAAGTTGAGGCTGGGGGGTAGGGAGAGGAATTTGATTCCAAAGGAAAATTTTGGGGTGATTTAAATACTTTGTATTTTGGTTATTATGTGACTGTATATGTTTCCAAAATGCAATGGACTGTATGTCCATAAAGTATGAATTTTATTGTGTGTAAATTATACCTTAATAAACCTGACAGCTGAAAACTCCTGGCAGGTTGGTTTTTGTTTTTCAACACACACACACACACACACACACACACACACACACACACACACACCCTGAAAACAAGAGAAAAGGAGAAACATGAAAAGACAGGGGAAGAAGAAAAGAGACTGATATGATGGGAAAGGGAGGAAGATTTTTGTTAAGATTCTTTGATAAAGCAATGTAATTCCTAGTTTAGTATAATAGACGTATAATGTTTAACTGCCTAAAATTGCCGACTATATCTCAAAGATATGTTAGGGGAATAAAAGATCTACCATAAAATTTGAGAAGGTCTCCAAAATAAGAGTACATAAAACATTTAAAATACAAGTTATATCTATAGAATAAAACAAAGAATTGATGGCTCTCTCTCCACTTAGGATGTAACTAGAGGCCCAGAGCACAAAATCATGCAGGTAGGGTCCCTAGGCCTATCCTGCAATCAGGGCCATCTTCTGCCCATTCGCCAGTCCCCAGGTTGAACGCCGCCTCCACTGCCGGGGCGGGTAGGTCACGGGCGCACCCTGCAGCTTCTGTCAGCACCACAAGCCCCAGCAGCAGCGGTAGCAGCAGTGGCAGCCAGCAGCAGGAGCGGCACCCACGTGAGCTGGCGCACGAGCATGGAGGTGAAGTTGCCAGCACCCGTTTTCCTACAAGCCTGAGTCCCTGAGCATCTGGGGTGAACTGGGGATCCCAACGGCCTGACAGCCAGCCTGGTCCTCCCACCACCCACCACAGTTCCCTCATTCACCATCACTGATCCATCGGAGCCTGTGGGCCCGGGAGAGGGACCAAGAGGTCAGTCCCCAGTCCCGCCCTGCCACTACCCACTGGCTTCTCTGTGGTTCCCCGTTTGCCTGCACGTGGGGGTAGGACGTGGGAAAGGTGGTAGAGGGGAGCAACCGAGAGGTGGTCAATGCACCTCATGGCGACTGGTCAAGCCATCATTCCAGTCATTCCACTTATGGTCCCTGGCCTTTTATTATATAGGATTCTATTATGAACTCCCGCCAAGCCAGAAGAAGGCTTGTGCTCGTCTATATAACTGCCTTAGAATCAAACAGGTATATTCAGGCCACATCCCCAGCCTCCATATACATTACCTGAGAGCCAAGGAAAGAGCACTGGCCAACTCTTTCCCCAGCACCACTCTTTTCAGAGACACGGCCATACACAGGCATTATCCAGCTCAGGTCATGGTCAGCAAAAAAGAGGGAGTGACTTGTATTTTTGCCATGTAGAGTGTGTGATTGAAATTAATATATGGGATTATATTTGAAATTAACACATGGTATCAGATTCATTTTTCAATCAGAATGGGAAGCCACACTTGCAACACATGTGGGCTAGTTAATGTGCATGAGTCCAAAGACAGCACAGAAGATCTTGGTATTGAGGCAAATGATGGTAACTTAGCTCATAGAAAGAAGTTGGCTAAATTATGAGAAGAGCTGACTTCTGAAAGGGCGAGTTTGTATTGCCCTTTCAGAAAACTCATCCCCCCTCAATACCGTCTCCTATCTCAACCCCAAACCTCTCTTTTGAACACCCCCATCAGTGTTCTGGCTTCTTGCCCACAACTTGAGAATGAAAAGATAAAAAATGAGCTTAGTGTACTTTTCTAGGTATAAGCCCCCTTTCTTCTTCATCATGGGCCCAGGGGCTCTGCTGGGGATTAAAGAGTAAGGATCCAGTATTTTTAAAAAATATATCTTTTTATTGATTTCAGAGAGGAAGGGAGAGGGAGAGAGAGACAGAAACATCAATGATGAGAGAGAACCATTGATTGGCTACCTCCTGCACACCCCCCACTGGGAATCGAGCCCGCAGCTGGTGCATATGCCCTTGGCTGGAATCAAACCCAGGACCCCTCATTCCTCACGCCGTCATTCTATCCACTGAGCCAAACTTGCTAGGGCCAGTATTCTTCATAGAATGATTTGAGGTCAGTATCATAAGGACTTAGTGGGAGCCATAAGAATAGGGGCCCCCTTAGGTCCCTGGGGCCTGTTCCCCAGACTTTGGCCATGCTGTTTTCACATATGGGAAAATGCAGGTAGAGTTTTCTTTCCAATCTTAACATCTTCTGATTAAATCATATGCTTGCATTTCTCAGCCATTTTTGTACAAATATGTTTTCCTAATGAGGCATTATATTCCTATGAAATCAAGCTGCTTTTCCTAAAAAATAATATCTTGTGTGTTTTTTTAAAACACAAACCCTTTTAGTTTGTGGACAATAACATTATGTTATTTTAAAAATAGTACATGATGATACTCCCAAATGCTGGCAGCCACCAATTACAATTTATTTGTGTTCCAAAAAGACATTTTTGGAACATGGTTCTGCATAAAATTTACAACATGTGATAGGTTTCCAGGCTAGCCCATACAATTGTGCCTAACTGAATTAAAAAAAAAAAACGATAACAATATAGTTGTAAAGGTAAACAACAACAGCCACTGAAAGCTTTAGAAATTATTGAGATAAAATGATAATTTAAGAGAGGAAATAAAGCCCGGGAAGATTGTAGAAAAATAGTACCAGCAATTAAACACATCAAAACAAATAAAAATCCAAAGAAGTATTTATCACAAATATGGGTAGTTAAGAAAAAGAGAGTAAATTGAAGAAAAAGTTTTTAGATTGAGTTATATGGAAATTCTGTGTGAGTTTCCAGGCACTTTTGGGGGTTGAGAAATTAATGGCATGGTTCTTTACTGAATTACATTCCTATCAAAATGAACAGATTCCTGTGTGCTTCATATTGCTAATATTAGGCTTCATAGGGCTCACAGAGGGAAAGGTGATAGAAGAGAAAAGAGAAAAAAAGAAGGGTTTTCCTGAGGCAGGAGGAGTTAGTGGGTTTCTTGCAATCTTCTCTTATTGTATGAAAAACCCCATCTTCTCACACATTTCTCCCAGGTGGTCTCGTTCACACCCATGGATTGATTTACTGATTTTAAACAGATGACTCTCAACTTTTTGTTCCTCAAGCTCCCTTCATCTTTCTGAACTTCCAACCTACCTCATGCCTCCCATTGAGTTGTCCCATGGATGAATCAAATGACATTTGTCCAACAAGTACACTCCTTCCCAATCTCACCAAAGTGTTCCTTCCCAACCCAACTCACCCACAGAACACAAAAGAAAAGAAGCCCTCCTTGTAATTGACAGCACCCGTCCCTGTCACCTCCCCAGCCACCTGCGCCAGAAGTACTCAGGTCACTCCTTCCTGGACACCTGTGTATCTGCCCTCATAGCCTCTCAAACTTCCCTCTCCGATGTCTCTCAGCATTGTTCTCGCAGTTCACCCCCAGCACTACAGCAAGAATTACTAGTAAGTTCTACAGCCACGGCTCTCCCTGCCTGCAGTCTTGCCCCTTGCAGTCTGTTTCCAGATTGCCAACAAAATGACTGCCACTCTGTTCTAAATCCTTTGGGGTTCCTCACCATGCACAATAGGGCTGCCCAATGGGAGACCATCAGCGTCAAAGTCAGTGCAGGGGTGTGGGAGGTGGTACAAGATCGGGCTGGTTAAATTGCAGCATTCTGGGCCCTGCTCTGGGACAATGAAATCTGAATTTTGGGGGGGTAGGAGAGCTGGTAAGACCTAGTTTTGAATTTTTAAGCAAGTTAAGTGATTTAATTTTAAATGCACTTATGGCCCTAGCCGGCTTAGCACAGTAGACAGAGCACTGGCCTGTGGCTCAAAGGGTCCCGGGTTCGATTCCAGCCAAGGGCACATGCCTGGGTTGTGGTATCAATTCCCTGTAGGTGTCATGCAGGAGGCAGCCGATCAATGATTCCCTCTCATCACTGATGTTTCTATCTCTCTCTCCTTCTCCCTTCCGCTCTGAAATTAATAAAAATATATTTTAAAAAATAAATTAAAAATGCACTTACGTTTGAAAACCACTGATTTAGGAAATGACCTTCACCCTGTTGGATAGGGCAAAAGGTCATCCACGATCCTCAGCCTATCCACTTTGAAGCATTGTTTCCTTCCACTCCACACTTCTCTCTCCTACACACACACACACACACACACACACACACACACACACACACACACACACAGAGCTGTTCCCTAGAGATTCCTTTGCGTGTGTCTTAGCCCTGCCTGGGATGCCACTCTGGACCCCCTTTCCCTGGTGAATACCAGCCACCTCTCAAATCTGAGGGAGCCCATGGCAATTCTTAGGGTGCATTTTAACAGCCATGTTCTACGTCTCCTGTGGCTTTACCACCAAAGGAATCACCAGAAATTTTCTCTTCTCCAATCCTTATTTAAGAGTAAAACCAACTATCCCATTAAAAAATAGCACATAAAAATAAGCTCACACCTGCCCCCACTGACATTTACATCAGGCCCAAGTCTGAGTCACGTGGAAAACAGACTTTTAAAAATGGCTTTGTAAAAGGAAAAATACTCAAACAGTGAGAGTAATCATTATTATTTGTTCTAAAATCCTAATGTATATTTTTCTATCCTTTTTATTTACAATATAAAGTGCTTTTCTCAGTAAATCAACAAATATGAGTATTCATGTCACCAAGCACTGATGATTAAAAATAATTACTTTAATGGTAGCTGGCCTGGTGCCAAACACGATCAGGTTTTGCATTTCAAGCATGATCGTGGATAATTTACATCTCCTTTTGCACCAATACCCAACCACCCTTAATGGATTCTATTTTAGATTTTATGAATTAATAGAAATTTAGTGTCTAATTCCCTATTTAACAATCCACCGTTGGCTTTTAGAATCCACAGAATTATCTTTTTTTCTTTAAAGCAGGATGGCTCAATGTCACATAATTCTTCAAGTTACTTATTTAAAATGTGTAGCTGTCTGCTTTCTCTGAGTGGATGTGTAGGAATGGGACAGAATAGAAAAACAAAGCAGGTCCAGCTCTCACGTTGTCCCAGGGACCTCTTACTTACTTTGTGGAGGACCTTTGTGGCCAACTCTGCACTGTCTCCTTCACAGACAAAGCCCGTGTGTGTGTGTGTGTGTGTGTGTGTGTGTGTGTGTGTGTGTGTGTGTGTGTGTGTTTGTGTGTAGGGGAAGCAGGAGGTGAGCACACAATGGGACTTGCTCTCAGAGCCAAGCCTACTGCTGGCTACACTCCCCTCCCTGGGTTGGGAGAGCCACACCTTCTGTGGTCTTTATGCTTTGCCTACCAAAGAGCACCTTTCTCTGACTTACGATTAAACTACAAATTCCCCAAAGACGTTGCCTTCTTCTCTCCCCTGCCTATGGCCAGGTTACTTCTAAATTAGTGGCACATTGCTGATCTAAAAGGCAGTTTTCAGGTTACATGGGAATAAAAAGGAAGAAAACGACAAACTCTGTAAGCAAGGCTATTCCAAATACACAGTGGCAGATTAAAGCTGGTTGTGAGAATCCTGGAACCTATTATTCAGTCCCATGACTTATGTAGGTCAGTGTAAATAACCTCAGGCATAAAATGGTTAACTTTTATGATGGGTAAGGCATCCAATTTAAGTAGATGGCTCAACATGCTTTACTGTGGCTTAAGTCAATTTTTGATTGAGAAAATGGCATAAAGATTGGGGTAATAACCGAATCTCATTCCTTGTTGGTGAATAGGAAATCTGTGGGATCACTTGGACTTTCTAGGAATGCCAATTTTGCTAATTTCAACCTTATTTCAATGTCCTTTTTGTGTATTTTGTAGTTGGGAGAAGCTGCTTTGGTGCCTTGCTATGGATGTGTGGTCTGAACAGTCAAGTATGTCAACTATATGGAAGAGAACTGGTCCTGCTTCATTTTCAATAGTTAGTCTTACTAAACTATTAGTAACTATTATTATTAATCTCTTTTAAAGTATATTCAATTAGAGCAAGATTCAAAGATATAGTAAATTCTACTGATTAGTAAGCTATTTGCTAATTTTTTATTCATTTGCTCTTATTAATTGTTGCTTAATATAAATGGTTTTAACCAGTGTAGAACACTTCTTTCAACATATCATTTATAATTACACAAAATAAAAACATTTCCAGAGGTATTTCTCTTAAACCAATTGATGACAATAACATTCTATGTTTATATGCTGGTTATATAGAAGGAAATAAAATTGCATATATTGTCTTGCTCAAAATCATACTGCATTTGGTGTTAGCTGCTGCTTTGCTTCTATGATTTTTCCTGGACAATACATACTTGACTGGCTACTCCTATCCATCAATACCCAGTTATCCTATTTCTCTGACAGTTCCCGATCAGGTCATCTGCTAACTTTTGGCGTTGGTAGATGATCTGATGTCTGGAACCTAATTTAACCAATCCTGTGGAGAAGATGACATTATTTGAAGGCCTCTTGCCTTGATCATCGGGTTGTATATATTACTATGATTAACTTCCTTGATTGATTGAACTCTTTTATCATTTCTTCTACACTATTCTGAGGATTCCAGTTTTCCTGATTTATACACTTGGGTATGACAGAGATAGAAAAGATATTAAGTGATTGGATGTCACTGATCTGCTTGAACTGGTGATGTCTGGTTGTGGACTAGAATGAAATAATTCTTCACCTGCTCAACTCTCATCTTTAGCTCTTTGCCCTTGGAAAATTTCATTATATTGATGAATTTGCATTAAATGTTCCTGTAGTAATCATGATTCTTATAGCCCTCTTTGGAAAATCTTTTTATCCCACTTTAATTTTCTTGATAATATTTACAACCACCCAACATTATTTGTTTGTTCATTGTCTGTTTCTACCATTAGATATAAGTTCTATGAGAGTAGAAATTATACCTTTGATACTTAGAACAGTGCCTAGGACTTAGTTGGCAATCAATATATACTTATTGACTATACTTGTTGAATAAATGTTGAATGGATAAATTAGTCACAGGTGAGAAGGACTGAAATACTTAGGAAGGGATAGTACTAATTTATCAATATAATATGCTGATATTCATTCTATAAAAAAGTCTTTAGGACTAACATATTTAGGATGTTTTGCCATAGTCTCACTTGATATTGGGAAATAGATGAGGTATGGTAGCATAGTGTTTAAGGGCATGGATCTGGATTCAGACTGCCTATGTTTGAATCTGGTTTTAAATCTTACCATCTGTTCAAAATTTCTTACAAGTTCCTTAATTTATTTGTAATTCAATTTCATCTCTTCACAATGGGGATGATAACAGTGCCCCTTAAGGGTACTCAAAGGGTTGTCATGAAGATTATATAAAATAATATATTTAAAGCTCTTGCAAAAGTAATTTGCTCATGGTAGGCACAGAATAAGGACTATGTAGTTACAAATAACAGAAAATGCAACTCAAGTTGACCTAGCTGACTTAAATGATAAAGGAAATTTATTGTTTCATGAACTGAAAAGTTCAGAGGCAAGATGTGACCTAGCATCTATAATAATAAAAGCATAATATGCTAATTAGACTGGACGTCCTTCTGGACAAAGCTGGGGCTGTGAGGGAAGCCCGGGTCCCAGGTGCCAGAGGGAAGCCGGTGCCAGCAGCCGGGGGAAGGAAGACCTACACTTGCACGAATTTTGAGCTTTAGGCCTCTACTGTATTAATAAGGACTCTGCTTAAGTTATTTTTTGTTTTCTTTTTGCAATTCACTCCATCCCTCCCCCTTCCCTTTGAGACTTTATACTTTATGGAAGCAATGTGGTATAATAAGGTTTGACCTTACAGACACATTGTATATGACTAACAGGAAGAGAGAGTCTCTTTAAATAGCTTCCAAGGAAGTTTGGAGTAGTTCTTACCTAGAAGCAATAACTCTGATAGTCTCCTGACATCTCTCTGGGAAAATTCCATCACATGCCCACATTGACCCAAACACTGTGGCCTCTTGGACTGGACATATTGATTGGCTTAAACTAACCATATATAATTTCCTGGACTGGAGAGAGGCTTAGCTTGCATTGAAGCACTTGGACTTCATGCTGGATGAGTTGAAACCCAGACCAAAACTGGGGCACTATTAATAAGAGGAAGGAAAAATGGATGCCCCAAATAGCAAAAGTATTCTATTGATGAATAAACTATAGAGAGCTTCTTTAATCTTATTGATGCTATAAAATGGGCAGAAGGAGAAGAAATTTCATCACCAATCACCTTCACAAAACATTTATTTTGGTGAAATGGTTTACCTGATGCACTATAATGGAATGAGTGTTCATCCAAATGCATGGCTTGCTAAAAAATTTTTTCACTCCAGTCTTTCGTTAAGTTCTTCCAGCTACGAATACATTCTGTTATTTTATGTTTTTGTATTTCCTTATGTACAGTATGAACAAGAAGACTTAATTCTTTATAATCTTAAATTATATTCTCATTTTTATGAAATAAAAGCATCTTTTGCAATCAATTCTCTCTTATACAATAATAGGGAATGAATGTAAAGTGGTGAGATGATACATTTCATGTGATTTTTTCTCATAAATCTTATGTGACTGTCAATTTGCAGAGGATATTGAAATATAACCAAATATACCACAGTGACAAATGTTTATGACATAGTGTCAAGCCTCTTGTTTTGGAAAATGTTGAGGCCACTTTTTATTCTTGGTGGGGGTTTTCTTTTTGTTTTAATGATATGCATAAAAGACACAGCTTATATTGTAACCTTCTGTATAAAACACTATTATTGACATCTAATGATTAAGTTTTAATTGAAGTAAGATTTCAAATGGTCTATTATCTGTGATCCCAATATAATGATCACAAAGACATCCTAGAGCAGGCAATGAAACAGATAAATATGTTGAAAGACAGCTAACAGCTCCATTTAGCTCACCCATGCTTGCCAAATGTGACACACACAATTTAGCCCAGACTGATGGGAAGGGAACATAAAATATAGTCAGATTGTGATACTGCATGTTTCTCAGATGGTATTTCCTTGGGCTGAAAGTCAGGTATCTGATATGTCTAGACATGGTATTCCTGTAGCTTTAGAAGGGTGTCTTGCCCACACATAATATTTATTTTGCTTTAGTTTGGAACTTCTTTGAGAGAAGAGTTGATGGAGAGTCTCTGGTCTATGCAGTGTCTTGGAGGAAATGATTGCTTACCTGTCTACAGTGCAAAAAGAGAGTGAGAAGATATCCATGACTAAATCCAAACTAACTCCTTAGGGGAGAGGGGAGAAGTGGATCCAACAAATATTTAACAAACAATATTAACTGGAGACAGTTATTGCAAATGATAGGAAGTGAAAAGTTTGCTATAAAAATGGTGCCGATGATGTTTTTAGTCTCTCGATTGGTTTTAGATCTTTATCCAACAGTTTTAGCAGGGGAACATTCCACAGAGAATCTGATTGGTTTGAATTTGAGTCTGTGTTCCAAAGTGATTCCATAATCTGGATTTCAATAGCCCAGCGATTTTCAACCTTTTTCATCTCATGGAAAACATAAACTCATTACTAAAATTCTACAGCAACACCAAAAATATATTTTTTGCTGATCTGACCAAAAATAGGTATAATTTTGATTCATTCCCACTGGATGGCCATTGTGTTGGCTGTTGTCATTTTTTCAAAATTTGACAATCTAAGGAAAAGAGTTCAGTGCCCCTGACTAAAGAGTCAGGTATTGCAAGTATTTTAGACATACTTGTGGCACACTGATTGAAAATTACTGCAATGGCCTATACATGAAACCTGAACCGGGCTTGTTATATGGAGATTCTGATTTAGTAGTTCTGATGGAGGGCCTGAGGTTCCATATTTCTAATAGGTCCCCAGTTGATGCTGATATAGCTAGCCCAAGACCACACTTTGAGTAGCAAAGAGTTAGTACTTACAAAGGTGTGAGACTGAATTGACAATAATTCTCCTGTTCTTGGCAATTTCCTTTAAATTAAGACCCTTACTTTTTTTAAAACTCTAGTTTATCCAGTCACCTGACAGAGGGATTTCTCAAACTTTAGTAAGTACAAAGAATCACATAGGGAATTCTTTAAAAATTCAGCTTCTTTGTCCTTTACAGAAATACTAATTTGGTAGGTCTAGAATGAAGACAATAAATCTGATTTTTTTAACAAATGTTCCCCCCCTCCCACCCCCACAATTTTGATGCAGATGGCCTTTATCTCAGGCTTTGGGAAACACTGAGATGAATAAGTTAAGTAGAAACACCCGTTTTCTACATAGCTCATCATTCTTAATCATCAGAGTGAAGAATGTCAACTAAATAGTGACTATATTTTGTAGGAGCTGGTAATGAAGGCCCAGAATCACATGGCTTGGTCAAACTACTCTCTTCCAGCCACAAGGACATGCCCCAAGAATGCTTCCCTGAGTGGAGAATCCAGTACATATGCTTTTGTTACAAGAAACCTTCAATAAATAATAATATTCAGAGAGCAAATGATATGGGGGCATATGGATATCATTTATTATTGAATTGGGTAAGCTAAGGTGTCATTTATCTGGGTTCTTCCTCTTAACATATGGCATCTTCATAAATTGAAATGGTGCTACAAGGCCTCTGCCCAATTAGTAACACTCTTACATTTCCTTTTTTTTTAATTAAAAACTTTTCTAAAAATTATTTCAGAGGGGAAGGGAGAGGGAGAAGGAGATAGAAACATCAATATGAGAGACAATCATTGATTGGCTGCCTCCTACACATCTCCCACTGGGGATGGAGCCCAAACCCAGGCATGTGCCCTGACTGGGAATTGAACCGTGACCTCCTGGTTCATTGGTCAATGCTCAACCACTGAGCTACACCAGTCAGGCAGTAGCACTCTTGTTTTGAACCATCTAGCTCCCATCAGGCCTATAAGAAAATTAGCCATATTAAAAAGTACCCAAGACTAGGAGCTTATACAACTTTGGTTTTCCAATCTGTTTTCTTCCCAGAGGATGTACAAAGAACAAATAAGCAAGACCAGCATCATTCACTAAACCCTAGAAATAAACTGCCCAGGAGTTACCAGGAAAAATCAGGGAGAAATGGGAAAAAAGAATTACTGGGATATATGATCTCTTCATAATAGAGCTGAGACCAAGGAAATGTCCAGGTTGATTTCTTGAGATGCTGGGGGGTGGGGAGGTTTTCTGCCATAAATATTTCTTAGAAAACCAAGAGTCCAATTTGCTTCCTGCTCAAACAGGCAAAATGCCACTCACCTCAAGCATATACTAGGCAAAGCAAATGGGTGGAATGTGCATTTTCTTATTCTTATACCATGTGTATATCATCAGAGCTCTTGGCTCATTCACACATGCTCATATAATTATTCCTAAATGACCCTGTTGTGTTGAAAGCTTGCTAAGGTTGTGGCAAAATGATGAAGTGGAATCTGTGCTGCCTAGGGGAAAAACACTAGGGAAACAAAAATTTTGAATGCAAATGTTGTGTGTATGCATTTTTTGTGCTGACTACGTGTTGGAACAATGTGACTTTTGCTATCAGGATAAATGGCAATGTGCCAGTAATATTTGAAAATAAAATTGCTAGGAAAGTTATTGCAAAATGCAGACATGCATCAGCAAAATTCTACTCTTTCCACTCCCAAGGCCTCGGCCACGAGGCAGGCTGATTGGATATGGTGATAGAGGATCAAAGGGATATTCAGGACAGCCATCCTCTGACCTTTCCAAAATAGACAAACACTCAGGGTTGCATGGAGACATAACAACGTACAGTGACATGGAGACTTCTATAACAAGACACAGATGTAAACAACCAAAAACGTGCCCAACTTTGCTCCCTTGATTAGTGGTGGCTTCATCCTTTTTTTCCTCCTCCTCGAACTAATTGTTATTCTCTAGTCTTATGAGAATCAGTAGGATTCTTAAAAGAGGAATTCCATATCTTTGACATTTTTAGACTACGTCATCTAACCACTATGGTTAAGACTGCTAAAAGCTGGGGTTAAGTGGCCTGTTCAAAAATCACTTCAGTTAATTGATTGTAGAATCAGATAACTTGTAACTCCTATATCTTCAGACCCTGGCCCAGAAGAAAGTAGAGAGTCAGAAAACATTTCTTACAATGTTTGCTGAATGAACGACTGAATCTTGTATATCATTACCTATTCAGATTTTCTGTACTTTTTTACATCAGTGTATGGTTTTTGAATATAAACTGTGATTTAAAAATAAACTGTCATTTAATTTCCATTTTTACACACACTGCAATCAGCAATAGCACCACCAATGGCATCATCATGATGATTAATGCCAACAGAGTCTACATTCAAAACTATTCACATTCAGTTTTCCATTCCAGGGGTCAGCTTCTCATGAGGGCCAATTACAAATGGCAAATAATGCCTCATAGGGCGATATTTATATGGAGACCTTAGAATCAATTTTCTCCAAAGGCAGTCTTCCTGATTGGATTATTACTTGTGGCTGTGGCTAAGATCAACCACCACAAATTATGTGAGATCTATCTTTTTCCTGTTGTACACCCTCCCGCCCCTCCACACACACACACACACAGCACAGAACAGGCCTGTGTATGTTCTAATCCTTCTGTTTTCAGTTCCTCTTCTCTTTAAGACTGGTGTGAATTTCTAAAAATGCGAAATTATGTCCTGCTGCTTCTTCAGTTGCCTTTCTCAGGCTCCTGATAATTATTGGCCAGTGCTATTACCCCATAATCCAGTGCCTGCCTTGTTTTCCTCACTAGTGGTTGTGCAAGAGCAGTTTTAAGATAGAAAACTAATTAGTGCAGTTTTTCTTCCTTTGAGCTCAGATAAGCCCCTCAGGATTGTGGAGCTGAGTCTCTATCTCCAATAAAAGGAGATGTCTCCAGTATCTCTGACTCTTTTCCAGGTTCATCCAGCTCATTCTGAATTGAATGGGAAAGTCTTTAACTGCCCTTGGTAACTTTGTTTTCCTTTCCTGTTGGCCCAGAGCATGAGATGTGCTCTTCCAACTGAGCCAAATAAAACTGTGGAAAAAACTGTGTGGAGAGTGGGCCCCATGGAGAGGAAGGTTCTCAGTGCCCCCACACCTTCCTATAGCTCATGTGCTCTCCTCTGTTTCTAGAATGTGTGTGAATGTGTGTGTGTGTGTGTGTGTGGGGTGTGTGTGTGTGTGTGTGTGTGTGTGTGTGTGTGTGCGTGTGAATGTGTGCATTTGAGGGAGGATACTAAAGCAAAAAGGGGGTAGACTGAGATTATTCTTTATTTGTTGACATTTGATAATAATGTTTTGCCAAATTTACACAACTGTTAGAAAGTAATTTTGTAGCCTACAACCCTTCTTTACCAAGATGATACCTTTTATGAGTCAGATTCACTATCTGAAGACACCTTTGTGATCCTCTACGATGCTGATTAGAAACTCCAACAGAAAACAAACAAATAAGCCCACAATCCCTATGGATATGAAGAATAGTAACCCGAGTTAGATTTAAAATGCTAAAAAATCTTTAAATTCAATTACTCAGTATCTGAACCTACCCATAATGTACTGTATGAATACAAGTGTATCTGCAACTCTGCACATATATGCTCATCTCTATGGTGACATCACATCAGTTTTTACTTATCTGTCGACAACTGAGTGTTCTCAATATCCCAGTGCAGGTTCTGATATAGAAAGCCAAATGCAGAAAAGGGGAAATATGTGGTGAGGGGCCCAGCAGGTCTGATGTGGTGCAGCTCGGTATGCAGGGGAGCTGAGGCCTAATGAAATCTGAGAGCTGTTTCTACTCAGCTTCCTTGAAGTGCTTCCTCCAAATCATCTCATGGGATCCTTGGACCAGAAAGAGATGGCCTTGACTCCCACCTACTTCTGCTTTGAAAATGTAAACCTAAAGGGTCCCGGATGGCCTGGTTTTGAGAGGCTGCATTTTTTTGTTTTCGTACTTTCTTTTGATGCCAAACGTGTCAAAAGAAATGGTGAAAGAAACTCCGGGTTCTTTGTCAGGCTAGCACATTCAGGTTGGGACAGGCAGCTTGTGAAGTGCCCGCCCTCTAGCGCACCATCTCCACCCTTAGCAGAGGCCTCAGGACTGCTTCAGGTGCACGGCTTTGGATTAATTCATTTCTGGACTTAACTCTTTTGCCTGGAGAATATATGAGGCAATCGTTTCTACCCATCATGATAAGCCAATGCCCTAGAGTGGCTGGTGACTGCTGCTCCAAATGTTTCCTTAAACCAGTGGTCGCCAACCTTTCAGACCTCATGGACCACCGGTTGGTGACTGCTGCCCTAGAGAGCATTTCCTAACCCAGCTCCACCCTCCCTGAGGAGGACTTTAACCCTAGAAAGTTCCTTGAAGGGGCCCCAAAGGAGGCCTGAAAAGCTACCACAGAGAGAAATGATTCTAACCTATTGATGGAAGGCCATCTGCAAGGACTGTGCTGTAGTAGACACTCCTGCTTCCATCTTTCCAGATGACTTAAATAGACTTGATGGATTTATAAAATAAATATATACTCTCAAAGCCCCCTTCCCTCCCCCCACCCACCCACACACATTTTTCCTGTTTTACACATGCACGTAAATGCATGTGCGCGCACGCACACACACACCACTACCAGTGCCATGTAACATAATTGAACAGATCCGAACGTAACCCTGCCACATCATTTGAGAGCTATATGGCCTTAGATATATAATTTGATTTTACATGTTTCAGATCCTCCAGGGGAAAAGAAGAAATACGAAGGGCTCCCTCATATGGGAGGTTGTGGGGGTTAAAAAGGAGATGACATTTCTCACCTAGAATTTTGCCCAACGATGGGCATTCCATAAAGGCAGAGGTTGGTCAACCTTCCCCCCATCCCCACCTTTGTTTCTCCCTGAATGAGTCCTATATGTCGCCCTATTACCCTCTCATTTTTGAAGGTATTCATGTTCATAAACTGTCCTTTCCTCACATCTGAAGGGATCCTGCCTCCCTGGACCATTATAGTGACCCTACAGCCCCTCAGCTGCCTGTTTCTATATGCAACAGCTGGATTCTTCAAAGTCTTCCTCCTTTCTCCCTCAGTCTCTCCTGCTTTGCTTATAAAGTGCCCAGATGAAATGGCATGTGGCTAGAAGTGCTTTCCTCAGCAAGACAGCATTCCCTCTGGACCACGTGCAGCCTTCTGAATGGAGTCCTCACAGACCACAACTGAGTGCCACAGAAGGGCTCTCCCGGCAACCATTCAGCTGCTTCCTCTTTGGGGCCCAGGGTCTGTGCTCCTCAAATGGAGATCCCTTTGACTTCAAAAAATTGGAATAACACCTATTTCAAATATATTATTTGATGAAAGCAGATGTCAGCAGATACTGCCTATGTAATTGATATTTGATTTATTCAAGATTTATGCATGCTGTGCCTTAGATTTATTAATGATAATCCCCAGCTCTTGTGTTTAATATAGTGGAACCAAAACATAATTTGCTGGGATCAGTCAGAAATGCATCAAAGTGATTAACTCTACATGCAAACCATTATCCAGTGACATCCCTACTGTGCACAGTGCAAAAGGAGGCAATAATACAGTAATTGGCTTCACTTATGCAAGTTAGATATTTGCCATGATTGCTAGTAAAATGTGGTCCCTTTTATCTCTGATTCTTCATCTCCATATCCCTTGTCATCCTTTGATGCTCCTTTTGCAGGCAGCCTTCTCCTGAACTGAGCAGGTGTGCACACACAAATACACAGCATCCCACCCCAGCAATTACGTGTTAAGGAAGGTGCAGAGTCTTCTTGCTAAAACAGACAGGAGGGTAACTATCCTTCTCAGGAGGCCCCTGATGGGGCACCAACTCTGGTGGGGATGAGGGACCACCTCTCGCTCCCAGCAATATTCTTTATCCATATCTGTCACCTATATCAATACCCACACTGGCTGAACACCATTGCCATTTGGAGTAGACACTTGCACTTTATGCAAGCAATCACTAAAATGCCTTTTTTGGGGGGGCGGGGGGATGCCTATTCATTTATGTTTGTTTTCTGTTTTGTTTTGCTTCAGCTAATTAAAACTTAATTGGATGAACAATCCTTTATTATAAGACTACTAGAAATTCGTTCAAGGGGCTCAGCCCTCACAGTTGTGGTGGCTGCCCTTGCCCGGCCCTCAAGCTTCATCCAGAAGGTTGTCCGGAAGGTTGTTCTGCTGTCTGGTCTAATTAGCATATTATGTTTTATTATTATAGATGTCCTCCCCCTTTTTTGTTTTAAAATGTTTTTCTCTTATGAGTTGTTGATAATAGAAGATGAGAGTAGTTTTGATTTAAAAAGTTTGAAAGTAAAAATAATATGCACATGTGGATATTATTCAAAAAATATTCAAAGTCTATGAAATGTGTGAAGTAGATTCTGTTCTGTCCTCTAGCTTTAGTCCCTCTCCCCAGAGGTAAGCACTGTTCTAGCTTTCAGTGCAGCCTTCCTGAAAATGCAAACAGTATACCTACACTTATATGCACCAGGTGGTTTTCATTTAATACTGTATTTCAGAGATGTCGCCCTGTTTGCACTAGGAGAGCTATCTGATAGCTTCTGTTGCTATCTATCATTGTTTTTAGTTGTTTAAGGTGCTGCCTGGCCTGGAGATAATTTCTATTTGAAATCATTTACAAATTCCAGCCTGGGAACTGGGTCCATATAGAACAAATTAGTATCTTGTGAGGACTTACAGCAAGATGGAAACAGGTTTGCATCCCATGTACTGATAGGGGAGGGCATTTCTGATTCCTGTGTCTAATGCCAGGTTTATATCAGGGTTCTAGTGCATTCAGTAATACAGTGGTAAACACTGCTTATACCATCTACCTTTATGGATCTAACATGATTCACAACTAATTTATTTTTTATTTTTAATATTTTTTATTGATTTCAGAGAGGAAGGGAGATGGAGAGAGAGATAGCAACATCAACGATGAGAGAGAATTATTGATTGGCTGCCTCCTGCGTGCCCCACAATGGGGATCAAGCTCAAAACTGGGGCATGTACCCTCACTGGGAATCGAACCATGATCTCCTGGTTCATAGGTTGACACTCAACCACTGAGCCACACCAGAACATCCAGAACAACCGGTTGCTATGATGCTCACTGACCAGGGGGCATACGCTCAATGCAGGAGCTGGCCCCTGGTGGTCAGTGCGCTCCCACAGCAAACCTCCTGTGTCTGGCCAACCTCCTATGCCTGGCCAACCTCCCCTGGTCCCTCCCCATGGCTGGCCAACCTCTCACAGTCCCTCCCCTCATCAGATAGGTCCTGGATGGCAGCCAGCAGCCAACAGCCAGCAGGAAGGCTCCGGCCGGCAGCCGGAAGGCCCTGATCGGCCCTGATCGCCAGCCAGGCCTAAGGACCCCACCTGTGCACGAATTTCGTGCACTGGGCCTCTAGTTTAAAAATAAACAAGCAGTTGAAAAAAGGAAGTAGAATATATAGGGACAGCTCACAGGGGCATTCTTAATGTCACTAGGAAATTGCACTGAGAATCCAATGGATATCTTTGCATGTTTTCTAGTTAAATTTCCCCCCAATTACAACCATCAATTCCCTGTGTTCTCAATGCACTCTACACAGACATCCAGGCTCTGGTCATTAAGAGCACAGCTACTCTCCTTGCTCCTGAGCTGAGCAAGGAGAGTTCGCTCTCTGGATTCCTTTCTCTGATTACTACAGAAGCTACCCCTGCTTCAGCAATTGGAGCAATCCATTTTTCCTGTCCTAAAAGTTAATTGATTCTTGCTTCTGAGTGCTATGCACTATGAAAGCTATAGCTTTGCTGGACAGCAGTCTATCAGACGAGGTGCAGCTGGATTCACTTTGAAAGGCTGCCACGGGGCCCAGCACAACCAGAGGGCCCTAGGCCTCAAGTCTGAAAGAAATTAGAACAGAACTAAAAGAAGCCCAAGGGAGTGGTTTCCAAATGTACAGTGTGGCTGCCTATCTTCACAGTCTTCGGACTCCCAGGAGATAAGGGGGCTGTTGCTGGTAAAGAGGGGAGGGACCGATAGACAGTTTGCAAGCTGATAAGCACCTGGGTGCCAATCCAACTATATATGCGTCTTCTGAGAGGGAAATGTGTCTGAGGAAGTGTAGATTAGGAAAATGACATGACGCATGATGCCAGCAGAGTGCTTGGCACCTGATGGATAATGATATCAGTATTAGTAACTTTAGTATTCAGCAAGATCCCAACATTCCAGCCACTAGCAGTTTTCTCAGGGAAAGCCTGCAAGGACTTGAGACACCTAAAATATGCTCTGGAGCAGTGGTCGCCAACCGATGGTCCACGGACCACTGGTGGTCCGTGAGGTCTGAAAGATTGGTGACTGATGCTCTGGAGGACATCTGACATCTACCAGGCCACTGGCTACTCACTGTCTACCGCCATGGTCTTTAGGCTCACTACCCCAAACACTCTCTTGTGCTTCCTGTGAGCCAGTGATATTGACAATCCCAATAGACTTGTTTTACTGAATGCAGGTCCAATATCTAGACCCAAGGAGTATAATAAGGAGGAAATGTGTGGAGACCCTCAAGCAGCAAATGCTTAATTTACTTCAAATTACCAGGGGAAAGGCTGGCTAAGGCTACTCAAATTTTGTAAGACATCAGTTCCCCTCCTGGAACTGGGTCCTTTCCTTCCAGAGAGCACTGTTCATGTTCAAGTTATTGAAATGATACATGATGCTGAGTTTGGGTGCTTTAAGCTTATGAAACCTCTTTTACTTCCAAGTCACTCTTCAACTTGAGGCAAGTTGGTAATTTGGGAATACCCAGGATACTCAGTTGTGTCTGCACATGCCAGGATATCAGGATGAAAAAGATGTTCATGGTTCTTCTGGGCCACAGAGTCACAGATGGTTGTAGAAATTAGAGTCTGAAGAGATTTTAGAAAACCTTTGACTTAGTGTCTTGGTTTCCAAATGAATTCCTATGCAGGATACTAACAAATACAATTGATAAAAATGCAATTACTCTCATTGGAAGGGGAGAAGAGAACTCCCTTCTGGGAAGCTCTGGGATCTGAACCACCTTTGAAAACCAAATCTAATTTAATTTTCAACCAACAGGAGAGGACTATAAGGCAGGGAACCTTGAATCATGGTCTCCTGAGCACAGCATCAGTCTCAGCTAAGAGCTTGTTAGAAAGTCACATTCTCAGGTACAAATGGCTTACAATAAAGAGATCCTGATCTCTACAAGAGATTATTTTAAGTGGATTTGGCCATTAGCTCAAACAGTTGCAATGGGGTTACATACAAATATATGCTATTTCACAGAAACTATAATTTGTCAGTCATAAAATTAGAGCACACCTTAAGTTTAAAGAGTGAATTTTAGTTTTTCAAACATGTTTCCCATGCACTACCTTATTTTATAATACCCTCTCCTGGCACCCTCAACTTCTCTGTTTCCATTTCTAGGCATGAAAAAAAGTGAAGAACAGAGAGGTTAGGTAAGTTTTTCTAGACCACACACCTAAATGGTGGGAGAATGAATGTTTTAATCCCCTTCTGATACTAGTACATTGTTTTTCTGATGTTCTAGGGAATATATTAGACAATTTCCTAAGATGGGAATTTACAATCAGATCAGTTTCCTCTATGGAGCTTCATTCTTTTCTCTCTCTTCTGTTGTTCACTATTAATAGTAATAAACTTCATAAAGGACCTAAAGTGGTTGAATTCCCACTTCAGTGATTAGTTAGGGAGCTCCCTGCCCCATCTTGGTGACAGGTGAGATGTGAGGTGTCATAACTAAGGCAACTGTTCCCTTCTGATCCTACTGGTGGGCATCTGTTTCTAGTTGTAACTGGCCAAACACTCCCTTTGCAGGAAAACTAATAACATCTTAACATATGGTCTTGAATCTGGGTCGTCTAATGACCTTGCCTGGAGATTAATTGAAGGTGTTAATGGCACAGTTCCCAGCCAGGAATGTCAAAATATTGGCTTGGCCTCCTATGTACATGTTTTAAGAGGATTTGCTATTGATACTGAATAGGATTAACTTTAAATATAAAGAGAAATACTATAACTTCAGCCACCACCTGTGAAGCAAGTTTCTGTAGCTAAGTAGTCTGGATTAGTACTCCAAGCAGGGTGCAAGGTAATGAATTTGACATCCCATTTTGACTCCCTGGGAGAAAGTCCCAGGATACAATCTTCTTAAGTGAAGGCATCATGGGGAGCGAAATTCTGCGTAGGGTGAAAAAATCATTCTATGACCTCTGTATGACTGTGAATGGAAAATGCCATTAGAGATTAGAGTTGATTTATGGGTTCTGTACTATTACTGCCCCCTCTCCACCTCACCCACACAGGAGAAATGGAAAAAGACCAGTGAAGAGAACTGTACTTTGAACTATATTTCTTAAAGTATTTACATAGAAATGTATTCAACTGCCAGGAAGTTTTGAGCTTAGTTATCATAATTTTCATGCCTTGATCCAGGTACAAACTACCCCCTTCTCTCGAACGGTTCTATTCTCTTTCCACTTTAACTACTCTAGTGCTCGTGTGCTTGTGTATGTGTGTGTTTAGTATAATTCACCTTAAAGGCTTCTTGTGGAATATAAATTATAAAGACATAAAAGTAAACATAGAATAATCTCCTTTCATGCATATATTTACAAACCCATAAACTCTAAGGAAGAGTAAATTGCATTTTGAAAACATTGAGAATTACTTTTACTGGGCTTTTCTTTGCTCAGTTTATTCAGCTATTTTGGCCAAAGGAACCATATAAAATATGTCAAAGCCAGATCAACTGCTGGCTAAACAACTGACTAGAAAGTAAAAATTATTGATTCAAACAGAGCACCACCAATGCAGTCACGCCTTAAGGAACAGACCCTTGAAATCACAATTTCACAAGTCTTTTCTGAGGACTAGTTCTTGGAGGATTCCTTCTCTGTGCTGCTGCAACATTTGGTACATACAAGTCTCTGTATACCATTGCATAGTCTTTGTGTGTATTTTCTCTGTTCCCATTTGTCTGGACAAACTGTGAGCTTCCTGAGGGTAGACCTGGGTCTTATCTTTTTAATACCCAATGTTTCCAGCAATGCCTGACATACAATATTGAGTACATAGTTGTGTGGAGGAATAATTCTGTGTGGTATTAGCACTGATTTACCTAAAACAAGCAGAATAGAATTAATCCATAGTATTACTGACCACATTACACATTTGATTTCACAAACTCACTAAAGCCAGCCAAGTAGTTTATTTAGGTTACCCAATTGCACACATTTGTGCTTATTGAGAAACATTTTGTAGCATGTGAAAAAAACTCTAGATGCTTAATGAATCTTTCTCACAAACTTAGCACATTTTGTTCTTGTGTGTACTTGTGCCAACAAGATTCCACATGTGCATTCTGATTTTCCCTAAATAAAATTTTTCAAATTCTTAAAAAAAAAGAAAGCTGAACCCACTATGTTCAGATGAAAGAAGTAGAAAATAGAGTGGACCAGCTTTATCTAATTTTCTAAATTGAATAAAATGAAAAACAAATAAATAGATGATGAAAAGCAATGTATGTCACTTGGTTTTCCTGTTGGTCAAGCCACTCAGGTAATTCAGTTGGGCAGGCTTAAATTCCTTGCACATTTTGCTTTCAAGATTAGGCAGAATGTCCCGCAATCCATCGGCAGCCCACGGCAGGGAGAGCCACACAGACCATAAAATGAAGGAATGTTGAGTGGAACGTTCATTGGCCTGGGAATCTGCGAGCTGGGAAACACAAGTAGAGTTATAAAGAGATGATGCGGCCCTGGATATCGCCAATGCACTATAGCCTGTTTCCCCTCACTCAAAGGAGGCAATGCAGAGATAGCTCAGTGGAAAGAGTAATTAGTGGTAGGGAATGAAGTTCCTTACTTTCTTTCCTGATTCTCTCCCTCCCAATCCTTTCAAGTCTCCTTTGGGTCCAATTTGGGAACTCTTGCAAAGGCTAAAGTCCAGCAGTTTAACAGCTATTAAACACGGTCGTAAAGTGAAGACGCCGCCCGCGAGTTGGGCTCTTGGCAGCGTCAGAGGACTGTGGCAAACAGCACAACTCTTTTGCTGAAAGGAAATAATGGAAGACAAGAAGGGAGGGGCTGTGGATAAACCAGATTGGGACTTGGAGATGACAACCAGTGGAGCATACTAAGCCTCTCTGGCATTGCTATTTAGTACCTGTGAAGTCTACCATGATGCATTATTAAATTCATGTATTATTGAATCATGAATACTTGTTCCCTGATAAGAAATGGAGATGATTTCTTCATTTAAATGAAAGCCCTGCCTCCTTATTTAAATAAAAATGCATTCCTGGTTGCCTAGTATGCTAATCAGAAAATTGCATTAACCAGGTAAGGCTATATGAATTAAAAAATAATGAAACAAGACTTTCCAGCCAGACATTGTTCCCTTGCCTGCTTTTCAGGACAGCAGATTTCCTACTTGGAGTTGATAAGACAACGGCAAATGAAGATAACAACATGAGAGGGAAATCATTCACTCTAATGGGCTCCACCTGTGCAGACTTAGCTCATTTACATGGCTGCAGAAAAATTAGAAATCATGCGGCAATTAGTCTGTTCTAGATTATGCAGTGTGTCAACTGATACCACTCAGGAGAGCACTAGCACTAAAATGGTTTCAGAAGATAAATCTACTCTCCTATACAAACAGTTTTAATTACCTGGAAAACGACATTGCCCATTGAGAAATCTCCATTGTGAACCCCGGCTGCTCTCCTGCTATTGGAATTAGATGTTGGGACATTCCAATGTTTATGTAATTGACTCAGATAATATTTGATGACTTGTTGAAAATGAAATCGGGACTTTCGTTTGGGTCCCCAATTGTTCATCAAAAATGCCTTTACTGTTTCCTTCTGAGTTGGTCAGGAAAGGGATGTGTTAGATGTGTGTATTTGTTAATGCTTCTGTTTACTAAGCTCTATAGGCCTATGCACATCTGATAACTCATTGTAAAATAATTTCAAATATAAAGTTGGAGTCATCAGGTCTAGCAACTGTAATTCCTTATGACTAAAATGTTAAGGCCTTAAATATTTTTGGATTCTTAAGATAGCGGGATAAAATTTTTCTATTCATTTTGGCCTTGAAGTATATTAACAACTTTCTTAAAAACCATGCAAGTATCTAGGGAAATAATATTCATGAAAATCCAGCTTTTGCATTTGTAAAAGATTGCTTAAAGGTTTTGTTTTGATTTGCTTATGTATAGGAATGCTTGTATATTCACACCTACTTTATTTATTGAATCATTATTTTTTGTTTGTATAATGTTGTATTGGGTTTGGTGGAAATGCAATAATTCAAGGTTAACAGAAGCATCCTGTAAAAGAAAGTTTTGGTCCTTGGGTAGAGGTAAACTCTTGGGATAATGGCAGAATGTTTGTCTTCTGCCTGTACTAAAAGGGAAGAGAGAGAGGGTCAAGGGCTCTTTTGGAAAATAGCAGGTAAACACTTAGCATTGTCCTCTAAAATTTGTTCCTAAAGCAAACACAAAAAATGGCTTCTGGTTGGTGGATGGGAATAGGAGGAGGGCATGCCTTAAAAGGCAGGCAAATGTTCACCTTTGGTGACAAAAACTGGGTCCCTCTTACCTACAGGTAGAGAAGGCAATCCTCTAACCCAGTGGTCGGCAAACTGCGGCTCTGTTGACTAATGAGTTTGCCGACCACTGGGATAGGGGCTTAATCACAAGGAACAACAACAGCCTGTAATTATTGGAATCGAGAGTCTAGGTCATTGGTCCGCAAACTCAGTCAACAGAGCGGCAAACTGTGGCTGGCGAGCCGCATGTGGCTCGTGAGCTGCAGTTTGCCAACCACTGCTCTAACCTAATGGGTTTTCAGCCAGGGAAACCACCATTGGCCCAGAAAATTTTCCAAATTTGTTCTCTGAGATCAAGTTTAAGAGTCTAATCCTGACTAAAACGACAGTCTCTAGGAACACTTGGAGTTTTAGTGGACCAGTTTTCACTTTGTCCCAGAAGCATTAGCCTAGTGCTTCCTTTGACAAAAAGGCTCCCCCAAGGACATATACATTTAGCAAACATTGTATAGCCTGTTCCTGAACAACGAAATAAAAGCAGTACACTACAGGTCCTACAGCACAGAAACTTGTGGAACCCTGCATTTTGCAGACTCATCTGAGCACTACAAACACTCCTCCCCACCTTTCTTGTAATGAAGCACTCATTCACATCCAATATCCAAAACTACTTGGGGTCACACTCCTGTAGTGCACAATTGTATTGCCAGAGCAGGCTTTGCCTATGGACAGGACACTAAGATGTTAGGGTTGTAGTTTCTGGTGCCAGGGAGCAAAGAAGCCAACTTCACTAACTGCACAGATTTTCTGAATACTTTGGCTTATTCCAAGGACAATTTCCTCCCATCTCAACACCTACATATGCACACACATACACACACAGGCACACACCCAAACACATACAAAGACACATACACACACCATCCCAGCTATATCAGGTTCATCAATGTCCAACCCAATTTTGCATATGAAGTTCCTTATGTGAGCCACTGAACAGAAGATGTTTTAAGTAACACTTTTATCAAGGCTAGTCCTTAATCAATACCTAATTAGGAGAGAAGTTAATGTATAACCCACAATGAATACCTTAAGGCAGTGGTCGGCAAACTCATTAGTCAACAGAGCGGCAAACCACGGCTCGCAAGCCGCATGTGGCTCGCGAGCCGCAGTTTGCCGACCACTGCCTTAAGGCACTAGGGCATCATTCTCTCATGGAACCAGAGTATAGTGACACCCTAGCAATATTTTTAGGATGATTCATTTTTTTCTGACAATACCTCTTTACTTCACCTTCCCTGAAAGAGAATGTAAAATGTCATATGATCTTGAATCAAAGAAAGATGGGCCTTTTAAGCTGGGAGGGATCTTTTAAGCTGTGTGGGGGACACACTGAATCATGGATACAGGAAGATTGTAGCTCAGGTCTTTGGACCCAAGAATGGAGTTTGTTTTGCTGCATCCCTGTACTCGGTGGGTGCTGAAGCCAAGATTCTCTGCTTTCATCCAGGGTCCTTCAGGGGAAGAGAGGGCAGGCTCATTCAAAAGAGTACTAGCCACAGACCTGTGAGCTCATCATCTCAGAAAAGTAGGTCACAAAGGTCCATGAGCCTCAAAGAGAGACACTGACAGCACTGAGAGGAACAAGTAGCTGGAAAATCCTCAGGGGGCCTGTGGATTCCTAAGAACTGGGTGAAAGGCAAGTGAGTCAGTACATTGTGGCACCACAGTCCCTAAAGGAGCATGAGTGTGGACTTGTCCTAGAGTGAGAGGTTCCCTTCCACAGCGTGAACAAAGCAGCTACCGTTCTGTTTCTAGAAAGATATTTATAAACAGAGTTCTAGCTGGAGAGTGTGAGAATGCATGGAGTCTCCAGCCAGTCTCACATAATCAAGGACTCTCCTCACAGCCAAAGCAGGGAGTCAACATTAAAAAGCAACATACAGCCCTAACCAGTTTGGCTCAGTGAATAGAGCGTTGACCTGTGGACCGAAAGGTTCCAGGTTTAACTCCGGTCAAGGGCATGTGCCTTGGTTGCTGGCACAGCGCCAGTAGGATGTGTGCAGGAGGCAGCTGATCTATGTTTCTCTCTCATCGATGTTTCTAACTCTCTATCCCTCTCCCTTACTCTCTATAAAAAATCAATAAAACATATTTTTTAAAAAAGCAACATACATATAAGATAGAAACCCAGGCCTGAAACCTATGTGTTTATGTTGCCCAATGTCACACCAATCAATTTAATAATAATTAAAAAAGCAACACAACAGTAGCTAATCTTTATTCTTCTTCGTGCATATATTTGATGGAACATGGGATGTGAAACAACCACTAAAAATGATGGCTATTCTTAAAATACTAGAACTGGATTGAGATATAGTTTTAAGCATAAGAACAATGGAAGAAATAAAACAGGAAAATATCTGTGGGTTTGATTACATAAGATGTAAACTACTTGTGTGTTAGAAAATGTAACAGAATCAAAGGCAAACTGGAGACGTGATTTGTCATCAGTATCGTAGGCACATGTTTGAACATCTTGTCTGGGGTGGGAAGAGGAGTACTCCATGCTTTTGGAATAGGTAGCATTAGCCACATCATCTGTACATAATCCCCATAGAAATGTGTTCTTGGCCGGTAATGTTCTTTGCTCTTTAAATCCCCTGAGGTGACAAACACGTCCTCCCACAGTTTCTGGGAGCCACTGTTGATTACTGTTACTGGATGCTCTCCACGGGCTGCAGGGGTATTTATAGCATGTTTCATCATATCAAAGGGCTTCTACTTTTCACCTGCTAACTCTTATCTTCATTTCCTCAGTCACTTCAGTGTGGGCACTTGCAGTGACCTCAACATTTGCATTTAACACCCAGAGTGATACTTTGCTGAGGCCCAGTGCCAATAATCACACCCCCTTTTTTTTCAGTCATTATATATCAAAGCGTCTGCAGAATATAATACATGACAGAGCTGATAGAATGGATAAAGCCATGCCTTTGAAAATAGACTAGAATTAGTGAGCAGGAGTTGGCTGAGGGAGTTCGCAGTATGCTGCCCATAGTAGACGGTATATTCCACTGTACATACCACTTTCCACTGACTAAGGAGCCTAGCAGAGCACTCAAAACATGGGACTATTAACATATGGACTGTTATCGGTAAGCCCAAGGAAGTTCAGTCCTTCATCCTCTTCTGTAACTCTCCTCACTCCTTTGGTGATCTCATCCTGAATTATGGCTCTAAACACCAGAAAGTGATGCCTACTTGGAAATGTATGTCTCCAGCCCAGACTTCTCCCCTGAACTCCAGACTCATATATCCAACTGCCTGCTTGACATCGCCACTTGGAAGTCTAATAATCATCAGACTTTCAGGTACCAAATGGGACTCCTGACCTCATACATGTACCCCTTTCTCACCTCAACAAATGGCAATTCCATGCTTCCAGTTGCACAGTCCTCTCTTTTACTTATCCCCACCTCTATTTGAGCAGGGAATCCTGTTGGTTACTCTCTTCAATATATCCACAATCTGACCATTTCTCACCACTTACCCTGCAACTCCCCTGGTCCAAGCTGCCATCATGGATCACCTCAATAATTGCGGTGGTCTCTAACTGACCTCCCTGACTTTGCCTTTGGTATCTTGTAGTTCATGTGCATCTTAACAGCCAGAATCTGTCCTATCAGACCTTTAACAAAGGCTTCTCCTGTCTCTCGGAGGAAAAGCTCATGTCTTTCCAATGGCCAGGAGACCTTACCAATCTAGCTCTTTCATATGATTTTATAGTCACTTCTATTATACTCAGTTCTGCTTAAGCTATACTGAGCTCCTTGAATGTGTTTTATTTTTTGGTTTTTTTCATGTGAGTGTGAGTGTGTGTGTGTGTTTAACATGCCAGGCATGCTTCCACCTAGGGGATTTTTTTTAAATTGTTTTTTCCTTTTCCTGGATCATTCGTCCTCCAGATACCTGCATGACTAACTCTCTCATTTCCCTTAACCTTGACCTAAGTGATACCTTCTAGTGAGCTCTTCACAGACCACACTATTTAACACTGTAACCCTCATTCTGATACCCCCCTATTTTTTTCTTTACTTTATTTTCACCCATAACACTTATTCTATGTGAAATGATAACTTTACCTATGTACTGTCAGTTTCTCTGCTCTAAAATGTTAGCACAATTCAGGTAGAGATTTTGTTTTTATTTTCCTATTGTTATAAATATAACTCAGTGACTAGAACAGTGCTTGGAACCCTAAAAAATATTTGTTGGATGAGTGAATAAAGGAAAGAGAAAAACATTTATATTGGTGTTTATTCACATAAGATGATATGGTCACATAAGGTAGCTGGTCTTACCTAGATTTAAAGATAGTGGGAAATAGAGCTTAGCTGTGTGCACAGGATGCAGAGTAAAATGAAATACTAGTGACATAAGCAGTCTTTATGACATATTATTAGATCATATAAATTGATAAGATGAATAGTAAGTCCTTAGTAGCTCTACAACAAGAAATCTAACAAGTGAATAAACATAAAAGAATGTGTAACCTCAGTATCCTAATATATAAAAACCCAGGGTCTGTAACATCCAAAACAACTGAAGGCTCGACCGACTGGAAGTCAGTCCTGCAGTCAGTGCTGGGTTGTCATGGTGACCCAGCACTGATTGCTGGGGGGACTGCGGATCAGGCCCAGAGAGAGGCCTGAAGAGAGAGGCCTCCATGGCAGCTGTTGCCTCTCTTTTTCTCTCTGGGCTTTGCCAGTAGCCGCACCTCTGTTTCTCTTTGGGCCTCTGCAGGGGCTGCTGATCAGCCTCCTGTCCCCCCCCCCCACCCCCGCGCTCTCTGATCAGGCCTGGAGATAGGCCCGGAGATACTGACTGGCATAGAAACTGACCAATCAGAACCAAATTGGTAGGCAGGGGAGGGCAGTTGGGGGCAAGGTCAGGCCAGCAAGGGAAGGGCAGTTAGGGGTGATCAGGCAGGCAGAGGCAGTTGGGGGCAATTAAGCAGGCAGGCAGGTGAGCAGTTAGTAGCCAGTGGTCCCAGATTGTGAGAGGGGTGTCCGACTGCCTAAACCAGCAGTCATACATTCCCCAAGGGTCCCCAATGGAGAGGGTGCAGGCTGGGCTGAGGGAATCCCCCCTTCAGTGCACAAATTTCATGCACCAGGCCACTAGTTACAAATAAGAGTGCAAGTTTAAATAATATAATATTTATAGAAAGTTCTTTTCCACTTTGCTGAGAGTTTTTGTAATGAGTGGTTCTTAAATTTTGTCATGCTTTTCCTGCATTTATTGTCATAGTCATATAGGTTTTTTTCCTCCCTTATTTTGTTAATATTACTAATTGATTAACTGCTGAATGCTAAAACAGCCTTGCATTCCTAAGATAAATGGATAAAGTAAACTTGGTCATGATGTACTATTCTTTTTGTATATTTGCTAGTATTTTTAAAGGATTTTTGTGTCCATGGTCATGGAGTCATCCTTTTTAGTATATTAGTCTCTGAGTATCGACAAACACATACAATTGTGTATCCAACAATACAATTGAGATATAGAACAATTCTATCACCTCCAAAATTTCTCCAGCGACTCTATGAAGTCAATGCCACACCCTGGCAATCACTGAGCTAGTTTCTGGAGTCATTTTCCAAAATGAAATAAAAATAGAATCAGGCAGTATGTGGGCCTTTAAGTGTGGCTGCTTTTACTTATCATAAGAATTCTATTAGAAGTTTGATAGGTATTGTATTTAACTTATAAATTAATAAGGGTTCTGTTGCCCCTCGTACTACTAGTGTATTGAAATAGTTCTCTGTAAACATACAGTCCATTTATTCAGATTTGATTATATATTCTCAAGACACTAATGAATAGTATCAAAAAGATATTATGTATATTTTCTATGATGTTTTCTATATACTTTATAGTTTTAATTGCTATTGTAAATGGTGTCATATATTCTTTGTTTTCTATTTCCTTATAGTTAATATAGAGCAACAAAGTTACATTTATATCTATCAACAGTTTATGATTTCACTATGTTGATCATTTATCTTCCCCATATATTAAATTTTATTTCTTCCTTTCTGCCCTTGCTCTTTCTTTTTTTTTAATTTGGGATGTTTGGTTCTCTAGTACTATACTGAACAGTAGTGGGAATAGCGTGTTTTCTTATCTCCTTCTTGTTCTTAAAGGAAATGGGTGTCAAGTTCCTCCTAAAGTACGACGTGGACAATTTGGGGTTTTTCAGTCTTTATCAAATTAAGGAGGGTTCTTTCTTTCAAAAAATTATGACTTAGATATAATTGACATGTAACAAAGTTCCTTAATTTTATATGTATTTTTAAAAATAATGACTTTATTGAGATATAATTCACATATAATAAAATTCACCTATTGAGAATGTACAACTCAATATTTTTAATGTATTCACAGAACTGTGTGAACATCATCATAAACAAATTTACAACATATTTGTAAACCCCCCCCCAAAAAAAAATCCCCTACCCAATAGCAGTCTCTCCCCTTAGACACGACTATTTCTCTCCAAATCCCTAGGCCCTGGCAACCACTGATTTACCGTCTGTCTTTATATATTTGCCTATTCTTGACACTTCAAATAAATGGAATCATACAATATGTGGTATTTTGTGACTGGTTTCTTTAATTTAACATAATATTTTCAAGGTTTATTCATATTTTAGCATAGATAAGTATTTCATTCCTTTTATTGCTAATTACTATACTATTATATGAATATATTACAACTTATTTATTCATCAGCTGATGGACATTTGGATTGTTTCCACTTTGGGCTCTTCTGAATAATGCTGTTACGAACATTTGTATGCAAGTTTTATGTAAACGTGTTTTCAATTCTCTTATTTTCAATTCTATCTAGGAGTGGAATGGAACTCTATTTTTAACCCTTTTAGGAACTTCCCAAATGATTTCTAAGTGGCTGCACCATTTTACATTCTCACTAGCAGTCTATGAGGGTTCTAATTTAAAGTTCATGTGGAGCATCAAAAGATCCAGAATGGGCAACAGGATTTTGAAGAAGAAAAGAGGCAGAGAACTGACCCTACCTGATTTCAAGCCTTACTATAAAGCTATAGTAATCATGACAGTATGATACTAGTGAAAGAATACACAATAGATCAGTGTAGAAGAATAGAGAGCTCAGAAACAGACCATCATATATATGGTCATCAGATCTTTGACAAAAAGCCAAGGCAACACAATACAAAAAGATCATTGGGACAACTGGATATCCACATGCAAAAAGAAAGAAAAAAGGAAAGAAGGAATCTATATACAGATGTTACACTCTTCACAAAAATTAACACAAAGTGGAACACAGTCCTAAAAGTGAAATGCCAAACTCTAAAACTCCCAAAAGATAATATAGGAGTAAACCTAGATGACCTTAGGTATAGCAATGGCTTTTTAGACATAATACCAAAGGCACAATTTTAAAAATAATTGAGAAGCTGGGCTTTATTAAAATTAAAACTTTATACTCTGTGAAATATAATGTCAAGAGAATGAGAAGACAAACCACAGACTGGGAAACAATATTTACAAAAGACACATCTGATGAAGGATTGTTATCCAAAATATATAAAGAAGTCTTACTGGGGGGATAAGGACACATATGTAATACCTTAATCAATAAAGAAAAAAATATAGTTATAAAAATAAAATAAAAAACCACCCAATAATAAGAAAAATAGTCAATTAAAAAATGGGCCACCTGGCTGTGGTGGCTCAGTGGATTGAGCATCATCCCATGGACCAAGAGGTCCCGGGTTCAATTCCCAGTTAGCGCACATGCCCAGGTTGTGGGCTCGATCCCCAGTAGGGGACATGCAGGAGGCAGCCAATCAACAATTCTCTCTCATTACTGATATTTCTCTCTCTCTCTCCCTCTCCCTTCCGCTCTGAAATCGATAAAAATATATATATTTTTTAAAATGGGCCAAAGATCTTAACAGAAACTTCATCGAAGAAGATACATAGATAACAAATAAGCATACCAAAGGGTGCTTCATATCATATATCATCAGAGGAATGGCATTAAAACAGCAATGAGATACCACTACACACTTAATAGAATAACCAAAATTTAGGATAATGACAACTCTATACCCTGGTGAGCACCCAACCCTTCTGGTATCTTTGTAAAAGTTGCTTTATAACCTTTCCTCAAGTTAGCCAATTTAACTATGCCATTAACTTCCTGTTGGGACCATCACTAAATAATTGGGGTGTTTATAAGAAGTAGAGATGCCTGGGGGCTTTCAAAAGCTCCCAGTTAAAGATGCCTGCCTCAAACCATAATGATGATTATCTCTCTCTCTCTCTCTCACACACACACACACACACACACACACACACACACACACACACACCGATAAAGTCTTTACCAAAAATTGAGAAAATCTCATGAACTGAGCAGGCTACATTCTGGTGATGTACAGTTTTTGAAAACTCCCAGTCAAGCTGACATTTCGATTGATAAATGTGCAAACACTTAGAATCCAGCAGCCTTGTAAACACATTCATAATATTTACTTTCATGCTCTTTCTTTCTTCTTCTTCTAACACCCAAATGCCAATTTCAATGGAAGCCACATCTCCACATATTGATTGGTTCATCTTGATTTTATTAAGGTTTAGTTTGGCTGCCCAGGAAGCTTTTCTAGTGTTTGAAACATTTATAAAAATGTCTATTGGGAGGGGCTGGGAGGGAGATGAGCTAGGTGGGGGCAAAGAAAAAAAAATCACATCTTGCCTAAAGTAAAACACAGTTTGTTGCCAAGATTTCATTAATTCAATAAATAAAAATACAAGTAAGTTCCAACTTCAACAAGCTCAAGTTTCCCTCCTAGCTGTGAAACCACAGTACCCCGATGGCTTCTAAATGTGTCAACACATGACCTTCCCATCCCCAGCTCACCAGTGGGAGAATATGATTTATGAGCTTGTCTGACCATCCCTGAAAGAGGTTTTAAATATTTTACTCTTTTAATAAGTGTACTCCCTTCATGCAGTGGTAAATGATTGTGGGTTCTTAGAGAAAAGGGTGAGTTTTTGGAAAAGAAAAAAAAAGATCTAAACTTGGAAGAGATCTGCAAGCAGCTCTGTGGCACCTTATGGTGTGTGAGCTAATTACTTGCCCTAAGTTGCCTAGTAAACGGTCTTTGTTTAGGAATGTTAAGTTTCATCTCTGTTCCAAAAACTCAGTCAGACAGGGAAGGGAAAAAATTATGGTGTCTGTGGTGAGGCTGGCAATGCCGCCTACCGACTGGTTGTTTGGAACGGGTTTAGAAGATGTGTTATGAGGCATGGTAAATGTGTGCCATTTTTCATGAATGAAGTCAAAGGATCTAGGAGGCTGAGCCCCAGACCTTGGATTTGGCTGTGGAAAATACCAATGAATGTGTGAGCTTTGCATCCTCTACTGCCCGGGATCTCCTACGCTTCTGGATGGAGGAAGACGACATTCTTTTTCAGACTGCCAAACACAACAGAGTTAGATGAGAAATTTAGCTCACTCAACTCTAAAATCATTTTTATATAGAAGAAAAGTAAGTTTGAGTTGTTGAAGTCCCACAGTTTAGAGGTTGTTATTGGGGAATATGAATGTTCTTTGAAAACATTAAGTCAAAATGGTGGCATCTCTTATTATGAGAAAGAGGAAGTGACCCTAAAATAGAAGGTGTAGTATCTTTTCCTCAAGGTTTTCTTTTTGTTCTGATTTCTGAGAAATTTGTGTTCAAGGGGAACTGAGGATAAACCTAACCCTCCTCGCCAAGTTTCCCAATAATGAAAACTCAAGTGTTTGAACAAGTTTAAACCTAAAAAGCAACATTTCCTATAAGGACATGGGAGTATCTCTTGGAACTCAACAGTCCAATGGGAGATCAATCTTAGGAGAGGCCAGAATCAGGGACCAGAAAGTCATGAAGGACCAAGGCACCTGCTCTGTCCATCAGGCTGTCTGCCTCTCAGGTCTCCCGCTTTAACTTCTCACTCCATTCTGCTTCTCTCATTTTGTCCTGCAAACTGGCTTTCTCTCCTTATTCAGGTCCAAAGCTGAAGAGGACCACTCCACAGTGATGTCTTTTAATCCCAAATCTATAGCTCTGGACTTCGAGTAACCAGCTAAGATCACAAATTAACTATCCTTTAGAGCAGGGGTTAGGAACCTTCAGCCCATGGACCATATAAGGCCCACGAAATCATTTGGTCTGCCCTGCCAAGGCATTATGGGTGAATTAATTAAATATTTGACCAAAATAGCAGGCTAATTTTTAAGTTGATAATTTTGTATGGCCTGTAAATGATGCTATAAATGTCCAAATGGCCCTTGGCAGAAAAAGGTCCCCCCACCCCTGCCTTAGAGAGTGCTTACCACTTTCTAGACTTAGTGTCTAAGTAATTTAAATGTTGTATTAACTCATTTAATCCTCTTGACTCACCTATAAGTTTTATTCCCATTTTTCAGATAACAAAATTGAGGCAGATAAATTGTCTAAATTCACCTAGAAATCAGTTATAGATATGGGTTCCAAATCCAAGCAGCTTAGGTCCAGAGTCCATGCTCTTAACCATGGCTGTTCTGCTCTGAGTCTCAATTCCATTCCTTGGAGGAGATAATGTGGTTGGTATCTCTTGGACTGGGTAGGCATCCCTCTCCAATTAGCACTGGTCAGGGTGGTGATGGACCTAGAGAGGTGATGGATGGACTTGAGGAGAACCACATGGCACATAATGAATTATAGGGCCCATCTCATTATTGGTGAGAAATCAGTTTCCCAGATTGGGGATTCATCTTCCATCTTATGCTACAGAAATGCATGTGCTCTCTGAACCAAGTCATGGGTCAGTATAGCAATATAGGATTGAAGGTCATTAAAATTTGTAAGGCACAGAGGATTTCCTAAACATGTTTATTTTCAACAAGGCAACCCTATATCTGACTGGTTATTTTCACTTTTTTCTAGAATTATCTAGAGATGGAGATTTTAAATTCCCCACATGGCAATTCGGCCATGTTCCTGCAGAGTTCCTGCTGGGAGTTCTTCTCCCAGTCTAACCTAAATGCCTTTAATGGCAGCTGAAACTGATTTCGTAGTCTTGCTCTCAGGGTAAACTTTGCACAAAAAGGAACATGTGAGGATATTCTGAAGTAATTTTGTTTTTTGGCGAGTGTCACACTCACTTAATTAGGAAATTTTATCAAAAGACTAATAACAAAGGCATTTAAAATTCTTGGAATTGTGTGTCTGTAAATAGTTTCATTAAATATATATATATATATATATATATATATATATATATATATATATATGTGAGGAAAGCATTCCAAATCTGAGAGAACATTGGCTCCATAACAGAAATGGGGTAGATAAAACTGTGAATTAAGAAATAGACCTTTTTTGGTACATATTTCTGACCTTCACCCCATAAATGCCCTAATGCATGAGGCATTGGCCCATTTGGAAATTTTGATTCATTCAACACTTTCCTAATACAAAATTCCATTGAATATATATAATATTATACCACAGCAAATTAACAAACTACAAAGAAAAATAAAACAAGATAAGCTCATTTTATTCTAAATTATCCAAATATGTTTTCAGCCTATTTTTTCTTTCCAAAAATTCTCAATTTTTGCTGCTAATAATCTTTTCACCCTTTTCAGACCTCAAATATTTGAGCAGTCCTCATCTCGCTTCCATTGCAGCCAAATGATTATTAGCCAGTGAATTACCCCCATTCCTACCCCTCAACACACATACACACACACACACACACACCCCACACTTCTTGGTTCTACTCCTTGACATCTTCCTTACAATCTTGGATCTATTCCACTCCAGGTTCAACCAGTGACAATAAGCAGCCTCTTAGTCATCCTTAGCCTTATTATCATTCTCAGGAAACAATAGTGGCAGTCAGCTTCCATAGGTAGCACTTCCACCATGTCTATTCATCGTGGCTTCTCATTACCTGTAGGACCAATGGAAGGTGCTCTGTGACCTCTCAAAGGTCCCCACCTTAACTACAAAATTTCATTTCACTCCATACCTCTACCTATGACATCACTCCAGTTCTGTGGAGCAACCTGCTTTCCCTTTCAATTCCTTGAGTATCCCATTTGACTTCTGAATGATACATAGCAGGGATTGTTCAAATGGAAGAACTATAAACTAACCCTTTTTTCTATCTCCACACAATCTCTCATTTCAAACTCAATTAGCAATTCTCTGAGATAGGCGGGGTATGCATTATTTTTATTGCTATTTTACAGATGAGAAATATGAGATCATTTAACTCCAGGTCCATTCTACTCCATATCTCCTACTAGTAAAATTAGAACCCATTTCATAGGTGCCAAAGCCTTGGTCAGGTGCTCTAGAGATCGGGCTAGAAGGCTTCACCTGGGAAGATGGCTACACAGGTACACACTATAAATATTTGATTCATTTATTCCACAAATATTTACTGAGCTCGTGTGCCAGTCACTGAGCTAGTGCTTGGAATAGTTACATACTTCCTTCCACCTTTCTGGAGGTAATTGCTAAAGACCTTAGCAGGAGTTGGGGACTAAAAATTTCAAGGTTATTCAGTGAGAAATCACGGCCAATCCCTCATAGAGAAGGTTCAGTGGTCCAGACAAAGCAATCTTACCCACAGAGTTATCTGATGTCACTGGTCTCTTTTAGATATTTCCTTCACCTCTACCTTCTCTGTTAGCCAATCTCTCTCCCTCAACACTTCCTGCCTCTCACTAATGTGCAGGATTTTCCCTGCCTTCATGCCTTTCACTCATGAAGAAAGCTCATTGAACCAGCCAATCTAGAAGCTCTTCTCTTCCAGGGAATTTTCCACAGAGGGGGCAATATTTAGTTCATATGAATTACTAACTGAATTTCAAATAAATTTTCCTTGGTTGGGATGGTAGTGTTTTGCTACAAGGCAATGTTTGGCTAAAGGAAGCTTTCCTGAGGGGGCTCCATATACAACAGATCATTTCATTATAACGATGAGATGCCATAGGAACTTAACCCTTGTTTATATCAATTAGCTTGCAGTAATATTGGTTTCATTGTACATCATTTTGCTTAAAGTTGCAGACCCTATCGATAAGTGAGGACTTGTTGTACCTTGGAGAGTCCACACCATTCTGTCTACTTCCAAGGCCAGCCCTGAAGGAAAGTTTTAGTGTACTCTGAACAAAGAAGGAATTAGGACTCAACCTGAGTCATCTGCAAAACTGACTCATGGGATTTGTTTTAAACCTTAATCCACCTCTAGCCCCAGGTTCTCTGCCATCAGTGGAGAAGCACTTTTCTTCCTGATTCAGCAGGCTTAATATGAACACATGTGTCTTGACTGTCATTTCACTGGACACAGTAGTGTAGTGTAAGAGGGATCTGGCTGCACAGCTGGTGCTATCCTGTGTGTGTGGATGGTGACTTTGGAAAATACTAGTACACTCTTCCTGGGAATGTGGGGAAGGACCACACAAAGAAGGCACGTTTGAGGCCAGCTGTGTGAGCTGGTGGGTGCAACATACCAGGATAGGGAATCAGAAGACCTGGCTCTGCTCTATTCCTTCTGTGACTGACCTTTCCAAGCACTTCTCTGGGTCTCAGGGGGCGGAGTGTCCCAAACTCTTAAGTTTTTCTGCAAATTCTTAGATTCTGGGATTCCTTGGCCTTTTCTCTTAATCTAGTCTTTATGATTCTGGTTTCTCTTTGTGAGGAACAAGACCCATCTGTGGGAGGCATCAGTGAGAGACAAGTCAAATCTAGGGTGCAGGAAGCAGGAATGATCCATGCACTGTGCACCAGTAGGGTCATGATTTTCAATTTTCCACGCCTGGCAGGTAACAGGTAACTTATGATGTGCTAGATCTATTGCAATAGGAAATTGTGAAGCTTGCTGTAAACCAGAGAGGTCTTGCCTCACCTAAAGGCACTGAAACCCATGTTTTTTAAGCATAGCACCTGTCAAACAAAACATATCCATGAGCTGGCTTATTCCCAAGGTCAGTCAGTCGGAGCCCCCATACTATCTCTAGAATTAGAAAAAATACTTTTTGAGGGCAACCAACTTGTCACCAGCCAATAAAAGTTTCTTTTCAGAGCTTCAAGTCAGTGGATTTCATTTCAATCAAATGCTTTCCATGAAAAACAAACAAACAAACAAAAACACACAGAGAGACAAACAGGATGGGCTGGGCAGGAAAGTGCTTGAAAACTTACAACCCATCTGTAATCACACTAGGCTCCAACGCTCAACCCCAATGTTGGTTCTGCTATTCAATTGAAAATCTTTTCTGCAGCCAAAATGATTCCCAACTGCTTTCTCAACTGTGCAGTCCCTGGGAGCTGGAGTCACATGAGAATGTGGCTTTTCAGATGAGAACAGCAGGCAAGAAATGGAGACTTCTTGCTAAGCCCCATTAATATTTTAATAGAGCAGTTCTCTTTGAAAATGTTTTATTCATAATTGACCAATTGTCATTAGCTATAGTTATACTCCATGGTATCTTATTAGAAGGAGCTTGTTTGAATCCCCTTCCCCAAGTATTCATAGTAATTCCTAACAGATGATGTCATAACAGGCCGTTACAATCCATAACATGTAGATACCATTAAAGCAATGTGTGTGCCTTTTTGATACTGAAACATCTAACTTTATTATGAAGTTCGCTATAAAACCTGCTATGATGTATTTAATAATATTAAAGCGTTTATTCTTTATTATTGAAGTCACACTGCCCCTGGGATGCCTGTTACTCCTGCCACAAATGAGAATTGCCAAATCTATCAGCTCGACTTTTAAACACTTCCTTAAGAGATTTCTTTCTTTCTTCTTTCCTCTTCTTCATTACTTTTCTTTGCTATGAAAAAGCAGATGTTCTAAAGTACAGTAACTGAAAACCAGCAATATATGCTCAAAGGCTGAAACCTAATATTTACAATAAACTGATCCAATGAGAAATGTCTCCCTGGTGACCCTGGTCATGAAGTGGGAACCCACGTGGTCAGTGGTCCCGGCTGAGGCAGTTGTCATTTATCAGAAATCCGTGTGCTGTGATTCTCAATTAGGGACTTTCCTGACATCAGCAACTCTCCATCCGCTGGATACAAAAGTCAAAATAAATATGAAATCCATCCTTATTGCATCACATTCCATTGGCTTTACATTTGCCATATAGGACAGTTACTATGGATTCCATAATTTATGTACAGAGATTTGTTTTTTGGAGGGTGGTGGACATATTTTGCCTTTATCACTTTAACAAACATTAAACTTCCTAATAAATCTTTAAGGTAGGAAACACTGTCATAAATATGTATTTTTAATTCCCAATGAGACCAGTAGATGTTTATATGCAGACCAATTGCAAAAATAAGAGAAAGACCGGTATTCCCTAGAACAGTGGTCGGCAAACTCATTAGTCAACAGAGCGGCAAACCGTGGCTCGCGAGCCGCAGTTTGCCAACTACTGCCCTAGAAGAAACTAGACAAGTCTGGCTGCGGTAGGGACTTGACTAACTGCTAACCCTGGACTTCTGGGAAATGGATGAATGTTGGGGAGAAATTAGAGCCTCCTGCAAGAGATTTTGGTCCAAACGTGTTCTGCATATTCCATCAGTTACAGATTAATTTGATATAACAAGATTCTCTTTTAAAATGCAAACATTCCTTAGAAGACTTGAGCCCGTGGATTATTAGTGTTTGGTATACCTTTTCTTACTGCAGTAAACTTTAGAATATCCTCTTTAATTCAATTTACCAAGCATTTTAGTGAGTACCTATCAGGTATAAAATACAGCAAATGTCCAAGTCCTCTTAATGGCTCCACAGAGGAGAGACTGCAGGGTCCCAAACAAGAAATTTTTTCAAGTACCTCAAAATAAAAGGCTGTTGGTCCTCCCTGTCCTCCAGAACCCTCTGGATTTTTCTTATTGATCCCATAGCCTGTACCCAATGAGACACGGGATGTCCAATTTCTTTCCCAAGCCTGCCTTTTCATCTGGGATTTCTTAATCCCATGACTCCACATGCCTACTCTTGCTCTTCAGGAACCCTGCTTGGGCCAGAGCCCTGGTCTCAAATTTGCTAAGAGGCGATGCTTCCATTTATTCAGGTAGAAAAGCTCTATTTCTGTATCCAGCACCACTCAGCCTCCGGGTTATTGTTGGAGGAAGCACTTATCCCCCACTTTCATAAAACCATGAGTGGGAATCTAGATAGACCAACCCCTGTGGTGTCCTCCCACTCCTCATTTACTGACTACCTATGATGCTACTCCCAAAGGAGTAGTCAATTAATTGATTGTGAATTGTGGGAGGAAATGGGCAGACATGGCCTAGGCCTTTCTTCTCTCATTCCTCTGGACTCAAAAGAATATATATCTGTTTGGAGCCTGGAGTAATGGGCCTACCCTGGAGGTGAGGCCTGTGATTTAGGAAAGCAGGTCAGATCCATTTCAGCATAGTGTTAGCAAGTCCATTTAGCCCCAAATCTAAGCCATGTCCTTTAATCCACATTTAATCAGTAAAGGGCTGATAGTTAGATCACTGCTTGTCCAACCTCTCTGCTTACCTCTCATCTCTTCTGCATTTGTGCAAGGAAGAGGGCTATTGGTCTTTGAGTTCCCTAAAGCCTAGCATCTTGGCACATCCTATGCTATAGGTGGTACTGGCTCCACCCTGGACTCTGGTCTGTCTCCTGTAGCATTTACTTGGAGACACTTTCCTTAAAAACAGATGCAAGCCACCCTGAAAATTCTGACAAGTACACTCCATCCAGTACCATTCTCATGGGGAAAATGCTTCTTCTTGGACATGGTAGGCAGAGTAACCTGACTAAATCCTAACATATGAAGTGTTAGGGAAGTAAAACTGCATTCCCCTTCTCAGAAGTGTTTGCAGTGATTTGAGTGGAGAGTCATATGAGGAATCAGCTAACCCAAAGTGACAAGCAGTAACAGTGACCTGCAGGTATACCTGAGCCAGTTATTTGGGGACAAATCTAATCACCCTACATTAGGGATGAAAGCTTACATGCTCATAGAGACCATGCAGGTAACATAAATGATTGAAGCTTCTGAGTATAAGAAAACCACTAGCTTAACTATGATGATAACAAGTAATCGGTATTTGGCTTTGATATTATGAAGTAATACAGTATGGAGGTTCCTCAAAAAATTAAAAATAGAGCTACCATATGACCCAGCAGTCCTTCTGGGGATCTACCTGAAAAAATTTAGAACACTTATATGTAAAGATATACATGCCCCTATGTTCACTGCAGCATTATTCATAATCGCCAATACAATCTAAGTGTCCCTCAACAGATGATTGATATATATTCAGCCATAAAAAAGATGCAATATTTCCATTTGTGACAACCTGGATGCATCTTGAGAGTATTACACTAAGTGAAATAAATTCAATAGAAAAGGTAAGAATTGTATGATTTCACTATGTGGGATATAAAAAACAAAAAGCATCAAACAAACAAACACACTCATAAATACAGATAACAGAATGGTGGTTACCAGAGGGGAAGTAAGGTGGGTGGAGGATGAAGAGGATAAAGAGGATGAAATATATGGTGATGGAAAGAGATTACATTTTGGGTGGTGACCACACAATGGAACATACAGATGTTGTATTACAAAGTTGTACATCTGAAATTTATATAATGTTATTAACCAATGTTATCTCAATAAATTTATTTTTTGTTATTACTTAAAACTTTAATTTATTGTTGACAGAATTTCAGATGTCCCCTAATTATTCCCCCTTAATTCCCCTTCTCCCAGCCCCTACCACACCTCAGGCCTTCACCATACTCTTATCTGTGTCCATTGGTTATGCATTTATGTATAAAAGTTCTTTGGTTAATATCTTCCCCTCTCCTCCCCATTCCATTCTAAGATATGTCAATCTATTTCATGCCTCCATGCCTTCTATTTTGTTTGTCATTTTATTATGTTCATTAGATTCCACATATAAGTGAGATCATGTAATATCTGTCTTTCTCTGACTGGCTTATTTCACTCAGCATAATACTCTCCAGATCCATCCATGCAGTCTCAAAGGGTAAGAGATCCTTCTTTTTTAAAGCTGCATAATATCCCATGGTGTAAATGTACCACAGCTTTTTTATCCACTCATCTACTGATGGGCACTTGGGCTGTTTCCAGATCTTTAGCTATTATAAGCAACACTGCTATGAACATGGGGTGCATACATTCTTTCTGATTGGTGTTTCGAGATTTCTAGAATATATTCCTAGAAGTGGGATTGCTAGGTCAAATGGTAATTCCATTTTTAATTTTTTAAGTAAATTCCACTGTTTTCCATAGTGACTGCACAATACGTATTCCCATCAGTAGTATACTGGGGTTCTCTTTTCTCCACATCCTTGCCAGCACTTGATGTTTGTTGATTTATTGATGGCAGCCATTCTGAGAGGTATGAGGTGATATCTCATTGTGGTTTTAATTTGCATCTCTCTGGTGATTAGTGATGTTGAGCATTTTTTTTCATGTCTCTTGGCCACCAGTATGTCCCCTTTGGAAAAGTGCTTATTCAAGTCCTATGCCCATTTTTTGATTTTTATAAAAAATGAAAAAAAAAACCCCAAAGATGTAATATAGAGTGGAGAAGAATCAGGCATGCCAGATGCTGTGGACAAATAGACTCAGTTAGTGCGCAGCAATAGAATGTATTTAAATTCTCTAAAACAAGGCAGCTTCTACTCAGTGCCAAAACGTTGTCGCCATGCAGAATAGGTGTCATGGACCTTTTGAATTTTCAATAGAAACAAGTCATGTATGTAGATTTTTATGTAAAAATGCACCTCCTTTCAATGTCAGCAATGGATTCATTAAGAAATCAAGATCAAATAACAAAAACAAACAACCCTGTGTTGGCTATGATTGTGCAGGAAGTGTGAGCCTGTCCTTGGGCCCAAGGTAGCCTAAGGGTATACTTTGCCCCCTTTGGCCATCACTGAGCCTGGTCTTCCCTCTCCCCTCCTTTTCCTCCTATATATTAGTTAAAATCAGGCATTCCTAATTCTGATTTTTAAAAATCACCATGAAACCCTTCAAGGAAATGAGCTTAGACTCATTTTCAATAGAATGAACTCTGGTTTGCCTAGAAAAGGCTTGTCTTTCAACCATGAACAGCTGCTGATACCACCTTTAATGTGAGATATAACTGATGCCTTCTGATGTTTCTTTTAAAAAAGGTTGAATTATACTAGAGAAAAACAATGGATAGAATGATTATAATATTCAGCTTTTCAAAGCATACAATTTCCCATCAGAAACTCTAACGCATTTAAAGCCTAAAGCATCTGAAAAAAATCTGGGAGCAAGAATATATCTTTTAAATTACAGCCTTTATCAGCATTGTGGGTTTCTTTCCCTGTAGTCCCCCTAAGGTTTTCCCCTCAAAACTTTGCAACTTTTTCCTCTTTACAACCACTTACTCCTCCAAGATGAAATGGGTTCAATAACTTGGTCCATGTAAACCTTTAGAATGTTTATCTTAATAAACAAACCTAGGAAAAGGTGAATTCCTCCACTCCACTGGGTAGCCGATGACAAGGCCCTCTAGGTTTCAGAGAACCACAAGGAAATGCAGTCTGTCTGAGTGCTGAAAAGGGTCCATGTGTGTCTAACTGGAAGCAGGCAATACTCTTTCAAGATCTCATTAGGGGCCTGGTGCAGTTTGCCTAAGAGGCTGGTCAGCCCCACAGTGTGGGAGGGGTCCCCGCTGCAGAGGGTGCCAGAGTTTGATGAAAGCAAAAGCACAGTGATGTCTTGATTCCTCTGCTTTCTCTTAGAAATCCCTACCAGAGAGGCTTTCATGGATTTTGTAGATTGGGTCCTTGAATACGTTAAATTTATGGGGACAAAACAAGCAGTTTGGGGTTAAGAATCAGATACATTCAATCATATGACTGAGGATCAGGGCTGAGGAAGGGGGTCAGAGACATAATCATTCATCGACTGGCTGGGGCTGGATTCTTTTGGCCCTCCAGAAGATGAGTTGTTTGGCTTAATGCACCAGCCTATTGGTGTTCAAGTGTGTATTACTGCTCTCAGAACCACTGGTTAGTGGACATAATTTAGCTCTTGTGGAGAGCTGTGCTGCTCAATTAAATGCTCAATTCTTCAGATGCATTTGTTTGTTTCAGAAATTGGTTTCTGGATACAGGGCCCTCTCTTTTCAGCCTTCCTCATGGGCAAAACAGCTTATAATCCAGTTGCATCTGGGCAGGTAAATGCCTGACTACCCCCAACCCAGAAAAAACATGGTGCAGAGGAGGAGGGACTTCAATTCTTTTCAGTTGAATTCAACAGTGATTCAGACATTCCAGTGTTAAAGGAGTTGCTAGCTCTGGAAACAGTGCATCATCATACATTGAGTTTGGTGGTTACTCAGAGTGAACATGCAGCCTGGATTGCTGGAACAATCCTAATTTCCATCTTTTACCCTAGTGTACTTGTTACCCAAAGAAGTGCACCTGTCTGGGCAACAAATGATACAGTCACCAGATGTGAGAAGAGAAGAAAGAGGGATTCTCAGTTTTTTCCCTTGGTTCTGATTATTTCCCAAGAAAGGTGCTTTTTAATGGTTCTAAGAAGGTTCTTGTGGGCCCTTCAAAAATGGTTCCAGTGTTCTTACCATTGCTGGCTCCTGAAGGAACAGAGTAGCTTTGAGTAGCTTTGTTCTACAAGTACAAATGTCTTATCCCCCCCACCCTCATTTTTTGCAGGTATCAGAGTAGGAATGTCAGATTTAGCAAATAAAAATATAGGATGTCAAGTGAAGTTTGAATTTCAGAAAAATATCAAATAATTTTTTAGTATAAGTGATTCAATTCACCAACCATAGTGAACTAGGGCTGCCTGTTCACAGGCATTCCTTCCTCAAAACTGTTGACAGAGTCTGGACTTCAGAGGGGGCCCACGGGGAGCCTCTTACCTATTCCTCTCAGACTCAAAATTTTTTCTTTTTTCTAGGTGGAAGATAAAGGGTTGCACAGAGAGGTCTGTTGCTGGAGGATGGTGAAGTGAGACAGTGATTTTCTGGGAAGAGGAAGAAAGATGACCCTTTAAAAGAATGAATAGTTTCTTGGAGGTTTCCAGCTCTGCCTGGAACTCTCAGTCCTTTGTCCTCATAAATCTTCCCTCTGGCACTAGAGCAAAGGAGTGTGGAAGACCTGGGGGGCACTAGAACCATGGCCTCCCTTCCAGGTGGGTTTGGTGAGTAGCTTCCCCTTTCCATCCTCACACACTGTGGTGTGAGTGATTTGCGGATATGGTTGTGTGTTAAATCTGTCATTGCCAGTTTTAAATTGTGGTGGATTCCACCTTAGGATGTATTGCAGGGCACAGGAGTTACCTTGGTGAAGCATACAGGAAACCATACACACACACTTGTTCATGAAGTAGATTTCACACCTTGGTAAAATCTGGGAGGGGGGAGAGACAGAGAGAGAGAGAGAGAGAGAGAGAGAGAGAGAGAGAGAGAGAGAGAGAGAGAGAGAGAGAGAGAAGAAGAAGAAGAAGAAGAAGAAGAAGAAGAAGAAGAAGAAGAAGAAGAAGAAGAAGAAGAAGAAGAAGGAGAAGAAGGAGAAGAAGGAGAAGAAGGAGAAGGAGAAGGAGAAGGAGAAGAAGGAGAAGGAGGAGGAGAAGGAGGAGGAGGAGGAGAAGGAGAAGAGGAGGAGGAGGAGAGGAGAGGAGGAGGAGGAGAGGAGGGAAGGAAGAAGAAGGAGGAGGAGGAGGAGAAAGAAGGAAGAAGAGAAGGAGGAGGGGGAAGGAGGAGGAGGAGGAGGAAGAAAAAAGGAGGAGGAGGAGAAGCAGGAGGAAGAGGAGGAGAGGGAGAGGAAGGGATGGGTAGGGAGAGAGGGAGGAGGAAGAATAGGAGAAGGAGGAAGAATAGGAGAGAAGAGGAAGAAAAGAGAAGAGAGGAAGGGAGAGAAGGGAAGGAAAGAGAGGGAGAATGAGGGAAAGAGGGACTTCGTTTTGTAGATTTTTTGAGGAATAATAGGTATACCAAGGCACCCAAGAGATGAATACACAATGTAAATACATGTATATTATAAACATAACAGCATATATACTCTTCTGTAGTACTCAATTACCAAAGATTATATGACAACAACTTAAAGGAGAGATCAAGAAACTAACTCATGGACCAATCCATCCCACTGTCTGTTTTTATAAATAAAGCTTTATTGGAACACACCAGGTCCATTCATTTCTGTATTAACTATGGCTACTTTTGCCCTACCTAGGCAGAGTTGAGTAGTTACAATAGATATTTTATGTTCTGTAAAACCTAAAATATTTACTTTCTGGCCTTTTTCAGGGCTGATGCCTCTTCTGCGGCATGCCCTATAAATCAGAATCATAGAGGCATGCAGACCAAGTGACCCACACTAGCAGTCTTTACTCCTGCAAGGGTGTGACACACACAGGGGCTCCATCATGGGAAGGCCCAGACTGCCTCCTGATTTTGGGATCTCTGCCTGCAGGTACCAGGTTCCCTTCATGAAGAGGTGTGTGTATATGGTTTCCTGAAAGCTACCTCACAGTTCTAATCAGCCCTCTTTTCTGGATAGATATCATTGTCTATATTCTCACATAGTTACCTTGCAGAAAGAAGAGGCAAAAAGCATGGCTATATGGAGTTCAGAAATGGACCCATCCACCAGGCTAATTAGAGTCAGGGGAGTGGATCCAAGGACTTCTGGGAGAGCACTGGGCTGAGAACCAGAGGAGCAGCACTGAATTTGACCCACACCCACCAACTCCAGAGAGGACCATCTCTCACTTTCCTCAAAGGAAAAACACTGGTAGAAAAGAGATGGGGGATGAAAAGAGCTAGAGCCAGTGCCTCACGAGGCGAGATGCCTTCAAGTCTGGCTGTGAGCTGAATAGAATCTGAAGCCACATGTGCCGGGACACACTTGCTGAGTTCCAAAGTACAATGAATGTCCCAGGCTTTATACGTCAGCCCCTATTTCACATGTCTGTATTCCTTTCTCTGAAGCGATTTGCTAATATGCCACTTGGTGGGATTGTATTATTGCTTTGCAAGATTTTTCAGATGAGAAAGCCCATAAATCAGAGAAAATTTTGTCAGACCTTATGCTGAAAGTTCTGGTTCATGAAGTTACATCACCAGATCTAGAAACCAAAATAGGACCTGCATCCAGGAAATTGATGAAGTGAATAAAGTTTGATTTCCAAACCTTTTCTTCCTCTTTCTCTGTTCCCATGGCACAGCTTTCCTTATCATCAGACCCCAGAGCTTCCAGCATTATCATAGGCTCACTGGCATGGGTGTTTGAGGTCAGTCCTGGGGTTGAACTTGATGTTGAACGTGAGGGTGCTGATATTAACTTCAATCGACTAATAGAAGGATGTTTTGTTCCATGGAGAAAGTGGTGGAAGAAACTGAGGGGGAGAGAGGTCCACACCACCATGAGAAATCACGACATGCAGTCAGTATTCATTCTATCGACAGCTGGGAAGGTTTTGAGAAGCCTTGCTCAAGGCAGACTAATGTGAAACTGGAAACTTGAACTAGTAATGGGAGGCAAATTCCTTGCTTTATTCTTCAGTTTAGTGTTAGAGAGATCCAAGAAACTTTTTTTCCAGACTCTCAGTTTCCACCTCTATGTGCTGGTTACCACTAAGGAATGAGAAAAACTGTAGTGGGAGATGCTCATTCTGTTCTTTCAACTCCAAAGCAGCACCATGTGACAACCAAGATGGGTATCTGGATGTGCCCCAGAACAGAGGGTACATTTCTCTCTAGCACCTGTGTCTCCTGCTTGCAACTCCGTGATCTAAAGTGGTTTAAGAGAAAGTGACCTAGGGATGGGACTGTCCCCAGAATGATTACATCCATCAGAGAAGACTTGAGGTGGAAAAAACTGCTGGCCCAGCTTCCACTTTCGGGCTTCCTCCACTGTGCTGGCCAGAGATTTTGGCCAGCGTTCATGGTTGCAGAAAGCCAGCTCACTGTATGTCAACCGTGCAGTCTCTGGAACCCGCAGGTCCTCTGTCCCAGCCAGGCACATTTAATACAGCCAGCCATTCTCAAGGTCTAGCCCCTCCCAATCCAGCACTCCAGGCTGGCTGTCCTACAATTCACACTGCAAGCCTAGAATTTTTGTCCTTTTGGCACTGCTAAGGGGAGAGGTGTTGAAAGGAAGCCGGAGCAGATGGGAATGGGATTCCATTACTTTGTAAATATCTGAATGGCATTTCTTTTTAATGTGATATGAGAGTTTGAGCACATTTAAAAATTTCCCTACCCTAATCATAAAGCCTGTTTTCATTAAAGGCACACACACCTCGCTGGTAACTGGCGAGGTTTTGGCTCGGAGGTTGGTTTCTGCATGAGAAATCCATCCTGGGCACTGTTTTAGGTCTGTTGGTAACTGGCTTAGCACTTGCCAGTTTCCCTCCCTGGGTAATGACAGAGACACCAACACAATAGCAAAGCTGTTAATCCCAAACATGTTACTAAAAAGTCAAGCTGCCTTGCTAGAGGTTGAGAGAGGATGAGGAGACATATGTGGAAATGCTAATATGCGAGCTCACACTCTCATACCCGTGGATTTGCAGATAATGAGGAATGTCCTGCTTTTCTCAAAATATCACTGTACTTAATCAACTCAGACTCTGCTCACTGATCACATGCCATCAACTGATGTTTGGCGTTTGGGAGGTGGTATTTGGAAGGTAAAGAGCAAATGTGGATGAGTTCACTCCATGGAAGGCACCCAAAAGATTCTTGTGGGACTCAACTTTCCTTATTTTGGGCATGATTCTCTGTGTAATCTATTGATCTTTTGAACACATGGTAGACTCCATAGCTATTTACTCATGAAAAGAAAATCAATAAGTGTGTGAATAAAAACAAAACTTTCTCAATCTGGGCTTTAGTTGCAAAAGAAAGAAAGAGAGAAAGAAAGAGAGAGAGAGAAAGACTGGTATTGTATAATTTGGTCCAAATGTAGTTTTGGAAGCATGAAGTGGCCAAGTTCAAGTCTGAGAAGGTGGAAGAAAGGAGAGAAGTCATGGAAATGGATTCTATCCTTTCCCCATAGAACAGGTGCAAACAGCTGTGGGGGAACTATTCAAACTTCACCTTTGATTTGAAAATAAAAATTGTACTGTGGACAACTGATTTAATCTTTGCATAGCTTCAGTCCTAACTCAGAATATCCCTGTCCTGGGTATGCTTGAAATTTGGTAGAACTCACTGTATGATAGGTTTGGTGATGGCAGAGGTGTAATCGCCAACCTAAGTGATACATCTTGCTTCACATATTGTTCTGGAAAGCCATAGTAATTCCTCAACTTAGCCATAAGTCAGAAAACTTTGGGAGCTTTAACATAATATCATGGCCTGCGTTTACCTCTGTGGACTTGGTTTCAATTAGTTTAGTGCAGTCTCCTGAGAACTACAGTTTCCAAAGCTTTTCAGGTGATTCTGGTGCTGAACCACATTTGAGAAAAGTTCTGTTTTCCAGACTTTGGTATTTCACAGATGGGTTAAGTTATTTTTTTAAAGGACATTGACTTAGAGTTGTCAACAGTTTACTTTGCCAAGTAAGGGAAAGGGAACTATCTGCTATCACCACTGTTTCATAAAGAAAAGAGCAGATTAACACCAAGGAAAAAATTGGAAGGACAGACCTTTAAACACATTCAACATTCTAAGAACTCACTATGTTACCACGCCTGTGTTCATAGCAGCATTATTCACAAAAGGTGCCAAAAGATTAAAGCAACCCAAGTATACACTGACAAATGAATGGATAAACAAAACATGGTATATACATGTAGTGGAATATTATTCAGCTTTTAAAGGAAGGAAATTCTGACATATTCTACTACATAGCCGGACCTTGAGGACTTTATCCTAAGTGAAATAAGCCAGTCGTAAGAGGACGAATATTATTTTATTCTATGTACATGAGATTCCTAGAGTAGCCAAATTCATAGAGACAGAACAGAGTGTGCGAGTTATGGAGGGTGGGGAGTTATTATTTGATGGGTATGAAGTTTCAGTTGGGGAAGATGAAAAAGTTCTGGAGATGGATGGTGGTGATGGTTGCACAACAATATGAATGTACTTAATGCTATGGAACTGTGCAGTTAAAAATGATTAAAATGGTCCATTTTATGTTACATATATTTTACTCCAATTAAAAAAAATCATAAAGTTGTCTTTGTTTTTCTCATTTTGTTAGGTAAATCATCATTCGAGAGCCACTGCCAGAGGAAGTAGTCTTCTATGGCTTGGAGAGAGCATCAGGGCCTCTAAGTAGAGTCACCCAGGGGCCCCTCCTAGTCATGACAAAAGACTTGCCCCCAGACAGGCTGCAGCAACCTAACCCAGGCTGGGTGATGCAGAGACATTATCCCATTATAAAGCACATTAGCCACACCCCTGGAGAAACTAAATAATCCCCTCAAACAGGGACTTGCCCTAGGCCAGAGGTCAACTTGTCCTTGAAAGTGCTTGATATGTTATATGGGCAGAGATGCCTAGAGGATGATGCACCCAAGAAAGCATTCAAGAAACCAGAGATTTGGCCCTAAAATTGGTCTGAGTAGGCAAACAACAGTGGGTAACACCTCATTTTTTCTTCACAAAGCAATAGAGCAGCACAGAAAAAGAATTGCATAGAGGTTAAAAGCAAAGCAATTTGATACCCACAGGAAGCCATTCATAGCTGAGATGTTCTCTGAGACAGAGTTAATTGTTGGTGAAATGACAGAATTATACAAAAACCAATATTGTTGTTTATTATGGTAGTTGTTTCTTATTAATATGTATGTGTGTGATGTACATATATATGTACATATATACACATATGCAATGGAGGTTTATGATGACTGGTTAGCAAGTTTTTCAAATTCAGATTAATCTGTTATTAATGCAGACCCTAATAGCCTTCAAGGTGGGCCATGTAGCTGGAATTTGTAATCATGGAATTTTCATACTGCATTAACAATCTCTGTGGGTGATAAGAGAGCACTGAAATAGCTAGCATTGCATTGATGTTTCTCTCTCTACATTTGTTTAATTCCTTTGCCAGAGACACATACTTAACTTGTCTTGGTAGATTTTTGTAATGTGTCTTTCAAATGGAAAAACTATATTAAAGCATTCCAATTTTATCAAGTAGCAAAAACACCCAGGCTGTTGGCCAGAATGTGCATGTTTGTTACTGCATTCCATACCCAGATATCTCAGGGCTGGAGAATAATAACAATTTTCTAAAATGTTATTAGATCCATAATTCTGGCAGCAGCTTAATTCACTTAGCCATTTCCATTAAAGCAATAATTATTGGCATATAATCTTAGGAATCATCACGCATAGTGGTAATCAATTCCAGGTGAAATAAAAGGCAAAGTCTCTACTGTGTGCCATGCTCTGTAATGTCTTACCTTTGTCGAGCACTTAGAATCTTGAAAAGTCATCTTCATTATTGCATTTGGTTCTGACGGAACCCTGTGAAGAGGAAAAGCAGGTAAACATACAAGGAAACTGAGGCTCGGCAAGATTAAATGATTTGTTCAAGACCTGGAAGTTAGTAGAGTGATGTAGTCAGAAATGAAAGCCAGGTTTCCTCAAGTCTATTCCAGGCTTCTCTGTGCTGCCCCACATTACCCCTCCCCATTGTCACCACTCATGGTTGGTGTTTCTCTGAAATTACTCTTTATTATTCCTCTGAGTAATTCCTTGTGCCAATATGTGTGGGTTTTTTTTGTTGTTGTTGTTTTTTTTCCCTGGAATGCTCTGCAGTCTCACTAAGCAACATGCCATGTGATTCAGTTCATTTTCATAAGCTCCACTAACTTGGCTATACCATTCAGTCCTGCTGCCTTCCCCTTTACCAGTGATAGCTGTACATGCCAGTTTCTTTCAGGGGGACAAATGGAAGCGGAAGCTTCATCTTTGCCCCAGTGTAGGCAGTGTGATATGATGTGCAGGGAAACCTACAAGTTGAGAAACCTGAGTTCTAGTCTTGGTTCTGCCACCGACTAGACATGAAATGTTGGACAAGGCATCATACCACCACAGGATTAGTTTCCTACAAAATAGAAATTGTAATGCCTTTCCTGAGCTTCTCAGAAGGCTGAGGTTAACAACAAATATGTGAAGAATTTGGAAATAATTAAACTCCTTAGTAACATAAGTATTGCCAAGTCTTTTTAGAATTCCTACTAACATTAAATATGGGAGGTCGGTAAGGCACTTCCCAATGACTGTCCTGTGTCAAAGAGATTTTGATGATATTACTGTGTGTCTGTGGGGAGGCGAGTATAGATGGGAATAAAGGAGGAAATGGGATATGACCTTTCATTTCAGGGATCCAATGCCCTTGGAATACATACTTAGTTTCAATTCTCTAAGGACTGCTAGTTACCCAGTTTTATAAATTCTGGGCACCAGAGTAAAACAGAATTTCTCCATTTCTGGTATGTGCAGAAAAACAGAAATACCTGGATTGATAGTTTAACATGAGCCTTGGTGAAGATAAAAATAAAATAATCTGAGAATAATTAAATAATAGAGATAAGAATACATAAATATTTATATTGAGTGAACTGATTCCAATCTCCACTTCCTGCTCATTAAGGAAGTAGTACTAACCTTTAATGACTATGACTGGAGGAATCATCCTTTAGCCTTTTCGCCATGTCCCAGATCTTATTGCTTCAAACCTTTAGCATTTAGATGGCTGGGTTTGTTTGATTTTTACTACAAGTCTATTATTAATCACAGAAATAATAGTCTATCTGAATTTTCCACTTTTTAAGAACTAAAACTTTACCAGTTTACACCTATGAAAAGTAACACCTCCTTCCAACATAGCCTGCAAATAATGACAGGTTGACTACTTATCAATAAAAATGGTTACATGTTACTTTAGCCCTAGCTTTTTATTTATTTTTATTTTTATTTTTTAAATAAATCTTTATTGTTCAGATTATTACAGGTGTTCCCCTCCCCCCCCCATAGCTCCCCTCCACCTGATTCCCCAACCCACCCCATGCCCTTACCCCCCGCCACTGTCTTCATCCATAGGTGTAAGATTTTTTGTCCAATCTCTTCCCGCACCCCTCCCCCTGCTCCCCCCTGAGAATTATCAGTCCACTCCCTTTCTATGCCACTGATTCTATTATATTCATCAGTCTATTCTGTTCATCAGGTTTTTTATTCACTTGATTTTTAGATTCACTTGTTGGTAGGGATGTATTTGTTGTCATTTTGTTGTTCATAATTTTTATCTTTACCTTTTTCTTCTTCTTCCTCTCCTTAAAGAATACCCTTCAGCATTTCATATAATCCTGGTTTGGTGGTGATGAACTCCTTTAGCTTTTTCTTGTCCGTGAAGCTATTTATCTGACCTTCAATTCTGAATGATAACTTTGCTGGGTAGAGTAATCTTGGTTGTAGGTTCTTGCTGTTCATCACTTTGAATATTTCTTGCCACTTCCTTCTGGCCTGCATAGTTTCTGTTGAGAAATCAGCTGAAAGTCGTATGGGTACTCCCTTGTAGGTAACTAACTGTTTTTCTCTTGCTGTTTTCAAGATTCTCTCTTTGTCTTTTGCCCTTGGCATTTTAATTATGATGTGTCTTGGTATGGTCCTCTTTGGATTCCTCTTGTTTGGGGTTCTCTGCGCTTCCTGAACTTCTAAGTCTATTTCTTTCACCAGGTAGGGAAAGTTTTCTGTCATTATTTCTTCTAATAGGTTTTCACTATTTTGCTCTCTCACTTCTTCTGGCACTCCAATAATTCGGATGTTGGTATGCTTAAAGTTGTCCCAGAGGCTCCTTACACTATCTTCATATTTTTGGGTTTTTTCTTTTTGTTTTTCTGGTTGGGTGTTTTGTGTTTCCTCATATTTCAGATCTTTGGTTTGATTCCTGTACATTGATCTACAGTTGAGTTTCTGTATATTCTTTATTTTAGACAGTGTATGCTTAATTTCCGACTGGTCCTTTTCCATTTTTTTGGCATTCTCACTAAGCTCCTTGGAGGTCTCATCAAGTTTCTCAGCAGTTTTTAGAAGATTCTTGAGTAACCTTATAAATGTGGTTTTGAACTCTATGTCCAGTCATTTGCTTCCCTCCATTTCTTTCATTTGTGACATGTTTCTTTGTCTCCACTGTGTTGCTGCTTCCCTGTGTTGATGGAGTGGTTTTTTGTGGTAGGTGACCAGTGGTTCAGCCTATTACCTGAGGTGGACACTCCTGGTGCACCCCTTTGTGGACTGAGTGCAAAGTCTTGGTGTAGTTAAGCCTTGATTGCTGTTGGTACACTGGGAGGAATTGACCTCCAGGCCAATTGGCTGTGAGGACCCGCTGTGTCTATAATGGAAGAACTGCTATGCTGGAGACACGCTTATGGGGCTGGACTTGCTTCAGTGGGGCTTTGGTGCTCACTGAGTCTGCCTCTTGAATGTGTCACTTATGGATGTGAGGAGTTGAAATCTGGTGTCATCTCACACTGACCACTAGATACACTAGCTTCTGGATCTCCAATGCGGTGCAGGTCAGCTACTGTCTGAGGCCACCCAGCAGGAGCTACAGCAAGAATTACAGTTTTCTCCTCTTTGCTTGGGGTTTGGAGGTTTTGGAGCTGTAGCTGCAGTTTGTTAGGTTAAGCTGTGATAGGGCAGACCATTTATATGCAAAAGCCGCTGCGTGGAGCTTGGGTGGGTTTGTAGATTGTGTGGGGCGGGGTCTCAGGGAGTCACTAGGGTAGGGCGTGGCAAACAGCGATAGCTGCCAGTCAGCCATCTCTGCATCTCTGGCGTTTCCAAGTCCCAGCACCCCGCACCCCAATGCAGTAAAGCCACCCTCACTTTCCGACCCAATGGCAGACAGTCCAGCTTCTCTCCATAGGAGTTTGAGTCTCCAGCGTCTCCCCAGAAACTGGAGTTCAGAGTAATCAGGAGCTTGTCTCACTTCGGGTTGGAAAAAGCAGCACACCCAGTTGCCCGCCGCCAGCCCGATTCGCGTGCCTCTGTACCTCAGCTTTTCAGGGCTTATGCACGTCTCAATGCTCTTTTCTCTTTCCTTCTAGTTGTAGAACTTCCACTCAGCCAGCTTTCCTGTGGTTCTGGGTGATAGACATTTTGTCTTTTAGTTGTAGTTTTGAAATTGTTGTGCAAGGCAGCAGTTTAGGTGGTTACCTATGCCGCCATATTGGTTCCTCCAGCCCTAGCTTTTTAAATCTTCCTTCTTTCTACTTTATTCTGTGTCTTCTCTGCTATGTGGTATTGGGAGGAACATTTTAAGTCTCATTTCATGGAAAGAATTATTTGCTGCTTGAAAGTACCAGCTGCAAAAGATCCCGCACTGCATTGTGCCCTATCACCTCCTGTGTTACACATTAAACTCCCCTTTGGCACTCCTCACTCAGAAGTAGTGCAGGGATATAGCAATTTCATCACCTCATGTTCACTGTTGTGAAGTTTATGCTATTTCTCTCAGGGTAGATCTGAACCACAAGAAGAAAGCCCTTTAATGGCCTGGGGTTTCCTTGGGTTGAGATTCATGTAAAATGTGGGCCAAGATTTTTTCTCTCTAGTCTCCTTCCTTCTCTTCATAACATAGTTGGAAAGAACATTCTCTCTGCCCCAGATCTCCAGACTGATGATATTTGTCTCCACTATTTGGATTAAGAACAGGTGAATTATTTGCAACTTACTGCCCTTATCTTCATGAAGGTCTGTAGATAACAGAAGCACTGCATTTTCTCTACCCATCAGACCATACAAGAGAGTCGTTCAATAACACATCCTTTCTGGGCACTTCCAAACAAAGGATTCTCTCAGGAAGAAAAAATCCCTAAACAATGTGTCTCTCAAAAAATTTAAGATTGTATTATTTGACCTCTGGGTCTGATACCAAGATTGTGTAACTCTAGGAAAGACAGCAATGAGCAATCTGCCACAAATTTGTTTTTAAGAACAGAATGATCTACAATGTGATGGGGCAAGTCCACACTGCACTGGCTGTGACCTTCCTCCAGTTGGCTCATAGCTACTCTCTTAGGGAGTAAGGATCAAAATAAAAAAATCTCTGACACTTCTGTGATGTCCTACCTTAACATCCTAGCATCCTCAGAAGCAGATGACAGAGGCTCAGAAGAACAGAAAACAACCTAAAATGGGCAAAAATAAGATTGTAAGTAAGAGATGATCTGGGCCCTCAATGAGCTGTTCTGCAGCCACACAGAAAGTTGAACACTGCTCTGGAGCTTGGGTCTCTAGGATTGTGAGACTGTGACTAGGGCTGTGCTAGAAGGACTTAAAGATGGACCCAATATCTACTCCAGATCAGGTCATTTCTTGGAGTTTCAGAACTTTCCACTGTAATCAAAATGTCCTAAGAGATTCAAGTGATTTTCAGACTACATTTAAGAGGCCTAGAACATGAACTGACTCTTTTTTCAGAAAAGTGTCCATGGAATGTTCCTCTGGAAGGAAAAGAGGTCAACGCTCCAGATATCCTATGATGGACCAACCAGATATCTTATTTTTCCATGGATGCCTGTGGGTCACACTTGTTGCCCTGACTCAATAATGAAGAATTATATGGTCACCTTAGCTATGTGATACTTGGATATTACTATCCAAAAGGAATGGGTTCATTGATCTTGTACGTAGTTTGTCAGGCAAATTGTGTTTGTGTATGAGGATCCATATGTGAAACCCTCTGTTAAGCAGCACTGATACAGTTTAAAAGAGAGATGATTCTTGCCCAGCCGATTGAACCAAAATAGATGAAGCACAAGGGAATGTATGCCAAATGTTTCTGAGACAAAATTTTCTCCTCACCTTTCTCTTCCCTTTACAACATGAACATGGAGCCAGAGAATTCTGATAAAAGAGATAGCTGGAGAGCCATTCATTACCTATTATCTGTAGACCAAGAACAATATGGCAGTGGGCAAATGTAGGCTTACAGTTGCTCGTATGGAAAACAATATAATATTTAATAAATAATAATACAAGAATAAACTGTTTTGAGTACTCACAATTGGAAGACTACTTTTGCCCACCCTTGCATAAAACTTTAAAAATGGGAAGGAATGAGAACACTGCAGATGTGCAGAACAATGAATTCCATTGCTTGAGTGCCCAAATCCAATAAATGTTGCTCTCATGGTATTTCAAACCAAACTAATGAAAGAAATACCTTTTGGTGCCATGTATAATCTCCTATCCCTCACCCCAGAACTCCCAAGAATGCAAATACATAAGGTCTTGTAACAGGACTTTTCTCTTCCTTCAATTGTGCTCATACCTAAAGATGACTGACATTAACTGAGAGTTTCTTATTTCTCAATATACTTTGAGTTGATACATCATAAATTTTTATCACTGGACATAATTCTCCATTTTTGACATCCAAGTTTGAAAAATTCTTTTGCTTTTCATCTAGTTGTTTTATGATGATAGAGATGTAACCTTTACTTCATTCAGATGTCCCACACCACCCCCCCGAGTTCAGACTACATGGCAAAGAGAGTGAGAGAAACAAGCAGAAGAAAGGTGGTTGGCTCACAAAGCACCTTACATTTCTGGCCTCAAGTTTAGAGAACAATGACTTGAAATTCTGGGTCATAATTCACCAATCAGGCTACATATGCAAATGAGAACATCCTGACTTGTCCAAAAGAGTTCCGTAAATAATATTATTCATCTCCTAGAAGCAAGCCATATTTTTACTGGACTTTTTACTTCAGACCTGCATTACTAATGAGAATATATATATTTAAAACTCTGTTATTTATTTCCCTCTGCTTAATATTTCAATCAAACATACATTTGCTGTATTAATCACAGAACATGATGGTTTTAAAACCTCAGAAATCATTTTAATTGAATACCTCATGTCTGTTTAATCTAAAGTTAATAAAACCTCTTTTTTAAAACATCATTGTATCCAATTTTAATTTCTTGCTGTAGGACATTCACCCCTCTTTTCCTGAATCATTTTTTTCCAGTCAGTCATTTAAAAAACCTCTTATTTTATTTTGAAATCAAAGTTAGATTCTTTTTGTTACTAATACTAACCTGATATTTACTTAATATCAGTGCAATAACCAATAAAATATGACACCAAATTTTTTTTAATTCTTGTCTGATTGGATTTAATCTACCAATCCAATTGAGGGTGGTTGTTATTTTGTTGTTGTTGTTGTTGTTTTGACTATTTAATTGAAGACCACAATTAACCTGGGTTAGCAGTAGGAAGAGAAAAACCAACAGTTCAGTTCAAGAGGGAGCAGAAAGCAGAAGCAGTAAACATTTTTTAGTTGTAAACTTGCTTATAAATAGGCCATAAATCTCTAAATAATATGCAAATGAACATAGGACTTTAAATATTCTTCTCTGACATTAAGCAGCTGTCTGACTCTAAGCAAGTCCATGTGATCTCTTCAGGTTTTGGTGACCTAATACACAAATTAAGGGCATTTTTGGACTTCTCATTCAACCAGTATTTTCTGAGCACTCACAATGTGTCAGCAACTGTGAGAGGCCCTAGGAATTCAATAATGAGCAAAAAATAGGCACAGCCTGTTTATTATTCTACATGGAGCAACCCTTTAAAGGGAAATATGGTTAACTGTGAAATAATCACACAAGCAATTGTAAACCTGCAACTGATACATGTACTGCTACACAAAGAGACATGTGGTGTGAGAGTCTAATGGAGGGGAGGGGTGACTTGGTAGGAAGAGTTGTTGAGGAGAGATCTAAAAGTTCTGCTAGGTGAAGTGGAGGAGGAGAAAACAATAGCAAAATAGGAAATAGTATGTGCAAAGGCGAGTGGTGGAAGGAAACAAGATAAATACAAGGGACTAAACACAGCCCAGTGTGGCTGGAGCCCAGAGAGCAAAGCTGAGTAGGATGGATATGAGGCTGGAAAGGTCAAGTAGGAGTGAGACCTTCACATGTTACACAACTTTGGCACCATTGTAAGGTCACTGAGAGATTTCAAACAAAAGATAACCTGATCTGAATTAAAAAGTTCTGTGCCACACAAATTCCCCTTCAGAAAAGAAGACTCTGCTGAGAGTCCTGCCAGAAGACAACCCTCAGTTATCAAATCCCTTTGGGAATTTCCTGAACTGCAGAGCCATGGTGGCCATGGTTATGCCCCTCTCCAGGGCTCACATCCTGATCAGTGCAGGGGTAAAAAGGCCCAGGGTGCTTCTGCCACCTTAGGGAAGCTCTAAAGGCTCATTCCATCTTCAAAAGTCCCCACAATGTTGGCTGAAATTTCAGTTGAAACTTGCAGCTCAACTACTCCCTCTATCAAAGCTTACTTACCTTCCTCTCCACAAGAAACACTGTCTAATTAGCTTCTTGAATTCTAATCTCCATTGTGAGTCCTTTCCTTAGAAACCCAACCTGTGACAGTCTGGAAATCATATGGAGAATGATCTGGAGAGTGGTTGGTGATAGAGTGGCTAGATATATAACCAATGGTGGTAATAGTTGGGTCTAAGATGATGGAGAGAGACATAGAGAGAGTGGGAATATTTAGAAGACATTTAGGAAATTAAAAAAATAATGGGAGTTGGTGATGAAGTGGATAGAAGGAAGAGTGATGGAGGAGAGTTAAAAAGCAAGATGACTCCTTGGTCTCTGGTATGCACAGCTGGGAACATTCAAAAGAATCAGGTGTGAGGGGAAGAAAAAAATGTCCTCTCTTGGTGCTTGTAGAGCTGAGATATTCAAGAGTTCAGAAGAAGGAAGGGCATTGTTTGTAGAATCAAGATCATTGGAATATGTGTCTAGATTGTAAAGGAAGCCTAGTTGTAGATGAAATTATTTAGGGAAAGGGATCAGACTGTGAAGAGAAAAGGGTCTAAGTCTGGATCTAGCGGAATTCCCACACCCCCATGAGCTCTACAAGCAGATTTCATACCCTTTTAGAAGAAACCACCTCTTTGAGAATGAGGATATTAGGGCCTACTCCCCAGGAAAAAAATCATTTTTTTTCATATGCAGTTTGTGCACTATTTCTGGTGGTCCTACACCACTAAGGTTATCCCTAAACCCCTTAGTGATCCACAGTCTCTAGTTCATAAACTCATACTCTAGAAAAAGTCTCTGCTTTTATAATCCTATCATGTCTGCAGCATTCTTTTTACAAACTGTGTTTTAATGTTTTAAGGCTCTAGCTGATAACCATTTTGATAGTCCAACAAGGGTTTTTAAGAAGCACCACATACCTGAAATATCTGAGCTCCCATGTCACTAAACAGAAGTGTTTACATTTATCAAGTTATATTCAGGGCTGCCCTGGCTCAGAGGAAGGTACTGGGTTTATGCTATAGAATAGGAATTGGAAAACTTGTTCTGCAAAGGGCCAGATAGTAATCATGTTAGGCTTTGTGAGACACATATGATCTCTGTTATACATAATCTTTCTTTAAAAGACCTCTTTCAAAATGTAAAAACCACTCTTAGCTCATGAGCTATAAATAGTCAGACTGTTGGCCACCACTCTTGTTTGCTGATTCCCACCAGAGAAGATAATCATCTCTGCGGTCAAACCAATTAGAACATTTCTCCTTTCCCTGAGCATCCTAGCATTTGACCTTGGGGATAGATAATCATTAACCTTTGAAGCCTCTGTTTTCACATCTGTAAAATATATAATAATATCTGCCTTTTTGGGTGGTTGTGAAGCCTAGAAATAGTCAGTACCCATCCATGTACCTGGCACAAGGAAGTTGCCCCATAAATGTATGTAGTGTGAGACCCTGAAAATGTCTCGCAGGCTGCCATTCTTTGCTTTTGTGATTTTAACTTGTTGCTTCAGCCATTGCTAACTTACCTCATCCACCATGTTGCTGCTTTTGACCCTCAAAAGTTACATGTCCCAAACCATTAGCTTCACACTTGCTCTAGTATTTATTGTATGAAAGTTCCACCCATGAAGGCAAAATACTTCTCTCCAGTCTACACCACATAAAAATCAGTTATTTTCTGTGGAGAGCAGCTATAGCATTTGGACAGGTTCAAGCCTCAGACTGATGAAGAGGGCACTGTCCTCTTGTGGCAAAGCCACATATAAGTCCCAGCTTGGAAGAAAAAGCCCTCCCAGCACAATTATAGCCAAAGGCTATGGTTGGTATGTAAACTTGACCTTATAGTCCCACCTTGTAGTCCTAGGTAGCTGAGAAATGTGGGCTGTGGGAGGTGCAGCAAGTGCTGCCAAAACAAAGCTTGAAGAGTTCAGAGAATAGCCAACAACAGGAAAAAAGTAGATTTGAAGCTCACAAGAACATTGTAAACATCTTGACCACTCCCTTGCTTTGCTTTGTGTGATCCAACTATAAAATAAAGATTCGGCTTACAGGCTGTATCACTGTGTCCTCATCCAGGTGCAGTGATCCACCTGGACCCAACTATATTCTCTTGTTTGTTTCCTTTAATCCTTCACCTTCTCAGGTTCACCACTGGCCGTGCTGGACACGGTTCAATTTTCACAGATCCTGGCACAATAAAGAGGGATTGTCTTATCCCATATCAAATAGAGTCTTCCTAACTTCTGCTTAAGGTCTCAGAAGTCCAAAATCTCACACCTCTTTCCTGTCCCAAGGGTCATAGTCTTAATAAGCCATCCAGACTTGTTTCACCCTCTAGGGAAACTTCTGTTCTCCATCAACATATTCTACCATATATGTCCCTCCACTTCACTGAGCTACAGATGCTACTCAAATATTAGCTGCTTTGCCTGCTCCTCTAGATTTAGATAACATGGGATAAAGCCCACAATTGCATACTCTTTGGATGGGCAAATCCTCTCAAAGACTTCTGTGAATTCCTAGGAATAAGGAAAGCAGATTTTTATTTTTGGAGTCACTTTAGTCTGTGGATCTTTCTTCTGCATGTACTTCATCAATGAAATTGTGAAATTCTTTTATACTATACAAACACACAAAAAGTATTTGTGTATCTAACAGATGCAAATAAAAATTTTGATAATTGTAAAAAGAGTTTATATTATAAAAATGAACACAATTTTAAATGAAATATTAGATACTATCATTCCTAAAATTAGCTTTGCCCCATTCCCACATAGAAATTTTGCCATTTTTTTCAATCTCACAAATAACTCAGGTTCTTGCCATGTCCTCTTCCCTCTACCTCACTTCTCTACCCACCTACTTTCTTCGTTTCCCTTCAGCTCAGGAGTAAAACACAAGCTTCTTTTAGTCTCTTGTGCAAAGCACTTTAAGAATCTTTTTAAAAACTTTGCAACTGCTGCCCTCAGAATGTCATCTTCTATCCCAAATGGCTTAATAAGTTATTTCCCTAAAACAATGAGTATTCCCTCTCTCAGAAGAAAACATTTTTAATGTACTCTCCTACATATGCTATCTGGTTGAATTACCTCTAACTTTCATTTTCAGCCATTAATACTTTAGCTTAAATCAATTAATCAGATGAGTTGAAAGGAGCAAGAACCAAGAAATCAGAACTAAGAAAGAGTGTTTTGTTTGAGAGAATAGGACCAGGGAGAAAGCACAGAGGACAGGTTTTTGGAGATGCAGGGCTATGCTGCTGGGGGCTAGTGGGGAAAGAGAGACAGAACTATATAGAAGAGAATATAGGAGAGCATGGAAAAGGAAATGTGTCTATTTCACCTGGGGCAGGACTTCATTTTAGGTGCTATGAAAGTATGGTTAAATCCTCGGTTAGATCACACATGAGGACAGGGAAGATCCTCCTTTATGTGGCAATAACTACAGAGAAAAATCCATGACTGCACGTATCTCCTGATGTCACAGCTGCTCTGAAAGCCTGCTTTGGCTCTGCCCTGCATGGGTGTGGGGACCCAGATGATGAAGGTTAGAACATAATTGATTACTGAGGCTGTAAATTGTACAACTCTAATGACGCACCATTGGGGCAAAGAGGGCTGGGGGACAGGGCGGAGGCCATTTTTTGTTGTTGTTTTCTCCAGTCTGCTTTGGAATTTTCCCAAAATTCTCTCTCTATATATATAACAAAATTAGCATTTTCATATGTCATGAAAGTTAAAGCAAGATGTGGGAAATTCAATTGTTGAAGAGCAGAGTTCTCTAATTGCACCCTTCAGAGATTCCCATTACTTTTGGAAAATGTGCATTGACGAAGAGTTTATTGGTGGTGTTTCATTTCTAGGGCTGGCTTAATTTCCAATCCACTCTCCCACCCAGTGTATCTGCTTGATTAGGGAAGCTGCCACTGGCTTCAGAGAGTACAGACAGCAGAGCAAACATGTGAAGAATGGAGCCAGCTCAATGATTATATTTAATCATCTTCCCTAGGTCTGTGTCATCACTGCAGAAAGTAAGTTGCTTTTGGGAAAGTGATGCATTAGCAATTCTTCAAAAGAGCTGGGAGCTGGAACTGGAATTTTTACTGGAAGGAGTTTTTCATAACTAAGTGGCTGTCCAGTTAGTACCCATCTATTTTCTGGGACAGTGTTGACTTTAACACGCAGCTTTGCAAGACCCTCCCCAACACTAAACCACACACACTGGTTAGCAAAAGAACAACACTCAAACTCACTCTTACCATAACCTTATATAAAAACTCATATCTTCTCTACTATTATCTAGCAAGGTCTGGGGAAACCCTTATTTTCCAAGCATTAAATGCCTTTGCTTAGTCTCTGAAGATTTCCAATGACAGCAATGCCTTCCACTGTGACCCAACAGACCATGTTCCATACAGGTCTTGGTGACTCAAGGATCTCACACCCAAGCATAGTAGATGGAATGTAGGAAAATGCCCACAGGGGCAGCCAGGCCCTTGCTAGTGCAACAGCAGCAATGGCTGAATGACTAGAAATACAAAAGGTTATTTATTTTCATGAAGCTTTTCTCAAACTTCTAGCAGAAAATTTGGAGTGAGAGTAGGGAATGAACTGAGGAAATAGGGAATATGATGCCCAGCCAAGATCCCTAGCTGAGGTCCAGCAGAGCTCATGGGCCTGATGCATGCAAATTGACCATTGACAAAGATGTCAGGAGAGCTTCAATTTTATGGAGCAATTGGCGTGATGCTAGATGGAAATCAATACCTGCAATCCAAATTTTGTATTTTGTGTGTTGTCAGTTGAAGTTTGATGTCTGTTTCTCTTTCTTGGACTTATTTTCTTTCTGCAATCAGCATGATGAAAAAGAAAATAATACTTATAAATGAAGTCAGCATATAGTACTAGTGAGTTGGAGGAAGTTGGCAGCTGCAGAAATTCTGTTTTCACTTTACATTAAGTGGCATTAATTACACTGCTATGTAACTAAGTATAACCACATGGACACAGATCAGGATTCTGCTCTTGTTTCAAGGGCACTGAGGTACAAGTGTGTGGCTATCAGGTGGGAAGGCCAGGCTCTCTTGGTCATCTCTCAGCAAAGACTGTATCATTTAGCCCCAGGACCTCATTCTAGGCCAGAGGTTGTCAAGTGCCTCCCCCTGGCCAAGAAGTGAACCAAGCCCGGAATTAGTCCAGAGGCACCTGGTCTAAAAGCCATTACCCCTATAGCCCAAAGTGTGAGGTATGTGAAATGTGTCTAAGCTAGAAACCTTTCTCTGCAGGACTTAGACTTGGCTTTGAAAATGAGGTCACTAGCAAATTCAGACTTTCAGATTTTCCCACTACATCCAGCAGACCAATGTAATTGTGTTACAGACCAATGTAATGTCCAACAAGAATGGCTGGTTTATGGTTCCACTTGTGAATGAGGTGACACAGGCTCTAGTAATTCCCATCCAGGCAATGGGAACTTCTCAGCACATCCCTGCTAACCAGACCATCTTGACAAGGGAGAAAGAGCAACATGTTAACCATTAACCAGCTATGAACCCTTGGACATGTAAACGTTTGACTCTCTGACCCTCCCATGGGTCATTTGTAAAGTAAAGATAGCTTAGCTGCTGAAAAGTAAGGATCTAACTTATAACTCTAAGCTCTTCTCAGCTTAAAGATCTGGGATTCAAGACATACTTTCTGTGTGTTTGTGAGGACAGAGACCTTTATTTCCTGAGTACTTGGTACATGGCAGAAACTCATTCATGTTGGATTGAATAAATAATTAAATAAGAATAATTATAATGTTCAAGAAAAATATATTCTTGCAAGTAATTCATAGTGAAGCAACCCAATAAACATTTTTTTTCCTTGTGGCAAAGAATGAGATTCAGCAAGATAGTTCTACATACCAAGGGGCCCAGCCAAGGGCAAAGTTTTCAGAAATAATGAGAAAAAGGATAGGTGGGGACACTCCTATCTTTTAAAGAGCTTGGGAGCCTGAGAACATAGGCAGGTATGTGATCACTCCCAGAAAAGCCAGGCTGTCTTGTTTGTGCAGATTAGGGAAGACTTAAGGCTATCCAAAATAATCATTTTGTAGGTATGAACTTAGCCCTTCCCTCTTCAAACCTTTTAAACCAATGGCTCTATAATATCAGGAGAAAGATATTCCAAGACCATAGGGAATTTTGAATGATGTGAGTACCAGCAAGGATAGATGGACACTCCTCCAGATGCACTGGAGGTCCTTAGAGCTATGATCTGACCTGTGAAAGGAAGAAGGGATCTGGTCCCAGACAGAACACAGGAGGCTTGCCCATCACCTGAGGCAACACAGGGTCCAGGGAAGTCCAAGGGTCTTGTCTGGGGAAATGAGATTCAGTAGATGGAGATAAGATATCAGAGTGTATTTCACTCAGTTAGTGATAGAAGCTCAGCTATCGTGGATTCCTTGGGGACCCATTTTACCAGCTTTCTACCACTATATTTAGGGGTTATGTACTTCCTATGCTAATAGTCAGATATGCAAGTCAAGATTGGTGTAGACAGGGCTGCTGCATACTCTGTACAGCTTCCCTTGACAACAAGGCACCTAGCCTAGGAGGTAAATAGGGATTAAAATCCAGGCTGGCCTCTACTCACTAAGTCATGAACCCCTGTGCTGGACATGTTGTCCCCCAGTTGGGTACTAAGGCTAAGCCACTCATTGTTGGAGTTGCATCTGCCCACAGTTTTTTTTTTTTTTTAATTTGCTAGATCACAGGGTTATGTGCTGATTATTCTCCATTTCCTCCTCCCCACTCATTGTTTTTCTTTGCCCTGCTCTGTGCCCCAGGTGGTGGCCTCCATACAATGCATCTAAACTTTCTTATCTTCTGGACTCCAGTGGGGTTCGGCCAACTGGAATCACCAGTAGGAGATGGGAAAGGTGGGAGAAAAGAGAGGCCAGGTTATTTATTTTCTCCATCACCATCCTTCCCCTTCCCTGCTCCCATGCATCACCCTTCATTCCTGTCCCATTGAGGTTCTGACAGTACCTGTGATACTGCCTGGCAGCCCCAGCTCTCACTGGGTTGTAGTAACACTGTTCCCTCCTTAGTCCTTCAGCTTTCACTGCTGCTGGTCCCTGAGTGCCTCATCAACCCTTGTGGGTTCCCTTTCCTCTGGCCACACCTCTGTAAATGGTCTTTTATTCAATTCTGATCATTTGAACATTTTGACTCTTGTCATCTTTTTCTGGCTGGGATGCTGATCAATATAGAGAACCATTTCCTAATCTGCAAAGGTAGACCATATAGACTAACACTTTGAAAATCAAAACAAATACTTGCCACTCACCTAGGGATCTCTGAGATTTTTACAACTGATGCACTAACAGAGTCAGGAGTGTTGACTAAATTATGCATTTTCCTTACTGCTTTCAGGACTCTTTGCATTCTGGCCAGACAGTGCTTTCATTGCTCCCCTTGCTCCAGACTGAATGCTCCTCACTCTCCTTCTCACATGTCTTTGTGTGCTGTTCCACTACCTGAAAGCCCTTTCCTCTCTTTGGAGATGATATATGATAGAGAATAAGATATTTTTGCTCTTAAATTGAACAGAAATGGATTAGATACTAGCTCTGTCAGTTATTACCAATGCAATTGAGTTACTGATCCCAATTCTTCACACTCTTGTTATAGACAGACACATTCACACCCTTGCCATAACCTCAAGGTGGATAGCATGGACTTCCTTGCTATGCCTTGAATTTAGAGTTGGCCATGTGACTTGTTTTGGCCAATGGGATATCAGTACATGAGACTTGAAATGTACTTGCAGAGTCTGGTTTGCCCTTTTGTGCTCCTGTGGTACATCATGAAAAGAACATGTCCAGTTAATTGTGATTCCTTCAGCCTCAGCCCCAGAAAGAGTCAAATGATGCAGACAACATGTACCATGTAGCCACGGTCCAAGGAAGATATGGTAGATATAGCAGTTAGAGGCCAGGCCCAGAGAGAGGAACCTGGAGAGCAGCCTAGCCCAGCTGAGTTATAGCCAACTACAGATCCATGAGCATGAGAGCAAATGATTATAATTTCAGACAACTGAATTTTGGTGTGGTTTATTTTATAGCATATTGTAGCAATAACTAATACCTTACCTACACAAACTTGAAAAATAATTCAATTTCTAAGAGCTTCAGTTTCCTTCTCTATAAAATTGTAGTAATTATAATAATACTTGTTTTTTAGGGTTATTGTGAAGATTAAACAATACACATAGAGTAGTCTGCACAGTGCCTGGCACAAAATAAATTCTCGAAGGGAGATCATTATTTTTCTTAGTGTGTGATCACTGGAAATTCCAAGTAGCCTTCAATGTTAACTTAGCTATCCCTTCATACATAATATATTTGTTGAGCACTACAGCTCCCACAATGATCTCCTTTCTCTGAACTTCCATTATATTAATTATCTATATAATTAATTTGACTTCATATCTTTTCACCCACTGTTTTGGTTTTTTCTTAATTTAAGTTACGTGTGCAAAGCACATAATTCAAAATACATTCCTTCCATCAATGAAACCATGGTCATAGAGAATAACATATAATGAACATATGGGGTATGTCAAACTCTGTTAGGCACTTTCACTGTCATTTAAATTTCATAACAATCCTATGAAGTTAATATTGTTATTCTAATAAAATGCCTAAATTCCTTGGCCAGTAGTGGTGGAGAAGGGTTCAAACATGTGTCATTTTGCTGCAAAGCATCACTAACTCTTCAGTCTATTAGAAGAGATGACACATAACCAAATAACTATAATTCGAGGTAATTATATACATCTGATCATTAGGAAAATTGTGTGCTACAGATGGACAGAGATGATGGGCAGCAACTTGACACTGGCCTTGAAACCAGGGAGACCATGGCATAACTCTCTGACAGTGTTTATCTAATACCATTAAAAGATAGATACTATACTCTGGGATATGAAAAGTAACTCAACTAATCCTTATTTGGGTGTGTGTGTGTGTGGGGGGAACAGATTCTAATAAGTGAGTCAGACCCATGGAAAGATCATTTCAACATATTCTGGAAAATGGAGACGCTGTGAGTATTATATTTGGAGAAAGCTTCCTGAAAGGAGGAGGATTTAAGCTCCATCAAGTTAGTTGATTGAAGAAATAACGGCAAGGCCTTTTAGGTAAACGAAATTGTATCAACAAAAACTCTCACTACATAGTATGTATGATAGATCATCTGTGCACATGTCTTTGACATGTTTTTTTTTTTAATTTAAATTCTTTGTTTAAAGTATTACATAAGTCTCCTTTTTCCCTCATTGACCTCTCCCCAGTCGTGCCCCACCTCGGAATATGTTCTCACACTCCCCCCACCCCACCCCCAGTCTGTGTCCATTTGTTATGTTCATATGCATGTATACAAGCCCTTTGGTTGATCTCTTACCCCCTCACCCCCTGCCTTCCCTCATAGGTTGGACAGTCTGCTCAATGCTTCTATGACTGGTTCTGTTTTTGTTCATCAGTTTATGTTGTTCATTATATTCCAAAAATGAGTGAGAGCATGTGATAGTTATCTTTCTCTGACTGGCTTATTTTGCTTAGCATAATGCTCTCCAGTTCCATCCATGCAGTTGCAAATGGTAAGAATTCTTTCTTTTTTACAGCAATATTCCATTGTGTAGATGTACCTCCATTTTCTAATCCACTCATCGGCTGATGGGCACTTAGGTGGTTTCCAAATCTTAGCGATGGTAAATTGTGCTGCTATGAACATAGGGGTGCATATATCCTTTCTGATTCGTGTTTCTGACATGTTTTTATTGTCAGCAACCTGAGGAGAAGAGCTATGCCTCCTTTCTAACTCTGCCTCTTCCATACTCCATTCAACCCAAGGCTGAGACATAGGAGGAGCACAATAAAAATCTTCTGTTTGATTCAATGAATGCCTCCCACTCTCCCTGGGAGATACAGAAGGTATACATGTAACCATGGTCTACCTGACTTCAAGGCCAAGTTGCTGCCCCAAGAGCAGAGATGGAGCATACAGCCAAAGGCAGGCACTATTTTCACATGACAGAGCTCATCCGTGGTGTGATTGGAAATGGAGTCCAGGTTGGCTGGTGCTGTATTGACGTTAGCAACCTGTTTCTGAAGTCCCCCCCAAAGCTAACTTCAGCACATTGAGGAGACAATTTCAACAGAACACTTGAAGGACATGAAAGCAAAGCACTCCCTTACAGGAGTAAACCAGAAACACGTGAAAAAAAATCTTGCTCAGATGGCTTATTTATAAATCTTTGCTTTCTTATCATGAATACATCCAGTCATCATAGCCTTTGTTCATTTGGAGGATTAAATAACCTCAGTCATCTACACAGGAGAAATTATCTTTAAATTGTACTTGAAAATTTCTTAGATTTTAGGGGAAATTTCATTTTATAATTGTGGATTGTTCTTGTTTTTGGTGCTTTTACAGATGAAAACTGTCTATAGGAGGTAATTCAGCAAGTTAGCTAGCCCATTGCCAAGCAAAACTAAAGTCCTTATCAGCTGTGGGAAGATAATTCAATTTGCCTTTAAATGGAATTTTTAGAATGGCTTATAACATATATCAAAATTATTTTAAAATCTGAACTAGGACACTGTGGGAACCTTGGTAAGAAATGTGCAGCTGATCTGCAGTTCTGAGAACTTAAACTATGTTCTAATGTTGTTTATCTTTGAACTAAAGTACTAAGTGTCTCATGCAAGTGGCAATAGGTGGCTAATCCTCTATAAAAGTTCTGGGGTGGATTCCTTGTAAATGTGAGTTATTAAGAAGAAAATGTTACAGGATTTCTTAGGAAATCAATACTTCATTATGCAACAATTGGATCTGCAAGTTTAATGTTCCCCGTAAGCCCCAGCAGAATGAAAGAGGTCACTGGGTGAGACGGTGCAAATGGTTCCTGCCTGACCTGGAAAATCTTCTAGAATTTGAGGCCTAGTAAAGTGCTGAGATGTCGTTAAAATATTTTCACAAATACAACAATTATTATGGAAACCAAATTGCAAGGACATCTGTCTGGATGACACTTTGGCCCAAAGTTGGATCTAAACCTGGTAACAGTTATCATTGAAACTGTGGCTTCATTTTTCCCTCAAGATCTTCGATGTTTCCTTGCCTCACAGAGCAGTTTATTTTTCAAAGCTACAGCAGTTCATTTTTGTCTTCCTAAACCTTCCTGGGGCAAAAATCCCAGCTCTTCCAGTTTTCTACCAAGAAGTCATGGAAGGCAGGCAGGAAGGAAAGGAGACCTCAAGGAGATAGAAGGTAGCTCAAAAATCCCTCTTCCAAGAATTTCTGGGTCACTGTCTAATTGCTACGTCTATTGACAGGCCTCGGATTTAAGCCTTCTCTGACTTCACAGGCAGTTCTTATTCAGCATCCAGCCACGTGTGAAGACTCGAGGCATTGAACATGGAACCCCCCAAAAATCCAGCCAGCTCCACTTAAAGCACTCAGGCTGGGAACTGTACCATGGCAAAGTACCCCAAACAGTTGTTTTTCCATTATGATCCTCAACCTGGCATTTATTATCATTTTTTATTGCACACTTTCAAGGGCAATGGTCCATTTTACTTAGATCATTAATTTGCAAAAATCATGAAATATGAGCAGAGATAGTATTTTTTATGGGCCATGCTACACCTCTATAGGACCCCAAAGGAAATGAGGTGTGAGTCTGAGCACACTATGGGAAGAGACCCTCGGGCCAAGAGCTCCATATTTTTCCAAAAATAGAAAAGTCTGGAGTGCTTTCCCAGGAATAATACAGCTGGATGGATGGAGATGTGCATAAATAGTTGACAGCCTGAATAAATGTGTGGACAAATGAGCAGTAGAGTGAGACTCTGACCAGTGCTGGGGCAGAGCCAAAAGTCCCCTGGATGTGGAGTTTGGAGATCTTGGATCTAGTTACTTACCAGCTGTACAACTGCTATCAGTGAATCAATCTATCAGAATGTACCTCACCTTTGCATCTGTAAAATGGCAATAATAATAATACCTATCTCATAAAATTGGCAGGGAGCAGAGCCCCAAGAAGTAAAGTCTATAGACCCTTGGTTTAAATCTGAACTTCTCTCTCTTGTTTGCTCTGTGACCCTAGGCATCTTATCCTCTCTACATATGCATTTCCTTGTCTGTATAATGGGAATAATGTACTAAACTCCTAGGGATATATGTGAGAATTTGATAAAGTAATACATGCAAAGCACCTTGAAGAGTTTCTGGTATATAATAGGCTAGATTCATTATACTACTACTTTGGTAAAATAGTGTTACATAGATACACTTTATATTACCTTAATTATTATTATTACTAGTGGCCCAGTGCATGAATTTGTGCACATTGAAAGGAAATTAATTAGAAGAAATAGTTTAATATCACTATTGGCCCTTTATGATAGAAGTGTCAACCAAATTCATGATCAACAATGACAGATGGAAACACATGTGTGCAATTGGTGCCAGTGAGATCTTTATATGTACCATGCATGTGTGAGTCAACTTAGCCTTTTAAATATATATATAGAATAAATTTGCTTAATAAGACCTGCTTTCTGATTTAGCTAAGCTTTTTCCAGCCCAGTGAAGCACCCCAACTTCTCTTTCAGGTAATTGTCAGCAACACAGCAGTAAACATCAACATGAAGTAGATTATTTTTGTAGATCACACAGGAGAACAAAGGGTACAATATTTAACTATAGCAGTGTTTGACTATATTCTGCACAGTGAGAAAACCTGAAGTCATTTTCAAGGTTCACCATTTCTTACTTCTTTTCAGTCGTGTCAAGTTCTAAACTTTCTAAATCACCATTTTATGGCTAATGAAAAGAAAATAGGATTCCACCAAGTCTCCTATCTACTTACTCCAAGACTTCAGATGAAGTATGGGAAAACGCTTCACAGACATTTGGTTACACTGTAAAATGTTTATAAAGCAAGTCGTGTTCCTGGGCTGAAGAAACTGCAAGGAGGCTAGTTGCTAGGGAGACAAAGCCAGGTGTTGCTATGTGATGTCATTACCTGGTGCCCACAGCCACCATTTCTGGGCTGGGCTGGGCTGTGGGCCGCATTTTGCACCATGGCAGCATTGGCTATGATTTGGTGGGCTGTTGCTCTGGGGTGGTGGCGGGGCCTGTGTCCCACTTAAGGGAAGCTGAGTGTTGCTTTGTAGGCACCAGGTCCACACTGCTGTTTCTCTGTAAATGGCCAGTGTGTGTCATGGCAGCTCCTGCGTTAAGCATCTGCCCCCTGGTGGTCAGTGTGCATCATAGCGACCAGTTAGGCAGGTGGAGGAAAACTTAGCATATTAGCCTTTTATATAAATAGGCTAGAGGCCCAGTGCATGAAATCCATGCACTTAGTTTGGGGGAGGTCCCTCAGCCTAGCCTGCCCCCTCTCACAGTCTGGGAGCCCTCAAGCTGGCCTCCTTCTGTGGGCTGATCAGGGGAAGGTGCCACCCCCATCACCCTGCTGCTGCTGCCACTGCTGGCCACCACAGCTACCAAGGTGTTTTCATCAACACAGACTCCAGTCCTTTTATCACAAAATAATGACAACTTTCTTTAGGTGTTTTCAAGATCAAGATGTGTCTTTCATAGCATATGACATTTCTTGCTTTCTTTCTTTCTTTTTATTCTCACCTGAGGATAGTTTTCCATTGAGTTTTAGAGAGCATGGAAGAGAGAGGGAAAGACAGAGAGAAGCATCAATGTGAGAGGGACACTTTGATTGGTTGCCTCCTGCATGAGCCCTGACCTGGGCACCAGTCAGGTAGGAGCCTGCAACTAGGTACATGCCCTTGATCAGAATTGAACCCGGACCCTGTGGTCCGCAAGCCGAGGCTCTATCCACTGAGCCAAACTGGCTAGGGCAGGATATGATATTTCTTAGCCCCTCCAGCAGTGGATCTTCGTTTTTTCCTCCAGGAATGAGGTAGAAAAACCATAGATCACCTTCTTGGATTCTTATTACCGAAATTATCAAGAACACTGAGAGTGGCATATAGGGAGCTTAGCCAATGAGCTGTAAGAAAAGGTGTTGCCTCTGTAGCTCACTCACAGAGGCAGGCCTGTTGGGGTGCTGTCTACCAGTGGTGGCGCCCTGGGCACGCCTCCCTGCCTCTGAGCTCCTGCTCCCTCTGCAGGCCTGCTCTGCCCTGCTCTCTGCAGACCTGATCGTCACAGTGGTGACTGGCAGGCTCAGCTTCCTGTTCTCTGTGGGCCTGCTCCGCCCTGCTCTCTGCACACCTGCTTGTTGCCTGCGCCATCCATGGCATGCCTCACCGTGCAGCAGTCCCCTCCCCCCCAGTCTCGTGCGCAGCCTATAAAGAGGTAATATGCAAATTTGTCCGGTCGTGACAGTTATGGCATCCCGGATAAATCTACATATTATCTCTTTATATGTATAGATAATTAAGAGTATAAAAATTGTGATTCTCAGTTGTAATCAAGAGGGTAGAGTGTAACAACTTAAGCAGAATGGGATATTAGAAGATATTAAGATCATAGAATCTTCAAAATAATCAGGGACCCAGGCTAGTTCATTCAATAGCCAGAACCAAAGCAGCCAGAAATAAGACCCAACTACACTCCTGGACTATTACAGTGAAACACCACTGTCCATCTCTAGGCACTGACCACTGTTGAGACTGAAATCCAAAAGCTTTGCCATTGCTATCTGAGAAAAAGTCTTCAGACCCAGAAGATCCAATTTTCCTTTGTAGAGCTTCTTCCTCTTATTTCTCCAAGTCACACATGGGATGGCTCTAATTGGTAGAATCAAGGCTATTTGTCTGTATTCTAGCTGTAAGGAAGTCTGGCAAATGTAGACTTTAGCTTCCCAGTCTGCACTGCCTAAGAACACTAAGAAAAGCTAAAAGAAAGTTGGAGTGAGCAATTCCTCCCAGCGTACCAACAGCAATTAAGGCTTAACTACACCAAGACTTTGCACTCAGCCCACAAAGGGGTGTACCAAGAGCGTCCACATCAGGTGATTGGGGAGGCTGAGCTACTGCCCCCTATAGGTCACCTACCACACAAAGCCACTCCATCAACACAGGGAAGCAGCCAAAATGTGGAGACAAAGAAACATGTCACGAATGAAAGAAACGGAGGAAAGCAAACTACTCGATGACATAGAGTTCAGAACCACATTTATAAGGTTACTCAAGAATCTTCTAAAAACCGCCGAGAAACTTGATGACACTTCTGAGGAGCTTAGTGAGACCTTCAAGGACCTTAATGAGAGTGCCAAAAAAATGGAAAAGGACCAGTCAGAAATAAACCAAAGATCTGAAATATGAGGAAACAAAAAACACTCAACCAGAAAAACAAAAAGAAAAAAGAATCCAAAAATATGAAGATAGTGTAAGGAGCCTCTGGGACAACTTCAAGTGTACCAACATCCGAATTTTTGGGGTGCCAGAAGAAGAGAGAGAGCAAAATACTGAAAACCTATTAGAAGAAATAATGACAGAAAACTTTCCCTACCTGGTGAAAGAAATAGACTTACAAGTCCAGGAAGCACACAGAACCCCAAACAAAAGGAATCCAAAGAGGACCACACCAAGACACATCATAATTAAAATGCCAAGGGCAAAAGACAAAGAGAGAATCTTGAAAGCAGCAAGAGAAAAACGGTTAGTTACCTACAAGGGAGTACCCATACGACTGTCAGCTGATTTCTCAGCAGAAACTATGCAGGCCAGAAGGGAGTGGCAAGAAATATTCAAAGTGATGAACAGCAAGAACCTACAACCAAGATTACTCTACCCAGCAAAGTTATCATTCAGAGTTGAAGGTCAGATAAAGAGCTTCACAGACAAGAAAAAGCTAAAGGAGTTCATCGCCACCAAACCAGGATTACATGAAATGCTGAAGGGTATTCTTTAAGAAGAGGAAGAAGAAGAAAAAGGTAAAGATAAAAATTATGAACAACAAAATGACATCAAATACATACCTATCAACAAGTGAATCTAAAAATCAAGTGAATAAAAATCTGAAGAACAGAATGGACTGGTGAATATAATAGAATCAGGGACATAGAAAGGGAGTGGACTGACGACTCTCAGGGGAAGCAGGTGTGAGGGGTGCGGGAAGAGATTGGACAAAAATCTTACTCCTATGGATGAAGACAGTGGCGGGGGGTAAGGGCATGGGGTGGGGTGGGGAATCAGATGGAGGGGAGCTATGGGGGAAAAAAAAGAGGAACACCTGTAATAATCTGAACAATAAAGATTTATTTTTAAAAAAAAAGAAAAGTAAATGGTTTATATTAAATTGTTGGAAAAGGCAAAAATTAGTTGAATATTGATATAGAGTCAAAAAATCTGGGCCTCTAGTTCTCATCTACAGGTAAAAATGGAGAACTAGTATGAAAAAAAAATTATCTGAAAATAATATAATCTTTTCTGCTTATAAAGCCCAAGAGAATCTACTGAAAAACTGTTTTCTTCTAATAGAGTTTAGATTTAAGTAACTAACTGCTTGTAAATAGTAATCAAAATCAATAGATTTACAAAGTAAGTAAATTTTCTAAACATCAGCAATAATCAACTGGAAAATAAAATGGGAAAAACGAGCTCATCTAACTAAGCACACAATTGTAGACTACCTAAAAGTAAACTCAATGAGAAACATGTATTTCATGCATAAAGCAAACTACAGAGCTTGAGCAAAGGATGTGTACAAGAATTGGCAACTGGTGAAGCAAACTACATTATTGTGTAAAAAGTTTCAATATTGCAAAAACTAATCAGTAAACGTTTTGAAATTCAACTTAAAAATTCTAACAGTATATTTGTGAGGGGAGAAGCGGGGAGGAGAAATGACCAAAATGTATCTACAGGGAAATACACTCAACAGATAAAATATTTCACTCTGTAGTCTAGTCCAGGTGTGAGGACTAGATTGGACTGAGTCCTGTCCCCGACATTTAGAATTGGGGGGATATATTGCAAATCAATTCTCTTTCTTTATGGCTTTTCTTTGTCCCACTGGTAAAAAGGACCCATCATCACCATCCTCCTTCCCTCCTCCTCCTCCTCCTCCTCCTCTTCATATTCCACAGAAACAATGTACAGGGGTGGGCAAAAGTAGGTTTACAGTTGTGAGTACACAAAACAGTTTATCCTTTATTATTTATTAATTATTGCATTATTTTCCATAGAAACAACTGTAAAATTACTTTTATCTACCTTTGTATATTAAAGTGTTCTGTGAAATTCCAAATAGAGACACAGATATTAATTATTATTTTTCCAAGATTAGATAAATGAAACATTTAGAGATGCCAGCATATAATGAATGACATAAAGAGTGGGATTAGTTCAAGAAACAGATGCACTTTTAGGAAGTGAGGAGGAGGTCTATCAAGGTGCATTGATCAGATTACAAACACAGTTGTCAGCATGAAAGAAAGGACAGTTAAAACCCAAGACATTATTTTTAAGTTACTTGAAGTTAAACTTCCCTGAGCATTTACTATGTGCTAAACACCACTGAAGTTTTACTTCCCAAGGAGTCTATGAGAACATTATTTATTATTCCCGTCTTAGCGGTAAGGGTTTACAGGTGGAAATGGAGAGCTAGAATGAAAAGCCGGCTAGTTCAACTACAAAATCCTCAACAAACTGCTTAAAAATCACAATCAAGTGCTTCTAAATAGAACTTGATCTTTGCAAAGCACTTTCACTTTGGTTTCCTCAGTTGTGCTAGTTGACAACCCTGTGTAGGTGGATTAATTCTTACACTAATTTTCTCCATGGAAGACTGTCACCAGGAGATTATCCTGGCTGCATGTCAGAATTTCCACTGGGGCTCTGCAAAGTCACAGATTCCTAGTCTCTCCTCTGGAACCTATTACATCAAAAATACCTAGAAATGGAGACCTGGAGTCATTCTTTAAAAATTCACCCAGCTGATTCTCAAGCAGCTACACTGGGATTCCCTAGACCAGTGGTAGGCAAATTCATTAGTCAACAGAGCCAAATATCAACAGTACAACAACTGAAATTTCTTTTGAGAGTCAAATTTTTTAAACTTAAACTTCTAACGCCACTTCTTCAAAACAGACTCGCCCAGGCTGTGGTATTTTGTGGAAGAGCCACACTCAAGGGGCCAAAGAGCCGCATGTGGCTCGCGAGCCACAGTTTGCTGACCACAGCCCCAGATCAATGGTTCTCTAAGTGTGAGATCTCCAGCAGCAGCAGCAGCATTATTCGTTAGAAATGTAAATTATTAGGCCTCACTCCCCAAATCTACTGAATCAGACTGAGAGGAATCTGGGTTTTAATACAGTCTCCAGAGGTCCTTGTGCACACTATGGCTTGAGAATCACGATCTAGATTAATCTGTTGTGATTAAGACAACAGCTTCGCAAGTAGCTTAAATTGAATCTGTCACTTTCTTGCTATGGAATCTTAGGCAACTACTCAATATCTCTGGCCTTGGTTTAGACTTGATAAATGGAGATGACAGTTTTTCCTTCACTGTTATGAGTTAGAATTAGTAAAAAATGAACACTGGTGTCTATCACAGAGTAAGGGCTTAGCTAAAAAAAGAAGTTCTTCCTATTTGCCAATGTTATCTTCAATAGGGGTTTAACTCCAAAATTTATAGGGAACTCATACAACTTAACAAAAGGAAGATAGAAAATCCAATCAAAAAATGGGCAAAGGACCTAAGTAGACACTTTTTGAAAAAAGACCAGAAGGCCAAGAGACACATGAAAACATGCTCAAAGTCAATAATCCTCCAAGAGATGCAAATCAAAACAACAATGTGGTACCATCTCACACCTGTCAGAATGGCTATCACCAACAAATCAACAAACGACAAATGCTGGAGAGGATGCAGAGAAAAATGAACCCTCTTGCACTGCTGGTGGGAATGCAGACTGGTGCAGCCACTGGAAAACAGTATGGCGTTTCCTCAAAAAATTAAAAATGGAACTTCCATTTGACCCAGTAATCCCACTTCTAGGAATATATGCCAAGAAAACAGAAACACCAGTCAGAAAGGATATATGCACCCCTATGTTCTTAGCAGCACAATTTACAATAGCTAACATTTGGAAACAGCGTAAGTGCCCATCAGCAGATGAGCGGATTAAAAAACTGTGGTACATTTACACAATGGAATACTATGCTGTGGTAAAACGGAAGGAATTCCTACCATTTGCAACTGCATGGATGAAACTGGAGAGCATTATGTTAAGTAAAATAAGCCAGTCAGAGAAAGATAACTATCACATGATCTCACTCATTTGTGGAATATAATAACAACATAAACTGATGAACAAAAATAGAACCTGTCCAACCTATGAGGGAAGGCAGGGGGTGAGGGAGTAAGAGATCAACCAAAGGACTTGTATGCATGCATATGAGCATAACCAATAGGCATAGACGGTGCGGGGGAGGGAGGTGAGGGCACGTGCTGGGTGTGGGGGCAGCTGGGGAGAGGTCAATGGGGGGGAAAAGGAGACTAATGTAATACTTTAAACAATAAAGGATTTAAATTTTTTTAAAAAAATGAAGGTTCTTGCCCAGGATTAAAGCTGTGGGTGAAATGAGAAAGAGTGAAGAAGAGGCTCAGGAAATGAAATCCTTGGGAAGCAGCAGTACTGGAGGTTTTGATGAAACATGAGACCAACAACCCTGCTCATTTATTCTCAACAACTGAAGGGGAGAATGTGAAGAACAATTTGAACAAGCAACCCACCAGGAGCCTGGATCCTGTCTTAGCTTGTAGGAGCTGAGAAGAGCACTGAACCACCTTAGTCCTAGCTGTGTGGTTTCAGGCAAGTTACTCAAGCCCTTTGGTCTTCAGTTTCCTCACTGAGAACAACTGAGATAATAATAAGAACCTGACTTCCTTTGGGTAAGAATCAAGATGAGCTATTAGGTGTTATTACACATTTGAAAAGTCAAAGGTCTTAGGCAAGTGTTCAGGATTATTACTATAATATCCTCTCCCAGTCTAAGCATCTCTTGACATTGAATTAACTCTTTCCAGTATGGAGCAGTGATGTGATCCAGCATGAGAAGATGAATGGTGACTCTGAATTCCAGAATTTCACACCAAAAAGTCTGTTATGTAACAATCCCAGAGCTATAGAACCCAGCCATCATCATGAGGTGGGCCAGGCCAGGGGGGTTACCTGGTGTAGCTGGTTGGCCTAGAATGTGAATAAATATATGGAACACTTACAGTCCATTTTTTTAGAATCTTGATAAAACAGGTAAGTCACAGTAACAGCCTCAAAGGGAACCCTCACTTGTAAATGTCTATTTAGGGACCTTTAAAAATATTGAACCAAGTCCTTAGAGTGTGTAATTAGCTGAGATCTCTTTCTATCCAGGGCCAGCTGTGTGACTTTTCTAGGACAGAGCAGGCAGGGCAAGGCCCAGGGAGACCAGTTGCTGCCACAAATCCTATACAGATGATGGCAAGAGCTCTTGCCATCAATGGCCTCAGAAGCTGTGGAGCTTCCTCCAGCACCACTGGCCTCCATCCCCTCTCCGGGAAACTGCAGATGCCTGTTGTCCTTCCTTTGTGTCCTTTATCCAGCCCTTTAAGCTATTGCTGGACACCAAGCATTTCTGTTATACTTCCACTCAACCATAGGCTGACCTTTCTGCTTGGATGACTCCACGCTCCAGACAGCTTGAGAACAGTCACTTGTAGTCAGAGACACAGCTGGCTTCTTTGCAAGCTGATTCCAGGAGCTCAGGCGGGAGAAGCACCTGCGGGCATATCACCACTTCAGGGCCTAGTCTGCTTGGCCCACAGGCCTGTGACTAGAACACCTCCCCTGTACTCCTCTGCAGGGTCAGTGCCCATGTGGTTTTCTCCAGCCAGCCCTTGACTGTGCAAAGACCATTTTATTCTGGGGAGAGCAGATACCACTGCAGGTTGGCAAACACCTCTCTGTACCCTAACTCAACTTGCATCCGGCTTCAGTGGCCTCCTCTAGGGTCATTTCCTAATTTCCTTCCTTTACCTGTGGAGTCCCAGTGGTTGGCAAACTCATTAGTCAACAGAGCCAAATATCAATAGTACAACGAATGAAATTTCTTTTGAGAGCCAAATTTTTTTTAAGTTAAACTATATAGGTAGGTACATTGCTATTAACTTAATTAGGGTACTCCTAATTTTGTGGAAGAGCCACACTCAAGGGGCCAAAGAGCAGCATGTGGCTCGTGAGCCACAGTTTGCCGGCCAGGAGACTAGGCTAATGTTCCTATTTACAAAGGAAGGTAAATAGCCTCTATTAATAAGAACCATCTGTCTGCTTCTGTAATCTGAATGAAGTTTTAAATTTGCTGCCTTATAGACTTTCCAGGAATCCATTCTGATTAGACTGATCCACCCAATGGGAATCATTTTCAGTGCTTGAAACACTCATTAAATTTCTGTGATCATGGAAACCCATGAGGGGCTGATAGTAATGGCAGGCCCTGTCCAGGTCCCACCTATCCCACCTGCCCCTTCTTAGGCCACTTCACCCACAACTGCAGCCTCAGCTTCATGGTATGCAAAGGAACAATTCTGACTTTGAAAAGGAGAACTGAAGCAACTCTAATACAAGATTCTGATTACCCCATATCATTTGCTTCTACTGTGGCTCCTAACTTGTGTCCCTATGACCAAGGGAGGGCATTTTTCTTATTTCTGAGATCCAGGCCCTACTATGCCCTACCAGGTAACTGGGCCTCTGTCTAAAGTTATCCCCAGGTCCTTTAGGCCCTGTGACCCTCGTGCTTTTCTTCTTTCTCTCAGCAGTGGTCCTAATCCTGAACCTGAGTCTGGCTGGGGCCCTATTTTCTGAAAGACTTCCGTGAATTATGGGGCCTTCTCCACTTGACACCCTGCCATCTCAGTCAGAACCTATTGTGGCCTTCTTTTGACGCCATATTTTATCCACCAATCTGGAGTTCTAGCACTTGGTCCATTCCAGTGTTCAGGGAAACACTTTGTAAAGTATATGATTGTCCAACCACTATGCTGTACACCTGAAACTAATACAAAAAAATATTGAATGTAAGCTGTAACTGAAAAACTTTTATTTTAATTTTTCAAAAAGCTCAGCTGTTACTGCATGTCCCAAAGGAAACCTTTAGCTTGCATCACACGAAAAAGGACAACCCAGTATTCAGGCTGCTCAATCAGCCCTCAGGTGTCCTTGAGGAGAGCCCACCCAAAAGACAGGCCGAACTCATCCAGGCAATGGCCTGAGGACTTGGAGGTGAGGATAAAGGTTAGTGCACAGGGAACCTGGGAAATAGACAAAAGCTCATCCCAACCCCATGACCTGATGCACAGAATTAAAAGGACAGGAAAACCAGGGGCTCTTTCTTAAAAAATAAAAAACAATTAACTAGAAAGAAACAGCTCAGCCAGTCCCTACAACTAGTATCAGAAAGTTACTCCTCCAGCAGCTCTCGCTCTTACTGTTGAGATGCAGAATGATGGGAATAAGAGTAAGGTAAGATAAAGCAAATAGAGAGATTTTCATCTGCATCTAGGAGCCTCCAAGGCCCTGGAGATGGGAGATTGAGGGGAATCTAATGCTGCCAAACTGCTCTATGTTAATCCTAGTGATAAGCAGGCTCATGAGGGAAGGGGATTCTAAGGGCTGCTCTGCCTTCTTTCAACTCTAGTCTGAGGAGATGGTGAGCAGCAGAGGGAAGGGAGTGGAGTTCTTTCTGGCCAGAGAGAACTTTATTTAGGCATTCTGAGTGAGCCATCAGTCAAGAAGTTAGAAACAACCAAAGTATTAATAACAGCCAAGACTACTCTCCCTCACTATTCATGGGCATTCCCAGACTCTGAGAGGTAAGCCATAGCACTGAGTGGCCAGATAAAATTCAGGATAGCCAGTTCAATTTGAATTTCAGATACACAATGCATAATTTTTAAGTATAAGTATACCCTATGCAATGTTTGGGACATGCTTATACTTTTAAAAACTGAGTTGTTGATCTGAAATTCAAATTTCAGTGGGGCCCTTAGATTTTCATTTTCTAATCCTTGCAATACTACTCACAAGCAGATAGCTCACCCAACCCCAGAGGCATCTGATGATGTGACCAGCACAGAAAAGAGGACTCCGGACCATAAGGAGCTGTGAAATCATGGCATTCCTGCTTCAGAGGTCACATGCTTACTGAATTTGCCCCCCTTTTATTTCTACCAATCTGATCCTCTCCATGTCTCACTCCCTAGTTCATATCCCATTACTCTTGATCACTTCCCCACAGGAAGATAGACTACCTGACTTAACCTTGGGGTTCCAGGCTAAATTGCAATCTTCTCCAATGATGTCATGAATGCACATTTTGATTTTCCAGTTTTAAAAAACAAAAATTCTTCCTTCTACCTCCACTTCCTTCTACATCTACCATGTTCCTTCTAAACACATACATCCCACAGCTCAAGGCTCTGGCACACAGTGAGGGTTTAGTTCTGAATTTAGGAATGTTCCAAATAAAGGAACTTTGGAGGTCACCTAACCTCACTCCCAACGTTTGCCAATAGGGAGAGTGAGACCCAGAGAAACATGGCCCCTGTAAGTGGGGAGGGAAGCATACAAATTCTAATGTACTGGCTTCATGTGGAACTTTCTACTATATCAGTGCCTTGCACAATGCTCAGCAAACACAGTCATTCTCAGGAAATACTTAAGTGAACTAATGAATAAATGAACAAACTAATGAAATTAATGCAGGATGAAGACTCGCTAATTGTATGGTGGCTCTCTCCTAGGCGAATGTCTTGGTTTCTGCAGTGGTCAATGTCAGCATTGAAACAGGAAATGTGTGGCATGAATGCCATTTTCTTCCACTGGACAAGGCTGGGTAAGTCTGGGTTGAGTTGGGAAATAACAAAATACAGCCTCCTTACTGGGCCCAAGGCTACTCTAAATTGCTGCATGTATAACCACAGAAACTCAAAGAAAAAGAAAAACTATTGTAAAATACGTTAGCTAGCTGTGTGAACTTTAACAAGCTAATAATTGCTCTGACCTTTTGATTTCTCATCTGTAAAAAACATGAATACAATAAAAAGTTACTGCTACTGGGATAAAATAAATATCATTTTACTCTGCTAGGTAACTTCTCCTAGCACAGTGGTCAGCAAACTGCAGCTCTTTGGCCCTTTGAGTGTGGCTCTTCCACAAAATATCACGGCCTGGGCGAGTCTATTTTGAAGAAGTGGCATTAGAAGAAGTTTAAGTTTAAAAAATTTGGCTCTCAAAAGAAATTTCAATCGTTGTACTGTTGATATTTGGCTCTGTTGACTAATGAGTTTGCTGACCACTGTCCTAGCAGATTCTGAGTAAATGTCCATTTGATTATTTTCTTTTCTCAAATAGTAAACTGCCTTTTTAGCACACAGGTTTTGAAACTGTCCTGGTTTCAGTAGGCCATTGATTCTCCAGGTGTGGTCCCCAGCAGCAGCAAAAGCATCACCTGAGACCTTGTTAGAAATGCATGTTCTTGGGCTTCAAGGCAGACTTACTGAATTAAAGACTTTGGACATTGGATCTAGTGGTCAGTGTTTTAACAAACCAATTAGGTGTTTCTGATGCACAGTCAAGTTTCAGAGCCACTGTGCGAGGCTGGTATTTCCGAAAGTCCATGTACCACACATCAAAAACACTCCAAGTTCTTATTAAAATTGCAAATTTCTAGACTCTATCCCAGACTTGCTAAATCAGACATCTTGTGGGGGAGCATGGGAATCTTCTTTTGTAACATGTCACCCAGGTGATTCTGATGAACTTATGGGTCAAGAACAACTTGACAAATTGGTGTCCAAACAGCAAGTGATGGCACTTCAGCATGTGTGGAGGTCATATTTGAATTCCTGTTTCCTCTTCTTCATGACCCTGGAGACTTGGCTGGAGGTACAATTAATACCCAATGCCAGTTAACTCTAGAGTAGTGGTTTAATAGCTGTGTGGTTTCCCCATCACTTTGGGAGAAACATGTTAGTCAGTGAGTGATGGGAACATGCCTCACGACCCAATCTGCTCTCCTAACCTGGAATGGCTCAGACCAGTCACCTGTCACCTTATTCCTAGGGGCAGAGCCCAACTTTGTCTGATGGATTTTTATTCTCTCTCTCTCTCTCTCTCTCTCTCTCTCTACACACACACACACACACAGTGTCAAAACAGAATCCTGAGCCCAGCTAGTGTTGCTCAGTGGTTGAGTGTTGACCTATGAACCAGGAGGTCATGGTTTGATTCCTAGTAAGGGCACATGTGTGGTTGCAGGCCCGATCCCCAGTGCAAGGTGTGCAGGAGGCAGCCAATCAATGATTCTCTCTCATCACTGAGGTTTCTATCTCTCTCTCCCTCTTCCCTCTTCTCTGAAATCAATAAAAATATATTAAAAAACAACAACAGTATTCTGAATTTTTTCCTGGTTATATAAGTTCTCGTCTTATCTGATGAGAGATTGTCAAGAGAAATCATAAAATATGCCCTCGGTATTAATTCAACACAACCGAAGGTACTGCGTGAAAAGAAACTTAGCAAAAGTTTTAGTCAGTTTCTCTCCTCTGGAACTTAATTGTTGGAATGCCTTTTCTTTCTTTCAAATTGGCCATTTGTTTTTTTAAATATATTTTTATTGATTTCAGAGAGGAAGAGAGAGGGAGAGAGAGAGAACATCAATGATGAGAGAGAATCATTGATCGGCTGCCTCCCGAACACCCTCTATTGGGGATTGAGCCTGCAACCCAGGCAGATGCCCTGACAGGGAATCAAACCATGACCTCTGGTTTATAGGTAGATGCTCAGCCAGTGAGCTATGCTGGCCTGGTAAATTGGCCATTTCTTAAGGGTGATAAAGAATGGTGGTGACAACTCAGGTAAGTTTCCCATCTACAAATTCCCTCAATCCAATGACATAAATGCAAGTGTAGTATGAGCAAGTCTATTCTACTTCAATGGGATAGAACTGGGAGTTCTTTAAGCTATTTTGTGAAGGAACTCTATCACAGTAAAAAATGTTTTCCCCAGTATACTTTGAAAAATTTATATGGATGCTTGAAGTAGATTTCCTGGTCATTTCTGTTAAGTCTATAAGATCACTCACTGTGTCAATTCCAATTAAGGACATAAGTAACTAAGGTATAGTGTATTTATAATCAAGAGAGCCCCAGCCATCCAGTAGATGGTAGTAATAATTTAAAAGGCAAGTTTTCTCCTAAGGCGAAATCACCAACACAAAATGAAACAAAAGAAAACAAATAAAAAAGAAAAGAAAAACCTACCATAGAGGTTGAACTCATAAAAATATCAGCATGGAGAGATTTGTGAAACACTGACTCTTGCAAGAACAGAAAGGGCTTCTTTATTGCTTTTTACCTAGCTTCCTTTGGTAAATGGCATTCTGAGGAGTAAGCAACCAGACTCCAATGCTATCTTTCTTCCATGTGGGGCTCAACTATCAACCTGTAAAATAAAGTGATTAAGAACAAGGGGACCAGATATCACTGCTGACATGTACACATAAGGAACTGTTGGACATTGAAATTGGTACTCAAACATTTTTTTGTTTTGTCTTGTTTTGTTATTATATGTTTATTTCCAGTCTGCAAAGGCAAAACTTTTTAAAGGAAAGAAATGGTGGGAAAAAGATACAGAGGCAAAGAAGCATTGAACAGACTGTCAAACTACATTGGGAAGACAGGGGAGGTTGGGCGAGGGAGGCTGTAAGAGACCAACCGAAGGACTTGTACACATGCATATAAGCACAACCAATGGATATAAGACACTGGGGCGGGGGGGAGGGTGGGCAGGTGAAGGCATGTCCTGGGGGGTAGGGGAGGGCGGGGGGAGATCAATGGGGAAAAAAAAAGGAGACATATGTACTACTATTTGTAATATTTAAAACAATAAAAAATAAAATAAAATAAAATAAAAGAACAAGGGGTTTAGCCTGGCCGGAATGGCTTAGTGGTTGAGTGTTGACCTAAGAGCCAGGAGGTCACAGTTTGATTCCCGTTCAGGGCACATGTCTGGGTTGCGGGTTTAATCTCCAGTAAGGGGTGTGCAGGAGGCAGCCAATCAATGCTTCTCTCTCATCACTGATGTTTCCATCTCTCTCTTCCTCTTCCTTCTTCTCTGAAATCAATTAAAAAATATATATATTTTTTAAAAAAGAATGAAGCCATAATGCATAGCACTGACTCAGAAGTCAATACTTGACATTCCAGGAAGTGTTTGCCTACTGGCAAGGACAGCATCTGGAACTTACTTACATTCGTTTTTAGCAGTCTGTGGAGCAGGTATTTTAAATAATAATAATAAAAAAGTTGGAAACTATCACTCTAGGAAAGCCTTGAAACTCTTAAAAACTCTTAAGGTTCTTCAAAGTAAGTCTATTGTGATTATTACTTATCTTCCTTTGGGAATGAGAAATAGCAGAAACACTAGTATCAATAATAGCAACAGAAGTAACAGTAGCATCTTGAGCATTTGCTGACCAAATGTTGAACCAAATATGAACGCTGTCAAGACAATCCTTAAGATAGGTATTACCACTTATAGATGAATATAAAAGTCTCAGCAAAGTTAGCTAATCTGCTCATAGACATGGGAGTTGAGCCTCAATGCTCTACTGACACTCCTTTCATTCATTATACCATTATGAACTGAATGTTTGTGCCCATCCAAAATTCATTATGAAATCCTTCCCCAATGTAATGATATTTGGAGGTGGGGCCTTTGAAAGGTAATTAGGTTTAGATTATGCCATGAGGCTGGACCCTCATGATGGGATTAGTGTCCTTATAAGAAGAGAAAGAGAGAGATCTCCCCACAAGCACACAGTGAGAAGGCAGCTGTCTACAAGCCAGGAAGTGGGCCCTCACCAGACACCAAATCTGCCAGCTCCTTGATCTTGACCTTGGACTTCCCAACTTCCAAAACCATGATACATAAATTGCTGTCACTTAAGCCACTCAGTCTATGGGACTTGGTTATAGCAGCATGAATAGACTAAGACATACCCCTTCCCTTTCTTGGACTCTTGATACTATAACATGATGAAGAGTTTGCTAATAATGTTCTTGTCCATTTCCTATTGAATCCAAAGTCAAAACATCATTCATTCATTCACTCATTGGCATTCATGTTGCCTTAGTACATTGGCTCAGGTGAACCTGGAGTCACTAAGAAGCTCTCATCACAATTTGATGTCCAGACCTGTACCACTGTTGCTGCCAATTGCTGGTTTGGGGGTTTTCAACAACATGTCATGTAACTGAATAACTACATAAAAGATCTCATCTATAATAATAAAAGTGTAGTATGCTAACTAGACCAGACATCCTTCCAGAGTTGTGAGGGAAGCCCGGGTCTCGGGTGCCAGAGGGAAGCTGGTGCCAGCAGCTGGGGAAGGAAGGCCTACTCTTGCACAAATTTCATGCATCGGGCCTCTAGTTTAAATATAAAACTTCACAATATAATTATCACTAAGCAGCCACTAGCTACCGAATTTCTTGTTGCTGAGGCCAAAGAACAAAAACTCTTCTTGCACAGAGAAGAAAAGGTATACATGCCTATGAACTAAGAGTAATGACTACATCTCTAGTCATTCTTTCTTGCATCTAACCTGGTGAATTGTGATAGGTTCTGAAAGTTTTCTCCCCCTCTGGTCATCAACCTCCTAAATGGTAAAGTTATTCAACACAGGCTTATTTTAGTGGATGTAGCAAGGTTAAATCATGTAAGTAGAGAAGGCATTCTATATCTTCAAATGGAAAGCTATCTGCTAAAATGATCTGCTGGCCTAGGCTTTTATAACTGGACCCCAAAATAATATCAGCAAAGTTATGTGTGGTTCCTGGCTTCCTTGCATCCCCAATGCTATCCATTGAGTAACATCACATAGCCTTTTATCTGGCTTAGTATGAGGGTCCTTAAAACTTAGCTCCTGCCAATCTTATTAAGTAGGGAAAGGAGATAGATAACTTAAAGGAGCACAGGAAAATAAACACAATACTAAGATAACTCCAGAGACAACCTTTCCTTTATTTATTGAAAGTTGAAAAACCAGAGTCAAGAAATAGTTTGCCTTGAGCCAGTGGAGAAAGAAAAAGATTCATTCCTTCCCTTACGGGGAGTGTCTCTAGGCAAGACATAGCACAAAAACAGGAAGCAGATCTGAGCGGGCTTTTCCCACCTCTTGATTCACAGCAACATTTTTCTCCCCTGAGTAATCTCTCAGGTGACTGGTGGTGAGGACTGTCCAGGTATCATGGTTGCTCCATGGAAACAGCCAGTGAGTAAGAGTGTCTTTCCTCGAAGTGTGTGGTCTCCCAGTCCCCATGGCCATGTCCCCACATGCTGCTGTTTCCCTTCTCTACTTCCAGACTCCCAGTGAGTCACAAAGGGCTTGACCCAGGAGAACAATTAGAAATATTGTCATTTTATTAATTTAAAAAGCTCCCCAGGTGACTGTGATGTGATTCTGTCCTCCTGTCCACATATATGAGCCATTGACCTAGTTTCTGCTTGCCACCCTCCAACCCCACTCCCCAGAGAGATGAAGCAAGTTGCCCAAGATCACACAGCTACATACAGAGTAGAAAGAACCCAAGACCCCTGCTTCCCAGTCCTGTGTTCTTTCTATCAAAGCATTCCCCCTTTGTAAGAAAGGGGCTCTTAGCTGATGCCAAATACAGAATAAGGATGCAGAAAGAGAGCATCCTGCAGAGTTCTAAGAAAGAAAAACAAAGAAACAAAACAGATTAGATATTGGGGTTGCTTTCTCTTGCCTCTGGGGCAACTGCAGCTGCCTATAAAGACTTGCAGAACCTAAGAAGTGGGACTATGGGAAGAATATAGTCCAAGCACCCTCCTCCAGATAAAGAAATGGACAAAGCAGAGAGCCCCCAGGGGGTCTAGTCTTGAGAAGTCTCAGCTGGTTGACCAGGAAGCAAGGCCTTGAGTTCCTGAGTCCTCAGCCAGTCCTCCAAAAATTTCAACCACTTCCTACTCCCTCCCCACTGAGGTTGTATATGAGGTCTTTCCAGCTGGAAAGAAATGCGTCAAAATGTCAGGAAGTGGAGCTAGAGATAATTTTAATGTTTTCAAATATTTCTTGTATTTTCCAAGTTTTCTTCCATGAATTTATAATGTTTTTATAATGTAAAAAAAAAAAACACTTAAATTACTCCTTCAAAATAAGAATGCAATTGCTCTTAGCATAGTTCTTTGAAACACTCCCCAACCCTCAACATTTTCATGAGCTCTTCCTGTGCTCCATAATGGCTGAGCGAATGATGCCTCATCCTATCTAATAAAAGAGTAATATGTAAATTGACCATCACTCCAACACACAAGATGGCTGCTCCCATGTGGTCAAAGATAGATGCCCCCATGTGGACACAAGATGGCCACCACAAGATGGCCAGCAGGGGAGGGCAGTTGGGAGGGACCAGGCCTGCAAGGGAGGGCAGTTGAGGGTGATCAAGGCTGCAGGGGAGGGCAGTTAGGGGTGACCAGGCCGGCAGAGGAGGGAAGTTGGAGGCAAATGGGCCTGCAGGGAAGGGCAGTTGGGGGGAACCAGGCCTGCAGGAGAGGACAGTTAGGGGTGACCAGGCCTGCAGGGGAGGGCAATTAAGGGCAAACAGGCTGGCAGGGGAGCAGTTAGGCATCAATCAGGCTGGCAGGGGAGTAGTTAGGGGGTGATCAGGCTGGTAGGCAGAAGCAGTTAGGGGCAATCAGGCAGGCAGGTGAGCAGTTGAGAGCCAGCAGCCCTGGATTGTGAGAGGGATGTCCGACTGCCTGATCCCAGTAGGATCGGGCCTAACCGGGCAGTTGGACATCCCTCGAGGGGTCCTAGATTGGAGAGGGTGCAGGCTGGGCTGAGGGACACCGCCCGCCCACCGCCCACCCCCCACCCCGTGCACTAATTTCGTGCACCAGGCCTCTAGTCAAATATAAAGTGAAGGAGCCACAGGATGATGGTGGATCTAAAGGAATGTGGCAAGTCTTCTCTGTTGCTAGCTTGGTTTCTTTCTAGAAGATTCTTCTGAGGCTTTCATCTATCTCTTTACTCCCTTCTCTATATTGAAACCCACTGACCCACTCTACACTGCCAGGTTGAGGTCTCAGGAGGATCAATTAATTCCTGGTTTTATTTCTTTTTTTGCGGGGGGGGGGGGGGGTGTTTTTTGGTATATCTTTATTTTAAGAAGGCAAAGCTGTGATTATTCAAATTGCATGGAATGTGAAACAGATGCCCCAGTTAACCAGCCCTTCCTTGCAATTTGGCCCTCAAAACAATTTTAATCCTCCCTTTTTCAAAACTAAAAGCTGAAGTGAAGGGATGTAAACATTCAAGGAGGTGAAATCTTAGCAGCTATTTTCAACCTGAGGTAATAGTTACTTGAAGTTCTGCAAGCGATTTATGTCATTTATAAACACATTCAACTGCCACTTGGCCCCACAGGGGCAGAGATGGATCAAATTTCACGGAGGCAGTGGCTTTTGTTGTGTGTGGATTCCCTTCTGGAGCCTGTGAAGCACTTTTCCTGGGATTCCACCGGCCTGGGACACGGTCATGGTGTATAGCAGGGAAGGGCTGAATGGTCCAGGGAGCTGCACATGAAGCCCAGGAGGACCCATCACTCCCCACCCAGACCTGCAGAAGAGCCTCTTTAGGAACTTGCTGTGTCCTCGTGTATGAGGTGGACATCTGCTCTGAAACTGGAGGGAGTGATGTGGATTCTCTCAGTCAGCAGTCAACTAGCCCTAATCTATCTGCATTTAGTGGAGCGCCCAGCTCTGTGTATGCCTCACTCAATTCAGAAGGGATGATGACTTGGTAGCTTTTAATGCAATATTTCTTTGCAGGGGGGTAGGAATGGGTGATGGGTCTAAATTATGAACATAAATCAATCATCAACTGAATGCCAACAAAAATAAAAATAAAGAATAGTCATGAATCCAGGAAGCATGAGATGAATTCTTTTGCCTTATTCCTCTAAACACAGCCTACACAGAGCAGAAGATGTTCTCTTTGGGAGTCTGCTCTAATTTAAACTTTTGAATTATCTATTGGTGAAATATCAAAGGGCAGTTTTTAAAATATCCCTTGGCCAGAGGCTCATAACTGACAGTACCACTTTTCTATACCTGGCATGCCCACTGTGCCAGGAATTACTGAAAGTGCATAGGGACATCATCTTACTTATTTAGTCCTTTGACATAGGCATTAGTCTATGGGAAAACAGAGGCCTCCACAGGCAAAGAAACTTCACACAGCAAACAAGCTACACAGCTCCTGCTCTTTTAATTTCCCCAGCTTGCCTAATTCCAAATTCCTCATCAGGAAGGTTAGCTAGTCATTTCCCTCCAGTGTTTCAGAAGGCACTGTGCTCTATTGATGATCCTGTGTGCTGGGTGGGCCTTCTGTGAAGTGTTTTCTCACTTGACTGTGATTCCTACTTTCCATTCTCATCTGAGCAACACACTGGAGTATGTCAAATTGGAGCCTAATGAGGAACCAATAGAGAATGTGCAGAAGCAAATTGCCACTAATTTTTTTTAACTTCTTTTTTCTTGTTTAAAGTATTACATGTCGTAGTACATATATCTCCTTTTTTTTTCCTCATTGACCTTCCCCAGCCTCCCCTACCCTCTGTCGCATGCCCTCATTCCACCCCCACCCGCAAGTGTCTTGTGCCCATTTGTTGTGCTTATATACATGCATACAAGTCCTTTGGTTGCTCTCTTTTCCCTCTTCCCCAACACTGCCCTGCCTTCCCGCTGTAATTTGACAGTCTGTTCGGTGCTTTACTGCCTCTGTATCTATCTTTTTGTTCAGCAGGTTATAATGTTCTTTATTTTCCATAAATGAGTGAGAGCATGTGGTATTTTTCTTTCATTGCCTGGCTTATTTCACTTAAAATAATGTTTTCCAGGTCCGTCCATGCTGCTGCACATCATAAGAATTCCTTCTTTTTTATAGCAGCATAGTAATCCATTGTGTAGATGTGCCATAGTTTTCTAATCCATTCATCTGCTATGGGCACTTGGGCTGTTTCCAAATCTTAGTTATTGTGAATTGTGCTGCTATGAACATAGGGGTGCATATATCCTTTATGATTGGTGTTTCTAGTTTCTTGGGATATATTCTTAGAAGTGGGATCACTGGGTCAAATGGGAGTTCCATTTTTAGTGTTTTGAGGAAACTCCATACTGTTCTCGACAGTGGCTGCACCAGTCTGCATTCCCACCAGCAGTGCATGAGGGTTCCTTTTCTCTGCATCCTCGCCAGCACTTGTCATTTGTTGATGATTGCCATTTTGACAGGTGTGAGGTGGTACCACATTGTCATTTTGATTTGCATCTCTCAGATAGTGACTTTGAGCATGTTTTCATATGTTTCTTGGCCTTCCTTCTGTCTTCTTTCAAAAAGATTCTATTAAGGTCCATTGCCCATTTTTTTTATTGGGTCATTTATCTTCCTTTCATTAAGTTGTATAAGTTCCCTGTAGATGTTGTAGATTAAACTTTATCAGTGATAACTTTTGCAAATATGTTCTCCCATACAGTGGGCTTTCTTGTTGTTTTGTTGATGGTTTCTTTTGCTGTGCAAAAGCTTTTTATTTTGATGTAGTCCCATTTGTTTATTTTCTCTTTAGTTTCCATTGCCCTAGGAGCAGTATCAGTGAAGAAATTGCTTTGGCATATGTCTGAGATTTCTCTGCCTGTGGATTCCTCTAGTACTTTTATGGTTTCCTGTCTTATGTTTAAGTTCTTTATCCATTTTGAGTTTATTTTTGTGTATGGTGTAAGTTGGGGTCTAGTTTCATTTTTTTGCATGTATCTGTCCAATTTTCCCAACACCATTTATTGAAGAGACTGTCTTGACTCCATTGAATGTTTGTGCCTCCTTTGTCACATATTAATTGAGCATAGTGGTTTGGGTCGATTTCTGGGTTCTCTATTCTATTCCATTGATCTGTATGTCTGTTCTTGTGCCAGTACCAGGCTGTTTTGAGAACAGTGGCCTTGTAATACAGCTTGAAATCTGGTATTGAGATTCCACCTACTTTGTTCTTCTTTCTCAGGATTGCTGTGCCTATTCGGGGTCTTTTTTATTCCAGATGAATTTTTGGAGAGTTCCTTCTAGGTCTGTGAAATATGCCGTTGGTATTTTGTGTGGTTAATGAAAGTGGAGTGGGGGTTGAGAGTGGGTTCTATTGTTTTTCTGGGAAATACCCTTCCAGAGCAATTGTTTTCAAATGTTATTTCTGATTACTTATGTGCTATTTCCTCTCTCCTTCCTTTTCTCTCTCTTCCTCTCCCCCTATTCCTCCCTCCTTCATTAAAGACACCATAGATAACCTTCCCTGTCTCTCTCTCCCTGTATCTTAATTTTTCAGCTTATGTGCTGTTGAAAACAATTAGGAAAGATGAACAAATAGGTGGATAATGTGGTCTAAAACTCTCCCAATGCTAGGAAGACACATCACCACCTGCGTTCCAGCTTTGGCATGTGCTTGGCAGCAAATTGCAAGACCCAGAGGTCATACTCAGGAAAGCAGAAACACATTACATTTTAATAATCACCTACCTTTTCAATAGCTTTGAGCTTTCAAATGTCACCTCCAGTTACAGAGAACTAAAATCAACCTGCAAGCCCTCTCCCTTTCCACTCAGCAGAAAGAACAGCAGATGACTGGGGACAATTGTCAATGGAAAAGGACCAATAAATATGAGTTGCATGCTAGAAGCAATTCAGCAAAATCAAGCTCATCAACTTCCCAGCATGGATTTTATTTTATTCTAAATCAGATACTCATTAATGGGGAACATTCTTGGAATCATCATTTTATTTACACTAGAGAAATGCAAGACACATTGTCTGGCAAGGGAATGAAGCAGCCCTCTCTCACTGCGCAGTTGTAGGTATTGCCTTCTGTAGCCTCCTGAATTCTCATGCTAATGGAAAACACCCAGGCCAGATGCTCTCAAGTAACCAGTTAAAATGGCACTGGAAAGTAAACAATTTTATTTTATTATTATTTTTTAAAGCATAAAGAACCAATGGGATTTCAGGGGGAAAATGAAAAATCCTACCTGCCTTAGATGTCAGAATCAAGCCTTATAGATCATGCTACTGAAGGGGACCCACAGGGGTTTGTGGAAGAGGCAAATCATGCCCTGGTTTGAGACCATTTATTATCAACACCAAGCTAGTCTACAGGCAAAAGAAAAAAAATCCTCAGAGGGTGCTACACATGTGCTTTTTACTTTCCATGGAGTTTTAAAGAGGAAGGGAGGCCAAGAGATGCCTGGCAAATCAGTTCACAGAATAGCCTACATGCCAACATCTACTATCCACTCTAGATGTTGAACTGGGTGAAGACCAAAGTCATAGTGGGTTTAGACTGAGATTCCTTTCAGGAAGCTGTGGTGTTTTCAGAGTTTTAAACAACCACTCTTAATCCTATGTTATAGTTTTACAGCATTTTCCAGTTCATGAAGTGTTAACTATAATTACCTCATCTTACCCTGACATCAACTCAGTGAGGTAGGTGTTATTAGTATCCTTCCAGAAGAGAAAACGTATTACAAATCATTCCCTTTCTCAATAATAAGTGATTTCTTTTCCACATCAGTGTGACTTTCTCAGAGAAACCTTTGACCTAATTAACTGCTCTCTCTTCTCACTTCCTCCAGAACTTTCCTTCCTTGCCCCTCCTATCTTTGGCCAAGGTGATTCCTTGGTAATGGACTCCTTTGTTGCTTTTTAAACTGACACCTTGACCCAATCAGAGAAAGCCCTCTGCACCTCTAAAAATAAATGAATGTCTGACAAGAAAGAAAAAACAGAAGAGAGGAGGAATGTTTCAGAACTTGAGGATTTTGAAGAACAACCCATGTACAGATGGTATTTAATATTCTCCAAACACCAAATGCTGTTTCCATTCCCGGCTTCTTATTATTATTTCCTGGTCACTTTAAACTGACTTATCTAATTGAATAGATTCTTTGATACATATGTTGGTATTTTAAGTCCTGGTGGGAACAAGGCCTCCCATTTGTTTCAAGTTTTACTCTTAAGAAATGTTTTTAAAAACCTTGCTTAGAAAAGGAATCTCAGTCTAAACCCACTATCACTTTGGTCTTCACCCAGTTCAATGAATGATGCCAACCACTGGGTTTCTTATTAAGAACGATTCCAGCTGACTCTCTTCTCCACAGGGGAGTTAGTTTAGATTCATGGAGGTGAGAGCCAGCAGACTGCCGGTAATATAAGTTCTAGAAGGTAGGATATTGAGATTTGGGGTATGATAGCACTCAATAAAAAACACCCTCTTCTTCACCCAAGTTCGGAATCAAAGGGAATAAGAAAAATGAGTTAATATATTGAGGCTGAGCCATCATCTTTATTGCAGATAAGCCCCAGGGGAAGGAGCTAAACTTGGGTGAGAAGAAAGCAGGAATGATAACTTCCTGCAGACCCCTTTGTCTCTCCTCTCTAGGTCCCAGGACAGCAGGCCCAAGGTGACTATAGTCTTCAGAGCAGACACTTTTAGCCACATCACTGTCTTGGACTCGTTCCAAAAAGAAGGGAAGGAGGAAAATAGACCAACAGAGCTCCATCCAGCCAAGAAACAAGAATCAGTGGCTGTGGCCCAGCAGTCCTGAACCCCCTACTGCTCTGTGTGGGGAAACCACATGATCCTTCTGGGCCTCATTGTCCTCAGCCTGAAAAGGAGTGTGTTGGGCTAGGACAGTGGTCGACAAACTGCGGTTCGCAAGCCACATGCGGCTCTTTGGCCCCTTGAGTGTGGCTCTTCCACAAAATACCACGGCCTGGGCGAGTCTATTTTGAAGAAGTGGCGTTAGAAGAAGTTTAAGTTTAAAAAATTTGGCTCTCAAAAGAAATTTCAATTGTTGTTCTGTTGATATTTGGCTCTGTTGACTAATGAGTTTGCCGACCACTGGGCTAGGGGATGGCTGCGAGTCAGTCTAGCTCTAAAATGCGATGTCAGCCTCAGCAGTGATTCTGATGAGGTCCAGACTACGTTGCTTTCTTCCTCAATGCGTGGTCAGTTCCCTTCACTGAGGTTCATGGTCAAAGATCACACCCCTGAGACTCACCAATCATCTTGGAAGATGGCAACTGTGAGGGTGACTCAGTGCACATCTGTCCCCAGCACCAGAAAAAATCACTCCAAGTGCATAGGTCAGTGGGAGCCCCTCAGACCACAAACAGCACTTTATCATCAACATCAGTCCCTGGAAATATATGGGACTGTCTCTTCGTTAATGATCCCAATACAATACTTATTATGAAGATTATGATGCACCAAAGTAGAAGAAAAAGATGAAAAAAAATGCAGAAACTGGGGATCCTGTATTGCAATTTTGGTTTGGCATTAATAAGCCAGGGGACACTAGCATCTCTGGGTCTCTTTCCTCATATAGAAGGTGATGAAATCAGGAGTTGTCAAACTTACTTTCCCCTCTTTTAAAATAGAAACTCTTACATGGAATATGAATCTATAACATCGATAAAATAAATATGCTCTGACAGAGTGTGTGGAGAGAGCCTCAGACCCAACCCACTTGATTTTTTCCCCTCCCCTCTGAATATTAGGCCAACCTCCAACTATGGCTGGCCCTGAGGTCTCATAGATCACTTGCCCAGGAAGAATTTTCTCTGTACCAGGCTACATTGGGGGCCAACATCACATTCTGGTATCAGATCCATCTGATAGCCAACACGGTCTTCCTAAAGCTGCATCCCTGGTATTTCTCAGCAACAGTTAAAGAAAAACTGGACAGTATGTCTAACAGTGATGTGGGCCAGTTATCATCAACTAGAACATAAAAACCACAGACAAAATATACTAAAGTATTTATGGCAAAACCCAAATTCTAGCTCAATAGGGAGAAAGGGAGAGCAGGGTACAGCATGAAGGCACAGCACTATTATAAAGTAATTTAATTTAAATGACATTCTCACTACTTTGTGTTGCACAGTCCAGATGCCAGGTATAGATTTTTACCATAGAATAGTGTGAGAAGGGTCAGGTTCTCCAGAGAGAAAGTGTCTCTCTCTCACACAGGAAACATGAAGCAGTTTTGGCCTTCAGAAGAGCTGGCCCCATCCTTTGGTGGTCACCCAGCCCCCTCATATATCTCCTCTGCATGTGTTAATTCTTTTGAAGGTGATGGGGGTCTTTTGCATGGAAGATATATGCAGCTGGATGGCGGGAAGTGAGACCCTAATTATCTGCAGCTGACAACCTTTCAGGGCCCATTATAAAAGAAACGTCTGCACCAGCCGTTCAGAGCCCTATATCCAGCTCCAGGGAGTTTGAGGGAGCAACAAGGAGCGATTCTGAGAGCCTGATTTATCAGGGAAGATTAGGAGAGTTACATCTATGGTTTGGTGAAACAATGACAGAGGGGGAGCAAGCTAATGGTTGACAAAGGGGCAGAAGAAAGAGAAGAGATTTATGTAGCCTGGTACAGGGGTGAGCCATTGGAGGAGTGAAATGAAATGAAGACGGGAAAGAAAGTCCGAGTAAATATCAGTGAAACTTTCCTCATTGATTTATTAGACAGATGAGCAAATCTTCCAAATGAAGTTTCATCACCACCCGAGAAAGAGTGAGTGCGCCTCCATAAATGTGTCACGGCCATTTGTCTCTGTCACTGTGGGACCCATAATGGTATCTACAAGGCTCTCCATCTTTCTCTTGAATAGTGTCCTTAAAAGTGAGAATCAATCCGTTTTCTATAGGACACTGGGAAGTTCTTAAGGGACATATGGCTCATGGCAAAGCCACTTGCTAACCATCACCAAAACTTACTATCTACTTTATAATTTTAGGAGGAGTATGTACTTGTTCATGGTACCCAGCCCATGGGGGAAGAAGGGGATTTATGCTTGGGCCTGAAGCCAGGAAGATAATGAAAATTCAATGAGGTCCTTGCAGCAGGAGTACATAGAGACATTCTGGTGAATTTAACTGTCTGCAGATCCTCTATCTGATTCTCAGCTACATAGAGACACTCTTATGTGCCACTTCAGATCCTCTCAGATTCTCCTTGTTCCAGATGCCACAGTATAGACCAGCTTTGCCTGAGCTCCAGCTGACATCACACAGGTTCCACCTGACGTGCCTTGTCTCCTGCTTGGGGATGCCCTGTTGCTACAGAGGTGCAGGATGATTCAAGAGTCCACCATGCACACACCCAAATGCAAGTGGAAGTGCTGGGTTGATGTACAGCAGGGAAACCATTTGAGCCATGAGAGATGGGAGCTGGCAGATCCAGTCCTTTTCCTTCTCCTCCCAGATGTACTGTATGATTATGGTTTCCTGGGGGACAGTCCCACAAGATCACACAATCAGTCAGATGTAGTAGCATCTAATAGGATCAGACACCCTCATATTGGCTCTCCCAGACTCACTCTCCTTTTCCCAAAATGCTGCTCCCTGTTTTGTACCCTCTAACAAGATAATAGCACAATCACCTTTGGCTCAAGTTCTGCTTTCTGGGGGAACTCAGGCTTAAGATATGACCAAATAATCAGGGCATAAAAGTTACTAAATTGCATGAATAATGGCATAAATTATTTTTGGTTAATCCTCACTTGAGTATATTTTTTCCATTGATTTTTAGAGAGGGTGGAAAGGAAAAGGGGAGGAAGATAGAGAGAGAGAAGGAGAATCATCAATGTGAGAGAGACACATCAATTGGTTGCCTCCCCCATGTACCCTAACCGGGGCTGAAGATCAAACCTGCAAACCCAGGTACATGCCCTTGACTGGGAATCTAACCCAGGACCCTTTGGTGCACAGACCAATGCTCTAACCCATGAGCAACACCAGCCAAGATGGCATAAACTTCTTTAATCAGCACCCCTGATGGGGCTTCCATTAAAGTCCACACAGAACAAGGATCCTCATATGGGCCCCATTTTATATTCCAGTGTCACCACTGGCTTACTCTACTGCAGAAATATGGCCAAAAGGACCTGAGCTCAGTCAAGTTGGATTTCGCACTCTGGCCCCAGCCCCATCGAAGTTGAGATATAATGTACAAGCTGAGCCAGGACCCGGGGATATCAGCCCCTTGGAGGTAACCTGAGAGGACACTGACAAGCCTGCAGCCTTTCCATCCAGCTGTGAGGTTTCTCTGCCATAATTACTTTTGAGTCTATTATTTGTGTTATAGGCATTACAATTCCCCTCAAAAGCACTAGTAAATTCAGAATCCTGAAATGATCACTCCGTGTTGCCAAAACCCCAGTCTTTGGTGCTCCGAAGAGGGACTCTGTGACTCTATGTTATCTGTAAATGTTTTAAGCTTTTGTTGTTGCTTTTTTTTTGTCTTTAGTGTGTACTTTAAGTTCAACTATTTTTATGTCCCCACCAAAAACAAAAAAATTCCTTAGTAACCCATTATGGGTTAGTGAATTCCCAAACCGTTCAAAAATACTTTAAAGTTCTTTTGGGACATAGCCAGATACTTAATATTGTATTACATTTTATAGTTGTCACTTAATCAAGCTATTTAATATTATAGTACATTTTAAAACTGTCACTTAATCACATTTTCTTGACCCTTTTATGGGAATTAAAGATCACTGTAGATAAAAAATGGCATGCTTTAGTTTAAATAGATTCAGTATGTCCAGTGTGACAGTTACTTCTGAGACATTAAAAGAATTTTCTGTGATTAATGTGACCCACACACGTTAAATGGTGTAATGTTCCATTTCTTCAGCCATTAGCGGAAACAGCATCAGACAGAAGGAGCCAAAACGTAGCCAAGTGTATGTAAAGCCAGCGATGGGGGTGCTGGTGGTGGGGAGTTTAAAGATAATATAGAGCCAGGCAGGCTGAGATAAGAGAAATTTCTCCTGATTTAGTATTTGCTTTCTCTGTGCATCTTGAGAGTCAAGTCTGAAAAACACAAAGGTCAGGCCCTGGCGTGGAGTGAATGCCTGTGGAGCAGGGCAAGCACTCTGAGGGGGCCTCCCGACAAGGAGGGAGCATCTCGGGCAGGCAGCTGAGTGGGTGCTCAGCGCTTATTAGAAATGATTGATGAACACTGCTTCTAAATTTAGAAAAGCTCTCTAAATGGACATTTACTCACAAAGGGGGGAAAAATTCCTCTGAAAGGTCCATCCCTAGAACAGTTTTGTTTATGGCATTGCGATAGTTCTGGGCAATTAACCTAGAATTGCGTCACTGAAAGATTTTATATTCTTAAGTGTTCACTCATGTAGTTAAAGTAAATTATGTCCTTTTCCAAACATGTTCCAAAGAACTGTGCTGGGTTTTAAAAATCCTGGTCCCTAAATCCTCCTTGTTTGTTTAATTAATCTGAAAATCACTGCTCCTGCTTTGTTTCTTAATCACAGATCACATACACTGTATTTGTCAGCAGCTGCGCCTGAAAGCATGTCCCAGTGTGTTTTTCTTGTTTAATAAGAGTTGAATAATACCCTATTTAATCCATCAAGTAGGACATTACAGTAACATTGATCTTTTGTTTGACAGCAAATTTGTTTGATAACAGAATAGAATATAACGTAACCAAATCAGTGTCAGAAATGCATTTCAGAGAATCCAATTAAAAACACCCTTGCACACTCCAGACCCTGAGCAGTGGGGCGACGGACTAGGCACCGCAAGACACACTGGGCAAGAGGGAAAACCTAGCCTTGCAAAATGCCTGGAGCTTCCCCAGAAGGCACAAGCCAAGAACTCTATGCCCTAGGAATGTGGCCGTTTGGGCTGAGAAGAGTCAACCTCCTCCAAGGTCAGAATGGACAGACCAATGACCCCCATTGTGTTCCTCCTTTGTTAGTTCAAATGTTGTGACTCTTGGGGTCAAACATGCTGGATCCTGCCATCATTTAGCTCCCCCTCCTGCCATCAAATAGTAAAGGCCCTTTAAGAATGCCATTGTTCACATCCCAGCATCCTTGTCCTGTGTCCAAACCTGTATAGAAGAGACCTTTTCTTTTTAGCATCCTTTATCTCAGGGAGGAATGGAAATTGGTTCAAATTATTGTGTAAGACCCAATCATTATGGACTTCATTTAGAAGGACAAGTGCCAGCCCTGGTGTGTATTCACACACATGTTTATTAGATGTTTTACAAGTGAACCTATTTCCTTTCAAAACCCAGCACAGAACTGTAACAAAGCCACTGTCTAGATACCAAAACTAGATAACACATAAAGGGGGAGGAAAGGATATGTAGCAACAAGCAAAACTTCTCAAATGCGCAGTTTTGAGAATCATCTATCTTGTCTCAAAAGTTGAATTGGCTGGGTTTCATACCAAGCTATTCATAACACCACCACCATCACCACCACCACCACCACCACCACCCCCACACACACTCTTTGGAAAAATAATTACTGAGGTCAACCAGTTGTATACAAAATAGTCAGTTGCTTGAATAAATTAAGCCTTTTCTTTCTCCAAGATGATTTATGTGCAGACATGGACAAGATTGAATGTGCTATCTCTCTCACAGAGAAATGTGCAAGTGCAGACAGCCCATAAGCAGTAGAGGGGGTACAGAGGACTCACTTTATGTTACTGGGGAGATGGAGGAAGACCGCTGTATTTGAAAAATCCCTAAGAAAACAAGTAGCCATTGGAAATACCTGCACTCTTGTTAGGAGCTTTCTACCATTTTTTTTTTTTGGTAGATAATGTAAATGTTCCCTCCTAATAAGGGCAAAATGAGAGTTCATAAAGGTGGGTTGAAACCTTCACTTGTAAATACAAGTTGAGAAAGCAAAAGAATGAGTATTATCAAACTTCTCAAGTCAACCCTAGTGCTGTGCTGATGGTTCTCTGGTAACCTGGATGTCAGGAGAAATTGTTCTTACATTTTTAACACATTTACATCTAATACTCCAATTTTCCTGGCACTCACACTTTGTCTCTGTCTCATCAAGGAGGGGAGATATCCAGGATGATCTTGTGAATCTAAAAAGTTGAGGAGTCTTTCTTTTAATCCCTCCCTAGTTTTTGCCGCCAGCCTCTCTGGCTCATGTTATTATAATTTCTCCCCTCTCTCCATTCACTGCCTCCTTCCTTATTCTTTTGTTCTCTAATCTTCCCCTTTGTATTAATGAAGGCCTTTGTAGTTTCTCTTCAAATCTTTAAGTGGATTCCTTTGTGATTTCTGTTTTGTTTTTTTTATTTTTCCTGATGGGGTCCTTTTAAAAAAAACCATGAAAATTATCAATACTTCCATCCTCTCTGGCACCATGGGCCTTAAAGCATACTATTATATTTCTGAAATGGCTTTCTCTTGACCCAGAAGTATTAGCAAATTACAGACCCCAAGCCAATCTTTTATGAAGAAGGTCTGAGAGCAAGTGGTAGCCTTTTAAGTGCTTAACCATAGAGTCATAATCTTTATGACAAATCGCCTCTTGCTTTGCAGTTATGGCTAGTTTACTATGCATATGGCTGAGAGAGGGCCTCTTAAAGTGATCAGAGACTTCTTCTAACGCCCCTTCCCATGTGTCACATCACTCCTTTTTACTGATCTTGTTAGAAGGACAGCATTAGCCCCACAGATCACTCGAGCTTCCTGACCAGCTGCCAGGCTGTGAAGCACATGGAATGAGGGTGGTTGATCCAAAGATATCAACTTGTCATTCTTGATGGTCATTCATCTGCAACTGAAATAGCCCATGGTGCCTCAGAGATCGATGTGGAGACCACCGCTCTTCAACATTATTGTCACTAATTATTAAGATGAATGCAGTGATTAATGGGAGCAATGCTTTTTTCACTTGATGCAAATACAGAGCTCATGCATATACATGGTGAAGGGGGCTCACCAACCTGGTGCCCCAATGTTGCTGCTTAACCCCCTTATTCAGCTGTCACTGTGACCCAGGTGCAGTGACTTAGAGCGATTTAAAAAGAAATGCTAAAAATGAATTGTTGATCAGCAGCCTCAGGCAGCTTTTTGGAAATTCCCTTCCACAGGGCTGTGATTTGATTAGGGAAAGCTCAATCAAGGCAATGACGAGGGTTATTAAGGATGCTGTGTTAGCTGCAGTCCTTTCAGTTCGTGTTGTCTGGAGGAAAGAGCTGGTGAGGAAGGAGAAAATGTGCTTTCGCTGTGATAATGTGGTAAACTGAGGCAAGCCTACCTCTTTGGGTCTTGGTTTTCTCTCTCTGGTAAAATGTGGAAGTCCAATTGAAATAAAGCACCCTTTAACCTAAAATTGTAGGATCCTATAAGCCACAGGGTAAGTGGGATATGAACCTTTGGCCTTTTGTTTTCTACCTAAAATAAACACTTCCTGCTATAATAATCCTTAAGATAGCACATCTTTCATTAGTTATTATATTCTGTAAGCATATATTTCATTCATTCAACAAATATTTCATTGAGCATCTATTTTGTGCATGATACAAAACTCCTTTTTCCTCTGTAAAAACTATGTCCATAATGGTAATCACAGTGCATCCCACTTATTTGCTATGTGTCTTAGGTGGAAGCTCTCCAGTGACTGGAGCTGAACCGTATTCTGTTTTACAAATCAGGTGCCTGACACAGAGTTGGCACTCAATAAATACATGTTTAATGAATGAATGTTAGGCATTGGGGAAAATGACTATAGAAATATACTAGGTACTTTCTAGTACCTTACAAAGTGTGTGAAGCCAAAAATACACCCAGGCCATTAGGCAATAAAATGTCCCACAAACGAGGCAGGCATAGGTAGCTCTTAAATGTTGAGTGCCGTGTTGAAGGCATGTTTAGGAAGAGCAAAACATTACTAAGAGAAATCCCATTACTAAGGGATTTCACAAGTGGGAGGCATTGTATAAGACGTTCTATAACTGGAAGGGAATGTGAGTGCCTGACCTCTGGCCTTCAGTCCCATGCACAAAGATGACATCCCATCCCTTCCTAAAGACCTTTAAGCAGAGATTCCACATTCTTTGTTGTTCACCCAGACTAGCATTCTACCCAAGAATTCCTTCTTACCATCTACTGAAAAGCCTTTCCTTCTACACGGACTTGCTAGATTGGGTGATGGCCACATGCTTTTCTGATGCTTGATGATATTACATCACTGCAGGCCCAGCAGGGACAGCTGATTTGACTCGTCACTTTAGAGACTAATTGTATCACTCAGGATTGCTGGTCTGGTCAGCATCCTCCTCAAAAACCAACTGTCTGGAAAACTGAATAACAAGTGAACAACAAGGCATTTTAAATCTTTTTCAAGTACCCTAGAGATAGAATTTTAGGCGGGTCCTCAATTGCCACCCTAGACTCTGGTAATCGAATCCATTTAGGGATTCCTTTTTCTCCCCTAGAGCAGTGGTTGGCAAACTGTGGCTCCCGAGCCACATGCAGCTCTTTGGCTCCTTGAATGCGGCTCTTCCACAAAATACCATGGCCTGGGCAAGTCTATTTTGAAGAAGTGGTGTTAGAAGAAGTTTAAGTTTAAAAAACTTGGCTCTCAAAAGAAATTTCAATCATTGTAACTGTTGATATTTGGCTCTGTTGACTAATGAGTTTGCCGACCACTGCCCTAGAGAAATGCCATACGATGGTTGGAGCAAATGTTTTATAGCCAGGCCGGAATCTGAGTCCTGGTTCTGCCCTATACTACCTCCAGTATTCTCTCCTGCCAGGTAGAATACTTGTATATAGCTTATTGAATTATTATATTTTGGGAAATAAAAGAAATAAAGTGGGTAAGACGCCTGGTACTCAGTAAGCCCTAGATAAATGAAACATATAAATACCATTTTTCCTTCTGTCTGCACTGGGTGGCCAAAGGAATAAGACTTAGCACTTAAATCACTACCCTTAAAGGACACATAGAATATCTATGGTTCATCTCCTCCTTTCTAGGATATAAGACACTCTTCTAGTGTGACCACAATTATACAAAGACTACATCAGTCATTCCTGCTCAGGTGTTAATCTTTATGTTTAAAAAAATTATTCTTCAATTACTGTTTACATTCAATATTATTTTGTATTAGTTTCAGGTATATAACACAGTGGTTAGACAAGCATATATTTTAAAAAGTATTCCTCCTGATATTTCCAGTACCCACCTGGTGCCAAATGTAGTTATTACAAAATTATTGACTATATTCCCTATGCTGTAGTTTATATCCCCATGACTGATTTGTAACTACCTTTTGTACTTAATCCCTTCACTTTTTTCACCCAGTTCCCCAATTCCTCTCCCCTCTGGCAACCATCAGTCATTTCTCTGTGTCTGTGAGTCTGTTTTAATTTTGTTTGCTCATTTATTTTGTTCTTTAGATTCCACATATAAATGAATTCTTATGGTATTTGTCTTTTTCTGATGGGCTTATTTTACTTAGCATAATACCCTCTTGTGCATACATGCTGTCACAAATGGCAAGATTTCATGTTTTTTATGGGCAAGTAGTATTCCATTGTGTATATGTACCATGACCTCATTTTCCACTCATCTATTAATGGGTACTTGTGTTGCTTCCTTATCTTAGCTATTGTAAATAATGCTGCAATGAACATAGGGTGCATATATTCTTTCATATTAATGTTTGGGTGTTTTTTAAAAAAATATATTCTCAGAGGTAGAATCTCTGGGACATAAGGCAGTTCCATTTTAAATTTTTGAGGAACTTCCATACTGTTTTACATAGTGGTTGCACCATTCTTTAGTGCATTAGTTTATTGATTTTTTATGATAGCCATTCTGACAGGTGTCGGGTGATATCTCATTGTGGTTTTAATTTGCATTTCTCTGACATTGAACATGTCTATTGGCCATCTGTATGCCCTCTTTGGAGAAATGTCTATTTAAATAACCTGCCATGGTTTTTAATTGGATTGTTTGGGGGGGGGGGTTGGTGTTGAGTTAATCTTTTCCTTTTATCAACTTTTTATCCTCACTTTCAGATTTCTGGATGGACAACCTAATTTAGAACATCCATATAAACTGAACTGGAATGTGCTGCACAAAGGTTTGCATTTCAGAGGATACCATTCCAGCCACTGCTACACCTCGTGCCTGAACCTGCTTGCCTCTCACAGCCTGGATCCTAGAGCACACCAGCTAATGCACACCAATGACCAGGAGGACTTACTAGAATGTTGAAACCACTGCTGATGGATAAAGAGTGTAGAATCGGAAAACGCCAGGGAAATTTTTCACTGGCACACTATCAGAATTGCTGTGATGGACAAAGGGAGAAGCAGGTCCGATTTCACAGTCCACTTCAGTCCCTGCAGACGTCTGACTTCCCAAAGGACACGAGGCTCAGTTATTACTCCACGACTGTACAATAGGAGGCCTGTCCCAGGTTTCCATTGTCCACCCACATTAACATGCATTTTCCATTATTTAAAGGTAGTATTTGTAGGTATATGATGGATGGCCTTCCAAGAACTTCCTGTGTATTCTTCCTATAGACAAACCCCCTGTGGGTGACATCTGTATTTGTCATGAGAAATCCTGCTTTCACCTCTCCAGCTCATTTCAATTCCTGCTACAGTAAGTGCTTCTCAAAAGACCGAGTCTCCAATCCTCTGCCGGAGAATTTGGTTAAGGTTTTGAGCCTGTGCTTGGCTTTGCTCCTGGTAGTCTGACCCAGCCATGTTGCTAAACCTGGCTGCTCCAAGTGACGTTTGACAAGTGCTTTCTCTACAAGGGTCTCCACAGCAAGGCAGTTTAAAAAATATTTGGGCTTCTTTTTCCTTTTGCATGAAGATCTGGAGTGTAAAGCCCTAACTTTAAACACGTCACTTCTTCAAAGGGTCCATCAGAATCATCAAAAGCCACCACCTCTGGAGGCCACCACAAAGACCTGAGGTCCATCACCTCAACCCAGACCTGAGCATGGCAAGGCTCAGGGAGTAACATGTTCCAGGTCCCAGGTTGGCTGGCGGTGGAGCTGGGGACCACCTAAGTCAGCTGACCCTTCCCTGTTTCTCTTACTCCACAGCCAGGGTCTCTCAAAATGAAGAGAGGGCCAGTCTATACCTACTTCTTCCTTTCTCCCTTTCTTCCTTTCCTTCCTTCCTTTTCTTTTTTTGATTGAATTCATTGATTTTATACATTTATATTTAACAAAAAATCTGATCTTTGCAAGCTAATTAGAGATTTTTTAAAAATATGTACACTCATGCCTTCTTCAATCCGTGGGTGTCTCTCTGAGGCTGTGTATAGGACCTTGTTCAGGGATGACTTCTGAGTTTGAGCCCTATGAGGATACAGAGACAGCAAAGTGACCTTCACAACTTGGTGCCCTGCCTCCCTCTCAGCCCTCCTGGAATGGGTTTTAACTGGATCACAGAGCTTCCCATGTTGAAAAGAGGGTAAAGTTGTGACATAAGAGAAGGTTAAAGACAAAGACAACAGATAACAAGAGAGTGAAGCAGAAAGAAAAGATAAAGAAACACCTACTTACCTGGCTGCTGTTATCATTCTTTTTATTCCCAGATTAAGCACTAATAGGAGACCGCTGGAAACAAGGGAATTAGGATTGGAATCTGTGGAAATGTGTGCCCCTCAAACATGTGTGATCGTGAAGTCCAGCCACGCACATGAGGCAGGGCGAGGTTCTCTCATCCTCAAATACAAGGTGAGCTGCTGAGTGGTGAGCAGAGGCTGGGTGGTCACAGAGCTTGATACTCACCAACTTATTTACTCCCAAAGATAGTCCTTCACCACATACACTCTATAAAATAGGTCATATGGGCTCATTATATTGTTATAGATAATTGTTGGATCAAACTGAAATGAACTTGTTAAACCACTAAGAGAAATTAGTTTCAAAAGAAATGGGAACTCTAGCTACACTAAGAAATCACAGAAAAACTCAGAGAGTAAGCAAAGCCCTCTTTTTTAATAGAACGACAGCCTTGCCAATGCATCGTCCCACTTTTAGAGAGTTGACTAGCCAGTTGGATGGTTGGATGGTAGGATGGTCATGGAGATGGGGGCCAGGTGGGCCCATGGAAGGCCTTCTCAATCCCTACAGAGGGCTATGGGATACACAGCAGCAGGGGCTGAGTGGTTGATCTTTGTTGTCACTGAAACTCCTGGTCAAGAGAAAGGAATTTTATGATCTGCAGGAATGATATGAAACTAGGAGCCCTCCACTGAGCAGGAGCTGAGGACAGACAAACATGCACAAATAACTCAACATGGAAATGAGATCAAGACATCTTGAGGAACATGTTTCAGGTCCCAGGATGGCTGAGGGTGGAGCTGAGGGACCACCTAAGTCAGCTGAGTCTTCCCTGTTTCTCTTACTCCACAGCCAGGGCCTCTCAAAATGAGAGAGCCAGTCTACGGGGGAAATGTGATAAGAACTCAAAATTGCTGCAGTATTTGAAATTTTTGAAAAGAACAATAACAAAACAAAATAAAAACATGGGGGGATTTAAGAGGGACATTCTACCTGGGAGTAGTCTTTTCTTTTGCAGAACATACTTGTGATGACCTGGCAGCATATTTGGATATGAATATCTAAGCCCAACATTCCACACAGAGTTCTGTAGTTTCTAACACAGAATTTCTCTTTCGATATGGTTTGTGAAAAGCATTTTCCGCTGAAGCTAGAAAAAAAGATCTCTTTTCTTCTAAAGGAGTTGATAGCTAGTGTCCCTTCTGACTCTAAATTCAATGATCTTTGAAATTCTAGTGCTTGTCCTGATTCACTATTATAAGCAGAGGCTGGGATGGAGGAGTCTGTTAACAACATAAATATTAAAATTGCATTGGTGTTCTGCATATCAATAGCATAAACAGTGCAACCTAAGAATTAGGCAAAGCACATTTTGCAAGTCTACACAGATGTGCAGGAGTATGTAAACTACTTTCTCTATTTCTGGAAGCTAAAGAAATCTCATTTGTAAAACAGTTTTTCATTCCTGCCCTTTTCTTAGCACATCCCCTCCCAAACTTAAGCTGCTATTCCTCTTACCACAAATGCATTTTTTGTTAATTGTTTCTTTTCTGCTGCAAAATGCCCAGTTCATCCCTATCCCCTCTTCTCATGAAACATTCTGTACTTGACGAAATAAAAAGTTACTTTCTGTTTTCAACTGAAGGTTCAGATAAATTATAATAGCTATTTCTATTTCCCCTTGATATGGTTTTAAAACTCACCCATGTTAGCCAAACTTTTGGAAAAACTATAATTAGAAACTTACAAGTATTTCAGGAAGATCCCAAGAAAGGTTCTGGGACTTTATACCTGTGTGAGATATGCACAGTACAACAGCAAACCTACTAAGTACAGCACTGAGTCTTATTATGCATGTTGTGAATTATTAAGAGCATCTGACTTCTTTCATTTCCTTCCTACTTGTACCTCAGGTTCAACAAACATTTATGAACAACTACTGTGTATTATAGGGTACTTATTAGGAACTGCCTCTTTTGTCTTCTCCAAAACTCATTACATGACTGCAACCCCCTTCCCAGGTGGTCAGGAGAAAGGAGGAAAGAGGATGACCCTTACATAAATTTACGTGCAGTTCTGCTAAAAGACGTGAAGAAGCAGAAATCTAAAGTAAAACTCAGAGCGAAATTGGTTTCTGAATTAACTGTGCTTATGTTCACCCATAATGGGAAAATAGAAAAGGAGATTATATCTGTTCACTTAAGAGATGGGATATTCTTTGCAGAGATAATTCTCCAGGGCTAGTCATTTTAGTAAGGTTTTTGAAAGCAGACAGCCTAAGCGCTCTAATAGTCATGATCAGACATCACTGAAACCAGCCCTAATGTATGTAAAAGGGCCTATGAGACATTGTTTGAAAAGTTTAAGAATAGTTTAAAAATCAACTATTGTTTATTAGTTTCCATAGGTTAGGAATAAATATGAAAACCTCAGGACTAGATGTTTTCTAAGGTCTCTGGAAGCTCAGAGCAGCCATTATCCCATAAAATGAAGATTGGTATTAAGCCAATATATACTAGTTGTAAAAATATTGAAACACTTCTATATCAGATGTTGAACAGCTGTTGCTTTGAGCCCATTGATGCTTCCCCACCAACCCGACCTGTCACACGGCAGGACACTTCCTGCTCCTATGCTATGGTCAGAGTCTACCCCATGATGGGTGTTACATATTTTTAATATCACACCTGTAGAAGATTTGAGTAATACATCTATCTTGACTCAGAATTCTCAAGTCTTGAATAGTCTTTTGATGGTCAACACTATTGGTATCATATTATACCTACAAAAATATTTAGCACTTTCAGTGAAAGCATAACCATTTACTCAATCACGGTAAAAAAAAAATCAAACATGTAAGTTTCAAAGAGACTTCTTTACGTGAATTGCTTGCCTGTAACCAGAAAGACCCTTTCAGTGTTTTGAATATTGGGAGAAATTTGGAGATTCTCTTGTAGCCATAGTTGCAGAACTCTTAAAAACTGTCTAGCAACATGAACCAAGAATTAAAGGAGAGAGAATTTCCGTGTATGTCTTCTGTAAGGCTCCCCTGCGGCACTAAGGCAAAGATTAAATCTTAGTTTTTGTGGGTTGTTTTTTTTATGATTCAAGGGGTTGTTGGTGTGGGTTGTGCAGGTATACATGCTTTCTACACATTTATATGCATGCACACACACACACACACACACACACACAGAGTATTTGCCTGTTGGAATACACAGGCTGACACTTCCACAGTGACCCTGCTATAGTACACTGACTATTGTAATTATGAAAATAGCCTTGGTTTCTAGCCTAAAAGAGATCATAGGGAGGTTTTTAGCAGAAGAGGAAGAACAGAGATACTACCCAGCCAGTCAACAAATATCTGCTTTTAGAGTATCTATGTGTGCCAAGCACTTTTCCAGAACAGGATTCTCTGCCCTTAAGCAGTTTACATTCCAGAGAGGAAAACATTTTTAAAATTCAATAAACAAATTCATTTTAAGTTCTGGAAATTTCTATGTAGAAGATGTATTAAGGTGAGAGAAAATAACAGAGTGATCAGGGAAGAATCTAAGGATGAAACATTTGAGCTGAGACCTGAATAAAATGCAAGCATGTGAAGAATTGGAGGAGTCTTTTAAGCAAAACAAATAACAGGTGAGAAGGCTCTGAAACAGCTGTGATTTTTATATGCTAGAGTTACAGAAAAAAGGCCAATGGGGCTGGAGCACAGTGAGGAAGGTAAGACTTGAGGAAGATGAGGTCACAGCGTTTGGTAAGGAATTTTGCTTCCAGCAGTGTGGCAGATGAGTTACTCTGAAAATCCTACTGCTGCACAACCCCTAGTGCTGCATCAATTACAACAGATTTTTTTTTTTAATGCATAGCTGAAATGGCATGGAAGTAAGGTAGATCCACATGGGTGAAAAACTGCCTTGTGAACTGAAGCCATGGTGGTGAGCTAATGGGGAAGCTGGGTCTGCCCTGGGGCAAATGTTATTAGGAGTGTAGTGATGTGGGGATTAATGGCCACATGAGGGGACAAGAGACTAGACTGGGCACACACAAACTGGGGAGATGATGAGGCCCCCAGTCCTCAGTAAAAGAATAGGCTAGAGGAAAAGGGGGCTAGTAAATAGAAACTTGTATCTCTCAATTGCAATTCCATTTGGAGAAAAGAGTAGTCGGGTTCAAATTTATCTTATCTTTTATAATAAGGAAACCTCAAAATAATTATTAAATTAAATAGCTCTATCAATATCTGTCCCCTTGAATCACTTTAATATGGAAAAATATAAAGAGCAAAAAATACAAATTTTTCTTAGAGAAATATATCTTCTATTTAGGTCCCTCAGGATCCGACTTCAGTGAAATAGGAGCTCTTGTTTACTAAAAATTACTAAATTTCTAAGCAATTGCGCTATTGAAAGCCACCAAAATAACTATATATAAAACATTAAATAAATTAAAAATAAAATATAAAAATATGAGCAAAGAACAAGCATTTAGAGTGAAAATTTGAAAAATAAGAAACAAATAGAATTTCTGGAAATGAAAAATAGAATAGTTAACATCAAAAGCTCAATGAATAATTTTCTATTAACAAGTGGCCTGGATTATTTTTTTAAAAGGTCATATCACACACATACACACACACACACACAAAACAATCAAAGGAGAAGGAATTGTTTTAGATTAAGAGTCTAAAATGACATAATAACCAAATGCAAGTTGTAAACCTTGATTAGGCCTGGAATTTAAAAAAAAATACTGTAAATGATATTTTACAGCCAATTGAGGAAATATGAATATGAACTTGATTAAGATATTAATTATTATTAATCTTCCTTTTATAAAGATATAACCAGTGGGATGTTTTAACCAACTCTTTATATATCTATTTGTTGTCCCAGAGGGTGAAACTAGAGAGAAAGGGGAAATTATTATCTGACACAGCTTTATTGAAATATAACTCACACACCATAACATTCATCCATTTAAAGTATATAATCAATGTCTTAGTACATATATATACATACACACACATACACACACATATACTAGTGTGTATATGGTGTGTGTGTATATATATAGAGAGAGAGAGATGCAGCCATCACAGTCAATTTTAGAACATTTTACCACTTGAAAAAGAAATCTCATACTCTTTAGCTGCCACCTCCGTATTCCCTCATTCCACCAATTTCAAGACCTAAGCAACCACTAATCTACTTTCTGCCTCTATAAATTAGCATGTTTTCAATAGTAATCCATATTATGTCATGTATCAGTATTTCATTTATTTTTATGGTCAAATAATATTCCACCTTATGGATATACCACAGTTTATTCATCAGTTGATGGACATTTCAGTTATTTTTCTTTCTTCTTTTTTTGCTATTATAAATAATGCTGCTAGAAACATTTATGTACAAGTTTTTCAGTTCTCTTGGGCATATAACTAGTATTAAAATTGCTGAGTCACATGGTAACTATGAGGAATTGCCAAACTGTTATCCCAAAGTAGCTGTGCCATTTTACCTCCCCACCAGCTGTGTATGAAGGTTCCAAGTTCTCCATATTCTTTCCTATACTTATTATTATCAGACTTTTTCATTATAGCTATCCAAGTGAGTGTCAAAGAATACATTTTTGAAGAGAGAATTCTCTAGGATTGATGGCAGAAATGAATCCTCAAATATAAGAAGGAGAATATTCAAGTGAACATGAAATGTTCACCAAGCTAGACCATATTCTTGGCATTAAGACAAACCTCAACAAATCTAATCATACAATTGAAATGGCAGAATGTATGTTTTCTAACCACAGTGAAATTAAATTAGGTCAATAGAGATAATGTATTTGGAAAATTCCCAAATATCTGGACATTAAACAATAGACTTCTAAATAATTAATGCTTCAAAGTGGAAGTCACAAGAGAAATCAGAAAATATTCAGAATTGAATTAAAAGAAAACATAATATACCAAAATTTTCAAGATACATTTTACCAAGAAAAGATATATGGAGGGTATTTAGCACACAAGAAGATACTCAATATCACTAGTCACCAGTGATATGCAAGTTAAACCATAATAAAATATACTTATTATCTATTAGAATGACTAAAAAAATAAAGCCCTGAAAATACTGGTACTAAATGCAGACAAGAATGCAGAACATTGAAACTTCTCATTCATTGGAAGTGGGAATGCAAAATAGCACAACCATTTTAGAAAACAGTTTGGGAGTTTCTTATAATCTCAAACATGCACTTATACAATCCAGCAATCTTATTCCTAGGTATTTATCCAAGAGAAATAAAAACATATGTATACATATAAATCAGTATGCAAATATTTATATCAGCTTTTTTCACAATCACTGAAAGCTGGAAACAACCTAAATGTCCATCAGCTAGCTAGTGGGTAGATAAACAACAGTACTACATCTCTATAATAGAACACTATTCCACAATAAAACAAAACAAACTACTGATACATGCAACTATATGCCTTAATCCCAAATATGTTATATGAAAGAAGCCAGACTAAAAATATAACATGCTTTATGATTCCCTTTAAGTGACATTTTGGAATAGGCAAAATTATAGGCACAAGAAACAGATCAGTAGTAGCTGAGGGGCAGGGGAGACGTTAACAAGAGAACTGACTACCAAAAGGTAATGAGGTAACATTTGGGGATGATGGAAATATTCTGTATCTTGATGTGGCATGATTACATGACTGTTTACATTTATCAAAATTAATAGAATTGTATACCTAAAAAGGGCAACTTTTACCTTAGTAAGTGTTCTTTTAAAACATGTTAATGTGACCAGACACAGAATAGATAGCTCCAAATAAGAAAAGGGAAAAAATAAATTAAAAACTAATAAACAACTCAAACAATCTAAGAAGAAAAATATGCATAGAAATTTTTGAACAGATAGAAGCAGAACATAAGATTATATAAATTAATCTAAATATAGTTATAATAGCAAGAAATATAATAAGCCAAATTAATCAGTTTTTCTAGAATTTAGCAGATTAATTTTTTAAAGAAAGAACAAAATCCAATGATATGACATTTTTAAGACTCTCATCTAAAATATAATGGCACAAAAATATTGCAAGTAGAAGAATATAAGAAGTCTTTCTAGACAAATACTCTACAAATACAATGAAAAATGAAAACCAAAAGGTAAACCAAAAACCAAGTTATGTAAAGTCTTGTAAATCATGGCAAGGAGTTCATATTATAAAGAGCTTCAGGCCATGTGAGGCAATGAAGGGTTTTAAGGAAAGGAGTTCTGGGAGCTGATTTATGTCTTAGAAAGGTCCTTTTGCCTGCCCTATGAAAGCAGGAGAGGGAAGCAGGGTCAGCCATAGAGGCAGGAAGACCAACCGTTCAGCATTGCAATTGTTTAGGCTGCAGGTGTCTTAGACTAGGATTATGAGAGTAGAAATGATATGTTCTGATTGGAAAGATGTTTTGAGTTGAGACTGATGGGACTTACTGATGGAAGGTGTGAGAGAAGAAATAAATTATCTAAAATTTTAGGCCTGAGCTACTGGGAGTCTGGTAATTCAATAAGCAAGTACTGAAAAGACTAGGAGTGTGGATGGTGGGGTAGCTTTAGAATTGAGAGAAAACAAGAGTTCCTCTTGACCACATTGATTTTATGATGCCTCCAAATATCCAAGTGGAGGTAGTGAGTAGGCCATTATGTATGGAAGTCGGAAGCTCAGGGATTTCAATCTGGTATGGTTTGGACTTCTTTTCCAGGGACCTGATGAGATCAGCAAAGAGACAGTGAGAGGAGACCAGGGCTGAAGACAAAGCTCTCAGGCATTTCAACAGTTAGAGGTTTACAATTTGAGAGAAATGAAGAGATAGTAGAGCATCAAGGCATAAGGAAAACCAGGTGAATGTGGGATTAGGGCTGTGGTTGGCAAAATGCGGCTTGCGAGCCACATGCGGCTCTTTGGCCCCTTGAGTGTGGCTCTTCCACAAAATACCATGGCCTGGGCGGCCTGGGTGAGTCTATTTTGAAGGAGTGGCGTTAGAAGAAGTTTAAGTTTAAAAAATTTGGCTCTCAAAAGAAATTTCAGTCGTTGTACTGTTGATATTTGGCTCTGTTGACTAATAAGTTTGCCGACCACTGGATTAGGGTAATCTAGAGAAGGGAGGATTTCAAAAAAGAGCATGTGGCCCAATGTGTCAAAGCACTGTTAAAAGTACAATGAGAAGAGACAATTGATTAATAACAAAAAGTAATTGCTGACCCCAAACAACAGCCATTTCGGGTTAAAAGTGAAATGTTTGGGTAGTTCGAAGAAAGAATGAGAGGTAAGAATGTAACTTTAGGAAGTACTTTTGGGAGGTTTTGATTTAAAGAAAAGGAGTTTTATTTTTAAAAAGAGATCATATCAAAATTTCTTATACAAAATAGGGATAATTGAACAGGTAGGGAGAAATTGAAGCTTGGGGAGAGAATAGTAATGATTATAGAACTGAAGTCTCGGAGAAGTAGATGATAACTAGAGCCCAAGAGCAGAAGTTGGCCTTAAATAAGGTCAGGCACCTGAGGTGGGAAGCTGTCAGTGTTTCTGTGAACTGTAGCTATAGGTAAAACCTGATAAAGCCAAGGGCATATGGGGCAGCTCATCCCTAGCATCTAGTTACAAGGTCTTTCCTGAGGCTGGGAACCCTGCATCTATCAGTCTTGCTAGTCTCTTTAGGCACCAGTTCCTCTTTGAGGTGCAGCCCAGAATTGAGTCATAGTCAGAGTGGAGTTGCTGTTTGGGGGTCTCAGTTATACCAAACCTGCCAAACCAATTACTTTCCCCTTCTTTGGGGAACCTCCTCAGTACTTCCTCCTCCCCAAATTGCTTGTAATCCTCCCAGGGCCAAGCTTGCAAACAAGTTCGTTCTGACCTTTCCTCCTCAAGAGCTATCCCTGCATCCAAGGGTGTGTGTGTGTGTGTGTGGAGAATGAGATACTGAAACCAGTTAGTCTGTTTCTTTCCAGTATACATGATAGTCTATTGACTGGAAGGGCAGCTGGGCTCAAATTGACCACAGAATCAGTCCCCAGAAGGCATTAAATGTGTGTTGTTACTATTCTGTAAAAACTAAAAATGCACCAAAGAAATTGTGATTCAGAGGTGAGGAACTCCAGTTTTGAAAGTTATCTCATTGGGACATCAGCCTATCATACCCTTTTCTCAGTTATTCTCTGGAGGATGGAGGACAGACCATCAAAGAAGGTGTCACAGGAACAGAGAGGTGGGACTCGGACAGCTCAGCTATTCCATCAACAAGAGATGAAACCTTGTCTTCAGCTGACCCACAGAACATCCCTCTTGTAACAAGGACCCTTTCTTTTTCAGTATTACAATCTAAGTTTAAGTCCCAGCTTTCTTCACATTAGAGATGAAGGAAATTGTGGAACCTTTTTGGCCATATGTCGCCATGCTTGGTGTCACAACATGTGTTTTTTTTACCTCTACCTCCTCAGGGTTGGCATAATTTTGAGGTATACTAAATGAAACCAGGATTTCATCTGCATTTTTGACTTGGGTAAACTCCCAGTTTCGATATTTCACTAGTATGGAACAACATCTCTGCAACAAAGTCAGGAAGCTTCCATTGAGAGGTGATTGCCACCTGGCTCAGAGACCTGCTCAACCAGCCTCTCTCATCTTTGAGAAGTCTATGATCTCTTCTATGCTATGTGCCAATTTATCCTGCTTTACATGGCTTAACATAAGCACAATAACATATTGCTTCAATGTTATGTAAATGCATGATCATTGTGAAGATATTTTAACACACTGATTCTCAAAGTTTGCTTATGTCAGAATCATCTGGGGAGAACAAGTGCCTCAGAATCTCTGGGTCTGGGACCCAGGCTTCAATATTTTTTAAAGTTTTCCAGATGAATTCAATGTGGAACCAAGTGCTTTATGAAAGTATCAGTGAACAAATGTAAGTTAAAATTTGACCCCCATATGCTGCTTGCAACCAATGCAGATAACTGAGGTGACAAATGGATGAACAAGTTCTAACAACCACAAATTTCACACATATTCAGATAGCAACCCATATGTCACAACTTACTTGTCTGCTCAGCAATTGTACTTTTGTTTTATATGACTGCCACACACCAATTTCAGAAAAGTTAAAATGTGAAGAAATATGGCTTAGAATTTGGGAAACAGAGTAATATTATTAGTAACCAGAGGGTAAGAGCTCCTGGAAGCTTTCCACCCATTAGATTCTTATTTTGACTTAAAGTTTGGATTCTGACTTCAAAGTCCTCATTACTTCTTTCAGTCTGAGGGCCAAGGGCATCAGCATCACCTGGTAGCTTGTTAAAAGTGCAGAGTCCTGCCCCATTCCAGATTTGTGCACTCAGAACCCATAGTTTAAAAACATCCCCAGGTGGCTCACTTGTACAGTTAATTTGAGAAGCGCTGATTTCAGGTACTACAAGAAGAAGGAAAGGTGGGTAAACAAAACCAAGTGTTAACATTTAACAATTCAAGAGGTTTAGATATTTTACAAACTCACTAATCAGACCCTTTAAAGCAGAGTGTTTGGATTCTGCTGCTCAAAAAGAAAAAAAAAGATCATTTTGTTGTGTTTTCTTCTTCTACCTCTTACCAGCTGTGTTAACAAGACACAAGTCCTTTATGGAAAGCTTTGAGAGGGCTCATGTTGAGCAACGCAGTGGAGGCTGATGTGCCAGAGTCTTTACATTATGTGTCTCTCCTTCTGTGGTTCTGATTGCTAAGAACATTTACATGATAATAGGGTCTTCATTGCTTACCAGTCCAACTGCTCCTCCAGTTGATTACACACCTGAACTTACTATGCTCAGCTTGAGAAATCATGATTTTCTCCATGGCAATTGATGATTTCATAAACAGAATTAAGACCACAGGTGAACAGGGATGATGTGTTCATAAGCAGCAAAGCTCCTGTGTTCATATAAATAGCCCTAGTAAACAGGCAAACATAAATACTAAACATTACACACACACACACACACACACACACACACACACACACACACACACACACAGAGAGAATAGGGAGGGTGAAACAGAGTATGAGGTCATCATGATTCAACATGGTGGTTTTCCAAAGCTCTGAATTGTCTTTAATGCCCCAAGGAGAAGACATATCATCCTACCTTTGCACATGATTCTACCAAACCCAACCTTTTGCTTTCTCAGACATGAGGGACTACAGCATTTGAACCAAAGGCATACAGTTTCAGAGTCTTCAGAAGGGAAAACATGCTAAACTGCCAGAAGAATTACTTCGCTCCCAATAATCTGGAACAGATGGAGCAAATCAACTTCTCCATGACCAAAATACACAATCATGACTGTGCATTTGTGCCTTCACATATAACATGTCCCTAAATATTAAGATGTTTTATTCAATTCAACAAATATTCCTCAGACACTTACTACCTAAAAGACACTCTGGTGGGCTCTTTAGGGAGCACCCAGATAAGTCATAGAAAATACTCACTGATATTTCATAGCACATTACATTACCATATTACCTGCCACATTCAATAAAATCCTTTGAGTCCAAAAAATACTGTGAATCTAAACTCATTCTATGAATCCAGTACTATACTGATACCAAACCAGACAAGACATTACAAAAAAGAATATTACAGGCCAATATCCATGATGAACATAGATTCAAAAATTCTCAACAAAATATTAGCAAACTGGATTCAAAGAATACATTAAAAGGATTATACACCATGACCAAGTAGTATTTACCCCTGGGATGCAAGGATGGTTCAACATCTGTACATCAATTAATGTGATACATCACATTAACAAAATAAAACATAAAAACCATATGATCTCAATTGATGTATAAAAAGTGTTTGACAAAATTCAACATCCTTTTGTGGTAAAAACTCAACAAAGTGCATATAGAAGGAACATATTTCAACATAATAAAGGTTATATATGACAAATCCACAGCAAATATTCTCCATGATCAAAAGCTGAAAACTACTCCTCTGAGGTCAGGAAGAAGACAAGGATGCCCATTATCACCACTTCTATTCACCATAGAATTAGAAGTCCTGAAACCATAAAACTGCTAGTAAAAAACATAGGTAGTAAAATCTTCAACACTGCTCTTTTGGATTTGTCTCCTCAGGCAAGGGCAACAAAAGAAAAGTAAGCAAATGGGACTATACTGAACTAACCAGTTTTTGTACAGTGAAAGAAACCATTAAAAATGAAAAGACAACCTGCTCAATAGGAGAAGATATTCGCTTCAGTGTTTCATAACTTCATGATCATTGTAAAGATATTTTAACACTGATTCTCAAAGTTTGCTGCATGTTAGAATCATCTGGGGAGAACAAGTACCTCAGAAGATATCTGCAAATGAAACATCCAACAAGGCATTAATATCCAAAATAAATAAGGGACTCATACAACTTAATACCAAAAAACTCCAAACAATCCAATTGAAAAATGGGCAGAGGACTTGAATAGACACTCCTCCAAAGAGGACATACATATGGACAACAAACATATGAAAAGATACATACCATCACTAATCATTGGGGAAATGCAAATTAAAACCACAATGAGATATTACCTCATACCTATCAGAATGGCTACTATGAATAAATGAACACATAACAAGTATTGTCAAGGACATGAAGAAAAGGGAACCCTCAGACACTGTTTGTGGAATTATAAATTAGTGCAGCCACTATGGAAAACAGTATGAAGTTTCCTCAAAAAAGTAAATATACAGCTGCCATATGATCCAGCAATTCCACTTCTGGGTATTTCTCCAAACAAACAAAAGATTTGACATTGGGTGGTGGGCACACAATGCAATATACAAATGATATTTCATAGAATTGTATACTTGAAACCTATATGATTATTAATTGTCACCTCAATAAATTTAATGCAAAAATAAAATAATATTATATATATACATATATATATATAAAATAGAAAGCTTCTCCCCAGAGCATGTAATACAAGAGACCAAAACTTAAGCTGCAATACATGTTTTTGACTGAGCCTTGAAAATCACACTCTATCACTTTTGCTGTATTCTATTGCTCACACAGATGAGCCCTGAGTCAAAGTGTGAGGGGTTACAAAAGAAGTTCTAGGGATCAGTGAAGATGTTGGAGGCGTTCTCAGGTATTTTATATGTAGACCTTGGCTCCATATACTGTCTTCACCAAAATACTTGATTGTCCAAGCCTAGAGATTGCTTAGAAGAAGCCAAGGCGCTGAAATTCATGAGGTTTTGTGATCCTAATGATATCCACCTAGAAGTCTACAGTTCATTCATTTATTTTACTACATACTCATTGACCATTTACTATATGCTGGGCACAATTCTAGTACTTGGAATGCATCAGTGAGCAAAACTAAACAATAGACAAATATATTAACTCATCATCTGTCTTCTTTCTAGACTTTGAAAAGATTGATACCTTCTGATTTCTGGACTGCTTGAAAGTCATTCTGTTAATTCTAGAACCTAGCCTTTATAAATGTGAAACCAAAACAAAAATAACAACTATTATTATTATATAAATAACATCTGTAGGACATTTACTATGTGCCAAAAGTGTGCTAAGCAGCTTACATTTATTATATTATGTGATAAACTTAACAACTCTATGAAGTAAGTACTATTATCATCAGCAGTTTGTTTTTTTGTTTGTTTGTTTGTTTTGCAAATGAGGAATCTGAGGCCTAGGGAAATAACTTGTCCGAAGTAATACAGTTAGTCATACATGAAAGATCTGGGCCTCTAAACCTAAAACTGTCTTATAACAAAATCTGTTGAGGAATCATTCCCTAACACTGAGATGCAAATGCCTTCAGAGGCCAAGTAGGTGATGTAAGGGGAGAGAGCCAATGAGACAATAGGAAATAGTCAGGACATTGGTGAGCCATGGACTCATGTCTATCTCAAGTCATAAAAAGTCACATATTTCTAAAATACTGCATTTGCCAAATAAAATACATCCCAGGGCCAGATTCAGCTAGGAAGACCAAGGTTCAAAGTTTAGGTATCATATGTTAAATTCAATTAATTTCTCAACCACAAGAATCTTTAACAATCTTCTACAGCTTGGTTTTCATCCAAAGTTTCTATTTAAAATATCGGTTTCTCATGATGAATGAGACAGGGGAGAATAAACTAAGACTTCATTCTTCATTTATTCATTCAACACATATTTATTGAGAGGCTCCTATATGCTAAGCTCTGGGGTTAAAGCAGACAATATGACAGATGTCATTCCTGCTTCTTGGAAGTTAGGACTAGTTGCTGAGCTTTCCATTGATACTTTAGAGGACACTCAATGTTTCTCAAGCTTATTTTAATATTTGCAAGGTCTAATGTTCCAAGGAAAAGATTTTGGGAAGTACTTTGCCTTAAACCATGAGAAACAAGATTGCAGCACATTAGGTAAGCAGAATTTCCTGGTTTAGCCAGCACAGTGATTTATAGAGCTTTTGGAAATGTCTTTAGGAAGGGCCTGTACTCTGCCGTTGGACACAGACTCCAATATTATCTATTGGATGGCACCTGTCCTGCTTCAAATATTTATATCACTAATGACTACTGAATGGATTTGCATTTACAGCCCCTTTTCACAACACAGAGTCTCTGCTGCTCTGAAATCCTCTTGGCATCTCAGGAAAAACTAAGAAAGAATGAAAATTGATAATTTAAATATTCCAGGTGGAGATAAAGCCAGGGCAGTGACTGGAAAGCAAGAAGACATGCCAAGATAGAAAAACATCAGAGACTCCAAGAAACTCTGTAGAATAGTGGGAAATAAAAATGTTGTCATGGGAAAATGACTTGGCAGACAAATCCACAAGCAACAAAATGAGATCCATGCCATCCCAAGTACAAGCAAAACAGAACACCTCAAGGATATGATTACCAGATAAAATACAGAAATTTTAGTCAAATTTGAATTTCAGATGAACATTAAATGCATAAAGGTGTGCCAAGTATTGCATAAAATACACTTATATTAAGAAATTATTTGTTATTTAGCTGAAATTCAAATTTAACTGATGTCATAGATTTTTTATTTGCAAAATCTAGCAACCCTACTCAAGGAACAACTAGCTGGTGGCTTAGTGGCACCTGGTAGACTTTATTTTTTTATAATGTGCTTAGTTCCCGTTGTGTCTTGTTGAGGTAAATGTTATCCTGTCTGGCCAAGGGACTTGAGAGCAAGCCACATAACCAGACACCTGGAGAGGAAACTCCATCCACGAATGGGTCAATAACACCCCAAGCCCAACTATAGAGGCAGGAAGAATGCAGTAGTGAGGGAAAGAGCATGAGTGAGGGAAGGAGTAAAAGAGGAGTGTGTGGTCAGGTGGAGTGTGTGTGTGTGTGAGAGAGTGAGTGAGGCACAGTTAGATCCCACAGAACCTTCAGGGGCAGGCTAATCAGGCTTGCCTAACTAGGCAGCTTCTGCTACCATTGCAAACAGTACCGGGAGGCCAGCTTGACCTCAGATGCCTAGCCTTTTTGAAGGGGAGAGATGCTGTAACTGGGTTCCCAGCTTCAACTCCACCCAAAGTGCCCTCAGATAACACCTGCAACTCTACAGCCACCCCTACCAGGGACATGCTACCTAGGCTGTTATCCCACGGTCAACGAGGCTCCAGCCACCCTGGGCTCAGGCTCCTGTGTGTTTGGAAGCAAGCTCCCCTTTGACTGGCCCAACGCTTTAGCCCAGGGCACTGCAACCACATGAACAGCCAACACGTGAGCAGCCCGCTCCTGTCCAAGGAGCAGCAGCCCCACAAGCAACCCGCCACAGGCCTAAGAGCAGCAGCTTCACGTGGCCTGCCCCTGTCCAAGGAGCAGCAGCTGGGTCAGCAGCCAGTTCCCCCATCTGAGGAGAAGTAATGACATGAGCAGCTCCCCTCATCCGAGAAGCAGCAGCTGCTTGAGCAGCCCACCCATACTGAGGAGCGGCAGCCCTAGGCAGCCGGCCCCCCTCTGAGGAGCAGCAGTTGCATGCAGCCCACACCCTGCACCTGTCTGAAGAGCAGCAGCTGTGCTGCATGAGCAGCCAGCCCCCTTCCAAGGAGCAGCAACTGTACAAGCAGCCCACCCCCGTCTGAGGAGCAGCAGCTGTGTGAATAGACCGCCCCTTTCCGAGGAGCAGCAGCCACACGAACCACCTGTCCCCATCCAAGGAGCAGTAATTGTGTGAGCCGCCTGCCCCCATCCGAGGAGCAGCACCTGTGTGAGCAGCCCACCCCCTTCTGAGGAGCAGCAGCCACACAAGCAGTCTCCCTCATCTGAGGAGTAGCAGCCACATAAGCAGACCACCCATGTCTAAGGAGCAACAGCCCTGTGCAGTCTGCACTGGTCCGAGGAGCAGCACCCACCCACAGCCTGCACTTGCCCGACGAGAAGGAGCCAGGTGAGCGGCCCGTCCCTGTCCGAGGAGCATCAACAGCACAAGCAGCTCACTCTCATGCGAGGAGCAGCAGCCCCATGAACAGACCACCCCCCGTCTGAGGAGAAGCAGCTGCACAAGCAAACCGCACTCACAGGAGGAGCAGCAGTCCTGCAAGCAACCTGCCCCTGTCCAAGGAGCGGCGGCATCACGAGTAGCCTGTCCCGTCTGAGGAATAGCAGCAGCATGCAACTAGCCCCCATCTAAAGAATAGCAGACATGCGAGCAGTCCGCCCCTGTCCGAGGAGCAGCAGCCATGTGAGCAACTGGCCCCCATCCAAGGAGCAGCAGACATGAGCAACCTGTCCCCATCTGAGGAGCAGCAACCTCATAATCCACCCACCCCCGTCCAAGGAACAGCAGCTATACAAGCAGCCTCCCCCACCAGCCAGAGGAGGCACCACTGCTGCGAACAACACCCACCAGAGAAGCCACTGCCAACTGAGAAGCAGCTGCTACCATGACCGCCCGAGGAGCAACCACAGCCAGAGAAGCCACTGCCACCCAAGGAGCAGCCCCTGCACAGCTCGACACCTAGATCAGTCGGTGAGACAAAAATGGGTAAACAAAGATATGCCCAAAGGAAAGAAAAGGAGGAATCGCCAGAAAAGCAGCTAAGTGAAACAGAGGCATGCAATATGTCAGAAAAAGAATTCAGAATAAGGATCATAGAGTTCATAAACGGGATGGAAGAAAAACTCAACACCTTCTGTAAGAATCAAGAAGAAATGAAGAGTGATATAGCTGCAATAAAAAACACCATGGAAAGTTACAACAGTAGACTAGGAGAAGTGGAGGACCGAAGTAGCAAATTAGAAGACAGGGAAGCAAAACACAGCCAAACTGAATTGCAACTGGAGAAAAAAATTAAAAGACAGGAGGAGAGCCTAAGGGAGCTATGGGACAACATGAAATGAAGCAACATACGAATAATAGGGGTGCCAGAACAACAGGAAGAGGAACAAGGGTTAGAATACCTATTTGAAGAAATATTGTCAGAAAACTTCCCTGATGTGGCAAAGAAAAAAGTCACATGAGCACAGAGAGTCCCAAACAGGATGAACCCCAAAAGACCCATCTCAAGACACATCATAATTATGATGGCAAATATTCAGGACAAAGAGAGAATCTTAAAGGCTGCAAGAGAGAGACAGAAAGTTACATACAAGGGTACTCCCATTAGATTACCAAATGATTTCTCAACAGAAACACATCAGGCCAGAAAAGAATGGAAGGAAATTTACAAAATGATGCAAACCAAGGGACTGAATCCAAGAATACTCTATCCATCAAGGTTATCATTCAAAATTGAAGAGGAAATAAGGAGCTTTACAAAAAAAAAAAAAACACAAAACAAACAAACAAACAAAAAACTGCTAAGGGACTTTATCACTACCAAGCCAGCAATGCAAGAAATGCTAAAGGGACTGGTGTAAAAAGAAGAAATAAAGAGGTAAGAAGGAACACAGACACAAAAATGACTACAAATAAGTACCTTTCAATAATAACTTTAAACGTAAACGAACTAAATGCTCCAATCAAAAGACATTGAGTGGATGAATGGATAAAAAAACATGACCCATATATATGCTGTCTACAAGAGACCCACCTCAGAAAAAGGGACCCATACAGACTGAAAGTGAAGGGATGAAAAACATCTTTCAGGCAAATGGAAATGAAAAAAAAAGCTGGGGTAGCAGTACTTATATCTGACAAAATAGACCTCAAAGTAAAGGCCATAACAAGAGATAAGGAATGCCACTTCATACTAATAAAGGGGTCAATACAACAAGAGGATATAACTCTGATAAACATATATGCACCCAATGCAGGAGCACCCAAATACATTAAAAAAAACCTCCTGGAAGATATCGACAACAATATAATCATAGTAGGGGACTTTAAAACACCACTGACATCATTGGATAAATCCTCTAGATAAAAAAATCAGCAAAGAAACAGTAATTCTAAATGACTCACTACATCAGATGGACCTAATTGACATCTTCAGAGCATTTCACCCCAAAGCCATGGAATATACATTCTTCTCAAGTGCACATGGGACATTTTCAAAAATAGACTACATATTGAGTCACAAACAAAGTCTCCCCAAATTCAAAAAGATTGAAATCATATCAAGCATTTTCTCAGACCACAATGGCATAATATTAGAAATAAACTACAATAAAAACATTCCAAAATATTCAAACACTTGGAAGCTGAATAACATGCTATTAAACAATGATTGGGTTATCAATGAGATCAAAGAAGAAATTAAAAACATACTAGAGACTAATGACAATAAAAACACAACAATATAAATGCTATGTGACACAATGAAAGCAGTCCTAAGAGGGAAGTTCATAGCTCTGCAGGCCTACCTCAAAAAAAAAAAAAATGGTAATAAATCATCTAACTCAACAATTCAAAGAATTAGAAAGAGAGAAACAAGAAAAGTCCACAGTGAGCAGAAGGAAGGAAATAATAAAGATCAGAGCAGAAATGAATGACATAGAGACCAAAAAAAAAAAAAAAATACAAAAGATCAAGGAAACCAAGAGTTGGTTCTTTGAAAGGATAAACAAGATTGATGAAACTCTAGCCAGGCTCACCAAGAAGCAAAGAAAGAGGAACCAAATAAACAAAATCAGAAATGAAAGCAGAGAAATAACAACAGACCCCATAGAAATACAAAGGATTATTAAAAAATACTATGAACAACACTATTCTAACAAACTAGACAACCTGGAGGAAATGGACACATTCCTAGAAAAATACAACCTTCCAAAACTTACTCAGGAAGATTCTAAAAATCTCAATAGGCTGATAAATTGGAAGAAATTGAAGCAGTCATCAAAAAGCTCCCAGCAAACAAAATCCTGGGGCCAGATGGCTTCACAGGGGAGTTTTACCAAACATTCAAGGAAGAACTAAAATCTATCCTCCTCAGACTATTCCAAAAAATTCAAGAGGAAGGAACACTTCCAAGCTTCTTCTATGAAGCCAGCATCACCCTAATACCAAAACCAGATAAAGATAATACAATGAAAGAGAATTACAGACCAATATCCCTCATGAACATAGTTGCCAAAATCCTCAACAAAATTCTAGCAAATCAGATCCAGCAGTACATCAGAAAGTTCATACACCATGACCAAGTAGGATTTATTCCAGGGATGCAAGGATGGTACAATATTCGCAAATCAATAAACGTGATACGTGACATAAACAAATTGAGAGATAAAAATCACATAGTCATATCAATTGATGCAGAAAAAGCATTTGACAAAATCCAACACCCTTTCTTGACAAAAACTCTCAGCATGATGGGAATAGAAGGATCATACCTCAACATAATAAAATCCATATATGAAAAAACCACAGCCAACATCATACTCAATGGAGAAAAACTAAAACCATTTCCCCTAAGAATAGGAACAAGACAGGGATGCCCACTCTCACCACTCCTGTTCAACATAGTGCTGAAGTACCAGCCATTGCAATCAGACAAGAAGAAGAAATAAAAGGCATCCAAATTGGAAAAGAAGAAGTAAAACTGTCCTTATTTGCAGATGGCATGATACTGTACATAGAAAACCCTAAAGACTCCATAAAAAAATTATTAGACTTAATAAATGAATTCGGCAAGGTAGCAGGATACAAAATTAATGCCAAGAAATCTATGGCATTTCTATACACCAATAATGAACTTACAGAAAGAGAGACTAAAAAAACAATCCCATTTACCATTGCACCAAAAAAATTAAGATACCTAGAATAAGCTTAACTAAGGAGGTAAAAGCCCTATACGTGGAAAACTACAGGACACTGAAAAAAGAGATAGAGGAGGACATAAACACATGGAAGAACATGGATTGGTAGATTCAATATCATCAAAATGTCCATACTACCCAAAGCAATCTATAAATTCAATGCACTTCCCATTAAAATACCAATGCCATATTTCATAGACCTAGAAAGAACTTTCCAAAAATTCATCTGGAATAAAAAAAGACCCCGAATAGCTACAACAATCCTGAGAAAGAAGAACAAGGTAGGCGGGATCTCAATACCAGATTTCAAGCTGCATTACAAAGCCATTGTTCTCAAAACAGCCTGGTACTGGCACAAGAACAGACATATAGATCAATGGTTTAGAATAGAGAACCCAGAAATTGACCCAAACCACTATGCTCAATTAATATTTGACAAAGGAGGCATGAACATACAATGGAGTCAAAACAGTCTCTTCAATAAATGGTGTTGGGAAAATTGGACAGATACATGCAAAAAAAATGAAACTAGACCACCAACTTACACCATACACAAAAATAAACTCAAAATGGATCAAGGACTTAAACATAAGATGGGAAACCATGAAAATACTAGAGGAATCCACAGGCAGAAAAATCTCTGACATATGCCGAAGCAATTTCTTCACTGATACTGCTCCTAGGGCAATTGAAACTAAAGAGAAAATAGACAAATGGGTCTACATCAAAATAAAAAGCTTTTGCACAGCAAAGGAGACCATCAATAAAACAACAAGAAAGCCCACTTCCTGGGAGAACATATTTGCCAACGATATCAACAATAAGGGTTTAATCTCCAACATTCACAGGGAACTCATGCAGCTTAACAAAAAGAAGATAAACAACCCAATCAAAAAATGGGCAACTGATCTAAATAGACACTTTTCGAAAGAAAACAGAAGGAAGCCAAGAGACATATGAAAACCTGCTCAAAGTCACTAATCATCAGAGAGATGCAAATCAAAACAACAATGCAGTACCATCTCACACCTGTCAGAATGGCTATTATCAACAAATGACAAGTGCTATTGAGGATGCGGAGAAAAAGGAACCCTCATGCACTGCTGGTGGGAATGCAGACTGGTGCAACCACTGTGGAGAACAGTATGGAGTTTCCTCAAAACCTAAAAATGTAACTCGCATTTGACCCAGTGATCCCACTTCTAGGAATATATCCCAAGAAACTAGAAACACAAATCAGAAAGGATATATGCACCCCTATGTTCATAGCAGCACAATTCACCATAGCTAAGATTTGGAAACAGCCTAAGTGCCCATCAGCAGATGAGTGGATTAGAAAACTGTGGTACATCTACACAATGGAATACTACGCTTCAGTAAAAAAGGAGTTCTTACCATTTGCAGCAACATGGATGGAGATGGAGAATATTATGCTAAGTGAAATAAGCCCGGCAGAGAAAGATAAATATCACATGATCTCACACATTTGTGGAATATAATGATCAACATAAACTGATGAACAAAAATAGGTCCAGAGACAGAGAAACATCAATTAGAACGTCAAACCACAGGGGATGGTGGGGGAAAGGAGGAAGAGATCAACCAAAGGACTTATATGCATGCATATAAGCCTCATCAATGGACACAGACAAAAGGGGGGTGGGAGCATGAATGGGAGTTGGGGGGTAATGGGGGAATAAAGATACATATGTAATACCTTAATCAATAAAGAAATTTAAAAAATAAAATAAATACACAAAAACTCAAAAAAAAAATAAAATAAAATAAAATTAAGTTAGAATTATTTGAAGAGAATTCTCATTATGGTGATCCATCATCCTTAAGGACCTTCAGAAATAAAAGGGAGACTTTCACCTTAGGATATTCCAACAGCAAAGGGTAAAGCTTGTGGAGTTTCCAGAACCAATTTTTCCATTTCTTATCCAGACAGAGGAAATGTATGGGACATGGGGGGCTATGTACTTTTGATTTCCTTTCTTTACTGATTGCTTTTGCCCTGAAGCTCATTTGTGTTTGTGCATGGCTGAGCTTGAGGTGCATAAAGGTATGTGTGTGTGTGCATGTGCATGTGTATGTATGAGTACACATATGTATGTGTGTGCACATATTGACTTGTGATGAATGCATTTGGTTCTACCAACTCATGTGATATGAGGACTTCTTCCTTTGCACTCCAGTTCCTTTGGTATTCAGGGGAAAACAAATATAAATATTCGTATACACGGGATGTGATAGTTAATTTTATGTGTCAACTTGGCTAGTCCATAGTATCCAGATATTTGGTAAAACACCAGCTGGAGATTGGCATGAAAAGTCAGTAGACTTTGAGTAAATCAGATTATCCTACATAGCTTGGGTGAGCCTTTTCAATCAGTTAAATACCTTAAAAGAAACAGACTGAGGTCCCCTGAGGAAGAGGGCATTCTGTCAATGGTCTGCCTTCAGCCAACTGTCCTACCCTGCAGATTTCACACTTGCCAGCTTCCAAGATCATGTGAGCCAATCAACCTCCTAAAATAAATGTCTTAATCTCCAGTTAAATACACATATATACATACACATATACTAACATAGGTATTTTATCCAAAATGTTATCAAATAAAATGGCCAAATTCCTTTTTACATTATTCCATCAGTTTATGAAATCCTTCTGGAATCTTTTCTGAGTTCTATATGGCTTTCTGAGCTCTCTGTCTTGACTGACAAGATGCCTTCAGAAGCCTACCATTACACTTGGCCTTAGCCAGAGACTTTCAGAAGCTGATGGGCGCCCTCTCCCCTCAGGAAGGGTGAATTCACCTACACATGTCTTCCATCATGGCCTGGAGCTTGGGATCTAGTATCAGAGATGAGCTTATTTGAAAAGCCAGCCAAAAGGCAAATGCTGCTACTCTCACTGTATGTGTGAAATTTTTGCACAGCTGCAGGCTTCAAGGGAGCCTCAATGAGGGAGAAGAGCAGCAGGCTGGATCCCAAACTCTCCAGAAACTTCAGGACACGCAGCTCTCAGTGCTGAATTGAAGACCCTCTCCAAGGACCATGGAACCATCTAAGGGATGAGTAGGAATCTGTGTGCAGCCAAGCTTCCTCGGATGACATCGCTGTTACCCAGATGGCATTAAACAGTTACGCTCGGTTTCAAGGGAACTCTGAATCCCAGATGCCCCGGGTTTGTTGAAAATCCACCGGTAAGGTTAGCCCAAACATTCACATTCTGCTTTCTATGCATGGGTATCAAAGTTAGTGCAGGCCCCTCAACACCATAATCCATTATCAAAAACTGAAAGCAGCTGGTTGGATTTCTAAACTTTCTACACAGAGAAATGCATCTGGTCCCAGTTTGCTGCAAAGAAATCAGTTTTGTTCTTTCTCACAGACCAGCTATGGAAAGCACTGGGAACAAGCAGCCTGGTTCCCCAAATATAGGGCCATTATGCCGATCTTAAGGCTTCATTCATGCTGAGGAATTTTCAGCCCATCTCCACCTCGGGTGCCATTCTGCCTCCAGGCAAGGGCCTCAGCCAAGCAGGGACTCTGAACCCCCACCGGTTCAGAACAAGGAGGCTAGGAATTAGCAGAGCAGCTCCAGCCCCTCAGAGAAATCTCTGCACAGATCATGTGTATGAAAGGGAAAAGAAATCATTTGTAATGGATTGTCTCAGAACCATTTTTTTTTTTTTTTTTTTTTTTTACGTTTGTGCAAAGCTGAAGTATCGACTACCTTTCCATTAATTTCAAAGGCAGGGCTCAGCCATAATTTATCCCTTTGATTCCACTGACCATCAGCAGTTGTGGCCATTTTCTGCCCGGCATGGAGAACAGTTAAATGATGATGTCCTTACCCCCTTTTGACTTCTCCTCCAGCCTGTTTCAGCAGTCTCACCCGGGCACTTCCTGTCTCCCCAGCCCCACTGTCTGGCACTTATTTCAGACAAGTCAATATGTTTAAATTATATCTCAACTCAAGGTAATTAATCATAAAGCTTTATGCTTTGTAATGTGGTTTGTGCTTTTTTTTTTTTTTAACTTCTGGTTGGCATTCCACTGAATCACAATTAGAAAGAAAAAGCTATCCTTGATGTGTCGCAAATATCACATAAATGCCCAGGCTGGTACTCCTTCCTGGGCAAGCACCAGGAGCACTTTGAAACCCTCTGCTCTTTTAGGTATCTAAGAGGGTCAAGGTGGCATTTCAGGAAATGTTAGGCATATCAAAGGAAAGATCCATATGAGCTGACTAGATCCCTTTGCACAGAAACAATCTACTTTGAAAACATGAAAGTCAGGTGATGAATTGTCTCTGTAATGCATTTTGCAAACATAGCAAAGGCTCTGAAGTTCACACATTATTATGCCACAGGACTATACTGGACACACACTTCACTAAAGATTGATAGATGTTTGCTTCAGACGAGTTTTAACGGCAGCCTTACGGCATGTGACCTTAGTATTCAGTTTTATCATTTGTATCCAGTCCGAGGTGTGTGTGTGCATAAGATGGGATCATTCCCAACACTCTTGAGGGTCAACTGGCATTCAGGCTCCCATTACTTAGTGAAGAATTCCCCATCCATAAAGTAAGTGAAGAGTCCAAGACTCTTCACAAAGAATGGTGGAAAGGGAAACCTAGGTTTCAGAAAAATGGAGCTGGAGACTCATTAAGAGAATGTTCCAAAAAAGATGATTAATGTAGACACATTTCAGATTTTATAAAAAATAATACACACTGTTGACTCAGGGTGGGAAACAGATATTCTAGGCATTTTAAGTGGAAGAGAGAACAGGGAAGGAGGGGCTTTCTTGATCCTTGGAGGGGCTGAAGGGGCAGGTGCCAGGCTGGGCTTTCTGGAATGACTTCCAGAACCATTTGATGCTGATACACACAGGGGATGAGGAAAAGCACAAAGTGGCTATTATAGGGCAGTAGCTCAACTCTTTCAAAAGTATCTTGAAGTAGGATCAGTCCTGACTAGTTTATGTACCATCTTCATGCAAAAGTGACCTTAATATAACAACAAAAACCAATCAAACAAAAAACTCTCAGCCTAACAACATTCATGCATGTTCTCCAAGGCACATTTTTAAAAAATGCATTTTTATTTATTTTAAAGAAGAAGCAAGTGGGAGAGAGAGACAAAAACATCAATGATGAGAGAGAATCATGGATTGGCTGCCTCCTGCATGCCCCAATCAGGGATCAAGCCCACAACCCAGGCATGTGTCTTGACTGGGAATCAAACCAGGACCTCCTGGTTCATAGGTTGACATTCAACCACTGAGCCATGCTGGATGGGCTCCAAGGTCCTTTTTTTTTTTTTTTTTTTTTTTTTTTTTTTTTGCTAAGATTCTTGCTACCCTGAGGTTGGCACAGAAAACAAAATTTATAGAATGTCAAAGGCAGACATTGTAGGGCGACTAACAATATGTATTATCTGGGCAGATTCCCAAAGAAGGCAAGCTTCAAAATGGATGGCTGACTACATTTTAATCACAGCCCTAGAATGAGGATAAGTGAGCAAGCATTGATTAGCCTTAGCCAGTATATTAACTATATCCTTGATTAAATCCTGGGACATAGAGTATAAAAAGTATTCTATGACAGTGGGCAAACTATCACCCTCTCCCCCACCCCCCCCCTCCCACCCCCCCTCCCATTTCTGTCAAGCAAGCTTTATTGGAGCACAGCTATATCTCTTTGTTTACCCATCTTTAATGGCTGCTTTTGCACACCAGTGGCAGGCAGAGCTGAGTGGTCATAACAGAGGTCGTAGAACCCACAAAACCGATAACATTTTACCATCTGCCTCCTTTAGAGAAAAGTTCTCTACCCTTTGGTTTAGGGCAGAAGGGACCACATAGATGAGTCATAGATGCCAGTTCTCAATAGTGATACAGATTTGCCATGAACTTGTAGCTATCATACCTTTCAAACACTGTGTCACAGTGGAGAATCTTGTGTTCCACAAGTAAGAGCTATTTGTTATTTTCCTATCTGACAATGCAGCCCTGCTTCTCTGTTTTCTTCTGGACTGAGCAGGAAGCTAACAAAAGGCAGGCAGTTGTTCAAAGGTTCTAAATTCAAAAGAGCAAGAAGCTTTCTAGATCAGAGCTATCCAGTAAAACTTTCTGCAATGATAGAAAGGTTCTAAATCTGTGCATCCAATACACGAACTAATATTTTTAATTTTATTTAATTTTAATTAATTTTAATTTAAATAGTTACACATTTCTAGTGGCTGCTGTGTAAACTGGACACTGCAGTTGTAAATCATAACCTATGTTCTCCTGATTGTTAGATCAGTCACTAACAACTTGTTAAAAAAACAAAATATTTCAATGAAACTGATAGGGATATGAATCGATTCCCAAATCAATAAAGACCTCAGAAATATTTTATTAAAATGGCATCTGAGTAAGTCTTGTATAAATAATCAATATGTGGGAAAGACCCTCTTTTTTAAAATATGTCTTTGTGGTTGAAAGTCCCCTTATCCCCCTCATTGATCCCCTTCTACCACTCTCCAAGCCCCTCCCCAGGCTTTCACCATACTCTTGTCTGTGTCCATGGGTTATGCATACGTGCATGTAAGTTCTTTGAAAAAGACCCTCTTATTGGCAGCACATGAAATCTAAGTGTGAAGGCAGTGGAAGCTGGTAGGGTGAAAGTGAGCTATTATGCTTCAGTGTTGAAGACCTGGTTTCTAAGACTGTGAATCTCCTTTCATATGAACTACAGGTCAAGCTTTTGACGTCGTTTGTAAATATTTTAAATCATTTATCAGTTCTAAATATTCCTATTTACAACCCACATTCTCCTTTGTAGTTCACATTATATTTATTTGTTAGGTTTGTTTTTTCTATTAATTTAAATGTTGTTCTTTCTCATTTAGACAGTCAATTATTGGGGAAAGTTACTTCAAATCTTTTCTTCACCACTGACCATTAGCTCAATAGAAAAACATTTCTAGGTTTGAACAGACAAAATTTACTTCTATTTTTCATTACTATATCTTGCATGTGAAAGAAACAGCTTGGAAACTCCCAACATACCCACTCATGACCAACTTAAAGGAATATGAGGAGCGACAACTCAGCTGCCAATTTGCCTTGTCCCAGACTCACACGTCTGTCGGATGAACAGGATATGGGCCACATTTCCCCAGCTGGACATCTGGGCCTTGCAGCTGCCACCAGGACCCCATGTGGCTAGGAATGTCAGCTTAAATCTGAGACAGAGTCAAGGAAAGGAGAAATGGCAGGAGCCTGTGTGATACCTGAACATCCCATGTGAACACTTTCACCTTGTACCTTTGTCAAATCTCAAAGGATAAAATATACACCAGAGGCATCACCACATTACAAAATACCAAATCATCATGTCTGGTAAGCGAACAACAAAATCTTGCCCCTGTGGCACTGAATACGTGGCTCTATCCAATTATATGGCCACTGGTTCCCACTGAAACTTAAAATCTAAGAAAGGAAAAATGAGACATAATCAGGCCCTTTCTTTTTCTGCACAGGTACACTGACAGGCAGGCTAGATTGAACATGGCAAAGCGGAATGATGCAGCCTCTCAAACTTCAGCTGACAATTACTGTAGCATTCTCCTCCAAGATAAGGACTTCTCAGGGGACTCTCAGGAATTTAAGTCTCAAAACAATAGAGAAATCCAGAAATCTCTAGAAAGTAACAATGGAAGAGTCCTCAACAGCAACACTGTCCACAGATGTTAGAACGAGGGAGATGCCATTTTCCACCACCTCGATTAGAAATCTAAAGAGCACCTACCAAGCCTGTTACTGATGATTTTATGCAGAGCGTAAGCCATGACTTGAAAGCAGTCAAGGGGATGGCTTCACTCCACAGCAGGATGGAACTTCTATCTTAGGTGTAATGGTAACTGTGGAAAGTCAAAACCTCAAGTCCATTCGAGTTCCAATAATAAACAAAATGTATGTGCGATGAATGCAATTTCTGACTGTGACTATTTCTACATTCACCACGGTAGTGCAAGTTTCCAGAACGATCGTGGCTGGAATTTTGGTCTAAACTGATCAGTCATGGTCCCCAAAGTCACTGTAATCAGAGTAACCAACACTCCTGTGTTTCTGCCAATTGTGCTACTGTGTAGACAAACCATGGATGATAAGATTGGCTTAGCTAAGATTGCAATAGTCTCCCATGGGCTATCCTGTGACATGCGAGAGGTCTTGTAATTTTTGTCAAGGCAGAGATGCTTGCTAAATTCCAGTGCTACTGTAGCTGGACATGTTTTCCCTGGACCGTCACCCAGGAAAGTCCCTCAATGAGGGCAACTCTGGTATAAGAAAGAGCATTTAAAGCCAAATGACCCACAAGCTCTTAACTCTCTGTGCCTCAGTTTCCTTATTTATAAAAAGCTACCTTATAAGTTGTTTTAGGAATCAAACAAGAGTACATTAATGTTCCTGTTAGATGCTGAGTAAAAGGTGTCACCCACAAAATGCCATAATCTTATGATTGCATTTAAAGGGGCTACATGATGTCAACCAAAAACGTATACCACAACCAGTTCTTTTCAACTTCTCTGCTCTCTGGAGGTATACTGCTTACCTTCAGCCATTTCTTAAGCTCTGCACACAATTTTCATTCTGGCTGCCCCATCTTAAAGTGTGTGCGCCAAGTCAGCGTTAATACTTACAGGGATGAGGCTTGTCCCTATGGCTCACTAGAAATTTATTTCCTGCTGTTGTTGCAGTAACTTCATTTTTCCCAAAGGAGCCATGATATAAAGGAAATCACTATGTAGCTAAATCAGCCTGCAGCTAACACAGACAAAATCCCCAGATGAACATTCAAATTCTAATCCATTCTACTGCTCTTTCTCCAACCAGCACCATCCCTACCCACCCTGTGCTATGGGTTGAATTGTGTCCCCTCCACATTCATAGAGCCCTAACCTTCAGTAGCTCAGAGTATAACCTTACTTGGAGATAAGATCTTTACAGGGGTTACCCAATTAAAGTAAAGGTCATTTGGTGAGTCCTAATCCTATATAATAAAAGCCTAATATGTAAATTGTCCCCTAGGGCAGTCTTTTGACCAGGAGTTTGACCGCTCACTATGATGTGCGCTGACCACCAGGGGGTGGCGCAGAACACTGTGGGCATTGGTGATGCCACGCTGGCAGTGGGCAGCAGTGGAGGCGCTGCTGGACCCGATGGGCCCCGATGAGAGTGGGACCACGGCGGGATGGTAGAGGAGGTGAGTGAGCAGTGCCAGGTCAAGGCAGGTGTGAGCGGGGCCCCATCGCCCCACAGGCAGTGGCCAGCAGCAGGAGGTGGGGCCGCTGCCCAGCTCCCAGGCACTGAGGGAGCTGGGCGGGGGGCCCAGCCCCGATCGATTGCCCCATAGGCAGGATGGTGGAGCAGGTGAGGGGACGATGCCAGGCCACGGCAGGGTGCCAGGCAGGGCTGTGGGGTGTGAGGCTGGGGGCACGAGCTGGGGCCCGATCTCCTCAGGCCACCCCAAGGGATCCCACCCATGCATGAATTCTTGCACCAGGCCTCTAGTTCAATATAACTGGTGACCTTATGAAAGAGAAAATTTGGAAACAGACACTCAAGGAGAATGTTCTGTGAAAATGAAGGCAGAGATGGGGTGATAGTGCCACAAGCCAGAGAGAGCCAGAAATTGTCAGTAAGCTACCAGAAACTAGGGGAGAGGCCTGGGACTTCCTCACAGCCCTGGAAGAAACCAATCTTGTCAGCACCTCGAGCTTGGACTTCAAGCCTCCAGAATTTTGCTACAACAGCTCTGGCAAACCAATGTACACTGGAAGGGTTATCCTCCAACAGAGAGAGAGAAAAGGGGGGGGGTGAGGGAGAGGGTAGTAAGCACGCTGAGTTATCCTACAGGAGACAGGAAAGGGAATGACGAGAAAGAACTAACATTTCTTGAGTATACGTATCATTTTAGTTTTTTTACACTATGTTGTGTAATTTAATATTCCTTATATCCCTACAGAGTAGGTATTCTGCATTTTGTAGATGAACTAACTAAAACTCAGAGAATTTAAGTAACTTCCCTAATATCTTACAGGTAGCAACTAGCAAAACTAGGGTATGGACCCAGATCTAGTTCTGCAGACCTATGCTGTTCCCACCTCCTCCCTTTGCCATCTGAGTCTTGAAACGGGATCTCAGGTCATTTCTAGACATTTCAAGAATTCCTGATTTGTGTACTTCCTAATAGAAATTCCCTGTCTTGATTAAACTGCTCCTTACAGTTACACTACATGGAAGCTAAACCAACTACAAAAGAAGTGACACTGTCTTCTGGTTATGCGATCATTTTCCAATCAGTTCAACTATAATCACAGTTTTCTTTCTCAAAGAACACAAGACTGAGTGCCTTCTCATTTCCCTCAGAGTTTGAGGAATACAGAAGGCAAGGTTATCACCATGATGATAAAATGGGTATACCATGAGAGAAGAGTTGATTCAAAACACCCCCAAGTCACCCCAAAAGAGGCAGCAGAGCATAGTGGGAAGTTAAACTTAGAATCAAAGCCCTAGTTCGAAATCTGGGCTCCATTAGCCAATTGAAATGTAAACAGAGGGATTAATTGAGATGATGTGGGTTAAGATGCTTTAGTACAAAGCTACTGTTGTAGAATGGGAAGGGGAAACAAACAAGCCCTTCCTGAGGTACAGTTTCTGAGTGGCTGGAGTGTCACAATGTAATCTACAGACCTTTTATGTTAAACCCAGTGTCTGAATTCACCCACTCTCCACTTGAAATTCAAGTACGTTTTGCACTGACCATCCAAGAAAACATATTTGCTGTGTTTCTGTTCTCTTATGTGTTAACTTTTGGGGTGACTTGGGGGTGTTTTGAATCTGTAGAAGAAAGGGTAAGAATAAACAATTAATGGCAGATGAGCTTTGGGTTAGGCAGCAAGGAATCTATAGAAACAGGGAAGGAAAATGGATTTTGCAATGGCCATAAGAAGAAGCTAAGTTCAAATCCTAACTTCACCTCAGAGCTGGGTGATTTCACACAAGTAGTTTATAATCTCTCAAGCCTCAAATTGCTAATCTATAAAACATAGTTAATGCACACATTTCATAGGGCACTCATGGGAGGGTTACATCTACCAGGTTTTATATGAGAATGCCCCTGAACTGGGAGGCACCCTCCAAATAGTAGTTGCTATGTATTTAGGACTTAATAAGAGGCAGCAGAGCATAGTGGGAAGTTAAACTTAGAATCAAAGCCCTAGTTCTAAATCTGGGCTCCATTAGCCAATTGAAATGTAAACAGAGGGATTAATTGAGATGATGTGGGTTAAGATGCTTTAGTTGTAGAATGGGAAGGGAAACAAACAAGCCCTTCCTGGGAAATGAGTCACCAGAAGCTTTCTAAGAGTCTCTGGATAATCTCTCTGCGCTCCTCTAAATGGACCAAATGAACTGGGTGAACTCCCAGGTCCCTCCTCTCCTGGGAGCCTGTGATCATCCCATGTGGGCGTGAGAATCATGGGTCTGACTCTGACTGTCTCCGGAGCAACAAGACCTACCTGGTCATGGATTCCTGGGGTCACCTATGGCTAACAGAGAAGTTATTGATAGGCAAGGGAGAGAGTGACAGGGCAAGAGAGAAGGCAGGCAGGAGTGGCCTTTCTTCATCCTCAGACCCAGGGCATCCGAAGGTTCAGGGCGAGTATAGGGCAGTCCTCTCAAAGAAACAACTAGCCATTTGCACCACAATGCCAGACCCTTTGGGGAAAATTGACCAAAATGTTCCAGCTTTCAGCATGGAATATCTTCCTTGAGTAAGTTTGCACAGGCCTAAGCACAATGGGTTAAAAGATAATGCAAACAGCATTCTGTAGTCTTACTTTCTTGTCCTTGACCCATTGAATAGAAAACATTTGGTGTGCATTAATTATTTCTAATTTTTTTAAAAAGTGGGCACAAACTCAATAAAGCCTCAAATGCCTGAGCTAATTACTAGTGGGTGCACGTGACCCTTCCCTTTGAATGCATGTATATTCCAAGGCAACTAGGGCACATCTGAGGTTGACTGGTTTAAAATTAATTCATTAGGATCCTGGTTCTGAAAGTGTTAACTGATGTCAAGAGAGATATCTTTTAGATTCTCAGCTACTTTTGCAAATAGTCTTGACACCACAAGAATTTCAACTTTTTGGTTCAGAACGCTCAACCTGTGAGGTTATAAACTTGGCAAAACCTGTTCTGCCTGGGCTGTGCAGAGAACACATGCTATTTCAAAACATAAATCTACACAGCTCCATTTACGACTCCTTAGGTTAAATGTTAGAGACATTATAACAAACTGGAAAATATGTGTAGCAGGTAGTTACTTGATTTACAGGGGGAACTGTAAAGGGGCCCATTTGCCTAGTGTTTTAGAAGCATTTTGGGGGAGTGGGGAGTGGGGAGTGGGTCTCTGAGCCCACTGGTTTTACTATCCTGATCAGGAGAAGAGTCCTCAGAACTGTCCACATGGGATCTATGGGATCAGTCACCTGAGGCTGACTTTCAGACTCTGCATGCTAACATTAAAACCAAAACAAAACTCTAGAAGTTCCAAGACCCCTCCATAGGCCCCATGGTCCCTCATCACATACTGATGCACCATGTTACAAATTTTATCTAATCAACGGATGTTTTAAGGAGTGGATAATTCAACAAGAATAACAATGTGGTGACAGTTTAGTCTCCCCCTGCCCTTCATAAAAACACCGCCTTCTATTTGGTCTCACTTAGGTCAAGACATTTCACTAATTTGCTAGTCATTAAAAAGATATTTTTATACCCAGCCTGTAATATTATACCCTGAGTGATTATGAAAGCTCCCAACAGAATTCCAGACTCGAAAATGAAGGATGGGAAGCTGAACTGCAATTATGATACTTTAAGTAATTCCACAAAAGTACAACCACTGTTAAACAATTTATGGTCTTTGATCTTGTCACAGATCTCCAGAAATCTTCGTATCACTCAAGCTAAATATTTCCAAACAGAAAAGGGAAAGTTTCTCTCCCCTCTACCACCCACTCATCCAGGCTGAAGATACAGAAATAAAGTTTCCAAATGTTTGCTTTGAGAGGTCTGACCACAGGAGGGGCATTTCTGCCAGCCTTAAGGGGGGACCGGCCCAAACCAAACACCTTGCCTGGCATTGATTCTGTTTGTCCAATTTGTGTATCACTAGAAGTGTAACTGGGAAGTGAGAGAACAAATAACTTTTAATTAATAAATTGATTTAAAGTTTTGCAAGAACCAGACCTGTGGCTCTCAAACCTCAGCATGTATCAGAATTCCCCTCAGGGAATATTAAAGGGCAGAGAGGCTGGCCCCAGCCCTGGTTTTTCTGATTCAGGAGATGTTGGGTGGGGCCCAGGAATTAGCCTTTCTAACAAGTTCCCAGGTGATACTGATGTTGCTGGTGCCCACACTATTAGAGCTAAACCTATGGCTTCTGTTTCTTTAGACAGAGTTAAATTGTGACCTGAAGGATGTGGCTTTCTTAAACTGCATCACAGCTGTGTCAGGAAATAAGAGGGAGAAAAAGGGCAGGCCTAGTTCACCCTAACACCAAATCAAAAGCTCACTTTAAGAAAACAACCCCTTCTTAGAGGAGCCTCTGTCTTCACGATGAGCCCTCAACTGCCATGACTGAGAGGACAGTGTTCATCACGCAGAAGGGAAGCAGCCTGGGAACTGGGAAAGTTAGCATCAGGGAATAAGGGGACCTAATTGTTAAAGTCAGCATATTCATTAGGAAAATCTCATTTCACTTGAAGAGCAAAGAAAGAGAAAAACAAACAAACAAATAGAAATAACAGCTTATGATGGTTAAGGCTCTTCCTTCTATAACTATGTGTTTTATCCTTAAACAGCTGTCATATAGTTCAGCTACTCAGCATTTACAAATAAGTTATTTCCAAATTCAGTTTGGGTTGTCTTCATTTGCAAACTTAGGCCAGACCTTGTTTGGTAATTCATATGACAGCAGTGATTGCATGGAATTCGTTTGCTAGATTTGCTGTCTTAAAAAAAAAAAAAAAGTGAGAAGAGAGGGTAGGGGCCAAAGAGATTATCAGGACATTATTTAACTTTTGAAACAAAGAAAGCTCCAGCTGGATGATGAAATTTCACAGGCTCTCTGCTGATTTGTTTGCAAAGTCTGCACTTAGGAATCCTAGAGAAGGGTTAGGTGATGATATCACTGTTCTCAGATAATCCCCCTCAGTAATTATCCCCATTTTTGCCTCGGGGATCTAGAGAACTCACGCTAAAGCAGGTGGGCTGTTTTGCAATCATTTCCCAGATACCTGCAGCTGAGTCTATCTGGACAGGGTAGAAAAAGAATACTTACTGGAACAGAAAATGCTGAAGCCATCTGAAGGAATATTACAATTGTTCATTTATGAACAATCTTTAAAGGTAGCCTTTGCCCAGAGTGGAGGAAAGAAGGTAACTGGATTATATTTGGTTGGTTTTTATTAAGAAGGAAATGTTATATTTTAGCACTTCCAAACAAAAGTAAACTACAGGGAAACATCCAAAGGCTAGGAAGCTGAGCTGGTAGTGGTAATAACATCAAACATTTACTGAGCACATATCTGACCTTTACGGCTATCCCACGAGGAAGCACAGGCCTGGAGAAATTGGGTAACAAGCTCAGAGTCGAGGGGTAGGCGGCAGAGCTTGCCTCTGTCTGACTCCAAGGCTCCTGGTAGGACAGAAAGACATAATTTGCAAAATAAAACAAGTTGATTTTTTATAAAGTGTGGTTGCTATTGGGTAAAAAGGTGAGAAGATGCAAATGGTAAGCCCTTTGTCCACGGGTAGAATCTATAAAATGAGAGCTCCTGTCACTGTGGAGAGGGAACACGAGAGGTCACGCTGAGGGGGGCTACACCAGACCTGCCCACTTCCATTTGTTGTCATCTGAGCAGTCATTGTCTATAATTGCCCTTGTGTCATTCAATCTGCTGAAGGAACCAGGTGCTCTGCAAACCATCTACTAAATGTTCTGCCTTCCTTGGGATCTTATCAAACCCCTTTCCCAGACTTTAATAGCCCACAATGAGAAACCATTCAATTTATTAAAACACTAAAACTCTCTCAGCCCAGTAATTCTGATTATTTTTCAAAAGGCTGAAAATATATTTAGCATATTACAACTATACTGTGGCTGACGTTCTCTAAAACTGGCCCGCCCCACGTGTTCCCCATCTCAGTACATGGCTCCTCTCAGCGTCTCAAGCCATAATATATGTCATCCTTGTTTCTTCCTCTGTCCCTCTTCCTCCGCATCTGACCCACCACCCACTCCTAAAAACTATCTCCATGTTGTATCTCAATTCCTTCCCCTCTTCTCATCTCCATCATCACCTCTCAAATCCAGAATATTATCACCTCTCACCCAGCTAAGTCCAATCACCTCCTACCTGTTTTCCACGCAGAAATCAGGAGCATTGTTTTCTGCCCACTCTTCAGAAAATTCTTTTTCTTTTTAATTATGCAACAAATCCATAAATGTACTGTGGGAAGCTGAAAATGCCCCCCCGATACACCCCTCAAAAGATCCATGTCTTAACCCTGGGATTGTAAATGTGACATATGTGGGGAAAAGGTCCTTGCAGATGTGATTAGCTTAAGGTTCTTCAGATATGATCCTGTGTTATCCAAGTGGGCCTTAAATATACCATTACTAGTGTCCTTATAAGAGAAAAGCAGAGCGAGATTAGATAGACACTGAAGAGGTGAAAGTGATGGGACCACGGAGGCAGAGACTGGAGTGAGGCAGACAAGCCAAGTTTGTGGTAATTAGTTACAGCATCCACAGGAAACTAAGAGCATACACTATCAACATAAAATTAAAAAATTATCTAGATAAATATGAAATACTGGTACTTCTTGATTATACATTCTCCTCTTAATCATTCTACCTCCCTCACCTGGGGTACTCAATATCATGAGTTTGGGTTTTTATCAGTCCCATCTTTTTCTATGCATTATATACATGGATATTATTCAAGGAAGATGTCATTTCTTTTTGTTTTAGTGAATGCAAATTGCTCCCCCAAAATGTATGGCCTAGGTCTATCTGTTTTTGAACTTCACGTAAATGGAATAACACTGTGTGTTACTTCTTTCACTCAACATTAAGTTTTTGAGACTCATGCATGTTCCTAGTACAGACTTATAGTTCATTTGTTTTCTCTATTGTAGTATATTACATTGCATAAATGCAGCACAACTGATGCATCCATTTACATCTAGATTTCTCTTAGGAAAGAGTAGTGCCATCACAACAGTCCCTACTTGGAGCCCTCCCCTGGCTTCCTCCTACAATTTTAGTACATCAAACTATTCCTAGGGTTCACATTTGCCTCTCCCATCTCATCTCATCCCACTCTCCCTGATCCTCCACTTTCTTTGGGCCCCTGGAGCACACTGAATTCACTCCTCCCTTAGGACTCTTGCTGTTGCCCCTGCCTGGACCATTGCATTCCAAGTTATTTGCATTCCGGGTTTCTTTTTATTCAAATGTCCTCAAATATCATCTAATCTCTGCAGCCTTCCCACACCACCCAATCTAAAGTATCCCCATCCCCAGTCACTTGCTCCAAAGCCCTTGTGTTTTATTTTTCGCAGTGTACCTCTCTCTATCTGTATGTGCCTGTGTATTTGCTTCCTGATCTACCATCTGTCTCCCTAACCTGAGGGCATGAACCTGTCTTATCCACCAGTCTATGCCCAGCAGGTAGAACAGGGCCCACACATGGAGCGGATAGATGCTCAGCATATTTTTCTTGGATGGATAAATGAGTAAGTGAGTGAATAAAGCTGTAAAGAAATCAGTACTTGAGAGTAGATTAGAGCTAACCAAACTTCATTTGCTCATTTATTCCTTCCACACATATTATCAAGTGCTTATATTTTAAAAGTCCTGAGTTCATACAGGTGAGGAGAAGACACAGTTTGCTCGCTGTGACAATTTCTTGTTCTACAGATTTAGTCAGTGAGGGCTGATCTGTGGAATGTGAGGAGCTACAAGGGTGTTTATTGAAAGGGGGTTTTAACTTTGTCTCTAACTATATGCTTCCCCCCTTTTCTGTGTTTAGAAGCAGGGTGGAGTGTGTACTCTCAGGGTGACTAAGCCCCTAGACTATTATTACTGAAGCAGGGGTGCTGGTTACCACACCAACCAGGCCTCTCCTTAGCCGGGAGGAGAGAATCTACCCAAGCCTGTCTGATTATTTGGGCGAGATTCCAACAGGTGGAGAGGCTTTCCCCAACCAGGCCTGCCTCTGAGAGAACAAAACATCATGGAGATACCAGACCAGTGTAAGGATTCAAAAATAGGCTAAAAAATTTTGCCTTATCATTTACTTCCTGAACTTATAGAGCCTCTTATTACACTCTATGAATTTGATTTCAAAATTTATCTAATTTCCATTGCAGACATGTAGCATTCATAATTCTTTCTAGAGAGTCCACTTTTTTAGATTTTATTTCTTCATTCTCTATAGCCAGAAAATATAATAACTGAAACCCATGTAGAAGAAAAACATAGCAAATGATTTTAGGGATATCTCACATTCTCTTTCTCTAGAGTGTTTTTCTCCTTGCTTGAAAAACAGTTCTCAACTATTAGGCTTCATCTCAACATAACGCCAAAATCCAAACACCAAATGAATATGACAAAGAAAAGTGAAAGGGAACAGGTGCTCAGAAAATGCAGTAACTATGGGCGTCTTGGGGGACAGGATGACTCAGGAGGCTAGGTATGGATAGCAAAGCCTCTCCTGTCTGAACTACAAGTCTGGGGCCAAATCTCAGTGGGCATTAGCACTGCAGGGCACACATTAGGTGGCTGGGTGTGTTACATAGGTGAGGGAGCCTATGGTGAGCATTGGCAATGCAGATAGAGGAAGCTGGATTCCTCTTTTCAGCACAGCTTACCCCATGCAGAACAAGAGGATGGCCAACAGCACAATCACTATCCAAACACTGTCATTGCCATCGGGGACCAGACAGAAACTTCCATGAGTCAAGTTGACCAGGTTAGGACCATGCCTATTTGGAGGGCTGATGTCCCTCCAAAGGGGTGGGGTAACTATGACCATCCAATGACATATTACTAGATTGTCATAATTTCCAGAAGAAACCAGAAATGCAAAAGTTTTCTGAAATATCTAGTTCAAACATTTGCAATACATTTGAAAACCTTTTGGAATATTCTGTGGATCACACCAAATTTGTCTGTGGGTTCAATTTGGCCAGTGAGCCATCAGTTTGTAACCTCTCACCTGAGAGCAGTGGCCTCAAGTGGCACCATTAATTTGACTTCTGGCAACCATAGTTCCCCCCTTTCTCATAACAAATATTTTGAAACATCTTTCTTCCTTTCCTAATTTAAGATTTACAGGTAGCCCGACCTACCTATATCTCTAATTCAAAAGTATAACTATAAGGTTCCAGCTATCATGTAAAAGGTGGGTAATGTATCAAAAGACAAACATGTTTTAATTTGTAACTGCAGAGATACAACTACCCTGGAAGGTACAATAAAATAATCAGATGCTTACCTCCTTAGAGCAAATCACCAAGCATGCAATAGCTACAAATCGCTGAGAGGAATCCTATCTAATAAAAGAGTAATATGCAAAGTGACCATCACTCTAAGACACAAGATGGCCACCCCCATGTGGTCAAAGATGGCTGTCACAAGATGGCCTGCAGGGGAGGGCAGTTGTGGGCAATTGGGGGTGACCAGGACAGCAAGGGAAGGCAGTGGGGGGGGGCAGCTGGGGGATCAGGCCTGCAAGGGAGGGCAGTTGTGGGTGATCAGGCCAGCAGGGATGGCCATTAGGAGTGACCAGGCTGGCAGAGGAGGGCAGTTGTGGGTGATCAGACCAGTAGGGAGGGCAGTTAGGGGTGACTGGGCCAGCAAAGGAGGGCAGTTGGAGGAGACCAGGCCAGCAGGGGAGGGCAGTTGGGGGGGACCCGGCCTACAGGGGAGGGCAGTTGGGGCGGACCAGGCCTGCAGGGGAGGGCAGTTGTGGGCAACCAGGCCAGCAGAAGAGGTCAGTTGGGGGAGACTAGGCCTGCAGGGGAGGGCAGTTAAGAGTGACTGGTCCAGCAGGGGAGTAGTTAAGCGTCGATCAGGCTGGCAGGGGAGTGATTAGGGGGTAATTAGGCTGGCAGGCAGAAGCGGTTAGGGGCAATCAGGAAGAGGCAGGCAAGCGGTTGGGAGCCAGCAGTCCTGGATTGTGAGAGGGATGTCCCAGATTGCAGAGGGTGCAGGCTGGGCTGAGAGACACCCCCACCCCCCTGCCCTGTGCACAATTTTCATGCACCAGGCTTCTGGTATAATATATTGGTTAATCATGTATAAGTATTTTATCCACATGAATGTCCAATGGGACAATTATAAGCCATACAGATATGGGACAGTTCTCTGTTGTATAAGAATGTCCTTGCAATGCTGTTCCTGCCACTTATCACTGTGACAACCAAAATGTGCTTCCAAAACATTCCAAATATTCCTTGGAGGGCAGTGCCACCCTGTTAAGAAACAATGACATAGACTGACCAATGAAAGGCTGACCAATAGATTTTAGTTCTCAACTAGCTATACAACCTGAGACCATTTACTTAACCTCCTTGAACTTTCATCTGTAAAATGGGGAACAATGATACCTACTTTATAGGTATTTATGTGGAAATAAAATACTTTAATAATTTTAAAATGCTTAATCAAGCTCTAAGCCACTGTGAGCTTTTTGTGTCACTATTGGGTTCAAATCAGATGGTAGTTGCTCCAAGGCATATTTCCACATTCTGAAACTATTGCTAATTCCAAGTGTTCTTTGGAATTCTAGAGCTTGTAAAGGAAGCATGGAGAAAGAGGCAAGTCCTATCTATATATATAAAAGGCTAAGTGACCATCCAACCAGCCCGTAGGCATGATGCACACTGACCACCAGGGGGCAGACACTCAATGCAGGAGCTGCTGAGCTGCGGCGACTTGGCAGCAGCAGTTCTCAGGTGACACACCCGGAACCAGAGAGGAGGGAGCCCAATTCTGGGGTGCATCACCCGAGAACCACCCTCTCACAATCTGGGACCCCTTGGGGGATGTTGGAGAGCTGGTTTTAGCCAGATCCCCGCAGGCCAGGCCGAGGGACCCCACCTGTCTGAGGGACCCCACTCACTCCCCAGATGCCCTTTGAGCTACTGCACTGCCCCAGGTGCGGATGGCTGGGGAGGGAACATGGGAGGTTGGCTCCAGGGCGTGTCTGGACCTTCTCACCCAGTCCTGTCCTGCTGGTCACCTTCTAATTAATTTCCTTTCAATGTGCAGGAATCCATGCTCCTGGGCACTAGTAGAGATAAAAGGTTTCCCTATGACCCTGAACAAAGTTTTCCATCATTTTGCTGACTCTAATTCTAGTTAGAAGAAAGCCACAAAGATATTGGTACAAATTACACCACTCTCTCAAAAGGTGGAAGACAGTTGGGGTGAGGGTTTAAAGACAATGCTGGCTTCAAGTAATAACATTTTCCCTCTGTTTAGAGGACATCTGTCAATGAGGCACAAAGGTTTGACCTCAGTAGACCAGACAGAGCCTTTTCAGCTCTTCACTTTGTTGTGGAACAGTTTTTAAAAGCTACTTCAGGCCAAACACATGGTAGGTTCTTATAACAAATCAGTACCCATATTAGCTCTCAGTAATAATCCCAGGCTTGATTTGTAGACAGAATTTGTCAGCCTGACCTTGTTGCCACCTGAAGGAGGTGGCTACTAGTGAGTCAGGCGTTGACGTTCTGTCTCAGGTTCTCATTTGTCAGAGAGAAAGAGAAGGGACTGGATGAGCCAAATATATCTAGGATTACAAACCATCATGTGACAAAGTGCAGCAAAAAGGCTGAGAGGCACCAGCATGTTTAAATAAATATCTGCAAAAATAAAATAATTGATTTCAGGATATTGTAAATTAAAGATGTTTTATATCTTTATATTTTCAATTTTCCTGTTACTTCCTATGAGGAACTTAAGTCTACCAAACTAGATTCACAAACTAGGGTGAAATATAGCAAATACATTTTCAGTGAAGTCACCAACTAAAATATGTTTTCTCAAAAAATCTAGGCCCAGTGCCCTACCTTGGTTTAGTTAGTATTAACCTATATGTTGTTCTCATATTGTTGAACTAGACAAATCTGAAAGAATGGAATACTATGAGCTAAACCTAAAGCAAGCCACTAATTCATTTAACTCAACGCATGGGTTGAGTTATATACTTTGCTAAGAACAAACAAAAGCAAGCTACCAAACAAAAAAAATATGTCTCTGACACTGAAATATTTTTCCTCTCAAGAGTCAATATCCATATTTTTCCTCACTTAAATGCTATGATCCAGTGATTAAAGAGCCAAAGGAGAGAATAACTTCTCTGGTCTCTAAAATGTTGATTAATCATAACTAAAGTTTTTCTTTCTCTCCACCCCCCAAAAAAGGGAAGGAAAGTGACAACTTTAAAAATAACTAAAATATATGAAATATATATATATATATGTGTATATATATATATATATTAAAAGTTGAGGCAAACCCCCAAAATAAATAGACACAATTTAAAGAACTAGACAAAATACAGGGAAGAAAATATCTTCTAGCCCTGTGTTCATTCTTAGTAGCACAAGAGATACTTTATATTTTCTTGGCCATGTTTAAGCCATTCAAGCACTATTGCTATAACTTTTTTTGTCACTTCATAACCTTTATTTCACAGTTTCAACTTTTAAAAGAACTTTTATTCATCACCCCAAGTCAAAAACTAGTAGACACATTTTAAGTATGCTGCCACCAAGTGGCAGTCCTGTTCAGTTGCCTGAATCAAACAAAAACCTTTGGCTTTGCCTGCCATTCAGAAGTAGATCACTACTAACACCTTCCTCTGTATAGGTTTGTTAGGCTTCTTTATCAACTTATTTTCCCATCACTGTCAAGTAAAAAACAGCCATTATTGCAGGCATCTAGTCATATATTTCCTTGTCCTTTAGCACAAATTCCTTCAGAATGAAAATGCTAAGTAGAACAGAATTGGTATATATGAAATACCAATAGCCGTGTTTAAATGGATAATAGCAAAGATTATATTTTAGAGCAAGTTTTAAACAAAGAAACATCTAAGGTATAACTAAGTACCTTTCACTAATTCTTGGCTTTTCTTTAAATAACCCTCATCTGAATCGCTAAGCTTTACTTCAAAATCCCCTCTCAGCAATCTGTCCAAAATTGAGCTCCCTCTGATTCAAATAGCCCTCCGGGCTTTGCTAACATCCACATATGCCCTTGCTGTCTCACCAACAGATATTATAGGTACCTCGTCCAAGCTGCTGGAATGAATTAAGTGCTCAACGCTGCTTCTTCCTTTCTCTTCAAGTGACAGCAGAGAGTACACAAGCTTTCTTTTCTATTTCTCTACAACTATAAGTAGTTCAGTTTCCACTTTATTCATTTCTGTCCCAACTTTCCTAATCCCCATGCAGCTATTTCCAATGAGAACATCTGGCAGAACTTGTTAAAACTAATTTCTATAGAGGACTTAATTAGTCACATCAAACTCTCAACTACCTTGCAATATACTCAGATCTTCCGGCCTTATAAAACATCTCACTGATACTTAAAACAAAAGCCTCAAAAACTACATTCCGAGCACCTACATCTCTCTTGCAGAACAGATATCTTTTATGACAGAAAATTATGTAATTTTCAACAGAGATTTAACTTGGTTTCATGACAGGGGAGTATTCCATATTGCTCTGGGGGGTCTATTTTACAACCCATTCAAACTAAAAACAACTTTGTACATTACTTTTAGAAGAAAGTAAAAATGGAATAATTTTTAAAGTAATATTAATAAATTGGCCCCATAGGTTCTCCTTTTCTGATACAAAATGTCTAACCCTCTCTTTTCCTCTTCTTTCACATCCTCTCCCCTCTCCTCTACTTCCTCCCTTTCCTCCTTCTCTCATACACCTCTCCTCTGTTTAACCTTCTCAGTGCCTGACTTTGCCTGCACTTCTGCTGACTGAGCTCACTACCTAGCCCACTTTCAGTCATACTCCCAGGAGATAAAAGCAGCTTCCACATTCAGCATCTCCTGATATCTCTGCCTGTTCCTGGAGATTCCAGCCAGCCCCACTGACAGTCCTGCTCCGTGAGAAAAAGCCCATTGAAACTCAAATATATCTTTGAATTAGAGAAGAATAAAGGTTTGATTCACCCATCAATGTTTAAATCCTTGTATTTTTTTTTCTCTCCTTCACTGCCATTCCCACAGATCTAGAAGATAGGAAGACTGCCTTGATTCAAACTCCACTTTCTTGAAGTTTTTTGCCTGTATAAGTAGGGGGTTGGACTAATTGAACTTAAAGGCATTTACCAGCTTAAAATTAATAGATGCCATCCTTAACAAAATATATTCAAATGATTTCTGATTAAGAATAATAATACTTAATAGAATGCCATATATTGGCTGCCTTCTATGCACCAACCACTAATAAACTATGTAATCACAACAATTAATATAAATTATGTTCTGGCCATGGGCAAAGGACTTGATATGCACTGTCCCATATGCCCTTCTGACAGCATTATGAGACATGTAATATTAGTATTACCTTTTTGCAAATGAGCAAACCGAGGCAGAGAGAGAATGAAAGACTTGTTCCAGGTCACACATAGTTAGTGAGTGGTAGAGATGGGATTGAGCCCAGGCAGTCTGACTCAGGTAGACAAGGTCTCAATCCCCACACTCAGAACAACTCTACAAAATGTGGTATTATTATCACCCCCTTGTAATGAATAAAATTTTGCATGGTGAATTACCTCCCAGAGAGTACCATCTAGTTACTAAACAGAAAAATGCAACGGTTTTTACTGTGGTTGGTTTTTAAAACTAAGAGCATCATGATCATGTGTAAATTGATATCCAAATAGAAATTTATGAAAATAAAACTATAATAAGTAAATATCAACAGAATATTTTACTTGAATTTAGACTATAAAAATAATGTAAAAACATGTTATAAATGTATAAAATGTGTTGATGTTAAAACATTATATGTAAAAATAGTCATTAGGATATAATCTGTTTTTTATTTCTAGAAATTCTTTTTACCAATCTGCTTGCTCTTTATTTTCATCTTATAAAACATATTATTCTATAATCTGTGCCTGATCTTTCTAAACTCTGAAGATTTTTTTTAAGGTCTTATTTTGCTATCTGTTGTTTCTGTTGGCTCTTGCTAATGGTGTCTTATTTCTTTGTATGTTTAATGATTGTTTATACTACAGAGCTAATTATACTTGTAGTTTTACCTGTAGAAAATCTTTGAGGCCTACAATGAAGGTGAATTCCTCAAGAAGAGATTAGTGTTAGCTTCTGCCAGTGAGTGGAGACATTACCAATACTGGTACCAATACTGGAAAACTTTAAAGAAATCTATCAGCTTGAGATATTTTAGGCCCACCAAGGAGTGTGAATCTGGTCTGCAAAGCTTCATGAGAGATGGTTTATGGCTATCAACCCTCCCCTCCCCGCTTTAGTTCATTGCCAAGGTTTGGAAACTTTTCTTTGTGGTCCCCTAAGCAGACATAAAGATAGTTAGTTCTATTTTTAATTCATCTTTGCACTGCTGGTGTAGCTCCCCCGCCCCCCAAGAGTCCCAGCTTCCTGGAGGGTCTTCTATTAGATCACCTATCATAGGTGGGCCCTAAGCTTTATTTTTCAAACCCCAAACCCCACAAGGCCTTGAAAAATGATGATCATATTTACCCAGAAAATGGCCTCATGGCAGTAACTGAGCTCCCACTTTCATCCAGTCCTATGCCCAAGTATTCCTTGTTTTCTTGCAAGCTCGTGCAAAAATTATAAAAAGACTTCTTAAAATAGGCCTGGGGTCTAGCTTGGTTAATGTCTCCTAGAGAGTCCCTAGCACTGAAGGCTCTCCACAAGCATACCTTGGAGATATTGCAAGTTCCATTCCAGACAGCTATAATAAAATGAGTATCACAATAAAGGGAGTTGTAATATTTTGGCTAGTGGAGGGTTCTACATTCAGTTTGTAAAACACAACACCTGTGAAATACAATAAAGTGAAGTGTGCCTGTATAGGTATCTATGAATAAGTATGTAGGTGAGTGACTACATGAATGAATGAAATAAAGCCATGTTAAAAGAGCAATAGGTAGCCCAGCTGGCATGGCTCAGTGGATGGGTGTCGATCTATGAACCAGGAGGTCACGGTTCGATTCCCAGTCAGGGCACATGCCCGGGTTGAGGGCTCCATCCCCAGTGTGGGGCATGCAGCAGGCAGCCAATCAGTGATTCTCTCTCATCATTGATGTTTCTATCTCTCTCTCCCTCTCTAAAATCAATAAAAATATATTTTAAAAAAGAATGAAAAAAAGAGCAATAGGTAGTGCTTAAGGCTAGAGCACACATAGTCCATAGGTTACCTGCACAGGATTATAGATACACTGTCCCTCTTGAAGCCTACAGCTCTGTGCCAGGTGGAGCTCTGGTAAACTGAGTTTGGGCTGAGTTTCAGCTCCCACTAGCCTTATTGACTGGACCCCTCTATGCAGTGAAAACCTGCTCAACTGTGCAAGGCAACTCTGATTTCAGAGCACAGATGCAGGGATTCAAATCCTATCTTCTTTTTCTACTAACGCTATGACCTTAGATAAGCAATTAAGTCTCCAGTTTCCTTATAAGTAAAGTGGAGATTGGAATACCTGCCAAATAGGCTTGTTATGAAGCTCTAATGAGTGAGTGCATGCAATCTACCACTGAGAATATTGTCTTTAGATAGTAATTGGTCAATCAATGTTTGCCATATTCCAGCATCACTCACTCAGGTCAGATTTGCAAAATGTATTTCAGTTTACACAATACCTAAGCAGTAGTGTGCATGTGACTTTTATCTTCCAGTGGACAAGCAAGCACTGAATGTGGAGACTGCAAACCTCTTTCCCAGTGACAACTCTACCACACACCAACATCAAGTGACTTGGAGCACTCACTTCACCTTCTTGACTCTCAAGTTTCATTGGCCCTTAAACTAAAATAATAGTGCCTTATAGCCTGGCTCTGATGTTTAAAGGAGATCATGTATATAAAAGTATTTTCTCTTCATTATAAAGTATATTACAATCAGAAGGTACTGGAAATAACTGTCGGGCATAAACCATAAATCCATTCCTACTTTTCTCCTATACCCATTACATGGGAAGCATTCAGTAGATATCTCTGAATTAACAAATAAATAAAGTTGTCAATAGACAAGGGTTTAACAGCATTTTTCAAAAGGATTTATGAGGCACCTGCATCAATATTGCCTGGGGACGTTGTTTGAAAATGTCCTGGGACATGGGCTACATTAGTAGTTCTCAACCCCCACTGCACACTCACCTATCCTGAGGAAATGCAAGCCTGTCCCCCACCCCCAGATCTCAGTGAAATTGGTCTGGGTGTATTGAGCTACAGGATTCTTAAAACTTCCTTGGCTGATTCTAATGTGTGGCCAAGGTTGAGAATCACTACTCTAATTAAATGAGCCTAAATGGTAAGACAGACACTGATATTTGGCAACCCAAAAGTTACCTCCAACCCCTTTCTTCCTTTTCACTCCCTTCCATGAAGGCTGGAAGAAGAGATGATTCATTTTTCTCACCTTTCACTAAAGTTAGGGGTGACTATGTGTCCAGGTCAGGGCCAAGATCAGAGGTCTGCTGGGTCAGAGGAAAAGGCTTCTTTAAGGCTTATCTTGTTCTGATAAAAAGAGACAAATGTGTCTAATGCTTCTTGCCTCACCCTCTTCCTGCCTTGAACACTCATGTGTGGCTGGACCTGCCATGAACTATAAGAGGAAGGCCAACCAAGAGGACCCCAGACGTGTCAGCCTTGTCATTGTTGAGCCTCTGAGTCAACTTCAGCACTCACGTACTTCTGACCCTGTTATGGGAGAAAAACAAACTCCGAGTTTGTTTAAGCCACCAAAATCCAGCTTTCTGTAGCATGCAGATGAACACAATCCTAACTGACAGAAAGAGATCCTGTCTAGTTTCTTTTGCCCCAATCCCCCGAGAAGACGCTAATATATTAAATGCTTTTATGGAAAAGTGACTACAAGCTTATTTACAGAGTAAGCAGTTTGCATGGGAAGGAATGTGAAGAGTGGCTTACTTGAAGGTGCGGCTTCCTCTAATTAAAAACTCTCAGAGACCGTCCTACCTGTTGAAACACCCATGATGTAAGAGGGAGAAGGGGCTTTCATAGAATGATTTTCTGCAAAGTTTTCTTCCTTAATTGTGCCTTGACACCATTGCACAACATGTAGATGAAGGACAGGCATTAGAAAAAAAGTACACCCTCCGTTCCCAACCGGCCCTCCCCTCCTAACTTGGGTGACTGCTCAAGGAGAATGCAGGCAGACCTTGTTTGATTGTGCTTGACAAAGATGTGTATTGTTGTTTTTTTAATGGAAGGCAAGACCATCCACCAGCAAAAAAGTTACAACTCGCTTTTTTGCAGTGCTTGCTTTATTATGGTGGTCTGAACCCACAATATCACCACGGTATGCCTGTAACTAGGTTTATCCTGGCTGACTCTGGCAGCTCTTTCTGAATTGCCTGACAAGAGCTGGCTAGAAAGTGGCTTCTCCTGCCCTCAGCAGCCTCGTCTTCCCACAAAGTCTCTGGGTTCTATCAGCGTGGGTATGTCACTCCTCTGAGCTGTTAACATTGCCTACAGGATGTCTGTCCTCTCTAGCAGGGTACCCTCATGAAAGCAAAATCCCCATTCTCAACCACTTGAACAGAGGCTTCCCACTCCCACAACACCTATGAAAAGGAAGAGAAATGGGAGAGCAGAGTTCCTTTCCTGGAGCATGACTTTTAGAGTGTCCAACAGTGCCCAGTCCCCCGGCCTCTCCATGGGATGGCAGATGGAAGCAGTTGTGCTTGTCCCATTGGCGACCCTCTGCCTACAAGTTCCAACTTGCATCTTACAACATCTGTAGTTCTTTCTTGGACCCTTCACTCCACACTAAAACAAAAGGTTCCTGACACTAATTCAGGTTATCTAGGCTTCTTTCTCCCTTTCCCCACCTCTTCTTCCCTTGGGATCTCTATTAGGCTAGTCATTCAACCTCTATTGCAAAATAATATATTACCTGAGATTTCCCCTATTCAAAACAGTTTAAAGGCACTCTCACACTTAGAAAATACAAATTTTATGAATTACATGGAAGTCTTACCATAATGTTAACCGTAATAACTGCCCCCCCCAATTATCCCCCACCACTCTCAAGTGAATCAAACACAATTTGAAAATCCCAACAAGATTCCTGAAGTCAAGATAAAGTGCAGGACTTGAAAAAGATGTTTACCTATTGGAATTACCTGGGGAAGTTGTTTAAAATACAGTTTCTGAGGACCTACCCCAAATAAACTTGATCCTTCAGCTCTGGGATAAAATTTGGGGATTTGCCTTTTCACAAGCAGAAACTGTAATTTTTAATAGCTCAACCAAGTTGGGCAATATGATGACTAGTAATGTGGAAGAAATACCCTTCTCCTACCTTGCTGTGTTTCAAACCTACCTGTCCTTTAAAGCCTAGCTCACAGTTCTTGCCTCCAAGGACCTCGGACCACTACAATCTGTGGTGCTCCCTCCTTGTCCTGCACTCACCTTCACTTGTCACTGGGCAGTCTTTCCTCTGACCCATACTTCTATTTAACCTTTCATGTGCCTGTGTACTTTAGCTCATTAATCCGGGGGTCCTTAAACAGAGGTTTGTATCAGATTTATCTGGGGAAGTGCTTTCAAAGTACAGACATCAGATGGCTTTGATCTTGTTGATTTTATCCAGAAGATATAAAGTGATGCCAAGGTAACTGTACTTTTAAAAAGCTCTCCGGATAATTCTGTTGAGTGCCCACCCTTCTTTTACTCCCCTCACATCACGCTTCATTGGGAATTCTTGCACTGATTGTACTGAGATCCTTAAGGGTAAGGACAGTGTCTGACACTTTCTAGTGTTCATGTGGCTTACCTCATCAGCTTGAGTTTGGTGAAATGATGTGCAATCAAGATGCATGGCCTGTTTAAATGATTGATGATTCATTGAAAAGAGTAAAAAATGGCCTCTGCAATGGCCATTAATTAATTTTTATTCCGCTTCTATTCCTAGTCCATGTACTCACACTACACCTATTTGCTAGAAATTCTGAAATGTCTGACAAATCTACTTGTTCCATGTGTGGGAATGTGACTACTGATATTAAAAACTCATTAAGAGCTGACATATACATTAGAGAGATGGACAATCTCTCACTTTTCCCAGAGCACCAAATCACGGGCTCTCCCACCCATCACATACATTGGATAATCTGGGGCCATATCTAGAGGCAGTGTCAATGTAGCTACCATGGGGCTACCTCAAAGGTTGCTCTGATATCCTTCAAAAGTCTTCCTAACAAGGCTAAATTGAAATTTCTTTAGCTCTTATATCCAGCAAGCAATAAAACCAACAAAGAACACCACATTACGGGGTCAGTCCTAGCAATTAGATAGGATAACGTGGCAGCTCAAATGGTACACTCTATAATTCCAACATTGTAGGAAGGTCTCTGCATGCTGAAAATATCTTCTCTCCTAGATTGTCAAGGATTCTGTTGCAGAAGTTCCTAAAATGCAGTGTGTTGCTAACAAACAGCAATTAGGCATAAAATCCCCTGGTGATTAATTTGTCATGTTGGTTTAAGGGAAGTTGTCAGGGTTTTGAGGGAAAGCAGTGTACGACAAGTAAATTTTGACTAGGAGACACTGGTGAGGGCAGTAGGGCTGATTAAGGCATGCCAGTGAAGGTTCTGGCTGGCAAGGATATAAAAAGGGCTGAGAACCAGAAAGAGCTAGGGGAGGGAAAGAGAAGGTGCTGAAAGAAAGTGATTTAAGAGTTGGAGGGATATTAAGCTGGACTGTCATCGTTCCAAAAGAATTGGGAACATGGATGTGACGTGTGTGAGATTATGAAAGCGGTATTCTAAGAAACTGTGTAAATCTAATTCCCAGGATCTAAAAGGGACCAGCCAGTGTAAACCTCCAGATAGGAACAAAGTCTGATTCTTGTTCAGAAACTATTGTTTTAACTCATTTACACAGACTATCCACCACAGATGAGGTCATCCAGCTGCTTGCTTCACTCCAAACTTCTGCATTCACTCCTCTACACTTACCAGGGCACAATATAAGTGGACCTTCTCCTGATTGAACTTTATTCCTCAGTGGACCCATGTCAACAGTTCAACTGGGTTGAACTCACATCGCTGAAACTGTGTATGGATGGGACAAATTATTTTTCAATACTGTTGTTAAAAAATAGCAAATCCTTGCCCAGCCAGAGTGGCTCAGTGGTTGAACCATTGACCTATGAACCAGGAGGTCATGGTTCTATTCCCAGGTAGGGCACATACCCAGGTTGCAGGCTCGATTCCCAGTGTGGCATGTGTAGGAGGCAGCCAATCAATGATTCTCTCTCATCATTGATGTTCTCCTCTTTCCCTCTCCCTTCCTCTCTGAAATGTATAAGAATATGTGTTTTTTTTTTTTAAAAAAACAAATCCTTGAAAAGCCAATGAAATAAAGAAAGGAGGAAATAGAAAGGGAGAGAGGAGAGACAAAGACAGAAAGAGAGAGGAGAAGGAAAGGAAAAAGGGAAGGGAGAAGGAAGAGATTGAAGGAGGGAGAGAGGGAAGAATGAAACCAATACTTCAGTCGTAGTATCTGTATGCTCTTAGAAGTCCCCATGGGGAGAACTTGTCATCAGATGTGTGTCGGAGTGTGTGTCAGTGTGTGTCTTGATAGCAAGAGCCAAGAGGCAGAAAGAAACTGATGCATGCAGTCTTTCTCATGGCCACTCCTTAGAGTTCTAGCCATGACTGCCTTCCCCAAATACAAATAGCCTCTTCCAGTATTTATTAGCTCTAACAGCTGCTGTCAGGACACTACCTCTGCCACCAAGATCTTTGGATTGTATGTGCCTGAAATCTGCCTCGGGTGCTGGAAATGAATGATTCCAGTAGTAGACCATGTTTTAACAGAATCCCCTAGGAACCCCAACTTCCCTGTCAAAGGAGGGTCCTATGTAAGCTACTACTATACCAGACCTCTTCCAAAGAGAGCCAGAGAGAGTTAAGAATTCTGCAAGTGTAAAACTTGGGGCCTCTGAGGGTTACTTCTAGGGGGAAAAACTCCTGAGGGATGAGAAAGGACTGATTTTTTAAAATCTTTATTTATGTGTATAAAATCAATTCTAACTGTGCTAATCTCTCATTGTGCCAATCTCTACAACTCATGCCCTTAAAACAGTCCCTTCACCTACTTACTATCACAACCTAGCACATACATTGTGAGATATAAGTCCTGGAAATTAACAATAAAATTAAAAAGCAAACTGCACTGTCCATTTTGTCCAGAAGCTATGATCCACATAACATACAATGAAGTGTTTCCATGAATAGGCTTCAGGGTCATCAGATGTGTGTCTGAGTCCAAACTCTGTGGTTAACCAGCTACATAACAGAGGGAAGGTTCTATAAGATAGCTAATGATCAGTTCTTCACCTATATAATGAGAATAATAAAGAGCAGTTTTGGGGATATATATCATTTCAGTCATGTATATTACTAGAGGCCCAATGGACGGATTTATGCACGGGGTTGGGGGGGTCTGTGTGGGGGTCTCTCAGTCTGGCCTGCGCCCTCTTGCAATCTGGGACCCATTGGGGGATGTAGCAGTGCACCAAGTGGCAGGCGGCCAGGAAGGAGCCCGAGCCAGGGCCAGGAGCCGCACAGAAACAGAAATTTTCTCATCCTGGTCACCACTACTTGGTAGCGCTGCCTCTGAGTCGGGAGAGGCTCCCACCATTGCCACAGCTGTGCTCACCAGCCATGAGCCCAGCTTCTGGCTGAGTGGCACCCCCCCTGTAGGAGTGCACTGACTACCAGGGGTCAGCTCCTGCATTGACCGTCTTCCCCCTGGTGGTCAGTCCACGTCATAGCGACTGGTCAACAGGTTGTTCCAGTCGTTCTGGTCATTCTGTTGTAATGATCACTTAGGCTTTTATATATATAGATGATGGTGACTACTAAGTCTTGCTAGGTCTTGGAAGCCCCTTGGCACACTTGGCCAGGAGTCTGAAAGCTTATGTTCTATGCCCAGTTCTGCCATAAACTAGTTGTGTGGCCTTCATTTTGTCCTTTCATCACCTAGGTTTTCATTACATTGATTCTTCTGTGAAATACATTCTTTCTGAGAGCTGAGAAAACTGTGATCACCATAGAGAGGTCACATGGGGGAAGTGATGCCTCCTGGAAATCTCAAATAAATATGATCTTGATGACTTTATTCAAAGATCAATTAGATATGAGTTAGACACTCCCAAACATTGCCCAAAGAGAGAAGTCTAAGCATGGCATTTCCAAATTGTACACACCACATCCATCTCACCTGCTGGGCCCTTGACAGATCCTCCCAATTAGTAGTTGCTAAAAATTTGATATACTACCACCTGGCCCCCATTCTCCTGTCCCCACCTCCCAACCCCATCCCAGTGAGTCAAGACTTTCTGCAGAACTGGTTTAGTGAAGTTGCTGGGTGGGGAAGTTCATTCCAAACAACATTAGATGGTTCAAAGAAATTGCTCAGTCTAGCTTTAGGTGAAAAATAAAGGTACTTAATAAAAGAACCTGATTTAGACAGGATTTCAAAACAGACACAAACATCATATCTCTCAATGATGAGAAAGGTATGAAATCAGAATCCCACTGGGTGTGGCAATATAAGGAAAGAGAAACAGAAATTTTCTCTGTAGCTAAGAGCTCTAGAAATCTGATACAGGGTGTGACCCTGAAAGTGGACTCTTCAGACCTGAAGTGTAGGTGCTCAGTAGATGTTTACCAGATAGAGTTCAAAGCCTGAAATTTGGATCTCTCTATAAAAAGTATGCAAGGGGAGATAGTTCAGAAGTGACAATTTTTAAAGAATTCAGGAAAACTGTAATGAAAATGTATCTTGATATGTATCTTGTCTTGTTTTGTTTTAAAATATATTTTTTATAGATTTCAGAGAGAAAAAGAGAGGGAGAGAGAGACAGAAACATCAATGATGAGAGAGAATCGGTCGATTGCCTCCTGCACACCTCACCCTGGAGCTCGAGCCTGCAACCCAGGCAAACACCCTGACTGGAAATTAAACCATAGACACTCAACCACTGAGCTACACCAGCTGGGCTGTATTCTTACTTGTTTTAATCTTCCTGATCATATTAAAATCAGAAATCAAGAACTGGCAGATAATTCAAATCTTAATCTGTCCAAATTTCTATCTCCCTACAGGCAAAGAACTACGACCCTGAAAACATTAAGTTGAAGTTACATGGTCACAGCTGTAGCTAACAATGAATGGCGGGGGAAGTAGAAGGTACTAGGGTTGATGTTTTAGAAGGGCTCTTAATTTCTGCAGACTTCTTGTAACCATTTTGATAATCACCTGAAATAATTAGTATCAGTTTAGTTGTTCCAGGTGCTAGCCCAGATCAGTGCTTCTCAAACTTAAGTGTGTAGCAGAGTCACCTAAAGAATCTATAAAACCACAGGGTGATGGGCCCCAACTCCAGAGATTCTGACTCAGCAGATCTGGGGTGAGGCCTGAGAATTTGTAATTCTAACAATTCCCAGGTGATGCTGATACAGCAGATCTGGGAATGGTCTAGATCAGTGGTTGGCAAAGCGCAGCTCGTGAGCCACACACATGCAGCTCTTTGGCCCCTTGAGTATGGCTCTTCCACAAAATACCATGTGCGGGCGTGCACGTACAGTGCGATTGAAACTTCGTGGCCCATGCGCAGAAGTCGGTTTTCAGCTCTCAAAAGAAATTTCAGTCATTGTACTGTTGATATTTGGCTCTGTTGACTAATGAGTTTGCCAACCATTGGCCTAGATCATTTCTTGGGGTCTGATTTTTGTATAACTGGTGGCTGCCTTGGTCCAACTTACTCTATCCAGGGCAGAGAGAGGACAGCTCTCCACACAGGTTGATGAATATAGTATCAATTCTGTGGCCAGAAGAAAGAGGTCCACAGCACAATGATGTAAGCAGATTTAGGGAAGCAATTGAATGACACCAGCCAAAAAGCTGAGGAATTGATGCATGTGTTTATCTACTTTTAGAACTCCAAAAAATTTACAAACAGGCTTTGCCTCAACCCTATGCTGAATCCTATGGGGATTGGAGTAAGCACTATTTGTAACTTAGAATTAACATAAGGTTTCTATAAATGTCTCCATCCCTTCTTGAATCACTGAGTTGTTGTTTTTTTAAATTCTTTAACTGAATTAAATTGACAAAATGTAAGTTGGAACTCATATCAAGTCTACTTGCCCTAAAAGCCACCATTCTGCTTTTCCTGAGCCTTTCCCTAATGGAAAGGGATGGAGACCCATTTTGGAATTTTCCCAATGTTCTACACAGTGGTAAACTTCGTGGCTCAGGCCCCAACTCCACCCTATCACTAAGCAGGATTTCAGAGCCTGGCCAGCACAAACACAAGGACAACCATGAAAGTCAGAACTGGGGAAACCATCCATCTCACTGTCAATGGCACGCATCACTCAGATGCTTCTAGCCCTATATACACACATCATTTTGCGTGATTTATGGCCCTAATTAGATCCCAGTGGCAGTATTCCATCGGCTAACAATGCATATCCTAATCACCTTCTCTTCATACAAATGATTTCCTTAACTTTGTATGCATAAGTTAACAGCTTTTATTTTAAAAACTCGTGTTAACAGCTTTCCTGTAGTAACCAGTAGGGGTGCTATGATAAGAATCTAATTTGCTGTAAAAATGACTCATTTGTCAAATAAGCATTAAAATAATTGTTCCCCTTTTGACTGTTACCCTGCTGTTTCCAGTCATTTTCCAAAACTAAATTATTTACTCATTTGAAAGTTCAGCTGTGCATATTTTAATTGATATTCCCTCATAGGACTCATATTGTTAATGACAATAATTAACCCGAAAAGGCTGCTAAATAATTATGCTGGGAAGATATGAAGTATTTGCACAGAAAGTATAATCAGCATTTGAAAAACTATCAAAATGTAAAACTTTCATATTTTATGGCAAATCACAGTAATAGTTCATAATCAAATTAAAAAGAGGAAGGGAAACTATAGATTGTATGATTTGATGCAGAATACTTTATGTTTTCAATATAGAACTGTAGTCTAGCTAACAAGATTACTCTGTCATCTCCGTAAGCTCCCGCTATTACTATTCTAGCTAGCAATATAAATCGTTCTTCAGCACTTAGCATGGCTTGGAATGGGAGCCAACTAGCTCTTAATAATAATACCTAACACATATGCACTGCCTCTCTGCTAAATAAATCTCTCTCTGATGGGCTCAACAGGTTCCGGCACTTCCAACAGAGACCCATGAAGTAGACAGATTGTACCCCTTCCTCAAGAAGGCAGCTGCCTCTCAACTTGTCAGAAAGTTCTCAGCAGAATTGGCAAGTCATTCTCTGGGCTCTAAAGAGAGCACAATTCAGAAGAAGCTGTTGTCTCGGGAACCTTGTCAAATTAGACAAAGAAGAGACCCCAGAGAGTCTTAGACTTGTTAATGTGCAGTCTTCTCTGACTAGTCTGTCAGGTTTCCATGCCCTAAAATCCCACAAGGCTGACATTCCCAATGGAGATGCTGGAGACCCTTCACCCAAGTGGACAGTTAGGACTTCTACATTCTTAAGAGTCTTAACAGAAGGGTCAAGGGCAGACTATGTATGCTCCACAATGCTTTTCAACAAAAGTGGAAAGCAGCTTTATAAAACCAAGGAGGTGCTAGAACTTCAGTGAAGGTCTCCATTGATATACAGGATTTGGCAAAAGTAGGTTTACAGTTGTATATATGTGAAACAGAGTTTATTCTTGTATTTTTATTAATTACTGTATTATTTTCCATGCAAACCACTGTAAGCCTACTTTTGCCCTACCTTGTATTGGTATTTGTCTCTCATTTGGCAAGAGCAGGCAAAATGGACATCAAGAAATGCCCTTGTCATTACTTCAACTCCCTTTATTTTAACCTTACAGTTGATAGCACAGGTAGCATAATAATGTTGTAGTAAAAGTGATGTCAATACTTGACATTTATATAGTTCTATTTATTTTTGCTCACAGGTGCAAAGACTAATGCTAATGGGAGGCAGAAGAATAACTTACAAATACATGATCACATCTGACTTCCACAAATATCTCCTGCAGGCACTGAATACATGGAATAAATGGATGGGTGAGTGTGATGCTAATTATGCTTGTCATCAAGTAAAATTGCAACTTGCATAAAGAACAAGATATGATTTTAATGTATATCTAGATTATTCATTTGTCATTATCTATATCATGTCTTAAATGAGTATTTTTAATAAATATTAATTATGTAGCAACTTTGTGCTTTTTGCTGACAATTTAGTGGCCAAATGGATAGACAGAGGCCATAACTTCAAGTTGCTTAATTATGGCAGTTAAACCAAAGAGTATATAAGTAAATTTATTTCTAGTTAAGAATGGTGAACAACATTTTTGATACAATCCCTTTCTCCAAATCTGTAGAAATAACACAAAGTCATTACTAAGCTCAATAGTTAAACATTCCTGAACTAGAAATACAAAGAGGTAATCTTGGTTGGAGCAATAGGCCAATTGGGCTCCAGATCTTGGAACAAGCATTGGTGTCAGCTCCATATAAAATGGGAGGTTCAAATTAGGGACTGAGCTGAGGCTCCCAGGTTGATGAAATAAACTGAGAGTGGGGATGGTAGACTACTGCCTTATTTGGCCTATCACCATGGCTATAGATCTAAGGAGAAGGTAGAAGCATATTATGCTTTGCAGACAATAACTGAGTTAAGACATCCGTATAGGCAGTTGCCTAGACCTGCCACATTTCTAATATCACCTTAAGAAGGAATACAACGTGATATTATTATGAGGTCTGATCCTGAACATGGGGCAGAGGAAACAAAGGGTAAAGCACAGGCAACCATAAGCCATCTAGGCAAGGAGAGGTGATCACTGAGGGGCAGCATTATAGTTGGAGGCATGAGATAGCATATGTAGTGCTTAAGAAAGACATGAAAAGTTAGCACTAGGAAAGTGAATTTGTGCCAGATAAAACTGATTTCACAGAACAGTATAACGAAGAGTTTAAAATAAGTTTATTTAAGGTACTCATTTGAAAATGAAATAATAGTCTTTGTTTAAAAGAGAACAAAAAAAAATTATGAAAAAAGAACAAGCAGAAATATTTGTATATTTTCAGAAAACAACTCCAAGACCATGTGGATTCCTGCAACAGAGAGGAATTGACAGGTCTGCTCCAAGCACGGAGACAAGAGGAGAAAGAGTCCAGAGATGGAAGACGCTGACAACACCTTGCCACACTAGCTGTCAGCAGCTGTGCGTCGCTGCAGGTTGCCTAGGACCAAACCAGAGAGGGTCGGACCTGCATTGCCACCATGTGCCCACCATCCAGATATCACTGCTGACATGTACACATAAGGAACTGTTTGACATTGAAATGGGGACTCAAAACTGTTAGACATAGAAATTGGGACTCAAACATTTTGTTTTGTTTTGTTATTATATGTTTATTTCTAGTCTGCAGAGGCAAGATTTTTTAAAGGAAAGAAATGGGGGGAAAATAGATACAGAGGCAAAGAAGCATTGAACAGACTGTCAAACTACAGCGGGAAGGCAGGGGAGGTTGGGGAGGGGGCTTGTAAGAGACCAACCAAAGGACTTGTCCACATGCATATAAGCATAACCAATAGATACAAGACACTGGGGGGGGGGGGGGGGCAGGTGAAGGCATGTACTTGGGGATAGGGGAGGCCGGGGGGAGGTCAATGGGGAAAAAAAAGGAGACATATGTACTACTATTTGTAATACTTCAAACAATAAAAAAAAGGAATGTGTGAGTCTGAAAAATAACTAATTAGTAATACTGGAAATAAAAATATAGTCATTAAAATTATAAAAGGAAATTTGCATAGATAGATTAAAATCTAGAATGGAAACAATCAAGGGCAGAATTCTGGAATTGGAAGATATTATTAAGGAATCTGCCCAGTATGAAGCACAGGTCGACCAAGGTGACAATATGAAAGAGTAGCTAAGAGACACTGGTTATAGACCAAAATGCTCTAACACAGGGGTCAGCACTCTATGACCCATAGGCCAAGTCCAGTCTGGCTCTTTTGGTACATACAGCTTGTGAGTCAGCATGCTCTTTCAGTTTTTAATGGTTATAAAAAAATAAAAAGAAGAACAATATTTTGCAACCCACAACATTTAGTTTCCAGAATCCATAAATGAAGCTTTGTTGAAACACAGCCACACTTATCTGTATTTATATTTGGTATGACTGCTTTTGGACTAAATGGCAGAATTGAGTAGTTGCAACAAGAACTGAATGGCCTGCATGGCCTATTTATATTTACTATCTGGCCCTTTACAGAAGAGTTTGCAGCTCCCTATTCTAACATCCCAGTTTAAGGATGAAAAGAGGAAATGGCATAGAAGTTATATTTGAAGAGACAGTAAGTGACAGTTTTCCAGAATTAAAGAAAGCCTCAGCAGTGAGAGAGCTTTAATGCTCTGACTCTTAACGGTTCCTTATTTTAAAAATATTGGTGGACATTTGTTGGGCCATCACTGAGTTTTACAATCTAAGGTTCAGAGCCAATTGCACTATTTCATTGAACTGACCAATTAGTTAAACACATTGTCAATCCAGTCAACCATCTGTTGTTGGTTCACTAAAAATTATTGTTAAATTTTGTTCAATGGCATATGGAAGCTCAAATCCTAGAAATCTCAAGAATTCGCTAAATTCCTGTCCTCTGCTGAGGCATCACTTCATTAGTTATCTCACTCAATTCCTTCTGACAAGCATGCCCTCCCCATAGTTCTTCATGTTGCTAGCTTTCAAGATTCAGCTTAGATATTATTTTGTTCATTTAGTATTAATTCTGCAAATATTATCTGCCATGTAGCAGGTACTAGGGAGACAAAGGTAAGCAAATAATAACCTCTGCCTTCAAGGATCTTAATCATAGTTTACAGTCCACCAGGTAAGTAAAATACACAATAATAAGTGTGTAAAATCAGGAGCAGAAGTACATATAAACACATAACCGTTTGAACTTGCTGTAGTAAGATAAGGTTTCTCAAGAAAGAAAGATCTTAGTTGGGACATTAAAAATGAGTGGGATTTAGCTGGACAAGGGTGGTGAGGGGTAGAAAAGAGAAATCTAGGCAAAGAGCTACATGAGTCTCCTAAAATGTTTTCTAGGGCGATCAGATAAATAAAGTAGCACAGTCTTCTGCCAACTCTCTGTACGAATGCAAGAGAAGAAGAAATCCCACACAAGGTGCCCCAACATCTGTCTTCACCAAATCCTTTTTCTAAGTTGCCAATCATGAGCAAACTAAAGAGGCACAAACTTCACCATCACAAACGTAACTGTGATCTGGTAGGTGACCATTTCCTCTTCCAGATTAAAAGCTCCTCAGAAGTAGAAGTAATGTCTTATTTTTTTCTGCACCTAACTGCACTTAGTGCAGTGCCTGGCACATAGGAGATATTTAATAACCATATGTTAAGCTGCAATGAACTACACAACTGTGTGATATTTAACAGTTGACCAAGTAGCTTCACACTAATTATCCCAGGGTTATATATATATAATCTTTGAAAGGTAATCATTCTCATGCTCCCAACCAGTTAAAATTAGAATAATTATTTCCCTCATTTAAGAGGTAAATTAAATGACTTGCTAAGGGTTACATAACTAGCTACTGGTGGAGACAGGACTAGAACTCATCAAAGTTTCTGTCACAAAATGTTGTAGTCCACAGAGAATAAATTCCTTGGTGGTAATTGAATGTGAGAGAGAAGTAATGATAATAATGTTATGTAATACTAGAGGCCCAGTGCATGGATCCGTGCACTGGTAGGGTCCCTCGGCCTGGCCTGCAGGGATTGGGCCAAAACCGGCAGTCCAACATCCTCCAAGGGGTCACGGAGGTGAGAGGGCACTCTGCAAAGTTGCTGTTGCTCAGCAGCTGCTGCATTGAGCGTCTGCCCCCTGGTGTTCAGTGTGTGTCATAGCTACCAGCTGGTCGGCTGGTCAGCCAGTCACTTGGGCTTTTATATACAGAGATAATAGCATTGATGGTATAGTAATGATAACATATAAGTCATCATCATCATCATCATTACTCACTGCCCCTCTATCCTATGCCAGGCTTTACCTATATAATCTTTAATACAAAAACAAAAACAAAAAATACCTGTAGGATACCTATCATTATTCCCATTTTATACATTAAAAAACTGAGACTGAGAGATGCTAATTAATGTACCCAAGGTCAGAGAGCAAGAGACATTCTTCAGCTGCAAATTCAAGTCTGTCTGTGACCAAGTTCTAAATTATTTCTCCCATTTATTCTGCCTCACAAATCATCTCTCAAGTCTGCCTCTGACTGCTATCTTGCCGGAATCTTTATACTAAGTGTTCTGAAATTCATGGCCAGAAAGGATTTGGGTAGTTTTGTGATATGAGTGCTGAGAGACAACCATATTTACTGACCAATATTCATTATTTTGGGGGGGACAAATTAGAAGGTGAACAGAAAACAGAAAAAAAATCTTCATTAGTTCTGTCTTACTCTAAATATCTAGTGAATTTTCACCTTGTGCTGGTTCCTGTTCTAGGCACTGGGGATGAAGAAGGGAAGGAAGCAGACAAAATCCCCATCCTCATGGGATACCTATCCCAGCAAGTCCTTGTCCCCTGTGGTCAGTGATCTGGTCAGGGGAACCCCCTTCACTCATATAAAGATGCTCCTACTTCTACAAAGGATGCTCATGTTCTCAGCCCACCCAGTCCTGAGGAGAGGCAGGCCATCTTGTAATCAGAACCTCCACAAGGATGTACAGGGACTGGATTTTATAGAGCCTAGAAAATTGTACCCGCACGACCACTTGAGAGAATTTGCAGCCATCACTTCCATTACTCAGAGGGGTGTGCATATAAGTGAGGGAAGCAGATGCCGAGCAAGCAAGCCTCAACACACCAAGGCGGAACCACACGTGCTCAGAAGACCCACTGCTCTACTGACCTCAGCTTCAAGTTTATTGTGTGCTGAGCTAAGGGTTATGTTGAGATTGTGCCTCTCAGCCTCACTCATCAAGAACAGTTGTGTTTCCTTTTAAAAGGCCTTTGCCCACTCCTCCTCCCACAAGGCAGTCCTCCTCTTTGCCAAGCCTATTTTTACAGTCCGTCTCCAAAACAAGTGCAAAATAGTATTGGCCTCAGATGAGCTCTCCCTCTCGCTGGCCACTGGAACACCATCTGCAAGTTGAGTGGGAACAGTAAACACTGTAGGTTAAGTAACTCATTACTAATATTTTCCTTGAGCTCTGAAACTTTTAAAACAAACAACAACAACAATTGTATCATAATAACTTTCCAGAGGTTAACGGCCAGCAGGTGGTCCAGTTCAGTTGAAATGCAAACCAGACAGCTGTTTGATTATAAACTGTTGATTCTTATGGATATCTGGGGAAAACTTCTTGCCCAAAAAGGGTCTTCTCTTAAAAATCCCTAATGAAATAACACATAAATGTCAAAATGAAAAAATAAGGAAGTGTGTCATAGACTAAGCATTTTAATGTCCTTTCTGGCTTCCTCCGGAGTGTACTCTGGATCCAGCCACATTTAATGGCATAGAGTCTTAAAGAGGTGGTGCACAGCATGAATTTTTATGATCCAAATAAAACTTGGAGAGGGTCACTTTCTCTGCCATAGTCAGTGTCCTCAGCAGATGTGTGGAAGGCTCACGTTTCAAACCAGCCACCCACGCCAGCATTTTACCTGGACCCGGAGGCTACACGGAGTGCACATGTGAAAATGTAAGGAAATCCTGAGGTATAAAGCATTATCCTGTCCATCTCCCAGCCATTAAGACATTTTGGGGATTCCCCTGGGAAGCCTTTGCAAAACCTAAGAGAAAATTCCAAGGACTGATAAAATGGTTCCAGAATAGTGGATGAAAAGTTTCTAATCAAAACCTTGTATTAGCACCATAGGGCCCCATAGATTGATGGCTATGACTGTTTTCTTCCCTTGATTATGAAATGAGACAAAAGGAAATCACTCCCTAAATCAGTATTTAATTACTGACTTATTATATTACAATCAGAAACATTTCAGAAAACACGGAAAATAAAACAAAGCTGAACCTCTTTATACTGAATCTGCAGCAAGTAGTATAATGCAAAACCTTAGGACTCCAAGGAAAAGCAGCTATGCAATGGCAATCACCTATTTTTTTTAAGTGAAAGAGACATGTAAGGAACAACAATGAAAAGTATAGAAGAGAGAATCGCACAGCTCCAAGTTTAGTTGTGCAATAAATTAGCAGAAAGGTAAGGTTACAGAGTGCGTGGGCGGGGGGGGGGGGGTTGGTTTGTCCCACATTTGATGGGTTTTCTGATATGACCATATAAGCAAGAGGTGGTGCTGAGCCAAATCCCCCCAAACAAGAATGAGTAGCAAACAAAAAAAAGGAAGCACCCAAGATGCATATCAGGCCTTGATATTTTTTGCTAGTGTGTAGAAAGAGATGAGACTGGCTAGTAAGCCAGGACAAGCGGACTAGGGAAACTGAGACAGATAGCTGAAAGGCCAAGCAGTTTGCAACCACCTAGTAAGTCCTACCTTCCCTAACCAAGGACACTTGAGAGTAAATGGTTTACACTTCTCCTCCCCAACCAGAGGGTAAATAGCTTAAGTCACCCTACTCTGGGAGATAGCAGAAATCCAATTAGTGCCATTTGTGCCAACCGCACCCAAGGACAGATGAAATTAAAGGAATAAATATCATTTTGGCATATCAGCAGAATATTGATGAATATTCTTTTGATCCTCCCCCAGGACCTTCCCTAAACTCTCAGCCTTTAAAAACCCTCAAAATGAAGGTCACAGCATATACTCTCCCTCCCAGCACAACTGAGCCTTTCCTTTCCCCTCTTCTTCCCCCAAAGGAATGTATCTCCTAAACTCTAAGGGATCCCATCAGACTTGCAACCAGAGAGTAATCAGCAGCAGCTCATTCCTGGCTAACTCCTTGACCCTGTCCTCCAGGACCCCCTTTCTTTGACTTCTTAGTAAGCCAAAGAAGCCCAGCCTAGGCTCATTTTCCCACCTAGTCCCTCACTGTTGCTTCTTCTATTCTAAGCCCTTCTTTGTTTCACTGTCCTCAGCTTTAAGAAACATCCTCTAAAAATCACCTGGACTCGCATTGTGAAATCTTTCCTGCACAAAGTCAAGAACCTACCCACTACCAGACAGCCCTAGGCAGACCTGCTCAGGGCCTGGTCTCCTTTCCAGTAGCAGGAATGAGAATGGTAGTGCTTCATTTTGACAAAATAGAGTCCAAAGCCTTTTGAGGGCATTTTTAAAAAAATAAATTTTTATTGATTTTAGAAAGGAAGGGAGAGAAAGATAGAAATATCAATGATGAGAAAGAACCATTGATCAACTGCTGCCTGCTGCACACTCCACAACATGATTGAGACCGCAACCTGGGCAATATGCCTTGCCCAGGAATCAAACCTCCTGGTTCATAGGTCGACACTCAACCACTGAGCTATGCTGGCCAGGCCTTTTGAGGGCTTTTTGTACCATACTAGAACCAGCCTATGGCTACTTCTAAATTTCTGGAGGTTCTGAAAGTGAAACAAATTTAATTTAATAAATATTTATTGAGGGTCAACATATAATACACACTCTGCTAGGTAATGTGGGGCTACAAAAATCCAGACAGTTTTGACCTCAAAGGGCTTTCTATCACTAAAGAAAAATACCTGAATAATTAGTTAGAACATATAAAGGCACGAAGACTTTCTCTGTACTTCATTACCATGTTTATTATACTTATATTTATTATTTAACTAGGGAGCTTCCAGGAATTCCAGATGGGGAAAAGAGACCTGGAGCTTGACTTGAAAGTTTGAGAAGAATTTCATTCATGAAGATTCATTCCAGAGTAAGCTAAGAAGCTTAAGATAAGTGCAGAGAGTAAAATTTGATACTAAATTTACCTAGTCACTGCACATTTAAAATTCTAAATATAGGTAATTAGTATCTCTATAAATTTTTAAAGTGTTTTTATTTTTAAACATATTCATATGCCTCTCTCTCTGAAATAGTTGTCTACCCTAGTAGTAAGCTAATGCAGGTCTATTAACTAGCTACAATTACTGATAATGTATCCATAACCCTACCTCAAGAGGGGATGCCCCACAATTTGCATTCTACATGTGCAATATGAATGTTGAGTTCAAGCTCTCAATCTCTTTGATGATATTTGCATTTTTGGCATTCCCTTGCAGTACCTTCCTCACACAGTATGTTGAGCACCAGGACTCCATACTGCTCTCTCTTGTTTGTTTTGCCTTTTCTTTTCTACCCTCACTGACTTCTAACTCCTCCCACCACCTGGCTTAACCCCCATTTCATCAAGGCCATTCTCTTATTGAGAACTGTTAACACTGGAGATAGGGAAGACTTCGGGGAAAGTTCTGCTGCTGACCTGTGTTAGTTCTTTAGGGCTGCCATATAAAGAATCACAGATTGGGTGGCTTCAACAAAAGAAATTTATTTTCTCACAATTCTGGAAGCTATAAGCCCAAGATCAAGGTGTTAGCGGGATTGCTTTTTTTTTTTTTTTTCTCCTTGACTTGTAGATGATTGTCTTCTTTATGTGTCTTCATATGGTCTTTCCTCTATGTATGTTTCTTTCCCAATCTCTTCTTATAAGGTCACTAGTCATATTGGATTACTACTTCAAAAAGGTACTAGGGTTTAGGGTTCAATATATCAATTGGTGGGGGTGGAAGGGAGGGGAGGGTGATACAATTCAGCCCATAACAGTACCCAAGTCATTAAATTTCTCTGATTATCCATTCTCATCTCTGTAGGAAGAGAGGATGTCCTAGGTATTTTTCAGTTATACAAGGGCATTGGTAGAGACAGCTACATTCCTACAGCCTGTCCCCTGGCTACTTTCTATGGATATCACCAGCTTGTTTCAGGACCTGATGTCATTGTCAAATAAGGCATGAAACTCCCACTTGATACCAATGAGGGAGTTGAGACTCAGAAGATGATCTGATAAAATATTCACAGTTAGTTGAAAGAAGAGAGATTTTTCTCACTTCTAATGCAGTATCATCTATACCAACTAGAGGCCCAGTGCATGAAATTTGTGTATGGGGGCAGAGGGGGGGGGGCTCTCCTCAGCCCAGCCTGCACCCTCTCCAATCTGGGACCCTGCATCCCCCCAATCTTGGGGGATGTCCACCTGATCTCAGGGATCAGGCCTAAACCAGCAGTTGGACATCCCTCTCACAATCCTGGACCGCTGGCTCCTAATCGCTCACCTGCCTGCCTACCTGGTTGCCCCTAAGTGCCCCCCCGCCAGCCTGATCGCCTCTCACTGCCTCTGCATGCCAGCCTGATTGCCCCAAACTGCCCCCCCTGCCAGCCTGGTTGACCCCAACTTCCCCCCCTGCTGGCCTAGTCACCCCTCACTGCCCCCCCTCCCCGCCAGCCTAATCACCCCCAACTACCCACCCTGCTGGCCTGGTTGCCCCCAACTGCTCACCTCCCCTCCCCGCCCCCCCCCCCCCCCGTGCCGGCCTGGTCGTCCCACACAGCCTGCTTGCTCAGTCATTTGGTCGTCCCTCACCCCACTGCCAGCCTGGTGGTAGGCAGACATCTTGTGAGGGTGTTAGGGTTAATTTGCATATTACCTCTTTATTATATAGGATGGGTGAAAATAAGCCAACATGTCATCCCTTGGGTTTTAAAAGAATGAATTCTAACATCAATTTTCTAGATATAATTAACCCCAAAAGAATAAGCCTAAGGATGATAATTTAAGACAGATCTTGCTAATTGAATGTCGTCATGGCATTTTCAAGATGGCCAGGAAAGTTCTGCTCCTCAAGAATTAAACATCCTTACTTGCTGCAGGATGGCTGGAATTTTACCTCTAGAACACAAGTCCTCCAAGCTAATATTTTGCTTTGTTTAATTTTATTAGTTTTGATTACGGAAATTCTCAAACAAAACAGTAGAGAGATTATATAATGAACCACCATGTGAAATCATCCAGCTTCAACAATTATCAATATAGGGTCAGCCTTATTTCATCTCTATGCCATCAACTACTTCCTTCATGGATAATTTTGAAGCAACTCCCAGATATCATATGTGTAAATATTCTAAGATGTGTGTCTTTTAAAAATATAACCAAAACATCATCACACCATAAAAAATTAACAATACTTTTCATGTAAAGTAAACATGAAGCTTTTAAACATTTATTCTCAAATTTCTAACAATAATTCTTTAATAATATGAAATATCCAGTGTTCACAGTTCCCCTATTACATCAAAAAAGTTTTCGACAAATTTGTTTGAATTGTTTCCAAGTAAGTTTCAATGTATCACTTATCTATTGCTGCATAATAAACCATTCCAAATCTTGGTGTCCTAAAACAACCATATATTATTTTGCATGATTCTTTATACTGCTCAGGTGATCCTTCTCCTGGTTCATGCAGCTGTATTCAGGGGGCATCAGGCCTGAGCTGCAATAACCAAAGCTTTACTCTCATGCTGACAGTCTTAATGAGGATCCCTAGGTGGCTGAGATCTCACTGTTTCTCTCTATATTTTTAAAATTTTGAAGCATTTCCATTCTGCTTTCCATAGTAGCCATGCTAATTTACAATCCCACCAACAGTATACAAGGGTTCCCTTTTCTTCACATCATTGCTAGTACTTGTTTTTTTATTATTATTATTGTTTTAAGTATTACAAATAGTAGTACATATGTCTCCTTTTTTTTCCCCCATTGACCTCCCCCTGGCCTCCGCTACCCCTCAGTACATGCCTTCACCTGCCCGCTCTCCCCCTGCCCAGTGTCTTGTATCCATTGGTTGTGCTTATATGCATGCATACAAGTCCTTTGGTTGGTCTCTTACAGCCCCCCTCGCCCAACCTCCCCTGTCTTCCCAATGTAGTTTGACAGTCTGTTCAATGCTTCTTTGCCTCTGTATCTTTTTCCCACCATTTCTTTCCTTTAAAAAATTTTGCGTCTGCAGACTAGAAATAAACATATAATAACAAAACAAAAAAAAAATGTTTGAGTCCCAATTTCAATGTCCAACAGTTCTGAGTCCCCATTTCAATGTCTAACAGTTCCTTATGTGTACATGTCAGCAATGATATCTGGATGGTGGACACATGATGGCAATGCAGGTCCGACCCTCTCTGGTTTGGCCCTAGGCAACCTGCAGTGGTGCAGAGCTGCTGACTGCTCACGTGGCAAGGCGTTATCAGTGTCTTCCATCTCTGGACTGTTTCTCCTTTTGTCTTCATGGTTGGAGCAGACCTGTCAATTCCTCTCTGTTGCAGGAAGCCACATGGTCTTGGAGTTGTTTTCTGAAAATATACAAACATATTCTTGACCACAAGTTAATAAAGGAATCTTTTCTATATAATTGATTTGGGATCCTTTTTATTTTTGCCCAAATGATTTTCCTTTGTCTTATTTAGATGCCATGTGTGTTTTTCGTGGCCGTCTTGCTGTTAGCATTACAAATGAAAATTAATTTGGTAAAGTAAAAATTTTCTAGATGTAATTTACTTATAGGATATTTTTCCTTACATGATATTACCCTACTATCCCCAACCCTTCTTTTTGATTAATGGAGGTTTTTGTAAATTTTATAATGCAGGCTTGATAACTTTAAATTTTAATTTATTTATTTTATTTATTTATTTTTTTTGCCCAAAAATATGATTGCTTTAGGTTCATTGCATATTCAGGAATTTTACCATGAGATGAACTACCAATAGAAATTTTAGTTATTACTTTAAGAACAGCTTTTTGTCCAGTACAATTAAATTTACTTGAATATTCACTTATTTCAATTAGCCTATTTAAATTAATCTGAAAACTTGATTACTATTTTACTGTCAAATTTAATACTCTACCAACAATCTTAGTTTACCCTGTAAATATTAGTGGGAAGGATTATTTGCAATCTTGAGTAGGCACTGAGCATTCCTGATGCTAGGCTGAATTTAGATATAGGGCAGCTGCTGTCGGCCAAGTCTCTTGTCTGTTACATGGGTCCCAATCTGAGCTGGGCCAAGTCTCTGTCACCTGTATCTCGATGTGAGCTGGGCCAAGTCTCTTTCTGTTGCCTGGGTCCCGATCTGAGCTGGGTGTGGGAAGCGCGAAGCAGCCATGGGGGCAGGAGACCTCCTTCAGAAGGGGTGAGGGTTCAAGACCCTGCAATGTTGGGGGGGTGAGGGTCTGTGCCCCACTTCTGTTGCCCCCCAAGTTCTCTCCTGATGGCCCCTCTGCGACTGTGCCTGTCTTAGGTTGTTCCTTCCTTGAGGAATCTTACCCGTCTCTGGCTAACCAGCCATCCTCCAGGGCCACCAAGAAGGGTGATGTGAGGTTCAGTTCTGTCTCCTTGGTAGCCTATGCCCCCGTGGCCTCCACACCCAGCACCTGCCTTGGGAACCCCTGGCCTGCTGGTGGGGTCCCAGTGCTGATCACATATCTCGGGGAACTCGGGTTTCTTCTCCAGTGAGGGCCCAGCTCACACAATTGGGTGTGAGACAGATCCAGGGTACCAGCCCCCACGAGGCTTCAAGCTCAGCATGAACAGAAAGCTCAGGCAACAGCTGAGGGCAATTGGATTGTGAGAAGAGGGTCCCTCTTGGTACAAAAGGCAAGAAGGGCCAATATAGGATGCTCAAGTGCCTTCCCAGTGCCTTAATTCCTTCTGCAAGGGATTAAATCCTTTCATGTCCTTTTTTTTTTTTAATTGCTGCCAACCATTCAAAGAATTCGTTTGTAAGTTTGTTTGGGATAATTGTACAATATGATGTTGTAAAATATCCAAAATTATAATGACATTGTAGAATAATATGTAAGGATATTCTTTGCCCTAGGCCCTGGCAATTCCATTTCAAACTGGCTGTCAATTACTTTTTGTAGCTTTATATAAACTTGGTCAGGGAGGCAAAAACACAAATTACTTTAGTTCAAGAGGCCAAATATATTGACTTTCAATTACAATCCTTATGCCTTTTGAAGGCAACTTCTCTTTGTTTCCTTCCAAAGTAATTTTCAGGCTACAGAGAGTTTCATTTAAAGATTTTTGTCACATGAAACAATTTCTCTTAAGGTTATGGTGACCACTAGTGTTTATTAGATTTAGTATTTTATTTTTATTTTATAATTTTCTAATTTTTTTTAATTTTTATTTTTTACATAGGTGTCCTTATTCCCCCATAACCCCCCACTCTCCACTTATGCCCCGCCCCCTTGTTGTCTGTGTCCATTGATTAGGTTCATATGCATGCATACAAGTCCCTTGGTTGATCTCATTATTTGTTATTTTTTTAATGATATCTATTCTAATAGGTATGACATGATATCTCATTGTGGTTTTCATTTGTATTTCCCTGATGATGTGCATCTCTTCATGTCTGTTGACCATCTGCATGTCCTCTTTGGAAAAGTGTCTATTCACATCCTCTGCCCATTTTAATTGGATTGTTTGTGTGTTTTTGGTGTTAAGTTGTATGTATTCTTGGATATTTTAGATAGTAATAACTTATCAAATATATCATTTGTGAGTATCTTCTCCCATTCAATAGGCTGTCTTTTCATTGTTGATGGTTTCAGTTTACGATTTTTTTTGGTAGTTATTTTATTATATTATAGTCCATTGGAATTATCTAATCAAATCACTGTTAAAAACTTAAGCTAATAGTTTTGATGAAACAGGAAATTTTGACATGGTCATTTCAAAACAACTCAAACTGTTGAAGCATTGTTTTCAATATCAAGTAATATTTGCAACAGAAACTATGGATCTTCATCCCATCTCTGAAACACAACCCACACGGGACTAGGAATAGGGTGAAGTTTAGAAATGTGGTGTGTCCATTGACTATATTACCAAAAAAAATTACCTATTTTTAGGAGGAAATATTATGTTCTTTCATTTTATTTTCAAAGTGAAAATTCCCCTAGAAGGAGTAATAGTCTAAGCTATTACTAACTAATAATTTACCCTTTCATATTAATGGGCTCTGATAGGAAGAGGGAAAGAAGTCTGAAGTCACTACCTAACAAGGAAAAGGGAATCAAAAAAGAATGTGAAGGAAAAGGGGCAGAGCATGAAGATCCTCAGATTTTTACTCAAAAATCTTTCCTTCATCCAACTTTTCCCAAGAGTCACCTCTTATAAGGCAGCCAGAGAGAGGAGCAGGGAGATTCAACAGTAATCAGAATCCTTAAGCCTCCCTTAAATTACTAAATTGCTTTTGAGAAACATGACTTCTCTCCTCACAGGTACATTTCTGTTTCCTTCTCTTTTTCTCCTCCCTGTTCCTCCTTTTCCCCCCCTATGCTTTGGGCCACAGGTTGGCAAACTATAAGCAAGGGCCAAACCCAACTGCCACAATTGATAGTAAATAAAGTTTTACTAGAACATTGTCAGGCCCATTTATTTATGTGTTGTCAATGGTAGCTTGCATGCTCTAATGGAAAAACTGAATAGTTGAAAAAGAGAATGTATGAATCTGAAGTTATTATTTGACTCTTTACAGGAAAAGTTTGCCGACATTTGCTCTAAACTATGGGACTCTAACTTCAACCTTCCAGGATATGGCTGAGCTTTTCTGAGCTTGAAAGATTGCTAAGCTTTCATTTGAACTTGCCAGTAAGAATAAGCTCACCACCTAAACAGGACAGAATATGGATTCTAGAAATTGAATTAAACGCAGGTTTAAGAGCAGTACTTGCTCGGAGTGATCCAAAGTAATAGTTTCAGTTTGCAACTTTTTGAGAATTTTGAAATGACCTAAAATTTTTCATTTGGGTACAACTCAAAGAGAATTACCCAAATATTTCAATTAAGGTGATGATTGCCCCAAGAGCCTATGACTCTTAGTAACTATAATGAGTAGAGTTCCTCCCCAAACGCCCTTTGTCAACCATAGTAGACATACACCCTGAGCAAGAAAGAAACCTCTTTGAGCCTCTAAGATGCTGGGTTGTCACTCAACAGAATCTAGCCCATTCTGACAAGTATATAAAAATCCACACATGTGTACACATGTAAAACTAGGGCAATTATTAATAGTATACTACTAATTCTACCGTGATAATATTTATATCATTCTGATAATGGAAATTCTGATTATTTGGTTAAAAATTTTGATATGATTATGCATATTTTAAATATGTATTTATTGATTTCAGAGAGGAAGGGAGAGGAAGAGAGAGAGAGAGGAACATCAATGATGAGAGAGAATCATTGATTGGCTGCCTCCTGCTTGCCCCCCACTGGGGATTAAGCCCACAACCAGGGCATGTGCCCTTGACCAGAATTGAACCCGGGACCCTTCAGTCTGCAGGTCAACCCTCTATCCACTGAGCCAAACCAGTGAGGGTTGATATGACTATATTGAGAGGTTGGAAGATGTGGGAGTAACCGTGATGATGGTTTAAGAGACCTAAATCATTACCTATCATAAAAAGAGCCAGCATATAATGTATAAAATTGATAAAGCAACAAATAGTATATAAAGGATATTATTTTAGCAATATGTGGAATAATACCAGAAGAAGTAGTTTAGAGGACTGAAAGCAATAGCTCTGGGTAATGGAAGTGAGTGAGAGTTGCAGCAAGGGACTGTTCTTTCTCATGTTACCTAGAACCATTTGATGTGAGCTATGTGCATGTATCACTTAGAACAAAACTAATTTTAATTGTGACTCCATGCACTTAGTTTTACTTGATATTTCTCTCCTAAAAAGAGCATAGGTTGGGTGCTCCTCTATTGGTTTTAATTTGTGCCACAGAAGGACAAGTTGTGTTTTTCCAACTCTATCCCTTGAGTCATCTCCTAGACTGCCCTGTGTTCCCAAGGCCCCGGGTTGGGGGTAGGAGGTGTATATCAAGCCTGAGCAAAGCTGTCTGGGCTCCCTTGGGAGGGCAACAGTGTCATCAGATGTGGCTCATCTAAAAAATAAATCCCAAGCCAGGGATTGCTGCTGGGGAGAAGTTAGAAGACACCCACACACTTTTCTGGATGGGTTATAATGCCTGGCAACAGCAAATACTGGTCTGAAATTATCCTGGTCCAAGAGTTCCATCTTTGTTCATAAGTTTACTCATAAATAAATATAAGGTCTGTCAAGGCAGAGTTTCAACAATACCCACTCTTTCAGTGGGCTGCATCTGCAGTGAGGTAAAATCCCAAGGTCCAAACAGCTCAAAGTAATCTGCAAGGTTGCAAGACCCCCCTCCCAGCTTCCCCCTGGGAGAGAAGAGCGATTACCCATATAAGTGAAAATAGCAAGGCTCATCAAGCCACCCCAATAAATGGCTAGAAACATTCCAACAATGGTAGATTGTCAGAATGAATGTTATTTCTTTCAGAAATTATTGGAAAAAGAAATAATAACCTCACTATGTGCTAGAAACTGTTCTAAGTGCTTTCTGTATTATCTCATGGGATTAGTATTATTCTGATCATCATTTAACAAATAAGGAAACTTATTTGAGGCATAGAGAGGTTAAATATCTTGCCCAAGGTTGCAGAACTAGTAAGCAGCAGAAGCATAATTCAAATCCAGCTATGTCACTGAACCTAGGTTCTAAAGTGAATCACTGGTAATATTTTCAGAAAAATCATTTTCCAAAATTCCACATCAAAGTTCTGCACCAGATAGAGTGGGGGCTGCTTTCAAAAATGCTGCTGCTACGCGCACTTCCACAAAGCGTGGATGTGGATGTGAAACAATCATCCCCCAGACTGCAGAGGTCTACTATTTATATGAAGCCATTTAACTTAATTACAAATAATTTAGGCTACAGATGGGAGCAAAGCAACATTAAGGATCTTGATTTTGAAGCTGTTCTAAAATAGCTTTTAAAATCTTGGAGGCAAATTGTCTTTCCAAATGGAAATGAATGTGTGATGCAGTGAAGTCTATGCTATTAACATCTTTTGCTGAACCCCCATCTAGTTCCTTTGTCATTTACACGATGTACAGTCTTTAATTTCAGCTACATGATCAAAGAGATGAAACCTGAGAAGCTCGCTATTAAAATCAATGGCTGTATTTGGCGAGAGCAGAGCGGTGACATAATGCCTGTTTCTCACCTACAACAAGGGGAGATCAGACTCTGGTTTCAGGAAGGGACTCAAGCCCAATCTCTAAAGGAGGAATGTAAAGTCTCTCTCTCTCTCTCTCTCTCTCTCTCTCTCTCTCTCTCTCTCTCTCACACACACACACACACACACACACACACACACACACACACACACACACACGATTCAGGAGAGAGGCTCAGTCTCACCCATCCCATTCCATCGTACCTGTGAGGGCTCCATTGCTGAATGCAGTGCCAGGAAACATGTTTTTAGGAATTCAGAGTATCACATTTCATAATTTGATTTAAATCAATTATCCCATCCCTCCCTGGAACAGACACAAGTTCCAAAAATACAAAATGTAAATGGAACCAGCTGCAGCAAAAGCCTTTTGCCAGGATGGATTTCAGTCAATGTAATCAGCCTCCTTTTGGAAGTACATTATTGTTGAGACCAAGAGATTGCGTGAAACACTTCCAGTGTCCTAGGAGGGACCAGAAAGGTAACCAATTATGGGAGGGGAGAAATATAAGGAGCTAATCTCCTCTGTCCTGGTCTGCTTTTGCCCCAAACTCTTAGGGAAAATTACTTCACTCCTCGGGGGGTTACAGAGAGACGGAGGATACTGGCAGCCTTCAAACACTAGCCTTAATTTATGGATATTTACTAAGCCACATAATCACCCCAAGTTATCCCATTACAGGGCTCAGCAGAGCTGAGATCTGCAGCCCTAGGTGTAAAGATCAATTGTGAAAGGTTTTTTGAGTCTGTGCAAGAGTGTGTATTAAAAAAGGCATGGGTGTACTCCACAATTATTTAGGCTCCCAACATACTGCCCCACAAATGGATCCCATGCACAGGATTTGGCATCCTTCCCTGGAAATCCTTCCCCTTAATTGATTTAAAATGATAATTCAATTAAAATAATTATTCTAATCAAACTTCCTATCTTTTTTGGCAGGTTCTGTGGGGGCCCCTGCCCTCAATGTTATTTTAGTATTTTCTTTATTTGTTTTCTCACCAGGCTGACTTTGGCTCTCTGAATCTTTGGAAAAGTTTATGTCATTTGGTAATCACTGCACCTTTCTGGAGCTTTCCACTCAAGACAGAGGGAACAAGGGTAACAAAATATCTTAGGAGACATCATACTTTGAATTTGAACCAAGTGGGGGCCAAGAAATGACTGAAGGTGGTGTATGGATGTCTCACCCATCCATTCAGCTAAAATGTAGCAGTGGCTGGCCAGCCTGGTAAAGCTGCAAGGAACAAATGGCAGTCCTATCCCTCTTATTCTTGTCTTTGATGATCTCACTTTTTATCCAGTGACTACTGCACTCTTCAAAAGGATGACAGTTGTAGCAGATCTCAGGATTTCTCATATAACTCTTGTAATTTTTTAAATATTAGCTTAACAGTTATTTCTGCTGCATAACTATATGGACAGCTGGGTAGGGCAGATCCCCTCAGGGCTATTTTAAGAATGAGGAGAAAGCAATACAGTGTGGCTGGGTAGTTGTAGCAACAACCTACAGATAACACTGAAAGGGCTGTCACTTTCCAATTGGAGAACCATACAGCCATGTGAGTAGGTAAAAAAGAAGCTACTTCTGTGTTTTAATTTTTTAGCATTAATAAAATTTGCAAGGACATTGGGTCAGCATGATTTGTACAATGGCCAATTTTTGCTTGAAACCGTGCTTGTCTGTCCTGAGGAACACTAAAGACTCCAGGTGGATTTTTGCCTGAGAGATGCCATCCTCTTGACCTGAACCCTTGATGCCTGGGAATCCAGCTGTGGCCTCTTCCACTTTTCAGCCATGCAAATGAGCGTGCAAAAAAAAGATCTGCAATGAAAGAGACAGGCTCCTTGCTGGCACTACTCTAAACTGAACGTTGGACCAGGAGTCAGGAGACTTGATTCAACAGCTCTGTCACTGATTAGCAATGTGACTTTGGAAAATCCTTTTAATCTCTCTGGGTTCCACTAGACCTTCAGAATTTAGTATGTACTCCAGCCAAAAGAGCCTCAATTTTTGATATTCCAATATTAATCCCATTTGAAAATTGTCTCTAGGAGAAAAGCTGGGCTTTGACAAGGCAACAGGCCAATCTTGGTTAGTACCTTCCTGGCAAAAATTTAAACATCTTGATCCAAGAGAACTCCTGTTTATCAGCATAAGCGTACCTTTTAAAAATAATAATAATAACTGTGATGGGGTGCAAAATATACTTTGATGGAGTGTAAATTTAGCTATTATGCAAGTGGCAAAATGCAAAGCCGGAGCGATGTCTTGAGCATCTCACCCTGCATCTACAGGCAAGGCAGGGCCTGGAAATGAAGAAGAGGAAGGAGCCGTGGCCCATGGAGCCTAAGTAGAAGCCAAGGGAAACCTACGCAAGATGGGGCCGCTGGTCCTAGGCCTCTGACTGCTTGTTTATAGTGCTCCTCTGTAAATCCTTTTCTGGGTAGAGCCCAGCTCAGGATTCACATTAAAAGCCATATGGAAAAATCGAAGGGAGAAAAGGGGGCTGTGGGAAAGGTCATTAAAACTTCATTCAAAAGGAAAGGAGGTCAGACAGAAAGTTTCTTCCAACTTCATTCTTTTCCAAATTTCTTCTATGCGGGACTACCCATTTTAAGTGAGCCATCTCTTCCAGAGGGAACCCCTTTGCACATATACACTTGCCCCATCACGACTGCATGAAAAAACTGAAATCAAATGTTATGTGCATGTATTACATATGACCCAGCCCAAACTGCAAGTCCAAGGGAACCAGTTCAAGTGCACTATTCTTTTCTTTTATTCCTTTTAAATGTAATTTCAAATGTCTAAAAAGATTAAAAATGACAACATAAAGAAAAAATCTTTTAAGAAAATAACTGAAAGAAATGGAACTAAATGATCTCCTAAAGCCTTTTCAGGCACAAAGTCTACTCAAATAATGGTTTTTACTGCAGGAAAACATTTGAACAGCTGGTCATTAAATCAGGGATGTATCACCTGGGGAAAGTGTAGAGCATACAGAGTCCTGGGTTGCCCTGCAGGTATTCTGATTCAGTTTTCTGAGGAGGAGCCCAGGAGTATGCATTTTAAATAAGAACTCAGGCTAATTCTGACTTTCAGAACCACTGCCCTGGACAGTTTCCCCTGAAGACTAACTTATTATTAGTGTTCAATACATTTACTTGTGAGTGTGGTCACCTACCAGGACTTCTCAGACTAGCTTCCAATAGAATACTGGTTTAGAGAAACAAGTAGTGGGTTACATGGCCAGAAGGCCCAGATTATAGTCTCAGCTCTGTCACCAAAGAGTTGCTCTCCTGCAGTAAAAAGAGCTAATAAATGCAGCTATTAGTTTGTGGGGTGATCAACATTATAGCAACAAAATCTGTATTTTTCTTTCCTAAACAATGCAAACTGGCAGCAGATACTATGATAATCCTGGTGTGGTGCTCTAGTTCCCTTTCTGGGCCTGGCATTGGTTCACCTGCTAGATGTTGGGAGAACATACCCAAATGGAATTCCTTAAATACTCATTCTGAGGCAAACCAAAACACTGAGCAAGGAATGAAAGAAATAAGACATGCACCCTTACCTTTCCTAAGGTTCATGTGTAACCTCACAGAATCCACTGGGTACTAGAACTCATTATTGGAACCAGGAGTCATTCTAGAATAGAGATCTGTAAAGCCCATACAGATGGACTGAGAGACAGAGCAAAGAAAAAGACCTTTAGCATGGAGGATGTCTGGGAGATCTTTGTGGGGAAGATAAGTGATGGTGACTAAGATCTTAACAAGATATAATCTTTGAGTTCATCAAAAGGAATGAGTCTTGAATTCTGGCTGTTGCTAAAAGTGGGCAGACTTCCTGAGAATGTGAGATATATTAGTCCCTCCTTAACTGGAGAGGTTCTTTTCTCTCTCCTAGTTGATCTTCCCAAACTAAGCTAATGCCAAGTGTAAACACCTATACATACATACATACATACAGCCATTCACTCATTCAATCAACCTTTCATTTGTCCTATGAAGGACTGTGCTTTTTTTCACTGGGATGAAAATAAGATGAAGCCATGGTACTGCTCTCAAAGTTCACAAGAGAACCACACAGTTCATCTGTGAGAATTTCACAGTAGCCTCAGGTGCATCCCAGTGAACTCAGATTAAGTAACCCAGGAAGGTTCCCTGTCCTTTATATTTCTCTTTTTTCCAGATTTACTCATTCTGCCCAGTGGGACAATGTTTGGAGAGGATTAGCACAGTGTTATGATTCAGGTGTGGATTTTGGAGCCCAATTGTCTGCTGGGAATCCTGGTGCTAAGTAACGCATAAATCAATGCCAGCTGTGTGATCCTGGGATCTGAACAGAACTTCTCCAGGCCTCAGTGTCTCACCTGTAAAATGGGGACAATAAGTTAAGATATGTAAAGCACGCAGAAGTGCCTATAAACTCCATGTGGGCACTATGCAGGTGTTCACAATTAAGAGGGTACCTCCTCCCACACCAGCCATCAGATGCTAGAGAGCAGGAAATTTGTAGCCCCCAATCCAATTACAGATGGGCACCCCCACAAGAGCACCTATATGCTAAACACTCAATATGTGCAATATGTGCATTCCATATGTGCATTTGTATGTGGGCTTGTCTGGGAGCGCTTCCTTTAAACAAATCTGCTTTCCTTCTGGTCTGAGGTCCATTGTCTTCAGAGACATGGAAAAAGCTGGTGAACACCCTCTATACAATAATACTCCTAGCACTTCATAACCATCTCAAGTTACCCATTAAGCTCTTCCTTTCCACATGAATCTATTCTTCAACAGTGCCACACACAGTTGCCCTCCCACCCTTTCATCAACTCCCTTCCTTGGCCCAGAACCTGCCCCAATTCTCTGTGTCTACACTGCCGAGGGGAGCTCCAAATGGGACAAGCACATCCTTTTCTCCAAAGAAACCTCTTGTTTTGGCTCAAAAAATGTTCTCAAGCATTTTCATTAAAATCCTTCTGAAAATAAGATTTCATATACTTTCTTACTATATCCTTCACCTTAACTTGATGGATTAAGAGGCCCCAGATGGAAAGGAGCTGACTGTGCTCATAAGTAAGAAAATATATGTGAGCTGATAAAGATCTTTGCCCACTATGGCATATTAGAAATAGGCGTCATTTCCTGTGTCAACTCCACTAGGTGTAAGAGTTCTGTTAAGAAATGCCCTAGCTGGTATGGCTCAGTGAATAGAGCATCAGCCTGTGGACTGAAGGGTCCCAGGTTTGATTCCAATCAAGGGCACATGCCCAGGTTGCTAGTTCAATTCCCAGTGTGGGGCAGGGAAGAGGCAGCCGATCAATGATTCTCATCATTGATGTTTTTATCTCTCTCTCTCCCTCTCCCTTCCTCTCTGAAATCAATAAAAAAAATATACTAAAAAAAAAAAAAAAGAATTCTGTTAAGAAAGATTCTGAGGTTATGTCTCAGTTCAATAAAGGTGGACTCTGATCAAATAATAGTGTGTGCCATGGGCTTAGGAGTTGGAAACAGTTTTGATATTTGCTATACCTGCCCTTGATCCTATGTCAGTCTGAGTACTAACCTGATAAATTTAAACATGGAGCCATGTATATATTCTGATTTGAAGAATATAGTAAGCTCTTCAGGCCAAATATTTTCTCAATTATTTTGATTTCTCAATAATCACTTTTAAGATTAAAATTTTTCAACAAGGTCCCAATTAACCTTAAAATATATCTCTTGGGAGGAATGACCTAAGCTATTATCAGCTTATCTATCACTACTCAATATCAGAATAACTAGCTGGTCATCTAGCAAGGGCCTAAGGGAACCCAGGGCAATACGTTTTGACTTGGAAGATAAAAGAGAAAAGAATTTGGAGTACAGTAAGTCCTTGCTTAACATCATCGGTAGGTTCTTGGAAACTGCAACTTTCAGCAAAACAACATTTGACAAAACCAATTTCATCATAGTCTAATTGATATAAACACGAGTTAAGTTCCCAAGGCATATTTCTGATCATACAAATATCACCAAACTTCTAAATAAAGACCCCAAAACACTTCTAATAGTAAACATTTAAATAAATGTGAGCTACACATACATTTGACAAAGATGAATAAAAACAAGAGAATGATTTTCTAACCTACTTTCTCTAATTCAGGTTTGCAGGTGGCAGGAACCTGTCCCAGCAGCTCAGGACCCCAGGCAGGAGCCCACCCTGGATAGGACATCTTTCCATCTTAGGGTGCTCACACCCACACCCACACTCACTCAGAGTAGGATAATTAGACACACCCGGTCATCTCAGGTGTACGTCTTTGGGATGTGGGAGGGAACCTGAGTCCTCAGAGAAAACCCACGCAGACACCAGAGAATGTGCAAACCCCACACAGACAGTGGCCCCAGCCAAGACTGATTTTTTTTTCCTCATCGTTAGAACAAAATGATGTTGAATGAAATAACGTTACTTGAGGACCTGCTGTACTTTCCCAAAATACACACACCGACAGAGTTCCACAGTATAGGCTGGACAGTCATTATGGGACATGAGGTATTGGAGAGAATAATAAATGGAGTGTCACAAAAGTGAATTGGTTTCAGCAAGACAGAGATATCGGAAAAGTACACACCATCTGTTTCACAAATTGCTCATTCCTGGACTTAGGGAATAATTCTAACTTTCCAAAGTGCATAAAAGATATGCAGGAGGCCAAAGTCATTAACCAACCAGATGAAGCAAACCAACTAAGGTCTGTGTGGCCTGCTAAAGAGAAGCCCAAGGAAGTGCAGGTATTCAGCTCAGTGTTTTGGTAAAGGGTATTGAGTGAAGGATTGCTAGTCTTTCTTCCCTTCTGGGATTTGTAGATCTTCTATTACTGTATTTCACCTGCCCTAAAGATGTTCACATATTAATAACTCTAACATTAGAATGCATTTTATTTTGTTTAATACATTTTTATTGATTTCAGAGAGGAAGTGAAAGGGAGAGAGAGAAAAACATCAATGATGAAAGAGAACAATTGATCAGCTGCCTCCTGCACACCCTCTACTGGGGATCCAGCCCGCAACCCAGGCATGTGCCCTGACCAAGAAATCAAACTGTGACTTCCTGGTTCATAGGTCAATGTTCAACCACTGAGCCACGCCAGCCATGCAGGATGCATTTTACAATCAACAGCACATCATAGTTTAATTGAGAATTTATTTTTTCTTTGTAATGGAATACAAAATAATGACATCTGTTACATTCCATGGCACCTTAGATGCAATGAAATATGCTATATTGGAAGGGGATTTCATACAGGGGAATATAAAAGAATTCCTTTTCATCACTTTTCTGGGGGTCAGGCATATCAGTACAGCCCTCTAAGCCTCTGTCTTAAACCCAACAAGAGTTTGTGGAGTCCCTAAGATTTCTAGGCACAGTGATTATGCTTGTGTGGCTACATGAAAAATCTTGTCAGAAAGGGAAAAGACAAGGTGGCCCTATTTATTTTAGTATGTCTTCAGCTATTTTCCAAGGTTTGTTCTTACTTCCATGTTGGAGGTCTCTACCACTTTGGATGAGTGCTCTCCTTCCTTAATTCCCCAAACACACCAGTTAAATGTTAAAGCTCAGGAGTTTTCTATGTGGCCCTCTGTTTCCATTGGATCAGGGAACAGCCACTGAGGAAGGAAGGAATGCTTTCAGAGTGTCACTTACACCCCAGAGGCTCTGTACCACCCACGGTCTTCCCTCCCTGCTTCTCAAATGGATCAGAGCAGAATTAAATATCAAAACTCACTCAGACACTCCCAGTTTCTCCAGGCCTTCAGTCCAGCCTTTGCCACCTGGTGAGGAATACGGCTTAGCTGAGCTCTGGGAATATAAAATAGAGTTGCTATTGGTGCCTTTTCAATCAACATCAAATCCCATGCAAAGGCAGATCACGCAGCCATGTGCCTGCCACATGTAGAATGTTACTCAGCCACCTTGGAGGTAAGGAGCCACTCCTCCGGGGGAATAATAGCCCAGACATTTGACTCAGTGATTCAAGTTGGGGGAGAGAGGAGAGATGGATCAGCAATGAATTCATGGCAGGTATTAGTGTAACTCTGGCCTCTCCTGTCTTGGCCATCCAACTATGCACGGGGAAGAAAAAGAAGGAAGGAGGACAGATAATACAGAATAAAAAGGAGAGAAGAGGGCAAGGATGTTCTTCAGAAGCACAGACAGGAGTACAAGGGGAGCACATTCGCTAAGAGTGCCACTTCTAAAAAATTTTCAAGGTACTATGTTGACATCTCTGTTGTTAAAAAAAAATTTAAGAGAAAAGACAACAATATGAAAGCAAGGAGAAGCTAAGGGAAACCTCTGCAAGAAAACCTGGAAGTAGTGAGGAAGCTTTTCTCTTTCCTATAAATAATGGCACGTGGAAGCCATGGCTCTGCTTAAGCAAAGTGGCTCAGTCAGGAGCCAGGAGATGGTGATGAGGAAGGAACTAAGCTGACACTCATCTTAGTGGACTTCAAAGCACTCATGTTCAGCCACAGAGAAAAATCAAAACTCTATTAGGTACATTAACTGGCTAACAGAAAAAGGAACATTCATAAATATGTGCTTGCCCTCCAGTGAATAGAAGAATAGAATAGATGTCTCTGTCTCTGTTTCTGTCTCTCTCTTTTGATTGGCCTGAATCAGCTGGGAAAGCCTTAAAGGAGTATAATACCTTTCTGAAATCCTACCTACCTCCCAATGTTATTTCTTTTTATTACATTTGGTCATATCTATACAGTATAAAGATACTCATTGATTTATCAAAGGAACTCCCAGGAATGAAATCATCTTCAAGCCGAGACTTCAACAGAACTGATAGATGCAGTATTTCCCTGTAGAATAGCTTACACATGCAGAGGAACCTGAATATTATTGCCCTAAATTATCTGGAATGAATTGCCCAAGTTCCCCCACTTAAGACACATGAACACGTCTCTTTCTCTGGGAATTGTGTGAGAAGCAAACACACCTTTACTTGTTTGATCTACTCCTCTGTGGTTTTAAGTAGGGAAGAACAAGTAATGTATCCTCATCAAAAAAGAATATTTTTCTTCTCAAATTGAAGAAGCTTAAGAAGAAATCCTTACCTGTGTATAGCTTCTACTGTTCCAAGCTCTCTCAACTGTTAGAGCATCGGATGCTCACAGGCATTAAAGCCCATAAATGAGAACTGTAGTTATAGTTATTGTAATGCTGCCAAGCAAACCAGCAATAGTTCTATAAACATCACATCCCAGTTGTTCATAGCCTCAAATGATCTTGCTCTCACTCCACTGTCCTGCCCTTCCTAAAGCTTTTTTCCCTTCCTGGTTAGTTCTTCCTTTTTTACATATTTTATTACTATTGTTGTACATATAAGTATTTGCATTTCTAGTGACTGAGAATTTTTATTCATAAGATGGTAAGTCTCCCCCATAACCCTTTCTTTCTTTCTTCTTTAACTCCCTTTTTTGTACTTCTATAACCCTGATCCAATGATGCCCACAAATTTCACAACAGATTTTGTTTTGTTTCCCCTTCATGGCCCCCTGCTCTTGGCCTTATCCTTTAGTACTTTTGTTTTCCTCCTTATTTGTGTAGAGTATTTACTTGCACTTCCTCGCCCTGGTTTTATTTCTGCTGTTGCAAAGATAAGTTGATTTTAGTCTCAAGTCATCAACTTCGAAATGGAAATTACTTATTTGTCCAGAGAATCATTCCAAAATGTTTCTTCTTACAAACTCATCACTCCTTTACTCATCACCCCTGCCACAGGATTTTAAAGTTGAAAAAGACTTATGAAATCTAATCCAACCATCACATTTAAAGATGAGTAAACAGTGATCTGAACTCCGACATCATCAGCTTTGGCCTTGGTCTTTGCAACATATATTGATGTCTCATCCAGTCACTTCTCTAGTCCATAACCTTGCTTTCCCCCCTGTACTTTTCCTGAAAACAATGACATGAAGGACTCTCATTCTCTTCTGTTTCTCTCATGCACCGTTTTGTAGCTGCCCCTGAGCTTTGTGTAGGGGCATCATTATCCTTTTTTGGCCTCTTGTCCCTCATCACTGGCACAGTGTTGATATAGTCATCTTCTCTGATTTATACTATTTTTCCCTGACTTAGTTCACCTTTGTTTTATAGAGATTATTTGCTTTCTATTCTGGGTTTCCTCTGTACCTTCCTATAAATGATTTATTTGAGAATCCTGCCCACTCAACTAAAGTTTAAAGGCCTCGCTTTACTTTCTTTTTTGAAACAAGGAACTGTACTTAGCCACATACCATTTACTCACCCTTCTCTCATCCCCCTCCCCCAAGTTGGTCAATAAACACTGGCAGTGACCTGCTGTCTCATGTACAAGAACATAGAAAGGCATCTGCCCCAGCCAGGAAATTAGAATTCATCCAGAGCAGGGAGGTCCCTGGATCTGTTCATTCACATTGAGCCTTAGTTCCTTCCGACTGATGTTTGTTCTTCCTTTTACAGCTCCAGCATCATTCCTTTTGGCAGAAGAGATGAATGTAAAATAGGACTGATGAAGTTTTCACTGTACTGGTCATTCATCAACAGGGCTCTGGTGCTGCCAAGCACCTGGCCAAAATGGTTTCTTTTCTTCTTATTCCATGCTTAGTTTTTTTTTTTTTTTTTTTTCATGCTTAGTTTTAAATTCTTTTCCCTCTGCTAAGCATTTTGGAAAGCCTCAGTTCACTTTGAGCTTCAGGTTTCTGGCTTTTTAAATTTTATTTTCATTTTCTTCACTTTTTTAATGCTAGACATTCTTTACTGTACATCTTTGGTTTCGGGTTTATTCTTTTGAATTTTGTACATCTTTAACAATCTAAGTTCATTAGAGAAGGACCTGTGGAGCCAATCTGGATTCTACAGTTTCTTTTCTTTCCCTCTCTCACTTAGATCTATTATTCTCAAACCATCAGAATATAGCAGAATAGAATCAGGACTAACTTAGCATCGAGTTTTTTTCACTTACTCTTAAGGTACTCATTGTAAACTTGATTCTAAAACATTATAGAAAATACAGGAAATCAAAAAGAAAAAAAGATTTAACTTATTCAAATGCTGGTCAACTAGGAATAATCATCATTGATATTTTGCAGTATATACTTGCAGGGTTTTTTTTCTCCCTGTGCATTGGCCAAAACATTGGGACATTTGTTCATCCCATTTTACTGCTTGCTAAAGCTACTTAACATTCTACTGTGCAAATCTTTCTCTGTCACTGAATATTGTTGTATAACATCATTTTTAAAAGACTATGTAATATTTCAATTTACATATATATATATATATATATATATATATATATATATATTTGCACTATTATCAGTTCAATGCCTTTTATGAGACTCAGGTTGTTTCCAACATTTGGATTTAGAAACAACTGCATAATAAACATAATTGTAGGGGAACCTTTGTGTATATCAATGATTGTTTCTTTATGACTCGTTCCCAGAAATGCAACTGCTAGGTCAAAGGGTATATGAATCAAATTTGGGAGATACAGACCAAAATCACCTTCCATCTGGGCTTTACCTTCTCTGTAAAGTTACACCAATTTACATTCTCTAGAGATGAACATGTGTACTTTCCACCATCAGAACAATAGTAGGTATTACAATTTTTTAAACTTTATCCAATTTTATAGGTGAAAAAATGATATTATTCATTGTTTTCAATTGAATGTATTTACTAGCAGGTAATGGTATTTTCAGCTTTACTGACTTTATTTTTCTGCTTTTGTGAATTATCTTCTCATATCCTTTGCACACATTCTTACTAGAGTGATTGTCTTTTACTAATATTCTAATAAAACTAGCTTATAAATATTTTATTGCTAGTTTTCACTTACTTGTAAACTTTCATTATTTTTTATGGAAAAAAAAATAGTCCTTATTGAGTAAATGAAATGTATTATTCCTTTCTTACATATAATCTACCTTTGGTAATATGCTAATAAATGTCTTCCCCATCAAAAGGTGATTTTTAAAGCATCCATATTTTCTTCTTATACTTTTATGGATTCTTTTTCTACTTAAATATTGAATTCATATGGAACTTTATTTGGTACTATATGGAGAGATCAAAGAGATGAATTTTTGCCCCAATGTTTTTCTCAAATAAGTCTTTCACATTCCTCATAAAGTTTGTGTGAACACAGCTTACATTTCTGGTTGCTATTATTAATGGAGTTGTCTTTCTCATCATATTTTATTATCACCAGTACACAGGAACTGCAATGGCTATTATGGTGTGCTGCTCAGATCCTACTTCTTGGTTTGTGCACTCACTTCCCTGGCTGCTGGGTGTTGATAGATGACAGATGGAAGCTTAGTCCCTCTCTAGAACTCAGCTTCTCTAAGCAGGAGAGAGCTGCTGCCCAAAGTCACACTCCTCCCCCGGACAGTCCATGTCCAATGGCTGAAAGGTTAGGGGCATCTTCAAGGTCTAGACCAAGCATGTCAAACTCGTGGCCCGCGGGCTGCATGCCTCTTTTATTTGGCCCATGTTAGCCTTTGAGTTTGACATGCTTCGTCTAGACTCTTTGATTCAAAGAAAGGAGATTCTCAAAAACCTTTCCTGCTCCAAAGATCCCCCTGGGAAGTAGATGTAGTTCTTGGGGCATCTGCATCTAACACCTCCCTACATTCCTGAGGGATTGATCCTAAGATCATTCACCAATAAAGTTCCAACATGTAAGGCTCCATTTCAGAGTCTATTTCCCACGGAACCAGTCCTAAAAGAGTTGTCAGGAGTGGTCTGAGAAAGGAGACTGAATGCGGTTGTAATGTAGTTTGGGAACTGGATCACCTGCTAAACAGCTGGCAATGAAGATCTCATCCCTTGTGGTAGGTGGAGCACTGAAAACTACAGGCTTGCTGCAGCAGTGCAATTGCTAAAACTTTTCACCAGTGACAACCTGGGATAGGATATCCTGGGAAGAAAATGCACTAGCAGGTGCAGTAGCTTAAGGTTTGAGAGGTTCTGAGGAAGTACTAATTATGGGACAATGGAATCTAACGGCTTGCTGAGTGGCACTGATGCATTGGAGAAAGACAAGAAAGAGCTGAGGGTAATTAATCACTAAATGAAGGCTAAGTGTGAACATCAGAGGACCTCCCTGGCAGCATGTAAAGAGGCTCTGATTCCTGATCTTCTGGGGGAGGAGGAGGTTAAGGATCAAACCCAAGACTTAATTATAAGACCAGCAAAGCTCAAGCGAAAGTTGAATTCTCAGCCCTGCTAAGTCTGCTCTGCCAAGGTCAGGGCCCTGATTGGTAAGGAGTGGGAACCAGAAATTTGAGATGTATTATTTGGGTCAATACACTTGAAAACCTTTACACTCCATATCTCCCTGACCTCTCTGGGCCTACAGAAGTGGCTCGCTGGTCCCTATTAGTCTAGAGCACCCCCTTGCTTAAAGACGACGTAGAGGCCTCTGTCCTACCAAGCAACATATATCCCCCCTCAATTCTTCCCCCACCTACCCCGCCAGATAAGAGAACAATATGTAGGGTTAAGTCACAAGGTAACCTAAATGATTATGTGCTGGGAAGAGAGAAATTATATCCCTAAGATGCTATAAGACCTAGCCAATGTGTACTGATAGGACCTGGAACATATGTATGGAACTGGACATTGAGGGAGCTGGAATAAAAGTAAGTGCAGAACATAAAGCTGGGAAAGGGAGAGTTTATCAGTGTGGGGACACTAACCTATAACACAGGATCTAAATAACTTGGTCCAGGAAATGATACTAATGCATTGCTAGGATTGCTCTTGGAAGATCAGAAAAAGAAACAGCCCATACTAAATGAAGCAGAAATGGCAAATCTGCCTTAACAGATGGTAGATGGTTTAAAAGCCCAGGGAAGTAGGCATGCTATTGTGAATATACTATGTAGAGCCAGATAGTTTACATATTGTTTATGTTCTATAGTAGGGTCCAGAGGACACCCCATTTACAAAACAACAGGTAATAATAAGGCATGGGCTGGTAACAGGGGCAATTGACTGTGGCCAGAGCAGACGAAAGGAGATGCTGTTAAAAACTGGACTCACTGGTAGCAATGAAGATGATAGAATCAATCTACGGAAGCCTGGAAGTGATATTTAACTATCAAAAGTAAGAAGGGCACATGAACACAATAAGTTTCAAAATCCAAGTAGCAGCCAAGAGAATCTGACTCATACAGAAATATGTAGATGGCATCTCTATGGGCAAAAAATGGGGGATGGGATAGCCAATAAGAGTATTGCTCAATCTAAACAACAAAAGAAATCATGGGTGGATGATCAAGGGAAGAGACCTCTAATAAAAAGGCATGATCCCTTGCCCAGTATCTGAGCTTGAGCTACTTGTCTAACTCAGAGGCCACTGACTCAAGGAGAGCTAGATACTCAGAAGGAAGGACCCTGCAACACCAAGGCACTGCATAATAATTTCCCCAGTTCTTCTCTAAAGAGACCTACAGCCACTTAGTATAGTATCATATGCTGGGGAAAGTGAAATAGACTAGCACTTCAAGGTCTACTGAACAAAGGGTCTGAGTTGATATCTGGGCACACAAATGGCCTCCCATTAGAGTGGAAGCTTATGGGACTTGCCATATCAGGGAATTTTTTTGAGATCCAGGGATGCTGATTCATGCCTCCTAAAATAAGGGACCAAGTTTTGCATCTCATGCCTCTTAATAATAATGAGGAAGTACAATGCCTGCTAGTCTATGTTCTGGAGGCAACATTTTCTATATTAAAAAATATTTCTCTTATTCCCCTGTTGCATGACATGATAGGCTACCAGTCTGGGGTAGATTCCAGAGATGGTCTTGAGACGGCAACCGGTATTCACCATCCTTCAGAAGTAAGGGCTGTAATTCATTCCAGTTACCTACCTCTTTGAAGGCTCTCTTTTATTTTTCATTAAAAACTTTTTTATACTTATTGATTTCTTTTTAAGGCTATACTTTCTTTTTATCTCTTGAGCTGAATACTTGGCTTGTTTATTTTAGTCTTTCTGATGTATTAAAACATTTGATGTTTACATTTTTTCTTTGATTACAGCTCTAGCTACCTTCCATCAGTTTTTGTGTATGGTATTCTCATTTCATGTATAAATAATTTAGAATTTTATTTTTCTGTGAACTAAAATTTAAGAGCGCTTAATTTCATTTTTAAAGTATAACTAAAAATTTCTCTTTAACCTATTTTTATAAGGTACCTTTCTCAAATGCTTATATAAATTCAATAATCTAGTATCCTTGATTTCCACAACCAAACACACTGCTACATACAAATGATTTCTTAAGTTGCATTTTCACCTTTTAGATTTTACTTATTCTAGCTAAGATTCCCTTCTCCATTCTTAAAAAACAAAACACAAACCTTCCTAGCATGTATTAGAAACCATTCTCCAACTTGCTACAGCCCAACTTCCCATTCATATTGCCAAATTCAAACCTCAAACCAAGCTGCTTTACTGGAACTGTTACCACAAGCAAAATCCCTCCTAAACAAAGTTCCAGTGTTTTCTATACTTTCCCTTTCATTCATGAATAGAATGAACAGAGCCTCTGACCCTGACCTGCTCCATTAAAACCCACCACGTTCTTCCAGCAATCCTTTTCTCCTGGTAGGCCCTCCACGCCAAATTCAATTCCTCTGTAGCTCTGAACTCCTTGCCTGCAGAAATACATATGCTATAAATAGCATCCTTTCACTGAGTTCATAATCAGGATTCCCACACTATATTGTCTATAAGTTGCTGCTTTTTGCCTCAAGAGGGAGACCCAAGAATTAAATCTAGTATGTGCCCCAAGGGTTTATTCCTGTTTTTTCCTCCCCTCTCAGTAGCTGCACAAATTCTCTTTTCTTCTGAAAACTCAGAAAAACAAGCAATGCCCCCTTATATTTTGCTTTCTCCCTCTGCCCACATTCCCTATATCCTTCCCATTTTGCACCATGCCACAGTTCTAGAACATTTTATCTTCAAAGTCCCAATATGAATGACCACTAACACTCCCATGTTGCCACAACAAACCAGATAAGAAAATCTCAGGATCCAGCTAAATTCCTGTAGTTCTGCTCTTTTAAGTCCTGCCCGCCTTAGGAAAACGAGTTAAGCCCAGCCCAGGCCCCAGCAAATAGGCAACCAACTGCCAAGACTTCAGTGTAAAGGCAACTCACCATGATGTGCCCAAGTCCAACTCCTGCAAGGTGCATTCAGAGCCAACCTGAGAGACACATTAAAATGTCAAGACCTAAAATAGAACAGTGGTTTCCAGCAAACATGTGGTAGGAGAAGCAGCTGTCTATAGTCTGGCACAAGCAAATTTGGGTCTGATTGAACTACTCTATACCCAACTTTGGTGGTGGATACATAGGTCTACAAATGTGTCGAAGTCCATAGAGTGGTTCACCAAAAATAATGAGTTTTACCATACAAAAAAATAATAACAAGGCCAGAACACAGAAGTAGAGCCAGTGTTCACATGAACTGGGTTGGAATGGGAATAAATCAGGTAATATTGGCCACCAATGGCATTCAGTATCTCTGCTTCCCTTTGCTGATCAGTGAGAATATGGTGTGTGTGAATGGTGAGTTGACTTAAACAAATAATTGTTGAATTATTCTAGAAATACCTGTATCCTCCTGCTAGTATATATGCATTTTTTTATTTGTGCCAGATTCTGCATCTTATACCCACACTGCTTTTCCAGTCACCTCCATTTCCTGATATCTTCCATTTGTACCACTGAGGTATCTCAAAGCTTTCCACTTAAATATTTGGAGGTTCTCTTGGCTAGCTTCATCTTAATATGTACTGCTCACTCACAGGCAAAGCTTATCCTATTCTTATAAGAACGAGGTGAATGAAGTATGTAGAGTAGGTATTGTGTCCATCTTACAGATGAGGAAATAGAGGCACTAAAAGACTAAGTGACTTGTTTCTAAACAAATGAGTAGCAGGGAAGTATCTGGGCTAGAATTTGTATCTCCTAACTTCTGCTCCAATTAGTTACATTAGCACTATGCTGAAATATGTAGACTTGTATTCATTCTCAATAGGCAACTTCAGAGAGAAAGCAGTAGATATCTTTGCTTCAGGTCCTACATAGTAATATGACACAGGCATACACTCATCACTGTCTCAAATTAGATATGTATATTCTGTAGTCATGTATCCTCAGGCCACCAGTGTACTCCCTTGTCAATCTCAGATGACTGTTCTTAGTTTTACCTTCTACCAGCAGTATCCCACAGTCCTGTAACTTGGAGCTTCTTTTAATCCTCAGTAGATTTTCCAAAGTAAATATTAAATGTGTAAAGTTCAATAATTCTTAGAGATGAGAAACAGTTAACAGAGTCTCTAAGAACAGCAATATTAACCAAGTTCCATGATGTTGTGCAATTGGCACAATTTAGAAGGGGAGAAATTGTTTCTAATGTTAAGAATATAAGGAGAAGGAGAAAAATCAAGCTTTGGTGTTGATCTCTCTTGTGTTTCAGCAGTATTTGATAACTACACCTCTACACAGCCCAAATGGCTTGGCAGAGCTACCTGTAAATGACATGCACTGTACTTTTGTACATATAGCAAGGATGCATAAGAGTGCGCACTTCCTGACATGTCAGGCTCATTCTGCCCCAGGATAACTTCTGGCCTCAGGGACGCATGGTACCCTGTGATAACACACATACACTTTTGTTTGTACCTGCCAAAAAATACCCACTTTCTATCAGTTCTGGAGGATACAAGCATCAGAGAAGGGGGTTCCCAGATTTGAAAGCTTCTTGGGAGAATCCATTCTAGGATAGTTCACCTGAGACACTGATCTTAAAGTCACCTACTGAGCTTCCATGAGGAGGGAACAACACAGAAAGCTTTTATTCACAAATGTTAAAAAATAAGAATCCTGACCTCTGGGAACTTATGAACAATAGAGCAAATTGAGATACAGACATGTGAAAATTACGTGTTTTGGAAGTCAAGATGAAGATAGCCTTTCCATTTGTACCCACAAGCACAAACACACATACTCACACAGGGGCTCCAGTATTTCTCCACCATGGCCCATCCTAAATACCTCTATTTATCCATGATACTTCTCAATGTCATGGTCTTTATACTACTCTATAAATTGGAGAAAATCCCATTGCCTCGAGAGTATAAATGGAAAATTCCTGGAAAAAAAAAGGACTACAATATTCTCCTTCTATACCCTCCTATTTGACCACAGCACTCTTACCTGCTGAACCCTACCTTAATCTGACATTCCTAAAACACAGTGCTCCAGACAACTACCATTAGATCTCAGTTGGCAAGAGACTAGAACTGTGCTTCCATACCTAAAGTTTAACTGCACGCATTTTGCTTTTTCTCTACTTAGCATTAATATACTGATTTAGTCATTCATTGATTCAACATATATTGAACTCCTATTATATATTGTGCACAATGGAAATAAGGAAAAAAAAAGTGAGGTCAAAAAGCTTGGGTAGGCCCTAACAGGTTTGGCTCAGTGGATAGAGCGTCAGGACTGAAAGGTCCCAGGTTCAATTCTGGTCAAGAGCATGTACCTTGGTTGCGGGCACATACCCAGTAGGAGGTGTGCAGGAGGCAGCTGATTGATGTTTCTCTCTCATCAATGTTTCTTACTCTCTATCACTCTCCCTTCCTCTCTGTAAAAAATCAATAAAATATATATATTTTTTAAAAAGCCTGGGTAGGAGGCCATATCAAGTGAAGGTGGGAATGGAGAGATAGCCATAATTTAAGAGTCAAAATACAGGTGGATCATCAGGTTTGGAGAGAAGTTGATGAGTATGGGTTTGGCCATTTTTTTGTTGGAAATTTCTTTATGATAATTAAGTAGAGACATCCATTAGGCATTTGGATAAAAAAAGAGAAAGGTATGGGTTGAATCTATAGATTAAGGAGAAGTCATCAGAGAAATTGTGTGGAATGAAAAGGTTGCCAAGACCAAAGCTAGAAGTACACCAGACTATAAGGATGAGGGCTCAGTGAGAAGGACACTAAGGAAGGTCAGGCAATTAGATGAGGAACTGAAAGAGCATGGAGCCCAGGTACCTAAAGGAGCAGAGATTTCCCTTTTTAGAAGCTGCAAGACATAAAACATTTTTCTTTCACAAATTTTCTCAATGAAACAATTCAAAATACTCATTAAAGGTACATACACCTTGAAGGAATCACTAATTTTACAAGACTCTCCTCACCTTCAAGAACCCCGAGCCTAAGTGAGGTGTGCATATTAATGGATCTGACATACAAGCATCTTATTTCTCACCAACAGTGAGTAATGACTGTGGGTTGATTACAAATTATTCAAGTTAATGGCATAAATGAACAATATACTACTTATGCATTTGCATTAAGATTGTGATCTTTTAGCCTTTAAATATGTGTGTTTCTCTATTTTAGCATGATGTGTGGTCAAAGGGAGCATTACCTTCTTGAAAGCATACACTAAAGCTTAAGTTTCCAGAATATGGTCAGGACCAAATGGAGTGCTTACTAAAGGTAGCTGAAAGCAATATAACTGGACAGACAATCTGAACTGTGGTCAAAGAAGGGGGAAAGGGTCAAAACTAAGAGCAGCGGTACCTGACAACTAGGTCAATGGGATGAAGCAAGGCTATTAAAGGATTAGAAATCAGGAAACAGGCAAACAGGTAAGGAAGCAGAATGAATACAGAATATAAGGAAGCCTGAGCAAGGGTGCAGGAAGAATGCAAAAGTGTCAGGGATGGGCTGAATGTGGGGCAGATTCCATGGCTCAGGTATACACCTGATTACCTAAAGGAGTGACAGGATTGGGTCACAGGGTTAAAACACACCAGAGTCTGCAGTTTCAGCTTCAGCACAGTCCTGATAAAAGAAGACAACTCTGTTTGACTGGCAACCAACTCCACCTGCCAGGTGGCAATATTCCATTTACTCTCTTGGGAGCCTTACATTGGCCTGTGATTGAGTCAGATTGTGACAAAGGATAGCCAGTTTCCCTTTGCCCACTAGGCAGTAATCACTGTTGAAGATGAGGTGATATATTCATAAATGTGTGATAAAATGTTAAGTGACTGGCATTTATCTACATAATTAGATAAGCAAATGAATGAAATAAACCAACACATATCAGGACAGGTGAAAATCAGGTCATTAGGAAATGTTTCTTATTAACAGGGAGGGTATGAAAAAAGGGAGGGTATGGAAGACTCTCCATGGCTTTTCTGTTCTATTTCTTTCATTTGTCTTTAATTTTTTGCCTTGCAGGTTAAAGCTGACTCCACATCTTAAGGGACCAACACAAGCCATCAAGTTAAATGATGTCCCTGATAGCTCTGTGGATCAATAGTTATATAGGCCTATTCCTCATCCGAGCTCTGTCAGGGCCCAAATTATACACTGTACATGAAAACCACCTCCTGGATTTACTGCCCCTGCACCACCCAGCCATGGCAGGTGGCTTACTGCCCTGCCTTTATTTCTTTTAGGCTTTAACTAAGTCTTTGCTACAGATTTTTCAACACTTTCAAAGTGACAGGGCCATGATTAGCCAAGTTCTCCTTCCTTCCACAGAACAGCAGTGATTCCCTTGACTTCCAAAAGTAACATTTTAATGCCCTTCTTCTCTCACAGAGGTATGAGAAATCTTCAAATCAGAGCACATACAATTGGCATCAAGATGAAAACAGTATGAGGAAGCAAAAGAGAACTTGGCCATCTGCAGTGTTTCTAATGCTCCTAGGATAACCCACTAGAATCTGGACCATCAGCATCTGTGGGAGAGTGACTGTCTCCAGTTCTACTTTGAGAATCAGGTGCTAGGTAAATCACCTCATCGCTCTACACGGTGGTTCTTCTCTCTTAAATGGGAATGATTCCACTTCCCTATGTTACTTCATGGAGAGGATAGTCACCTACATCAAATAGAGTATACATAAAAACATTTCATACTCTTGGGAGGGAGCTATCCTATAAATTCTAGGTTTTATTGTTATTTAATACTAGAGGCCTGGTGCATGAAACTCATGCCCAAGGGGTGGGGGTCCCTCAGCCTGGCCTGCACCCTCTCCAATCCAGGACCCCTTGGGGGACATCCCTCTCGCAATCCGGGACTGCTGACTCCTAACTGCTCACCTGCCTGCCTGCCTGATCACCCTTAACCACTCTGCCTGCCTGCCTGATCGCCCCTAACCACTCTGCATGCCTGATCTCCCCTAACCACTCTCCCCTGCTGACCTGATCACCCCTAACTGCTCTGCCTGCCTGCCTGATCACTCCTAACCACCTCTGCTGCGGCCCTGCCACTGTGGCTTTGTCCAGAAGGACGTCTGGAAGATGTCCAGTCTATCTGGTCTAATTAGCATATTACCCTTTTATTAGTATAGATTTCTATATCTCAGATTGATCTGCTCTCATGAATCACTTTCTACCAAAATGGATTTGAGTAATATTGAACTGTTTTTTAAGCTTTCTAATCTCCCAATTAGATCAGATGTCTAGAATTATAGCCCTCTGAGATGATGTGTGAAGCACGCTTCAAGAAATAGAAACTAACTCTTGTCTGTGATCAAGAGACAACATCACATGACTTTCTCATCAGAGTCCAGGGCAAAGAGGTTCTCTGGAGGTCAGTGTGGTAGCCAGACTAATGAGTGACCTCGCTTTCTTGAATTGTGATCTTCAAATTTGTACCAATTTGACCCATCTTTCTTATCTTCTTGTATGTGTTTTGGAAACATTTCTGTTTAGTGAATAGCAATAATATCTACTACTTTAAGTATTTTAAAAAGCAAATAAGAGACCCTATTTTCTGTTGGTCCAATGTATGGATATGGTTTCAACATACATTCTCCCCATCCCTCATGCAGATGTACTTTATTTTACATTGTAGTGCCCCATTAACTACTTGCTGACTCAGACTCTGTCTTGATAGCATTAGCTGTTTAACAATAAGTAAAAGAGATGCAGTCCTTTAATTTCAAGCATAATTCTCATTAGCCACTGTACTCTTGCATCCAAATATATCAACTCAATGTTTTCCAAACCATCCTATTCTGAGTTCCTATACCCAAACACTTCACTGTGACCTGTCATTTTTAGCTCATTTTAACCAACATTGAGTTAGCTAATTAGAAACATTTGAGTACCCTCCATTTCTAAATCTGACCCATCTATAAAACTCTGAGAAAGTGGTCAGTGCTGCTTTGTATTTCCAGGCCCAGACAACAGTTTTGTAGCCCCACATACAGGTCAGTTTCTGAACGTTTGAATTTAATCAACATTCAATTTTGCAATCTGTGCAGAAAATGCATTGCAGACTTTCACTGACTCTCCTGCCTGTAGGACAGAAGGATCCTTCCCATTGCTCCTCACAGAGAGTCAATTCAAATCATTTTCCCAGGACTTGCTGGCACTGCCTGGGGACCTAGAGGTCTGGATTGGGTCATTTGGTCACTGCTGGATGCCCCATTGAGTGAGTGTCAGCACACAGCAATGGCCCTCATCTTGTTCCTGTATTTTGTTGAATATATTCTCCTTTTTCCTCTATTTCCCTGGATTATTGTAAAACTCAAATGAAGTAATAGAATAATTACTAGCATAGAGATCTTTAGAAGTGAAGGTTTCCTTTTATATAAATGGGAGGGGAAAGCCTTAAAAATTTTAATCTTTTGTTAATAACAATAGTAAATGAATATTTTATTTAGTTGTTATATTGCTGGGCAGCAGGGTCTTCAGAAGTGCTGGCACATCCCAGATGTTAGTGGTTCTCCACTAGTCCTCTAAGTTCAAAATATTTCCATTTTCTAACCACAACCCAGCCATCAGAATAGAATCTCTTTTCATCCTTAGGATTGACTTACATTCATTGACACCCCACTCCAACTGTAGGTCATCTTTAAATTTTGTATTCTGTTTAATAGCTACATCGCTGTGCTTTTTAGTTGGCAGAAATCTCAAAGTTACCCATGCACAGTAAATGGCTTATAAAGTGATATTGGTCTTGATGTCTGATCTTAAACCCAAAGTCAGTGCTATTTAGTTTTATCCTTTAGGGATTCAGTCCACAAGCAGGATTATAATAGACCAAGCAAGTCTTCCTGAAACAGTCACTGCTTTAGGAGTATAGCCTTTAATTTGAAGGTACTTTCCCCAGCTGAAAGCTATAATAATGCTTCATTCCATCTGGCAACAAAACAAAGAGCTGTAGGATTTATAAACTGACAGATCTTCTAATAAGTGTGAGCGAGAGTTCAAATTTGCATTCTTTTATGTGACTGGGTGACACATCTCATCGCCTATCCTAACTTTGGGGCCTTTATTAATAGCCAGTTTGCACACATGCAATTGGTATGATGACCCAAATCAATCATAACCATGATGGAAAATGCTCCATAAAACATTGACACAATCTGTCATCACCCAGGTTGTATAGATATGGCCAGCTGTTCAGATAACCTACCTGAACATGCTACCTCCTAATTTCTGAAGATTGACTCAGCTAGTCTGACAAATATCCCTGACACAACAACCTGGTCAATAAAGGGAATAACTTCCCCAAATTTTAACAGGAGACAAAAGCCAAGGGTGTTTCTGGTTGGTTTAAAAGGATGCATGGAAAGGCCATGGTAGTACATGAGTTCCAAAAGAAATGAGTTTTGTGCCCATCAGACCAGGTGTGGTTTCTAGACATGGACTTTAATCCCTGTGTTCACATGTAAAGAGACATGCACTAGATTAATACACCAGCTCTCATGGGCCACCCTTTATTCACAGATAGTCCACAGATGAAAGGCAAAAACTACTGGCCCACTTTTAAGTTATGAAAGAACTACAAACCCTGAGAATTTAGTTTCTTGTTCTCTCCTCTTCTTTGGACCAGAGTAATGCTACAATCTTAGATGAGTAAATCTGCTTTAAAAATGCTTATTTTCATTTAAGCAGGTGATATTAGGGTCTAGATTTGGGGTATACTTGCTAACCAGCAGAGCATATTAGCAAGTCCATTTGGTTGCATATCTATGTAACAATTGAAGTTAACCATTTGGTTTCCATTTGACTGGCTCCTGTACTGATTTTCAGTTGGCTCTGAATTCAGGTAAGGAAAAGAGGGGTGAGTTCCTTCAAGTCACACAATGTTCTTTTGGTTGCCATAGGACTGATTTAACAAACTCACCCAACCTTTCACTGGCTTGGAAAAATATACTCATATAACAGTTAAATTTAGCAGTTGAGTGGCCATCCTCCAAGGAGTAAATCAAGGGCCTGACTCCTTCCATGCTCAGGTTCTGTTATCTTCCACATGTGATTTCCAAAGCCACCATAAAAGTCAATGTCCTTCTAGCAAGTCAGAGGAGAAGAGAGCTTGGAAGATGCACGCAGGAGTATTTTAAGAGCCAGGCTTGGAAGTGGTGTATTACACTTCTCTTCACATTCCTCTGGCTAGATAGAACACAGTTACATGGGCACAAAAGAAAGGCTGGGAGATGTATTTGAAATGTATGCTCAGTAAGAAAAGGAAATGGATTTGGTGAGCATCTAGCTGTCTGCTACAGTGGCAGTATTGGAAAAACAAAAGGCAACTGATTAGATATCTGCCATAGCAAGATAGTTACATTTGGATGGAGATGCCTCCAGAATAAAGAATGTGAGCATTTTTTTATTTTCTATCTACACTGTTAGTAGACAACCAATCAAATGGTACAAAGACATGCTAAAGGCAAACCTTGGGACTCGCACAGTCTACCACAATTACGCACTTTGAGTCCAGTAACTACTTCTGTGCCATGACACCAGCGCTGAGTATGCACAAGATCCTGGCACCCCTGCCTTCTTCCTAGATGCCAGCTTTTTCCCACCTTGCACTCCCCTTCCCATCCCAATCTTGCCCAGCTCTTGACTTTTGCTTCATTCCTGTCCATGGTGTTATCCCTAGACATCCCCTTGGCTCTGACCCTTATTTTGTTCTTTTGCTCACAAGGCATTCACTCCTCAAACTGAGGTTTCTGGCCAATGAAGCTGACAACTCAGCCCATTTCTGGTCTGAATCAATTAGCCCAGACTCAGCACCAGCCCACAAAACTACAGAGGTTTTCCCACCTTCTACAGAAGAAATAGGACATGAATGCTTTAGGAAAATAGGTTGTTCATGACTTACAAAATTCCCCACCCAGCCAGATTTTAAACTTTAGCTTCCAGAAAGCATTCTACCTACATTATCTGATTTCAATCTGATCCAAACTTATAATAATCCAAAGATGTTGGTACCACTGTCATCCCCATTTTGTTCTATTTTTAGATGATTTTATTGATTTGAGAGAGAGAGGATGGGAGAGGGAGAGAGATAGAAACATCAATGATGAGAGAAGCATCTATTGGCTGCCTCCTGCATGTCCCCTACCGAGGATCCAACTTGCATCCAGGGCATATGCTCTCACCAAGAATCGAACTGGCAACCTCTTGGTCAACCAACTGAGCCACAATGGCCAGGCTGACATCTCCGTTTTAACAATGAGGGAAATAAGACTAGTAAAGCACGATATCTTAGGAACATCATGCTGAAGGACTTCTTTTGAACCCAGTTATTCCTGACTCCTAAGTCTAAGCTCTGGGAAAAAGCACTGTGTATACTTAGCAGTGATCAGGGTTTAAATGAGATAGAGGGTATACCTCTGGTTTAATGGTAGGTTTCTGAGTGAAAGCTATGGATGTTGATCTGGTCTTGAGCTGTACAAGTGTCTCCCCAAAGAGATAACTATTAAAGAGCAGTATTATAGGCTAGTCCATTGACAAGGAATCCCAGACCACAATCATAGTTCAAGTGGTTCTGATTGGCTTTCCTGTCCTTAACCTTTTGGGGGATATGTTTGTTACCTCTTGGTCCAAATTATAACATATTTTCTGTTTATCAATCATGACTTGACTTTTCTGATAATGTGAGGAAATTTTCTCAGCCCCAAATGTCTGCCAATGATTCATGAATGACAGGTAAGCACATTAGCAAGCTATATTTAACACAATTTAAAATTTCATTGTCTTTCCGTAAAAGGCAGCTGTTTCCAGATGTCATGAATCAACTTTTATGTCTGACTGACTGGTGTTTGCAGGAAACATTTTGCAATACCATCACGTGTTATTGGGAGCTTCTAGAACTAGATTATTTGCAAGTAGAACCTGTTGCTTTCTAGTGACTTACTATTTGTATTGCTTCAATAAACTCACGTTCAGATCAGTTCTGAACATGAGGTTATTGAAGCAATAGGCTGACAATTCATGGTCCATTTGCCCCCCTTGCTTCTCACACCACAATGCTGTGGCACTAGGTATCAGGAACCTTGCAAATACTTGCCAACAATTCAATCACACGTCGTATTCATGTCGTATTTGAGGAATACACTCTGTCAAGCCCCAGAACATTTTATTTGGTTTTTCTGGAATTACTTATCATAATTTTTAAATCCTGAATTTCCTTCTACTCTTGTAGTGTTTTGAGTACTGAATTAATTTTTGTGTACATTTGTCAATTATTCCCATCAACTTATTTTCACGTAAGTCATTCAATGTAAGATACTAATTAGCTGAGCAATTTTATTGTTTAGTCTGTCAGATCCATGGTTATTTTTATACCACATAAGTCTTCCCAGGTCTTTAGTGGCTTTCCCAAATTTCTGTCCCTCTGTTTTATTACATTTCACCCTTTATTGCTGTGATGTGGATTAATTCAAGTATTTTTTTCCTACTGCTGTAACAATCCAATAGTAAATGCTTTATGCATTTATTTTAGACCTGATATGTTATTTGGCTATTGAGGAAATGCATGATGGTCTAATTATTGTATAATAGAAAATTTGGAAAGTGTGATTGATGTCTTTCATTAGGTCAGAGTATAAAAGAAATACAAATCTAAAATGAATGTTATTATTGTAAATAATCTTTGGGGGCCATGGTTTTCAAAAACTATCAGAATTCAGTTCAATATTTATTCCTTTCCTTTTTTCAGTGCTCTCTATACTTATCCAAATTTCCATTCAGTTCACCCAGAACTGAATTCTCACATATGCTGGTATGTTCATTTCTGATTCAATAATTAGGCATCTCTTCACCATGTATTTCAGATTTACCACATTTTACTCAGCTTGGCTGACAATTCAAGATATTTGGTAATAAGATGTGGCTACCTTGTAGGTCTCTGCACCTCAATTCTCAATAAAGAGGTCTCCAATAACTGTGCATTTACTGGATCTTCCTTTAATGTCTGCTCAGCAATCCGGCTCGAGTGGATGAGTGATTCTGTAGGCCATTACACTTCGGATGGTCACAGCTCGCTAGGCTTGGGTGCACCTTCAATCTCTGGTTCTAGATCATCAGGCCTAGCCAGCCACTTGTAACTATTTCCAGTGTGTAAGGCCATTCCTGAGTGAAAAGACCATCAGTCTCTCCAGGGACTCACCTCTAATTCTCCTTTCCCTGACAGAGTGAGTATTCTGGCCCCACAATGAGCTACTAAAACCCATGATCAGCAACTAAAACCTTTACGGGGTATCAGAGCCCATGAAGTAACTGTGACACAGCTTGCCTCTCACGCACAAGGACACTGAGCGGGATTTTGAGAGGCTTATAATTAGTATAATTACTTTATTTTTATTGCTGAGGTTAACAACATGGGCAATGCCCAAGCACATTATCATCATCAATTGATGAGTTGGAATTTTAAAAATCTGATTATATGACGTGTGTTCAGCCATATCACCCTCGGCATTGCTCTTGGGGAATAACTAATACCTTGTTCCTTAAGATGCTTAAATAATTTTGCCCATGATGCTGTGCCAGGTGTGAGCAAATCTAAAGAAATGAGCTCCCTGAATATTCTGTCGTGAGGGTGTGTTTGTGCCAGCATGACTGCCATGTTACAAAGGCATCCAAGAGAGCAGGAAGCTTGTCATTCAGCTGATCAGGAATATGCCAGCAAGGTTCAAATTTCTTTGTGACACAATCAGCTACTCCCCAGAGAAAACTGACAAATGCTTCTCACCTTGACAAAATTTTGATAAACATTTTTGGTTGTCACACTTGGGGGCTGAGGGAAGTATGCTACTGGCATCAAGTGGATAGAGGCCGGGATGCTGTTAAACCTCCTATAATGCAGAGCATAGCTCCCACCCCGCAAAGGAGAACTGTTTGGCTCAAAATGTCAATAGAGGCAAGGTTGAGAAAACCTGGGTGAGACCAAAGACATAGACTTTACATGATAAAGTGCATAGGAGTATCCAAAAATAATAAGCTTAAATAGTTGGCTCATTCAAAACAATTCAAAAGGACAATAAAAGTTTCAAAACAGTAAGCTTCATTAGTTGAAGTATCTAAAAACTTAAAAGATCTCAGCTTGCCTTTTAAAAGTTAAACATTTTAGGCATGCTGAAAACTCCCTGAAATTAGGACTTGACAAGATTCAAATGAACAATCCACTTTTATCTCAGTACTGAAGGCTCTTTCTCTCAAAGAAAGATAGGATGATGAATCACTTCCACCCTCACTCTAGGTATCCCACACTATACCAGGAATCCCTCATGAAATCATGCTGTGTGTGAAATAGCCAACAGGCAGAATTTTTTAAAAGGTGATCATGACCCAAGGTTATAAAACACAATCCCTACTCAGGACAATCAAAAGTTAGAGGCCAATCTTGTATTGCAAATTGACATATGGTTTAATTCATATTAAAATACGTTATCGCGGCCTAAATTCTAACTCTTCCCAAAATTATTCCCTTCCTTGTGCACTGTAGCTCAAATAAATAAAATAAAATTAAGGTTAATTCTTGACCATTTAAAATATAATCTTACTTGCAGAGGTAGATTTTTAATTATTCAGATCTTAGCATTAGGTCGTTTTAAAACTGTGCTAGATTTCTTACCTCTATTTCCAATAATCAAGGGGAAGATAAAGAGATGAAGCTATCCAAACAGGCCCCTCAATCATCTGATTTTCAAAAATTAAGGCATTTGTTCTAGGGGGGCTCATGAACCCCAGTATCCTGGTGTCAGCTAGCCACACCACCCTGGGAGTGGTCCAGAAACTATTCGCACAGAACATTTGTCCTTTATTAGCACCCTGGGTTTGGCCCCAAACCCCAAGGTGGATCTCAAGCCCTGGTGAGCTCTGCTGCCTGCCAGAAATCTCCTTGGCTAGATTAGGCAGGCTGAAGTAGCTTTCTTCCCCACTGAATCTTACCCTAATTTCCACTTAGCTATTTTTTTCCCAATTTATTTTTATTGTTGGAAGTATTACAGTTGTCTCCTTCCCCACTCCCCCCACCCATTGACCTTGTCCACCCCACCCCCACCCCACCCTTGGACTTTCACCACACTACTGTCTGTGTCTATGGGTTATGCATATATGCATATAAGTTCCAACCCCAACCTTCACCTTCCCTCTGAGATTTGTCATTCTATTCCATGCTTCTCTGTCTCTGGATCTATTTTGTTCATCAGTTTATTCTGTTCATTAGATTCCACATGAGTGAGATCTTGTGATACTTGTCTTTCTCTGACTAGCTTATTTTACTTAGCATAATACTCTCCAGGTCCCTCCATGCTGTCTCAAGGGGTAAGAGATCCTACTTTTTTACAGCTGCATAATGTTCCATGGTATAAATGTACCACAGCTTTTTTATCCACAGATCTTAGCTATTGTAAATAGTGCTGATAGGGGTGCATATATTCTTTCTGATTTGTGTTCCATTTAGCTTTTTAAAGGAAGTCGGAAGAGGGGCATCTTTTTCACAGTGGAAAGTGGGCACCTTTGAACCCTGGTCTTCTAAAGGACTGAGCATGAAAGAAAAGGCTATACAGGGAGAAAGAGACAGACAGACAGACCCTAAAAGGCCTTCTTCTAAGCATAAAGAGTCTTCACACAGCCCTGCCTCATCTCCCTAGACCCTAGTATCCAGAAAGACTAATGGGGTAGTTGCCATGAAGCAGGTTTATTTACTCCATTCCAGATAAGGCTCTACCTCTTAGAAAATGAAACCTAGTGAATGCCCTCAAGCCTCACCAATCCATGCACAGCTGAACTCCTCCTCCTCATTGGAGGTGGATCCAAGTAAGGTGGGGGGACTGTAACCTCTCTTAAGCACCATCAACTGAAATGATTAACAGGGTTTCAATGGAAGTATAGGACTGAGGAATCAAGTGATTCTAGGTTTGTGGGCTTTAAGAGCAAATAAGCCAAATGGAGAAGTAGCAGAACCAGGAGGCAACATGAAAGTTCTGAGCAGCAGGAAAATGGGACCAAGGGGTCAGAAAGGAGCATTGGACGTGGCTGTGAGAGAGTCAAAGACAAATAAGTTTTTTCAGGATCTTGCTTAGACCAACCTAATGTCTGAAGGTCTTTTCCCATTGATGGCTTAGTCACCAAGGTAGAGCTGCTGTGCAGGGATGACTCCTAACCCAACCAGATTTCTTACAGACATGTCCACCCACATCCAGAACTTCTTACCCAAGCACCAAGAGTTTTCAATTTGCCACTTGGGCAAATTTAAATTGTGGCATTGTATATTGTAGCTCCAGTTTAAGTCACCTGATGGAAGATTCTGAACTGTGTATCAGAGATAGATGAGTTATTGACATAACCCAAAAGACAGCCACCAATGTAGATTTATAGCTAAAGCTTCAGGAAGTAAGATTGACTGCAGCAAAAGGTAGGTATTTTGAACAGGTTGAGTTTCTGGAAACATTCAGAACAATTATTTGGGATTAACTATCCAATTATGTAGACCCCGCTTCAACATGATGTGCAGGTTTACAGTTGAGAGGACATCCATGCTTGCTTAATATTTTGGATTGGGTGGTGGAAGGACCACAGTGTGTGTGCAGCTGTTCTTATTTACCAAAAATTTATTTCCAGCTACTTTTGTTTGGTCCCAGAGTTGTGAAGAAGCCTGTTGTTGGGCTGATTTGAGATTCATGAGTATTCTGCTTAAGAGGGCAGGGAATATGAAATGGCCTCAGAGAAACTGGCAGAAAAGTGAAAAACAAGGGGCTTAGAAAAATTTACCTAAAATATACACAGAAAATACTCTATCCATTTTTATTGTTGAGGGTTTTGCCTTGCATGAGCTTAATTGAGCCAATGTACCATCCCGGTATGTCCTTGGGAGAGAAAGTCATAGAGGGAAGGTCAGCCAAGATTAAATCAGAACTTGCAGAATTATTGCATTCAGCCTGGAAAGAGTTAATTTTAAGTGCTTTAGGTAAAAGAGCTTGCTAAGAACAGTAGTTGGAGAAGACATTCAAAAGTAAATTTGCCCTTGGTATAAGGACACAAATGTAAGGCTGGCTACTACTCAATAGTAAAGTAACTTCCGCTCTTTTCCTCATTCTTTCAAATTGGGGTCAGTCCTAGGGATGTGTCACAGCTCTAAAGATATACATTTCTGGCACCAATTGAATGGGGCACCTTGCTGGCAAGTCATGAAAGGAACTGGCCACCCAACAGAGCTTGTCTCTGGGTTTCAGAACCTGCCTTTATCCTTCTGGCACTCCTCCCACCACTAGTTTCTGTCTTATCCTAGTTAACCTCTCCTCTTCCTCTTTTATCCTTTGTATGTCCTGGGCTCTTCCCTGTGGGGCTGATTTGACAACAGCAGCCAAGCTTTAACTTCTTAATTTGTTTCACTTGGAGTTTACCATTATAAATATTTCAGGAGTTTCATCTCACCTTATAATTCTGATTAAATGGCCCCTGCTTTAATAACAAAGATGTGTTGGATTCTTTATGTCTATAATGGGCCCAGAACTCCATAGAGGGAGGTTTTATATTTAAGACAACAAAAATAACTCTCATTACAATTAATAAAAGAAAAATGAGGCTCCCCCATGTCAAATCTCTATAAGTCTCTAGTATATTAAACATTCAGGAAAGAGATGTGCTGAAGACTCAGCCTGTTATGACCCCATAGTTAATGGGGCTGGGAAGCAGATGACACCAGGTGAGGTTCAGAGCTGCCAGTTGCCACAGCAACTTAAAATACCTCCTGCAGCACTCTTATTCCTATGTAAAAAAACCACATACTCAAAGCAGAGAGGTGACAAAGGTCTCATCAGCTTCCCTCTGACAACTACACTCCAACTCACTGACCTTCCCCTCCATTAGGTGGACAGTTTGTGGAGTCTCTTCTAAGATATTCATTATCTTATTTAACCATAGGCTTGCTTTAATATGGGGCATTTTTTCCAAACAACAATGTGACTTTGAAATGAGGTAGACCATGGTTTGACTCTAGCCTCTCTCTTTGTGCTAATTCAGTGATTCTTGCCAAGCTGCTTCAATTCTTTAAACCTCAGCATCCACTCTTAGAAATTAGGATTGTGTGTTAGTCAGACTTACTGGATAACAAATAATATAAAAAACTCAGTGTCTTAAATAACATTGGCTCTCTTGCTCACAGTTCTACCAGTAGTTGTATGCTGGGGTCATCAGGGCTTGGCTCTAGGCTGTGGGTTGGGTACACATGTTTTCTTATTCTCCTTGGACCAGCGGCAACCCAGAGAATGTCCTTCTCATGTCAAGCCACAGGAATACAAAGGGGCAAGTCAAACCACTCCAGCACATCTAAAGATCCTGCTCAAGTCACGTCTGCTAAGATCTCCTTGGGCAAAGCAGTCACAGAAACTAATCTAAAGTCAAGTAGGAGGGAAGTACACTGTATCACCCCTCCTCCCATGAAGTCTTTGTAAAGCCTCAGAGGGGGTGAGGAATTGAGAGCCAATCTTCCACAACTGAAATAACTATCACACAGAGGAGTTGTAAAGATTAAGTGAGATTAAAAAAATACATAAAGCCCAGGACAGAGTATGTGCTAAATAAATGATAGCTATTACTGCTGGTTAACAAATAGTGTTTCTGATATCTATGCCTAGCTACACAAAAGTTCCAAAATGAGACCAACTGTTAGACATCACTTGTTACTCTCTAATGAATTTTATTAACTGTAATTACTAAAACCTAGCCCCAGGCTTGTGCTCCCTGTTGCTGTGAGACTCTGATGATGCAATTAAGTCAGGACAATCTACCAAAAGGTTTATACAAAGAGGCTGAAGACATTTGTCCTTGGAACTGCAGGCTCCCTGTTCTGAGCAGCTTCCTCCAACTGTTCTGGCCTTATTTGACACCACAAAGAAGGTCTCCAAACACTCGGTCCTTGCCTTCATTAGAAACCATTAGTACCTCTGAAAAACGGATGCTCCCTTCTCCCTGTATCCACATAGGGTCATGGAAGAGCAGGTATGGTGGTATAGTGGCTAATTTCTGTCTAGTCTTTTCTCATACAAATCTGTCTCTGTCTCCACTTCCTGTAAGAAAAAGCCTTTCAATATAGAGGAGGGGATAATCTTAGGTCTCCAGAATCCACAACCCCTCCCTCCTACCCCATTTTACATACATACTCCTCTACTTTCCACCCATCCTTCACAGGGAAGTTCAACCGAAATTACCTAAAATATAGGGACAAGTTGAGTTAGCAGGGACCTGAGAGGTTTCAGAACATCTCACAGCACTCTAGAAATCCTTAGTCTTTGGGCCTGAAATGACATTCGTGGGTTGAAATGGCCACTCTATCACCCCTTTGGTACACCCAAGTCATACTATTTAGACTCTGTAGGACTCCTTTTTACCAATTATAAAATGGGACTTAAAATACCTGCCTTGAAATATCACTAAATGGGATCAGATGAGATAGTTACTACTGAGAAAAGATTTACTGAGTGCTTATTATGTGTGCCAGATCCTAAGGATGAAAGCCTTGACCACTTCCCTACAAAGTTTACAAGATAGTCCTAGGAGCATAGTTAACCATTACTATTATTATCACTTTCATTTACCTAGTAGCAATATGCGAGTATCTTAACAAGTGGCACCATACTACAACCCTTATACAGAAAGGACAAGCAGTCTTAGAACTGTAGCAGGTGCTGCAGGCCACCTACTATGCCGGGATCATGGGGAGTAATGGCTGGGTGGCCTGGGAGTGATCATCAGGGAGGCTGTGGCAGCTTGGCCACACAGGAAACTAAGGCAGCAACTACTTGCCACCCAGTAAAAGTGTTGTGACATTTTAACAACTGGTATGGCATTATCAGCGATATTATTATACTTTAAGTGATAAATGTACATACCTTATATTTTTGATAGTTCTTTTTTCTACCTAAATGTTACAATAAAGGAATAACGTTCTCTTATATATGTTGCTTTTTCTGACCAATGATGCAAGGAAAATTTACCCTAAGTGAAGCTGATATTCCAGTTCCAATTCTGAAATGTTCTTGTGAGGAGCCATTCTGCCACAGGATCACAGATCTTTCCCCAACCAACACACACAGGCCCAAAGCAGACTCAAATGACTCCAAAGTCAAGACTAAAGGAAGCATCACTGTGTCACGTGTGCTTAGGCAGTGTGTTTGGATGCTCCACCCTCCTGGAGGCTTCCTGTCCCATGAGGACTCCCTTTCTCAGAGATGTCTGAAGTCCCTCTAAAGTCCTCAAGCTGATAAGTGACAAAAAGTGGCAAGGAGGGTCAGTTTCAGTAAAGAGGAAACAAGTATAGAACTATTAAAGAACAGAGGAAGGACCCTCCATGATGTTCATCCAACCACAGTAAAACAATGCCTGGGGATAGCGCCAACCTTCTGCCAGTATCATGCGTTCATTTGGCAGCACTTACCCCTTCCCCAAAATACTGATGATTAAGGTAAACGAAGTAACATATATCAGAAAATGAAAAATGTTCCAGTAAATGAAAGAGTGAAGAATCAGAAAATTGCTATGCATGGTGGAGAGGATTCTTATAAGAATCACAGCAAGTGATGGCACATTCTTACTTCATTAGGGTTTAGGATCATGGTAATTCAGAGCTTACAGAAAGCATCTGGTCCATTTAATCTGGAAAACTAAAGACTAATGAGGTTAAATGCCCTATACTAACTGAGGACTCCTGATCCTCAAACCAGGAGCTGGTTACATCATGCTAACATTTCTTTCTTCCAACTGCAGAAAACAAATGCACACGCGCACACACACACACACAAGAAAGACTCTGAGGAGTAATCAACACACCAGGAGACAGGCATTCTTGGAAAAGATTTGTGAAAAAAGTATTCTCCAAAGAATATATAAACACCGACATTTCAGATTATTATTCTAGTTGCCAAGACAACAAAAGAACAAAATCAGAGAAAGAAATAACCAAGAAATATTCTCCCAAGTAAAACATCCAAACCACATTGAGACTAAGGATGAGGCACCTCTCACCTTGGGACTGTTGGCCCAAAAAAGACACCTCTGATCACAGAAAGCTGGGATGCCCACAACCATGAAAGTACTACAAAGCAAAAATATTACCATTAGTATGCTGCTGACCAGAGTGGTCTGCTAATTCCATTCACATGTGCCCAGAAGATTTGTGTAGAAGGAAGCAATCCAAAGGCCATCTGCAGAGTTCATTTTAATAGCACTGAGGTTTGTGTGCATGTCTAATCATGGGATCAGCAAATTACATGCCTGGTGCATGAACCATATGACCTTTCTGCAATTGTGGAACAATTGAGTGCATTTGGGAGAAAACCTAAGAGTGGAAAACTCACCGAGCAGAAGGCCAGGTTGTAAAGCTACTGCACAGGGCAGATGAGAAGCAGTGATGAGCAACGCGTTTTTGAGCATCTCCTAAGCCTGGGGCACTGAACTGGGCACTGGAAGAGAATTAATTTCCCCCCAAAGTCACTATAGAGGAAACATTATCTCCTTTAATAAACGGGCAGCCCTCCAAGGAGACTCTAGATGCTTGGCATCAAAGGCAGACTGGAGATTACAAAAAGGAAGTGGGTCTGGAAAGAATCTCCTTCCACCCATCTACCTGGCTGTGCCCCCTCCAGGCTCTCAGAACTCATGAAATCATAATACCTTGAGGCCCTTGAACATTCAAAGGTCCTAGTAATAGACTAATACAAATTACTTAAACTGACAAAGCATTAACAGGGTCACTGATGGTGAATTAGAAAAGGAAGAGCTAACAGTTACACATCATCCTGCTCCCTCCTTTGCCTGGTCCTGGTTTCCACACCTCTCCCCAATACATCATCATCTCCACACATGAACACACATACATGCATACACATGCACACAGAAAGTACCAGTATGTAGTAATACGAAGGCCCGGGCAAGACTAAGTTCTATAAGTCTGATAATAGTCTATTTTGAGAAATGTTAGAAATGTCAGGAAATGAGAAGACTATACTGTTGGAGAAGCCTCTGGCATAAATTACAGAAGCGCTAAGAAATCCTTTCTCCAAGAGAATATTCTGGAACTTAAAAAAGACCTCAATATACAAACATTGTCAGCAATACAGAAGACTTTCCTCCTCTTTCTAGTACTTCCCAACAATATACCCCTGAGGACTAATTTGGGGACATCTACCAAGCCAGATTTGGGGAAAGTCTGAGTTCCTCAAAAACACAAGCTGTATTTCTGTCATCTTTGGACATCAATGCCCAGCACTTAAGAGGTCTACTTAGATGCCTATTATTGAAATGGTCTACCCACTCTATATGTCCACCCTACAAAAAGGTATTCACTTCCCCAGTACACACTTCTGCCTCTTACCTGAGATTAGGCAGAACTCAGTAGACCATCACTATTATCATTTACATTAATCTGGTGGAAATGTGTGAGATATTTAATAAGTAGCATAGGACAAGATCCCATTTAGGAAGAAATAGCTTCCTTAGAGCTGCAGTAGGGTGCTGCTGGATGTTACCTCCTATGCCAGTACCATCCACCCATCATTTCAAAAGATACATATATACCAGGCACAGTTATTGGCACTAGGATATATCCCACTGTGTTCTTCATGGAATAGTCATCCAGCCAGTCCAAATTTTGAACCAATCAGTAAATAAACACTTATTCAAAGAGTGCTTGTCATGTGCTAGGGTATGTCCTAGGCATTTTTAGGGAAATTATGTAATAAATGCTGACCATACAATCAAGAACCTACCCATTTAGTGGAGCAGCTGAGACCACACATAGCAAAGGAAAGCTGGGCAAACAGCAGAATGAAGAGGTCCAAAGTGAGAGGAAGTCACTGAATATTTTAGTGTGCAGAGGAGGGAATCTGCTGTTCAGCCTGCTTGGGCCTGTTAGATCTGGGGCTTGGTTGGAGATGGCTCTCTGAAGACACAGAGACTTAGAGTTCTAAACAGAAATGTGAAAAGGAAAAAGAGAAACTAACACTGATTGGTCATGGCAATGGGACTTCACAGCCCTTATTCCATGAGTGTCTCTCAACAGCTCTTTCTCATGAACTTTTGTCATTTTCTTAGGCTGCTCAACATCGAAGCCTCTCCCCTTCTGAGAAAGCCTTCACTGTCTTGCCCAATAGAATAACAGATCCCAAGCAAGGCTTAAATGTGGAGCTAGTGGCACCAAGAAGAATGGACCTGAGAGCCAAGCAGTGTCGGACAGTTGGGGTGTCTTAACGTAGTGCATGGAGAGTGGCAGCATTCTAACTGGGCTGTTCCTTCAGCTGTGCCTTAGCTGAGGTTCTGACTGCTGAGCTTCCCTTGGTCTTTGCCCATTTTGCAGTCCTGGTTCCTTAGCCTTCTCCTCAGTTCTACAAGTTATCTGATATCCTTCCAATGAATTAAGTTAACTGCCATTATTTTATGCTGTTTACTACAGAGAACTCTTGACTAATACACCTGTGATATAGGCATCATTCACTGTATTTTACCGATAAAGAAACCAAGGCTCTGGGAAGCTAAGTACACAGCCAATTAGTGATAGAGGTGGGGTTTAAACTCAGGTCTTCTGACTTCAAACTTAGGGATGTTGCCTCTAATTGGTGTGTTAATCAAGACACCTCTGGTTGCAAGTGACAGAAAAAAATACCAAGTGAAACTGGCTTAAGCAAAAAGAATATGTATTAGCTGAATCGTTGAGATGTAGAAAGCATGCCTGGCTCTATTCCCCAAAGGATGTCGAGTCTATCCATTGCTGGTACCGGCTCTCACCTATCTGGACTTCACTCCTAGGAATGTCTTCCATAGTGGTGGCCTTCTTAAGGCTTGTAGTCTCATAACCAGAAACCAGTAGAAAAGGAATTATTTTCCTCAAATGACTGAATGAAATTCTTGGGTTTGATTCTCACTGAATTATTTCAGTGGCCAGGGATGGTATATATTCCTGGCCAAGTCTGATTCACATGTGCCCCAAACTCTGTAGTAGAGTCAAAATCACTCAAACTTTATAGGCTGACATCAGTGGAATGATAGTTCCCAAGGAGAATCATGGTACTTTAACAGAAAAAAGGTGAATAGATGCTAGGTGGCAAAACTACAGATGTTCACTGGTTTCTACTGCCTCTACAGTATGGGTGGCACTCATCTTTTCAGCCTTTTGCCATACTGCAGTAAAATCTTTCCCTCAAAAGTTAATCCTGCAACCAACCTACCAACTACAAGTTCTCTCTTCATACCAACCAAACGTTTCTTCCAAATTCTTTTATACACATTACACATGCTAGAATATTAAGTTACCCCTTCCATGGCCTTTGCATTTTAAACCAAAGCAGCAAACACCTCTGTAGGCCATCCTGAAAGCTGTACTAGTATGTTTAGAGAGGAAATTCAGAAAGTATGGAGAATTAATTGGCTCATTCATCATGGTTTTACCAGTCCCCTTAAATCCTATCACAGAGGTAGCCAAACAGTAGGGACTGGGTGCTATGGTCCAAGAGCAGAGGTTAAGGGCCAGCATATGTCCAAGAGAGAGCACCAGGGGTCAAAATGCTAAGGAAAATTATGTTCAAGCAGTATACAGAGAAAGAAAGCCCTGAGGTGGGCATTTAGAGCTGGAACTTGCAGTCAAGGGATTAGAAAACCATGGAACACAAGAGCAAGGAACAGTGAGAGGGACTGAATATGGTTGATGTTGAAGATGGCAGGCAGTTGAAAACGTTGTACAGTAGGGTGGTCTGGCTCTGCATAAAGAACCATGGGAGGCCGGCCAGCTTTACGACCCTGCCCAGTTTACTCCTTGGGTCTAGATTTTTTCCTGTCTGCCCTGACTCTAAAGTTTGTGCTAGAACTGAGCCTGTACCTAGCAACTGATCTTTACTTGAAACTGCAAAGCTTCAATATTTACCAAACACCACATGTTAGCCTTTGGCTAGGAGCTCGTGACACTCAGGTAAATATATCATTTTCAACCTTGGAAAATTTTTTCTGAGGGTGGGAGAAGCAGCTGAGCTTTAAAAAAAACATAATGCTAGAATATTAGTTCTGTAATGGAGGTTTACATAAGGTTTCCATAGGAACTCAGAAAAGGAATAATTAACCCAAGCACCCTTAAGGTTGTGGGAGGAGACAGTAGGTAATGAAGCTGGAGGGCAAGTTGGACTTGCTCCTCCATGGGCTGGCACAGGCTGAGAAAAGAGAAACAGGAGTTAAGGGTTCACTCAAAAAATAGTCCACACCATGAACTGAAGTCCCTCCCTAGAGCATGAGCCCTCCGTTTTGTATGCCTACTGCTTGGCATGGGGCCTTCTACCTAGAGGTGGCTCAATAATTATTTGTGAATTAAATAGTGAATGTGTTTTGCCTTTGGAACAGAAGGCAAACCTGCAAGACCAAGGGACACTGCTTCCTAAAACATTATCACAGCATTTAATTTCTCATTATGATTCTCTGAGCAGTTTAATTAATAATTGCTATGGGAAGAGAAGAGCAAAGTGATAATTAATATCTATTGGCCAGAACTATTGCTGAATTGAGTCCAATTATGAAATGAATAAAACATACCCAAAAAGAAGCATGAATTCCAGGAGTGAGGAAAGGCCATGGATAGCCAGGGCTCTGAGAGATATTCTTCATCTAAGCAGCTGTAAGGTGAGGTGTGCTCCAAACAGAAAGAATGGAGAAATGATAAATGTGAGAATTTGTCAGGAAATGACTTCTTCACCATGGTCTGCACTTCCTGGAAGGGCAAACATTGCCCCTAGTCTGTTTCCTCCCTCCCGACCAGCAGCACTGAATAAAACAAGAGCAGAGCCATTGTATCCAGGGTACCAAATGCCCAGGGCCCCAGCACTTCTGAGGTCAACAAATCTTTATGACTTTACATCTCTTGATTCCTCCTTTAAAAGGCAACATGATCATGGAAACTGCAGGACTATTTATAGATAAAGAACCTCAGAAAGCACGTGTTGTTTGAGCAGTTTGGGTGACTGACCATTCCAGTGATCCCTGGGGTTAACCTGTGTGTTTGCTTCCACTGTCCCATCAGGAATCCTCCTGTGCTGCCTTTTCTATGCACACTTAGCCTCCTATACCAGCTGGCTACTCTCCACAAACCACCTCTTCCCCAGAATATAGCACAACATGTTTATGCTTTCATTTATGAAGAGCCTTTTATGACTATAGGGTCCTTGGTATTAGATACCTAAAATTTTCTAAAATTGAATCACTTTAGGATGCAGGTTAAATAAAATGTAAATATATAGGCTGTGATTTTTTAGAGAAAAATATGTAATTTATAAAACCTTATGTTAAAGAAGAAATTAAGAAAAGTAGGCTAATGATTCCTGTAAATCCTGCAAATAATAATAACCTGGGAAAATCGGCTGAAGAGGAGAAATGGCATTTTAAAAATATCAGTGATATCTATGACTTTACTCACTGGTTAGATCATTCTGTACTTTTAAAGTAGTCCCTTTAAGAAAAATCCCTCCTTTTTACCCCCTAGAATATGCTGTTATTCTGAGAGTTACATGATGCAAAGGTGACATTCTGTGGCTGAACCAAGGAATTGCAAGGGTTTGATGCTTACACCCCTCTCCCCTTCAGGTCTTCATTAACTTGTAGGCTGAAGGGCAAAGTTAACCTAATAAATGACTGATTTCCATTTTACAGACTAAACTGCAACGAATTTTAAAGTGTGAGCCTATCTGAAGATCTCAGTCTACACCAATTGCTATAATGTACTCCTTCACCAGAGGCACTTTATGTAGCAGAAAAAGAGGGAGGGTTTGAATCAGAAAATTAAGTCCCAGCTCTGTTCTGCCTAGACGTTGTCTTGCCCTCTCTGGGTCCCATTTGTAAATTATGAGGGGTCATGCCTGGCATCTATAGACTATGGAAATGTGTTCACATGTGGGCTGTGGGAGACAGAAAGACATGATATGCAGTGGCGATGCTGTACCAAAATAGGTTTTCTACTTCTGAATGGAAAAGCACGTTCTTCTAGCTGTCCATTTGCAGTATCCATACCTGCCAGGTAGACTCCAAAGCATCATCACCTGGTGCATTTCACAGGTCTCTCCAATCTTCCTGTCCCCTTTACTAATGTGAGTACTGGAAATGTCTCAAGCATATCATGAATATACTCTCTTCCTCTACAGAAAGCATGTTGTAAAATGCAATGTCCAGTTCATCTCCCAGGGTGTAGGCTTCCAGATTCAATATGTTGACATGTCACTAGGTGTCATATAACAGCACACTGAACTTGAATCCAGATTACTGAACTCAGCAGACTGCTTCCCCGCAACTTTATATTCCAAGTCCCAAGGCAATATTTGTATCATCTGATCCTCTTCTTTTTGGAGGCCAGGAACTATCAAAACCTTATTTGGCTAAGTATTTTCCAGAGTGTAGAGACTTGCTTAATCCTCCAGTCAACTGTATTTTGAAAGACAGAAGTTTCATTTTCCAGATGTTCTGTGGGAACTTAGGATTTTCCTTTTGACCCTCTGAAGCAAACACCAAAACCACTAATAGACTGAAACTCTAAATAGATTAATTCCCAACACTACCTAGCTCAAATTCATCTCTGAGGACTATAATTGTCCTTTCCCCTACTCTACTTCTTTACTTTTATTGGATGTCTACCTTTGAGGTGGAGACTTAACATCAAAATCTATGACTTATTTTTGCCTTTTTCATTTCTTTTGTTAGAAGAGCACAAAGGTATATTGAGGCGAGTGGAGAGAAAGAGAGCAAGCAATTCATCCATTATTACCTGCACTAAAATCAAAGTAGAGTGAAAATGATTGTGGTTTTGTTTTGATTTTTGAACACTGAAGGTAGATAAATATCTAGAGGGTGGGGTGAGATTATAACAATGGTGAAAGTAGGTAAGAACTGTGCTAACTTTGTTCTTATCTGTTTTCATGCATACTTTTTGAAGTGTTCAGTTATATTGAGAAATTTTCTCCCCATCTTCTAGAAAATGCCAAAATTTCTGCTCTTGATGGTAAGCAAACACCTGACAACCCAGGAATTCTGATGGTGCACTAACAGAAGCAGCCTTGTACCACGGCATGACTGGGATTTCAGAACTTCTGGTCCCCTCAGTGAGTAGAGCTGACATCAGCTTAGAATAGAATTAGGCACAAGTGGCCAGTGAGAATTCATTTTACAGGAATCAAATTTAGAGAAAAGACTGGCTGCAAACAGGCCTGCACAGTCCTGGGTCTCAGGGTATGCATCCACTGTATATGCAGGCTCTTCAGAGGCTGCCTCTTTGTGTCTGGTAAAAACCAAAAGCCCAGTATTTTTGCACATCCTGCTGGACACCCCTCACTGCAACAGTCATGCCTTAAAAGATTAAAGCACCGATCTCTGGTGCTTTATAAAATTCCAAAGGGAATGTATTGTGGTGTTCAAGGGTATTTGGACTGGTCATTTAGGTTTTGCAGGTCATTTGGTCTCTGCCACAATTTTTGGTGCAGAGCATAAGCAGTCATGGATAATATGTAAACAAATGAGCGTGATTATGTTCCAATAAAACTTTATTTACCAAAACATGCAGAGGGCAGACCGTGGCCCATTTGCCAAGTTTGGCAAGCCCTATATTAGAGAGCACAGACTTTCTGTAGAGGAAAAAGGAGTTCTAGAGAAGCGGGGGTTTCTATTGAGGCCTCGTATTTGGTACTTCACACATTCATCAGATTCAAAGAGACATTCCTAACTGTGATCAGTTAGGAATGCCTATAGCTGCAGGTATCAGAAACCGCAACTAAATGGACTTACACAAATAGCAATGTCTTATTCTCATGTAACAAGGCGTGCAGGGTTAAATGGTGGCTGCCATTGCTTGTTTGCCCTCCCTCACTGCTTCCTTGGGAGCAGGCTCTCTCCTCCACCATTCTCAATGGTTGGTGCTCCGATGAGCATCACGTTTGATTCTGAAGATGCAGAAAAGAAAGATGAAAGGATGGGCCAATCATAATGTCCCTCTTTTTATCCAAAAAGGAAAAGTGACCCCAGGAATATCTCTAACCCAGTTGATAAAAAAGTTTCTACTTATATCTCATTGGCTAGAACTACGGCATTTGGATAGCCACCCTTTCTTGCGTGAAAAAAAATGGGGAATTTCATATTTGCCTTTGGAGTAGAAAAAGGAGAGGGAAAGGGTATTGGGGGTGAGAACTGAGGCAGCCAAACTACACCTCTGGGTATAGGACACTGTGCTGGTGATATGAAACGCATCCTAAGGCAGAAGTCCAAACACGTTAACCATGGAGAGCTATAAGAGTGATCCCTAGGTTGCCTCTGTTAGGGGAAACCTAGACAACAACCTCCTGCTACTTTTAATGGCCTTTATTGGTGTTGGTATTTTAGTCATATCAATAATGATCACATATCTACTAATCAATATTCCTATTAAGCAAATTTGTGACTTCCCCCCATCCTTGACCCAGGATTTTTAGTCTTACCTTGAAAATGGTATAACACATGACTTCAAACTACAATATCATAGTTTAATTCATTTTAATTTCCAGTATTGCTTTTCTATTAACATTCTAATAGTTGAGGCTCAGAGGTAACCTTCAAAATAGTGGAGGGTTTTTTATTTGTTTTGTGTGTGGGGTTTTTTTGGGGGGAGGCAGAGAGGGAGGAAGAGGTTGCTCTGTAGGAAACAAACAGAAGAGTTAAATTAAGAGTAGGCAGTTTTCTGGAAGGGTGATGGAAAAGAGATATCCAACCATACAACCCTGACACATGCACATAAAATGCCACCACCTCTGAGTTGTATTCTTACTTTCAATGCAATGAAAATATACCCATGGTCATGAGAGTTTTGCAATGTAACTACAAAATGTAGATAATCACAATTATCTGCAGCCTGTTTTGAATAATTCCTATCAACTCATCTGATCTGTATAGTGTTTGGTGTCTTCCTGTTTATGTCAAAGAGGAGTCCTACACAGGGAAGGAAAATGATTTGCCCAAGAGCTCACAGATTCACCCTGTGCCCTTGAGTCCTATGCCACTGGATTCTCTATTATTTGCTTATTTGCTTGCAAAATACAGAGAATTGGTTCATCTCCTTTTCAAGATCCTGCTGCATTTCCATGTCAATCTCTTACCACATTATGTAGCCTTTTAAAATATTTAATTACATGCTGAACTTGCAATTTGCCACCTAAGATCCCTGTTCTCCTTTCATTCTGTAAATGAATGTGGGTCTGAACTGGTTCTACCAGCTCTGAAATACCTGTTTGGTCCCCATGACAATAATGTGCTGTCACTTTGAAAAAGAAACAAGTTGAGTCACCTCCTGGAGTTTTTCACTCTTCAAGTCACAAACCTCTCAGATTAGATGAACTCTCTCCTATTTAGGAGCAAGGAGGGGTGGGAGTGTGGGGGAGTTAAGTTTCATGTCACAGTGCAACACCCCAGTGGAGAAATACAAAAGAAAAGAAAAAAGCCTAAGTGGGTAAGAAGAAGAAGGTGAGGCCAGGTTTCAGGGTCCCAGCCACACCTCAGAGACAAGCTGCGTGGAACCCATCCATGACTCCTTCCTAAAACACGCAAATTGCTTAGGAGAAGCCACCCTCCCAATGGCAGCCCTGTTCTGGGCCTCAAGCTCCCAAGCCTGCTTTCCTAGCTGGTGCTTTCTCAGTGCATCCCATCCCCTTTGTTATGTTTTCGTGTTGGTCCATTCAGCCCACTAAAGCCAGCTTTTTGCATAGTAAAACTCCATTTGTTTAAGGACAAACCGTTGGAGGCCTGCTTCTCAGGGGCTGGAGTGACGAATCACATGAGGGGCACTTTGGCCTTGGGGGCTGCCCATTTGGCAGGTCCCTGACTGCGAAGAGAGACCAGCCATGAGCTGCTCACTATCAGGACTCCAGAAGGCATTGCCCTGAGCTCCAAGGTGGAGCTGTTTACCAATACCATCATCTCTCCCCAGATGCAGTTGCTACTGCAGCTAATTAAGAGAACAATTAAGACCAAGGCAATCAGTCAAGTACACAGACCTCAGTCATCTTCCCAGCTCTCAGATGCTGTGCTTCTCCCAGAGGGCTGAACTATACTCAGTCATTCAGAAAATGACAGGAAGAAGCTATTAAATATCTGAAAACCATAAAAATGCAATCATACTGTTCTTTAGCTGAGCCATTCACCAGAGACCAATGCCCAGCAACTTTAGAAACTTAGCAGTCCTCTCGAATTCACATGCTCACAAATACAAAGATTAATCAAAGCAGCTCAAATCAAAATTTAATTACGAGGTGGGGATGGGAGAAACTGTGCTGGCCATTCTCCTGCTTTTTCTGGTTTATGACTGATCAATATCCCTTGTATCATCCAAATGCATGACAAAGTCCATGGGGTATCTTTAGAAAGGAAGTAACAGATTAAATATTGAGCTAAACAATTTAATCTTCTCCTGGAAGAATTTTCAGATATTTGTAAAAGTAAATCCTATTAGAGAGAAACAGTCTCCATGTGTTAGATTATAGAGCCTTGTTGGGAGAGGTTCATAAAGGCAGATACACTAGCCACTAAAACAAAACTTCTCCTAGTAGCATAGCAAATGGAGACCAGAAAAAAATTCCCTTAAAAAGAAAACCAATATCCTATATAATAAAAGGCTAACATGTAAATTGTCCCCTTGACCAGGAGTTCAATTAGGGAGCAGGGCCAGCCGGCCAACCACCAGTGGCCCCTCCCCCAGCCTGGACCCCATCCATGCATGAATTCATGCACTGGGCCTCTAATATATATATATATGGTGTATATATATATATATATATATATATATATTTATTTATTTATTAGATATATATATCCTATATAATAAAAATGTAATATGCAAATAGACCAAACAGCAAAATGACCAGTGGACAGGGGGTGAGGCCAGTGAGCAGGCAAGCCTAGATGCCAGGCCAGCCTAGGAGCATGCCAGCGGGCAGAGAGAGGGGATAACAATGGGGGTGGGGGGGCGGCGCGGCAGTGGCGGCGGAGGGGTGTCCCCTGATCTGCCCGCCCAGTCACCTCCCACAGAGGGGGGCCAGACTGCTACTTAGGACAGTCAGTCAGACATCCCTTGAGGGCTCCAAGACCGCGAGAGGGCGCAGGCTGGGCTGAGGGAACCCCCGCCACCGAGTGCAGAAATTTTTATGCATCAGGCCTCTAGTGTGTGTGTGTGTGTGTGTGTGTGTGTGTGTGTGTGTGTGTGTGTAACCTACTGCAGAGCACTCTAAGATTTCTCCTACTGAGTACTGTCTTTAGTATTCTCTCTGAATCCCTTCACAAGAGAAATGGAAATTTCTGGTGACCTGGAGCTAAGAAATGAGGCCGATTACCTTAGAAAAAAGCACCATAAACAATATTATCCAAGCTTTTTCTATTAAACAACAAAATTCCTTACATATGCCTTGTAAGGAATACTGAAGGAATAAGTAGAAAGTGTCAAGATATACGGTTATGGACTATGGAGTCCGACCTGGGTTCAAATTCCAACTTTCCTCATACTAACTATATAATTTTAGAAAGTGACTAAACCACTCTTTCCTCATCTGTTAAATGGGGCTAATACTCTCCCCATTTCAAGGGGTTGTTCGAGGTTTAAAAGCTAGAACATGAGCAAAGTGCTTAGGGTAGGTCCTGACACAAGTACTCAAAAAGTGATGATGATGATGATGGTGATGGTGATGATTTCTAATAGCTACCATTTGCAGATGGCTTGAACAGTCATTGTGATTTCTATATATGATCTTATTAAGTACTCATGACTACTTTATACAGTAAAATTTACTATTATTATAATCTTTGTAGAGATGAAGAGTCAGACATGAGGCACAGCCTCTCATGGAGGAAGTGATTGGAAATACCCAGTGACCTCAGTCTCATATTCACAAAGGCTTCAATTCAAACTTTTGTTGGTATCTCCAAATGAGGGAATACCATCACAGACAGAAACCAAGACCAGCAAAAGTCAGCAACCTTTTTTTCTGGTTAAAGTCTGAGAGGACACATCTTTTAGTATATTATGAATTAAAAATTTTTTCTAAGATTTAAAATTCTCCTGTGAATAGCAGAATCATAATGCATTGTTACTACATATTAAATTTTTTCATTTTTCCACATAAATATTTAAAATGTACCATGACTTTTTCAGCTATTTTACCCTTTCACCATTCTTTTTTAATATTTCAAAAGAAAAAAATGGGAGTGTCCAGGGTCTTTGTTTACCGGATTTAAGTTACCAAATGGCTGCCACTGAATGCAGAGTTGGTAAGACATGCACAATAGACAACATTACTAGTATACAGAGTTCCCACCATGTAGACACAATAGTCCCAGGTATCCTCAAGAGTACAGATAAGAGTAAAATGTAGTAAATTAATTAGAAAGGTAGGATTTTGGAACACTTATCTGTTTTTCAATAGAATTTATTTAATTATAATTTTATGTAATCTAATTTTTACTAATGTCTTATTTAACAACCAGCTTGCAAAATTTCTGAAAATCTAGCAATGGGCTCTCATGTAGCAGTAGGAGCCAACTCTAGCACATCACTGATTCCACAGAGATTCTTCATCTGTGCAAACACGAACATTTCATAATTGTACATATCAATATGGTGACACTTATAGCAAGACACTTCTGAGTAGTTACATGTGTTCAAAAACATATGCTCAGATGGATTTCTTTATATACATAAGAATGTGTGCCTCACATCCAATTCAGGTGAGTTCTCCATACATTGTTCTCTCAGTTTCCCCAACAACATGTTCATTCACATGCACAAAAGTCTTGTACCATCTGCTATAGACCTTTATTGGGATTGGCCAAGAATAACAAATACCCACTTCCATATACAGCTGATGGAAGAAGCTGATTTTTACCTTATTAGCTCTTGCCAGGCCCATTCCAATGTCACAGATTGGCTGGTGACCTTCAGATGGCCAATTGCAGGGCTACTTTCCCTCCTCATTGGGTGTTACAGACCAGAATACTCTTCTAACCTTATTGTAAAATCCATCCAATGCTCAGAAACTGAATAACCAACATCCACTCAGATCAGAGTTTTTTTGTGTGTGTTTTTTCCCATCACTGTGTGCTTACAGGCGCATACACACACACACACACACATTCACACTAAATGAAGCTCATGTTTTAAGCTAAATATGGTACTACGCCTCTGAAATGTATAATAGCTGTAGAATGATATGCTATAGCCATTTCCTGATAGAGAATAAGAGCCAAAAAATACATTCTTTTAAGAACTAAATTCTGCACCAGCTTTATTTCTACTATGATATTTTAGTGCACCCATGTTACCATTAAAATTTTTAAACTACCATTTCAAATATCCTTCAGCCAAACTACTACTATTAAAAAGAAATTTGTCCAATTCTTATTGCTTTTCCTTCCTTTTAGATGGAAAGGCAGCTGATCGAAAATCAATTGCACAGATAGATATCCACAAGGAGAAGCAAGTTCAAAGCTCTACATTAATACTCCAAATCTGAGAAATGTCCACAATGGACAAAAATCGTAGGAATTCAAGAGGGGGTGGGAGGGCAGAAGGCAATGGTTTTCAAACCCTGCTTTTTCCCTGAGTAATTCAAAATGATTTCATAATGATTTTTCCAGGCCATTAGCCCAAAATGTTGTCTGATACCTATGACTGTTTTGAAAAGGAAAAAGAAATTAAGCAGGAATCAGCCACTAAATTTAGAAAGATAGTTATGCCTTTTTGTAGCAGCCTTTTCATCTCTGCCTGCACTGTAAATAGATTTCTTTTTATCAAAAGAACCATTGGTCTCTACTTGTAAGGTATAATCTTCCAAGACAGTATTTTCATACCAAAAAATCAATCTCTTGACTCAAATAGGATCAACTGACCACCAAAGTTCTTTGTTAAGAATCTTTTTTTGCCATTTAAAGAAATATTAAATAAAAGGGGAAGACGTAAAGAATGTCCTCTACAACAAAAGAAAGCATTTCACAGTAGACAACAATATCTTCCTCTACTGAGTGGCAAAGATTTAGTTCACTTATATTTTTTAAACAGGCTGTTTAGATACGAGGCAGAAAAAAAATGTCAAGCCAACAAAGAGTAAAATGTTCCAATCATTCTTGAGGAGCAGAGAGAAGGAAAGAAACCTCCCTACTTATCTCTCTGCTGCAAAAAGATATGCACACACAAGCTCTCTGGGCAGCAACTCCTCTGAAATCTGAATTCTTTGTCTTTACGTCTGATACGCACACACAAGCTCTCTAGTCAGCGACTCCTCTGAAATCTGAATTTTTTGTCTTTACATCACATAAAAACCAATTTAGAGGTGACAAATGTACGTCTAGACTATATTTAGATATACTAGTCATTATTTCTTTACTAACCAAACACAAAATGAGTTCATCCACTTAATCTGAAACTACCTAGATGTTCAGTTGAATGCAATTTTTCATACTTCTTTCAACATTTGGAAACCCACAGGATTTAGAAGAATTATATGAATAATTTTGCAAAACAATTAACTTTGAGGATTGTTACTAGGATATTCCTGGAAATTTCTGTTTTAATATGCAGCTTGCTTTGACTATCTCAAAAATAAATCCAAGGAAGTTTCTACTGAAAAAGAAGTTTCTAAGAGGAATGAACACTCATCATTATAAGCCTCTGGTTTCTGTGCTTAATGAGATTTGAGCAAAAACTGGGTATTTAAAAAAACGTGCAAAAAAATCTCAATAGGCTGATAACTATGGAAGAAATTGAAGCAGTCATCAAAAAGCTTCCAGCAAACAAAAGCCCAGGGCCTGATGGCTTCACAGGGGAGTTTTACCAAACATTCAAAGAAGAACTAAAACCTATCCTCCTCAGACTATTCCAGAAAATTCAAGAAGAAGGAACACTTCCAAGCTCCTTCTATGAGGCCAGCATCACCCTAATACCAAAACCAGATAAAGACAACACAATGAAAGAGAATTACAGGCCAATATCCCTCATGAACATAGTTGCCAAAATCCTCAACAAAATTCTAGCAAATCGAATCCAGCAGAAAGATTATACACCATGACCAAGTAGGATTTATCCCAGGGATGCAAGGATGGTATAATATTCGCAAATCAATAAACGTGATACATCACATAAACAAATTGAGAGATAAAAATCACATAATCATATCAATTGATGCAGAAAAAGCATTTGATAAAATCCAACACCCTTTCTTGATAAAAACTCTCAACAAGGTGGGAATAGAAGGATCATACCTGAACATAATAAAAGCCATATACGACAAACCCATAGCAAACATCATACTCAATGGGCAAAAACTAAAACCATTTCCCCTAAGAACAGGAACAAGACAGGGATGCCCACTCTCACCACTCCTTTTTAATATAGTGCTGGAAGTACTAGCCATTGCGATCAGACAAGAAGAAGAAATAAAAGGCATCCAAATTGGAAAAGAAGAAGTAAAACTGTCCTTATTCACAGATGACATGACACTGTACATAGAAAACCCTAAAGACTCCATAAAAAAATTATTAGACTTAATAACTGAATTCGGTAATGTAGCAGGATACAAAATTAATGCCAAGAAGTCTATGGCATTTCTATACACCAATAATGAACTCACAGAAAGAGAGACTAAAAAAGCAAACCCATTTACCATCGCACCAAAAAAATTAAGATACCTAGGAATAAACTTAACTAAAGAGGTAAAAGACCTATACGTAGAAAACTACACAACACTGAAAAAAGAGATAGAGGAAGACATAAACAGATGGAAGAACATACCATGTTCATGGATTGGTAGAATCAACATCATCAAAATGTCCATACTACCCAAAGCAATCTATAAATTCAATGCACTTCCCATTAAAATACCAACAACATATTTCACAGACCTAGAACGAACTTTCCAAAAATTTATCTGGAATAAAAAAAGAACCCGAATAGCTACAGCAATCCTGAGAAAGAAGAACAAAGTAGGTGGGATCTCAATACCAGATATAAAGCTGTATTACAAAGCCACTGTTCTCAAAACAGCCTGGTACTGGCACAAGAACAGACATATAGATCAATGGAATAGAATAGAAAACCCAGAAATTGACCCAAATCAATATGCTCAATTAATATTTGACAAAGGAGGCACGAACATTCAATGGGGTCAAGACAGTCTCTTCAACAAATGGTGTTGGGAAAATTGGACAGATACATGCAAAAAAATGAAGCTAGATCACCAACTTACACCATACACAAAAATAAACTCAAAATGGATAAAGGACTTAAACATAAGACGGGAAACCATGAAAATACTAGAGGAATCCACAGGCAGCAAAATCTCGGACATATGCCGAAAGAACTTCTTCACTGATACTACTCCTAGGGCAATGGAAGCTAAAGAAAAAATAAACAAATGGGACTACATCAAAATAAAAAGCTTTTGCACAGCCAAGAAAACCATCAATAAAACAACAAGAAATCCCACGGCATGGGAGAACATATTTGCCAATGATATCAATGATAAGGGTTTAATCTCCAACATATACAGAGAACTCATACAACTTAACAAAAAGAAGATAAACAACCCAATCAAAATATGGGCAACTGATCTAAATAGATACTTTTTGAAAGTAGACAGAAGGCAGGCCAGGAGACATATGAAAACCTGCTCACAGTCACTAATCATCAGAGAGATGCAAATCAAAACAACAATGAAGTACCATCTCACACCTGTCAGAATGGCTTTTATCAACAAATCAAGAAACAACAAGTGTTGGCGAGGATGCGGAGAAAAAGGAACTCTTTTGCACTGCTGGTGGGAATGCAGACTGGTGCAGCCACTGTGGAGAACAGTATGGAGCTTCCTCAAAAAACTAAAAATGGAACTCCCATTTGACCCAGTGATCCCACTTCTAGGAATATATCCCAAGAATCTAGAAACACGCATCAGAAAGGAAATATGCACCCCTATGTTCATAGCAGCACAATTCACCATAGCCAAGATTTGGAAACAACCTAAATGCCCATCAGCAGATGAATGGATTAAAAAACTGTGGTATATCTATACAATGGAATACTATGCTGCAGTAAAAAAGAAGGAGTTCCTACCATTTGCAACAATATGGATGGAGATGGAGAATATTATGTTGAGTGAAATAAGCCAGGCAGAGAAAGATAAATATCACATGATCTCGCTCATTTGTGGAATATAATGAACGGCATAGACTGATGAACAAGAACAGATCCAGAGGCTGAGAAACTGCGATCAGAACATCATACCTCAGGTAAGGTAGGGGAGGGTGGGGGTAAGGTTGAGAAATCAACCAAGGGATTTGTATGCATGCATATGAACCTAATCAATGGACACAGACAACAAGGGGGCGGGGCATAAGTGGGGAGTGGGGGGTTATGGAGAAATAAGGACACATATGTAAAAAACAAAAATTAAAAAAATTAATTAAAAATTATAAAATAAAAATAAAATACTAAATCTAATCAATACTAGTGGTCACCATAGCCTTAAGAGAAATTGTTTCATGTGACAAAAATTTTTAAATGAAACTATCTGTAGACTGAAAATTACTTTGGAAGGAAACAAAGAGAAGTTTCCTTCAAAAGTCATAAGGATTGTAATTGAAAGTCAATATATTTGGCCTCTTGAACTAAAGTAAGTAATTTGTGTTTTTGTCTCCCTGACAAAGTTTATATAAAGCTACAAAAAGAAATTGACAGCCAGTTTGAAATGGAATTGCCAGGGCCTAGGGCAAAGAATATCCTTACATGATATTATTCTACAATGTCATTATAATTTTAGATATTTTACAACAGCATATTTTACAATTATCCCAAACAAACTTACAAACGAATTCTTTGAATGGTTGGCAGCAATTTAAAAAAAAAAGGATATGAAAGGATTTAATCCCTTGCAGAAGAAATTAAGGCACTGGGAAGGCACTTGAGCATCCTATATTGGCCCCTCTTGCCCTTTGTGCCAAGAGGGACCCTCTTCTCACAATCCAATTGCCCTCAGCTGTTACCTGAGCTTTCTGTTCATGCTGAGCTCAAAGCCTCGTGGTGGCTGGTACCCTGGATCTGTCTCACACCCAATTGTGTGAGCTGGACCCTCACTGGAGAAGAAACCCGAGTTCCCCGAGATATGTGATCAGCATAAGGACCCTGCCAGCAGGCCAGGGGTTCCCAAGGCAGGTGCTGGGTGTGGAGGCCACAGGGGCATAGCTACCAAAAAGACATAACTGAACCTCACACCACCCTGCTTGGCCCCGGAGGATGGCTGGTTAGCCAGAGACGGGTAAGATTCCTCAAGGAAGGAACAACCTAAGACAGGCACAGTCGCAGAGGGGCCATCAGGAGAGAACTTGGGGGGGAAACAGAAGTGGGGCACAGACCCTCACCCCCCCCCAACATAGCAGGGGCTTGAACCCTCGCCCCTTCTGAAGGAGGTCTCCTGCCCCCATGGCTGCTTCGCGCTTCCCACACCCAGCTCAGATCGGGACCAAGGCAACAGAAAGAGACTTGGCCCAGCTCACATCGAGATACAGGTGACAGACAGAGACTTGGCCCAGCTCAGATCGGGACCCAGGTAACAGACAAGAGACTTGGCCGACAGCAGTTGCCCTATATCTAAATTCAGCCTAGCATCTGGAATGCTCAGGGCCCACTGAAGAATGCAAATAATCCTTCCCACTAATATTTACAGGGTAAACTAAGATTGTTGGTAGAGTATTAAATTTGACAGTAAAATAGTAATCAAGTTTTCAGATTAATTTAAATAGGCTAATTGAAATAAGTGAATATTCAAGTAAAATTAATTGTACTGGACAAAAAGCTGTTCTTAAAGTAATAACTAAAATTTCTATTGGTAGTTCATCTCATGGTAAAATTCCTGAATATGCAATGAACCTAAAGTAGTCATATGTGTGGGCAAAAAAAAAAAAAAAATTAAATTTAAAGTTATCAAGACTGCATTATAAAATTTACAAAAACCTCCATTAATAAAAAAAAAGGGGGGGATAGTAGGGCAATATCATGTAAGGAAAAATATTCTATAAATAAATTACATCTAGAAAATTTTTACTTTACCAAATTAATTTTCATTTGTAATGCTAACAGCAAGACGGCCATTAAAAACACACATGGTGTCTAAATAAGACAAAGAAAAATCGTTTGGGCAAAAATAAAAAGGACCCCAAATCAATTATATAGAAAAGATTCCTTTATTAACTTGTGGTCGAGAATACATTTGTATATTTTCAGAAAACAACCCCAAGACCAGGTGGATTCCTGCAACAGAGAGGTATTGACAGGTGTGCTCCAACCACGAAGACAAGAGGAAAAAACAGTCCAGAGATGGAAGACGCTGACAACGCCTTGCCACGCAAGCAGTCAGCAGCTGTGCACCGCTGCAGGTTACCTAAGACCAAACCAGAGAGGGTTGGACCTGCATTGCCACCATGTGCCCACCATACAGATATCATTGCCGACATGTACACATAAGGAACTGTTAGACATTGAAACGGGGACTCAGAACTGATGGACATTGAAATTGGGACTCAAACATTTTTTTGTTTTGTTTTGTTTTGTTATTATATGTTTATTTCTAATCTGCAAAGGCAAAACTTTTTAAAGGAAAGAAATGGAGGGAAAAAGATACAGAGTCAAAGAAGCATTGAACAGACTGTCAAACTACATTGGGAAGACAGGGGAGGTTGGGCGAAGGGGGCTGTAAGAGACCAACCAAAGGACTTATACGCATGTATATATGCACAACCAATGAATACAAGACACTGGGGCGGGGGGGAGGGTGGGCAGGTGAAGGCATGTACTGGGGGGTAGGGGAGGTCGGGGGGAGGTCAATGGGGGGGAAAAAAGGAGACATATGTACTACTATTTGTAATACTTAAAACAATAAAAAAAAATTTAAAAAAATTAAAAACGTGCATTTTCTACCAGTATTTAATCTGCTAATCTATCCTGAATATCTTCTAAAAATAACAAAATGAAGGCTATGTGCTCGGTTGGGGCATACTATGTGAATCTCATTTCAACTCACATCTCAAAACTCTCTCAGTTTTCATGTTTCCATGGCAGATGGAAGTGTGTTTATGCAGGAAAAAATGAAAGAGAAATTGGGAGAGTTCAAAATCAACTCAGGAATTCCAGGATGGACCACATACCAATCTGTTTTTTATCCTACACATAAATTATGATCAAAAGCAACTGCAAAAAAAAATGTGCCTATCAAATCCATTGTCTTTCCCAAGAACTGCTATTCCCTCCCAACTTTCCTGTCTAGATCAGTATAATCATCTCTCTTCCACTTTCACAAACTAGAAACTTGAAGTCATCTCTGAAATTCCTCTCTCCTTTTGCTGTATTCCCAAGTCTCCTCATTACTTAATCAAGTTATTCCTCAGTTTCAGTCCTTTTCACCATTTCCACAGCCATCTGTCTACTCATACCTGAACAACTAAGACAACTTCAGACTTGGTTCCCAACCCTACTCCAGTCTCTACAACACTAATCCTGAGGCCATACCACTGCTAAACCAACCCCTAATACCCTGCTGCCCTGAAGTCTTCTGTCTATATATCAGTAAAGGTCCCTAATCTAAATTCCCCTCTCCTACTATCATGTTACTCCCGCCTTCCCAGTTGTGGGGGACATGACTAGTTGTCCCCCAATATCCATGCTCTTCTTCGTCCTTTAGTAATTAGAACACCCAATGATAGCTGGGCACATCAGCACCTGAATAAAGGCTAATTCTTCTATGCTCCTTTGCAACCGGATGTGCCCTTGCAATCAAGTTCTGGCCAACATGACATGAACAGAAAGAAGCATTATCTGCAACCTCAGGGTCATGCCCTCAAAATGTAGTGTGCACTGGCATTCCTCTTTTATCCTTCACATGGACTAGATGCAGATGTGATAGCAGAATCAGGAGCAGACACTTTAAGTGCAAAACTGGAAGCCATATACAGGGGATAGCAGCCCTACCAGTTCTGTACTTTCAGACTATTAAGTAAAAAGGAAACAAAATTACATTTTGTCTTATCCACTGTTAAATTGTGCTTTTGTGAAAGCAACCTAACCCATAACCTAATTTTACCACAGTATATCCTCAATTGTTTGATAAAATTCAACAGTACTAATTTTCTAAAGTTATATGTAAGTATATAAAACCATAGGAACTGGAAGAATGACCTAGATTTTTCATTCAAAATCACATTCACTTAGGCACAGAGCCCAACATTCACATTCACTTAGGCATAGAGCCCAACACACACCAGCAATATGGCAATATCCTCATCATTCTAAATCATCTTTTTTTAATTTCTTTATTGATTAAGGTATCACATATTTGTCCTCATCCCCCATTCCCATCCCAAACCCCTCCCCATGCACACCCCACTCCCCTGTTGTCCGTGACCATTGGTTAGGCTTATATGCATGCATACAAGTCCTTTGGTTGATCTCTCCCTACCTTCCCTCTGAGGTTTGACAGTCTGATCCATGCTTCCCTGTCTCTGTGTCTGTTTTTGTTCATCAGTTTATGTTGTTCATTATTTCCCCTAGATGAGTGAGATCATGTGATACTAGAAATACACTTATAAGAACCGAAAATGAGACAAGCAATAATGGTTATGCTGAGAGGCAAATGAATCAGTCTGTAGTGAGTTTCTTTCTGGGCCAACAGTTCTTTTGAGTCCCAATTTCAATGTCAAACAGTTCCTTATGTGTACATGTCATCTAAATCATCTTTTAAAATATCTGGTTGAGAGATTTTATATATTCCTTTATACATATTAAACTTTCTGGTTGCAGTTGTTAGAAACTTAAGAAAAACATAAAAAAGTCTTAAAATATGTACACAGTGGCATCTAATGGCTCCAATGGTCCCCATGAATCTCAGAACCTCCCCTTGCCCCATTTCCCAAGTTCTCTCTGTATGCCTGTTCCACAAGCCAGCTTCCTATTCCTATCTGTTTGAAGGTGGGATACAGGTTTCACATATTATAATCCAGGCTTCCAAAGAGAGAAATCCTTACTGTCCCTTACTGAGTTTTATCATGTTTTAAACCAAGCAGACCCTGAAATCAGTTATATAAAATAAAATTGGCTAACCATTGTTAACATATTTGCTTTTTTTAAAATAAATTTAAAGAAAAAACTTGCTGAGCCATGGGAACATGTAAAAAGAGTCCCTAATAATTAAATTTTGTCTTGGTCAGTGGCTGAGGGATGTGCACCTGGACTTGCTATACACCTGAAATGCTCTTCAAAGAGCTCTATGATTAGCAAATTCATTCAGAGTGAGTTACAGTGAGATTCACTCCCTTTTCCACTGTCCACATGAACCATGAACTCAAGGAGGAAGCCAGCTAAGAGACATTAAGAAAAGCCCAACACCCTATTTGCTAACATACATATCAAGTCTTTTGCTGTTTATAGCAAGGAGATAAATTTTATCCCTCTTATTCTAGCATGGCCAGAAGTGGAAGCTTGCCATACACTTTTAATTCTTTATCATTTTTCTCTTGGATTCTAGTTTGGACAAATGTAGAGACAATAATGACTGACTTGAATCATTAGGCCAGAAAGTTTTACTTTGTTTTATTTAATCCTTGTAATAACCTATGTAGTACATAATACTTCCATTTTAAAAATAAGGAAAATGGGACTTAAGGAAGTAACATTTCTATGGTCATATGGCTAGTAAGTGGTGAAATGAGATTTCTAATCCTGCTCCTTTGGACTCTATAGCTGGACTCTTGACCAATACATTTGGAAAATCCTTTGGTCTACCCACTATATCACTCATTTCATATAATAATGTCTCAAGCAAATGCACCATTATATATGTACACTAATACTACTAGTATACATTATTTCATAATGCCAAAAAATGTTTACACCAATGCCTGGAAATTCACCATACATTTTTTGCGCAAAGAAGTATACATATGGGTGGGGCAAGAGTACATTTATAGTGTGAGTACATGAAACACAGTTTATTCTTATATTATTATTTTTTTTTGTGATTTTTTTTTAATTTTATTTTATTTTTATTGTTTTAAGTATTACAAATAGTAGTACATATGTCTCCTTTTTTTTTTCCCCTTTGATCTCCCCCCGACCTCCCCTACCCCCCAGGACATGCCTTCACCTGCCCACCCTCCCCCCCCACCCCAGTGTCTTATATCCATTGGTTGTGCTTATATGCATGCGTACAAGTCCTTCGGTTGGTCTCTTACAGCCCTCCTCGCCCAACCACCCCTGTCTTCCCAATGTAGTTTGACAGTCTGTTCAATGCTTCTTTGCCTCTGTATCTTTTTCCCACCATTTCTTTCCTTTAAAAAGTTTTGCCTTTGCAGACTGGAAATAAACATAAAATAACAAAACAAGAAAAAACAAAAAAATGTTTGAGTCCCAATTTCAATGTCCAACAGTTCCTTATGTGTACATGTCAGCAGTGATATCTGGATGGTGGACACATGGTGGCAATGCAGGTCCGACCCTCTCTGGTTTGGTCCTAGGTAACCTGCAGCGGTGCACAGCTGCTGACTGCTCCCATGGCAAGGCGTTGTCAGCGTCTTCCATCTCTGGACTGTTTTTGCCTCTTGTCTTCGTGGTTGGAGCACTCCTGTCAATTCCTCTCTGTTGCAGGAATCCATCTGGTCTTGGGGTTGTTTTCTGAAAATATACAAATATATTCTCGACCACAAATTAATAAAGGAATCTTTTCTATATAATTGATTTGGGATCCTTTTTATTTTTGTTCAAACGATTTTCCTTTGTCTTATTTAGACACCATGTGTGTTTTTAATGGCCGTCTTGCTGTTAGCATTGCAAATGAACCTTAATTTGGTAAAGTAAAAATTTTCTAGATGTAATTTACTTATAGGATATTTTTCCTTACATGATATTGCCCTACTATCCCCCCCCTTTTTTTTTAATGGGGGTTTTTGTAAATTTTATAATGCAGTCTTGATAACTTTAAATTTAAAAAAAATTTTTTTTTTTCCCCCACACATATGACTGCTTTAGGTTCATTGCATATTCAGGAATTTTACCATGAGATGAACTACCAATAGAAATTTTAGTTATTACTTTAAGAATAGCTTTTTGTCCAGTACTTGAATATTCACTTATTTCAATTAGCCTATTTAAATTAATCTGAAAACTCGATTACTATTTTACTGTCAAATTTAATACTCTACCAACAATCTTAGTTTACCCTGTAAATATTAGTGGGAAGGATTATTTGCATTCTTGAGTGGGCCCTGAGCATTCCAAATGCTCAGCTGAATTAGATATAGGGCAACTGCTGTCGGCCAAGTCTCTTGTCTGTTACCTGGGTCCCGATCTGAGCTGGGCCAAGTCTCTGTCACCTGTATCTCGATGTGAGCTGGGCCGGGTCTCTTTCTGTTGCCTGGGTCCCGATCTGAGCTGGGTGTGGGAAGCGCAAAGCAGCCATGGGGGTAGGAGACCTCCTTTAGAAGGGGGTGAGGGTTCAAGCCCCTGCAATGTTGGGGGGGTGAGGGTCTGTGCCCCACTTCTGTTGCCCCCCCAAGTTCTCTCCTGATGGCCCCTCTGTGACTGTGCCTGTCTTAGGTTGTTCCTTCCTTGAGGAATCTTACCCGTCTCTGGCTAACCAGCCATCCTCCGGGGCCAAGCAGGGTGCTGTGAGGTTCAGTTCTGTCTCCTTGATAGCCTATGCCCCCATGGCCTCCACACCCAGCACCTGCCTTGGGAACCCCTGGCCTGCTGGCAGGGTCCCGGTGCTGATCACATATCTCGGGGAACTCGGGTTTCTTCTCCAGTGAGGGCCCAGCTCACACAATTGGATGTGAGACAGATCCCTGGTACCAGCCCCCACGAGGCTTCAAGCTCAGCATGAACAGAAAGCTCAGGTAACAGCTGAGGGCAATTGGATTGTGAGAAGAGGGTCCCTCTTGGTACAAGGGCAAGAGGGGCCAATATAGGATGCTCAAGTGCCTTCCCAGTGCCTTAATTCCTTCTGCAAGGGATTAAATCCTTTCATGTCCCTTTTTTTAAATTGCTGCCCACCATTCAAAGAATTAGTTTGTAAGTTTGTTTGGGATAATTGTAAAGTATGCTGTTGTAAAATATCTAAGATTATAATGAGATTGTAGAATAATATCATGTAAGGATATTCTTTGCCCTAGGCCCTGGCAATTCCATTTCGAACTGGCTGTCAATTTCTTTTTGTAGCTTTATATAAACTTTGTCAGGGAGGCAAAAACACAAATTACTTATTTTAGTTCAAGCGGCCAAATATATTGACTTTCAATTACAATCCTTATGACTTTTGAAGGAAACTTCTCTTTGTTTCCTTCCAAAATAATTTTCAGTCTACAGAGAGTTTCATTTAAAAATTTTTGTCACATGAAACAATTTCTCTTAATGCCCCACCCCCTTGTTGTCTGTGTCCATTGATTAGGTTCATATGCATGCATACAAGTCCCTTGGTTGATCTCTCCACCTTACCCCCACCCTCCCCTACCTTACCTGAGGTATGATCTTCTGATTGACGTTTCTCAGCCTCTGGATCTGTTCTTGTTCATCAGTCTATGCCATTCATTATATTCCACAAATGAGCGAGATCATGTGATATTTATCTTTCTCTGCCTGGCTTATTTCACTCAACATAATATTCTCCATTTCCATCCATATTGTTGCAAATGGTAGGAACTCCTTCTTTTTTACTGCAGCGTAGTATTCCATTGTATAGATATACCACAGTTTTTTAATCCATTCATCTGCTGATGGGCATTTAGGTTGTTTCCAAATCTTGGCTATGGTGAATTGTGCTGCTATGAACATAGGGGTGCATATTTCCTTTCTGATGCCTGTTTCTAGATTCTTGGGATATATTCCTAGAAGTGGGATCACTGGGTCAAATGGGAGCTCCATTTTTATTTTGTTGAGGAAACTCCATACTGTTCTCCACAGTGGCTGCACCAGTCTGCATTCCCACCAGCAGTGCAAAAGAGTTCCTTTTTCTCCGCATCCTCGCCAACACTTGTTGTTTGTTGATTTGTTGATAAAAGCCATTCTGACAGGTGTGAGATGGTACCTCATTGTTGTTTTGATTTGCATCTCTCTGATGATTAGTGACTGTGAGCAGGTTTTCATATGTCTCTTGGCCTGCCTTCTGTCTTCTTTCGAAAAGTGTCTACTTAGATCAGTTGCCCATTTTTTGATTGGGTTGTTTATCTTCTTTTTGTTAAGTTGTATGAGTTCTCTGTATATGTTGGAGATTAAACCCTTATCATTGATATCATTGGCAAATATGTTCTCCCATGCAGTGGGCTTTCTTATTGTTTTATTGATGGTTTTCTTTGCTGTGCAAAAGCTTTTTATTTTGATGTAGTCCCATTTGTTTATTTTCTCTTTAGCTTCCATTGCCCTAGGAGTAGTATCAGTGAAGAAGTTCTTTCGGCATATGTCCGAGATTTTGCTGCCTGTGGATTCCTCTAGTATTTTCATGGATTCCCGTCTTATGTTTAAGTCCTTTATCCATTTTGAATTTATTTTTGTGTATGGTGTAAGTTGGTGATCTAGCTTCATTCTTTTGCATGTATCTGTCCAATTTTCCCAACACCATTTGTTGAAGAGACTGTCTTGACTCCATTGAATGTTCATGCCTCCTTTGTCAAATATTAATTGAGCATATTGATTTGGGTCAATTTCTGGGTTCTCTATTCTATTCCATTGATCTATATGTCTGTTCTTGTGCCAGTACCAGGCTGTTTTGAGAACAGTAGCTTTGTAATACAACTTGATATCTGGTATTGAGATCCCACCGACTTTGTTCTTCTTTCTCAGGATTGCTGTAGCTATTCGGGTTCTTTTTTTATTCCAGATAAATTTTTGGAAATTTCGTTCTAGGTCTGTGAAATATGTTGTTGGTATTTTAATGGGAAGTGCATTGAATTTATAGATTGCTTTGGGTAGTATAGACATTTTGATGATGTTGATTCTACCAATCCATGAACATGGTATGTTCTTCCATCTGTTTATGTCTTCCTCTATCTCTTTTTTCAGTGTTGTGTAGTTTTCTACGTATAGGTCTTTTACCTCTTTAGTTAAGTTTATTCCTAAGTATCTTAATTTTTTTGGTGCGATGGTAAATGGGATTGTTTTTTTAGTCTCTCTTTCTGTAAGTTCATTATTGGTGTATAGAAATGCCATAGATTTCTTGGCATTAATTTTGTATCCTGCTACATTACCGAATTCAGTTATTAAGTCTAATAATTTTTTTATGGAGTCTTTAGGGTTTTCTATGTACAGTATCATGTCATCTGCGAATAAGGACAGTTTTACTTCTTCTTTTCCAATTTGAATGCCTTTTATTTCTTCTTCTTGTCTGATCGCAATGGCTAGTACTTCCAGCACTATATTAAACAGGAGTGGTGAGAGTGGGCATCCCTGTCTTGTTCCTGTTCTTAGGGGAAATGGTTTTAGTTTTTGCCCGTTGAGTATGATGTTGGCTGTGGGTTTGTCGTATATGGCTTTTATTATGTTCAGGTATGATCCTTCTATTCCCACCTTGCTGAGAGTTTTTAACAAGAAAGGGTGTTGGATTTTATCAAATGCTTTTTCTGCATCAATTGATATGACTATGTGATTTTTATCTCTCAATTTGTTTATGTGATTTATCACATTTATTGATTTGCGAATATTGTACCATCCTTGCATCCTGGGATAAATCCTACTTGGTCATGGTGTATAATCTTTCTGATGTACTGCTGGATTCGATTTGCTAGAATTTTGTTGAGGATTTTGGCATCTATGTTCATGAGGGATATTGGCCTGTAATTCTCTTTCATTGTGTTGTCTTTGTCTGGTTTTGGTATTAGGGTGATGCTGGCCTCATAGAAGGAGTTTGGAAGTGTTCCTTCTTCTTGAATTTTCTGGAATAGTCTGAGGAGGATAGGTTTTAGTTCTTCCTTGAATGTTTGGTAAAACTCCCCTGTGAAGCCATCAGGCCCTGGGCTTTTGTTTGCTGGAAGCTTTTTGATGACTGCTTCAATTTCTTCCATAGTTATCAGCCTATTGAGATTCTTAGAATCTTCCTGTGTGAGTTTTGGAAGGTTGTATTTTTCTAGGAATGTGTCCATTTCCTCCAGATTGTGTAGTTTGTTAGAATAGAGTTGTTCATAGTATTTTTTAACAATCCTTTGTATTTCTGTGGGGTCTGTTGTTATTTCACCTCTTTCATTTCTGATTTTGTTTATTTGGGTCCTCTCTCTTTGCTTCTTGGTGAGCCTGGCTAGAGGTTCATCAATCTTGTTTATCCTTTCAAAGAACCAGCTCTTGGTTTTGTTGATCCTGTGTATTGTTTTTTTGGTCTCTATGTCATTCATTTCTGCTCTGATCTTTATTATGTCCTTCCTTCTGCTCACTGTGGGCTTTTCTTGTTGCTCTCTTTCTAATTCTTTGAGTTGTTGAGTTAGAAGATTTATTACCATTTTTTCTTGTTTTTTGAGGTAGGCCTGTAGAGCTATAAACTTCCCTCTCAAGACTGCTTTCATTGTGTCCCATAGCATTTGCATTGTTGTGTTTTTATTGTCATTATTCTCCAGGATGTTTTTAATTTCTTCTTTGATCTCGTTGATCACCCAATCATTGTTTAATAGCATGCTATTCAGTTTCCACGTGTTTGAATTTTTTGGAATGTTTTTATTATAGTTTATTTCTAATATTATGCCATTGTGGTCTGAGAAAATGCTTGATAGGATTTCAATCTTTTTGAATTTAGGGAGGCTTTGTTTGTGACCCAATATGTGGTCTATTTTTGTAAATGTCCCATGGGCACTTGAGAAGAACGTATATTCCGAGGCTTTGGGGTGAAATGCTCTGAAGATGTCAATTAGGTCCATCTGATCTAGTGTGTCATTTAGAATTGCTATTTCTTTGCTGATTTTTTGTCTGGAGGATTTATCCAGTGATGTCAGTGGTGTATTAAAGTCTCCTACTATGATTGTATTGTTGTCGATCTCTCCCTTGATCTCTTCCAGGAGTTTTTTTATGTATTTGGGTGCTCCTGCGTTGGGTGCATATATGTTTACCAGAGTTATATCTTCTTGTTGAATTGCTCCCTTTAGTATTATGTAGTGGCCTTCCTTATCTCTTGTTATGCCCTTTACTTTGAGGTCTATTTTATCAGATATAAGTATTGCTACCCCAGCTTTTTTCTCAATTCCATTTGCTTGAAAAATATTTTTCCATCCCTTCACTCTCAGTCTGTGTGAATCCTTTGCTCTGAGGTGAGTCTCTTGTAGACAGCAAATATATGGGTCATGTTTTCTTATCCATTCAGCTACCCTATGTCTTTTGATTGGTGCATTTAATCCATTTACGTTTAATGTTATTATTGACAAGTACATGTTTGTTGTCATATTTTCCCCCTTAGTGTTTGTGTTTCTTTTTGCCTTTCTCTTTCTTCTTTTTACAGCAGTCCCTTCAGCATTTCTTGCATTGCTGGCTTGGTAGTGATAAACTCTCTTAGCCCTTTTTTGTCTGTGAAGCTCCTGATTCCCCCTTCAATTTTGAATGATAACCTTGCTGGGTATAGTATTCTTGGATTCAGACCCTTGCTTTGCATCACTTTGAATATTTCATTCCATTCCCTTCTGGCCTGGTGTGTTTCTGTTGAGAAATCAGTTGATATTCTAATAGGAGATCCCTTGTAGGTAACTTTCTGTCTCTCTCTGGCAGCCTTTAAGATTCTTACTTTGTCATTGGTATTCGCCAATTTAATTATGATGTGTCTTGGTGTTGGTCTTTTGGGGTTCAACTTGTTTGGGACTCTATGTACTTCTTGGACTTGCATAGTTTTTTTTCTTGCCAATATCAGGGAAGTTCTCCATCATTATTTCTTCAAACAGGTTTTCTATTCCTTGCTTCTCTTCCTCACCTTCTGGTATCCCTATTATTCTAATATTGTTTCATTTTGTGTTGTCCCAAAGCTCCCTTAGGCTCTCCTCTTGCTTTTTAAGTCTTCTTTCCATTTGCTGCTGTGTTTGTGTGTGTTTTCCTACCTTGTCTTCTAATTCACTGATGCGGTCCTCAGCCTCTTCTAGTCTACTGTTTAAGCCTTCCAATGTGTTCTTTATTGCAGCTATGTTGTTCTTCATCTCCTCTTGGTTTCTTTTCACGTTGGTGACATTTTCATTCAGTTCCTTGTAGTTCTCATTGAGTTGTGTGTATTTGTCATTGAGTTGTGTGTATTTGTCATCCATCCGTTTAAACATCCTTAGAACCATTACTCTGAATTCTCTCTCTGTTAAGCTGCTAGCCTCAATTTCATTTAACTCCCTTTCTGGTGATTCCTCTTTTTCTTTCCTTTGGGTATTGCTTTTTTGTCTCCCCATGTTTTCCTGAAATGTTTTAATTGTAGATCCAATTGCTTTGCTACCCAGATTCTTTTGGTGATGGTGCTACTGGTGAAATCTGTTCTCCTGGGCTTGGTTATCTAGTGTAATTGAGGTGCTTAGCTTCTAAAGATTTCTCTTTAGAGTAGATCCTATGGCCTCAGGGAGTATTCAGATTCCTTGGCGTTAATCAGGGTGGAATCTGGGTGTGGCTATATTGGTTGCCTGGAGACTGGGGGGAGGGGCTATCTCTCAGGAGAAAATGGATTTTGTGGGCTTAGATATGACTCAGCACCAGACTTGCTACCACTTCTCCTGGACCGTCCGTTGCCCACTCTGCCCAGGTTCCACAACTCTACCCCTTCTCCCGCACTTCTGTCACAGGTAAGCGCCTGTCTCCAAAAGGTCCCACGAACTAGGTTCAGTGGGGAAAAGTGCAGGCCCCAGCGCGAGGAAGGACCGCGTCTCTGCCAGTTCCTCTCTTGCTGGCACTCCGCGGTCCGGCAGCTCTTAAAAGCTGCCTTTGAGCTCAGATCCCAAATCCAGACTCTATGGTCTAAAATCCTTCAGACCTTGCCTGTCCTCAGGGACGCGGCTTGGCACTGTGTAGTTTCTCCCTGACCTTCTGGGCACAGAGGTCCGGGAGATTCTACTGCCTAGATCTTTGATTTTACCTTTATCCGGGGGATCCCTGCTCTTCCCAGCTGCAAACTGTCTCACCAGCTGTGCCTCCTTCGCCAATTCAGGCTGGATTCCGCTCGTCTCAGCTGCCTCCTCTATTTGCTCCAGGAGAAGGCTCAGGACACGTCCTTCTATTCCGCCGCCATTTTGTCTCTCCTCTCTTATATTATTATTTATTAACTAGAGGCTCGGTGCACAAAATATGTGCACGGGGGGGGCGGGGTGTCCCTCAGCCCAGCCTGCACCCTCTCCAATCTGGGACCCCTCGAGGGATGTCCAACTGTCCATTTAGGCCTGATCCCCTGATCCCACCAGGATCGGGCCTAAACGGGCAGTCGGACATCCCTCTAACAATCCAGGACTTGGCTCCCAATAGCTTACCTGCCTGCCTACATGATTGCCCCTAACCCTTCTGCCTGCCAGCCTGATCGACACCTAACTGCTCCCCTGCCTGCCTGCATGATTGCCCCTAACCGCTTCTGCCTGCCAGCCTGATCAACACCTAACTGCTCCCCTGCCGGCCTTATTGCCCTGAACTGCCCTCCCCTGCCATCCTGATTGCCCCCAACTGCCCTTCCCTGCAGGCCTGGTTCCCTCCCAACTACCCTCCCCTGCAGGCCTGGTCCCCTCACAACTGCCCTCCCCTGCAGGCCTGGTTGCTCCCAACTGCCCTCCCTTGCAGGCCTGGTTGCTCCTAACTGCCCTCCCCTGCTGACCTGGACGCCCCTACTGCTCTCCCCTGGTGGCCTGGTCACCCCCCAACTGCCCTCCCCTTCCAGCCTGGTTCCCCCCAACTGCCTTCCCCTGCAGGCCTGGTCCCCCTAACTGCCCTCCCCTGCAGGCCTGATCGCCCCCAACTGCCCTCCCTTGCAGGCCTGGTCCCTCACAACTGCCCTTCCCTGCTGGCCTGATCACCCACAACTGCCCTCCCCTGCTGGCCATCTTGTGGTGGCCATCTTGTGTCCACTGGGGGTGCCCATCTTGTGTGTTGGAGTGATGATCAATTTGCATATTACCTCTTTATTATATAGGATTATTGCATTATTTTCCATACAAACAACCACAAACCTACTTTTGTCAAACCCTGTATATTTAAAAACAATGTATAAAGTTGGGAGTAGGAGAACTTTGTACTTATTGGTCAAGGATACTGAAGTTCTTAAATCTTACTCTTTCTGCAATTCTTAAACTATTGTAATGTACTTCCTTTGTTATCAATTTCAGGTTATTCTATTTTAACTCCTCCAGGGGACTGTAAACAAGCTTCATGAGAGGAAAATCATGTCTTAGTCCTCCTTTATACACCCTGCACTTTAGAACACGTCTTCTGTATAGTACACACTATATACTTTTTTTATTTCTTGATTATTGGTTGATTAATTAAGAGGATTTTTTAATTTAATCAACTTGATTTGTCCTTTGCTTTTAAGTAGAGATCCCAAAGGCTGTTTAGTACTATATTAGGTATTTCTTGCTAATTATTTCTAGAAACTTGGAGAACTCCACTAACTTATTCAAGGTCACACAGCAGCAAGTGGTGGAACTAAGTTAATTTCTTTAACTATAAACTAGTTCCATACATTTTTTTCTATAGACTACTAGAGGCCTGATGCATGAAAATTGTGCACTTGCCAAGGGGTGGGGGATCCCTCAGCCCTGTGATCAATCACACCAAAGAGATAGGTCCTGCCCACCCAGCCAGGGCTCTGCAATGGATCACCCCCCAACCCCCAGAGGGAGGCCCCGCCCACCCGCCACAGCCAGACAGTCCATGGCCTGGGCCTCCCTCTGCAGGGTGATCATGGAGCAATGGCCAGGCCCCTGACCAATCACATCGCACCCGCCTTAGCTGGCCTGGCAACAGTGCGTATCATAGCATGTTCATCCAGAAGGTCATCTGGACAGTCGTTCTGCTGTTTGGTCATTTGGTTGATTCGCATTTTATGCTTTTATTATTATAGATTATGTCCTTTTAGAATAGAATATGAGGCAGTAAAAAACTGTATTTACTTGCCTGAACTATTATAATTGCCTCCTAATGATTTTGCCATTTTCTATCTCATCTACTTCTCTATTTTCACTAGACATGACTGCATTTCCCCCATGACTGAATTTCCCCCATTAAAGTGGTATTCATTTTGGAAGTCCTAAGCTCTAAATGATTATCCTCAGGACTAAGATATCCAAGAACTGCTGGTGTCCCCCATTCCTCCAGCCTGGAAACTGCTGGTGTTCCCCATCCCCAGGTCCCCTTTTGCTTCGTTCTCTCACAGTACCCACCACATTGAAGAGCAATTATTTTTGCCTTCCTCCCCACTTAGACTGATGGGAACCAATTCTCAGTTATCTTGATATTCTAAGAAACTGACATAATGTCTTAAATAACACATTGTCAGGCTAAGTGTCAGGGCTCTATAAGTGCTTAAAAAGATGAATGAACATAACTGAAGACATCCTCCCACCAGACAGTTGAAGTTTTCAAAATAAAGGTTGTTAATCTGTCTTTATATCTGTGAATATTGTTAAGATGCACCAGTTGACAAAAGTTTAGAGTCACCAGGAGGAAGAATGTTTATTCCTTTAGTCCCAGGGTGTTAGCTTAGATGCTCCAGCTTTACAATCATCCAATTCAAGGTTGCTGGAGTCGTACCTCTCCATTTAGTCATATGGATGAAAAGAATGAGCACAAGAAAGTGGCTGCCTAGATTGAGAATCTATTCATATGCTCATATAAAAATAATTGAACAACAAAGCACTGTTTTATCACTTTCTCTACAGTGGTACACAAGAGGCATTTGTGGACCCACAACAATTTTGAAAGCATAGTTCTAGGGAATAGTGCTATGTAATCATAAAATTACACTTGAGATAGGATTTAATTATCATTTTCACCTTTCCAACACCTTTCATAAAGTAATGCTTAAAAGCTTTGCAAGACAAAATATTACCCGTAAAGTGATAACACACAACAGTGAAAGCACAGGAAAGACCAAGCAGCAGGCCTGGCCTGCATGGGAGCTTAGATTCAGGACATTATTCAAAATTATTACAAGTGGCTGCCATCTAAGGGAGTTTATAAATTGGCTACAAGAGGGGAAGCTGTTGGGAAAAATAAATGGACTCTGTTTCCTAAAAGAGATATTTTTATTTCCCAGACAAAGAGCTAAATAAGAAAGCCACTGGCTACCACAATAAGCAGTCACTGATCACAACATAAGAAACATGTCCTCAAAATCAGTTTATTTTCACTATCAATCACAACCCACTCAACATTATCACTGAAAGAAATGTGGAAGGTAGAGAGTGGAAACAAGTGGAAACTCTGATCTGTCATCTAAGGGAGGGGATCTCTACAATGACAACAGCTACTTGACAATAATTCTTACTTGTCCTGAACAGAAATATAAGATTATACCTGGTGTCCTAATTGCATTCATAAATTTCCAGCTCATTTTAAAAGTGATGAGAAAACTGTCAAGGTCATAAAAAAATAAGTAAAATGTAAGAAACTGTCACAGATTCAAGAACAGTTACTAAGAAGATCTAATGAGTACATGCAATATGGTCTCTTGGATTTCAAGCTGCATCAGAAAAGGGTATGAGTGGGAAAACTGGTGAAATCCAAATGAAGTCTAGAGGTTAGTTAATAGGAGTATGCCAATGTAAAGTGTTAACATCAGGGGACACTGGGTGAAAGGTATGTGGAACTCTCTATCCCAGTGGTTGGCAAACTGCGGCTCGCGAGCCACATGCGGCTTGCGAGCCGCGGTTTGCCACTCTGTTGACTACCACTGCTCTACCCGATCTGCAACTTGTCTTAAATCTAAAACTGTTCTTTAAAAAAAGTTTAGGTAGATAAATGCTGGTACTTATTGCCTCCCACAACCACATCAAAATTACAATTAAAATACAGAACAACCATCATTCAGAACTGCCTGAAATCTGGCTGAATGGAAATCCCACAACTAGAGAAGTAAGGAAGAAAGTACATTGAGACTGGGGTGTTTCCCACACAGCAGCTCTTCCACTATCATTGCAGCTGGTCCTCATGACCAATTGGCCTGGGGGTTAATTCCTCCCAGTGACTATAGCTGAGGAGTTGAGCTAGCCTGGGGGGTCTTGCTGGACTCCCTGGTTTTGCTAATTAATTCAAACCACAATCAGGGCTTTACTTAGAAATGAGACCAAAATATTTTTTAATTCTTTAGCAAATGTATATATACACTTTTCAATGTAATGATAATTTGTACTACAAGTCTATGTGCTCACTTTCTTTTTTCAGAATACTGAAGAACAAGCTGTAAGGGGTATGTTCCCAAGTTTCGATAGTGTTCTGCCTTTAGGCTTAAAGAGGGAAGATTGAGATTGAATTATAGAGGCAATCGGGTCCTGGCAGGAAATATAAGACATCATCAATTTTAGGTGAATTTAATAAAGGACTGATTCCCAAGGTATGGACAAAATTTGGAGAAATCAGCAAAGAATAGTGCATCACCTCGGGGCCAGCAGTTATGAAGAGCTGTTATGACAGCTCTTGTGAAGATGTCCTACACTGAAGGAACAAGGGGAGAACAAGTTACTGGAAACTGAGAGATGAAATATATTCTAGATGGCCACCTGCAGAGCATCAACTGGACACAACCCAGAGGAGATAACACCCTGACTCTACTCCCCTCTTGCCTTCTGATTCTCCGCTGATGCCTCCTATTAGCAAATCTACCTATAAAGCAGAGCATGGAGTAGCCCACTGTTATACTCCACACAGGATAGCCTTCCAAAGGCACAGAACAGGCTGCAGAAGGGTGGAGACTAAACCTGGAGGGAAAACTGTATCCAGACTACTGACTCTGTTGCATGCCTTGTCCTGAATTTTAAAAAAATATATTTTTTTTTTCAGAGAGGAAAGGAGAGGGAGAGAGTGATAGAAACATCAATGATGAGAGAAAATCATTGATTAGCTGCCTCCTGAATGCCCCACACTGGATATTGAGCCAACAACCTAGGCATTTGCCCTGACTGGGAATTGAACCATGACCTCCTGGTTCACAGGTTGACATTCAACCACTGAGCCACGGGCTTCTCCTGAATTTTCATTGCTATTGCACCTGTTAGTAATAATGCTAACCTACCCATCACTCAGTTGCAGAATTTTTCTGAATCCAATATATCCAAATAATTTTGCACTTTTTAAACTCTTTGATGGGGGTCAATCCCACCCTGCCAAGATGGAGTCACCTCTGGGGGAAAAAAGGCATTATTTGCCAAATAACTCAGGCTAGCACATCACAGAGGCCACTGTAGTCTTTCAGCAATGAAGTGAACTTGAAAATACCCATATTCCCTCTGTGGCCTCACCTGGCTTCAAATAATAGTCTTCTTCCCTCTTTTAAGTCTGTCCTTTATATTCCCTTTATCTGTGAAACCCTTTAAAGAATCCAGTAGCAAAGACTTCTCCCTAGAGACAAAGAGGAGAGATGGGGCAGAGGAATAGGGAAAACGCCATTGGAACACAGAGGGAAAAATGCCAATAACTGCAGACTTCTGGCACTTAGAGATTCACCGGGGTTTGGATTTTCTCAGTCTTAGATGTTGAATTATGTCTAAGAAAAATTCCAAAGTGGGTAAACATATAAGGCAGTTAGAAGAGAAAGGAGTGAGACCCATGAGCTAACTTGGCAACTGAGCTGAGGAAAAGATGGCTAAGGAGAAAAAAAACTGGGTAGGATCGAGAAAGAGGGAAGTAAAGCCTCATGTTATGTTTGGGGTAATCAAATTCTCATCTTCAGGGCAGTGAGACATAGGAATATGTGTGCCAATGAGCTGGCCAACGGGTAGGACTGATGTTCCCAATATGTATACAGAAAACACATGTAATAGGTATGCTCTGCTTCAATTAACTTAGATACCAAGCAAGTCACTTTCTTTATGTTCACATGAAATATATCCAAGACTAACCATCACAGGTTAATAGTGCTTCTCTTTCCCAGATATTCCCAAGAACACACAGGCCATAATGTTGGTCGTGTGTGTGTGTGTGTGTGTGTGTGTGTGTGTGTGTGTGTGCGCGCTGTTTTTTTCACAGCGAAATCTGTATTCATTCCATCACTCACTTATTTGTTTATTCATCCAATAAATATTTATTAAGCACCTACTTTGCATCAGGTACTGATGTAAATACTGAGGATGTAGGAGAGGAAAAGGAAAACAGTATCTCTCACTCTCATGGCCCAAACATTCTAGTGGAGTGAGGTATACCAAACAAACAGAAACTGAATAAGGTAAGTTCAAAGATTAAAGCATTTTTGAAGGAAATAAAGTAGGATGGACTATTAAAGAGAGCCTGCTAGTGAGAAGGAGATTACCCTAGATTGTAGGGTCTCAGAAATCATCATTGATGAAGTGGCATTTGGGTTGAGATCCTAGATGACCAAAAGGAATCAGCCAGGCAACAAACTGGGGCATGAACATTGGAGGCTCATGCCTAGAACAGCAAGTGCAAAGGCCCAGAGGAGGAATGGACTTCACTGATCTTACAAGGTGTCAGGCTCAGGAGTGGTTCACTCTTGGCCAGAGGCTAGGTCCAGTGCTGGCCCTTCTTATAGACAACCTGGGTCCTGGTATGCTAAGTCTGCATCAGGGGTCCAGATTCCTGCAGACACCTCCTCGCCCCAAGAGCCTCTGACCAATCCCCATTAGGTCACAAATTTTAATGGACTGGTGTAGCTCTGACAAAGGCTACCTGGGAGGAAAGGATCATGGAGTCCTTGGAAATAAAGTTTCACCTCTTCCCAGCACAGAGCAGGAGGGGAATTTGCTATACTTTTGGATAAGTAACTTCATCTTGACGAATTTTTTGCAAAACAAAGGAAGCTGATAACAAAGTTAGTTGACATTCTCCATCACTAGAAATTAGACTGCCCACAAAGCATCAAAGGGTTGCTTTCTTAAAATAAAGAACTTAAGTTTAGCCCAAATAGATTCCCTACAAGATGTGCTTGGTGTGTTCTCCTCATGTAGGGAAGGAGAGAGTTCTAAACTAGCTGCAGCTCCTGGACAGAGACCATCATGGTACCATCACGGTACCATCATTAGCACCAGTGGAAAGTGATTAAATCTTACAGCACAAACAAGAAATTAACATTTCAATGTAGAGAAGGTCACAGTCAACAATGGGGTGGCTTTAAAATATGTCAACAAATTCTTTGATATGCAAGATGGAGCCTAATTCCTATTCCCTTGAGTGTAAACTGAACTTGGTTACCCGAGGAACAGAATGTAGTAGAAGTGAAGTAGCATGACTTCTAGGATGAGGGGACTTAAAAGGCAATATAGCTTTCTCCTTGCTCTCTCTCAGATCACCGGCTCTGGAGAAATCCAGCTGCCATGTCATGAAGACACTCCAGTGGCCATATGAAGAGGCCCGTGTGTCAGGTTACTGAGGCCTCCTGTCAATAGCCAGGTGAGTGAGCCATTTTGGAAGCTGGTCCTCTAGTCCCAGGCAAATTCTCACATGACTGCAACCCCAACTGATATTTTATTATAATCTCATAAAACACCTTGACCATTGAGCTACACCACTCTCAAATTACTAACCCACAGAAAACTGCATTTTCTGAGGTAACAGATGTTAGTTGTTTTTAGCCACTATGCTCTCAGGTAATTTGTTATGCAGCAGCACAAGCAGTGAAGTCTGGAAGCATTTATATGGGGCTCTATGAGAAGGCACTAAGCCCCAGAAATATGCTGTGCTAGTGGTCAGTTCTCAAATTCTATCTTCATGCTGGCATTGCCTTGGGCCATATCTATTATCTAGGAAGGCAAAGGAGTTATCAAATGTGTCTCAAATATAGGAAACATTTTTTTCCTATTTGTTTTGTTAATAATCAGACTGTGCTTATACTGTTATTATGTTTTACATTTTCTCACAATGCCAAGAGGCAACCTCGTCAGCTGATAGGCACACAAAAAACAACTCTGATACCAAATCTGTCTCAAGACTGGAGGAAGTGAGTGTGGAAAATTCAACTGGGAGTAAAAAACATCAAACCAGTAGCAGAGAATTTCAGTACCTTTATTCAAGCTCATTAGTCTGGTGGCAGATAGAGTCCTGCCATTTTGAACGATCTGACTTGCTAGATTTACATCTCTCCATGTGCCAGTGTCTCTCTCTCTGTAGATTAAAAGGTTAAGAGAATGCAAAAACAAGCAATATTAGTTTGGAACCAAGAGATGTTATTCTCAAGCTCAAACTTCTTTACCCTCATTATATCTGCTTCCCAAAATATCAAAAATATCAAAAATCAGGAACTGTCAAAGGCAAATCAACTCAGATGTACCTATTCTGAGACTAGCATGTCAATAGTGTTTATACCCCTTCTTACACCACATAGTCTAATTACCTCTGATTATATATTTAAGGAAACTTCCATGCACTGTAAACACTACAAAAATATATCCCTTCAAGTTCATATTTCTTCCATCTGGCAGAAATTAGGAGTCCCCCATTCAGCTAAAGTCCTTGACTAGGACACTTCACCTCTGGGTTAAGGGACAGGGAATAAATAACAACAATTACTCATGAGCAATACATATTTCTTTTATTGCCCAACTTTCTATACTCTAAAAACCTCCAGCCTACGAGATGGTGTAATGACAAAATGAAAATCAGGATGGTACTAGTACTAGTAAATATGACCTCCCAGCAAACTGATTTGGGTACCAACGTTGCTGTGATTCTTTGCCATTTTCAGGGGCAATTGCTAAGGGTGGAAAATGATAGAGAAATAAGTGAGCAGGGTGCTGACCCCCAAAATGGCCCTTTGTATAGAATTGCTTGATTTTAGAATTTTTCCCATCCTTTCTTAGGTAGCTTTCCAGTGAGCCCTAAGAAATTCTTGCAGTTCAGATACTGATCTATTTTTCCCTGTGCTCCTGTCACCATAGTCTTAGAGTCAAGTGGTTTAAATTCCCAATTGGCAATCTCCAACCATTTCAGCTTGGGTTTTCATTCCCAGAATAGCCTAGGCTTCAAAATCATCCAGTAAACAAAAGCAGCATTCTTAGAGGGCTTCTCTCATGAGAGGGTTCATGATTGAAGAGTAGGGCCACTCAAAAGAGCTGGGGATCTCAGGGAGCTTAAGGAAAAGACAAAATATCTGCAGATGGATGTTATATGTTTATACAGAGAGAAAGACTTTCCTTAGAGTCCTCTCAAACAGAAGAGAGAAAAATGATTGTCATTTTTCTAATATTTAAATGATGCCTATGATAAGCCCAGCAGTGAATTTAGTATTTCAAGAACCCAATAAAAGAACAGTCAACTGACACTGGTTCCCAAGATGGTTTTAACTTCCACTCAGTAATAATGAACTATCAAATCATATGCTCATGTGTGGGTATATTTATTCATTTATTAAGCATCTTTTACATTCCAGGCACTATGCTAGATATTAAGTGAGCACTGTTAAACAAAAAAAGAGATGATTCCTATATTCATGGAGTTTACAATCTCGAGGGGAAAGGGACATTAAATGGACGTGTTGGGAGAGAAATACAGACAGAATAACTGATGACCAGAAACATGTATATTAAAATGGTACAATTGACCCAGTCAGGGAGGCCAAAGAAAGCGTCCATGAAGAAAGGCTAATTGAACTGCATTCTGAAGAAAGAATGCATGAGTTATCTGGGGATTACAGAGTGGGGGTAACACACCAGATAAAGGGAGATCATATACAAAGGACCTGTGGCACACTCAAGAAACTGAAAGAAGATCATTGTAGCTGCATTGCGAAGATCAAAAAGAGGCCTGGATCAGAAAAAGCTATAAAGATAAACAAGAGGCAAACCACACAGAGCCTCTAAAGGATTAGGTTCATAACCTAATGTAAATGGGAATCTCTTGGGAAGTTTTAAGTGATACAATTGGGTTTTTGTTTTAACTATTTTCCAGCTATAGCATAGAAGGTAGGTAACAGAAAAGGCCCAGAAGACCAGTTGGTACTACTACAGTTGTTCAAGTGAAATGGATGTCTATGCCAGCATGGTTTGTGGGCCCCTATACCAATGTTGACCTATTGGTTCTTGAATGTTTTCATACCTCTGAAACCTCAGGCAAGACCAAATTATTGGGAAAATCTTTTATTTTTAGATAAAAGATGAAAAAGCAGTATTTCTCTTCCAAAAGATGCTTTGGCTTTGTTGAGATGTGACCATTGCTTGTACATACATACATACATACATACATACATACATACATACATAAATAAACCACCTGCAAAGAACCCCAGGCACATTGTTGTATGGTAAACTGACAAAGTGGCAGAAGACCTTCCTATCAATCATCACCTGTGTCTCCTGATTGGCCTTCGGCTGGTAGAATGACAACATTCTGGAAGGGCAAGGCTATATCATGGGCCTCTTTGTTGGAGTGACTGATCACAGACAGAATCAGCAGCTTTCCTTTGTGAAAGCCTCCTTTCTTCTGACCTGTTCCATTTCATCTTTTCCTTCTCTCCAAGATCCTTTCTTCTGGCCTTCTCAACAAAATACTTCTGTCTGAAGAGGGTAAACCCACTCAAACAGACGTCTTAAACATCTCCTGGCCTGCCAAGGTGCCAAGTTAATATCTATAGTTCAGGTTGTTATTGCTGAATAAATAATAATAATAATAATAATAATAATAATAAAACTCTGTTGAAATTAATTCTACAACTGTTTTTCAATCTCATAGAGGATTTTTTATCTCCACTTTGCCTTAGGCTTCATATCCCTCTTAGCCTCTCTTGTAACAGCCTGAACTCTATGCTTGATCTTCAAATTATTTACCTACCTATAGTCTCATTTCTTTTGCATCTTGATCCTTTCTTCCAAACCTGTTCTGAAAAACACCATCCTCAGATCAATGTCAGAACTGACCGCTTCTCCTCCTACAAACAGCACAACTGAATAATTAAAGTCACTACAAACTCTGATCCCAGATATATAGGGGCCAAAGCTCCACCTTCTATACTACCCTTGTCCTTAGTTCCTGCGTTCACCTTAGTCACTGTTTCAAAATTGCCCACATTCCTTATCACCTATATAGCATCTACAACACACCTTGAGTCTTAAGGGAGATAGAGCTCTCCTTCATAAAATCAGGCCATCCAAGTGGAAATTCCTGAACCTACAACCTCCCTGCATCTACAATTCTTTATCCATGTACATCTATTCTAATTAATACTACTCTATCCTTTGCCCACTATGGTCTGGCCACACTAGTCTTTCTGTTTCTTGCACAAGACAAGCCCAATCCCATCTCAGGGCCTTGGCTGCAGTTGTTCTCTGCTTGAAATGTTCCTTTTCTGCTCTTTGCGTGCTGGCTCCTCCTTGGTATTCAGATACCACTTAAATGTCTTCTCAGTGAGGTTTCTTAAAACCAATCCAATGTAATCATCCAGGTCCTCTGTCAATTCACCTCTAATCCCCTGCATAGCTCTTAGTAAATATCTGATATTTACTTATGAATCATCTGTTTGCTACCTTACATGGAAACTCTAGAAGAGAAGATAACTTTCAGTTATGTTCACTGATTTGTCTCCTGCACCTGTAACTGTGCTACACATAGAGTTAATGGTCACCAAATGGGATCATGAATGGATTAATACAACAATCATTTGGAGAGTGTGAGCATGCATACACTAATAAGGAAGTGTGGCAGATGGCAGGGCAGTGTTGAGTATTCAAGATGCGTTCTCAGGAATCAAAGGTTTGGGCAGGTATTGTTCTCCTGCTTGTTCAGTTGTTTGGGTGCAAGTGTGGGATGGATGGATGGATGGATGGATGGATGGATGGATGGATAGATAGATAGATAGATAGATAGATAGATAGATAGATAGATAGACAGATAGACAGACAGACAGACAGACAGACAGACAGACAGTATTAAGTCTGGTTTGGGGTTTTACCAGATGAGTATCATGGAGTGAGAGAGAAACCAGGGAGCAAGGTCTTTACAAAGAAGGCTTTTAATGTTGAGTTTTGGAACCTGTGCTGTGAAAGGACAAGGGGAGAGGATGGAAAGTGAAAAGTGGCATATGGAAAAGTACATTAGGGGTCTAGAGGAGGATGAAAAGCTGAGAGATTAGGAGGTGCTGCTTGCAGAATGGCAAGTTTGACAAAGAGCTTTCAGAGGAGCTACAATTATTAGGTGGAGGGGAAAAGAAAGAAAAGCTGTAACCATGTTGTAGCCTGAGAGTGGAACATCTACTGTATAAGCGAATAGCTCTCACCCTGGCCACCAGTGACCACCTCTTGGCATACCTCCTGTGCATTTTTATGCCCAAATAATCTTTGTCCCTCATTTTGCCTTAGTTGCATTACTAAAGGCTCCTTCTGTTTGTCTAGTTTTGGAGGAAGCCAGGCCCCACCTACAGTGGAAGGTAACAGGAAGGGGGGAAAATGATATCCTATTGAGTATCCATTAAGATGCACATTATTTGTCACTTTCTCAATGAAATGTCTTCCTGACACCGCTCTCTACTCCCTAATTAGGATTAGAGAATTTTGCTTATGCACCAGAAAGTTCAGGACATTTCTCTAACATGCCCTGATCCATTGCTTCAAAACATCTATGTATTGGTCTATTTTCCCCATTAGACTCTGAGTCATCTGAGGGCAGGTTTTGCCAGATGAATATCATGTTTCAAAGCACAAAGCCTGGGACTCAGCATATAGTAGGCAATCATTAACTTTTGTTGAATAATCGAATGGATAAAAAAGTGCGTAAATTATTTCATGGAAGAGCAGGCTGGCATGAATGCTGTAACACATGCCAGGCAGACTCCCAGGGCATTTGGTCTCCTATAAGGACCAAGAGTCATAATGTTTCCTACTCACACCCGCCCCCTGGCACCGACCCTGCACACCACTGAATGTTAGACAGAGATGAAAGGCCCCTCTGAGATGATCTGGACAAACATGCATACAGAAGCCACCTCTAAAAAACTTTGAGTCCTCTGGCATAGACCATTTATAAACACAGGTATTATTGATGAACTGAAATTTGCTCAGTTCCCAAAGGTCCTTGGGGAAAATAAACTCTAGGAAAGTTCAAAGTAGGATTTAGCTCAATGGGAGGCAGCCCTATTTGTTTCTCTAGAAATAGGTCTCCTGCTCCTACTTGAAGTTTGACTTCTAATTGCCAAATCATTACTTCCAGTTATGAGCATTTATTGTGAAAACTAATGAGGTGCCTCCAAAAAAATATTTTCACAAGTTGTTTTTGAACATTCTGAGAAGTTCTTTCCTGGAAGCTACAATTGGGGTCTTTGTGAGAGAACTTGCCTCCTGCCTGACCAGGTGTGCCTGGCCAGCTTCGTGCTGACAGGAGCACCAGCCCTTCCACCAAAGGAGATCATCTTCTTTCCAGGCCTGAAATGAGTCCTAGGAAAGGCAAAGCAGCAGAGGAAGCCCCTTTGGTTAGACAGGACAAGACTTGCCTCACTGTTGTCAGGAAACTCAGCCTCTGCTACAGTTCCCTTTGATGAAGACGAGTGGTCACGTCAAGTGGAGTTGGCCCTCTTAGAGCTTCTCACCCACTCAAGATGCTTTCCAGATATCTCTTCCCCACAAGGGTGCCCACCCTCCATTGTGAGGGGAAAGCCTGGGCTAAAAACTGAAAATGTGTGCTCTAATGTTTCTCAACCCAGAGGTGGGAATGCTAGCAAAACCCAGGGAACTTTTTTAAAATGTACATGTCTAGACTCCCTCCCAAAGATTCCAATACACTTTCTTCTCATGCTAGCAACCACAGATACAGTAATCTACCCTTATCTGTGGTTTCACTTTCCAAGGTTTCAATTACCTGTGGTCAACCTCAGTCCAAAATATGAATAGAAAATTGCAGAAATAAACAATTCACAAGTTTTAAATTGCCACCGTTCTGAGTAGTGTGATGAAATCTCATGTTGACCTGGACATGAATCATCCCTTTGTCTGGCATGTCCACACTGTATACGCTCCCTGCCCATTGGTCACTTAGTAGCCATCAACTGTATCTCAGTGCTTGTGTACAAGTAACACTTATTTTACTTAATAATGCTCAAAGCGTAAAAGTAGTGATAGTGGCAATTCAGATATGCCAAAGAGAAGCTGTAAAGTGCTTCCTTTAAGTGAAAAGGTGAAAATTCTCAACTTAATAAGGAAGGAAAAAAAAGTCAGATGCTGAGGTTGCTAAGATCTATGGTAAGAACAAATCTTTAATGCATGAAATCATGAAGAAAGAAATAGAAAATTTGTGCTAGTTTTGCTGTCACACCTCAAACTGCAAACATATCTCGTTGCAAAGGCATTTTATCATCTCACATCATCACAAGAAGGACGGTGAGTATAGTATAGTATAGTATAGTATAGTATAGTATAGTATAGTAAGATATTTTGAGAGACACCACATTCATATATTTTTTTTTAATCCTCAACTGAGAACATGCTTAGAGAGAGGAAGGGAGAAAGGGAGAAATGTCAATATGAGAGAAATGCGTATGCCTTTCATACATGCCCCTACTAGGGATCGAACCAGCAACCTTTCAGTGCATGGGACAAAGCTCAACCAACTGAGCCACTACAGTCAGGCATTCATATAACTTTCATTACAGTATATTGCTATAACAGTTCTATTTTTTTATTTTTTTTAATGTTTTTATTGATTTTAGAGAGAGAGAAGTGAAAGGGAGAAAGAGAGATAGAAATTTTAATGAGAGAAATATAGATCTGCCTCCTATACCACACCCCCTATTGGGGATCAAGCCCACAACCCCAGCAAGTATCCTGACTGGGAATCGAACCAGCAACCTTTCATTGCAGGAGATGACACTCTACTAACTAAGCCACACTGGCCAGGATATACCTGTTCTATTTTATTATTAGTTTCTGTTGTTAATCTATTACTGGCCTAATTTATAAACTAAACTTTATTATAGGTAGTATAGAAAAAAAATCAGATATCCAGGTTCACTATTATCCAGGTTTTAGGTATCCACTGGCGGGGGGGGGGAGGGGAGAGGGGGTCTTGAAACATATCCCTCTCAGATAAGGGGAAGACTTCTGTATTCTCTTATGTTTCTGTTATATCTGTCATGCTAATCTGGAGAGTGAAATAAGAGCATTTTAAATTATTTTAAAGTTTGTGGTGGGCACAGTAAAGGCATGTGTCTGCAGGAAATTATTCTGATTAGTTGGAGATGACAAGGAGGTTATATCCATGGGTCAACTCCAGTAGTTGGTAGTGGTTGCCATGAATTGAGAGGGACTCTAGGGCAGTGTCTAGATGTAACATGAAAAAATGCCAGGTCCAATTATTGATTTCTGCTGTGGCTTAGGGAAGAGACAGTGATGGTGCATGTAACCATATTTCTGCCTCGACAATATAGATCCTCTACAAATCCAGAAGCAAGGCTCAGGTCTCTAGCCTCTGCATTCCAAGTAAAATCCCTTCCATGAAGTTTGAGTGATGCATCTGCTCAACAATGCTATTTAAAGATGCAGTGGATAGGGCTGGAATGAAATTTAAAAGGGAAGTCAAACTATGTACTTCCCCAAATACCAAACAAAAATAGCCTTACAATGAGAAAAAGGGAGGTTTCCTTGGAGAAGCACAGCTATGATGTACGAGAGAGTGTTAGCAAAATGATATCTGCCAGTTCACAGGATTTTCTTTGCATTGCTCACGGGTAAAGTGAAAGATAACAACAGTGTTTTGAACATGTTTAGATGTTTCGTTTCTAGAGGGAGCTACAGAAAGCCTGAACTCTCTGTAATGGAAAGGAAAGAACAAAAAGGCATGTTGTGCATTTGCTTACTGTCAGTAGCTTCACAGCATTTCTTCAACACTTGAGGCGTGACTTGGTGGGGAGAGGTGGTGAATATCATTTTAAATGAAGGCAGATTTCAGATTTTTAAAAAATACTTTCAAATAAAGGCTAGTGGGGATATCCCAAGGTCAATGTCAGAAATTGGTCATCTGCGGTCTTAGCTCTTTCTGAGTTATCTGGATCAGAGGCAACAATGAGTGACCAATTGCACCAAACTTTTCTCCAGGTAGACACTTCTAAGGACCCATCCTTTCCAGCATTCCACCTCAGCATTCAGCAACTTCTCCGTGTGGATTTACACCCATTCTGCCATCTCTCCTGCGTGCACTGGTGCGTATTTACTGGCAGCTCTGATCTGTTGCGTGGGAGTCAGACACTCCACTTCAACAAAGTCAAGACACAGCTCTGAGCATTCTACCTAGTCATTTAACTGCCTGCACTCAGTTGCTTCATCTGAAAATGGGGATAGCAACATCTTCACAGGGCTGTTGTGTGAGAGTTGAATGACATATTAAAGCGCTTTGTGCATTAAAAAGCAAATGCAAAGCATCCAATGCCAAATTTCCCCAGTCCATTAACTCAGCTCCAACATCATCTCCTCAGAGAGTTCATCCCTGACAGCACTACAAAAATGATCACCCTTCTGCCTCTCTATCACTTTTCCCTGCCTTCCTTTTTACTGCTTACTGCTCCCTGGCGTTACAATTTATAGAGTCAGTTGGTTATTTATTTATTGTCTGTCTCTCCCACCAGAAATTCATGGGCAAGGACTTCTGTCTTGTCACCAACTGTGATTCCAGCCCCCAGAACTGCACCTGACCCATCAGGCACTCAATAAATATTTTTTGAACAGATGAGTGGCTCTTTTCACCCCAGACCACACAGCAGATGAGGACAAGAGCAAATAACTCTTCTTGGTCCCACATCTCAACTAACCACCAGAAAAAAGTAGACACTTACTCAAAAACAACATTAGGTTATTTAAACCTAATGTATCTGGAACATTTTCATGTAACAAGGAAACATAATCAAAAATTCACCTGAATAAATCCTAAAATGAATGGATTTCAGTGTGCCAAAAAGTTCTAAGTTCAACAACTATAAAATCAAAGAAATTTTTCCCTAGGAAAAAAAAATTTTAAGTAGAATTTGCTCGGTTTATAAATTTGTTAATATAAGGGAAATTCACTAAAAATGAAAGAAACTTAAGTTAGATCAAGCTCAATTTTAATAATGACTGAACTCTTTTACAATATTTGGCTGAAGCTGGCCTCAACTGGTCTTTATAAATGTCAGCCTCATGGAAATAGCCCTTTAGAAGCCAGAAAACATGACATACAGGAGCCTGCTAATCACTTGCTGATGTCAACTACTTCTCTTTCATGGCCAGGACATAACTCCATTCACAGTGCCAAGCCCCATTAAAAATCTTCATAATGATCAAAGGGGTCAATGAGGGGGAAAGGGAGACATATGTAATACTTTCAACAATAAAGATTTTTAAAAATAAAATAAAATGTCTCAGTAGCAAAAAAATATATTCATAATATCCCATCAGCTATTTTATAAGTTCATAATTAAATATGCTCAGCTGAGAGAGCAAATGGACTTTAGTCAGGGACCCTGGAAAGCAAAATAGTACAAATACAGTTATCTTCAGAGATTACTGTACCTTCTACTTGGCCTACCACAAGTGAAAAAGAGGATGAAGAATTTAGTCAATTTTCTACAAAACTCAAAATACATTCCCTCCATTGAGGGAAGCAATAGCCATCACTTCACCTTTCTTATTTTAAATAAATGTTTCAGGATTCCAAAGAATCCATTCGAATTGCTCCTGAAATATTTACCAAGTTCCATCAGAGAAGTGCCCATCCTTAAGTATTGATCCTGGCAGACATGAGAACAGAAGTGGAGAGGATGAAAACAATTGTCATATTTGTACTGGTTCAAAGGCAATAAGGAGGCAAAGTTCCTCTTGGGATAAGCCTAAAGCATTACAATATATCCACGGCCCTCTAATTGGATCTTCATTTCCCCTGGTAGTCCCTCAAAGCCCACCCCCTCTCTGCATATGAGATTTTGATGTGCCACTGACTCTGCATTTCCATTTCTAGACCTCTTTTCCAAAGCACCACCAAACAATTTTTCCTCTCTTGAAATCCACACTTCCCATTTATACCAAACCCTACTTATTCTGACCACTGCAGTCCATTGACCCTCAGGAGATCCTGCTTTAATGACATCAACTTTTGACTTCAGGTTCTTCTCAAAAACAGCACAGGCCTGGGATAAGACTCCTATTCACAGCCTGACTCCAGCATGTACTACCTGGGAGACCTTGGGCCACCTTGAGAGGCTTCAGCTTCTCATCTATAAAATTTAGAGGGTTGCCATTCCAAGGCACTGTGAACATTAAATACTATAACAGATGTGAAAAACTTATGCATATTGCCTGGCACATAACAGGTGCCCAACAAATAGTTTCTTCCCTTCCTTTTCTGCCCCCCTGCCTTTACCTCTGATGAATTCAGCATCCATATTGTGATCCCTTCAGCACTGACTTACCAACACCCATACCCGTGGAACTTCAAAAACCTCAGCCCCATTCTATTTCAACACCTCCCCAGTCATACCCTCAAATGTCACAATACTGGAACCTACCCTAGCTAAAAATTCCAAACCCCCAAAGTCCCCTTCCCCTAATAGTCCTTGATTTCTCATATGTTCGCTCCTGCTAAATATATTTTAGGCCTTTAATGTTAGCCAACCATTCACCCTCTCTCTGCTCTTCTAGACCAGGGCCTCATGACTGCCACTCATCTTCCTGTCTAGGCCATTTCAGCCTCCTCCCTTGCAAGATCATAGAGTCCCTCAACTCCTTGGTCTCCTGCTAAAACTGCCTTGCCACTCTCCAACCCTTGGGAACACTCATCATCTGCTTTCATCTGATAAAATTCTCAAACCACGCTGATTGGATTCAACTTCCAATACTGTTTCACTTTAGCTGGCCCCTCACTGCTGATGAATCTCCCCTCATGGCTCTTCTGAACTTCCTCCTACTTACAGCCCCGTTCTTAACTGCAATGTTTAGCTCCCAGCAGTGGCATTCCCTCCTCCACATGGAGACATCCAAGTTAATATGACAGGAGCTATCAAGGCATCTCTCTAAATGGACCTGCTCACTTAAGAGTCTCTGGTGACCTCTAATAGCCACATCCTCAACCACTTCCAGCACTTGATCCTATTGCTCACCATTTCCTTCTTGACACTTACTCTTCCTTGTGCCATCCTTTACACTGTAGTTAATTCTCCTGCCTTTCTCCTCCTCAGTTCACTTCCTTCTCCAAATCCTAAAGGCATAAATTCCCGCCATTCTGAACCACAGGCCTTGACCCTCTGCCCTCAATACTCTCATTGGTAATCTCATTTATCCCCATTACTTTTGCCATTACCTCCAAGAAATTACTTCTAAGTTTCATGCCTCCAATTCTACCAAACACTCCAGAGGATTCTGTCAGGATATTCCAGGAGCATCTCAAATGAAACATCTTTAAAATTTATCTTGTTTCTTTCTCCATCTTTCTCCTATTTCTATTATAACACTACCAATCTTCCATTCATTCAATCATTCTTTACTTTCCCTTTTCTCTCTTCCTTGATAATCCAATCATGCCAAATCACATTTATTCTAACTCTTGGCTCCATCAGTGCCTCCTATTCCCATTTGTACTTCTCTGCTTTAGGCTCTCAGAACTCTCACCAAAGATATGATCAGAGCTTTATAACTGCTTTTTCTTCCTCCTAAATCCCAGGTTCCCACCACCAGATTAAGTGGCTAACAAATTAAATCTAAATCAGAGTTTAGCGTGGAATTCCAGAACCTCCATCATGTGGCCAAAACCTAGCCTTCTAGCTTAATCATTCTCTACTCTTCTCAATGAACCTTAAATAAATCTAAAATTGTCCTCCAGTTCACTGTTCCCCAAATATGTGCTTACAATTCCTGCTCTGCACTTTTGTTCTCATTATTCATCCCATCCCATTTTGTTCTCATCATATCATTTCCCCAAATGTCTGACTGGGAAAATCTTATGCATTCTTCTAGACTCTTGTTCAAATGCCACACACATCTTGAAGCCTTCCTCAGTCCACCATCAAACATGATCTCTCTTCCTGAGTGCAGCTCTTTGTCCTTCCTTTGCTTATAGGATTTTAAACATTCTGTGTGACTTTCTACCAGTAATGTCTCCTGCTTATAGACGTGTCACCCCCAGCAAGAGGCTCACCTTCCTCTTTCAACTTCTCACTGCCTCTAAAATGTCCCCTCTAAGCTACTTTGGCTGGCTTGAACCTTGCCTTTCTCTTTTCCCCTTGCCTTGCTCTGCCACTGCTCTGCAGCCATGGCTCCAGCCTCACTGTCATCACCCACCCCCCTCAATGAAAGAGATTAAGTCCTTTCCACTCCATGTAGTTCTAGTGTCCCTTAATTCCACTGATACTGACCCTGAAGTATGTTTGAAAGTCAAAGGTATGCAGTCTAAACCATTAACTTGTGTGGAGGTTCTGTTCTCAGAGAGCTAGAAGCAAAATTACAGAATTCCTACCTGTGCTTTGTCTTTCATGCATAGTCTTTAATAATCTATTTCCATCATATTGTGTTGTCATGTTCTTCTTTCCTTCACAATGGAACACTCATTTGCCTAACTCACTCAATAGGATGAAAGAGTTCCCAGTTCCAACATACCAAAAATAATCCAACCTGTCATGTTTACATTCACTTAATGAAACCTACATTTTTAGGCACCAAACTAACATTTCATTCTCCTGCTTTGGATTAGTTTGGGGGTTGCTGTGTGTGTGTTTTCATAATCAGGGGAAAATTAGATAAAATATTTAAATAATTTCACAGATAAATATATTGACCAACTAGAGATTAAAAACACTGCACAAACTATTAAAGGCTGGCAGGCAATATCAAAATTTGGAACTATCCTATTGACCATTGTAAGAAAGCCTAAATTTAGTCCACAAAAGATAATTTAGGGGTATCAACTACAAAAGTAAGGGATAGTCAAAAGCTGGGATCCACTGGCATTCCTCACCCAACACTCAGGATCATATCCTGCCACCTTGGTAGTTCCACTTCCGAGTGAAGTGGGCAAAGGAAAAGCCCAGTATTGCAATGGTGGGAGCTCTGGATTTTAACAGAACTGGTTCCTCACTGCCTTGTTTCAAGTACATAAGGAGCTAAAGAGGCTTTTGTTTTCTTGCCTAGGATTATGATACTATTTTGTAAACGATAAAGTACTATATAGCTGCAATATGTTAGAACCTTGTTTATATGGAAAATTCATTTCAAATTCCAAATGACTTCAAAATACTTCTTAAAAATGTATCTCATTGTAAGCTCATGGAAGGCAGGACACATTTCTTGCTTATCTTTGTATCTTAGCTCTCATTATATTTTTAATATAAATGCTCACAAGTTCTTATCATAAGCATGACCAAATGAATTGATAATAAAAGAGAAGCCAGAATTAACCAAAAGAGATCTTATAATGTAATCACTTGGTGATGTGTGATCCCCTGCAAGTTACTTCACATGGGCATATTTAAATCAGACTCTTTCCAAATAAGAAACAAAAAGCCTACAGATAAGAAAACAATTGTGTACATTTACATCTTCATCAGATTATATTCCACTCATGCAAATCAGCGGAATCAACTTGCATGGAATTTGACAGCAAGTCTTTCGGCAAAGATGAAGGAAAATTATTCAGCTTCCTTGGCTCAAAGGCAAACTTGGGCTGGGCTAGAATGGAGAGGAAATAAAAGGCAAGCGCAGGCATCCATAGAATGTGGGTCCCTTTCATTTCAAGTTCTCATTCACTCTCTCACATTGCCCAATATGAGAGCAGGAAAATGTTTAACTTATGCAATAGTGTTGCCTGTGCTTGCTATTCAATGAATCATCTAACTTGAGACCTCTGTATCCTCCCTGCATGGCGACTGTTCACACACACACACACACACAAACACAAACACCATTTAAACTGCCACAACTTCCTCTGAATCCAGAGCTGGCTCCTCTACTGAGAATCTCTTTCCTGGGAAAGACATCAATGGAGCAAGGAAATTGTCTCTACCTCCGGTTGGGTTACCAGGGTTCCCTCTTTTCAAGGCTTGCCACCGCTATGCTCTGAGAAACATTGATCTGTGCTCCCCTCATTGTCCTGCTGTACCAGAAACAAGGAACAGCAAAAGAACAGTCATTATTTGCATTTGGCAAGAAAGGCAGCAGTAAAAGCTGAAAGGCAACAGGCATAGAAATGTCAAAGTGAGGCTCTGAATGAGATAGGGACAGCAAACACGGAGGAGCAGTCTCAGTGGAGAGGAGCTCCCATTATAGATGGACAGATGACGTTATCTATGATGGAGAAGGAAAGAAATCAAGAGGAAGAGACAGGGAGACAGAGAGGGGAAGTCTACCATTCCTAAATGCCAACACATCAGGTTCAAATGCTCCTTTCAACTCCTGAGGACCATCCAGACTCTGGAGCTGAATGTCCACAGTTCAAATCCTGGTTCAGGCAATTATATGATTTGTATAGATAAATTTCTTCACCTCTTTGTGCCTTAGTTTCTTCATCTGTGAAATAGTGATGATGATTATGATGATAATAACTACCTAAAAGAACTGTCATGAGGCTCAAATGAGCTAATGTTTAGAACGTTAACTGTTAGAACAGCATCTCACACGTAGTATATGTGACTTGCTGTTATGATGATGATCTGGTAAAAGTCATTGCAATACTGATGACTTCCTTTTCTTATTTTATTTATTTAATAAATCTTTATTCAGATTATTACAATTGTTTCTCCTTCCCCCCCCCCATAGCTCCCCTCCACCCGGTTCCCACCCCACCTTCTGCCCTTACCTCCCCCGCACTGTCCTCATCCATAGGTGTACGATTTTTGTCCAGTCTCTTCCTGCAACCCCCTATACCCCTTTCCCCCTGAGAATTATCAGTCCACTCCCTTTCTATGCCCCTGATTCTATTATATTCACCAGTTTATTCTGTTCCTCAGGTTTTTAATTCGCTTGATTTTTAGGTTCACTTGTTGATATGTATTTGTTGTTCATAATTTTTATCTTTACTTTTTTCTTCTTCCTTTTCTTAAAGAATGCCTTTCAGCATTTCATATAATACTGGTTTGGTGGTGATGAACTCCTTTAGCTTTTTCTTATCTGTGAAGCTCTTTATCTGACCTTCAATTCTGAATGATAACTTTGCTGGGTAGAGTAATCTTGGTTATAGGTTCTTGCTATTCATCACTTTGAAAATTTCTTACCACTCCCATCTGGCCTGCATAGTTTCTGTTGAGAAATCAGCTGACAATCTTATGGGTGCTCCCTTGTAGGTAATTAACTGTTTTTGTCTTGCCGCTTTTAATATTCTCTGTCTTTTGCTCTTGGCATTTTAATTATGATGTGTCTTGGTGTGGTCCTCTTTGGATTCCTTTTGCTTGGGGTTCTGTGCACTTCCTGGACTTGTAAGTCTTTTTCTTTCACCAGGTGGGGGAAGTTTTGGGTCATTATTTCTTCAAATAGGTTTTCAGTATCTTGCTCTCTCTCTTCTTCTGGCACCCCCATAATTCCCCATAATTCTGATGTTGGTATGCTTGAAGTTGTCCCAGAGGCTTCTTACACTACCTTCAACTTTTTGGATTTTTTTTTTTGCTTTTTGCTTTTCCGGTTGAGTGTTTTTTGCTTCTTTGTATTTCAATTCTTTGATTTGATTCTTGCATTCCTCTAGTCTGCTGTTGGGTCTCTGTATAATATTTTTTATTTCAGTCAGTGTATGTTTAATTTCTAGTTGGTCCTTTTTCATATCTTCAAGGGTCTCGTTATATTTATCAGCCTTTTCTAGGATACTCTTGAAAAGCCTTATAACCATGGTTTTGAATTCTATATCCAGTTGTTTGTTTTCCTCCATTTCTTTCGTTTGTGATCTGTTTCTTTGTCGCCGCATTTTCACTGCTTCCCTGAGTTGGTAGGGTAGCTTTGTGTGCTAGGTTTCCTGTATGGCCCAGTGGGTCGGCCTCCCAGTTACCTGAGGTGGGCACTCTTGGTGCACCCCTTTGTGGACTGTGTGTTCAGCCTTGTTGTAGTTAAGTCTTGATTGTTGTTGGTATCACTGGGAGGAATTGACCTCCAGGCTAGTTGGCTGTGAGGATCAGCTGTGTCTATGCTGGGAGAAGTTCGGTGCTGGAGACAGCCTTATAGGATTAGACTTGCCAAACTGCAAAAGCTTCTGTGCTCAGCATGGATGGGGTGGAGTCTCAGGGCGGAGCAGACAGTCTTGGCTTCCCATCAGTCCTGCCCTTGCGCGCGCACGCGCACACACATACACACACACACACACACACACACACACACACGCCTCCAGACCTCTGGCTTCTCCGCCTCCCGAGCCTCCCCCCGAGAGTCCAGATTCCCCCCTCAAGAGCATGGGTCCCCAGGGGCTCGCCTGGAACTGGGGTTCAGTGCAGTCAGAACTGGGGCTCAGTGCATTCAGGAGCTTCCGACTCCCTTCTGCTAGGGAAAGCCTATGGCAACCTCCACAGTCATTGTGCTCACTGGCACGCGCGCCTCCAGATCCCTGCCCGCCGCAGCTCCCCCCGGATCTCCAAGTCTCCGAGTGCCTTCCTCTCTACCGAACAGTCCAGACTCCCCCTGTATGAGCCTGGGTCCACGGGGTTTCGCCTGGAACTGGGGTTCAGTGCAATCGGAACTGGGGTTCAGTGCAGTCGGGGGCTTCCTTCCCCCTACCACCAGAGAAAGTCAGCCAGGCTCTCAGCCGCCCTTCCTCTCTGCACACACAAAGACCCTTTGCTGTACCTCAACCCTTTGCCGTTCCTCCAGTTCTCCGTGAGCTTTTCTCTTTCCTTCTAGTTGTAGAATTTCCACTCAGTCAGCTTTCCTGTGGTTCTGGATGGTGTCCGTTCTGTCTTTTAGTTGTAGTTTTGAAATTGTTGTGCAAGGCAGCAGTTTAGGTGCTTACCTATGCCGCCATCTTGGTTTCTCCCCTTTTCTTATTTAGAAAAAGAGAAGAACCTAAACCAAAATATTCTATCATTTTACCATTATATATGTATTGTTTGCCACATGCCTTGGGAAAACAACTGCCTAATTCTGCAAGTGGAGGTAACGCTGTGGGTGAACATCCTGTAAGTCAGGATTCCTGGTGTTATTTAATACAAAATAAGCTTCCTCCTATAGCCAGCACTGTTCTCACACAGCAGGCACTGCTTCGGGGAACTCCACTGGACCAGATTCCTGCCTACAGGCTGAACTCCAGGCTCTGAAAAAGGTTCTAAAAGGTGTCACTCCCAAAATAGCATTCACTTTCAATAAGTGAAAATGTTGTATTACTTTCAACAATAAAGGTAAATTTTATTTATTATTTATTTTATTAATTCTTTATTAAGGTATCACATATTTGTAAGATAAATTTTAAAAAAATAAGTGAAAAAGCTACTGCACAGGACTGTAAGCCAAAATAAAATGAGTAGTGGGTACTTTACTTTTTCCTTCAAATCTGGCTTCAAGATTGGTCTTTAGCCAAATCAGGCAACATCTGTCTTTGACGAACCTTCTTTCGTACTCTACTCTGAGCCTATTCCAGGCTGAGCTGGACTAAACAGCAGGATGGGTGGGTGGGAAGTTCTGTAGGGGCCAATTTGTAAGGGGCACTAAAACATCACTAGGGCACAAAACATTTCTAAAAATGTCATGAAATGGTGAATGATGTGCTAGTCAAAACTCTTCTAGGGAGGGCACTATAATAGGAAGTAACTCAATGGATCTTATCTGGGATTGTACTGTTCTCCAGGGATACATGGAAATGGGTGGAGAGGGAGATTTGGGTAGTCACAACTATTGGGAGAGCAATGCTGGCAATTAGCATTTTGTGGGTGGGGCCAGAAACAATAATCCAGGAAGTAGAACTTTTCTGTCTAAAATGCCATTGGCTCCCTTGGGAGAAACAGCGTTAAGTGCTCCCAGAGAGCATGCACCTTCTAAGGCTGGTGGTCCAGCTAGCCCCTGTTCCCACCCCGATGCTAGTAGAATAAGCGTGCCCACAGGGGCCAGAGATGAGTTTTCAGATAATAGAGAAGATAAGGCTGCCACCAGCAAGCCCCTTCCATGCTCAGACCACTCCTGGCTTACTGCCCAGCCCCTGCGCCTGGCATTCAAGGCCAAGCACCTGTTTGTGGGATAGAGGAATGAATTTTGAGTGATATGCTCTGTCCCCCATATGGTTTCACATTTAATTCTCACAGCAACACCTTGATGATGATACAGTAATTTTCACAGAATCTAGAGGACTAGAGAAGGAGAGTAAGAGCTATGTATCACATTCTCTGCCCTGGGCTCTGGATCCCAGGACAGGACTACCCTCCCTGCTGCACCTGGAAACTGTGGGCTGCTCTTTGGAGATCCCAGTTTTTCCAATCACTAGCTCCCAAACCAAAGTTTCTGTGGGTGTGTCTGCCAGGCAAATCAGGTTACATATTTGTGCCCTAGGGCAAAGGGGTCTAAGAAAACAGAGTGGAAGACCGGCCTCTGACTCCTAAGGAGACTGAGGAGCCCAATTCCTCAGTATGAAAGAGGCCCTGATGCCAGGTGGCAGAAAGAAAGGCAAATATGAGAACATAGAACTGAGACAAGAAAATTCATCTTTAGGGACTTGACTGCAATCGTCCCTCAAACTAAGGTGACCACATGTCCTGTTTGCCTGGGGCCAGCTCACTTACACCTGTTGTCCTAGTTTCATTATTGGTAACATTCTTTTCACTCAGAAATACTGCATTGTGGACAATGAAGTACATTGTTACCCTCCTGAGACTCATGTCTTGCATGGAGCCTCCAACAAAGTGGCAAGGACTTGCAGACATGCACATGTATGTGTGTGCGTGTGTCCCCAGGCTGCTGAGAATCATGCTCAGAGACCAGGCACTGATGAAATGGACGCCACTCCTCCACTTCCAGGAACTGCTCAGCACAGGTTGAGACTCCAACTTAAGAATGATTCACAGGAACCACTTCCCTAATAGCCGAATGGCCTTGACTTGGTGTATGATTTGTTGCTTTGCAGTTGGAAAACCGGGAAGTGATAATTCTTGGGAAAGATTCTTTCCACTGTGTCTGTTCTGTTAAGTGCATTTCTCAGACTCCGTTATTTTATCTTGCTTCCCTCAGGATTCTGCCCTTAGCTGCCTCCCAAGTAGCAATAAAATTCACCTTTTGCTTTAACTTTAAAATGCCAGCCTTTTGGAGATCAGTGACTAGGGAAGGAAGAAGAAAAGGGGGGGAAAAAGAAAGAAATCCAGAAAGTAAGGTTGAAGAACAGAAAAAGGATGGGGCTTAGAGAGGAGAGAAAATTAGAAGAGAAAGGAAGTAAAAAGGAAGAAGAAAATTAAATGAGAGGAAAAGGAGAAGAAAGCAAAGAGAATCATCTTACACTATATATTACTGACATGTTTATTTCTCTTGGACTAAAACATGTGTTGGTAAAAGCTAGCAATTCAAGCATGGTGGTCTCAGCCTGATTCCAAAGGCTTTCTCCAGCTAAACTTGCTCCCAGTGTCTGAGCCAGTAAGCACTTCTGCCACAGGACCCAGGACAGGACCGCACAGTCCTGAGGATGAGCAAGAATCCACCCAGCAGACTGCTGTCTAGTAGGAGGGATGCATGTCTGGGTTTATCCAAGCTGAAGTTCACAACGAACCCTGAACACAGTCCCTTGTGATGTTAATCCTAACAGGAAACATGCTCAAATATTATCCCACCGTGATTTTCAGTCCCAGCAAAGCAAAATTGAGAAATCAAGCGACATATTACCTTTACCTGGAAATATTAGCTTCTTGAGAAAATTCTTCCTCATCTTGAAAAATCCTTAAGTCAATTCCATTTATGTCTCTGTTATTCCCAGCAATGTTTTAAAACTAATAGATGGGAAATTGCACTCCCCAATTTAAGACAATGCCACTTCTGGGAGGGGTGGTTGGGGGCTGGGTGAAAAAGGTGAAGGGATTAAGCAAAAAAAAAAAAAAGAAAAAGAAAACACACACACACACACACACACACCACACACAGACACAGACAACAGTATGGTGATTACAAAAGGCAAAGGGCAGGAGGAGGAGGTAGAAGAGGGTAAAGGAGGAATAAATGGTGATGGAAGGAGGTTTGACTTTGGCTGGTGAGCACACAATAAAATATACAGAGGATGTACTTGAAACCTATATAATGTTATTAACCAATGTCACTCCAATAAATTCAAAGAAATTAAAAGAAAAAAAAAGACAATGCCATTTCTCAAAATAAAACACACCCTATAACCCTGCTATGTTACTGGGTGGCAGCGCCAGCATTTTCTCTCCGTTTACAGGTAATTTAGACCCTGCAGCATGTTATGATCACTAAATATTGAAAGATTTTTCAAGCTTTTGTTTTAACCCACAACCTCATTTTGATTTGTACATGTCTATAAGGATAGAGATGGGGCAAATATCACTTCTTCTGAATGATCCAACCTCACAATTAATAATTGAGAATCTCTTTTTCTCTTTCTCCCTTGCCTTTTTTTCTCTCCGAACTAGAGTGCACTCTTCAGCTTGTTAAGCTCAGCTCACTCCCACTGATAATTCACTAGAGATCATAATTTATGGACAATTGAAGCTGCAGAAACATCTCTTAGAAGGAATAGAGCAGATCCATAGCAACAATTCTTCAGGGGAATATTAATCCCCGGCTTTATGTAGTGCTAAGTGTACAATAGTAATCAGAACTTGAGTAGAAGCTGCTAATCATTGAGGGAAAAGGCTGTATAAAGAATTCATAATGGAATTAGCCTGTGGCAAACAAAGAAAGACAAAATTAAATCAGCCATCAAATTGCACCAAGGAATTTTAATTCACAGGTTAATGTAGGATTATGTAACTAATCACAGCTAACATTTTCAATGAACAACCAATAAAATTCTGCTCTTTTTTTCCTCTCTAATCTTGCTAATGGTATTCCAATAACACGCTTTTATTGCCCGATAATATGTTAGAAATGATTCTCAGAAATTCTAAGTCTTTCCAATTGTCAGAATTCGTGTAAAATAGATTTGAAATAGTCAGTCAAAAGTGTAGGTCTAGGAAGATCCACTCCTGGTTCAGTCCAGACCCAATAATATCTGGGTGAGTTTACATAAAGTATATTTACATAACCATATAGCTCTAAAGTATATGCATGTTTTTCATGCAGTGCAGGGAGCTAAAATGGGACAAAAGAGACTAAATTAAATATGTGAAACTAATTTGGAGCACAAAGTATATCAGGCTAATTCTAAATAAAACCACCACATAGATTTATATGTCAATATTGCAGACATATCCAATGACATAAACACCAAGGACCACTCTAACAGAGTTTTCATGGTTTATAAATGTGAACATCATAAAAAGAAATAAGGTTTCTAGGATAAAAAGTTGATTACCATTCCTCATGGGAGGAGGTGGACTCTGGTGTCCTCCCCAGTTATATTTTTATATCAACCAATGCATGACAAAGACAGGAAAAAAACCTCTACACAATTTGAAAAATTATATGAAACCCATTGCTTCATAAATATAAATATATAAAAAAAAAGACAGCATAACTCTTTGCACATTGGCAAGGAGAAACTCCAAAATTATACTGTATGCTTAAAAAGACATCAGTTTAATCAAAAAGATCTTTTTCCAACATATGGCAGAAGGAAAATTATTACAAATGGAGTAAAAAGTATGTTCATAAGCTTTACTTCACAAGGGAAGAATGCTGGGAAGAAAGGCAACGGCATTCTTCTTGCATATGTTTTTCTTGTCGAGAACAATGTGGGAAAGTCTCATTTTCCTTTAATCTAAATGTTCATTTTATGGAAGCAGCAACATTCGGCCCAGTTATTAGCAAAGGAGTTTTGTTGCTTTATAAAGTCTAATTTTAAGATGCTCACTTCCAAAAAAACATTATGGTGTCAATTGCACTACCCTTCAGCAATCCTGTAATAACTTTATTCAACCATTTCTAATTATAATTATATTTTCAATTCCTTTTAGCTATAGAAACTCTTTATCAATCAGAGCACAAGACAGAAAATTACTTTATTACAGCTACAGCTCGTTAGGCTGAGTGCTCTTAATGAAGCAGCCTCATAATCAGATGAAAATCATGCTGGAGAAAACTTGCATCATTAGTCTGGGCCTTAATTACCAAGAAATATAGTCACTAACAATGATATTCCATTTCATGATATGGTGCATGCACCTTCTACACTAGTTGCAATTAATAATTCCACCGACTGCTACAGAATCTTTTCTATTTATTCATAACAATGAGGGGGGGCGATTCTAAATTTAATTGAGCGCTTCGGATTGCACTCTCTTTCTCCCTCTCTCACGTGTTCAGATTAAAATGTCACAAGGCTAATATTCTATCTTACAATAATTCATCATTTTAATTACATATTTTATGTATGTGAAATGTCTTTTTCAGCTTTATAGTTGAGGTTGACATTTTTGGGGACGCATCTAGGAAAAATGTGTGGCTTCTTGTGAAGGTGGTCCCTACCACCCAGGACCACATCATGAAAATCTGAGAGAGGAAAAAAAAAATCTCGGCCATCAGTCCATCAACCCCATCCATGTTGGGAAAAGCTGCCACAAGAACAGGGACATTCATTTAAATTAATGCCGGCGTCTTCTGATAGGCTTTGGATGGCAGAATGGCGATGTGCTGGGAGGAACAAGGCCCTGTGTCATGGGTCTCTTTGTTAGGCATGATTGATCACAGACAGAATCAGCAACTTTCCTTTGTGAAAGCCTCCTTTCTTCTGCCTCATTTCCTTTCGCCCTTTCTTTGCCTCCCTCTCTCACCAAGATCCTTGCTTTTGACCTCCTGAGAAATACCTTCAGCAAGGAAGGAGACCTGGTCCCTTGCCCTCCCACTGGGTTCTGCACACTACCAGAGCCCTGCAAAGACCCGCCTATTTCTCCAGCTTCTCTCCAGGCTGGATTAACACTGGAATTCAAGGTGCTGTTGCAACTGCTGCTCTTTTTCAAACGCAAATTAGGTTACTGAGTGAGGGCAAAGAGCACTTGGGGGAGGGCAGAGGGCAAGGGGGTTGGCATAGATAAATGAGGTCCCCATTGACCTCAAACCCACGTGTGCCTAGAGCTGAACTTCCTGCCTGACATAGTCTTTCAAAGAAATCATTGCCAAACAGTTTATTTGATTAATCTGGGCTGCACTTTCCCCAATCATCTGCTTTATAAGCACCAAGCAGTTTGATAAATGAAATGGATAAAAGAAGAGAATGACTTGGAAAAACCCACAAGCCACAAGATAAAGAGTTGGCTATGGCATAAGGGAATGCTAATTTTTTTTAAGAACTAAGCATCCAATCTCTATACCATGAACATAAAGCTCCCCAACTTAAAGATCATTGGCTTCATACTAATTAGTGTTCAGCAAGCAGTGGTTCAGATCCTAAAGGGGCAGAAATTCTGCCCACCCAATTTCAGACCCCAAAGAAGCAAATGACTGAATAAATTAATAATGAAAAACTTGCATCAACAAAAACACCAGATGACAATTAGCTTGAAGATGGTAAAGAACTGACTGTGTTATTTGTGAGTCTTTGTTCCTTCTGGCATTTTAAGGTTGGAGGGAAGTAGAGACAAGTAGTATCAGATTTCACATAGACTTTACAGGGAAAGGGGCTCAGGGGAGAGATTTGGAAGATGAGAGCCAGTAGAACCAGAGAGTCATGAGGCAGAGCAGGGGGTTGTGAGCTGCTTGGAGAAGAATGCTAGGTGGGCAAGAGGAAGTGGACCTGGACCAAGAGGAAAAAAACACAGGAAGCAGCAGAAATATGAAAGCTGTTCAGGAAGACAGCAAAAGAAGATGGGACACTAATCAGAACCACACAGAGCATATTTCCATTTTAAAAAGTGCTTGGCATTTTGGACAGCCCAATGGCTTGCAAAACAGCTTGAGATGTCTAGGGATCCCCAAAGACAACTGGTGTGCAAGGCCCAGCCTGACACCCTTAGAAGCAGCCACAGGAGAGCCAAGTAAGAGTTAAAGGGAACTGGCTGAGTGCTCACATTCTCCTATTAATGCAATGTCAGGAAAAGCCCTCAGCATTACTGCCCTCATTTTCAATCACTCTTTAATGTTTCCTCCTAACAGCATTTCATTTAAGTACAGAAGTCACTGCAGGTATTTCCATTTGTCAGTGGCTACCCCACATGGGCACAAGAGAGGCCCCAGGGGTGCTCGAGAACTTTGTCAGGGCTGTCTCCTACCTTGTGATGTTGCCACTCTCTGTGCCTGTTCCACAGTGAGACAACAGCTCAATAGCTGAATCTGACGAGACTGAGGTCTCCTCCAACCTGGAGGGTCTTCAGAGGGAAGCACTCAGCCTACCAGCCCGATCACCCTTTATCAGTACAAAGGCTACAGCATGAGATCTTCCTGGGTGATCTCAGGAGGGTGACTAAACTCCTCTGTCTCAGCTTCCATATCCCCACATAAGGGCAATAGTAGCATCTGCCTCATAAGGTTGCTGCAAAGGTAATCTGAGATGAGGCATGTAAAAGTGCTCAGACACAATCAGGCACATAGGAAGTTTCAGTATATGTTAGCTCTAATCAACATCATCATTGTCATCATTACAACCATGACCATAGACATGAGGCTGGCATGGCTTGCTCTGAAATAGGTTCAAGGATTTCAAACAGTGGTTTTCAAACATGGCTACACATAAGACAATCGCCTTCTCACCTGAGTTCTCTTACTCCAGACCAATTAGATCAGAATCTCCCAGTGAGTCATTTTTGAAGGTCTTTGCATGATTCCAGTGTGCAACCAGGACTGAAATCCACCAATATTGAGTCTCAATGCCTGTGCATGATATTTTTTTTAATTTAATAAATCTTTATTGTTCAGAGTATTACAATTGTTCCTCCTTTTTCCCCCCATAGCTCCCCTCCACCCGGTTACCACCCCACACTCTGCCCTTACCACCCCCCACTGCCCTCATCCATAGGTGTACGATTTTTGTCCAGTCTCTTCCCCTCCCCCTACACCCCTTTCCCCCAAGAATTGTCAGTCCACTCCCTTTCTATGCCCCTGATTTCTATTATATTCACCAGTTTATTCTGTTCATCAGATTTTTTATTCACTTGATTTTTAGATTCACTTGTTGATAGATATCTATTTGTTGTTCATAATTTTTATCTTTACCTTTTTCTTCTTCTTCCTCTTTTTAAAGAATACTTTTCAGCATTTCATATAATACTGGTTTGGTGGTGATGAACTCCTTTAGCTTTTTCTTATCTGTGAAGCTCTTTATCTGACCTTCAACTCTGAATGATAGCATTGCTGGGTAGAGTAATCTTGGTTATAGGTTCTTGCTATTCATCACTTTGAATATTTCTTGCCACTCCCGTCTGGCCTACATAGTTTTTGTTGAGAAATCAGCTGACAGTCATATAGGTGCTCTCTTGTAGGTAACTAACTGTTTTTCTCTCACTGCTTTTAATATTCTCTCTTTGTCTTTTGCTCTTAGCATTTTAATTATGATGTGTCTTGATGTGGTCCCCTTTGGATTCCTTTTGTTTGGGGTTCTGTGTGCTTCCTGGACTTGTAAGTCTATTTCTTTCACCAGGTGGGGGAAGTTTTTGGTCATTATTTCTTCAAATAGGTTTTCAGTATCTTGCTTTCTCTCTTCTTCTGGCACCCCCATAATTCTGATGTTGGTACGCCTGAAGTTGTCCCAGAGGCTCCTTACACTATCTTCAAATTTCTGGCTTCTTTTTCCTTTTCCGGTTGAGTGTTTTTTGCTTCTTTGTATTTCAACTCTTTGACTTGATTCTTGCAGTCCTCTAGTCTGCTGTTAGCTCTTTGTATAATATTTTTTATTTCAGTCAGTGTATGTTTAATTTCTAGTTCGTCCTTTTTTCATATCCTTGAGGGTCTCGCTAAATGTATCAGCCTTTTCTAGGAAATTCTTGAAAAACCTTATAACCGTGGTTTTGAACTCTATATCCAGTTGTTTGCTTTCCTCCATTTCTTTCATTTGTGATCTGTTTCTTTGTCTCTACATTTTCGCTGCTTCCCTGAGTTGGTAGAGTAGCTTTGTGTGCTAGGTGTCCTAAGGGCCCAGTGGCTCAGCCTCCCCAGTTACCTGAGGTGGACACTCTTGATGCACCCTTTGTGGACTGTGTGCACAGCCTTGTTGTAGTTAAGTCTTTATTGTTCTTGGTATCACTGGGAGGAATTGACTTCCAGGCCAATTGGCTGTGAGGATCAACTGTGTCTATGCTGGGAAAACTTCTGTGCTGGAGACACCCTTATGAGGCAAGACTTGCAAAATTGCAAAAGCCTCTGTGCTCAGCTTGGATGGGGCAGAGTCTCAGGGTGAAGCAGACACCCTTGGCTTCCCATCAGCCCTGCCCTATGAGGCCCCTGGGTCTCAGTGTCCCTTGGTAATCGCTGCAAGCACCTCTGAGAGAAAGCCACCCTCGAGTTTCGCCCACTGCCAGATGGTCCAGTTTCTCCCCGAATGAGTCTGGGTTCCCAGAGTCTCGCCCAGAACTGGAGTTCAGCGCAGTTGGGAACTTCCATCTCCCTCCCGCTTGAGAAAGCCAGCCATGCAATCAGCAGTCAGTCCTCTCTGCATGCATGCGCCTCTGGACCTCTGCCTTCTGCAGCTCCCCTGAGTCTCAGTGTGCTTTTCTCTTTTCCTGATAGTCCAAATTCCCCCCAAATGAGTCTGGGTTCCCAGAGTCTCACCCAGAACTGGAGTTCAATGCAGTTGGGAGATTCCATCTCCCTCCTGCTTGAGAAAGCCAGCTGCACACTCAGCCGCCAATCCTCTCTGCTTGCACGCATCTCCATACCTCAGCCTTTTGCAGCTCCTCTGAGTCCAAATGTGCTTTTCTCTTTCCTTCTAGTTGTAGAATTTCCACTCAGCCAGCTTTCCTTTGGTTCTGGATGGTGTCCGTTTTGTCTTTTAGTTGTAGTTTTGAAATTGTTGTGCAAGGCAGCAGTTTAGGTGTTTACCTATGCCACCATCTTGGTTTTCCTTGGAAATGTTGGGTGGACTCTGTGCATGATATTTAAAACATGATGTTGCCTAGCTAGAAGGCCTATGTCTTGGCAAGTGGCAAAGCCCTTGTCTGGGTCTCCCAGAGAGCAATGGGAATGTTGTAGCTGCACTTTAAGATGTGAGGGTTTAGAGCACTTATGGCCCATGAAGGAGCAACCACAGCCTTGGCTAAAGGAATGTGCCTGTTGTCTTTTCCAGATGGCAACGTGGTCCATTTCCACTACACAGAGCATAATGCATGTAGCCAAATGTTACCACAGGATGGCCACCTGTGACTTGAAAACTCTTCTGTCTGGACCCAGGATATGCATGGGCCACAAGGCAAAAGATTGCCTGTGAGCACCAGAGAAAAAACTGTCTTCCCCTGTGGTTTAGTAAGGGCAGCCCATGTAAAACCTGCCCAGAGAGATCAAATTAAGTCCACAGGTGGAGGAAATGACTACCATTCAGGTCCCTGAGAATAAAGATTAACCTGTCAGAATGGACAAAGTTAGATTCGGGCTAACCCTGAATGAATTCGACAAATCTAACTACTTAAATCCTTAGCTATCTTGATGACTTTGGCAGCTGTTGGACACTTGCATTTACAGGATCTAGGAAAACTAAAAATTTCAACCACTCAGACTCCTCAAACCTACATAAATCTGTCAGGCGCTCAAAAGACAATCCTCTATTTATTTATTTGCTTTAAATATTTAAGACACTTCCGCCACAGAAAGACCTCCAAGACCATGTATAAAATAACAGAGAAACCACATTTAAAAAAAATTAAGAACACTGGACAGCATCTAAACTCATCATTCATTTCAACTCATATTTTTCTTCCGGCAGGAAGAGGTTTACTTAGAGTATGGTGGTTACTGGAAACCCTGGGGATCAGTTCATGCCCAGTAGTACAGGTTAGCACAGCCCTCCTGTCTTTACAGGGAGTAGAAAAAGTATAGGAGGGTTCTAGTCCCCTCCTAGTCAGAGATATCCAAACTCCTCCTCTGGCTGCTTTTTCACCCCACAAAAGGATCATGGGAGAGAGATAAACTAGGAAAAAAAATAATCAACAGTGGTTGGGAAATACCAGCAGACTCATTTACAACCATGGAGTTTAGAATGGAAACCTAAAATAGACTGGCATACCAAAGAACTTAAATTCAAACACAAAAAAAGAACAAATATTGTATGATTTTACTGATATGTGGTACTTAGAATAGCCAAAATCATGGAGACAAAGTAGAACAGTAGTTATTAAGGGATTGGAGAGGAAGTGGGAGTATAACAAGGAGTTGTTTAATGGGTACGGAGTTTCAGTTTGGGATGCTGAAAATGTTCTAAAGCTGGATGGTGGTGATGGCTGCAAAAATAATACAATGTACTTTGTGTACGTGTAAAAATGGTTAAAATGGCAAGTACTATATTATCCATATTTACCACAATAAAAGGATCAAACACAAAAGAGCATTTATCTTGAGGTCCTAAGAAACTTGTTTAACATTGTGCATATTTTTGTTTCAGTGATTAAAAGAAAAAAAGCAAAACAAACCAAAAAATTAAAGAACTTAAGTTCTCCTTTGAAATGCTGGAAGCAGACCAGAAAAGGAAGATTTTTTTGAGGTGTGAGAGAGAAACCGACGAGGTCAGGTGTCCTGGGTGGAAGACGTCTCTCTGACCTAATAGACTGGGTGACCTTGGGCAAGTTACCACGCCCCTCTAAGCCTTGGTTTCTTCATCATAAAAACCAGAGAGTTAAAGATGATCACCAAGTCCATGCCAACTCGAAAGTCCACAATTCTACACTCTCTTTCCTTTGTCTAATTTTTCTGTTCCACCATGGCAGTCATGGAAATATTGTTCTAGGAAAAACACAGCAACCACTACAGGCAAATGTCAATATTCTCGCTAGTGGCTAAAGAAAAGAGAAAAGAGCTTGGGACAATTACTAGTAGATAAAAACAACTTCATTGTCAAACCTGTAGGTAAAGAATCCACAAAATATGCAAAACCCAAGACTGAATATTACTTTTTAATGTTTCACTCCTTTATCAGAAGAAGTGGGGGGGGGGGGGATTTTCCCCCATGATTGTAGATTATCTAGTTAGAAGCTGTTGGGTCTATGCCTGCCCTTGAGTGAGTGGCTGAGCCTGCCCCTTAACAGTCAGGAGACCAGTGGGGTCCAGAGTTCATGAATAGCCAGGTCATCACCACAGCAGAACTTGAAGAGTCTCTGCCATCATTGGGCTATTTCTAAACTCTCACTGATCCCACTACCCAACAGTTTGGCAATCAATGCCATGGTTTCAAGGGACCGATATCCCAACCATAATTTGCATCGGTAAGTATCTTTTCACCTGACTTTGTCCCTTTTTCACACTTTGACACTAAAATGTCTTAGTAAGTAGGAACATCTCCTTGCTAACTGCCATGGCATCTAAGGGAAGGTAGGAGTTGTGTCAACCAGCCTTTAGGTGCTACAAACAATGCAAATCTGCATTCTATTCTTTATGCCAATGATTCTCAATAAGGAACCATTTGACCCCTTTCCCATTCCAGGGACATCTGGCAATCTGTGGAAACGTATTTGGTCACCACACTGAGGAGCTGCTGGCATCTACTGGGTAGAGGACAGGGATGCTGCTACAATGCACAGGACAGCGCCCATAACAAAGAATTATTCCATCCAAAATATCAATAGGGCTGAGAAACCCTGCTTTTTATAATTCAAAATTTCACAGTAATTGTGAAATAGGTTTTCCCTTCCTTGTTTTACAGATAAAGCTCAATGAAGTTAAATAACTTCTCCAAAGTCATCTAGCAAGGAAGTAGACAGGCCAGGAATGGAAATCAAGTCTGTGGGTCCAAAGAGCCACTGTCTCTCCTCAAATGAATGAATGAGCAGATAATGACTAAAGTCAGCCTGCTGCTCTGTGTTAGGGAACCCGAAGAAGGGCAGATTGCACTAGAGACAGATGCAGGCTGACCTGAGACTAATGCTGGATATCACTATTTATGTCCCAGGACAGATGTTCAGGCAAGACCTGCTCATGGCCTCTCCATCACTGCTTATTGGAGCTGCCCACCCCAAAGGAGCAGAGACAGAGAGGTTGACCGAAAGTCCTCATGTCTCCACAACACTGCCCAGCTCCAGGGGGCTTTGGGGAGGGCATGGCTATGCTGAGAATTGAGGCCCCAGAACTGCATCGAAGAAACTACAGGCCAGGACTGGCCACCTGGGGAGGTGGCCCCTATCTGCTGACTTGCCCTCCTAGGTCCTTTCTTTCAGGAAATGGAGATGAATGGAAGAACAGTGGTTGGAAGTAGTCCCTGAGTTTCCCCTTGTGGGAAAGCCACCTCTCTACCTCCTAATTGCTTTCAGATCCTTTGAAAAGTAGGCCATTCACTAAGCAGAACCACACGAGAGATGGTAGTGGTTTTAAAAGATAACAACCCCCCACCCTAACCCACCCCCTAAAAAAGCCTGCTTCACACTACTAAGGTTTCCAAAGATTGATGCCAAGAGCCAAATTTCATGGTAAAGTGGACTGGGAAGGTTTGTTTCCAAAACCTGGTCACTGGGGCCCCAGCTTGGGAAACCCCTCTCCTCCCAGTGTCTCCTGCCCCCTCACATCTCCATCAGCCCCCTTGGAAACAAGAGCCCCCTGTTTGAAGCGCTGCAGACTAGTGAACTGAATGAAGTAATTAAGAGCTGTGCCTGTCAACCATTTGTGCTCAAAAGTCTTAAGTTATATTTAACTCCCACAGGCCCCATGCATTAATTAAATCATTTTTACCTGCTGCCTCAAATTTTTCTGGAAGCAGAAGACTTTGGAGAAAAAAGAGACATTCTATGATATATCACACTATGGAGATCAAAACCTATCCCTAGGGGGTTGGGAAGTGTGCCCACCTATAAGGGCCACTTTCCTGGGGCACAGACCATAGCGACAGAGATGGCTATAAGCCTTCAGCAGCCTCTCAAGGTCACTGTGGTTCTAGAGTCATCCCCAAAGCACTCATGGCTGGTGGAGCTTTTTTCCCCACTACTGAGCAGAACAAATATTTATTAAATAATACATGAACTATTTGTCATTATTTTTTATTAGTAATTAAACTTCTGGCTTGATTTAGATATCACTAGTTTTTCCACTCATTCTTTTTTTTCTGTTCCACGATCTAATGCGGGATAACTCGCTGCATTAGCTGACTTGGTCTCCTCTCATCTGTCACTTCTCAGTCTTCCCAGGCTTTTCATGACCTTGACACTTTAGGGTATTGGCCTAGTATTCTATAGAGTGTCCCTCAATTTAAGGATGTCTAATGCTTTCGTCATGATTAGACAGAGGTTATAGGTTTGGGGGAAGAATATCACACAAGTGAACAACTGTTCTCATTACATTATATCAGGAGGTAGAGATAGAGATAGAGATAGAGATAGAGATAGAGATAGAGATAGAGATAGAGATAGAGATAGAGATATATATGCAACATCACTGGAGATGTTCATGTTCACCTTGATCACTTGGTTAAGGTGGTGTTTACCAGTTCCTCTACCACAAACTTACTATAGTGCCCTTGCTATATCCTCTATTCCTTTAAAGCAAGACACTGAGTCCAGCCCCCATTCAAGGCAAGTGGAGTATTTTCATCACATTCTGCCTTAAGACAGACTCCTCACAAAGAAACAGAAATCCATTGTTTTTTTAAAAAAGCACAACATGGAAGTCAGGATCTTGGGCTCTAGTCTCATCTCTATGACCCAAGATGCATCACTTTGTTGTAATCTCCCTTCTGCATGATAGGCAGGGTGGCCCTGCCCTCCCTGGGAGGGCACTGAGGGATCAAAGGGGCAAGACATAGGAAAGGACTTTCAACTGCCCCGCTCCACCCCACAGCCCCAAAAGTTCAGTTCCTGCCACCTTCCTTACTTTTCCCCTCAGCAGCTGCCCACTCTGTCCTGATATTCCCACACATACTCAGTACTTGCCCACTTCCTGCCTCTGCTCCCTTTACTGGAAATGGGCTTCCCTTGGTATCCGAAAAATTTTCTCCTTCACTTCACCTCCCTTTCTGCTCAAACATCACCTCCCCAAGAAAATCGTCCCAGACCCTGCTACTTGAAATAACATTCCTTTCGCCCTGCCTGGTGTTTCTGTGGCTGCCAGCACTACCTGCCCTGCAGTCTGTACTTTTGTTTCTATTGTTTGTCTTTGCTCCTTGAAGAGCAAGGCATGGTATGTTTTATGCCCCCACTGAATCCCCATGGCTAGAACACAGCCCATAGTAGGCTGAGCCTCAAGAGACATTTATTGAATTAAAAAAAAAAAAACACATGGAGGGGTGGGAGACATATGTAATACTGTCAATAATAAAGATGTTTTTTAAAAGGAAAATAAAAAACACATGGGAAGCTTTTTGGGGGGAGGGGCTATCTTTACAGGGCCTAATATCCTTGTAGGTTCATAGCCCTTGCAATACCTCCACATCACACAACCTCCCACCGGACTTATGAATGACTATAATTATAACTTTGGATGGAGATATCTTAGAAAGGAGAAAAACCATAATAGATGAATGGAAAAAAAATGGTTTTATCTGCCATGACACCTGTGGTCCATTGACAATGCTGCCAGAAACCTGTTTGGAGAGAGTCTGAGACCAGATCTGGGAGGAGAATGTGCCATGACTGATCTGTAATTTTGTAATGTCTGCCATGCATAAAAGAATGGGAGCATGTATATTTGCACATGATGTGTGAATATATGTTATTCCTGATCCTAAAATCATTCCACTGTGAGTAGGTGTGGTTTTCTAAGTGATACACAATAACTGCCACTTAGCCAAACTCCTGTAAGGGCATTACCTCTATCAAGGGTTGGCAAATTGTATATCTAAAAGGTCAGATAGTAAATATTTTAGGTGTCATGGACCAAACAGCAGTCTCTGTGAAAACTACTCAATCCTGCCAAAGTAGCACAAAAGGGGCCATAGACAGTACATAAACAGTGAGAGTAGCTGTGTTCCAATAAAACTTTATTTACAAAAAAAAAAAAAACAGGCTTCGGCTACATTTGGTGGGCCACAGTTTACCAACTCCGACCTTCATGAATTTCTCTTCAAAGAATATCTTTCAGCTCTCTACTCTCCTCACCCCTCCCCCAAAAGCAATAAGATCTTTAGAAAAACCAAAATTATTACTCAGCCCTTGCTAGATCTTCTGACTCTTTGCTCCAAACACCACAGAGAGTATTTACATATCAACATCTTCTGGCAGCTTAAGAGTTATCAAAAATGTCACCAGTCACCAAATGTTTCATTAATTATTGCAAACATCTTTAGGAAAAAATGCCACAGTGGGTTTCTTTCACCAAGTGATTTATTTCAGATATAATTTCAGTTTAATTAATAGGGGGTTTCATTGTGACCTGGAGGGTGTGAAAACCAGCAGCGAGTCTGTGGTTTGGTTAGAAGAAAACTAGAAACCTGCCCATGCCTGTAGAAGGAAAATTTTACAGATAAAGAAAGGGGGAAAAGCTGGAATTTTTTGCAGCTGTGAACACCCAGATGATAACCTCATTAAAGACAGCAGTGGAGCATCTTGAAAAAACAAATTAAAAGGAGGTGGAGGAGTTAAGAGTTAAAAATTTGGGCGGGGGGTGGGGGGAGGGGGGGAAGAAAGAGGCTGGCGGAATAGGATTTGGCTTATTCCCTGAAAATAATTCTCTTTCTGAGCCGTATTGTAATCCGAACTGTGCCGTATGTCCTTACAAAATCCTAAACCAGCAAAAGCAACAAATCAACAGTGAGATTTATTAGGCCCTGCCTGGCATCGTACAGCCAAAGAGACACAGTCCTCATACTTGAGGAGCCAAGTTTTCCTTCAAATGGCTTCATTTGAACTTTCTGGCATTCTGAAAACGTATAATCACTTATCTAAGCAATAAAGTGTTGTGTTTCTTTTAGAGGTGCATTTGGAGGGGAGATGTTTTTTTCAATTACCAATAAGCAAAATGCCTCTTCCACATATTCCCAAACACCAGGTTACATTAGTTTCAGTTTTAATATCCTGCCAATGAGAAGAAAAAGTCCCCAAATATGAAACAAATACAGCTGTCTAATATTGCTGTTCAAATGCCACTGCATTAAATAAAATTCCATGCTGTAAAATTTTGCAAGGTGCTAAAACAAAAATGATATAATAAATATAAAACATCTGCATTTTTTTAACAAGACATTTGGAAACCAATTTCATTTCTATTTAAACTTGTTTTGAAGTGTTCCTAGTTTTGAAAAACATCCTAGTTACAGTATATTAGATTTTTTTTCCCCCAGGCGAAAGATTAAAGTGCTGGGATGCCCAAGTGAGGGACCACTAGTGGAGGGGTGGAGAAACCACCACTGTGTTTTTCCAGAATGAACCTTGCATTTGAATCTTCAGCTGGCTTTCAGTCATAAAAGGGAGTGGGGGTGGAGTGAGTGCCCTCCATCAGCAACGCCAGGGAATGAATTCTCACACATGCACAAAAATGCGTTAAAACAACATGAAGTTTCTGGCATTCGCTCAGGCACAGCCCCTCAGGAAGTGGAGACTTTATCACCATCTCTGCCTCTCTCCATGTGCCTAGTGGGGTAGTTCCTACAACACTGGGAGAACAATAGTGAACCTTTGGCTCATATGGACTCTGGTATGGAGGAGAAGGGCTCAACTATGAGGAGCTCTGCCTCTACCTCAATCTGGGAAACCCAGATCTGGGCACTGGACATGCAACAGTTCAAAAAGGTCTCACGTTTCCTTTGGGAAACCAAAGGAAAAAAGGACATTTGGGAGAGAGGAAGAGGGGACAAAACATTTGCATCTGTTTGCCAGGGAGAAGAACCCATGGATACCTGAATTCACAGATGGGAACTCCACTATCAGTCACCTACCCAAACACCATTTTATCTACAACACCCACCTTGTGACCCAACACCAGCCATATAGCTGCAAAATTAGGAGAAAGTTCTTTATGTCATGGCTCATAGCAGTATGGACAGATTGTGTTTGAAACAAAGAGAATCTGGCCTGAGGACTGTTTGTAAGTGAGTGTGCAATAGTAATGTTAGCAGCTTTCATTGCGCATCTTTTGTGTCAGGCATTTTACAAACACTGCCACATTTCATCCTTATGACTACTGCTACTGAAGGCAATCATTATTGTCACCTTCCGAACGAGGAAGATGAGCTTCAGCAAGACCAAATAAATTCCGGGTCACACATCTAGGCAGTGGCAGAGCAGGAAACTGAACTAAGTCTGGATGACAGCAAAATCACCACAGGATACCGCTCGGGATCTGATAAATGGCGAGTGGGGGGTAGTCCAAGTTTTACACAGAAAGTTTACTCATTTCAGCCACTAAGGATATGTTCAAAGGTCCTATGACCTTTGTTTTGAATGGAACAAAATTGACTGAACAGAGTATTGAAGAGAAATGGAATTAACATTTTGGGGGTAAGACTGCATTTAGAACTAGGTTAACTGCATGTCAAGGAGAACTGAAAGACCATGCCTTGAAGCACAGTTGATGTAGTTTTCATACAATACATGTCACCACATGCATAAAAGCATCATTTGGGCTATTTGCAAAAATGTGCTCTCATAAAGAACCTTTTCTACAATCTTGCCTATTAATCTATTTGGAAAACTTTTTCTTCTTAACTAGTTTAAAAGCTATCTTCATCTTATCCTCTACTCAATCCACATGAGAATGCTGCAGAACATGTTCCTTCACCACCATTCCACATACACAACTATGTATCAAAATTTTAATTTCCCCTCCTCGCATAACATGGGCCAAGGCATTTTCCCCAATTACCTAAATTAATCAGGGTTTTTGTTTTTTGCTATATGACTGATGGATCCTGTAATTATCTCCATAACATCAATTCTCTGCTCCCAGTAAAGTTTGAGTGGACTGCCCAGACCCCGATCTCCAGGAATCTGTTTCAGGCTATCACAGTAATCTCATCACTCTTGACATTGTCAGTCCAGGCTTGAACCAAACAGCCCAAGACTCAGGAATGAACCAATCAGGGTGAAGCTCAGGATTCTTTTTTGACCATACTGGAAGAGACTTATCCTCTTCCCAGATGGGAATGGGAAGCAGGTAGTTTGCCTGGCCAGCATGGCTTAGTGGTTGAGCATGGACCTATGAACCAAAAGGTCATGGTTTGATTCCCAGTCAGGACACATGCCTGGGTTACGGGCTCAACCCCCAGTGTGGGGTGTGGGCAGCCGAACAATAATTCTCTCTCATCATTGATGTTTCTATCTATCTTTCTCTCTCTCTTTCTCTCTGAAATCAATAAAAAATATTTTTTTATAAAGGAAGCAGGTAGTTCCATCATGGCTGTGCAAAAAGAGGGAAACCAGACTGAGAATTAACTGAGAATAAAGGCCAATCCACACACAAAGCAGAGAGCTGAGAACACCTTAAGAGAGTCAGTGTCCTGATTGAACTACATACTGAAGCTTGACCTCAGGCTGAACATCTCAAATATGTGAACCAATTAATCCCTTCATTGTTAAGGCCAATGTGAACTGAGTTTTGTTTTGCTTGCAAGTAAAAGAATTTTAACAGATACACTGAATTTTCTACAGCACTTTGAGAATGTACTAGGCAACTTCCAATACTAATTCCTATAGCATCCACTCAGTACAATGGAGTTGCATCTTAAGCGGAGAGTTTAGAATCTACTATAAGAAAATCACACATAGAAAATATGTATTATGAAAAAATGCCTAAAGATGCTATGCAGTAATTCTTATATGCATTAAAGTTTGAAACTCAACTACAGTAGAAAATACTTACACATTCTCTATTTGACATATTTGTACCCATTGATCAATGTACTTCTGATTCAATATTCCTACATTGAAACCTACTCCTTAGGAGGTATTCAAGATCATTCTCAAATCTGACCCCATCTACCCCACTTGCCTCCCTACATTTTGTGCCTTCATGCTCTTGCACATGTTGCTTCTACTGAAGTTCCTTTTACATTTTTCTTCACCTGGAGTACTCCTATTTATACTTCAAGGCCCAGCTCAAATACCTCCACTTGCCTTAAGTCTCTCTTCCTGGAAAATGGAATCACTGAGCTCTCATAGTACTTTGTTCACATCTCTGTCGAAGCACTTACTTCATGACATGTGACTTACCTTACACATCTTTTCTTTTTGTATATGGTATATCACGTTTATTGATTTGTGGATATTGTATCAACCTTACATCCCCAGAAAAACTCCCACTTGAATGTGGTGTATGGACTTTTCAGTGTATTGCTGGATCCAGTTTGCTAATATTTTGTTGAGTATTTTAGCATCTATGTTCATCAAGAATGTTGTCCTATAATTTTCTTTTTTCATAGTGTCTTTACCTGGTATTGGAATTAGGATAATGCTGGCCTCATAAAATGAACTTGGGAGTTTTCCCTCCTCTTGAATTTTTTGAATAGCTAGAGAAGGATAGGTGTTAGTTGTTCTTTGGTTATGTGATAAAATTCACCTGTGAAACCATCCAGTTAAGGACTTTTGTTTGTTGGAAGTCTTTTGTTTGCTTGTTTGTTTGATGCAGGGAGGAAAGAGAACACAGTTAGTCATGTCCTTCAAGCCAAGGTGGAGAGGATGACTGGCTTACCAGTGATGAAACAATCTGAGTCGCAGTAAAACAATCCAGGTTGCTGCACCATTATGTTGTAAGCAGCAGGTGTCTGACCGGTGGGGTCAGACTGGATCTTGGTTCAACAACGTTGGTACTTGGAAAGACTTCAGAGCCAAAATCCAAACCATAAGAGAATATTTATTTATAAAAATAGAGTAGAAGAAGTAATATGTAGAAGAGATGGGTGAGGAAACAAGTTATGGAGGCAAAGAAAGAGCCCTAGGAGCTTGGGAGTGGGGAAGGTGATGTTAACATACCTAGAGATGGAGGGAAAGGGGGAAGGGGAGGAGAAGGGAAAGGGAAAGGGAAGCATGCTCCCAGGAGGGAGAGTACCTGTTGGAAATTTTTTTACTACTGTTTAAATTTCATTAGTTGCAATCTGTCTGTCCAATTCTCTGATTCATTTTTGGAAAATTGTATATTTCTAGGAATTTATCCATTTCTTCCAGATTGTCCAATTAGTTGTCATATAGTTGTTGGTAATATTTTCTTGCAATCTTTTTTATTTCTTTGGAGTCAGTTGTTATTTCTCCTCTTTCATTTCTGATTTTATTTATTTGGGTCCTCTCTCTTTGTTTCTTTGTTAGTCTGGTTGAAAGTTTTGTCAATCTTTCTTATCTTTTCAAAGAGCTAGCTCCAGTTCTTGGTTTCATTGATCTTTTGTATTCTTTTTCTAGACACCATTTTACTTATTTCTGCTCTGATCTTTATTATTTCCTTTCTTCTGCTCACTTTGGGCTTTGTTTGTTATTCTTTTTCTAGTTCCTTTAGATTATTTATTTGAGATTTTTCTTGTTTCTTGCGGTAGGCCTATAATGCAATGAATTTCCCTCTTAGGAATGCTTTCACTGTGTCCCATAGATTTTGGGTAGTCATGTTCTCATTTTCATTTGTTTCAAGATATCTTTGGATTTTTTCCTTGATCTCACTGTTAACCCATTCATTCTTTAGTAACATGCTACTTAGTCTCCATGTCTTTGTGTGTTTTTCAGGTTTTTTTCTTATGATTAATTTCTAGTTTCATGCTATTATGGTCAGAAAGATGCTTGAGATGATTTCAATCTTCTTAAATTTATTGAGTTTTTTTGTGTCCTAACATATGGTCTATCCTACAAAATGTTCCATGTGAACTTGAAAAGAATGTATATTCTGCTGCTTTGGGGTGAAATGCTCTGATGATATCACCTAATCCATCTGATCTAGTGTGTCATTTAAGGCTACTGTTTCTTTGTTGACTTTATGTCTGAAAGATCTATCTATTGATGTTAATGGGTGATGTAATTTACTTACAGGCCATAAGTGCCACAGTCTTTTTCACAGCTAGGGTTCAGGAATCTGGAGAAGGGCCTGCGACGTAAATGGATATACTAAAGAGACTAGACAAGAAATATAAATTTGGGAGGCATGGGGGAGCCAGGGGAGGCTCCACTTTCTAATGAAGTGGGCTCCCCAAATGTCTGGATCTATGGCTTTTTATTTGCTGGAAAACACATCAGCCCTTTAGGAATGCAAACAGGTAAAGTTTGATAAACAGGAAAAGATTATCAGGTTAGGGAAAATGCATAGAGCTGTTCAGCAGCAGGTAATAATATGCAGATTTTCAGCCCTGCTAAAGTCCCAAGGTCCATCAGCCTTCTGATGAACTGCTTGCATAATTATGACCTGCTGGAATTTGCTTCCAGCAAATGGGGTGTTAAAATTCCCTACTATGACTGTATTACTGTCAATCTCTCCCTTATGTCCATCAGAATTTCCTTTATATAGTTAGGTGCTCCTGTATGGGTGCATAAATGTTTACAAAGGTTATATCCTCTTGTTGGATTGCTCCCTTTATCATTATGCAGTGTCCTTCTTTGTCTCTTACTATAGCCTTTTTAAAGTCTATTTTGTCAGACATAAGTATTGCTACCCCAGCTTTTTTTCCCTTTCCATTTGCATGAAATATCTTTTTTGATCCCTTTACTCTTAGTCTATGTGTATCTTTCATTCTGAGGTGAGTCTCTTGTAGACAGCATATATATGTGTCTTGTTTTCTTACCTATTCAGCTACTCTATGTCTTTTGATTGGAGCATTTAAGCCATTTACATTTAAAATTATTATTGACTAGAGGCCCAGTGCACGGATTTGTGCACTGGTGGGATCCCTTGGCCTGGCCTGCACCCTCTCAAAATCTGGACCCCTCAGGAGATATTAGACTGCTGGTTTCGGCCCGATCCCCACAAACCAGGCTGAGGGACCCCCCACTGGTGCACAAATCTGTGCACCAGGCCTCTAGTATGCATATAAGATCTTTGCTTAATCTCTTCCCGCCCTCCCCACTCCCTTCTGATAGTCATCAATCTGTTCCACGTTTCCATGCCTGTGCATTGAGCGTCTGCCCCCTGGTGGTCAGTGTGTGTCATAGCTACCAGTCGAATGGTCAGTCACTTAGGCATATATAGCCATTTTATTCTTTATAACTATATTCCTCTATTTTATTTTTTTCTATCTTCTCTTCCAAATTGCTGATTCAATCCTCTGCTTCATCCAGCCACTTATTCCTTGCAGTGTAGTCTTCATTTCAGATATTTTGTATTCCTCATTTCTGACTGGTTCTTTGTATGGTTTCTATGTCCTTTTTCATGCTGTTGAGTGTCCTTATAACCATTACTTTGAACTCTATATCTGATAAATTTCTTGCCTCCATTTCATTTAGCTCTTTTTCTGAAGATTTCTCCTGTTCTTTCATTTAGAGTATGTTTCTTTGTCTCCCCATTTTGGCTGCTTCTTTGTGTTTGTTTCTGTGTATTAGATAGGTCCGCTAAGACTCCCAGTCTTAGTGAGCTGGCCTTATGTAGTAGGTGTCCTGTGGGATCCAGTGGGCAGTCTCCTTGATCACCCAAACTGGGTGCTCCAGGAATGTCCCTTGTGTGAGTTATGCGCTCACTCCTGTTATAATTGAGTCTTAATTGCTATTGGCCTGATCATGTGTGAGATTGACCCTCAGGCTGGCTGACTGTGAAGCTCAACCCCAACCACAGTGTGTGAGCTGCTGTGCAGATGCTGACCACATGAAGCAGAATTTGCCTCAGCAGGTTATGGTGCCTATTGAGATCTCCTTTGGATATGCTGCTTGTGAAATTTATTATATCCTGTTCTGATGTTGTCTGAACCTGGCCACTGAGTGTATTGGTTCTGGGCCCCTTGGAGGGACTCTGGTGCAGGCCAATATCAAATGCTGCCTGGGAATGGCCCTGGGAAACCTTTTTGGAGCTACAAGTGAACCACAGCTTGTGGCTGCCTCCGCTGAGCCTGGCTGTGCATGGGAAGGACCAAGCTGCATGCCAAAGCTGGCTCTTACCAGCAGCAGGCCTGAGTTCAAGTTAGCCAAAGTCCCAACACACCCCGAGATCTGCCTCTGCCTGACTCCATCTGTCAGCTACCTGTTAGGCTCAGTCACTGAAAGAGCCTCTGGTGGTACTGGAGTTTTATCAGGTAGTTTATCAGTGAATCACTAGGTAGGGGTGAGTGGTGTTTACCAGATTGATACAGGTTCAAATTCGGTGCCAGTGCTATGTCTGAAGCCACTCAGCAAATGTCCCTGGGTATACCAAGTCTAAGTTGTCATCTTGTGGGTGCTCACACACCTTTGTGTTAGGAGAGGGTCTCAAGGAGTTGTCAGTGAGGCCAGCAGAGTTTATCAGGCCCAAACAGACCAAGAATTGGGCTATGCTAATGGAGTGAGGACTCTCTTCAGGTCAGGTGTGGGAGAAAAAAAATATCCCCTGTCCTAGAGCCAGATTCTGCTGGGAGAAGATGGAGCTCAGCAGATTGGGGAGCCAGGCGTCAGGAGGATGGCTACACATCTTTGTTACCCACAGACCAGGAGCAATTCTAGAGTGGGAGTATGTCTTATTCAGTGTTGCATCTCTTGCTTTAGAATATAGAACTGGCTCAGAGTAGGCACTCATTCTGCTTGCTGTAGAAATACTCTTAATCCAGTTGACATATCCTAAATCCACCCACGTCTCTCCATCTTCACTACACATGGTATAATCCTATCTTACCTGGGTTATAACAAAAGCCTCCTAAATGACCTGACTGCTTCCATTCTTACCCTTTTCAATCTCTTTAGAGCCAGAGGTAACTCATAAAAATTAGAAAAACGGACTACTTCCCCAAAAAACAGAAATGTGTAACACCTTCAAAAAAGAAGCTGCCTGATCTACTGAAAAGTGTTTGAGTGTTCAGATGGGTTTTATATCAGTTTTTAATGCTGAAAGATACCCTTGAAATCCTATGAAATATTGAACAGAAAACCCTGAGGGCAAGTCAAAAAGCAGCCAACATCATTAGATAGCTTACCCTATTCTAACCAAGGTTATACTGTGGCTTAAAAAGTAAGAAATTCTTCCAATGGTTTATTTATTTACTGCTACAGGCACATCAATGGTCTTTCCTGCTTACCCACCTCTCATCAGAGTTGGATGATTTAAGAGGTCTTGTGGCATGGTGGATGGACTTTGGGCTCTTTTCCTGGTTCTGCCACTTACTTGCTGGGTGACCTTAAACCTGTCAATTACCTTTGGACTCAATTTCCTCTGATGAACAAATGGAGATGGTCATAATCCACAGACTCTTGTGAGAAGAGAATGAGATCCCCAATTAGAGCACCCAGCACAGCATCAGGAACACCGCAGATGCTTCATCTGTTTGCTTTCTTTTCAATGAATTAACTGTTTTTGACAAAACCAATTAGTTATTTGGGTATAAAATAAGGTAATTTCATGACTTGCTGCTCAAAGTATTCTCGAGCTAATAAATTCCACCAACTTTAGCCACCCCATTGCTAGGCTAAAAGTGAAGTACTACCTTGAATCTTGTTTTCCTCCCATCCTACATCCAATCTACCAGCAAGACCTATTGTTATACCCCAATAAATATCTCAATCTGACAATCTCCCCCTTCCTCCTACTTTCCTGCCCATTTCATCATCATCTCTCAGTTGGATATTTCAACAGCCTCGTAACTGGTCTACTGCCTCCGCTCTCATCTCCCTACAGCAACCAGAGTGACATTTTTCTGAAGTGCCAATAAGTCCATATCACTTCTGATAAAATCCTCCCATACCTTCCAATGATATTAATAAAAATAATGATGTAATTTATTGAGCACTTACTATATTTAAGGGGCACAGGTCTAAGCACTTGCACATATTAAATTATTTAATTTAAAATTACTGTCCAGTGTCCATCAACAGATGAATGGGTAAAGAAAATGTGGTAGGTGGATGTATGTGTGTGTGTATAAAATGGAGTACATTCAACCATGAAAAAAAAAAAGAAAATCCTGCCATTTGCTACAACATGGATGAAACTGAAAGGCATTTTGCTAAATGAAATAAGCCAGACACAGAAAGACAAATACTATATAATCACACTTATATGTGGATTATAAAAAGGACAAACTGAGGAATCCAAGATGGCGGCGTAGGTAAACACCTAAACTGCTGCCTCCCACAACAATTTAAACTGCAACTAAAAGACAAAACGTCTATCACCCAGAACCACGGGAAAGCTGGCTGAGTGGAAGTTCTACAACTAGAAGGAAAGAGAAAAGAGCATTGAGACGTGCACGAGCGCTGAAAAGCTGAGGTACGGAGGTGCGTGATCCGGGCTGACGGCGGGCGACTGGGTGCGTTGCTTTTTTCAACCTGAACGGAGACAAGCCCCCGATTACTCTGAAATCCAGTCTCTGGGGAGACGTGGGGGACCCAAACTCCTACGGGGAGAAGCTGTCTGCCAGTGAGAGTGGCTTGCTTGCAGAGCTGCGCGCAGGAATAATTGTTTACGGCACTGGGGCACAGGACTCCAGGACTCGGTCGGGGACACAGAGCCGTCTTATTAGCAGCCATTGCTGTTTGCTACGCCCTAACCTAATAACGCCCTGAGACCCCGCCCCACACAACCTACAAACCCACCCAAGCTCCAAGCAGCTCAATTAGCATAAGAAAGCCTGCCCTATGGCAGCTTAACCTAGAAAACTTGCAGCCCGGGTCAGACAGCTCCAAAACCTCCAAACCCCAAGCAAAGAGGAGAAAACTGCAGCTCTCACTGTAGCTCCTGCTGAGTGGCCTCAGACAGTAGCTGACCTGCACCCCATTGGAGATCCAGAAGCCAGTGTACCTAGTGGTCAGTGTGAGACACCAGATTTCAACTCCTCACATCCATAAGTGACACATTCAAGAGGCAGACTCAGTGAGCACCAAAGCCCCACTGAAACAAGTCCTGCCCCATAAGCGTGGCTTCAGCGCAGCACTTCTTTCATTATAGACACAGGGAGTGCTCACAGCTAATTGGCCTGGAGGTCAATTCCTCCCAGCATACCAACAGCAATTCAGGCTTAACTACACCAAGACTTTGCACTCAGCCCACAAAGGGGTGTACCAAGAGCATCCACATCAGGTGATTGGGGAGGCTGAGCTACTGCCCCCTATAGGTCACCTACCACACAAAGCCACTCCATCAACACAGGGAAGCAGCCAAAATGCAGAAACAAAGAAACATGTCACGAATGAAAGAAACGGAGGAAAGCAAACTACTGGATGACATAGAGTTCAGAATCACATTTATAAGGTTACTCAAGAATCTTCTAAAAACCGCCGAGAAACTTGATGACACTTCTGAGGAGCTTAGTGAGCCCTTCAAGGACCTTAATGAGAATGCCAAAAAAATGGAAAAGGATCAGTCAGAAATGAAGCATACACTGTCTGAAATAAAGAATATACAGAAACTCAACTGTAGATCAACATACCCCAAGAATCAAACCAAAGATCTGAAATATGTGGAAACAAAAAACATCCAACCAGAAAAACAAAAAGAAAAAAGAATCCAAAAATATGAAGATAATATAAGGAGCCTCTGGGACAACTTTAAGCGAACCAACATCCGAATTTTTGGGGTGCCAGAAGAAGGGAGAGAGCAAAATATTGAAAACCTATTAGAAGAAATAATGACAGAAAACTTTCCCTACCTGGTGAAAGAAATAGACTTACAAGTTCAGGAAGCGCACAGAACCCCATACAAGAGGAACCCAAAGAGGACCACACCAAGACACATCATAATTAAAATGCCAAGGGCAAAAGACAAAGAGAGAATATTAAAAGCAGCAAGAGAAAAACAGTTAATTACCTACAAGGGAGTACCCATATGACTGTCAGCTGATTTCTCGGCAGAAACTATGCAGGCCAGAAGGGAGTGGCAAGAAATATTCAAAGTGATGAACAGCAAGAACCTACAACCAAGATTACTCTATCCAGCAAAACTATCATTCAGAGTTGAAGGTCAGATAAAGAGCTTCACAGACAAGAAAAAGCTAAAGGAGTTCATCGCCACCAAACCAGGATTACATGAAATGCTGAAGGGTATTCTTTAAGAAGAAGAAGAAGAAGAAAAAGGTAAAGATAAAAATTATGAACAACAAAATGACATCAAATACATACCTACAAACAAATGAATCTAAAAATCAAGTGAATAAAAAATCTGAAGAACAGAATGGACTGGTGAATATAATAAAATCAGGCACATAGAAAGGGAGTGGACTGACGATTCTCAGGGGAAGCAAGTGTGAGGGGTGCGGGAAGAGATTGGACAAAAATCTTACTCCTATGGATGAAGACAGTGGCGGGGGGTAAGGGCATGGGGTGGGGTGGGGAATCAGGTGGAGGGGAGCTATGGGGGGAAAAAAAAGTGGAACACCTGTAATAATCTGAACAATAAAGATTTAATTAAGAAAAAAAAAAAAAAAAAGGACAAACTCATAGAACCAGAATATAGAATGGTTGCAGCCACGAGTTGGGTGCAGGGGGAGAAGAAATGGGGAAAAATTGATCAAAAGGTACAAACTTCCCTTTAGAATTCTGATGAATAAGTTCTGGATCTAATGTATAGCATGGTGGTAATAGTTAACTAGAGGCCCGGTGCATGAAAATTCATGCACTGGAGGTGGGGTCCCTCAGCCTGGCCTGCCTCCTCTCACAGTCCGGGAGGCCTCAGGGGTGGGAGGTGGCCTGGCGATCAGGGGAAGGCGATGCTCCCATCACACCTCTGCTGCTGCCACTGCCGGCAGTGCAAGCCTCAGTCAGCCCTGGTTACCTGAGCCTCAGGCAGCCCTGGGCAGCTGGGCAGCCACCATCCAAGGCTTGCCTTCACCTCAGGCAACAGCTGGGCAGCCTACATCTGAGGCTTGCCTGTGCCTTGGGCTGGCCCTGGGCGGCTGGGGGGCTGAGGGGACTGAGGGACTCCAGAGGTAGGCACACAGAATGGCCAGACCTGCCTGGGGGCGGGCCCAGACATGCCATATGCCTGCCATCCTCTAGGGGCTGAGGGAACTGGGCACCACCATCTTGTGGCTATGGGCACCATCTTTGAGGGTGTGACAGTCAATTAGCATATTCCCTCCTTATTGGCTGAGGGTGCTGCCATCTTTGTGAGGGTGTGGTGGTCAATTAGCATATTCCCTCTTTATTAGATAAGATAAAACTGTATTGCATGCTTGAAATCTGCTAAAAGAGATCTTAAGTGCTCTCACCACACACACACAAATGGTAACTATATGAAGTGATAGATGCATTAATTAGCTTGATTGTGGTCATTATTTCACAATGTGTATATATGTAAATCATTACATTGCCTACCTTAAAAAAACCATCATGCTTTACAACCTAAATATATACATTTTTTTATTTGTTGATAATACCTCAATAAAGCTGGGCTAAAAATAAATAAAACTATACAAGATAGGTACTGTCATATCCCCCCTTTTTTTACATATAAAGGCCATGCAATTAGTGGCAGAAGCCAGGATAATGCATAAACCCCTGTCTCTATCTAAGAGACCTACCTCCACTGCTGTCTGCTTCCTCACTTTACCTCCTAACACTTCCCCTCTCCTCTAGTTCCCTAAGCTCTAGCCACTCTGGCTATTTTTTTTTTTTTTAATCCCTCAAATGTACAACAGCTCAATTCTTTCTCAGGTTCAAAGACTCTTCGTTCAAGCTCTGCTCAAAAGTCAGCCTCATGGAGAAGCCACCCTTGACCATGCTGATGGGTAAAATGGATGTGAGCACTCTTTATCATTATCACCACCATCATCTCATGAGTCCAGAAGGGCATTCCTTGAGGACCTCTTATTGTTTTTGCTGAGGTTTTAAAAACACGGAGAGGATATTGACTCCCAGAGTGCTATGATTTATCACTTAGTATATCAGGTAGTTCATAAATCCCCTTGCTTGCTTCTGAGTTTGATTCTGAACAGAAAAGAGTGGAGCATTTTTGAAAATTGCTTCTTAGAACCCTGGAAGTTTTTTTCCCCCTCAGTGAATGAACTGCTCTCTAAAAAACTCTGAAGGCTGAAAACCGGCTGTACTAAAAACATTCTCTCACAATAAGGGCTTATATTAACTTTTCAAAAAATATTTGTGTTTCTTCAAATATTCCTACGGTTCTTTTTTTTAAAGCAATTCAATTTGGGTGGGAACATTATGACAATATGCTGTTTCATGCCAAAAAAAGCTTTTCATTGGCCTCTCTCGTGTTTCTGGCTTTCTTTTTCCAGCTGTTATATCAGATATAATCATCCAAAACTGCGATTTGTCATCTCCATCAAATTTGGTTTATAATTCTCAATGTTGCAGTTTATATGAAAATATTTATGGATTAAAACTCAGAGTAAAATGAAGATTTCACAAAATAGGGATAAGGTTAATATTCCTCAGAAGGTTGAATTACAAGCAAACCTGAAAAAACAGTGGAGTTATCCCAGATGTTAGACCTGCAGCACTGCCTGCCCCACTGAAATGTGGGGACCTTGAGCCATCCACACTGCCAAGGAAGCCTGGGGATTTGATTTCCTCCTACACGTAACTGGAAGACTGAAGGCTCCTCGTGTAAGTTCTCAGATCACTTGACCTGTTAATCTAAGCAGAAAGATCACCTTTAGGCCCTTGATTAAAGTTGACTGAATGGTTATTATATATTTCCAACCGACAATCACTGCCCATGGCAGCAACATACTGATCAAAATAGTTACCATTTATTGAGTGATTACTATGTACCAGGCAGTGTTAGGCTGTGCGATGTGCAAGAGGTGTGCTAGGCAATTTGAATACCTTATTTTATTGAATAAATGTCTGTTGAGGAAGTTGAGGTTCTTTTAGAATGACTTATATGAGATTGACATTTTTGTAGGGAAAAATGGCCCAGGAGCAGCGCTTGCACGCAGTTCATTCTAATACTTGTTCTGTATCTCCCAACTGACTCAGCACAATGTTTATCACACACAGTAAAGTTCAGTAAGCTCTTATTTATTAACTAGAGGCCTAGTGCACGAATTCGTGCATGGGTGGGGTCCCTCGGCCTGGCCAGCAATCGGGGCCAGGGGCCAATCGGGGCCATGGGAGGTTGGCCAGGCAGGGTGCGGGCCACGGGAAGTTGGCTGTGGGAGCACACTGACCACCAGGGGGCAGATCCTGCACTGAGTGTCTTCCCCTTAGTAATCAGTGTGTGTCATAGCAACTGGTCGTTCAGTCATTCGGTCACTTAAGCTTTTATATATAGAGACAGTGTTACATAGAAAGAGCCTCAGAGTGGGCATGGGGGGAGCAGCAGTATTTCAAGTAAGATTCAGTCCAGCCACCTCTGCTGTGTTGACCTCAGCCACACAGGTTTCATGTGAAATGTCTCAGGCCACCCACCTGCCTGCACCCCACAAAGTTTACTTAGTAAAATAGTGAAATTTGCTTCTGTGCTCTCCCTAGGTGTAACTGTAGAGAGCTATGGGATATTGCTAGTACAAACTCAATTTCAACTCTTCCACCTACCTCTAAGCAACCTGCTTTTCCTCTCCTGAACATTATCATAAAAGGCAATTTATGGTTAAATAGCTACAAAGGATCACCCCAGGAGAACTGAATTTCATGCCAGGGTTAACCTTAAACACTGCATTCTAGAACCAGCGTGTATATCAATTGGTAATTTTTAACATTCTTTAGGCAGTGAAATGAGATCACTAGAAATGAGTGACGAGAAAAAGATTCCACTCCTAAACAAGTTGGGAGGAACAAATGCTCAAAAACCCCAAATGAAACCTTAGAGATTTAAACTAAATATTATCAAGAAAGAAAGTAGAGCCATTCAAACAAGGGGATATGAAGTTGTTCCATTTTAAAACATTGCCTGAAAGAATCTTTGCCCAGTCCCTTCTTACCAAGGTCTCCACACTCTCACTCCCAACCAAGAAACAAAACTAAGCAAAACCAAAACATGCCAGAATCAAAAGGTTCTATTTCACTCAATAGAGAAATTTAAAACAAAGACCAGTAGCTAAAAACAGAGTATATTTCCATGCCTACTACCATCCACTTTAATAATTATAGCTCAGAATCCCACCTTGGTGTGCAGACTACTGGAGTAGTGAGGATGGGTGAGAAGGAAGGAGAAAGAAAAGGAAAGAAGGGGAAGAAATGTGAGGGAAGAGGATGGGAGGGAAGGGTTGGATTGGTGAGGGGAGGGGAAGGAGCACTTTTTAGAAGCTGGAGGCAAGGAAGTTCATGTAAGGGCTCACTGTGGCCCACTTATGTTTCTACCTCTTTTCTCCCCTGCCCTGCCCTACCCCCTTTTATCTTCCTGGGTTAACCAATGAAACTAATATCTTCCAGGTTTTTATGCACTGGAATACCAAACAGGATATGTGTGTTCAAGCCCAATGACAGCAATATACATGACCATTTGGTATTATCTCAATTTTGTGAAGTGAAAATGAAGCAGTTATGGCATAAATCTATGTAGAAATGCGATACAGTTTGAAAACTTCCTTGTGTGCACTGAGTGGTACCCAAATGCCCCTTTCTTCTGTAAGGAGAATGGCCACTCCCAACCCAAACAGGGTTCAGGATAGTGCCGATTAGATCATAGTCTCCACCAAACAGACACAGAGCTGATGCCACGTGGGCAGTGATCAGGCTGGGAAAGACTATGTCCTCTTTGGCCAAGTATCCTTCCTTGTGAGACTGAAGTGCCACAGCAGCAATGGGGATGCAGCGTTCCTGCACAGGGCTTCTTACTGGAGCAGCTGTCTGGAGTGAAAGCCTGTTCATTCCTCCCCTGCTTTATAGCTTCTGAAATTCCTCAGCCATCACCTCTGAGCAGCAGGAGAAATCTTACAAAAGACCACTGGCTCTTGCTCTTTTCTGCCAGCCAAACTGTATCTTGTACCCCATCCCATCCCTCAAATGGACAAGAAGTGAACATTTCATCTTAGTGTCCTCCAGGTTGAAGCAATAAAGTTATGGCCTATTCGAATAATCATCAAAGAGAATGATGATGTTAAGAGCATAGGCTTCAAAGTCCAATAACTCAGTTTTAAATGCTGGTCTACTGCTTGCCTTCGCAAGCTGCTTAACTTCTCTGTGCCTAATTTCTCCTATGTAAGAGGGATAATAACTGACTCTGTTAAAGTTGTTGTAAGGATTAATTGAGTTAATCTAGTTAAAGAATTGAGGACAGTCCCTGGTACATAGTGAGCAATAATAAATGTTAGCTACAATCATCATCATCATCATCATCATCATCATCATCATCATCCCAGCACCCGTTTTTAAAGAAGTAGAAAAACTCTGGTCTCCTGAAGTTTATAATCTGGGGTGAAGATTAAGTTAACACCAAACATGAGAAAATAAAACCAACCCGAATTAAGTCAAGCATGGATTAGGTGACACAGACCATATACTTTCTCTAGGGCTCTAGATGAGGAGGGAGAGCAGAGCAGGAAGAGCTGGGGAAGGTTCAAGAAGGAGGAAGGGCAGCTTGAGACCTTGCAAAAGGGCAGCATTTTGATTGTTAGGGGAGAAAAAACAGGGAACTTATAGAATTCATTTCCTTTAAAGATTCTTGGGTGAGGGGCTCCTGTTATTTATAAGGGGTGAGAAATGTTTGCAAAGCTCTTCTCTCAATTACCTCTCTGGAAAAAAATTAATTGTGGTAAAACTGTACATTTAACATGGGCCCAACTGCAAAGAACCAGGGTAAATTCCCACAAAAGCAGCCGCTCCCCCAGCTAATCAACACTTTAAATAGAACTGCCATGTTGTTATTGAGAAGAGTGGTAGCTCCCATGCAAACTACATATTTGATTAGGATCTGAACTCTTTGCTGAACCATGAATACAAAATAATTTAGGTGATACATATAAATTTAATTTCCTTGTTCAAAAACTCCACATCTGAAATGATGCCCTGCACAGGTAGAGCTCTCACTGAGATCTACAAAATGAGTCTCCTTCTAACTCGTCTATACTGTGTGGAAATAATCTTCAAGGAAAGGAATAAACCTATTTTAAAAACAGCTGAGTCCTTTAGATCATATACCCTAACCAATTTATGGAGATAAGTGGAATTCAGTATTAAAGAAATTTTTCCCCACTCCTCCAGAAAATGTAAATCCAGCTACAAAATAGAAAGCAAGAAAAAGACAAAGAAATCAAGAATAAAAGCAGCACAGCCCTACCTAGTTTGGCTCAGTGGATAGAAAGTCAGCCTGTGGACTGAAGGGTCCCAGGTTTGATTCCAGTCAAGGGCACATGCCAAGGTTGCGGGCTCAATCCCCAGCGGGGGCATGCAGGAGGCGATCAATTATTCTCTCTCATCATTGATGTTTCTATCTCTCTATCCCTCTCCCTTCCTCTCTGAAATCAATAAAAATATATTTTTTTAAAAAGAATAAAGCAGCACAGAAAGAAAGACCAAAAACAAAAAAACAATTCAAGGACAACTGAAGAACCCATGACTTATTGTCCCTTCCTGCCTTACCTCTGTCACTCCCATGTTCCCACTGACCCAAAGCAACTGTATATAAGAACATCACACAGTAGAGGAACCCAGGAAAAAAACAACTGCTGAAGAAAACAATTCATTTCTACCATCCGGAATCAGAGAAGACATAGTTTTCTGTGTAAACAAATCCCTCTCTACAGTGAAGTACTGTCTACTGTTGGCTATCTTTCCAGCACTGGATACTATTTCAGTAACTCTCACATTAACCCTGAGCTAATTACTAGGACAGATGAAAAAAATAACAAAGGAGAAAGAGCAAGAAAGGGAAAACAAAATAACACTGTGAGTGATTGCTTGTGCTCTATTAATATAAATGAATACAAAATACTTTAAAAAAATGCATTAGGCAGATATTGGCTTATGATGGGGTCAATATCACGATTTATTTAACTCTGGGGACAATAAATCTTGATATTGACTAAAAACATAAGTCAATATGTGTACTGTTGTGTGCATTCTATTACAAAAATAGGTTTTTAACTTTAATGGCCCATTTTGCAAAGTGGAAAAATAAAAGAACTCTCTCAAAGGCCCTCAAATCACAGCCTACACCAACATCTGCTGAGAATGGACTGTCTGGCCCAGCATCTCAGCATCACTTACCATTGGCCAGTCAATCCATTAATACATTAGATTGAATTGCGGATCCTGATTCTTCACCCCTCCTGTATCCAAAACCTTTGATGTTCATCCTACATGAAGCAGAGGCAACTACTTGACTTAGAGCTTAGCTTGTGTACTTTAGCTAATGAAATGTGAGTAAAATTGAGAGTTTGCCAGTTCCCAGTCTAATCTTTAATAGACATCTTATATATTCTGCTTCTTTTCTTGTGAATTGGTCATCACAATTAAAATAGCTTCCCTTCAAGTAGATGCTATCCCTTCAACCTGAGACCTCAAATAAGTCCACATAGAGAAGACCAGAGTCCATGACACAATGAGGATCCAAGCCCAGCTGGACCTACAACTGGAAGCAGAGGCTCCTACTCAAGTTCAGTCTCTCAAGTCAATCCACAGATATGTGCAAATGCAATTGAGATCTGGTGGTTGTTTGTTATGCAGCCATAGCAGACTGACAGAGTTAGCACTCACTAAGGAATCATTATTCACAAATTCCTTACTCCCTTGTGGAATCTTCAAAGAAAGTTGGAGATACATGCCCTGACTCTAAGGATCTCAGAGTATAATAGGGGAAACAGAACACCCACATGATGGACTGTCTCCCCTTAATGTACTAATATGTTCCATGTAACCTTAGATGATTGCTAGACATCCCTCCATTCCCAATAGCCAGGATTACTAACTTCTTCAGATCCATACATATCCAGAAGTTGAACTCAGCTCCCTTAACAGTTTCTAATAAAAATACAACCATTCCAAGCATTGGGGATATTTGCAGTATTTTTTTTTCTAAAGATCAGGAAGACTTCAAAATAGAAAGAAAGAAGGGTCTGTATAGGATTGCACACAGCATTCTAATATAATCTATACTGGATGTTTTATTTTCCCCAAATCCCTCCTCAGTTATATCATAATAGGGTTTCTTTTTCCTCTTCTCTGACCCCATGGCCAGCCTCCTTTCTCCTTCCAGATTATTCTCAAGAGCTTCAAGTTCTTCTGCCCGATTACTATGCAGAAAAATTGAACTATGCTCCAGCTTATACCCCTGAACTCGTGTTACCCAGGCCATTCTGTTATTAGCAAACATTGAACCCTTCAATAAACAACACTACCTTCTTTAGAAAGCAGTTAAACTATTTGAGAAGATTCTTTGGTGCCTCGAGCCCCACCTCAAGTGGCTGATCAAAGTCCTTTATTTGAGGGGGGAGAGACACTATAAAACCCTCCAAAGTCATTTTGATGAGCTAAATTGTCCCTATATCATTACAATAATGCATTCGTTTTTCTCAATAAGTGTTTACCAAACCAGGAATTGTTCTAAAAGCTTAGTATATAGCAGTAAACAAAAGAGAGAAACTCCTTGACCTCATGAAGTATACTCTTGAGTGCTGAAAACAGACACTTAATGGTTAAACTCACAGATGAAGTCTTGTGGGACAGCAGTAAGTACTATGACAAAAATTAGCCCAGGGTAAAGGGATCCACATGCTTTTCTAGACAGGTCTGTCTGAGGAGATGATGTTTGAGCTATGACCTGAACTGAACCTAAATCTCTGATTGCTCACTTCATTCATCCACCATGCAGGTATTTACTGTGTACCTGCTATAGGGAAAGAATAGTATTTACTAGTAGCTGCTGAGGGGCCCAGAGAACAATCATGAGGATACTCTCCTCAAGGAGATATAGTCACATCAAAGAGATAAGATATACATTTTTTAAAAGACAATCTATAATTAAAGATAGGAACTAATATGTGCTGTGTAGATAGAATACAAGGAATTTTGAAAAAATAAAAAAACCCACACCATGAGACATCAACAGGTGTGGTTTTTTTTATTGTAAACTTTAAATACAAATTTTTCTGAAAAATCTAAGGTAATTTTATCAAAAGTAAAGGGATTGTTCCACCTCAAATTTCCTGATATTTTTATATCATTTTATATCCAAGTATATGCCAAGTATGACAATTATATGTGAAACCAACAATCTATATTTTATGTCCAAATCCTGATATATAAAGAAAAGTAAACAATTTCCATACTCTTGTTCTCTCTCCTCTTTTTTATTGAATGTCATGAGAATGGCAGATAATTCAGTAAAATCAAATTTTTCTACCCTTGTTTTTAAAATTATTCTCACAATATAAATCTCTACAGTTGGGAGCACAGAATACACCTTGGATTAGGGATTCTGTCGATGTAGGGTGAAAACTTCTGAGAAGTATTCACCATTACAGAACCATGATTCACATGTCAGGTGGTGGTAGGCATTAATGTTCACCTCAGTCTATGACTGGTTGATACACAAAAAAGGTAGACAGACCACTCTCAACCAATATAGCTATACTCTGAGTTATCTTTCCACTGATTTCTCTGGATGTCTCCTGATTAACCATATCTCTAGTTCAGTTCCCCTGAACCCTTCTCAGAAAGGGTTTTCCCTGCAGAATGGATTTGGAATATGTAGGTTATGGATGAAGAGTAGGTTTGAGGAATATGACAGACACTGTTAATTATCTGACAACATCCATTTCCCAGTTTTTACTTAGTAATAAAACTCTAGAGTTTTAGCTGAATCCATAGCTATCCAACAAAAGAGTACATTCCCAGACATTCTTGCAGCTTGCAGCCATTTTAACTATGTTCTGCTAATAATGATAGGTGAGCATAAGTCATATATCCTAATTCCAGGGTGTGCTCTTAAGAAAAATCGGCATGCACTCTTCCTGTTTTTCCTCCCTGCCCCTTACCATAGGATGGAAATGGCACAAGCTTTGTACCCAAAAATGAAAACCACATATTGAGGATGGCAAAGACACCCTACCAAATCCTAGATCTCTTACTATTGTGCTAGAGAGAAATATATTTTTATCATAGTTGAGCTGCTATACTTAGGCATCTCTTTGATACAGCAGCTTACTTGGTACCCTAAGTAATACAGGAGAGAGAACAATATGGGCCCATTAATCCCAGCAAAATAACTAGCCCAAATGAGCATGTTATTTTGCAGGTTTGTGAAAGTAGTACTATCAACGGGAAAAATATTTTGCCCAAGACTGGACTTCGCATTAATCATCTGGCTATTTTCCCCACTGGACATGGCCATATACTTCCAATTTCCACACAGGATTTGATGTTGCTTATGCTATGTGGTCACTGACATAGTCCTTTCCTGAATAGAGGAACCAAGTCATTCAGCAGCGTTGAATGAGAAAAGCTATCATTCCAAGGAGCCAGGACATGAGTTTTTAGAGACTCTTGATAAAGTAGAAACCTCTCTGTTGCTTTTCAGCTCTCAACTTTAATACTTCTTGAGTTTCTTAGCTGATATGCTCATCCCATCTTGTTTCCTAATACAGAAGAGAAGTTATTTTCTAAGCTGTCGCTTCACAAAAACTATTTCCCCTTAGATGAGGGGAAAAGTATCAGAAAGCAACTCAGAGGAACACAGATTTTTTTTCTTGAACTTGGGCCTCTTGTTGAGGAACCTAAGAAATAGAGGGTTTTCAAATTTAATTATTGAAATTGCCCAGGTGTTTTATTTAGAAATCTGAACAAAGATTTATTGCAAGAAATATTTAAATTAGGGCTGGGGATAATGGGTAAGTATTTTAAAAAGAAGAGATTTCCTAAAATCTGAGGACAGGAAATGGAGTAGAAGTGGGAGGTGGGAAAAGTGATAGTTGGACACAATGAGTGGTTCTAGATTCAGGTGGTTCTCAGGACCCCATCAATAGATACACTTGGGCCTTCATTCTGCTCTTCACTGTTAACCTGATTCAGCTACTCCCACAGGAATGCCATTGTGTTTTGTCCTGCCATCAACCACTCGAGTTCTCAATATCCTAAATTCCTAATGCCTTTTGACAAAGACCAAGAGTACAGGCAGTTCCCACAGAAAGTGAACTAAGGGTGAACCATGATTCCCAAAACAATCCCACCACCCCAGTGTTTGGGGGACAACACAGATGCCTGGAATTTTCAGGATAAGTTGGGGGCAGATATTGAATTCTTGATCTTGTTTCTTGCTCTGTGATAAATGTCTTTGGCCATCTATGCTAAGAGATCTTAATTCATCTATTTATTCATTCAAACATTCATTCAATAAACATTTATGAGCACTTGCTCTGTGCCATGGACTAGGAAAACAAAGTTAAATAAAAAAGAATCTCTCTACTTGAGAAGCTCACAGGCAAACACATAAATAGTTACTTCCCAGAGAGTTGAAATATTTGAGAAAATTGGGGGAGGAAAGTCACATGTAAATCAAAACATGATTTTAAAAATAACTAGTTGAAATACGATTTAAAATGGTTTAAATGTAAACTGATGGTTAAACTAAAATTTGAACACATTTACATAAGGAAACTTATTTGCACAAAACCATCACATTTCTTAAAGAGGTCAGCCAACAGTAGATAAAATGCACAAGTATAATCTTGACTTTGCTAGATAACCTCTCCTTATTGTAGATGGTATCTGCCATCCGCCCATTATGTCACTGTTGCATTTAAGGGTTCCAAATGCCAGTTTTTTAATCCTCAACCTCTATTTAATATTGCTGTATATTGTAAAAGATGAATTAAGGATACCTTTAGTTCCGAAGTGTGTGAAAGAAACATTTTCCTTGTCCATCAGAAATCAATCCATGCATTCTTTTTGCCCACTACCATGGGTCTAAACCAGCATTGCATTACCAATGTTGTTATAATAGTATCTTTTTCATGGTTTTGATATTTCATTTTCAGTCAACTTCATGGATTCACGGAGGATGCAAAAGAAATTAATTTTATCTTTATTGTTAAAACCTTAAACCACACCAGTGCAAACCTGGATGACCCAAAATAGACATTATACATAGGACAAAGCATGTACTTAGTACATTTCCAGAACAAAGTTGGGAATGGCCAGTGCCATGGGGAAGGTGCGATTAGATGGGGCACTGTGGGGAGGAAAAGCTTCACAGAAGAAGTAATTCTTGAGATTTAACTAGTATTGAAAACAAATGAGAAACTATGTAAAGCTGAGGTAGGTAGGATATAGGATTCCCTAACTGCCCTACAAATTGAGGCTCTCTTACAGAGAAGAGATGGTGTCCACACAGCAGTCAATATACAGCCACTGTCTCTGTGCCTACCATCTGATAAGCAATGGGATGTGTCCTGCTCTCAAGGAGTGTTCAAAACAAGATAATGATTTACATAAACTCCTCCTCCCTCCAACCTGTTATCTCTCAAAAATACCTAAAAGCATTATAATTACAGATGGGCCTTCAACAAATCCAAAGTTCCATCCAGCCAACTTTTATTGCCTTGCTTTCATAACAGAACAGTACATGATCCATAAAAGCAGCACCTTTCAGCCACAATTCAACTTAGGCCTCACCTTTTAAGAAAAATTGTAAGTCAAAATACTATCGCTTCCTTTTAAAGAAAATAATCACAAAACATAGCCCATATGAAATGTTTTCCAAATAATTAAGAAAAAACAATGACAAAGCCCATCCTTTAATAAAAGGTTTGCTCATTATAAGGCCACCACTGCTGATTAGTCATCACTAACTTAAATTGCCTTGCAGAGCATTTCATTTCATGTACCTGTAAACAGAGACAGTGTGAAAAGAAACACAATATAACAGCTTATTTATTCCCTCTTGCTCTTTCCCAAGACACTTTAATGACCTGGGCATAAGAAGTAGTGAAGAAAAGCTCCCTTTTTTTATTATCTTTTCTCTCCCCCCCCTCCGCCCGCCCCCCGCCCTTTTCTTCTCTGATAACCTTTAAAGACTTCCCTTAGAACTAATATGGGACTCATCACTTGATGATGAATTTGCATGTCGATCGGCAGCCAGTGTAGCAGCCCTCAGATTAGGGACATTCCGCTGCACACTAAAAGGCACAAAGAACAAGAAGTGCATTTCCATCGGCCCTTCCTTTCCAGTCAGTGCATTCCCAGCCGTGTCTATTGATGAGCACTTGGAACAATACCAAAATGCAGTGCAAGATCAATCCCACTGTTTACTTCGCTGAACCGAAGGAACAAAGAACAGAAGAAAGGCCTTAAACCCAGCCATCATGAAGGAGCAGGATGAAGGATGAAAAATGGGTCTGATGAGCAGTTGCACAGAGTTCACGTATTTGGAGAAGCAGCAGCCCCAGCTGAGAGAAAACCAATGATGATTTGTATTTTGTACTGTATCTTCGGGGGATAAAAGCACTTCTATCAGATAGCATTGGAGGCAAACTTGAAACACTATGGTATAGGGCTATGTTCCCTGCCAGGAATAGAATAAAAACTCCCATAATTGCTGAGGAGTGTTAACATCTGATTGTGCATGCCTCTCTCCTCCCAGGGTGAGGCAACTCAACCAGGTCCTCTTTTTAACTCTACCAGCCCCTGCTAACCCAACAGTTGGCTGGGTCCTGCTGTCAACAAAGCAATAGGACACTGGGTTTTACGTGGATAATTGTAATTTGTAATTGCAATTTGTGGAATTCTTTGTCTTTACACCTTTTAAAAGATATTTCAAATGAAAAGCCCAGCAACTTCACTGCTGTGAAAATAAGAGTTGCAGAGGGAGGGGGTGGACCGGATGAGAACGGAGAAGCAGAGTTAAGTGTTCAAATGCAAATATTTTGAGAAGGAGAAGGAAGGATTACAAGGCCATTATAGCAAAGGTGGGAATTTTCTCTTTCTGAATAAAGGGCAGATGCAACATATTGCTTCACCATTTGGTGAAACCACATGACACTGACCAAGCGCAATGAAGGGGCACCCCAGTAAAAGGTATTTGGGAGGCAAAGGCCAGAAATACACAGGCAAAACTGGGCACATCCCACCTGGGGTGCCCTTCTCAATTCTCCTCCCAGGGCTAGATCCAGCTCATCTCTTAGCCTCAAAACTCAAGTGTGGCCTTACAACCAGTAGCAGCAGCAGCGCCTGGGAACTGGTTAGAAATGCAAAAGCTCAGGCCCACTCCAGACCTGCTGAAGCCAAAACTCAGGAGGCAGGGCCCAGTAAGAGTTCAAAAGCATCAACCTTAGATTATCTCAAAGAAAATGTCCTGACTCCAGCTCTCAGCAAACCTCTCTTCCCTGAATCCTGTATCCTTATTTTTCTGCCAATCACAAGCATTAACATAAGCCTCTGGACATAGAGGAGATCCAACAAACATATGTTGATGTGCTCTGGCCTTGTTGCTGTTTCATGTGTATTTATGTGTCCTGAATCACCCATCAGATGTCAGATTCTTTGAGGACAGTGAAATAACAGCTTATTTATTCCCTTAGTCTTCTTTGAACCCTTAGTCACTAGTACATATTGGTGCTTGTTCATTGTTAAAGGGTTGATCCAGGCATTCAGCTTCCTGTTTCTATTGGGGGATAATATAATAAGTGGTTTTGAGTAGATTCTTCATTGGCAATGAAAGGTCAGCATTTCCATACTTTAGTTACTTTGACAAAAGAACATAGTGGCCTAAAGGGAAAGCAACTGGATTCTCTATCTTCAAGTGGCTTAGTTTCCCCCACTTGCAAAGCAGGCATGAAAAATCATAAATGCATAAGTAAATGTTTTGTAGAGATATTAAAAAATTAACTGCAAAAATATTTACCTATGGGAGGGGGAGAGTCCTGAGTAGAAGCAATGTAGGATATCTGTGAATTTGCAAAAAATCAAATACTCCCTTTTAACCTAGCTTTTTATGAGCAAGTCTATTACTAAGTTCTAAGCATCACATGGAGGCAATCTAAATTAATCCTCAAATAACTAAGCAAGCTAGATATAATTTACTCTGAAGTACATTAACGAAACTGAGGCCCAAAGAAATTAGATAATTTGCTCAAGGCCACCAAGTTATGCAGCAGAGCACAGATTCTAAGGCAGACTCCGGAGCCCACACCTGTTCTTTAACATCCCACTACAGAAGAGAAAAAAGAGGAACTAAATAATGCATCGAAATGCAACCTGAAGGTCTTTCTGTACACACACAGGGAGTGGGAAATGCATGCAACTGTAGGCACCTGGGTTTTACTGACCAGAAGACAGTTACGCTCAATTATATAGACAAGTGAAAGAAATATCACAGCATAAAACCATGTCCACATAATATCAAATAGCTGGATTTTTTTAAAATGAAAATATTCCACCAATCATCTGGATGTTTAAATAGTGGGTCCTTGAGTTTTCCACTTTTTCCTAAAATGTTTGGGAGACACACAGACCTAACTCAAAAGTCCAAAATTTCTGAACTAGAACTTCTTCCAAAGAACACATTAACAAAAAACACATCAGGAATCAAAGCTGTTTCTTAGCATTCGTATTATCTGAGCATGGAAAACACACTAGATACCATACAGAACATTAAGGGAGACTCAATTTCAATCGAGAGGGTCATAATATAAATTAGAATGACACAATCTAAATTAAATAGACACAGTCTAAATTAGATAAACATCATCATCAGAGTACTGACTCCTTCCCAGCAGAGACTGTGGGAGAGTAAGATTCCCAGAGTCTCTGATACACAGAAAGGTCTGCATTTCCCAAGTTGATAGGTCATTATGTTTAATTTTATTATACACCCACTGCGTCCAAATACTGATCTGGTATTTTTCTGAGTCTAGCATAAGGTGCAACAGAGATGTTAAGGATGAGAATTATATAGTCTGTCAATCTATTTCATAAGAATCATAGTTTTGAAGGGACTTGGGCTAAAAAGTCCTATTTACCATCCAGTTAGCCACAAAAGGCAGAACTTCCTGCCTTTCTTCTTGAACTCTGTGTTCTTCCATCAAAAAGCGAGCCCAGTCAGATAAAAAGTACCCTCAGTGTATTCTTCTCAGAATCAGGAGGGTGTTTCTGCCTGCATCCCAGACATCACCCAAAGTGGCTTTAGGAATAAAAATAAGAAAATGAACATACTGGAAGTGTATAGTTCTCCAACACTGCTTTTTCCTTCTTAGCTATCAAAGCCTCTTAACAGGCTCTTCCATAAAGGTCTAAGGTGCAGATTGGTTAGTTGGCTCATTCAAGGGTGCATACTAACTTAATGCAGAATCAAGACTTAGATAAGCTCTCTGGACACCTGATCCACTGTTCTTTCCTCTATCCTTCCCTGAAAGTGTATCCCCTTCTAGCAGCACTGGCTAAAGAAAATATAATGCAAGCACAAACGTGAGCCACATATGTCATTTTAAATTTTCTAGTAGCCACAATTTAAAAAAAAAAAAACTAGTTTTAATAACAGATATTTCCTAACCCAATATAACCATCATTTCAAAAAGTAATCAACATTAAACATTATTAATGAAACTAGAGGCCCGGTGCATGAAATTTGTGAATGGGGTGGGGGGTCCCTCAACCCGGCCTGCGCCCTCTCGCAATATGGGACCCCTCAGGGGATGTCCGACTGCCAGTTTACAGCAGTCCCATAAACCAGCAGTCAGACATCCCTCTCGCAATCTGGGATGCTGCATGCACCAGTGACCACACTTTTCATACAGGTGAAAGGCATCTTGCTGTTGTATGGGCAGCTACAATTTTTTGCCGATTATAAAAAGTAGTACATAACATGATCCTTCTGAGGCAGTAGTACCATTTCCCCCATCTTATGGGTGGGAAAACTGAAGCAGAGAGAAGTTATTAATTGGCTTTGTCACACAGTTATAAGTGTCAGAATGAGGGCTGACCACAAAATGTGCAAGCCAGAGTCCATGCATGTCATCGCTGCATCATCCTGTTTTTTCAGTGTCAGAGTAGCCTTGCCAGGTTTTAATTTTTAAATCTAAGAGACTGTTCCCAATATATAGGGTAGGGTCCCTAGGTCTGGCTGGCGATCAGGGCCAATCTGTGGGGCAACCAGAGGGGCCATCAGGGGATTCCACTGGCACCCACCTTGGCTGGTGGCCTGGCGCCACCTACTTGCCAGCCCTGCTCCCACTGCCGCTGCCGGCTGCACCCCCCCCCCATCACCCCACCGCTGGTCGCCTCCCTTTGCCCGCTGGCACCTGCATTGGCTGGCCTGGTGCCGCTCGCTGGCTGGCCCCACCACCTGCCAACTGGTCATTGCGCAGCTAGTTCCTCCATTCAGTCAATTTGCATATTAGGGTTTTATAAAGATAGATATTTTACATTCTTTTATTCATATGAAATGTTCAAAATCTGGAGTGTATTTCACATTTTCAGCACATCCCAATTTGGACCAGCCCCATTCCAAGAGGTCAAGGGCTACATATGGCTACCTTATTGGGCAACACAGCATTATGGTGTCTACTTAAAATATTTCAACAGGAAAGCCCTTCAAGTCCAACCCTGGGTCAGACAGCTACTTTACAGTCAGAACTGTTGAACTGAGACCCACACAGCCCCACTGGGAAGTGTTAGAAAGATTCCTATGCAGCCTCCAATCCTAACGAGACTCTTATCCCTTATATAAAGGCTGAAAAGCATATTAACTCCTTTCCTCCCTACAGTGCCCAGTAGAACAGAATCTTCACACAGCCACCTGGCAAGCCTTTAAGGGGGCATTGTAGAGGGGAACTGCATCACAGTCTCTTACAGATTATTATTTTATTAAGAAAAATAAAGAAAGCATATTCAGTGTATCCACAAGTATCTATAGAGTAACAACTATGTGTCAACAACTATTAGCATGAAGATACAGCAGTAAACAAAATTAATGGGCTACCTGTGGAGCTTACCCTCTCATGGGGATGACCTGAGAAATAAATAAACACACATACAAAAAAAATGATTACAATCTATGAATATGCCTACAAAGGAAATAAACAGGATAAAGAGAAAATGGTATCTAGTGAATGTCCACTACATGCCAGGCTCTTGCACTAGTCTCCTTTACCTGTGTGAGCATGCATCCTGGCCATCATTGATTAATGCTTAAAACATATCAGAAAATATTCTAGGTTATTTATTTCTATTACTTCTTATCCTCACAAAAAAAAAAATGTGCAGGTTAAATCTTTTTATCTATAGTTTATACATAAAAGCCCAATACCTAGATACATAGTTACCAAAGGCCACACTGTTAGTGAGTGCAATAGCCAGGATCCAAGCTCAGAACAAATAATACCATTTTCTTTTTATTCTACCATGCTGATGTTGATTTTTATCATATGGATTTCTTTAATAGCAATAGGGAATAGAAATTGCACCAACCCTGTGGGGACTAGACGGGGCCTTTACTTTAAGAATTAAACTTCAAGCACTGAAAATAGGATTTCTAAGAAGCCTTGAAATAAGGATATCAATTCAAGCATCAGGACATTGTGGGACATGGATTACCAATGGGCTGCATCTCCCACACCAACTCGTGAGGCTACCTGGGCTCAAGGTCAGGTAGGTCATGATCAATTAGTTAAGTATGCCATGGCTGGGGGCAGGTAAAAGAGACACACTTGCTATGCATTTATCATTCCTGGGTCTGAATGAAGATCCTCACAGGACCCAGGAATCCTGGACTGCTTCAGAAGTGGGATTCAATCTGGGACTACACTTGGTTAAATATCAGTCAAGATCAATGACCTCTGTCTGTCCTGGCTGAGGTTATATTTAGCATCCCTGGATTTGATCATCAGACCTGAGACCTTCATAGAACCAGGAGCAAACTCATGGACACAGGACACCTACAAAGTAGATCCAGCCCCAGACCACTCCTGGCTAACATCTTACCAAAAGTCCAGTGAGGTGGGTTCCATAGTGGACAATCAAACTACATTGTAGTTATAACTTACTTGTAATTTGCCAATGATTTATTTATTATTAAACTACTTATGCACAAACTGTGTTTAATCTACATTACAGTGCCCATTAATCATTTTCTACTAACCATTTTGTTGTATTTTTAAAACCTCCAGTTAAAAGCATAAACACCTAAACAAGAGGAACTAATAGGGTTTTCTTTCCTAATCCTAATGCCCCTAATGGGTAGGCCTGAAAAGCATCACTGTCGGCCAACAGGGTCCGACACTGAAATGGGAACAAACGAGGTTATCAATGTTATTTTTATCCCCAAGGACTGGTGTGCCTAGATCACATGTCCCACTAAGCCATAGGAGAATTTCCAAAGGCCAGAAGAGTCACACACAACATGCAGCTCCTCTCCCTCTCCCATCCCCTCTAATCCCGGAAAATGGCTATATTCCCTTTCAATGGCAAAGAGACCACCGCAAAATCTTCTGTAACTCCTACCTCACCAACCTAAACCCTGATATTACAATGCTTTCCACAACAGTCAGTCACAGGGAACATGAAAATCTCTCTCCCTTCCGATCATGGCACAATCACAGGAGAACATAATCTTTGGATGAGCAAACTTCCTCTTCAAACAAAGAATATTTCTCCCTGGGCGGCGAGAGACATTTAGCCCCTCTAATATGCCCTGTGGTGGAAGGTGAGCCTTCCAGGCTTTGGTGATGGGGATAATTACAAGGGGATTTGCAGTCAGGGCCTGCAGGTGGGAAGGAGGGAGGGAGCGAGGAAGGAGAAAAAGCAAGAATTCTCAGCTTTCTCATGTCAGTGAAGCATCTTCATGCTCAAAATGAGCATCGCTTCCTTATCACTGACTTCTCTCTCTCTCTCCCATAAAGTCTTCTTCGTTGTGAAAAGATGTTTGTAACTATGGTGCCCACAGTTTGAAATGTTGAAATGTCTTGAGAGATTTTAGCACTTCTTGGTTAAGTTCACACACTGAAGTGTGACTGCCAGGCAGACATTCTCACAATCTGTGCCATCTTTATTTCACATGTCATGCCAACAGCCAGGGTACACGTGTACAGTCATTTTACAGATGAAGCTGTTCACCAAAAAGAAAAGCAGAAGGTCTACTGCTTGGTGAGTCCAGGCAATTACCAGTCCATCTGCTTGTACTAAGGGGCAAAACACCAGAAAAGAGGAGAGATGTAAAAGGCATAAGGACAGCTGACTCCTGTCTAAGGTGAGCATCTCTGTGGACAAGCATGTGTCCAGTGCAGTGATCTGAGCTGGAAACCAGGGCAAGGGCTGTTCTAAAAAGTTCTACAAAGCCATTTGCTCCATTAAGCAAAGGGACACTCTGCCCTTGTCTAAATGCACGGGGAGATCTCATCAACCACTCCACCACCTGGAACTTCTGCAGTGCCCGGGTAAATGGTAGGGCATATCTCCCAACCACAGAAAGAGTGAGAACGTATTAGAGGAGCATTTCACAATTCACTTAACACTAGATACATTTCAGCATGCCCTCTTAATCTCCATATTCTTTTATTTTGGTTGTTTGGTTCGTTGGTGATTGGTTAATTTAAGCCATCCTCCTTTATACCCCTTCTATCCAGATGTCAAGACCCTTCATGGGAAAAAGCAAGAAAGAGTAACACTGAGTAATAACACGTAATGGTTTTGTATATATTACTCAGAAAAAAATATATTTACCCTCTTTTCTAAGAAAAAATATCTTCCCTGAGCTCTGCATCTCAGAAAAGGGATTAGACCTTACACCCTTCCAGGCACATCCAGGGAGCAATTCCACTTCCAAGACAAGAGATGAGCAATCCTCATAAAGTGGCCAGGAAGAAAGAACTGTCACTGAATTTTTGCTATTTTATTGTGCATTTTAAATGCATTTAATTCCCTGTAGTTTTACTTCAGAGTATTCGCACCTACACATTAACAACACAAATAATTTGCATTCTTAGTTACCTTTCGTGGGTGTGCATGGTCTGAAGGACAGAGTATTTCACATGCACAAGTGCAGATCCTTTCCACCGTGCAGATGAAGGATGGCAGAAGCAGGGGCTTTAAGAGACTTGCCTGAAACCAAACAGGTTGTTTCAACATTCAGGCTCAATTTCCCCAAAATGTCTGAACTCTGATGGAAAGGAAGAAAGAGAAGATAAAGGAAGCAACAAAGGAGGAGAAGGGAGGAGAAAGAAAAATTTGAAGTCAAGAGAATGGTCCTTGATGTCTTGGACATTTTTTCCCACTGTCCCCCTTTTTCCTATATAAGCTACTATGGAAAGGAAGCAGAACAAGAAGAGGGGAAAGACCACTGGAAAATTCATAGCCACACTCCTTCTCCTTTCACCACATAACTTTCCTTTCCACTCATGTTCTTCCTACCAAATCTTCTTTCTTCACTTGTCTCTCTCTGTCTCAAAAATTTCTTCTTGTGTCTACTATCCTTTCTTCTCTCCACAGTTATACTCTTACCAAATTTCCCTTCGTATTCAATTGCCAAAATTAGTTGCTTTTTTCAAAAATGAACATGTAACCTGGACCCACCATAACCTTAAGAATTATCCATTCCTCTGAAAACTGTTCCTACTTCACACCCAAAGTTCCCCCACCCTGTTCCCCCCGAACCCTCCAGGAAATCCCAAATCTCTGTAGACTGAAAGTCCGCCTGCTTCCCTCCTGAGATTTCCTCATGTGCCCAAGCAGGGTGCCCCCACCAATCAGAGCAGATGCCCCCAGACTGGTATAGTAAACACATGCTGGGATCAAAGATGCTATTAATAATAATGCCATTAAACAGGCCTTGGCAGGCTGGGGTTAATCTGGAAACACGCATGTTCATCACACATGAAGCTCATAATACACGGATAAAGGAGACTCTTTATTCTCCAACTCACTAGCACTCATTTATATTCCAAAGTCTCCACCTCTCTCCCGATGGAATCATTCAGCACAGTAGGATTTTCTCTGCTCAAACCCACTCACTTTGAAAGAACTGAAAAGGATGGGCTTAGCTCCTCGCTGGCATCAAGGCTTTTTCTCTTTGACAACTGGCCCAGGGATCTGCAGCTTCATCTCTTCATCTTTTTTCCCCGTACACACATGTGCAAAACTCACAGCATCCTTATTGTAAATGATTTGAAATTCTATTGGGTTCACGTTGACCCCGCAGTAGATGTTCTTGTAAGCTAGAATGATGGGATATTAATCCCCCCCTCGCCCCCGGGTCTGGGTTAAAAAGAGCTGGCACCTCCTGAGAAGGAAAGCAGAGGCTGGTCTATTTCAACTCTAATTTGACTTTAATAGAAGCTGCTTCTTGGCTCTACAGCTGCCCCTCCTGGAAGCAGCTACCCTTAGGTCTCCTTCCAGCCAAGAGCAGCAGGAAAGGGGCATGTGAGGTCTGTGTGAACAGAGGCAAAAGCACATGCCAGAGAGCCAAGCAACCAAGAGCTGAACAGGCTGAGGCTGCTCTGTAGCCCGTGCTTACAAAATCCCACCTGGAACCTCCCTGAACCAGGCCGGAGCATCATGGCCAAGGGGCCCATCTATTTTCTCCAAAAAGTCACCACCTGTGAAAAACTAAAATAAAATAAATTCTACATGGGAGTATCCTGGCACCACCCCCAGATTACCCAGAAATATTCCCCGCCCATCCCTGTTGTTTCCTAATTCTGATTTTGCAAAACTGCAGGTGGCTCCCCTCATCTCAAAGTATATTGAGAAATTCTTAGATATAGTTCTCAAGACAAAATGCATCCTATTCCCTTTCATTTTTGAAAATGTCTTGCACTACTTCAAGAGGAAATGGAGAGTAAACTGTTAAAATTAAGGAAAGCACTACTAATACTTCAGTATCTTTCAAAATAATGATATTATTAATGTACTGAATGTGGGACAAAGGTATTCAGGCCACTGAGAAACTTCTTCACTTTGAAGAAGTTGTAGACCCCAGGGGTTTCTAAGCACGTTTTTGCTTTGTGTGTAGAGATGAAGTCTGGTATGTTAAACTACATTTTCACCCAGCCCCATTCAGCCATTCCTTCACAGATGTGACCTCCAACTGGCAAGGAATATAGTATGTTCCTTCCCCCAACTGGCTTCACATGAAATGCAATTATAAATATACATTCACTCCCCAGTGATAGCTGCTGTCTGTATGAAAGAAACAGTGACCATTTCTGGAGATGAAATATAATTTCAGCTGCTGCATTCTTAGACACACCAATTTTTGCATTCACTCACCATTCAACAAATAGAAACGGAGCCTGTTTCTCCCACCAGGTCAGATGCTAGGAGACAGAGGTGAATAAGGACAATGTGTGTTTCCGCCAATGAAGCTAATACCAATTAATCAATAACACAGTATTAAGTAATTGCAGATTAGAGCAAATGGTGTGAAAAGACAAACAAGGGTCTAAAGAAGAAACTACCAGGTGGGACCCACTTTGAACTACCTCTGGGATGGTAACATTTAAACAGAGACTAAACAGATGAAAGGGAACTCACAACACTAAAGTTCAGAGTATCACCTTTCAATTATGTTCAAGGAGAGGAAAGAGCAAGAGCAAAAGCCCTGAAGTTGGAAAGAACTTGGTGGGTTCAAACATGAAAAAAACGCTTAATTTGCTTGGTTCGTAGTAACCAAGGGAGAAAGTAATGCAGGACGGGATGATGTCTGACATCCTGTTATGGATGTGCCCAATTCCCTGCCAGAATGCTAGTCAGGAAGAGGAATGGCATAGAGATGGCCTTGGATCTCCTCTAATTTGTAAAAAAGAAGCACAAACTTTGAGACCTTACCTAACGTGATAATAAATTGCTTGTGGCGTACCTTAGTCCTGAACATACCGCACCATCATTTTGGAATACTGCATTTGAAAATCTGAAAAACAGAGCACAGGCTGTGTACTCACACAATCCTGGCTCCCAGTCCTGGTCCACATTCCCTAACCTCTCTGAGATCCAGTCTCCAATTCACACATGAGCACATTTACTAATGGAACTGACTTAAGAAGGCACATCTTCACTAAATGCCACTCTTAGTTGTAATCCTTTGAATATTTACCTTAATGTTGTTAACAGGTTGATACTTTATCAAATAAATAACTGCTGCTTAATCCAGTCTTAGAGCTCACTTGCCCACCAAATACAAAAATGGGTGCTCTATAGTAGTGCTGTCCAACACTAATATAATGCAAACCACAAACATGAACCACTTGTAGTCATGTCAGAAAAAGTTTTTAAAACATAGACAAATTAGTTTTTTAATGTATTTAACTCAACATATCTAAAACATTGTCATTTCAACAGATGTTTTTAAAATATCAAGGAGACATCTTACATTTTCTTTTTTGTTCTGCCTTTTAAATTGGGTGAATATCCCACACTTAATTCAAACTAGCCACAGTTCAAGTGTTTAATAGTCACATGTGGTTACTGGCTAATATAATGAATAGTGCAGCTCTATAAAAACAGAGTTTTAGACATTGCGTTCCATGACCTGTCTTTAATATAATTGCAAGATTGATGAAACCTAGAAAGAAAATAAGAAAAATAAACTAGGCAATACAGATAAAGCCAATCCCATGTTTAGGAGTCCATTCTGGTTTCTGAGTGCTAATGAAACTTCCAACTTTTCTGCCTCCCTGAACTATTCATGTAGCATTCATTTAATCATCTGTTCATTAGTTCATTCAACAAGCATTCATTGAGCATCTTCTCTTGTCCAGGTGCTAGGGATGCAGACATGAACAAGATTAATTCCTGCCCACAGGATGCTCAAAAGTTGGGTGGGAATCTTCCACCCCAATGTTTAGTCAGCACATCCTCAGGATTTCTCCCTCCCCAGCTAGAGTTAGGGAGATATGTGTTCTGGTTTCGACTCCTCCAACAAGCGACAATCCCTGAGAAAGCATTTTCCTCATCAGAGTCTTTGCTTCCTTATCTGCAATATGTGCGAGTTAATCTGAATCACCATGAAGCAGCCTTTTGGTCTGAGATCGCAACCTCAGCACAAACCCCATTCCCCTGTGCCACCTCCTAATGATATGTGGGAACACGGGAGAGCAAGCTGAAAAGAGCCACCTTCCCTACTTCTACCCCGGAAGAGGCAGCTTTGTTCATTTCTGAATCCTTTCCCTCCTGGGCCTTTTGTGGTTACAGGAGTTGTCTAGCTTTGTTTTACTTTGCTTTGTTTTAATTACATTCAAAATTAGCAAAACAATCCCTATGGTCCACCTGGAAAAATAATTGGCCCATTTGGTACATCTGACTGTGTGGGGAGACCCTCTTGTCATCATACCAGGGCCCCACACATATTCCGCTCCCAGGTAGATGATGTCTAAGAAACCCAGAGAGCTCATCTAGCCCATCATTAACCTCATTTTGAGACAGCCCCAGAGGCAGTCCTTTAGCCACCGGCACAGCCGGCTGTCAATTGTGTCAAGGCAGTAACATATTAGTTAGCAGGGGAGCAATCCAAAGAGGTAGCCATAGATCCAAATGCCTGAAAGATATTCTGGAATGTGGTAATTATGTCCTGCAGCTGCCAAGGGTGTCCTCTGTGAGTTCGAAGATAGTAGTTGTACCATGGAAAGAAGAGGACAGATAATAGCAGCCAAGCTGCTAATAACAAATAATAGGTCTTGGTTCTAACTCACCAAGACAGTCCTCAACACTTAAGTCATGATTCATCCTCAGGTCCCTTCAACTGTTCCTATGAGATTCTGCTCTTAATATGGGTGCTAGGTATCCATGTCCTGAACAGAGGAGGTAAGGGATGGGGGCAAGGGATGGGGAAGTTAAGAGTAAATGATATGAGCAAGAGAGAATACACTTGCTGTTACAAAGCATTCTGTGGCTCTATTTTTCACAAGTGAAATCTCCTCATTTCCATGTTTTAAAAAATGAGAAACTTCTCATACTTTATCCCAAAACAGCTTTTGCTTATCCATTGATAGTAAAATAGAATAACATGGCTTCAAATGACCCAAAGTTACAAATTAGTGGGTTCACTAAATGGTGGTGGAACCAAGAGCTCTGAAACACAGGAAAATTTGAGTAAATCCAATGAATTTTCCCATTTAAAAAAACTTAGCTGCATTGTTCACTGAAACTCACATACCCTAGCCACCCTAGCCATCTCCATTTGAGCTAGTGTCCAGTGTGAAGTTCACCTTTCAGAGCTGCAAGGAGCATCTGGTTGTTAGGCTCTGCAGGTGGTATTCCCAGTCACCACCAAACGATTTAGGTCTGAGGCACAACTGCACATCCTGAACCTAAGGCAGGCATTGCTAATTGATCATGATAATATTTCTCATAGAGTCCATCTAGACTAAGTCTCATAACCATTCTCAACCTAGAATCATAGGCATCACCTACTAATTGGTCAGAGTTGACATGTGATCCTAGCCCATAATCTCCTCTGAATTATAAATGGACCACTTGTATTGGTTTCCTATGACTGCTATAAAAAAAACTACCATGAATTGAGTGGCTTAAAAAAAATACAAATTTAGCTTACACTTCTAGAGGTCTGAAGTGTGTCCACAGAGCTGCATTCCTTCTCCAGGCGTTAGCAAAAAGTCCACTTTCTTGCTTTTTCCAATTTCTAGAGGCCATCTACAATCCTTGGCCTGTGGCCCCTTCCTCCTCTTCAAAGCCAGCAGCATACAGCATAGCTTCTTCTCTCCTCTCTGACCTCTGCTTCTATCCACACATTACCTCCCTCTAACTGCCTCCCTCTCATTGGTTCCTTTGTAATTACATTGCACCCATCCTGAAAATCCAGCATAATTTTTTTCAAGATCCTTAATTTAATCACACCTACAGAGTCCTTTTTGCCATGTGGACATCAGCATGTAGGCAACTTTTCTAGCCTACCACACCATGTCTTGGAGAAAGTTCCTCTGTAGAACCACAGAAGAGGCCTGTTGGTAAGATTTATTGATGGAAGCTGAGTACATAGCAACATGAACTGAGAAGCTGACTCACCATAACCTCTAATTATTAATGAACCAAATTCATTAATAATCTTTTTATGAAATTTAGAGTTAAAATACATCTTTGGACCAATCATCCCAGAAATCTATTAAGATATACCATTAAAAAATAAAAATTTTGCCCTAACTTGTTTGGCTCAGTGTACAGAGTGTCGGCCTGCAGACTAAAGGGTCCCAGGTTTGATTCTGATCAAGGGCATGTACCTTGGTTGTGGGCACATCCCCAGTAGGCAGCTGATCGCTATTTCTCTCTCATTGATGTTTCTAACTCTCTATTCCTCTCCCTTCCTCTCTGTAAAAAATCAATAAAATATATACTTAAAAAACACTTAAAATTTTTTACCTACAGGGTTTTAAGTTTGATTTTTCCTTTTTTCTGGTCTTCTGGTCTTATATTCTGTATTAGTTATAACTGCTCCTTTAATGCACAGCATTTATAAAGTAAATTGTAACTGAGCTCAACTGAATGTCTTGCCTTTGGGGGCTTCAGAATTACATGACAATTTGCCAGGACCTAAGGCAAGAAGGATGCAGCCCTTACTGTGCCCCTCTCTTATTTAGCTTTTTATGAAGATTCCTATTTTTTATTACATGTAATGGAGGTCAGTTTCATTACTGCCAATCTACAAGCTGCTACAGTCACTCTGGGAGATATTAGCCTGTCACCACTCAGCCAGCTGGGTCTCAGAATTCTACAATAGGTCTCGCTTTTTAGCTTTAAGAACAAAAAAATTAGCCACAGAGAGCACAGCATTATGTGACTCTCAACACCACTCCCAGGAGAATGGCACTGATGAACTGACACCATCCAGTGCGTGCAAAGGTGCAATACCATGACCAGAGGCTATATCCACTTGGCAGACGCAAAGAAACACCACCACTAAACTTGAAGTTGGGCTAAAGTTTCCTCTAAGAAGATGCTTGTTGAATAAGAGTAATATGACATGGAAAGACATGTCCAATATTCCACTGTGGGAAAATGATGCCACTTTTGCTTAATATGTGTATAAATAATTAGGAAAGAAAAAACACCAAAATAACAATGATGATAGCTCAGGAATGCTGTTATAATTGCTTTTTAATTATTTATTGTTTGCTTGTATTTTCTAGATTTCTGCAATGAAAACATTACTTTTGTAAAATTTAAAAGTTTTTTTAAATAATAATAATGCATAGCACTCACCTTGGCAACAAGCTAACCAAGACACTGTACAAGCCTTGAATAAATCAAAGAGGCAAGACTATGTTTAAACTTGTGTAAGCTTGGATACATTTCTTAATTAGTTTGAGCTACATATTAGGAATGTACTAAATGGCAGACACTGTTTCTAGTGATGAGAATAAGTGTTAAACAAGGTAAGCAAAGTCCCTTGTGGGAACAGAGGGAAGACAATAAAATGTGCATTCAAAATGTCAAATAGTTCTAAGTGCAATTATAAAGACAAAACAGGGTCCTGGGATAGGGAGTGAATAGGGGATTCTTTATGTTGGGAAATCAGAGAAGAACTCTCTGAGAAGGGAACATGGAAGCTGAGACCTGAGAAGGAGTTGGCCATAAGAAGAGCAGGAGAAAACATTTCAGGCAGAGGAAAAGCCCTACAGTGAAAACAAACCTGTCTGTTCATGGACAGGAAGAAGGCCAGTGTGGCCAGAGCTTCATGAGCAAGGAAGTGAGTGGAACAATATGAACTCAGAGAAGGAAGCAGCAGCCAGGTCACAGGGGGCCTAAAAGACCAGCGTCAGGATTGGAATTTTATAGTAAGTGTAATGGGAAATCACTATAGGTCTTTAACAAGGAGTACGTGATTTACATTTTCAAAATCAATCTAGCTGCTAGGAGAGGGTTGGATTGGAGGGTGAAAGAACATAGCAGTCTAGTTAGGAGGCTACTGCAATAATGCTTTCACCCTCCAATTCAATCCTTTCATAGCAACTTGTTTGAACTGAGATGATTCAAACTAGTAGAGAAAAGTACATGGGTATTGTGAAATAGAGTTGCTAGGGCTTCCTAATGGATTAGATGTCAGAGAAAGACAGAAATGAATCAAGAATAACATGCATTTATTCAGCAAGTATCAATAAGTACCTAACACATGCTAAGCACTCACCCAGTAAAAAGCAGCTGATGAATGGTGACCCCACTTACTGAGATGGGCAAGTATATGGTAGGAGTAGGTATGGGGTAAAGGGAACCAAAAGTTCTGCTTGGGGCAGGTTAAGATGCTATCTTTTTTAAGGTAATTCTAGCTGCTCTTACAGACAAATACCAAAATCTAATGGCTTAATACACTAAGATTTTATTTCTTGCTAAAATCCAAATCAGTTATTCTTGATTAGTAGGCGGCTGTCTTCCAAGTGGTGATTCAGAGACCCATGTTCCTTCCATGTTATGGCCCATCCATCTTCGACATTTGGCTTTAAAAGTCAGTAGGCTCATTTGTATCCATTTGAAAGATAAAGAGTATGGACAATCACATGTGGGAGGTTTTAATGGGCCAAACCTAGAAGTGATATCCATCACTTTGGCTCACATGCCATGGGCTAGAAATCTGTCACAGAGCCATACCTACTGGTAAGGGAGGCTGTAATGTGCAGTCGAGGTGTGTGTCCAGGAAGAGGAAATGAGTTGGGAGACCTCCCGATAGTGCCTATTAGTCTCCCAATAGAGAGGTTAAATAGCAGTTGAATGTACAAGTTCAGAGAAGTGATCTGAGATAGAGATAAAAATTTCAGCATAATCACTATACACTAGCTATAGTGTAAATAGAGAAGTGAAAGATCTTGGTCATGCCATCCTTAGAGGTCAAGCAGAGGAGAAGGAGCCAGCAAAAGGAGATTAAGACTGAGCTGCCAGGGAGGTGGGAGCAAGGCCAGAAAGCAGCTGACATGAAAAAGATGAGAAGGAGGCTGTTTCAAGAAGGAGGGTGGTGCCTGGCCGACATGGCTCAGTGGTTGAGCATCGAACTATGAACCAGGAGGTCATGGTTTCATTCCTGGTCAGATGCCCGGATTTCAGACTCCATTCCCAGTGCGGGGCATGCAGGGGGCAGCCCATCAATGACTCTCTCATCACTGATATTTCTATATCTCGCTCCCTCTCCCTTCCTCTCTGAAATCAATAAAATTATTTTTTTTTAAAAAGGATAGTGGTCAGTTGTATCGAAAACTACTGACAAAATGCTAACCACTGGACTTAAAAACATAAAGGTCATTGTTGACCTTGATAAGAACACTTTCAGTGGAATATCAGTATTGGGAGTAGATTGGGAGAGAATGTAAGATGAGGAAGTAGAGAAACTATAAACCACAATATCAAGATGTTTGCTGTGATGAGAGAAAAGAATGTGGTACAAGTGAGCTCATGTGTATGTTTTAAGATATAAAATGTTAGTGTATGTTTAGATGCTCATGGGAATAATCCTGTTTGAAAAATGGCAATACACAAAACAAAGGAGAAAATTACCACACAAAGTTCTTGAGAAAGGATGAAGATGGGATCTAGAACACAAGTAAATGGGTTGGATTTAAATAAGGATAAAACTGTAACAAGAAGGAAGCTGGAAGGTGTCAGTATAGATATAGACAAGGGGTAGATTTGGGTGGTGGGAAGTAGGGGAGTTATTAGCTTACTGATTTTGTTTTGTTAGTAAAATACAAGGTAATCTCCTCAACTGGGAGTGAATCATGAGGAGAGAAATAGGAGATCTGAGAAAAGAAGGTATTAAGTAACTTGATGAGAAAGGGCAATGTGGTAAGAATGACAGGTGGATATGAGTTCATTTGAGATTTGTTATCCTGATTTGAATATGTGATCAGTTGGTCCAATTGTATGTTTTCTCCAAGAAGTTTTGACTACTCAAGTACAGGCATGGAGGAGGCAACTGTATGGCATTAACCACAGTCAGTTCTAATCAGGAGGACTTCAGAGTTAGAGAGGGGCAAAGGAGTCAGGGGTGATCCTAACCATGAACCACAGAATCATAACTGGGAACAGTAGGAAGTATGGACATGAGGACAAGAAAGGACAGTGAACTTGGGAAGTACCCTTGGCCTGGAGTTCAGTGAAGGAGGACAGTAGTGATAATAATTTCATGAGCATGACCATGAAATTGAGCAAAGGAGCTGGGAGGAGGAAAAGATTTTGGAGGTGAAGGAGTAAAACAACTCAGAGGCCACAATGTTCATGGATCAAATCCCTGGATACTGAAGTCACCATTTCCAATAATGGAAAGAGGACTAAAAGAGGAAAGAGCAGAGAGCTAAGTACTAAATGCATCAATGAATTTAGCACAGATATTTTCCATTTGCACTCTCCCTTCCCCCACCATTACTCTATCCACCCTGCACTGTTTGAAAATGTGAACAAGCCCCCTTGCCCTCTGATTTCCAAATGCAAGATTAGAGAAAAGGAGAAGTGTGTGACCTTGGAATATTTATCCCCTTTGCTCCATTGTTGCAGGATTGCTGTGGATAAACCTCATCCCTTAACAGACCCAACTCATGTTGACAGCATCCTCAAACAGCCTTCTCTGTTCCCCACACCCACTCCCTTCCCTCCCCCTCCAGTCTTAGACTTGTAACAAAGGAGCTCTACTATTACTAGCCCCAGGCACCCTATGCTTGGGATTTCCCTCACCCTAACCATACTTTTGCAAATAGTCCCTTTATTAAAAAACTCTTCACAAATTATCCTAATTTGAGTGGGCCATCTGTTTCCTGCTGGGAGCCTACAGTAGATGATAGCAATATGAATACCTACCTTGTAGGGGTGTTTAATAAAGATTAGAGAAAATGTATGCAAGGCATCTAGCATAGCATCTGGCACATTATAGATGGTGGGGTAGGAGGGAATAGCAGTTAGTTTAGTTGTTGTTAGTATAAAACTCTATACTCAGGTCCAAGTAGGTCTTCTAATTCATAAATAGTCATTAATCAATTCACATTTAAGCACCTGGTTTCTGGTCATACCAAGGAACCCCAGGCAACCAAGTCATTCAAAGCAATTATGTGAACAAATATATTCTCCCTCCCAACCCACCTCCCAAAAAAGGAGGATTTCAAGAAAAAGATTTCAACAAAGTAGTTGGTTTCTAGAGTGATCTCTGTAGACAGGCTGGCTGGCATGATGGTTAATATGACTTCATCCTGTGCAAGTGGAAGAAGTATGAAGAATCAGAAAAAGAAGAGACCTCCATACCTTGCATCTCACACACACCTCCCTGCTACTGCACTTTGTAGATGCAATCTTCTTCCAAGATCCAAAAGTACAATGGCCACCTTACCATTGGCTAGTATTAGATTTTATTTTAATCACAACACAATGTAAAAGAAATTATGTATTTACAAATCAAAAAAATTTACCTCAATTTTGTTAGAACAAGACCTCCGCCTCAGAATAGAGGTGGGTTTCAAAAAAGTAGTCAGCATGGATCACTGGTTTTACTGATGATGACTCTACAGAGAGACAACTGCCCCCTGCAAAGCTGATTTCCCATCTTTGGATGTTTAGAGCCTCTTTGTTTTGGTGACATACTTGGCAGAGTTGGAGGAAAAACATATCAAGAAGGCAAGATTAAACTCAAAACAAATTCAACTCATTTACCCATTTTACAACACAGTGGAAATCATACTCATTATAAATCAAGCATACAAGTTTGCTTCCTTTTTGTGGCCCATCTGATCAGGTCATACTCCCCTGCTTAAAACTCTCAGTGGTTTACCAGTGCCCTTCTGGTAGAAACCAAAATCTTTCATGTTGCCTCAACTTGCATCACTCTTCATGACCTGCCCACATTCAACTTCATTAGGTTTTCAGTTCCTCTCTGAGTTCCTCTACTCAGGATTCTGTCCCTGGCACCAGAGCAGAGCACTTTGCACATGATATTCCCTCTTACTGCCCCTGCCCCCTTCCCTAACATGCCACTTACCACTATGTAACTTTTATTCATACTTTAGGGCTCAGTATATTTTATTTCATCCAGAAAGCTTTCCAGCTAGTTATGTCAGCCCATAATAAGCTCCTCTAGCACTCTTTACTTAAAAAATAAAGCATTCTTTAATTACTTTTTGATGCCTGTCTTCCCCACTAAACTATCTACTCCATGAGGGCAAAGAATGTGTTTATTTTGCTCTAAACTATATCCTAGGTATCTAGTACATAGTAGTCCCTCAGTAAACATTTGTTGAACAAATTAGTGAGGAAATAATACATATAGAAAAATATTATGCAGAACTTCCAAAAATATGTAAATCCCTAATCATGTCCAGATTAGTGTGCTAAAATCTAGAATACACGATATTGGAAATTGCTTTTTTGTTTCCAATTTAGGTAAATTTGTTGGCCTGTAAGTAGATCATTTCATTTACAATGCAGTGTCATTTAAAAATAAAATCCATTATTAAACAATTATAAGAGAATCCTCAAAAAAATAACCTGGTCCTAAATGACTCACTAGATCAGATGGACTTAACTGACATCTTCAGAACATTTCACCCCAAAGCCACAGAATATACATTCTTCTCAAGCGCACATGGGACATTTTCAAAAATAGACCACATATTGGGTCACAAGCAAATTCAAGAAGATTGAAATCATACCAAGCATCTTCTCAGACCACAATGCATAAAATTAGAAATAAACTACAATAAAAACAATCCAAAAATCTCAAACACTTGGAAGCTGAATAGCATGCTATTAAATAATGACTGGGTTACCAAAGAGGTCAAAGAAGAAATTAAAAGCATCCTGGAAACTAATGACAACAAAAACACAACAATCCAAAATCTATGGGACACAATGAAAGCAGTCCTGAGAGGGAAGTTTATAGCTCTACAAGCCTACCTCAAAAAACAAGAAAAATTGTAGTAAATCATCTAACTCTACAACTCAAAGAATTAGAAAGAGAGCAATGAGAAAAGTCCAGAGTGAGCAGAAGGAAGGAGATAATAAAGATCAGAGCAGAAATAAATGACATAGAGACCGAAAAAAACAATACAAAAGATCAATGAAACCAAGAGCTGGTTCTTTGAAAGGATAAACAAGATTGATGAAGCTCTAGCCAGGCTCACCAAGAAGCAAAAAGAGAGGACTCAAATAAACAAAATCAGAAATGAGAGAGGCGAAATAACAACAGACCCCACAGAAATACAAAGGATTGTTAAAAAACACTATAAACAACTCTACTCCAACAAACTAGACAACCTAGAGGAAATGGACATATTCCTAGAAAAACACAACCTTCCAAAACTCAATCAGGAAGATTCTAATAATCTCAAAGGCCAATAACTATGGAAGAAATTGAAGTAGTCATCAAAAAGCTCCTAGCAAACAAAAGCCCAGGGCCAGATGGCTTCACAGGGGAATTATACGAAACATTCAAAGAAGAACTAAAACCTATCCTCCTCAGACTATTGCAGAAAATTCAAGAGGAAGGAACACTTCCAAGCTCATTCCATGAAGACAGCATCACCCTAATACCAAAACCAGATAAAGACAACACAATGAAAGAGAATTATAGGCCAATATCCCTCATGAACATAGATGCCAAAATCCTCAACAAAATTCTAGCAAATCGGATCCAGCAATACATCAGAAAGATCATACACCATGACCAAGTAGGATTTATCCCAGGGATGCAAGGATGGTTCAATATCCACAAATCAATAAATGTGATACATCATATAAACAAATTGAGAGATAAAAATCACATAATCATATCAAGTGACACAGAAAACACATTTGACAAAATCCAACACCCCTTCTTGATCAAAGCACTCAGCAAGGTGAGAATAGAAGGATCATACCTCAACATAATAAAAGCCATATATGAAAAACCCACAGCCAACATCATACTCAATGGACAAAAACTAGAACCATTTCCCCTAAGAACAGGAACAAGACAGGGATGCCTACTCTCACCACTCCTGTTCAACATAGTACTGGATGTACTAGCCATTGCGATCAGACAAGAAGAATAAATAAAAGGCATCCAAATTGGAAAAGAAGAAGTAAAACTGTCCTTATTTGCAGATGGCATGATACTGTACATAGAAAACCCTAAAGACTCCATCAAAAAATTATTAGACTTGGGGAGAATCCAAGATGGTGGCGTAGGTAAACACCTAAACTGCTGCCTCGCACAACAATTTCAAAACTACAACTAAAAGACAAAACGTCTATCACCCAGAACCACGGGAAAGCTGGCTGAGTGGAAGTTCTACAACTAGAAGGAAAGAGAAAAGAGCATTGAGATGTGCACAAGTGCTGAAAAGCTGCTGTACAGAAGCGAGTGATCAGGCATTGCTTTTTTCAACCCAAAAGGAGACAAGCCCCTGATTACTCTAAAATACAGTTTCTGGGGAGACGTGGGGGACCCAAACTCCTACGGGGAGAAGCTGGACTGTCTGCCATCAGGTTGGAAAGTGAGGGGGGCTTGCTTGGCTCCATGCAAGAATAATTGTTTACTGCGCTGGGGCACGGGATGCAGTTGGAGACACAGAGCCGGCTAACTAGCAGCCATCGCTGTTTGCCACGCCCTAGCCTAGTGACGTCCTGAGACCCCATCCCACACAACCTACAAACCCACCCAAGCTCCAAGCAGCAGCGTTAGCATAAGAAAGGCCTGCCCTATCGCAGCTTAACCTAGCAAACTTGCAGCCTGGGCCAGACAGCTCCAAAACCTCCAAACCCCAAGCAAAGAGGAGAAAACTGTAGCTCTCGCTGTAGCTCCTGCTGGGTGGACTCAGACAATAGCTGACCTGCACCCCATTGGAGATCCAGAAGCCAGTATACCTAGTGGTCAGTGTGAGAAACCAGATTTCAACTCCTCACATCCATAAGTGACACATTCAAGAGGCAGACTCAGTGAGCACCAAAGCCCCACTGAAGCAAGTCCTGCACCATAAGCATGTCTCCAGCACAGCAGTTCTTCCATTATAGACACAGCGAGTCCTCACAGCCGATTGGCCTGGAGGTCAATTCCTCCCAGCGTACCAACAGCAATTCAGGCTTAACTACACCAAGACTTTGCACTCAGCCCACAAAGGGGTGTACCAAGAGCGTCCACATCAGGTGATTGGGGAGGCTGAGCTACTGCCCCCTATAGGTCACCTACCACACAAAGCCAATCCATCAACACAGGGAAGCAGCCAAAATGCGGAGACAAAGAAACATGTCACGAATGAAAGAAACGGAGGAAAGCAAACTACTGGACGACATAGAGTTCAGAACCACATGTATAAGGTTACTCAAGAATCTTCTAAAAACCGCCGAGAAACTTGATGATACTTCTGAGGAGCTTAGTGAGACCTCCAAGGACCTTCATGAGAATGCCAAAAAAATGGAAAAGGACCAGTCAGAAATGAAGCATACAGTGTCTAAAATAAAGAATATACAGAAACTCAACTGTAGATCAACGTACCCCAAGAATCAAACCAAAGATCTGAAATATGAGGAAACAAAAAACACCCAACCAGAAAAACAAAAAGAAAAAAGAATCCAAAAATATGAAGATAGTGTAAGGAGCCTCTGGGACAACTTTAAGCATACGAACATCCGAATTTTTGGGGTGCCAGAGGAAGAGAGAGAGGAAAATACTGAAAACCTATTAGAAGAAATAATGACAGAAAACTCCCTACCTGGTGAAAGAAATAGACTTACAAGTCCAGGAAGCGCACAGAACCCCATACAAGAGGAATCCAAAGAGGACCACACCAAGACACATCATAATTAAAATGCCAAGGGCAAAAGACAAAGAGAGAATCTTGAAAGCAGCAAGAGAAAAATGGTTAGTTACCTACAAGGGAGTACCCATGCGACTGTCAGCTGATTTCTCAATAGAAACTATGCAGGCCAGAAGGGAGTGGCAAGAAATATTCAAAGTGATGAACAGCAAGAACCTACAACCAAGATTACTCTACCCAGCAAAGCTATCATTCAGAGTTGAAGGTCAGATAAAGAGCTTCACAGACAAAAAAAAGCTAAAGGAGTTCATCGCCACCAAACCAGGATTACATGAAATGCTGAAGGATATCCTTTAAGAAGAGGAAGAAGAAGAAAAAGGTAAAGATAAAAATTATGAGCAACAAAATGACATCAAATACATACCTACCAACAAGTGAATCTAAAAATCAAGTAAATAAAAAATCTGAAGAACAGAATGGACTGGTGAATATAATAGAATCAGGGACATAGAAAGGGAGTGGACTGACAATTCTCAGGGGGAAGCGGGTGTGAGTGGTGCGGGAAGAGATTGGACAAAAATCTTACTCCTATGGATGAAGACAGTGGCAGGGGGTAAGGGCATGGGGTAGGGGGAGGGTGGGGAATCAGGTGGAGGGGAGCTATAGGGGGAAAACAAAAAAAGGAACACCTGTTATCTGAACAATAAAGATTTATTTTTTAAAAAATTATTAGACTTAATAAATGAATTCGGCAAGGTAGCAGGATACAAAATTAATACCAAGAAATCTATGGCATTTCTTTATACCAATAGTGAATTTATAGAAAAAGAGACTAAAAAAGCAATCCCATTTACCATCGCACCAAAAAAATTAAGATATCTAGGAATAAACTTAACTAAGCAGGTAAAAGACCTATATGAGAAAAACTACAGGACACTGAAAAAAGAGATAGAGGAGGACATAAATAGATGGAAGAACATACCGTGTTCATGGACTGGTAGAATCAACATCATCAAAATGTCCATACTACCCAAAGCAATCTACAGATTCAATGCAATCCCCATTAAAATACCAACGGCATATTTCACAGACCTACAACAAACTTTCCAAATTCATCTGGAATAAAGAAAGACCCGAAAGCTGCAGCAATCCTGAGAAAGAAGAACAAAGTAGGTGGGATCTCAATACCAGATATCAAGCTGTATTACAAAGCCACTGTTCTTAAAGCACCCTGGTACTGGCACAAATACAGATATATAGACCAATGGAATATAATAGAGAACCCAGAAATCAACCCAAACCACTATGCCCAATTAATATTTGACAAAGGAGGCATGAACATAAAATGGAGTCAAGACAGTCTCTTCAACAAATGGTATTGGGAAAATTGGACAGATACATGCAAAAAATTGAAACTAGACCACCAACTTACACCATACACAAAAATAAACTCAAAATGGATAAAGAACTTAAACATAAGACGGGAAACCATAAAAATACTAGAGGAATCCACAGGCAGAGAAATCTCAGACATATGCCGAAGCAATTTCTTCACTGATACCACTCCTTGGGCAATGGAAACTAAAGAGAAAATAAACAAATGGGACTACATCAAAATAAAAAGCTTTTGCACAGCAAAAGAAACCATCAACACAAGAAAGCCCACTGCATGGGAGAACACATTTGCCAATGTTATCACTGATAAGGGTTTAATCTCCAACATTTACAGGGAACTCATACAACTTAACAAAAGGAAGATAAACAATCCAATCAAAAAATGGGCAAGGGACCTAAATAGACACCTTTTGAAGGAGGACAGAAGGAAGGCCAAGAAACATATGAAAACATGCTCAAAGTCACTAATTATCCGAGAGATGCAAATCAAAACAACAATGCAGTACAATTTCACACCTGTCAGAATGGCTATCATCAACAAATCAACAAACGACAAGTGTTGGCAAGGATGCGGAAAAAAATGAACTCTTTTGCACTCCTAGTGGGAATGCAGACTGGTGCAGCCACTGTGGAGAACAGTATGGAGTTTCCTCAAAAAACTAAAATTGGAACTCCCATTTGACCCAGTGATCCCACTTCTAGGAATATATCCCAAGAAACTAAAAACATGAATCAGAAAGGATATATGCACCCCTATGTTCATAGCAGCACAATTCACCATAGCTAAGATTTGGAAACAGCCTAAGTGCCCATCAGCAGATGAGTGGATTAAAAAACTGTGGTACATCTACACAATGGAATACTACGCTGCAGTAAAAAAGAAGGAGTTCTTACCATTTGCAACAGCATGGATGAAACTGGAGAGCATTATGCTAAGTGAAATAAGCCAGTCAGAGAAAGACAAATACCACATAATCTCACTCATTTGTGGAATACAATGAACAACATAAACTGATGAACAGGGACAGATCCAGAGGCAGAGAAGCATAGATCAGACTGCCAGACCTCAGAGGGAAGGTAGGGGAGAGTGGGGGAAAGGAGGAGAGATCAACCAAAGGACTTGTATGCATGAATATAAGCCTAACCAATGGACACGAACACCGGGGGGGGGGGGGGGGGTTGAGGGCAAGAGTGGGGGTGTTGGGGGTTAATGGATGAGGACACATATGTAATACCTTAATCAATAAAGAAATTTTTAAAAAAAGAAATAAACTAGTGAGCACTGGGGGGTCCAATGGATTCTCCAACAACAAATCATTCCACATCAATCCGAGGTTAATGAATGGTATTTCAGAAAAATGTTATAGAATTCAAAGGGCATTTTTTTTATTCAACACATATTTATCAAGCCTTCGCTGTGCATTAAAAGCTGGGAATATGGCAGTGAGCAAGATCCCTGCTTCATGTAGTCCACAAATGCTCTCCTTTATGTAGCACCAAATGAAGAAATGAAGGCAGAATGACATTATATTGAATTGAATCCGTAATGGCTGACTCAGTGAATAACTAGTCTTGGCTCTGCCATCACTAATGAGGTTGAAGACCTAGATGCTTTGTCACATTTATGATACAAGTGGGTTTAGAAAACATTGCATTTCAACAACCATAAAAACATTGCTTATTTTGACCCCTGTAATTTATGCTAGGACTTTACCATGGTAAAATAATAAAAAGAAGAACAGAAAAGTATGCCAAAGTATCATTGTTGCAGCATTTTTATCATGGTTAAATACAGAAAACAACCTGATTATTCAACAATGGAATAATGAATAGTATATTATAGCATAATCATGAGATGGAATATTATGCAACTGTTTTACATTTTCACTTTGAGGAGTGTTACAATCTGATGTATTTTTTTTTATTGTTTTTTTATTGATTTGAGGGAGAGGGAGAGATAGAAACATCAATGATGAGAGATAATCATTGATTGGCTGCCTCCTGCACACCCCACACTGGGAATCAAGCCCGCACGGGGAATCGAACTGTGACCTCCTGGTTCATAGGTAGATGCTCAACCACTGAGGCCACACCAGCTGGGCTTATATGTTCTTTAAAACAAGACTACAAATGTCTGTTTGATTATTATAAAGGCAAAGCTTATCGTATTTGTGGTGAACACAATTGGGAATTCAAAAAGAAAAATATCATTAAGAGTTATTAAGCATTAAGCCCTTTACTGGAGTTCAAAATATCAATTGTATAGAAAGACGGAGAAGTGGTTTCCTGTCATTAATATGAAAAAGACCTGGAAGTTTTTACTCTGCCGGTTTAAGATCAGCAAACAGTGCAATGTGGCTGCTGACATGAGAATACTAGTACACCAAAGTGTGCTAATACAGCAATTTGGGATGAATTTGTCCCCTGCATTCCCTATCAAGACTACACTTTGGGAATGTTCTAGCTTACTGTGTCATGCCTTGAGCATAACTCTAATAAACCAGATTAGTTCCACAGGAGATAGACTAAGATGACGAGAGGTCTGAAAATTCCTCTATTTCAATATGAAGAACTGTTGAGGGAAGATGGGAATATTAGCCTGGAGAAGATGTCACATTTTTAAAATTCTCATCTTCTGGATGTGAGTTTTATTAAAAGGTGTGTGTGGCTGTTTTTTAATCTAGTTAAAAATGATGAGGGATGAATGCTTTTTCTTTTGGTCAAAAGTTTCATTTCCTCAACCAGAGTAATCATGGCACATTTCCACCTCTATCAAAATTCAAAATGTTCAAAACTGGACTCTGCCCTCCCATGCCACAGGTCTTCCCCACTCTCGATACACCACCCTTTGTCAATGTGCACCACAGCCCAGCCTATCCAAGCCACTCGTGAATCTTCACATGCACACTACTCTTCCAGGCCTGCCTGCTCTTCCCATGCTCTAGAACTTCCCCCACTTTCCTGCTGATTCCCTCTTCATGACTCACTCCCCCCACCACCCACGAGTGCTTAGCCTTTCCTTCTCTGCACTCCCATGGCACCCAGTATGTGCCTCCATTGAGAATTATCACTTCATAAAGGAGTGATCTAGTTAACTACCCACCTTCATCACTGACTGTGAGTTCCCTGCAGCCAGGAGCCTGCCAGTTCAGTTTCAGCCACAGTGCTTGGCACAGTGAATAGATTCTCTGTTACAACTAGTCAATGAATTAACCCCCTTTCCTTTGCAAAATCAATTTTAACCATTTTCCCCATGAACAGACGTCTCTCATTGCAGAATACCTTGGACAAATGTTGAAAAGCACGACTTTTGTTAAACAAATATAAGATATTCTCTTTCTCCTGCCTGGTACTCCTTGAGCAAAAGTCCCTCCAATGGCACCGCCCCTACAACCAATGCAAACGTGTGTCAATCCCAGCGGCTTAAACACAAAACACAGGCAGGCAGTTTAACTTGCTCTATGAACTCTGCCATTGTTGGGTTGTTGCTTAAAAAAAAATACAATTCCATCCGCCATAAATCTACATTTCCCCCAAACGAAATATAATACCCCTTTCCTCCAGCAGTCAGATAATCATCTCCTTGTTTTATGGGAAATGATTTAGAAGAGAAAAGAATTGGTCTGACAGTCTCATAAGTTTCACAAAGTGCTTACCCTGATGGTGCCTTTCTTGTGTGTCCTATTTCTTCTCATCTATATATACGTGCACACACGCACACAGAGTCACATACACATGTACACACTCTTGTACACATGAAATCTAGGTCTCTGTCACATCAAGCCAAGACTGGAATCATGCCATTATTAACCTGTGTTAGACGTAAGTACTTTCTTCTATCTCTAAATTGTTTCCTGTGTATTCTTTGCTATTTTTCCAGCTCTCCATCTCTGACTCAAGTCCACGAAAGAAAATAAAGACCTTCAATATTATGCAGCCCTTCAATCCTGACAGTAGAAAACACTTACTGGTACTTTTACTATTTTGGAAGGCAGGAGCACCTATTATCTTACTCTGTTTTGACCCCCTCCTTCACTGTTTCCCCCTGAGACCAGACACAATTGTCCATCTGCCTCCCAGCCAGCATAGCACATCTCTTTCTAAGAGAGGCAGTCATTTCTTTAAACCCTCTCCCCCGCACCCCCCCCTCGCCCAAATCCTCCTTCCATGGATGCTTAGCAATGTTCACCTTGAGAAGGCAGAAGACAGCTCCGTGTGGGTGAAGGGAACATGGCAGAGGCCACCACTGCTCATCACTTCCTGAGATGGAAAAGCCCTCGGGGTACTCAAGAGAATGAGAAACTTTTTTTCTTTACCACTGATGTTTATTGATTTGTCCAGTTCATTGAGAGCATCCCTTAATGTTCTGCTTTCATGTTTCTGCTTTGTTGCATGGGTGCAGAAAAGAATATTGCAAATTGATCGGTCCTCCCAGCCTTTGTTGGGAATGAACTCCTATTACTTTAGTTTCTCAGGCCTGTCATCGCATGCTCACATTCCACAGCATATATAATCAGCCTGGCTAAACACTGAGAGCCAAGCTGATTAATTTCTAACATTCTCACCCAAGCCCATTGATGGCATGCCTATTTGATGTGATGATATCAATGGCCACGTCTGATTGTTTGACCTTTGCCCTTCAAGCTGGAGCAATCTATGCTAGTACCTGTTTAAGTTGCCAGCACATACGCTGTCTACATCATGCCTGAAGAAAACTGTCAAGTCTTGGTGCTATGAAAGCCTAGAAGAAGGGCTTTTAAAGGAAACCCATTTCCATTACCAGCTGAATGGCATTCCAGAACCAATCATATATTCATTAAACAAAAAGAAAAGACATTAGCCATAACCTACAATATTATGCCTGTACTTTAAAATCTACCCATTCATTCTGATTTAACTTATGTGCTAAATATGATCAATGGATATCCACAAGAATGTAAAACTATATCGCAGCTTTTAATTTCTCATTCCACCATTTCCCAGAATTCTGTTATTTTAATTACTTCATATTCCACTTACTTCTAATAGCTCAGAACAAAGGGGTCATCATCACCATCAACAATCTCTCTCTCTCTCTCTCTATATATATATATATATATAAATATATATATATAGAGAGAGAGAGAGAGAGAGAGAGAGAGAGAATTTTATATATATATATATATAATTATATATATATAATTTTAGTCACATTGGCCCTAATATAAGGTTAGATGGGTTTTATTTTTAGTTTTTATTACAGAAGTGGAGCCTCTACAATTTCAGAGACGTATTTCATTTATCCTAAAATATCTTTGGTTGTAAGATAGGCGTCAGTCTATTTATAGAGCTAAGTTCTCAAAAATGCACATAATTTACATCCTCGATTAGTAGGAACCAAGTAGTTAGAGAGCTAATGCAGGTACCCTTGGAAGCCAATTTTTAAGGTCACGCCAACTCTTATCCACTCCACAGGAAAATGGAAGGTTATGAGAACACCAAGGTCACCCAAGGACAAGTCACATTTGCATTTAGTTTAATGAATCAAATATGTGTCCTGGATCAAGCGTGCAATGAATAGCATACTGGAGCAAGAAGAGTTTTGAGAAGGAAGGTAAATACACTGAACATTCTACATAAAACTAGAGGCCATCACAGAGAGGTGGGCATATGATTGTGCCAAATTAAGTCATCTTTTCAAATTGGCACATAAAAGAGTTTGTGTTGCTTATACAGAATTTAAGAGCTTTGATGGACTGTTGAGAGCACAACCCATTCCCCCATTTCTAAATGAGAAATAGGGATACAGTGGGAGGACCTGAGATAGGTCCAGGCCAGTGTCTGCTGATGCTGATATCAGGATAGTGTTCTTGTCCTTCCGCCAGACATTACCCTTTTCCCGGTTCCCTGAGCCACTTCTCTCTTATCTCAGCTCCTTCCATAATTCTTTTCCCATATTTCAAAATGGAAATATTAAATACTGCAAGTTTCTAAGCCTTTGTTCATGTTATCTCCTTGTGAGACAATGTAAGCAGCTTATGAATCAGTTTCTGAGTTCTGGGCATCATTGAAACATAAATACATTTTCTTTTAGTTAGTGATCAACCTGATTGGTCACATTCACTAATTATGTTAAAAAAAATAATGATTCAAAGAAAGAATACTTAAACAGCTTTGTTAGTTTTAGTCTGTTGTGTGAAGTTACAAATGAGCATAACTTAGTGTTAACAACCAAACTCCAACATTATTTGTTTGTCATTTGGACTTTAGTTACTGTGCTATAATTTTAAGAGTCGGTTCTTTAAAAATAAGTCTGCATGTATACATACATATTTGTGTGGATTTCAAATGCTGTGCATTTTTTTCATTTTATGAACTATTTCAAACACACAAGGGAACAAAGAGAACACTGGTACAGATCTCACTCCCCGTCTTAAAACAAACTTTCAGTTTGACATAATCAGATTTTTTTCTTTTACTACTTGTGAATGTACCCATAAATAATATATAATATTGTTTTACATGATTTACATTTTTATATAAATTGTATCTAAACTATGTTTCCCTTAACCTGCTTTTTCAAATCCACCTTTAAATTTCAAGATTTATAATAAGGTAGCAACAGTTCATTTTAATGAAGTGTTCTGTATTTTATTTTATTGTATGAATAATAATAATCCATTTATCTATTCCCCTCTTAGTAGCCATTTAGTAGCCACATGCAGGTGGCTTCTGGTTCTTCACTGTTACATATGAGACTTCAATAAATATTCTCACACACATGTCCTTGTACACATTTTCAAGAGCTTCCCTCTAATGCATTCTTAGCAATGGAAGCTCTGTTTAGTGAGGTATGTGTATTTTCAGATTTACTAGATACAACCCATTGTTCTCTCAATTATTATGCAGTGTCCATAATTATACCTATTAGAGTTTTTTTCTTAAATTCTACTTTGTTATTAATATTGCCACATAAGATTTCTTTTTATTAGTATTTGCCTAGTATATACTTTTTCCAATTTCTCTACTTTCAACATTTCTGTATGGCTTCATTTTAGGTTTCATACATCTGAATACTGGTTTGTTTCATTTGGTGTTTATTCCAAGCTCATGTATAACTACATAATTTTTCTAATAAATTTCTATCACCTTCCCAAACACATAGCCCTTGGCTTGCTGAACTATCTACTGAAACAACCCCCATATTTAACTGTTGCCCAGTGTTCTATTTTGACCTGTATTAAACATACATGCACACACAAAATGAAGATTTTTAGTCAATAGTTAAGTTAATTTACCAACATATCTTATCAATTTCTGTATCAATCAATATTTCTTCTAAACTATGTCTTTCCTCTGGTGTATTTTTTATCTTGCTACAGTGCAACCTTTAATACTCTATAGAGTATCAAATTTTCTTAGCCTTGGCATGTGTGAAATGTTTTGTTCTCACTTTGAATGACATTTTAGCTGTATATAAAATTATAGATGGGAAGATATTTTCCCTGAGCACTCTGAATTTAACAAGATTCTCTGGCACCTAATTTTCCTGATAAAAAATGCTCGTTTAGTCTAATATTCCATCCATTAAATTTAATATATCTTCTCTTCCTCATAGTTTCTAAAATATTCTTTAAATCCTTAATGTTCTATAGAATGAAGAGGATGTGTCTAGATGTGTGTTTATATTTATTTATATAGCTCAATTCTTGGAGTATATTTTGATTTTAATACTCCTGTCTTGTTCAATAGGAAATATTATCACTGTTATCTCTTCAAATATTACTTCTCCACCATTTCTTTCATTCTTTTCTTCTAGAAATCTTATTAGATATATGTTAAACTTCTCAATCCATCTTTTATGTCTCTCCTCTGTTAAATTCTTTAACATTCTTAACTTTTTATTTCTTTTTGCTATATTTCGGGTAACCAACTCTGTACTGACTTCCAATATACTAAATCTTCCATAGTTAATATAAGCTCTCTAAAGTTATTCATTAACAGTTATTCTGGCTATAATATAAAGTTAATTTTATTTGAAAAATTAATTTTCTGATTTTTTTGTTTTGTTGGCAATCTTCTTTAACCTTTAGTTTCTTGGTGTGATTTAAAATTTAACTTTTGAGACTTAATTAAGTGAGAGGATTTTTGTACTTGACTTTGTCCTCACTCCTCTCCTCGGACTTCACCCCTTTCTGTATTTACCTGCACAGTCCAGAACCTGGTTTGACAAAAGGAGTTTGAATTCCTGTTCCTCAGTGGTTTAGGGAAATCAGCCAAAAAGCAGCTTGATTTAGTTCAGTATCTCCAGGTTTCCTAGGTTTGTAGATACTATTAAGCTATAGTCCTACCAGTAGTAAGCCTAATCCAATCCCCCCATCCTTCAGTTGAGCACTTTCAGTCTAGTTGAAGCCAAACTCTCAGCCACCTCTACTTGCTTCCCAGTCTGAAGCCCTGTATGAATTTCATTCAGCCCTATACACTACCTTAGGTAGCTGTTCTATCTTTAATCTACTAGGTGTGCCAGTTAATAATGCGGATTTTTTTTCAATAGATGGAGTTACACATATGTTGATATATATACGATTTGATATGTATGCTATTTTGTTGTACTGACAACAAGCTTCAAAATTTCATGTCAAATTTGCTGAAGGTGTTAACATCATAGATATTTTTACACTTAAAAATGTCTAATTTCATGACAAAAATGAGCATTTGCGGGAATTATTATTATAATTATAATTCATTACTTTATTTTGAAGAAAAGTGCTGCTGAATACTTCGGGAAGCTTATGGTGGACATGCTCCATCTCAAGATACTTGTGAACGCTGTTTAAACGCTTTAAAAGTGATGATTTCGATGTGAAAGACAAAGAACGTCCCCTGTCAACCGAAAAAGGTTGAAGACCAACCATTACAAGCATTATTGCATGAAGATGTGTGTCAAACTCAAAAGCAACTTGCAGAAAGATTAAATATTGCTCAGCAAACAATTCCTGATCGTTTACAAGCAATGGGAAAGATTTTAAAGGAAGGAAAATGGGTGCCACATCAACTGAATGAAAGACAAATGGAAAACCAAAAAGTCATCAGTAAAATGTTGCTTCAATGGCACAAAAGTCTTTTTGCATCGAATTGTGACTGGATATGAAAGTGGATTTATTTTGAGAATCCCAAATGCACAAAACCATGCGTTGGTTGATCCAGGTCAACCATCAACATTGACTGTAAGGCCAAATCGCTTCGGAAAGAAGACAATGCTCTGCCTTTGGTGGGATCAGGAAGGTGTGGTATTATGAGCTTCTAAAACCAGGTGAAAACATTAATATTGATCGCTACCAGCAACAAATAATCAATCTGAACCACGCTTTGATCATGAAACAACCAGAATGTTCCAGAAGACACAGCAAAGTAATTTTGCTTCATAATGACACACCATCACACACTTCAAAACCAGTTAAAGACACGTTAGAAGATCTTGCCTGGGAAATATTAACCCACCCACCATATTCACCAGACCTTGCTCCTTCAGATTATAACTTGTTCCAATTGATGGCAAAGCACTTTCTGAGCAGCACTTCAAAACATACGAAGAAGTGGAAAATTGGGTCTCTGAATGGTTTGCCTCAAAACAAGAAAAGTTCTATTGGGACAATATCCACAAATTACCTGAAAGATGGGGAAATGTGTAGCTAGCAATGGACATTACTTTGAATAAAGCACTTTTGATGTTTCTCTTGAAATTATTATGCTTTCTTTGATTATAAAATCCGCTATTATTAACTGGTACACCTAGTATACGACTGTTTGTCTTCTTTTTTTTGAAATTATATCTTTTTTATTTTGTCTTTTATAGTTGACCTCCAATGGTTAAGAGGATGAGTCAAAGCATGAACTTACCCTGCCATCTTGGCCTGTGGTCCCAGCTTCATGTTTATAATCCACTGCAAAAAATTTAACATGAGGGCAGAGCCCCTAGCTAGCTGATTTACTACTGGATGCCTTATAATAGGTGCTCAAAAAAGATGTGAATAAACAAATGAATATAAAACATTTTCTTAAAAACACAGCAAGGCCTTTGGATATCATGTTTCAGTTTTCTCAGTGGACTACAAACTCTTGAGGCCAGAACCCATGTCTGGTCTATCATATATTACCCTGAGTATGGTAAATGGTCCATAAATTATTTCAAAGGGCCAAGACATTTCTCCTGTTGACTTTCTATATGACAAAAGGTAGTGGCATCCAAGTACATGCAGTGTTGCTCTGGAGCAGTGGTCGGCAAACTGCGGCTTGCGAGCCACATGCGGCTCTTTGTCCCCTTGAGTGTGGCTCTTCCACAAAATACCACGTGCGGGCGCACACGTACAGTGCGATTGAAACTTCGTGGCCCATGAGCAGAAGTCGGTTTTCGGCTCTCAAAAGAAATTTCAATCGTTGTACTGTTGATATTTGGCTCTGTTGACTAATGAGTTTGCTGACCACTGCTCTAGAGGATTAAAATTATTATCCTTTGGCCCAGCTGGCATGGCTCAGTGGTTGAGTGTTAACTTATGAACCATGAGGTCATGGTTTGATTCCTGGTCATGGCACATACCTGGATTGTGGGCTCAATCCCCAATAGGGGCGTGTAGGAGGCAGCTGATCAATGATTCTTTCTCATCACTGATGTTTCTATCTCTCTCTCCCTCTCCCTGCCTCTCTGAAATTAATAAAAACATTTTTTAAAGATAAATGAATAAAATTACCATCTTTTGAATTGTTTGATAAGATACTGGTTCTTCCTTATACATTATATTTAAAAAAATAAATGCTTCTTAATGAAAAATATTTCATTCAAGAGTAGAGAGGGTCAGGTGAAAATAGGACATTTTCACTAGAAAAATATAAAAGTAGGATATGTCTGACTTCAATTAATCAAAACATTAAATAAAAATTCCTTTTTCTACTATCTTACAATATCAGGGACCAGATACAGAGAGAATGCTAAGCGAACACAATTCCTCTAACTGAAATAACATTTTTCAAACACAGACCAAAGGACAAGGGGACAAAGACAATGTCCTTGTTGATTAATTACCTTTGGCACCAGGCCCAGCATGAGGAAAGAGTATATAGTCTAGTGGTAAAGTTACAGGTCTACTCTTCGTCCCCTCTGCCCTCCCAGGAAATGATCCTCTGGTTTTCTGAAGGACAAACACACTTAAGTGCTTTAAACCATGATATCCATAAAGAAGAGGCATGTCCATATATTTTTAGATGAATTCACAACCTCCCAATTGACAGCCATTTCATTTCTATACATGTTGAGCACCTACTATAGGCCAGGCACTCTGGTAGTTCCAGATAGTTTGAAAACAATCCATTAAGGGGAACAAGCTCTATTCAGACAAACCCTTCCACATGGGCTGCAACTTCATAAGTGCTGCAGGGAAGTAAAGGAGGAGCAGATCTGCAGGGACAGATGGACATGGAGGACTTGGTAAGGAGACTTGAAATTCAAAAGGCCTTGAAAGGTGGGTAGGATTCCTGTGGGACACACAACATCTCTGGGGCTTGATTTCCTTATCTGTTAAGGGAGGGACCTGGGTTAAATAACTTTATTAAGATTCTTTCCAGTTGGAGCATTAACTGGTGCTCTTCTTTACTCTTTCTAACGACTGAAACCCCTCCAAGGGGCATTGCTAACCTAGTATACAACTTCCATTGTCTAGAAAAGCATTTACAATAGAGAAACTTCAGAGACATTTGCCTCCAGGCAAAGAGAAACGTTTCTTCTTCAAAAGGTCTCCCTCCAAAAGTGAAGACTGAGAGAAAAGCAGGCTTTCCCAGAACTTCCTGAAGGACAGAAATGGGATCCCAGGGGCCCAATAAGAGAAAGTCAGCACAGGGCAGGCAGAACCATGCTTTCAAATATGTAGGTTGATCACTTGCTTCAAATTTCAGGCCCTGCATGGAAAGTGCCTCTGAAGAAAAATGGCATTCAAAATTGACAACTGATTAATACACAATCTTGATTATATGCAAATCATCACTTTCTGTTGACTTAATTGTGATCTGATGTAACATGCATAATTAACACCTGTATTTAAAATAAATGTATATGTAATTGATATGCATATTTATAAAATGAATATTTATATTTACATGTTGTCTTTTTAAAATTGGGGATGAATTTCTTTCCTACAGAAGTGAGAGGTTAGCAGGTCCTATCATGAACTAAGCAAACAGAAACAAAGGATTGAGAACTTGCCTTCAATATGTACCTAGAGACAGCATATCCAGCTGTCACAAAGCCTGATTCTAGACCTGGCCCTGCCCCCTACTGTGTGACTTTCATCTCTACATCTGGGCCTGTTTCTACATCTGTGAAAGGAAAGATAGCTCTACAATTCTATTATAAACTCACATAAGGACCCCAACCTTTCATTTATTCTGTCAAAATGACTGAACTCCAACCACTGATAGCCCACATTCTCTCTAACGGTAATTAATGTACCTAAAAAGTATACTTGGAAGATTCCAGAAGGATTCTGAAGCATGAGGTGCCCCATCCAAGTCCACAACACCAAGAGAACAGCAGTCTGGAGACTATATAAACACACATATGTGGAACAAGAAGGACATTCATGGAAAGTTCATCAAAAGAGGGCAGGACCCTCAGAAAGTATGACCCAGGCCTGGTCCATTTTGAAAGAAAGAGAAGAGAAGGAATTGAATAAGAGATACTATCTCACTAGAGGGGATCTTTGATGAGTAGCTCTATAAAGAACAGCTTTAGAAAAATATTGTGGGCAAATGTATAACCTCCATGGACTTTGGCAGACAAAACTGTGTTATGTGCCACTGAGTCAGCTCCAACTTTTGGTGACACTATGAATAAATGATGTCCACAATGTCCTGTCCTCAACAGATAAAACCACACAGAACAAAATGAACTTCTCCTTCATCATAAATACAAATAAGTTCTTTCTCAGTCTTTCACAAGTAAAGTGACTTATCATAAAATACTAGAGGCCCAGCACACGAAATTGTGCATGAGTAGGGTACCTAGGCCTAGCCTGCAATCAGGGCCATGTCCAATGCCCCACGACACCCCGCAACGCCCCACAATGCTTGCCACCGCCCCGTGATGCTCTGCGAAGCTCCTGCCCCACAACTCTCCACGACACTCTCAGCACCCGCTCTGCGACACTCTGCAATGCTCGCTGCCGCCGCTGCCCTCCCCCACCCCCGTGATGCTTGCCACGGCTCACCGCTGGACACTCATCGCCGCTAGCTGCCCACCGCTGCTTAACAGTCCCCAGTCCCGCCCCGCCACCACCACCCACAGTTCACCGTGGTTTTCCATTTGCCATACTGCAATAGGAACCTGTGGGGCGGGGGCGGGGGAGGGACCAAGAGGTGGTCAATGCACCTTATGGCAACTGGTCGAGCTGCTGGTCCGGTCATTGCGCTTATGGTCCTGGCCTTTTATTATATAGGATTGTATGGGCCAAAGGATTAGGAATAGCATCCCCCCCCCAAAAAAAAAAAATAAAAATAAAAATAAAAAAGCTCTCAGTATGCTTTGGTTCTGGATATTTCTTGGCAGCTTATCAGAGTAAAAAGAGCCAAAAGACCTGGGTGTGCCTCTGTTCTATTCCCGCAAGGCAGGCATTTTGAGTAACTTGCCTTTTTCCTTCCTGTCCTATCTTCCCTCCTTCAACTACTATGCTTTTTGGAAAATGTAACTTGGCTCTGATCAAGCAAATGAATCAAAAACCTATTCTGGATTCAATGCTAGAATTCCAAACATAAATAAGACACGGGATCTAAAGGGATTCTAATCCAAAGGAGAGTGTGGAATATGTAACTAACTGCAATGCAAAGAGAAAACAGCTACCTTAGTAATATGGATGGTATTTAGAGAGAGAAAAAAAGAAACAAATTAATTTACCTGGGAGGGGCTGCTTAGAAAGTTGGGTATTGTAGAACGATTAACTTTTCAAAGGTAAAATGCAATAAAAGTTGCATTTAGCCATAAAGTGAGGCAACACACTTAAGCCACTGTCCATGTTAGGTGGCTTAACAAAAACTAGGCTTACAAATCAAAAGAACCTTAATAACAAACTCTGTTGATCAGTTTAAATCTGCATGTTACTGACATGACCTCCAGAAAAGAACCGCACAAAAGCTCATATACACGCCCACGCGTGCACACAGCATTTTACTGTATGTTTTGACACATGCATTTCATCTGGGTAGCAGTGCCTTTTGCAAGTAGATGAGGAAGAAAGACATTAAAAGATGAGCTCCTATTGTTCCACCAAACAACTTAAAACTGATCGAAGCCTCAGATGAGAAAAAAAACAAAGCCAGGTCTCTGAGGCTTTCCATCTACCCCTTCAGAAAATCGTTGGCATCCCAGGCAATTCTTAGAAAAGTATTAAAATTTGAGCAACACTAGTTTACTTGTTTATATGCATCCCCATAGAATCCCCCACCACGTCTACAGAAGCTTCAAAGGCTCCACAGTAAGACCCGTCAGGATGTGGTGAGAGGAAGAGAAAAAGACACTGTCAAGTGTTTGGAGACCCAGCCCAGGCAAGCAAGGCTCTCAGGCATCTGGTTATCCCAGTCTGACACTGTGACTGCGATTTCAAACTGTTTAATTAATTCTGATAATTCCACATTGCAGGTGCTGCAGGAAGTATGTTAATTTAAGATCGCATCTTATCAATTCCCACAGGTTTCATTCGAACCTAATAAATGAAATAATCTCCACTGTGAGCAACTTGCTCACCTAATTAGGCATAGGGCGATGAGGCATTCTCACTTAGGGTACATTGGTGTCACAGGTAATCTTTGAAGGCATAACTGTGACCTGCCTACAGGCTCCTTCCTCAGGCTTCTATCATACACAGATCAAAGTCAAGCAAATAAGGGACCACATTGCCCTTTCCCTACCAACAACCCTGAATTTTTTGTTCCCTCGAACCATTTTTTGTCTTTTTATTTTATTTTTTAATATATTTTTATTGAATTCAGAGAGGAAGGGAGAGGGAAAGAGAATTAAAAACATCAATGATTAAAGAGAATCATTGATCTGCTGCTTACTGGGGATCAAGCCCACAACCTGGGCATGTGTCCTGACTGGGAATTGAACCATGACCTCCTGGTTCATAGGTCAATGCTCAACCAATGAACCATGCCAGCTGGGCTTTTTTTGTCTTTTTAAACATACCTATATGACTGGATCCTGTGAAATCTCACCATATTTAAACTAAACTTTAGTTAAAATTCATTTCATATTAATTCATTTAATAATTACCAAAAGATTCAGACTGTCTTTGACCAATAGCTTATTTCCAACCACATCAATTCTCCACATCATTGAGGATTAAAGGGAACCAATTCTATCTGAACCAGTGTGCTAGAAGTAACACACATGCCTTTATGCCTTCTCTCCATCTCCTCACTCCCACCCACACACACCCACTTTTGGAAACTAGCCCTCTGTTGGGGAACAGGCACAAAGCTGCCTATAAGTGTCTCACCTCAACCCCGCACATGGATCACCGTCACTTCCTTCATGTCCATAGTCAAGCGTTTTCCTTCAGCAAGGCCTTTCTGATCATCCAAGTAAAAGAGCAACCCCATACCTACAGCTGTACGCTGGCCTCCCTACACAAAATGAAGATTTGAACCGGTGATACCTGGTTGATTTGAATAGTATAGCCAACAGTTATTAACCATGGCTGCTCATTAGATTCAACTGGGAGCTCTGACGTCAATGCCCAGATGCCCTACCACTCCCCGACCCTAATTCACTGGTCTGGCATGGGCTATGGGCATCAGTATGTGTTAAATTTCCCCCAGGTAAGAGCTGAGAATTTCTACTGCACAGAGTCAAGTAGACTCAGTCAGGCCTGAGTAGTCATTTAACAGAAATGGTCTATTTTGAGTAATTACATCAGAGGTGGGAACATCCAGTCTTTGGGCCATACAAGGCCTGAGAAATCACTTAGTCTGGACCTGCCAAGGCATTAGGGGTGAGTTAATTAAATATTTGACCAAATATAGCAGGCTAATTTTTAAGTTGATAATTCTGTATCACCCTAGACTGATGTTGTAAATATCCAAATGGCCCTTGGCAAAAAAAAAAAGGTTCCCCACCCCTGATCTACATGCTCAAATAGATTAGATTACTTCCTAATCGTAAATGGATTAAGGCAAAAGTCATTTTCACTTCACTTTGTTCCACATAGACCCCAGTGTCAGACACCCCTACCCCCCACCCCCAGTGGAAAGAATTTATCTTAATTCCCAGTGAACAATAGTGACTTCTGGGCAATGGGTATTTTCCTTTGCCCTGATGTTAAAAATCACTAGATTGAATAAATTGAGATAAAATACAAAAATATGGCTTCCAGTATTCAGTCTTGTCATGGAGGTAAAATACAAAAAAGGAGAAGTTGCACTAAAGATTTTCTGGGTAGCTTCGGTTTTAGAAGTGCCACTCTCCCTGGGCTACTAAGACCTGGCTCTCTCCCTGTTGGCTCAAACTCTGATTCTCCTACATCTTCCCCAGCACACCTGAAGTGGGGTCTGACAAAGAGAGGTGGCCTTTACCAGATGTGCTTTTTCCTCCACATAAAGGATTTTCAGAGGGGGCCACATTTTGCTGCATCCCTCTCCTGGGGAGCCTTGGACTGGGTTGCAGTGTGGCCCCCTATTCACACTGTTTGCAGAAGCATCGCCCAGGACTAGTCCAACTCTCATTCTAGATTCAGTTGGCTTCTCCCATTTTCTGAGCCTGGCTTTGAACAAAACTTGAACAAATCTCTAAACTTCAGAGGGGAAACCCAGAAAACTCTGCCAGGTTTTTCTAACCCCTGCTTGAAATAATCAAACCCCCAGGGTATGCCTGAACTCAGCCAACGCTGGCTCAGCTGCTGGCCCAGCCTTGCTAAAAAATTCACAAACCACAGAACAGCTGGGCCACAGTCTGCTTTAGGAGTAAAGCATCCACTCTCAGGTTTCATTGAGGCACTACTGAAGAACTGAGTATTCCTGACAGAGACTTGAAAGAGGAAATCTTACTGGCTGTCTGCTCAGAGTCACATGAGGACAGATTTGATGGGAATCCCATGCATATTCCAACTAGACAAAAGATATTATTCATTCCTAAAATGTCTTCAGAGACTTCATTAATGGAGAAATTCCAAGTGGCAAAAATAACCAAAAAAATTCCCCTAATATTTATATACAACTGCATTAGGATGGATCAGGGGAAGGAATGTTTAAGATTTAGGCCCTCCCTAAAATCATGCTTCTTTCCTTTTCATCACAAAAGATAAGAACTGGCTGGGGGGATTGGCAGGGGAAAGAAGGTACTCCCTGGAAAACATGTGGGACCAGTTAAACACTCATTTTCCCTAACAGGAGAGATTTCATTAGGAAGTTACCATATTTTGCCAATTTCTATGGAGACTTATCCTCCCGTGAATTTCCTCAATTATGACAGGCTGTGGTAAATGCAAAGGTATCTTGTTATTATGCCATCAATATTCTATGCATAGGTAATATGCAGCTTAAATAGGCATTTTTAAAATTTATTTAAACTTTATTCTTTCTCCAAAGACTTGTTCTAAGAAAGAAGATGAAGAAGTTAAACCCCTGAAATCTTGTGCCCAATCCAGTGGGGATCCAGAATCAAGATTCTCAGATTCCAGAAAATCATCCTTCTAATATGAGGAGTTTCTGTTATTTTTTAATGATGAAAACAAATTTTTTTTCATTGTTGCCTCTATTACAGATGTCTCCATTCCCTCCCCCTTTGCCTCCCTCCACCATGCCCCCCCCCCCAGGCTTTCACCACATTGCTGTCTGTGTCCATGGGTTATGCATATATATTCTTTGGTTGTTCTCTTCCCGTCTCCCCACCCTCCTCTCCTCTGAGATCTATTTGTTCCATGTATCCATGCCTCTGGTACTATTTTGTTCATCAGTTTATTTTGTTCTTTAGATTCCATGTATAAGTGAGAGCATATGATATTTATCTTTCTTCAACTGGCTTATTTCACTTAGCATAATCATATCCAGGTCCACCCATGCTGTTGCAAAGGTTAAGAGTTCCTTCTTTGTTACAGCCTCATAGTATTTCATTGTGTAAATGTACCACAGCTTTTTTATCCACTCATTTATTGATGGGACTGGGCTGTTTCCAGATCTTGTCTACTGTACATAATGCTGCTATGAACACGGGGGTGCATATACTCTTTCTGATTGGTGCTTTGGGATTCTTAGGAAATATACCCAGAAGGGGGATTGCTGGGTCAAAAGGCAGTTCCATTTTTAATTGTTTTAGGAAATCCCTTACTGTTTTCCACATTGGCTGCACCAGTCTTCATTCCTACCAACAGTGCACTAGAGTTCCCATTTCTCCACATCCTGTCCAGCACTTGTTGTCTGTTGATTTATTGATGGTAGCCATTCTGATAGGTGTGAGGTGATACCTCATTGTAGTTTTTATTTGCATCTCTCTTATGATTAGTGACCTTGAGCATTTTTTCATGTCTACTGGCCATCTGTATGTCCTCTTTGGAGAGGTGTCTATTCAGGTCCTTTGCCCATTTTTTATATAGGACTTTTTGTTTTCCTAGTGTTGAGTTGTGTAAATTCTTTATATATATTTTGGAGATTAACCCTTATCTGATGAATAATTGGCAAATATGTTTTCCCATAGTGTATGTTCCCTTTTCATTTTGTTGATGATGTAAACAAGTTTTTTTGCACTCACTGTCTACCACAATTCTGTTAACTTGCCTTATCTGTACATTTGTAATGGCAATAATAATCACTGCTCATAATGGTGCTCTTGAAGTCCTACAAGACTTTTCATAGTCTTAACAATAAGATAATGTTCTGTTTTTTATTGTGTTCTCAGTCTTTGAAAACAAACTATTTAGCTATAATGTAAAATGTAATCCTAAGTTAATTGCCTTTAATTCCATTTTCCTTACATGGTAAATAGTGTATTCAACTAACACACTGAATGGATGAATGGCTGGCTGGATAGATAGATGGATGAATGCAAAGAAGGCAAGTAAGAAATGGGTTCTACAACCTAGAAATAATACACTGCCTGCCTTAAATAAACTGGCTCAGAGAAAAGCTATGCTAATTCATATACCAGAGGTACCATTCCCCATTTTTCCTATTTCTAGTAACCCATATAAATTCATTGTTTATTTTCACAATCTACATAACAACCCTAATTTAAATTAGACCAGCCCCAGTCTGAATGCCATAATGCTTTGCCTTCTGTATTAGATTTTCATGTTTCAAAACACCTTCACAAACACTAATTTGGATCCTCACAACAACTCTGTGAGGTAGTTGTGGCAGGTACTAATAAATCACTGCCATTTTTCAAATGAGGCAGCAAAAGCCAAGAGAAGTTAAAGGCAGCACTCAAGTAACATAGCTAGTTTGATATGGGATCAAAATTAGAACCAAGAATCTTTTCATCCCAGTAGTCTTCTCTATCCTGAGGAAGTTCGCATGTTGATGAAAAAGTATGCTTTCTGGCCACGAATAAAAATAGTGATTCAGCACCAGCTGAGAAGTCTACAGAATCCTAGGCACACACAAAGTCTCCCAACCTTCCAGATTTAGGATATGATTACTACCTTGCTTATCCCAAGCCCTTGTTTTTGCTCTTTCCCTTCTGCTCCCATCTTCCCTTGTCCTTCACCATCTCCCCAAATTCCTCCATAAAGTGTTCCCACTTACTCTAGTCCAGTCACTTCTTTCTCTCTCAAGCTCTTACACTTATATTCTCATGGCACTTGTCACAATAACTTGGTCACACCTCTCACCTAGCTGTCTTGAATTTTACTTTACACCTTGAATCGTCTTTTATGTAATTGTGGGTATGTCCACAAATAGACTGAACTTCCTCAAGCACAGGGAGGATATGGAGGGGACATCTGCTGTTTCTAGCTCAGGACCAATAACTTCATATTCCCCACCATCCAAGCCCCCTTGGCCTGGTAACTGCATTGTGAGAATCACCCCTCTCCACTCTCAATCACTGTGACTTGGGGGTGGCCAAAACCTTCATCCCGCCAAGGGACAGATACATGATCCAACCAATCTATGAGGCTCAATTCCGATATTGTGATAGCAGAGGAAAGGAGAAACTCAGTTTCTGGTGAGATTGCCAATAGGAAAGATGATGTAAGCCTGGAGGTATGGGGAATCCCAGGTGGAGACCAAGACCAATCCAGCATGGAAAAAGCAGAACCAAGAGATGAGCAATTCCAAGTCTTGATGAGAACATTTGAGTCACTGGATCCAGCTCAACCAAACCCCTGGACTTTTGGGGGTACATGAAATATGTGTTCCCTTTAAGTCAGTTGGAATTGGGTTCAGTTAGGATCCTGTTATTTCTTTATGGAAGAGTATTTGGTGGGCAATTTGATTAGGAAAGAGACTATGGCATTTGCTGGGAACTGAGTATCCAAAGCAATCTTATTTATTGCAAGATTTAAAGATGCTTTTAAAAAGATAGCAAGATTTTAAAGATGCTTTTATTTACATTTTACAAAAGGTTGAGAAACATTATACTGTTCACAGCAATTTTATAGTTATATAAAATTATGTTAATATGTTAGTCATAAAAATCATTATTATTACCATTCTTCATCAATTCTTAGATGCACGTCATTCTCTCATTTTAACATCCCCAAAATTAGAATGTCATATAATCAATGGGATCATATAATTTCTGGACCCAACTGAAGTTGTTTCTGCCAGAGTTCTCTGAGGCTACTTGAAATCAATTTCTATACCACAGGTACTCCTCAGACCTGTGTGAGTACCAGCTTGTGGCTCAAATTCTGAGAGAGACTTATGTTTCCTTTCCTCCATAGAGGCCAAATGATGGGACATACAGGTTTCATGGCTGGATCCTCCAGAGAATTTTCCTTTACCCTATCACTGACTGAGTAGCTCATTGGTGTCCTGCCTTTATTTATGGGGTTTCCTGTTAGACTTCCTCTCTTGGTACATAAAATAATGATGCTTTTTGAAATATATGATATCTTGACTTTCATGAATTATAGTATTATAATTAATATTAGAAGTGGCTTTGAAAAGCAATGGTGGGCAATTCTGAATTGGGAAGTGGGAGAAATCCCTTGAATTAACTCCTTGATGCTTCCACTGCATGTCTTTCTCTTAATGGGAAGCAAAGAGTCTAGACTAATGGAGACTGTGTTATAAACATCTTTCTAAACCTCACTGAATGTAGAATAAGGCCAGGAACATAATAGTTGCTCAATAAATAATTGTTGGGTTTCTGACTCAACTAATTTAATGACCAATTATAATTTTATAAACCCAGATGTAACTAAAGAAGCAGAGAAAAGTGCACCAGGGCAGCTCTTGGACTGATTGCCTTCTGAACATGAGCTCAAGATGTGGTCCCTATTAAAAGGGGCTCCCCTTTCAGAAGAGCCCAATTAAATATCCCTCCACACTGTGTCATACCACTGGGAGCTCAAGTACACACATATCTGGAGGCACTAGATGTTCCAATTAAGATGGTTTCTGCCATTGCATTTGAACTTCACTGGATACTCGGGTGGTCTTCTAAGTACACACTTTGGTAACAGTGGTTCAAGTACCAAATGAGATTTCTTTTCATTCAATTGAGCTTCCAGAAATGCCACAAAATTACTTCCCAGTATTATAGAAAATGATTCCAGCGAAGGTTGAACAAGAGGCAACCTTTCACCCTCTAACTCTGTTACTGCTGGGGTGAAACCTTTGTTAAATCCAGATTTATAACCCTTCTCAGTTCATACTGCCTCGTGGTTCTGTGAGCACGAAGCCTGCATTTGTTGCCAAAGAGAAACATTTGCTCAATGAATTCTTTTGGTCTTTATCTCCTTTCTCTTGAGGACTGTTAGAAAATAGAGCATTGACTCCCAGTCTCTTTCTCTCTCTTTCCCCTCATAGCCTCTTGCCATATAACAAGATTGTTAAAGACAAATTGCTAACCATCCCTCTTACACACACACCTCATTAAATTGGTTGCACAATTTTCTTTCATTCTTTCTCCAGGGTTGCTGTAGGAATATAGTCATTTATAATAACTGCCACTGTTGAGTGTAACTGCTGGACTCAGGTGAGAGTGTGTATATACTCTTTGTTTTGTAAAAGGCTTTCTTTCAGGTACAAGTAATTTAGTTCTGTTTCCTTAGAAAGATGAATGATTGGCATATTGGAAGGCCTTAGGTCACCCGGGGTTCAGGTTGGTTTTTAATGAATTCTGTTGAAATTCCAGGAACTACATGAGAGACTTCTGAATGAGCACATCTTATAGGTGACTTGTCATCATCATCCTCATCTTCAGCATTATTGAAAAGCTAGCGTAAAAGAACAAGAGTAAGTCTCCGTCACCACCTCAGTTCACCCAATTAAAATCCAAAGTTTATTCTCTCAGAATCCAACAGAGAGAATCTAAAAAGACAGCATATGTGTTAGGCAGGGCACATGCCCACAATTCAGGAGATCTCAAGCAAGACTTACTTCTGATGCTCTCCTGTTTTATGGCCTTTGAGCCTCAATTTCCCCATGTATGAAATAAAATACTCTCTAACCTAACAGGGATCCTAAAAACATTCAAAATAATAATTTGTGTGGAAGTACTTTCAAAAGTGTAAAACAGCAAACATATGAGGTATTATTATAGAAATATCAATGGGCTCTTCCACAATTAGGCAGATGGCATTTTCTGTATGACTTGAAGGGGCTTTTCTATATAGCTTGAAGACACAAAAAGAACAGGGAGTGGAGAAAGCCAGAAGCAATGTGCTTACTAAGATTCTTGGGGGCTCCAGAACCAAGTTCTGAACATCATAGCCCATAACATTTAGCATCCTCTATCGAGCTAGTAAAAACATCAGGTCATCAGCTGAGTCACTTACCAAGGGGGTCATGGAACCAAAAACAGTAACTACAGCTTCTGTAAAGAAATAATCTCCAAACCCAAACATGGTAAATACAGAGACCCTCACTGACAAGCATGCAATAAGAAAACATGGAGGTAAGCAAAGCCTCGCAGGGTCAGCTCAGTAACGGGGGCCTTGCCCATCCCCAACCCTTCCCACCAGCCAACACCAAAGCCCTTCAATCACCCATCTCAGCCCCACCCTGTCCTTGAGCCAGTTTCCACATGTCTAACTAATTGGGGAGCCATGCCTGACTAGCTAATGAGATGGAGAGGCAGAGTATCAGTTTCACAGGCCCCAGTCATGAGACCATGCATATCAGCTTCAGTTGGATGCTTTTGAAGACCTTCCCTCTACCTTTCCCCAGGGCAAACATTGTCTGCCTTTTATAGGGGTCAGGAAGCAATCTTCTGACATCACAAGCCTCTCTCTTTTAGTTTGTCCTATGTTCAACTAACCCACTTAAGACCTGCTAAAGGATGCTCACAACCCCGCTTTGCACCGAAGCTCCCAATGTCTGGCCCTGGCCCTTATACAATTCTACTCTCCTGACCTTAGTGCTCAAGGTTTCCACATCTGGCCCCAAGCAACCTATCGGCCTTTTCTCCACCCTGCCACAATCCAATGCCTTCTGTTCCAGGCACTTATTCCTCAAGTCACCTGACTCCTTCCCATTTCCAAGGTTTTCTCATACCATTTCCCACCTAACAAACCATTTCCCTTCTCTCTATCTCTCCAGATCTTATAGGGTTCTTCAAGACCCAGTGCAAAACCCTCCTACCCCATGAAGTATTCCAGGATGCTGTGCCTACAATTGTTGGCTCTCCTCTGAATCCTTGCAGTCCCACCTTCTGTTAGCAGTTTGAGATAAATGTCTTTCATGTAGTGTTACAATGTTACTTTTATTGTTTCCATTATTTAATTTATTTATATCTTACTAGAGGCCCGGTGCATGAAAATTCATGCGCTGGAGTGGGGGGGTGCCTCAGCCCGGCCTGCCCCCTCTCACAGTGTGGGAACCCTCAGGGGCAGAAGGCAACCCAGCCATCAGGGGAAGGTGATGCCCCATTATACCTCTGCTGCTGCCACTGCCAGCAGCGCAAGCCTTGGCCAGCCCTGGTTACCTGAGCCTCAGGCCGGCCCTGGGCGGCTGGGCAGCTGCTATCCAAGGCTTGCCTATGCCTCAGGCTGTCCCTGGGTGGCTGGTCAGCTGACATCCAAGGCTTGCCTGTGCCTTGGGCCAGCCCTAGGTGGCTGGGGGGCTGAGAGACTCCAGAGGCAGGCGCACAGGGGCGGGCTCCCTTGCCATGTGCCTGCTACCCCAGTGGGGCTGAAGGGACTGGGCACCGCCATCTTGTGGCTGTGGGTGCTGCCACCTTTGGGGGGGGGGGGCAGGCAATTAGCATATTCCCTCCTTATTGGCTGTGGGCACCGCCATCTTTTGCAATGGCATGAGGGTCAATTAGCATATTTCCCTTTATTAGATAGGATTAATGAAAATCTTGCCATTTTTTGTATCTCAGTGCCTAAGAATTATGCTTCAATTAAAGCAAGACTTTAATAAATACCTATTAATTGCTCTGTTGAAATGATTGGTTTTATGCATACTCTAAAGACTTCCTTCAATCTATGCTAAGAAAGCTAATTCTAAGACAAGAAGAAGCAGAGTAGTGGTAATGATCATCCTCTTGAGTCAGACCACTAGGATTCAAATCCTGGTGGCCCCACTTACCACCTGTGTTACTTCAGGGTATTACTTAACCTCTCTATGCTTACACCTCACTCAGACAGCTGCTATGATGCCTAAATAAACTAACCCACATAAAGCTCTTAGGTTTTTACATGTATGTAGTAAATACTTAATAAAAGATGCCTCGTGCTCACCTAAGCAGCACATGTACTTAAATAAAATAACTAAAAAAGATAACTAATATTAGAGTAGAGGTCATAAAATACATTTAATATTTGCAAGTTTAATATCTTCTATTGCACTATTACTGTGAGCTGAGAGAACCTATAAAATGTTAATAAATTTATTAAGTTTTCTTAAATGCCTAAATGAACTCAAAATGATTTTCCTGGGTACAGACTGATATTCCATAATTTATTGAGGGTCATTAAATATATTTTGGTTGACTCTCCAAGATTTGGGATTCAGTTTTACCATCTTAGAATCTTTAAGAGAACTAAAGTCCTTTGGTTGGAAAAAAAAGGAGAGAAGAAAAGCAGTCTGCCCTCCTACTATTCTTCAATTGTTTTCATTCCTCTTTAAAATGGGGTTTGATTATTTTTAACAGGGAAAATGTTGCCACAGAACAATTCAAAATCGATTTATTAAAATTGACAGATTATCCAATCCTTTACCATAAAAGGATGCACCCTCCTGCAAGCTTTTCTTCAAGAAATCTGGGGTTGCGAGGCCTTCCTAGAATGCTATCAATTTAAATGATTGAAAAAAAACAACACATAATAAGTGACAGATTTTTCAAATCAGATAAAGATGGGAACCAGATTATCTGTCTGTGGGTGATAGATTGCAGCAATAATAAATTCACTTGAAGACACTGGATCAATTTTTAATCAAGCCAAGAATTATTATTGCAGAAAGATAAAATGACCCATGAGAAGATGCCTTAATTTTCCACCAATCAAATTATAGCCTTTCTAAATAAGATGTAATGAGATCCATGGAATATCCAGGTTACACATCCCACCTAATTACCCATGTTCCCTGTCATGTAGTGATATACTAGTGGTAAACTGACCTCTGAATTTGCCCAGATGAAAAGGTAATTAGTTTTTCCACCAGGCTCTAGTGGAAATAACAGCAGTGACACATGTCATCTCCTTCCACCAAGTCACAGTCTCTGAGGTGTTTGTTCTTAAAATATACAGGATATGACCTACTGAGTAATAAACTACACAGTCATTAAGTGAAGCTTGTGTCTGACAGAAAAACAGCCACCATCTCTAAGTTGAGGGAAAAAAGGGCCTGGAGGTAAAGCAAATCAGTGAATACTTGACACTAAACTTTATCAGCAGGGAACAATGCTCCCTCCCCAGGAACCACCAATCGGGAGATGGCACTCATAATTACTGCTGATTGTGAAGACCCTGTAGAGAGATCCATAGTTCCATCTGCCCTGCTTCTTCCCATCTCTCCTTTCAGGATTTGGGATCTCTCCCAACTCAGGTTCCTTTCCACATCCAAAAGCTGCTGCTAAAAAAGGTATAAACCTAGGTTTTAAACCCTACACTAACCCTAGTCAGCATCCCTTCAGTATTTATTAATTCAACAAACACCTATACTCCCCCTTTGCTTTCTCCAATGCTTGAAACAGATAACCCTACCTGCCTGGATCAACCTTCTTCATCAAATCTATTTGTTTTTCATCCCTGTCGTTGAACACATAACTGAGCTCTTCTAGCATCAGGATTTCCTCTATTTATCAGAGATTCATTCAACTTATTACTTACTTCAGTTCACTCTTAGTCTCCTACTAATGCTTATATCTGCCTATAGATTAATAAATTAGTGAGCAGAGTCATGCGTAGACTACCAATGTTAATGATGATCAGTTGTTGATTTGAAATAAAGTCTCTTTAATTCATTCCTGTCATTAAATCCTTGGAAGAATAGCTTACATTTCACCAAGAGTATGAGAATTGCAGACCTTACACTTTCAAACAGTGCGAGGCCAACCCAGAGTTTCCCATTGGATAGCTCTCAGAAAGACAGAATATTTTAAACTAATGAACAGTAGTCTTTCATGATGGAGCTTACATGTGGAACTCAATGAATGCATCTACTATAAGACTTTCCCCCCTTTAATGACATTTCCCAAGTTTCTGTCTTTTTAAAAATTACATGTACATTTAACCCATTTTTGGTAATGTGTGGTTCTTCAAGTCACCATATTCAAGGCATTCTCATAATCAAGGCAAAATCATGACCAAAAATTGCCAATTCTTCTAATGTAATACCAGATTTCATTCAATTGCAAATCTCAACAGTGATAATCCCAAAATTTATCTAATAATAACTAACAAAAATCAGTTGTTTATTATTTTTATTATTCAGTATATTATATATATTGTGGACTAAATGTTTGTGCTTCCCCCCCCAAAAAAAAAAATTCATCTGTTGGAGCCTAGCTAGCTAATGGGGTGGTATTTGGAGGTGGGACCTTTAGAGGGTAATTAGGTTTAAAGGAGATCATAAGAGTAGAGACCCCATGACAGAATTAGTGCCCTTATCAGTAAATAAAAAGTCTGGCCAGTATAGCTCAGGGCTGAGCATCGACTCATGCACCAAGAGATCACTGGTTTGATTCCCAGTCAGAGCACATGTGGTTTGTGGGCTTGATCCCTGGTGAGGGGTGTGCTGGAGGCAGCCAACTGATGTTCTCTCTCATTTCCCTTCTTCTCTCTCTCTCTCTCTCAAAAAAAAAAAATCAATAAAAATATGTTTAAAAAAAGGAATAGGAAAAAAACCACCAGAGCTTTCCCTCTCTCCACCATGTGTGGACACAGTAAGATGGTGGCTGTCTGCAAGCCAGGAAGAGGGCCTGCACCAAGAATTAAACCTGCTGATAACTTGAATTTAGACTTCTCAGCCTCCATAAGTTTGAGAAATAAATGTTTGTTGTTTAAGCCACTCAGTTTATGGCATTTTGTTATAGCAGCCCAAGCTCAGACAATATAGAAATATAGTACGTAATATAATAATTGTTATATTATACATTATATTAAGTTTAATAGATAACAACACATAATGCATGATATAATATAAACTAACACTTTTTCAGGCATTCTTCTAACAATTTGACATTCATTGTCTCAACTCAACCCAATAGCTCAAGAGGTTACTCCTTTATTCTAATTTTACAGATGGAAAAATCAAGGTTTGATAAAGATAGCTAACTTGCATAGGTCCCATGAGAGATGAGTACCCAAACAATCTGTCTCCACACTTACCCAATGTGCTTTCTGGGAAAATGATCAAGTTTATTTGCAGTTACTACTTAACTAGAATTATAATTCCTGGACAACAGCCACTGCTATGATGTCCCCCTAGTGATTTTTTCCCATTTTTATGATATCTTGGCTTTGGATGTTTCTGCCTTCTCTGAGTACTCTGTCTTAGAAATAATTGGCTCAAGCACAAAGAGAGTTATCCTCAATTTAATGAATTCTAGCAATTCATCGTTTTGCTACCCTTTCCTTGCTAATTTATTAATAACAATTATAACAAAACTGGTATGCAGTATAAATTCTTACATATTCTCTTTACCTTAAAATATTGTTCCTGGTGTTCTTAAAAGGTGATGTGTTAAGATTTATACATTATTACCAAGAACAGAGCTATAGCCAATTGACCATAAAATCCAACTATTCTTAAGTAATTAAATATGCCCATGGTAGTGAATAGAATATTTGCTTGAATATGTCTTTATAATATTATTTCAAATATCCCTTTGCATTGTTGCACTTGGTCAAACCAGTATTTACATTGACTATATTCTGCTCCCTCAAAGCATATTTTTACGGAAACAAGATAATTACTTAAACAGACAGACACTGGTCCATGGATTTATATTATTTGTCTGCATTAACTAAACACTAGCAAGTAGCTCATGGATCCAACAGTAAATACTTTCACAACTCTGTATCAACGAAGACCATGTAAATGGTAGAGCATTACAAATCTATTGATTCTCATAGGTTCATAGTTAATATAAGAATAGTATTGATACTCTTATGTAGATATGGCAAGAAAGACTTGAAGTTGACCAAAAGATTTTCTACACATCACTCTCCTATTAGTACACAGTATTTAAAATATCTTCATGGGGTGACCAGCTGTCCAGTTTACCTGGGACTGCCCTGGTTTCAGCACTGAAAGTTCTATATCACAGGAAACACCTCAGTTCCAAGCTCCTCCTAAACCTTCCTCCAGCCACCTCTCCACAACTCTAATCCATTCTGACACCTTAAAACCTACTCTCAAAATGTGTTGAAAGCACCATTGATGCACAGTGTAAATGGCATTTTCCAAAAATGTATGATTCCCAATATTCAGAGCACTTAGGAAATTGCTTCCAGCACACAGATAGACCAGGAGTTTTCAACCTTTTCATCTCATGGCACACATAAACTAATTAAAATTCTGCAGCACACCAAAAAAATATATTTGTTTTTGGTCTGACAATATAAGTATAATTTTGATTGGTTAACAAAAAAAACATAATATTAGTAATTATTATTTTTTTGCTCCAATATGTGTATATAAGTATTTCTGGTACCAAGAATTAACCAATCAGACTCAACTTTATTATGCAACATGACCAATAAGATGCAACTCTATTATATTACTTACATATTTATGGTTCAAGACAGGACATTCACACCAGATGGCTATCTTTGTGTTGGCTGCTGTCATTTTTTATTTGACAATCTAAGGTAAAAGAGGTCGGTGTCCCTGACTAAATAGTCAGGTATTACATATTTTAAAAATTCTTGTGCTGCACCAGTGTGCTGCACACACACCAGTTGAAAATCGCTGATCGTTCAACACAATGGGACCTGCTAGCCTAGACTTTAGGTGTAGAATTCCTTTCAACTAAAAAACTAAGACAGGTTGGTAGCAGTGAAAAGAATTCCAACTTGTACAGACATACCCTTCCCTGTCTTTTGCTTAAGAAAGCCCAATAAGTGAAAAATGTTTTAGCCTTTCACCAAAAAAGTGAAAACAGGAATATATTAAAGATTGGAGTGAGAAAGAATAATTAACTTAGTTTTGAATAAGATGTATTTGAGGTGCCTTTGGAACAAAGAGCTATATCCAGTACAGATCTGAGTATATAAAAGCCCAGCAACCGGAACGGTGGAACGACCAGAACAACTGGAACAACTGGTGGCTATGACTGACGCATGCTGCAGCAGCCACCCAGCCTGATCCAGGCCCCGATCAGCCCGCCCCCCTCCCACCGCCACTCCAGCCAGCCCAGCCCCTAATTGGCCCCCAACATCCCAATTGGGGGTGGGACCAGTAGGCCAACTGCCTGCAGCCCCTCCCCCTGGCTGGCCCCACCCCCAATCAGCCCCCAACACCCCAATTGGGGGTGGGGCTGGCCAGCCAACTGCCTGCAACCCCTCCCCCGCCACCAACCCAGCCCAATGGGCCCTCATCAGGGCAGGCCAGCTGGACCCCACCCATACACAAATTCATGCACCAGGCTTCTACTTCAGATATAAGTATCTGGGGCTGAAATAAGAGATAGCACAAGAAAGGCAAGTTTAAGAACCACTGGATTATAGGTAGGTGATGAAATGGATGAGATGAAGTGGAATGGATGAGTTGACCTGGGGACATATAACTAATTGCTGATCTGACAAAAAATATTAGGGAGAGATGAGCTTTTAAGAGGAGGCAGAGGATGAATATCTTGCCTGAACCACTGAATCATACTTATTTTTAAAGTACCCTACTCTGAATTGCACTAATTTAATTTCCTGTGTCTGAAATTAAATTAGTGCAATTTAATTTCAGACACAGGAATTTTCACTGGCCAGTTATTCTTTTCTGAGATGGACCAGTATTCCTGACCACCTCAAGTCAACTTCTCTGTATACACAACCTTCTCTAAGGTTTGTCCAGAGAGCCCTGAGGTAGTTAAAGCTCTTATGTGAGCTTTCTTTTTTTCTTTCTTTCTTTCCCACAAAAATTTATTTAGCACCAATCATGTGCCAGGCATTGCTCCAGACACCAGAAGAAATGAACCAGAAAGCATAGTATTACTATCGCATGTACTCAGAGGCAATAGAAGATTAATTTTTTCTATTTTATTTTTAAATTTGTCTTAAGAAAATAGTAACATAACTTTGAAGTCACTGGAACTTGTTCTTCTAAAAGGAAGCAAAAGAGCTCATATATATAGTTACTGAAGATATAGATATTCTTTCTAAGTCACTAAGCACTAGAGCTCTGGATAAACATGGAATATAATATTAAAAGGAGACACATTAGAGTTTACAGAAAGCTCAGAACTATATTGACATAGCTCTTAGCCCTCACCTCTCCCAATGTAACTATCTACTCATTCAGCATTCCAAAGAACAAACCTATATCATCCTTTGTAATATCAATACCCTATTCAGTAGTTTGAAACATTCCATCTAGTAGCAATACGTGTTCCTATGGGCTACTGTGTCAAGGTCACTGAGAAATTTTTTGAAATGCCTCTACTTGTTAATGGAAAGTTCACTGAGATAATAAGTAGGCATAAGGTTGGCTTTTTTGTAGAACCTGGACCATTCAAATCACATATTAACAGGTTCTTTTAACTTCAAAAAAGGCAAGAAAAGGGATTCTTTTTTTTTTAGAAAAAATTATTCTTAATTAAATTTTAATGCTTATTGTAGTTAGAATATTAGTATTAGTTCATACTTATGATGCACTAGATATCTTATATAACCAATGTTTATAATATATTTGAGCCCATTTATATGAGAGCATAATTTTATTCTTTAAAATTATTACGCAGGTTTATAGCTATTGCATCTTTGTTTTTGTGACATATTTTTGTCACATCTATGGTTTATTTAATGGCAAGTCCTTGATCAGGAAGGCAAAGCCCAATTATGACATTGTTCTTATGGGAAAATGTGACTGCTTTATGAGTTTCCAGGAATGGTTTTTGGTCAAAGGCAGAAACTGTGCTTTAAAGGATCAGCTCTTAAGAGGGTTGAGGGGGACGTGCATATATAAGACCCCCTTCCCTAACCAAGGCATGTCACTAGGCACCCTCTTCCACCATTCAGGTTTGGAATGACACACAAACTCTTGAGATGTTACCATTCACGGAGGTTTAGTGATGGAGAGGGAAGGGCTACAGATGATTATCTGCACATTCATTACATATCCCAAAAATAAAAGTCACATTGACATGTCAGGTACCATTTCCCCATTGCAGGTAGAAGGAAATCTCAGTAACTTCAAGCAGTCCCTGGACTCTGCCCATGTTTAATGTGTCCAGAATACGTTCAGCTGCTTCCTCTGAGATGGGCTTAAGGATGATCAATGGTTTGATGGCACAGAAGCCGCCTGAAGAATCCACAATCCCAAAGTTCAAGTCAGGGATTTCTATATAGCTCTAAATGCCCCTGATATTTCTGATTCCTAAAATGTCCAAATTTTTTCACAAACGTTTCTTATCTCCAGCACATATGTTCAATTCTTCTAAAAGGATTTCCTGGAAGTACTCTTTCATAGGACCTAGAAAACTGCAAAAGCAAAAATTTTTAAATGAAAAGTGCCCTGCCATTCACTTAGGAGAGTGGGGTTTTTTTTAAATATGACGAATGAGTGAAAATTTCCAGATGTCTGGAGAGGTTAAGATACCTAATAGGACAGAAAGCATAGAGAATTTCTGATCAGCCTCCAAGAAACCAATGCATTTGAAAGAGAACAAGATCAGGCCATGAAATTATGTATACTCATATATAACTCATCTGTCTACATCCAAAGTTCAAGCAATTTAGTGGCATTTTTGATTGCTCAAGTCACAGGGCATACCTTGACTGGCAGTGGTAGCAGCAAGAGTTCATGCCAAGGAATGTGCCTGCAAGCAAGGGGATGAAGACTCCTATCACCCTGGGATAACTGGTATGGCCACAACAGTGGCGAGACTGGCTGGCCAAGAACAGAGGTATGAAAGCTGGTGAATCATATCGGGGAGAATGGCAAATGCCCAGTCGGTATATCAGTTAGGATTCAGCTGCAGCCAACAGAAACAACTCTAACTAGTTTCAGCATTAAATGATTTATTGCTAGGCATTAGGTGGCTTAAAACACCTATGCAGAGCCTCCAGGAATAACTCCCAGGCCCTGACACAGTGGAGAACACCATTGCCACTGCAGCCGCCAGTCGATGAGTGCAGAATATGGCAGCCTCTGGCCTGAGCAGCACTAGCACAGTGAACGCCTCATGCCCAGCCTCTCACACCGTTCCACTCAGCTCTGAAACCTAGCCTTGCACAGAAGCAGAACCCACACAGCACTGAGAAACCAAGCTTTAGGGGAGTTTTTCAAGCAGCGTTTTGTTTTCCCGTATCTGCAACCCAGGACATTGAAATGCGTGTTAAGATCACAGGTGGGAAGACTGGAGTTTACACTGGAAAGTTAAATCAGCAACAGAGTGAGGGAGAGTCAGGACTTGGTGGGATGCAAGAAAGAAGAAAATCTGGCTTCTTATCCATAAAGGTAGACCAGGCCAAAGGGAAAAATTCAAAGATGGGTACTTACAAAAGTAGCCTAGCCTAGAGACCACATTCTGTAGTCAACAGTTCAAATTTCTCCCTAAGAGGAAAAGCTTACTAACAGGATCTGGTTTTGGTTTACCTATTTATCTAAATAGGCATCTCAGGGCTTCCTGGTAAGACCCTTTAAGGAGCCAAGGCTGTAGAAGAGACAGGGTGAAAAGGAATGGTCTGCACCGAGACGCTGACCACAGACTTGTTAAATTCAAGTCATGCCTTCTTTGCTAGCCCTTTACTGTCTCCCCTCCCCATGGGACAACATGCTCCGGTACTTGGATGCAGCCAGGGCTTGCCATGAGGCAGAAGTTCCACCACAGGGGAGATGGGGACAAATTCACTTGTTCAGCCAGTGAAGTAATCAGCTTCCACTCACTGCAAGGCCGACTACAGCAGTCACTGCCTCGGGCTTCTCCCTCAGTGTTTCACCTGCTGGACATTGAAATGAGGTTGCCAGATCCCAAACTGTATAAATTAGCAACAAAGCCCAGGCCTTCCTCATGTATGTGTATGCCCAGCCTTTACAGGAACACTTTTTCTTAACATATTTTTATTGATTTTAGAGAGAGAGAAAGGGAGAGGGAGAGGGAAGCCTCTACCCAGTTCCTGCCCCATCCCAGACCTTCACCACCCTATTTATTGTCTGTGTCCATAGGTAATGCACATAAGATCTTTGGTTAACCTTTTCCCTCCCCTCACCCCCTTCCCTCTGAGATTCATCAGTCTATTCCATGTTTCCATGCTTCTGGTTCTATTTTATTCATCAGTTTATTTTGTTCATTAGATTCCTTGTTTGTTTATTTTGATTTTCAGATTCAATTGTTGATATGTATTTATTGCCATTTTATTGTTCATATTTTTATTTTTCCCCTCCCCTCCTTCCCTCCTCCTCCACCTTCACCTTCTCTTCCTATTACTCCTTCTCCTTCTCCTTCTTAAAGAATACCTTTCAGCATTTCATATAATACTGGTTTGGTGGTGATGAACTCCTTTAGCTTTTTCTTGTCTGTAAAGCTCTTTATCTGACCTTCAATTCTAAATGATAGCTTTGTTGGGTAATCTTGGTTGTAGGTCCTTACTATTCATCACTTTGAATATTTCTTGCTACTCCCTTCTGGCCTGCAAACTTTCTGTTGGAAATCAGCTGACAGTCATATTGGCGCTCCCTTGTAGGTAACTAACTGCTTTTCTCTTGCTGCTTTTAAGATTCTCTCTTTGTCTTTTGCCCTTGGCATTTTAATTATGATGTAAATTTGTGTGGGCCTCTTTGGGTTCCTCTTATTTGGGATTCTCTACACTTTCTGGACTTGTAAGTCTATTTCTTTCACCAAATAGGAGAAGTCTTCTGTCATTATTTCTTCAAATAGGTCTTCAATATCTTGCTCTCTTCTTCTTCTGTCACCCCATAATGCAAATGTTGGTATGCCTGAATTTGTTCCAGAGGCTCCTTACACTATCTTCATTTTTTTTTTTTATTGTATGATATCACTTGTTTGTGTAATCTTTTTTTTTTACCTTTTTTTATTGTTTTAAGTATTACAAATAGTAGTACATATGTCTCCTTTTTTTTCCCCCATTGATCTCCCCCCGACCTCCCCTACCCCCCAGTACATGCCTTCACCTGCCTGCCCTCCCCCCCCACCCCAGTGTCTATCTTCATATTTTTAAATTATTTTTTCTTTTTGCTCTTCTGATTTGGTGTTCTTTGCTTCCTCATATTCCAAATCATTGACTTGATTCTTGGAATCCTCTACTCTACTATTGAATCCCTGTAAATTATTCTTTATTTCATTTAGTATATGCTTAATTTCTGACTGGTCCTTTTTCATGTCTTTGAAATTCTCACTAAGATCCTTGAAAGTTTCACTAAGTCCCTTGAAGCTCTCATTAAGATCCTTGAGCAACCTTATAACCATTGTTTTTGAACTTTGTAACCAGTAGTTTGCTTACTTCCATTTCATTTATTTCTTTTTCTGGATATTTCTTCTGTCCTTTCATTTGTGACATGTTTCTTTGTTTCCTCATTTTGGCTGCTTCCATGTATTTGTTTCTACACATTAGACAGAGCTACTATGTCTCCCAGAATTGGTAGAGTTAGCCTTGTGTAGTAGTGTCCTATAAGGCCCAATGGCTCAGCCTCCACTGGGCACCTGAGCTGGGCACGCTTGGTGCACCTGTGTGTGGACTGTGTACAGTCTTGTTGTAGTTGAGCCTTGATTGCTGTTGGCATTACTGGGAGGAGTTGACCTCCAGGCCAATTGGCTATGAGGACCAGCTGTGTCTCTAATGGAAGAGCTGCTGTACAGGAGTCATCCCTATAGAGCAGGACTTGCTTCAGTGAGGCTTTGGTGCTCACTGAGTCTGCCCCTTGAGTGTGTCACTTGTGGGTATATAGAGTTATAATCTGGTAAGGTCTGAAGATGTCCATTGGGTGTATTGATTCTGGGACCTGTGGAGAGATACAAAGTCAGCCACTGCCTGGGGCCACCCAGCAGGAGCTACAAAGCAATCTGCAGATGGCTTCTATTTACATTGGGTTTGGAAGTGCCTAAGCAAGGCCAAGCTGTGAAGCAAGGCAGGCTGCTGCTTGTGCTGGATCTTGGTCCTCTTATTGATAGGTATGAGGCACACTGACACCAGCTCCTGCTTGTTTGAGAGATTTTAGGAAAGTCTGAAGCCTGAGCCAGGACAGGTTTAGGTATAGTTTTAATAATACTTCACCCATCTGTGTTTGGGGAACAAACCTCTGATATCAGGGTACCCCAATATTCTCTGAGGCCAGCTCTACTCTTGAATTACAGCAGTCTTCCCAAGTGACAAGACATCTCTACATACTTTGTTCTTCAGTACAACCTTGTGATATAGGCAGGAAAATATATAAAGACTTCCACTTAAAGATGAGAAAACTGGAATTTAATATAGATGAGGAATCTGCCCAAGGTCCCAGGCCAGACACCAAGCCCACTAATTACAGACCCAGAGGTGATACTCAAGACTCCAAGCTGTCTAGGGCTTCTGTTGTTTAGAGCCAGATTCCAGGAGAAAATGTGGATGGATTCAGAGGCCCACCCAGAGCTGAAACAGAAACTCAGGAGTCAGAAGTCAGAGCATTGAGCCTCCCCAAGAAATATTGAAACGCTTCATTGCAAAGAAACCATTTTAAGGCACTTCTCTGAGTCATACTGGTTCAAAATAATTTCACAAATTCTGAAAACAATTCCACAACTGAACTGGAAGGAATGGGAAAATGAAAGTAAATAAAGGAAAGGGGAAACTCTAATGCCAATTCACAGTTTTTCAGTGTCCACACCCTATTGAAGTCTGACTAGCCTTAAGACCTTCTTCCACAGCCCTTTACAAAGTGTTAGGTATACTCATTTAATACTAATTTTGCTTTCAGAATTTCCCTTAAGATAACAGAAGAAACCTTAGTCAAGGCATAAGGATGGGAATGAGTAAAACAGAAAACCCATTTGTCCTTCAACCTACCCGTCACTTAATGTTTGTACTTCCAAGAAAAGTAGAAGCTCACAGAAGAAGAAGAAAAAATAAGCAGAAACACACAATTTTGACCTTTAAAAAACAAGTTGCTGTAAGGAAAGAAATTACTTGCTTTTCTTCACAAATTGGCTTAATAATTATAACCAGTAACATTTACTAAGGGCATATTCTATGCCAAGCACTATTGCTAAGTCTGTGAAATACATTTCACTTCATAACATCCCTAGGAAATAAGTATTATTCCCATTTTACAGATGAGAGAAATTAGGAGCAGTGAAGTTAAGTCAGTGCTTCTCAGATTTAATATACAAACAAATGACCTGAGGACCTCGTTAAAATGCAAATTCTGGTTCAGCAGATCTAGATGGAACCAAAACCTAGGATTTGAGAATGGTGGATCCATGGTTCAAAATCATGAGGTCCACTCCTACTCATAATGGCAATGGTCCTCAAAGTGTTATCCTGGACCAGCAGCTACATCCCCTGGGAATGTGTTATAAATGCAAGTTCTAGGGCCTCACCCCAGATCTACTGAATCAAAAACTCTAGGGGTGTGGTCCAGTGATCTGCGTTTTAATGGGCCCTCTAGGGGATTCTGATGGCACCCAATTTCAAGTCAGCACGCTATGTCACACCATGGGTTCCCCATTTTTGCAAGTCTTTCCTGCCACTTTGTATTTAAGTCTTGGAAGGTCTTTGGGGTTTTGACATATTGCAATCCCTCTGTGCTAATTACTATCCTAGAAAAGGTAATTTATTCAAACAAGACTGAAAACATACTACCTCTCATGACTAAAGGTGCATTGCTTTTGTCTTCTCCAGACCAGAGAAGAATGGTAAAACAACGTATACAGCTGGTAAGATGGAAGGCAAAGAAGGAACTTAACCAGCTTTCCAAATCAAATAGATTATATGCTCCATGGTTATAAAGTTTAACTGTGGTGCTTCAGGTATGTGCAGTATACCTAGGAAATGATCATTCTCAGAGACTCAAGCAAGAACAGATTTCTGTGAAGAAATGGAAATGTTTTCCTGGAAAATTTCCCAGCACAGCAACAACAATGATGCAATCATTTATTTTTCACATTCAGAAGCACAGAACTTCAGTGAGTCCCCAAAGCAGGCCTCTGTGACTCCCAGAATAGAAAAAAGTATATAACCCTAAAATGGAGTCTAAATGCAACTCAAAAAATGGAAGAAGAGACAAGCAGAGTAACATTTTCCTACTTATTGAGCCAAAAATAATAGTATCCCATTCTGTTCAATTTACAGTCTACTTAAGGTCTGCTTTGATACTTACTTTATCTGACCCTATACATTCATACTCACTAAAGCGCCCACCTCTGACTCGCTCTGGCCAGACTCCAGTCAAGATATTTTATAAGTTGAAAGTGTGATAGGCTCTTGATGACAGCACATATTTTCCCCCATCTGCACTAAATTTAAACCATTCTTCACAGCCCTATTAGACATGAGCAAAGTCACTTGTAGCCAGTAGGTGTCCTTTGATTATACTTTTAGAATAGCCCATGAATAAAATACAGTTGGATTACCCAAAGAAAGCCGGTAACTAAATATGACAGTCTGAATAATCAGGAGAATTCTATCGTTTTATCTGGAGAGGAGTCTCTCCCAATGCCATTGGAAGCTATGTGGTACATTCAGATTCCTGATTTCAGATAATCCAAAAGAGTCACTTTAGATGTCAAAAGACACTAGAAAACAACACAAAAGCACAATAATGCTCCCAGTGAAGAAGCAAGCATGAGTGTGCACACACACATACACACACCATGCAAGACCAAGAGAGGAGGCTTTGGTGGGAGATAAACCAACTTCACAGTCTCTTGCTGTACAATCCTCTCCTCCTAAATTCCAGCCTTTTCTCTAAAGCCCAGACTTCCTCCATTGTTACCTTTAAATAATTAATTTGCACCCACATCCCCAGAACTCTGATTCCTTAACTTGCATCTGAGCCTGCCCCAGAGAATCAAATACATATTTACACTCTCCGAAGCTGAAGGTCTTACCATATTTAACAAGAAGTATCGCTGACAGTAATTGGAGTTTCGTGGGAAGGTAAATAAATGGTAAGATCATAAGAACATACTCTAGTGACCGTATGCATCCTGGAAATGATAACATCAGAGAGCAAATTTAACATAAGGCCTCAGTGGAGATGAATTTTCTATAAACAAACAATGTGAAGAAAGCCTCACTTTTGTCATGTATTATCCCCATGGAAGAAAAGATGAATATTCTGTTTCATATGTTTGTTACCAGAAGCTGCTGCTTCATTTATATAATAGGAGGATTTTCCCTTTCCCGCTGGGTAAACCAAGTTATCATCATATCTCGACCAGCACTGGACAAGCAACCTTACCCAGCAGTGCCTTTTAAGGCAAACTGTTCAAACTGTACAATGTGCTGTGATGCTAACACTTTAAGTGAGTCAGTTTAAAGGTAGCTTATCTTTTTCTTTTATTCACACTGAATGAAGCACCGTCCTCCGGGAGTAGGAAGCTTTCTCTAGGACAGACTTCTCAACCTCAGCCCTACTGGCGAGCAGATGGATCTTTTTTGTTGTTGTGGGGGCTGTGGTAATCAAAATGGCCTCACATCCATATCCTTGGAATCTATGAATATTCTAGATTATAGGGTAAAGGAAATTAAAGTTTAGAGATAAAATTAAGTTTGCTAATTAGCAGACCTTAAAATAGGGACATTATCCTGGGTTATCTTGGTGGGCCCATTATAATCACTGGGGCCCTTAAAAGTGAAAGAGGAAGACAAAACAATTGGTCAGAGAGGTGTAATGATGAAAGAGGAAGGAGAGATTCAAAACATGAGAGGGACTTGACCCATCATTGCTGGCTTTGAGTATGGAAAAGGAGCCACAAGCCAAGGAATACAGGCAGCCACTAGAAGCTGGCCAAGGCAAGGGAATGAATTCTCCCCAAGAGCATCCAGAAAGTAACGGAGCTATGCTGACACCTTGATTTCAAGCCTGTGAGCTTCATGTCAGACTTTGATCTACATTACTGTAAGGTACTAAATTTGGATTGTTTTAAGCCATTAAATTCATGGAAATTTGTATGGCAGTCCTTGAATTTAAAAAGTAAGTACAGGGGCCATTATGTACATTGTAGGGTGATATTTAGCAGCATCAATGGCCTCTACTTTCTAGAATGCCAGTAGAAGCCTCCCACAAGTCATGACAATCAAAAATGTCTCCAGATATTTCCAAATGTATCCTGTGGGGCAAAAATCACCCCTGGTTGAGAACCACTACCCCAGCACTACCACACCTATTTATTTATAGCATAATATTTTCCTCTCAACATTAGGGCATAAATGCATACTCAATCCCCAACTTTTGGGTCAGGTCATTTTAATATCCCAATATAGTATCAAATAAAAGTAATTTTAATTTTGAAAATAAATTTTTTAATCAAACAGAACAATACCATAACTCATTTTATACTGGAAAAAGCAAGCCTCACTTTATAGGAAGCAAGTGAAAAGGTGTGAATGATAAAAGTTAATGCCATACCCATGCAGGGAGTTAGCCCATTACTAATAATGTTTTTAAAAAGAGTAACAGCAATGAAAATAACTAAGGGCTTTATATCTATTGCCTCATTTAATCCTTAAAACCAATGTGAGCCACAATTTGGGGGTATTGGGACATTCTTGCCATCATCTGAGGATTACTAAAGCTGACACTTCAGAGGTGGAGGTGAGGTGAACTTTTATTCAGGGACAGAATAGATGGGAGAGTATAGGTCGTCTGGAACAGAGGTCGAGCCCAGAAAATTGGGTGTTCTGTAAATGCCTGAAGGTTGATGGGAGAATGATGAGGCCTGCACATAAACCTCAGAAACTAGCGCTGTGTCTCAGTTTATTCCAACCCTAAGACCCTATCCATTTACCTGGGTATTCACAACCACTTCTGACAAAAACATACAAATACACTGATCTTGGGAAATTTTTTAATGAGTTAACTATTAAAACTTAACGTTAGAGCTATTTCCCGGTCTCCTCTCCCCTTCCCAATAAAAACCCTATCCAGTACTTGGTTAGTAATTTCTAACTACAATCCCAGGAGCTTTAAAAAGTTCTATGTCATGGGAAGTGTGAGCAGGACATCCAGAAGAAATCTCCATCCCCATCTGTTCCCTGACTCTTAACAGCCCTTAACTTCATAGACTATACGTTCTTTTGGTTTTTCCATTATCATTCTCTTAATATTGAACATGTGATTAACCTCAGACCCAGCATGAAACTTGTCTGCAAGTCCCACTTGCTCTGAAGACTTCCTTATTGGCAGAGCAACCATCACCATCCCTAGGCAACCTCTTGTGTGGCCAAGCAGTCAATGTCTTTAGTAGGACCAATTCTGTCTTCCATTCTCTCTGAGCAAGACCCATCTCCTGGAGCCGCCTCCTTAAAGCATCAGTCACTGGATGAATTGAATATTCCAAGTTTGGCTGACGTTGCCTCGTAGAAATGACTGTTAGATGCTGGTGTGTTTTTTATTCATGGGAGATTCAGAAAAGGACTGCACGGGTGCACTGGGAAGGCGGGGAGACAAAACAACTCTAAGGACTGCCAGCGGCCCTTTCCCACAATGGACAGTAACTATATCATATCCACATTATCCATAAAGGACCATTCTGCTAACATGGATTTTTTTTCTTTTCCAGCTCTGCAATATCTGGCTCACTTTACTATCATATTAAATGTAAGAAATCAATTTTGCAGAGTCCAATGTCAGGAATATTTCTTACTTTACCTGAATTTCCCTTTCCTCTGCTAATTCTTTTTATCTTCCTCCAGGCGGTAATCACCTTAGGGGTAAGGAGACAGAAATGCAACATTGCATCAGAAAACACCATTCAGATTATATTTTATTGATGTCATGCCAACAGCACCTCCAAAAATGGGACAGTAGTTAATTAAATTGGTTGTATGATGAAGCTGTTTATTACCTTAGACTGAGCTAAAGAAACGAAGGCCAAACCATTTCTAACATCCAGTCAGTAATTAGGGAGAATAAAATTCAATTTCAATCTGAACAAAAGAACCTAAATGCTACTGGGTTGCCAGGTCCCACCGGAAATGCCTTTCAGTGGCTGGAAAGCCAGTCTACCACGCAGTCTGGATGCTTTTTCAGCAGGACTAGGAGTAAGTTCTGCTTTAGGTCAGCAGTAAGTTCTGCTTTAGGCATCTGAATGGCAGAATGGAAATGCAGGGCAAGTGGGGCATAAAACCTCAGTGAGTAGCAGAACACTATCACATCGGTTCCTCAGCAGCTTTCACCTTTGGATCTTTTCAAGCTGGGCTAACAAGGCCCTGAGTAGGTCCTGCAGGGTTACTTGCTCTAGTTCATTAGAGCTCAAGGGAAGAGAAAAGGGAAGAGCTTGAGGCAAGTTTTCTGCCCCATTTTAAAGGAAGAGACCCAAACCAATACTAAGAATGTTGATTATTTTATACTCCTGAAAATAAAAGGGACAAACTTAAAAATTGGGTCAATTGTTTGGGAGAAATTTATTCAACAAACATTTTATGTAGTACTTCCCATGTAAAAATGATAGGCTCTAGCCCCCAAAAACATCGATATGTAAGACATAATTCCTATTTAAAAGAAACTAGATAATTATACAAGTAATTATAATACAATTCAGAATTAAGTGCTTGCTACAGGAAGGTACGACCGAGTGCTCCCATGCCACCCACTATGATGGAAGGATCGGGGAAGGTCTAAGGAAAGCCACTATATTTGAGCTGAGCCTTTCAGTCTGACGGTGATAGTAATAGATGGAGAGGACCGAGGAGGGCATTCTCAGCTGGGAGCACAGCTGAGAGCAAAGGTTCAGCAGCATGGGCATGCAAAGCACATCTGGGGAGGACGCTGTGCTCCCTATAGGCTAGGAGCAAAAAGTTGAAATGGAAAATGAATCTCCCTGATGCATATTTCAGACAACTAGCTAAAACTAAGCAGCACTTAGTGTTGGGTGTGGCCAACACACCCAAAAATGACCCCCCAGTGAATCACACATTTGTATAATCCTCTCTCCTTGAGTTTGGGTGGAACCTCTGACTTGAATCTAACCAATGGACTATGTCACAAGTGACAGGATGTCACTCCCTTGATTAGGTCTCATTATATCACAGGTTGTTACTCCCATAATGTTATGTTATACTTATAAGAATTCATCTTCACAGACAGGAGAGAGAGAGAGGCTCCCTGCCGGCTTTGAAGAAGTAAACTGCTATATTATGAGAAGGTCATGTAATGGGCAGACTCTAAGAGCTGAACAGCATCCTCCAGCCAACAGCCAGCAAGCAAAAGGGAAAGTGAATTCTCCCAACAATCTGAGGAAGCATGTAAATAGATCTTCTCCCCAGTTAAGCCTTAGGTTAGACTACAGTCCCCACCAACACCTGTATTTCTGTCTAGTAAACCTCCATAATCTAGATAAGCCTTGCCTGGACTCCTGGATCACAGAACTATGAAATAATAAATGAAGTTTTAGAGGAGGATTAGAAGATGGCAATGGAGGGGATACAGGCACATATGTAATACCTTAATCAATAAAGAAAAAAAGAAAAAGGTTTAAAAAAAAAGATGGCAATGGAGCAAGTGGATCTTTCTCCCATCTCCTCCCAAAATCTAACTAGAACTAAACTAAATTGGAGAATATTCACCCTGAAATACTAGCTGAAGACTGGCCGAAGAGGAGACTTTTAAACAAAAATGGGCAGAAACCACCCCAAGCCTGGTAGGAAGGGTGGGGTTGGAAGAGGCGCTGGCCTAGCTCTCAGGAGTGGCAGTACAAGGGTGAAGAGCGTTCCCCCCGAGAGGAAAGAGGCCTAGACCCCAGGCAGGGCACCCCAGCCTGGACAGCCAGAGCTGGCAAAAGCTTCCCACGCAATAACCAGCAGTGGGGCTTCTAGCAGCCAGAGAGAGGAACCACCCTGAGACAAAGCCACTTTTTTAAAGGGGCTGGCACACAAGATTTTGATTCCCAGACACTTCACCCTGTGTTTCAACACAGGGAGGGCAGTGTGGACTGGAGTTGCCTGAAAAGAGACTGGGGTAGAAGGAGTTGGGGAGACTCTCAGGGAGGGTGGCTGCCAGAATCATCCCCTCCCATTATTGCAGTGGCCATTTTTCCTGAGAAACACAAGTCCCACCCAACAGCAGAAGCCTGGGGCAAAGCAAATGTCCCAACCCCCAAGCAATGTCTGAGATTTTACTGCCATGTTTTCTTCTAGGATTTTTATGCTTTCGAGGCTTCCATTTTTTTATCCATTTGAGTTTATTCTTGTATATGGTGTAAGAGTTGGTGGTCTAGTTTCATATTCTTGAATGTACCTGTCCAATTTTCCCAACACCATTTATTGAAGAGACTGTCTTTTCCCCGCTGTATGCTCTTGCCTCCATTGTCAAATATTCATTGACCTTATAGGTGTAGTTTGATATCTGTGCTCTCTGTTCTATTTCATTGATCTGTATGTATGTTCTTACACAAGTACTAGGCTGTTTTAATTACAATGGCCTTGCAGTATAGTTTGATATCAGGTATTGTGATGCCTCCAATTTTGTTCTTTCTCAAGATTGCTGAGGCTATTTAGGTCTTTTTTTGGTTCCATATACATTTTTGGAATATTTGTTCTAGATCTGTGAAATATGCCATTGGTATTTTAATAGAAATTACATTGAATCTATAGATTGCTTTCAGTAGTATGGACAGTTTAATAATGTTAATTAATTCCTCCTATCCATAAACACAGCATATGCTTCCACTTTTTTGTATCTTCCTCAATTTCTTTTTTCTTCTTCTTCTTCAATTTTTTTCTTCAATGTCCTACAGGTTTCTGAGTACAGGTCTTTTACCTCCTTTGTCAAATTTATTCCTGGGTAACTTATTCTTTTTTGCAATGGTAAGTAGGATTGTTTTCTTAGTTTCTTTTTCTGATAGTTCATTATTGGGGTATAGAAATGCCACCAATTTTTTCATATTAATTTTGTATCCTGTACTTTGCTGAGTTCATTTATTAAATCTAGTAGCTTTTTGGTGTAGTTTTTAGGGTTTTCTATGTACAGTATCATGTCATCTGCGAATAATGTCAGTTTTACTCCCTCCCTTACAATTTGGATGACTTTGATCTCTTCTTCTTGTCTTATTGCTGTGGCTAGGACTTCCAGTACTATGTTGAATAAGAATGGTGAAAGCAGCCCTAACCAGTTTTGTTCAGTGGATAGAGCATCGGCCTACCAACTGAAGGGTCCCAGGTTCGATTCTAGTCAAGGATGTGTACCTTGGTTGCGGGCACATCCCCAGTAGAGGGTGTGCAGGAGGCAGCTGATCGATGTTTCTCTCTCATCGATGTTTCTAACTCTCTGTCCCTCTCCCTTCCTCTCTGTAAAAAATCAATAAAATATATTTTAAAAAAAAGAATGGTGAAAGCAAACATCCCTGTCTTGTCCTTGATCTTAAGGAAATGCCTGTAGTTTTTGCCCATTGAGTATGATGCTGGCTTGGGTTTGTCATATATGGCCTTTATTACGTTGAATTATGTTCCTTCTATTCCCACTGTGCTGAGAGTTTTTATCATAAATGGGTGTTGGATCTTATCAAATGCTTTTTCTGCATTTATTGATATGATCAAATGGTTTTTACCTTTCATTTTATTTATGTGTTATATTATATATATTGATTTACAGATACTGTACCAAGCTTGAATCCCCAAAATAAATCCCATTTGATCATGTTGTATAATCTTTTTAATGTATTACTAAATTGGGTTTGTTAATATTTTGTTGAGGATTTTAGCATCTATATTCATCAGGGATATTGGCCTGTAATTTTCTTTCTTTATAGTGTCTTTATCTGATTTTGGAATTAGGATAGTACTGGCCTCATAAAATGAACTTGAGAGTTTTCCCTCCTCTAGAATTTTTTGGAATAGTTTGAGAAGTATAGGTGTTAGTTCTTCTTTGAATGTGCAGTAAAATTCACCTGTGAAGCCATCTGGTCCAAGATTTTTATCTATTTGGAGTTTTTTTTATTACTACTTCAATTTCACTAGTTGTGATCTGTCTATTCAGATTCTCTGATTCTTCCTGGTTCATTTTTGGAAGATTGTATGTTTCTAGAAATGTATCCATTTATTCCAGATTGTCCAATTTATTGATATATAGTTGTTCATGATGTTTTCTTACAATTTTTTTGTATTTCTTTGGTGTCAGTTGTTACTTCCCCTCTTTTATTTCTGATTTTATTTATCTGGTATTTCTCTATTTGATTCTTGATGAATCTGGTTAAAGATTTGTCCATCTTGTTTATCTTTTCAAAGAACCAGCTCTTGATATCATTGGTCTTTTGTACTGTTTGGATATTTTTCAGACAATAAATGATCATTTTAAGCCACTTAGTTTGTAGTAATTTGTTATCCTGGATAGAAAATTAATACTTTGGGTAAATAAATATTGAAAAGGATTGGCATTCAAGGCCAGAGCAGGAAGACCCTTGAATATCATGCTAGAGGAAATGAAATTCTTTGTGGAATAGTAATTAGTCATGATGGCCCAATACTCTGTTTTGTTTTTTATAATCATTTACCTTATTAAATGAACTAACATATACAGAGTGCTCAGCAATATCATTGCTGCTATTATCATTATTTCTTGTTACAAAGAAATTTTTAGAAAAAGAAGGTGCTATTCAAAACAAAGGCTCACCTAACAAACACTACTCTCCTTTGGTCTCAAGCTTTTGGAAGCTTTGAGAATCTGAAGAAAATGACACACTACCAAGAAAAATGCACATACTCACATAAACACATTTTGCTTACAGTTTTAAGGGGCACTCAGACAAAAACCAATGCTCTAATAGAATATGGGGAATGTAGGATTCTAAGGCAATTGGGAGAGTCTCCAGAGACCCCAAGAGACAGTACTCTGAGGATCACTGCCCTCAGCTCTGATGCTAAAATTTTGCATCAGATGGGCCTTATCTTCTTTGGCCCATTTTAAGTGCTATTCAAACTGCCCAAAAATGGTGTTGCTCTAAGGCAGTGGTCGGCAAAGTGCGGCTTGCGAGCCGCGGTTTGCCGCTCTGTTGATTAATGAGTTTACCGACCACTGCTTTAAGGTAAAGAGTATTCTCCCAGCCAGTTCTTTTGAGTGATGGTCAGTGCCCCATACTTTCAGATTGCCAAGTGATAAGACCCACAGCTCACTTAGCATTTGAAAGCTGACCACCGATAATTCTCCTCAGTCTACACATCTTATGGGCAATATACACAATCCAGGGAAGCAGCATCACCATCCCTCTGAGCCCCTCCCCTCTCATGAAGCATTGCTATTTCTCAACTCTGGTGTAGGCAGCACTGAGAAACTAAGGAATGGGTCCAATTTCATGAGAGTCGATCATCTAGAGCACAAACAAGTTGCCCACCCTACACTAAATGATCCATGTAATTAATCCAGGTATAAATGTAGGTTTCATAAGCTGCCTAAGAACAACTGTGTTCTTAGGATGGTGAGGCATTCACAATTAAACTGGAATTTTAGCTTTCTGCCTGGGGAAAAAAATTTTTAATGGATGTGAAAATGTAATATACAATGTGTGTACCAATGAACAAAACATAATGTACATAAAATTGGTAAAAAGTGAAACTCATGCTTGCAAAACATTCCACTGAGTTGTTCTGAAACACATACTTTATGTGTGTATATTACATTCACACAGTGGGTTGATATTAATAATCAAATTTGCACATCATTTTTAATTAAGTCCACATCTTTCCTGACCCCCAGCTGATGGCCCATTGTTTAAGTGGAATACATCTGGCAGTCCTCAGCATTCTCCACAGTCACTCATCCTCTCAGTCCCCAGATACACCTGCTTTCTGCAGCTGGTCCTCCAACAGGTGCAATGGAAAGCCTGGTTGATGGGCATTATAAATACCTCTGCTATTGAGTATAGGGGAGGTAACAAAGATCCCAACTCCAACTTGCTTCAGTAAAGGTGAAAAACACCCTGTATGATCTAAACATGCTGGAGTCTCCATCAGTCACTTCCCCACTCCAGGAAGAAATGCTTCGGGTCAACTGGGCATTACAGCTGTGTTACCATCTAGGCTATTAACAAGGTCCCCACAGGAAGCTGGGCCTTTGTCATTCTTGGTTTGTCTGAGATTCTCAGCCCACAGCCAGTGGCCTGGATGCTGCATCTCCATGTGTCCTAATGAGCAAGGCACAAATCTCATGGTCCCTGGCTTTGTAACCATTAACCACCTGGTTTTGATTGGGGAGCCCACAGACCAATGCCTCCCACAGTACTTCCAAATGAAAACCATGTGGAAGCAACACATACTATGAGAATTACTATTTTGCAATTCCTTGGTGATAGAATAGGAGGTATTTCAAAGCAAGAAAAATTCATTTTGTTTTGTTGTGTGTTGGTTCTTATTATCCCAAACCTTGAAGTCTGGAAAGGTTTCAGATTATTTTTCCTGTGGTGATCTGAAAAATACCTCATCATATACTGAAAGCATCCATGCAATTAGTCTAGATATAAATACAGGCTCTAAAACTATGCTCTGTGGCACCTAGGTTAATGGACTAATGCAATAAATAGATTACAATAAGGAATTTCAAAACAATTAAAACCATAAAGCTAATGATGATCTGTTTCAAATGAAGCTCTAGATGAAAGTAAAGCACTAAAAGTCACGTATTCATTAAACAGATTTGGTTCCACTTGCAAAAATTCATAGAGGATGTTAGTCATCTGAGTGTAAGATGTGCTGGAAATAAAATGTATAAAAATGGCCTCCATTCTGCTATTTATTGACACTCTCACCTCCGTGCCAGTGGACTACTCCCCATTTGTCTGTAAGGCAGAGTTCAAGTACCACTCCAGGAGAATTTTCTTATATTTTTTTTAACCCACATTCCAAACAGTCCAGGCATTAAGCTGGGCCAGCCTATTGTTAGCTGCAGTAATGTCCCCCACTTTCTTGAAAGGGTTACTGCATCACATTGTGATCCTTAAAGGACTCTAGTTATCCCCAGGGAGCTCCTGATGCCCTGAGTGAATCTAGTCCCTTCATGAAATGACTGTTCTATTTCAGCTTTTTTATTCTTTTTTATGTTGTTAAAGACCCTCCTGGTCTTCTCCCACTCAAAACTTCTATTATTGCTGAAAATAAAGGGAGATAAACTCTGGGTATGTATATACTTACCCACCAACAAAACACATAAAGGTTACATCCAAAGAGCATGAGCTACAAGTTCTCGGATCTGCATGCTCTGTTTCCAAAGGCAGTGTTCCCAGGGTGGAGGAAAAGGGAGCTCTACATTCTTAGTGCCTCTCCTTTCTGTGGTATGTGCCCAGAGAATGTCTCTGGGTATAAAAAGCCAAAAAAAAATAAAAGACAATCACATCCATTGGCAAGTGAAAGCTCTATATGTGGTTTTCCTTACACAAAATATATAGTAAAATCCTATCTTTTACAGATATCTTCCACCTAAAACCTTAATGCTTTCAGAAGTCATAGGAGAAAAATGGTGCTTGCTCTATTCTCCTTGGTTGAGTTGTGACTCTAAGATGAAGATAAAGAAACTGCCAGAAACCTGATTCATCCACTTGCCAGTGGGGTTAAGGGTAGGAAGACTGGAAAGCAAGGATGGCTTTCATCATTTTTGCTATCAGGGAATTATCACTGTGCTGGGTATCTTCCCCTGTGACTCCAAATGCTCTTTACCCGTTCTCCACTCACCTCTGTGCTCCCTGGCCCTCAGACTTTCAGGTGGTTTGGGCCCATGGAAGACACTGGGAGGAAGTGAAGAACAAAAGCAAAATGTTCTCTCCCCTGACTTTTCCTGCAAGTGACCCTGGGGTGGCTGTGTTCCTCGACTAGGCTTCAGCTCCCATGAGGCAGCCCTCTCCAAGGAGCTGCCATCCTGTCCTTCTACACTGCTCTTCTCTTGCCTCTTAGACCTCCAGTAGGAGACCACTCCCTACTGTTACTTCCCCAGCGTAGTTACTGCACTGCTTCCTGTTGGTTTTCTAACTCTGCTTACACCTTTGTGATTTACTTTGAGTGTGCCATTTATTTCTTGCAAGAATCCTGCCTGACATAGTCAAAATCATATCTAAAAACAAAGGACTAACCCAGGAAAACATAGATTTGGGGAACCTAAAAAAAATATATATTTCTTTTCTAACAATAGTTTAGAAACAGAATGTTAGAGTGCAGACATGCAAATCATAAAAAGCATTGCCCACTTTGTCATTCCTTCAAAAATATCTACTGAGCTTCATGTGCCAGTGTTCTCAGAGGAAATAATGATATCCCGGCTCTTAGGGATAATCTAGAAAGTGTTCTCAGTGATTTCCCTCTTGCAGATGTCATGCAGGGAGGATACGGGTGACGTTACACAATCATTTGATGTAAGGTAAAAGGTAACTCAGTAAATTAACTTGTGCTGTGGAAGACAGTAGACAGAGAAGTTGGCAGGTTTACTAGTAGCATCACATATTGTATCTATTGTTCTCAAATTTGGTTAAAAATTAGAATCAGCTATGAGCTTTCTAAAGGGGGTCTCTGAACCCCTTTTGAGTAGCAAGGTATATACACCATAATTTACTTAATCAATTTCCTACTGTTGGACATTTAAGTTCTCTTTAATATTTTACTAATATAAATAACAATGCAATGAACACCTTTGGACACACATATTAGTACATACTTCTGAATAATTTACTTTATAATAAATATATAATAGGGAAATTACTGAGTTAAAAAGGATGTAAACTCCTTTTAAATTCTTAATACACACTACTAAATTGATTTCTGTAATGCTTATGCCAATTTACATTCCAAATAGCAATGTCTGCAAATGTATTTCACTGTCTCCTTATCAACACTGAAGAATATCTTTATTTTTGGCAATTTGATAAGCAAAAGTAGTCTCTCATTTCAATTTGCACTTATTAATGAAGTTGAACTTTTTATGTGTTATTAGTTATTTAAATTTATTCTCCTGTAAATGGCCTATGGCCTCTGTTGGGCCAGTCTTAAATTACTCCCTTGTCAAAAGTTTCAACTTAGTCTGTCATTGATATCCCTTACTTTTATGAGGCTACATCTCCAATTTTATAATTGAAGTAGGAGGAGAAAATTACAGCTTCTTTAAAGAAATTCAGTTTATTGCTAAGTTATGAAAATATATTCCTGTACTGACTTTAAGGAAGTGCCTTCTCCAATACTGCAGACAGAGATTTCTACCATCAAATCGAAACTGCATACTTTTTTCTTTGCCATAACATTTGTGTGTTTCAGCTTGTAGAAGGGAAAGGTAAATTCTGTATTCCATACCTTAAGGGATGGTTGTTTGCTTGGCAGTTTGTTTTTCTTTAAGGAAAGGAAATGAAAGAGATGAAACTCTCATCCACGTTTCTCCAGATCAGAGTAAAATAGCTGCACAAACCCACAGTGATGTCACAAACACTGATATCATTGTATATATTTATGAAATGCTGCAGTCAAGGAAATAGTTCAAATGCAGTATTTTATGATTGCAGAAGCATATTTTTTCAACATGATAAAACTAAGCTATCTAAATCTTCCATAACAAAAGTGAACTGTGAACACTGAACTCAAAGCTGCCCAATTTAAAAGTTAGGTCAACATAAATTTATTAAGCACTTACTATATTCTCTCCATATATATGTATGTACATATATATGTACATATATATTCAACATATCCCAAGAAATAGATGGCTTGATCCCTGCAGTTGGCTAGCTTTAGAATCACATTACTCAAACTCATGATTTTTAAGATTAACTTTTGAGAACAACTCCATACATTGTCAGTGAGAATGTAATTGAAATAATCTCTTCATAAAGCAATTTTTGTTATATTCAAATCCTTAAAATTGCTTATACTTTTAAATTTCACTTCTGAGAATTTATCAAAAAAAAATAGGAAGACTTTCATGCATAAATATATCAATAGCAGTAACATGCATACAATGAAAGAACGCCAACTTAAAAGCAGTCTACAAGTTTGTCCATTTAGTATGATCAGCACTATGTAAAGTAAAAAGCTAAGCATAGGGAATAAAGACTGGAAGGGAAAAATAAAATGTTAATTTCCTGTAGTAAGCATTATTATAACAACTAGAGGCCCAGTGCAGACATACCAAATTCATGCACTGGTAGGGTCCAAGTGGCTGCCGGCTGCCGGCCAGGGCCTCCCTCCCTTCCCCCAGCTGGCCCTACCCCCTGGTTGAACTCCGGACAAACTCTCAGTCGAGGGTACAATTTGCATACTACGCTTTCATTATATAGAATAACTGATGTAGGGTTTGCTTTTAAAATGAATAAATGCATGTTGCCAATACTGTCCCTGTCTCATTTGGTTTTGCTTACCTGGAGCATTGCCTGACATGGAAAGGGGGACTTTGCTGAGGGGTCTGAGCAGCTGGAGGTATCTTCCCAGTTTGAGCCCTCAAGGAACCATGTACAGTGTGTTTCATTTGGCATGGTGGCTCCGCACCCCATTTTAATTAATAATTACTTGCTCATGTGGATCCTCTGTAAGTGTTGTCTGACAGTAGTTCAGGCCAAGAAATTCAGAAATAGCTCATGGTGGGGCACTGCTGTTCTGAAAGGACATCTCACAATGTGTCAAGAGTAACCTCTATTACCTTGACCCCCACCTTGGAGCCAGAATCCCCTAAAGGCAGAAAAAAGATGCTTCATTTATCTCTCTGTTCTCTACCTCTGAGTTCCTCAAGTTCAGTGCTACTGATGTTATGGGCCAAATAATTCTTTTTTAGGAGGGACTGTCCTGTGCATGATAGAAGAATGTTTAGCAGCATCCTTGGCCTCCATCCACTAGATGCCAGTTGTACAGCCAGCTGTGAGAACCAAAAATATCACCAGAGCCTGGTCAGTGTGGCTCAGTGGTTGAGGGTCGACTCATGAACCAGAAGGTCATGGTTCGATTCCCGGTCAGGGAACAGCAGGAGGCAGCTGATCAGTGATTCTCTCTTATCATCAATGTTTCTGTCTCTTCTCCCTTTTTCTCTCTGAAATCAATTTTTGAAAAAAGATATTTTTTTAAAATGTCACCACACATTGTCAATGTCCCTAAGGAAAAAATATCCTCCCCCGCTTCAGTTGAGAACCACTGCTCTATATCTAACTGGGTCCTTTATATCTAACTGGGTCCAAATAATATCATAGATGCTCAATAAATATTTACTGAGTGGAATGGGAAGAAGAGCAGAGGAGAAAGTCAGAAGAGAGGTTGGCCAAGAAATGAATGGGCAAACAAGAGACTAAGTAATGCCAAATATATTACAGACTATAAATAACTATCTAGGGTCGACGTTACAAAATATTGTAAAATAAAGAGTGTTGGGTGTTCCCATTTAACACACATCAGAATCCCATGAAGAACATCTTCAAAATAAAAACTGTTATGTCATATCCCAGCTGGTACAAATTAGGATCTCTTAGGGTTATACCCGGTAATATATATTTTTAACACCAATTCTTCTGGCGCTTTAAAAGCAGCAGACCACACCCTGATCAGCTGGTGAACAATTTTGGAATCATTGGTATAAGTCCCTGTCTAGTTTGTGTGGTCAAACTTCTGCATATCTTATGTTAATATCAATAAATCAGAATTCGTGGTTGCATAATTTTACAGAAAAAGAGAAGAAACTATAAGATGCAGTACCTTACTCTTGAATGTTTATTTTCCTATATGGAAGAAAATACTGACTCAACCAAAAATTGGAAAAAGAAATAATAAGCACTCTGGGAAGATATGTAGGCATCAATGATACAACCATAAATAATCAGAAACTCTCAGATTATTTGGTTGAGTCCCTGGATTCCAAAGAAGTCCTTTCATAATTTAACCTCTAAATACTATATAGGTTACAGTATTTGGGGGACTTTTCATGATTTCCACTCATCAAATGCAAGGTATTTTCTCTCATGCAAGAGCCACTCATAGAATTCCTAGTATGACCTGCTTATAAGGCCCCAGGTAACCCAACTCAACAGGACATTCAGGTGATAACAAAGAAAAAGTGTGAATTTTGGCAGTGAGGTACCAGTACTGATCAGATGCCAATTGACTCATAAATTGGTCCACAAGATGAAAGCACACCGCTAATTTCAAAGAGGTCAGCAACCCAGCTGGCAGAAAGTGCCAAGGAGTCTAGATTAATTACTTCTAAATGTCTAAACAACTAATTAAAGCACTTAGAAAGAAATCTTACTCCATAATCTATCAGTGGAACTGCAGGTCTCTGGAAAGATCCCAGACATACCATATTCTGTCAGTATTCATTGAAGACCTTTTGTGGAGTACCCTGTAGAGAAAAAACAGACCCAAAGGCAAAATAATGCTCCTTGTGGCCATGATATAGCAGCAGGGCCCGGCAGGGATGCTGCATCCAGCCCCCAAACACAGGTTCCTGTATGTTGGCTGCTGGGAAAAAGTCAGTAAGGTCAAAAGTCATGGACCTAAGAACCAGAAGTCTGAGCTCACCGTAGCAAGCCCATCATTTGTGTTTCAACAAGCACAACAAAGGAATCCCAGCTTCAGGAGGAAAGACATGAGGTCCTCTACATATTGGGAGAGGAGGCCTTTATTATTTCAAAATGAGCCAGAGAGTACAGAAGGTCCTAGAATAATGTTGTTTCATTCAATGTCATTTTGTTCCAAAGCTGATGAGATGCCATAGGAACTTACCTACTGTTTATATAATTTAGCCTATGGTAAAATTGGTTTTGTTTTACATCACTTCACCAGAGTTCTAAGAAGCTATCCATAACATTAAATGAGGACTTACTGTATCAATTCTCCAAATAACAGAGTCAGGTCAATTGGGGAGAGCACAAGATGTGAAAAGAAGTGGAGGTGTAATAAAAGTAAACTATCTATATGGCAGAAGCCCTTTCAATTGAACCTCACTTAAGCAACGCACCAGATTAATCTATATTCCTCATTCATTCCCTCTCTAAAACTCACAAAGTAATGCCAGCCCATGTCAAATGCCTATAGCCAAGAGGCTATTCTCCAATGTCCCAAGGCACCTCCATTTCTACCAGTTATGCTAACAAGAGACTCAACCTGTCTACACCAACTACCTACTATTGTAAGTATGCAATTTGCTATCCTATATAATAAAGACATAATATGCAAATTGACCGTCACACCCTCACACAAGATGGCCGCCACAAGATGGCCAGCAGGGGAGGGCAGTTGGGGGAACCAGGCCTGCAAGGGAGGGCAGTTGGGGCGACCAGGTTGGTAGAGGAGGGCAGTTGCAGGGGAACCAGGCTGGCAAGGGAGGGCAGTTGGGGGCAATCAGGCCGTCAGGGGAGCAGTTAGGTGTCGATCAGGCTCGCAGGGGAGTGGTTAGGGGGTGATCAGGCTGGCAGGCAGAAGCGGTAGGGGCAATCATGCAGGCAGGCAGACAGACGAGCAGTTGGGAGCCAGCAGTCCCGGATTGTGACAGGGATGTTCAACTGCTGGTTTAAACTGGCAGTTGGACATCCCCCAAAGGGTCCCAGATTGGAGAGGGTGCAGGCTGGGCTAAAAGACACACCGCCCCACCTCCCCCAGTGCATGATTTTCATGCACTGGGCCTCTAGTAACATAAAAACAATGAAAAAGGATAACTGAAAAGCGCTGTTTCCCTAAAAATGAAATTGCATTGAGAGGATATAACAATGTAAATTGTGTGGGGGTGTTTTAAGTTGCTGCGAAATTAGGGATAGATTTAACAACTTAAAGACTGAGAATATTGTAAAAATTGAGAATGGAGTACTCACTCCTTGTTCTGCTTTAAAGGACCCAGGCAAGGAAAATGGAGAAGATGCTTTGCAGGTTTGGTTTATAAAAGAAAGATAACTCAGAACTCTACTTAGCAGACCCATACTCAGAGGAAAGGCCCAAGTGCTGCATGAAAAAGAAAGAACAGTTGGTTGTTACAGAATAGTCACGGGGATGTAAAGTACAGCATAGGGAAGATAATAAATAATATTCTAAAAACTAGGCATGGTGCCAGATGAGTGTGGGACTTATTAAGTTGTGCAATGTCTGGTCCCTGGGATGTAGAATGAATATATATATAAAGAAAAGAACTCGGTGTGCAAAAATAAAAATTGACCATGATCCCATTACCAAAAGTCGATCACTGGTAACATTTTCATGTATATCTTTATTATTTATTTATTTCATATTTTTTAAGTAAGTTTATACATAACAATTTAAGAAGCACATATACATATGTGTCTATATATACACGTGTGTGCATATATACAGGGTGTCCCCAAAAAATATAGAAACACTTTAACAGCTGATAGGTCAATTTTGAAAATGAAATGTATTTTTAATAAACACTGCCTTTATAATTATTCAAAGTGTGCATACACTTTTGTGGACACCCTATATAATAGCAATAGATTTATATATACTGGGGTTTTATTGTTTAAAATGCCGCCATATAATGTATTTTTCTTCATTAATAAATCATGACCATCTTCTGATGTCAATAAATATTTATCTACAATACCTTTTTAGTCACCTTATAGCATTCCATTTTATGGACAGACCATACTGACTCAGTTAATCCTCTTTTGTTGGGTGTTTGACTCCCATTTTATCTGTTATAAACATTGCTGCCACCAGTGTGCACAGCCGCTACTATTTCCTTAGGGCAGTGGTCAGCAAACTGCGGCTCACGAGCCACGATTTGCCGATTTGCCGCTCTGTTGACTAATGAGTCTGCAGACCACTGCCTTAGGGCATTGTCTGATGGTTGTAACTTGATACACCAGTTAGGAGCTCCTGGCTCTGCTCTTTCTGGTTCTTAAAAAGATCAATGTGGCTGCAAGATGGACTGTGGAGTAAATCCCAGCAAACTCACCCCCAGAAAGAGGCAGATCCTTAAATTTTTCTTTAATTACCTACAAAATGGAACATGAGCTCTATTTTCCAAGTATTTTGAATTCTTGAAATAGATCTTTCTTACGTATGCATCTATAATTTTTGGTTGTTTTTTATTTTTTTTGTAATGCAAGCTTAGCAAACTAAGTACTATCCCTCTTCTGATCTCTTAACATTTCTTGAGTTCCCTCCCACAGGGTGCTAATGGCATTTCCATTGTATGAGTGTTTTGTGGGTGTGTCCTCAAGAAACTTAAGATGGGCCTACACACTCATAACTTAAGGGGACATTCGTCATTTTCTTGGCTGCACAGCATCTCAACCCCTTCCTTATGCCTCATGAATCCCTCATTTTACCTCTACAGACAGTTGCTCAGCCAGCTATCCAAACAGCTGAGGTGTGGCAGCACCTAGGCATGGCCGGGAAGATGCACCTGCCTGGATCTGCACCAGCTGCCAGCACAGAATTCTTTCTTGGTGGCAGCCAGTGGTGGTGCCAGTGATGTTCTCAACAGATGATTGTGCCGCATGACTCATACTGTGATTCTGATGTCAGAACCTCCCTGCTCTCCTGCTCATTTCCTGAGTCTCATAGCTCAGGAAATTAGCTACAAATATTCTTCCAATGAATTCCTTGTTGCAAGAGTCCATAGTTGCTGCCTGCAACTTAGAAGCCTGATTTGAAACAGTAATACCTAAGATGATACATAGACTATGTGTGCCATAATTGTGCAACATGAAGGCCTCAGAGAGAAAGAGAGAGAGCGCCCATTTACTAAAGCCCAAGCTCACACTTCTCAACATCCTGATATTTTATATGACTGTTAAGAAGGAAACAATGTGAGACTGTAACTACTAGCAATGTGATTAATCAAATATATTTTCTCTTAAAGCAGTTAACAGCACATTTATTAAATAAAGAAGAGTGATTTTCTCTGTAAGAGTTTGGTCTTGAAAGATATACAAATCAAGTAAATCTTTGATGCACCTTGTGCTGACTGACCTACATATTATACATTAAAGGAACTTTAGAGATCATCTAGTCCAAGGGTTGTTAAACTTTTTCTGTAAAGGGCCACGCAGTAAATATTTTAGGCTTTTTGGGCCACAAACAATCTCTGTCACTTCTTTATTTTTAACAATCCTTTAAAAATCATTGGAGGCCTCACACTTCCTGATTTTAAAACTTACTACAGAGCTACAGTAATAAAAACAGTGAAGTACTGGCATAAAGACAGATATATAGACCAAATTAATGGAATAGAGACCCCAGAAAAAAAAGTCCTCATCTATATGTTCAAATGAGTTTGAACAGGCATGCTTAGATAATTCAAGGAGGAAATGGCAGTATTTTCAACCAACAGTGCTGGGAAAACTGAATAAAAACATACAAAAGAATAAAGTTAGCCCTAGCCGGTTTGGCTCAGTGGATAAAGCATCAGCCTGTGGACTGAAAGGTCCCAGGTTCAATTCCAGTCAAGAGCACATGTCTGGGTTGCCTGCTTGATCCCCAGTAGGAGGCATGCAGGAGGCATCCAATCAATGATTCTCTCTCATCACTGATGTTTCTATCTCTCCCTTTCTCTCTGAATAAAAATATATTTTTTTAAAAAGAATAAAGTTAGACCTTTATCTTATGCCATGTAAAAAATTAACTCAAAATGGGTTAAAGAACTAAACATAGAGCTAAAACTATAACATCTTAAAAGAAAAAATAGGAGGAAAGTTTCATAACATTGGATTTGACAATAGATTCTTGGGTATGATACCAAAAGCACAGGCAACAAGAGAAAAAAATAAATAAACTGGGCTACATCAAAATTAAAAACTTGTGTGTATCAAAGGGCACAATCAACAGAGTGAAAAAAAAAAGCAACCCATAGAATGGAAGAAAGTATTTGCAAACCATATTTGATGAAGTTTAATATATAAAAACTCCTACAACTTAACATCAACCAAAAAGCCCTATTAAAAACTGGGCAAAGAACATGAATAAACTTTAGCTAGACTAAAAAAAAAAAAAATAATAAGGCAGCAAATCCTATTTAATAAAAGAGTAATATGAAAATTGACCATCACTCCAACATACAAGATGGCCACCCCCATGTGGTCAAAGATGGCTGCCCCCATGTAGAAACAAGATGGCCACCACAAGATGGTCTGCAAGGGAGGGGAGTTGTAGGCATTTAGGGGTGACCAGGCCAGCAGAGGAAGGCAGTTGGGGGAGACCAGGCCAGCAAGGGAGGGCAGTTGGGGGTGATAAGGCAAGCAGGGAGGGTAGTTAGGGGTGACCAGGCCAGCAGAGGAGGGCAGTTGGGGGAGACCAGGCCTGCAGTGGGGGGCACTTAGGGGGGAACCAGGCCTGCAGGGGAGAGCAGTTGGGGGGACCAGTCCTATAGGGGAGGAAAGTTGGGGGGGACCAGGCCTACAGGGGAGGGCAGTTGAGGGGGGGCCAGGCCTGCAGGGGAGGGCAGTTGGGGGGAACCAGGCCAGCAGGGAGGGCAGTTAGGGGTGACTGGGCCAGCAGAGGAGGGCAGTTGGGGGAGACCAAGCTTGCAAGGGAAGACAGTTAGGAGTGACCAGGATGGCAAGGGAGGGAAGTTAGGGGCAATTGGGCCAGCCGGGAAGCAGTTAGGCATCGATCAGGCTGGCAGGGGAGTGATTAGGGGGTGATCAGGCTGGCAGGCAGAAGCAGTTAGGGGAAATCAGGCAGAGGCAGGCGAGCGGTTGGGAACCAGCAGTCCTGGATTGTGAGAGGGATGTCTGACCTCCCGGGAGTCCCAGATTGGAGAGGGTGCAGGCTGGGCTGAGGGACCACCCCCCATGCACGAATTTCATGCACCAGGCCTCTAGTGAATACATAAAATCTGAAATGAAAGAACTGACATCACAATTATTACCACAGAAATACAACAGATCATAAGAGAATACTATGAACAATCATATACCAACAAAGTAGATGACCTAGAAGAAATGAATAAATTCTTATATACATATATCCTACCAAGACTGAATAATGAAGAAATAGATAATTTGAGCAGACCAATAAATAATGAGATTAATCAGTAACCAAAAAGGTCCCATCACAGAAAATCCTAGGTCCAAATGGTTTCACTGGTGAATTTTACTAAACATTTAAAGAAGAATTCATGTCAAAACTTCTCAAATTCTTCCCCCAAAAAAACTGAAGAGAGCACTCCCAAACTCATTTCATGAGGCCAGCATTACCTCTGATACCAAAGCCAGATAAGGACACTATAAGAAAATCATAATGGGATATCACCTCATATATGTTAGAATGGCTGTATCAAAAAGACTAGTGAAGGGATGGGAATCCAAGATGGTGGCGTAGGTAAACACCTAAACTGCTGCCTCGCGCAACAATTTCAAAAATACAACTAAAAGACAAAACATCTATCACCCAGAACCACGGGAAAGCTGGCTGAGTGGAAGTTCTACAACTAGAAGGAAAGAGAAAAGAGCATTGAGACGTGCACGAGCGCTGAAAAGCTGAGGTACGGAGGCGCGTGATCTGGGCTGGCGGCGGGCATTGCTTTTTTCAACCCAAAGGGAGACAAGCCCCTGATTACTCTGAAATCCAGTTTCTGGGGAGACGCGGGGGACCCAAACTCCTACAGGGAGAAGCTGGACTGTCTGCCAGTGAGGGTGGCTTGCTTGCAGAGCTGCGCGCAGGAATAATTGTTTACGGTGCTGGGGCACAGAGCCGGCTAACTAGCAGCCATTGCTGCTTGCCACGCCCTAACCTAGTGACGCCCTGACGCCCCGCCCTGCACAACCTACAAACCCACCCAAGCTCCAAGCAGCGGAGTTAGCATAAGAAAGCCCTGCTCTATCGCAGCTTAACCTAGCAAACTTGCAGGCCCGGTCAGACAGCTCCAAAACCTCCAAACCACAAGCAAAGAGGAGAAAACTGTAGCTCTCACTGTAGCTCCTGCTGGGTGGCCTCAGACAGTAGCTGACCTGCACCCCATTGGAGATCCAGAAACCAGTGTAGCTAGTGGTCTGTGTGAGACACCAGATTTCAACTCCTCACATCCATAAGTGACACATTCAAGAGGCAGACTCAGCGAGCACCAAAGCCCCACTGAAACAAGTCCTGCACCATAAGCGTGTCTCCAGCACAGCAGTTCTTATAGACACAGCGAGTCCTAAGAGCCGATTGGCCTGGAGGTCAATTCCTCCCAGCGTACCAACAGCAATTAAGGCTTAACTACACCAAGACTTTGAACTCAGCCCACAAAGGGGTGTACCAAGAGCGTCCACATCAGGTGATTGGGGAGGCTGAGCTACTGCCCCCTATAGGTCACCTACCACACAAAGCCACTCCATCAACACAGGGAAGCAGCCAAAATGTGGAAACAAAGAAACATGTCATGAATGAAAGAAAAGGAGGAAAGCAAACTACTGGACGACATAGAGTTCAGAACCACATGTATAAGGTTACTCAAGAATCTTCTAAAAACCGCCGAGAAACTTGATGACACTTCTGAGGAGCTTAGTGAGACCTCCAAGGACCTTCATGAGAATGCCAAAAAAATGGAAAAGGACCAGTCAGAAATGAAGCATACACTGTCTAAAATAAAGAATATACAGAAACTCAACTGTAGATCAACGTACCCCAAGAATCAAACCAAAGATCTGAAATATGAGGAAACAAAAAACACCCAACCAGAAAAACAAAAAGAAAAAAGAATCCAAAAATATGAAGATAGTGTAAGGAGCCTCTGGGACAACTTTAAGCGAACCAACATCCAAATTTCTGGGGTGCCAGAAGAAGGGAGAGAGCAAAATATTGAAAACCTATTAGAAGAAATAATGACAGAAAACTTTCCCTACCTGGTGAAAGAAATAGACTTACAAGTTCAGGAAGCGCACAGAACCCCATACAAGAGAAATCCAAAGAGGACCACACTAAGACACATCATAATCAAAATGCCAAGGGCAAAAGACAAAGAGAGAATATTAAAAGCAGCAAGAGAAAAACAGTTAATTACCTACAAGGGAGTACCCATACAACTGTCAGCTGATTTCTCAACAGAAACTATGCAGGCCAGAAGGGAGTGGCAAGAAATATTCAAAGTGATGAACAGCAAGAACCTACAACCAAGATTACTCTACCCAGCAAAGCTATCATTCAGAGTTGAAGGTCAGATAAAGAGCTTCACAGATAAGAAAAAGCTAAAGGAGTTCATCACCACCAAACCAGGATTACATGAATTGCTGAAGGGTACTCTTTAAGAAGAGGAAGAAGAAGAAAAAGGTAAAGATAAAAATTATGAACAACAAAATGACATCAAATACATATCTACCAACAAGTGAATCTAAAAATCAAGTGAATAAAAAATCTGAAGAACAGAATGGACTGGTGAATATAATAGAATCAGGGACAAAGAAAGGGAGTGGACCGACGATTCTCAGGGGAAGCAGGTGTGAAGGGTGCGGGAAGAGATTGGACAAAAATCTTACTCCTATGGATGAAGACAGTGGCGGGGGATAAGGGCATGGGGTGGGGTGGGGAATCAGGTGGAGGGGAGCTATGGGGGGAAAAAAGAGGAACACCTGTAATAATCTGAACAATAAAGATTTATTTAAAAAAAAAAAAAAAGACTAGTGAAAATAAGTACTGGTGAGGATGTGGGGAAAAAGGGAACACTTGCCCTGGCCCAGTATCTCAACTGGTTGGAACATCGTCCCATACACCAAAAAGCTGTGGGTTCAATTCCCAGTCAGGGCACATACCTAGGTTTCAGTTCAATTCCCAGTTGGGGTGCATATGGGAGGAAACCTATGACTGTTTCTCTCTCACATCAATGTTTCTCTTTCTCTCTCTCACTCTCTGTCTCTCTCTCTCTACTCTCTCTCTCTCAAACATCAATTAAAAAACATTCCTCAGGTGAGGGTTAAAAAATAATTTTAAAAAATTCTAAGAAACTCTTGTGCACTGTTGGTGGAAAATGTACATTTGGTCCAGCTGCCATGGAAAATAGTATGGAGGTTCCTCAAAAATTAAAAATAGGACATCGATATGATCCAGCAATCCCATTTCTGAGTATATATCCAAAGGAAATGAAAACAGACCTTGAAGAAATATCTGTACCACTATGTTCACTGCAGCTTTATTCACAATAGTCATGACATGGAAACAATCTAAATGTCGATGGATGAATGAATAAAGAATATGTGATACACACACACACACACACACACAAACACACACACTTGAATATTATTCAGCTATTAGATAAAAGGAAATCCTGCCATTTGCAACATAGATTAACCTTAACAACATTATGCTAAGTAAAACAAGTCAGACAGAGAAAGACAAATACTGTATAACACCACTTATAGGTGGAATCTAAAAAACCAAACTCATAAAAACATAAACCAGAATGGCAGTTACCATGGACTGGAGGTTGGAAGAAATGGGAAATGTGTGTCAAAGGGAAAAAACTTCTAGGTAAAAGATGAATAAGTTCTGGTGGTCTAATGTGCAATATGGTTAATAATACTATATTACATACTTGAAAGTTGCTAAGAGAGATCTTAAATGTTCTCGCCACAAAAAAGAAATAAATAGTAATTATGAAATATGATGGAGATGCGATCTATGGTGGTAATCATTTTGTAATATGTAAGTATATCAAATCAACACATATACACTAAACTTATAAACTAGCAATATTACATATAATTATCTCAAAGTTTGAAAAAATAAAAAAAGAACGTTCTCAAATATTTGCACACCCATGCTCACAGCAGTATTATTCTCAACAGTCAAAAGGTAGAATCGGCCCAAGTGTCAATCAACAGATGAATGGATAAATTTTAAAAAGGTAAATATATATAATAGAATGTTTTTAGCCTTAGAAAAAAGAAGAAATTCTGACACATAATATAACATGAATGAAGCTTGAAGGCATTGTGCTAAGTGAAGTAAGCCAATCATAAAAGACAAAGAAAGTAGAATGGGGGTTGCCAAGGGCTAGAAGGAGGGGGAGTTATTGTTTAGTGAGCACAGAGTTTCAGTGACAAGAGTTCTGCAGATGGATAGTGGTGATGATTGCAAAACAATGTGGATGCCACTGAACTGTACACTCAAAAATGGTTATGACAGTAAATTTTATGTGGTATGTGTATATGTATGTGTGTATGTGTCTATGTATGAATTTATATATATATATATAAATCATATGTACATATGTATAAATATATGAATTCTTAGTTCAGAAGCCAAGTAAAAACAGACCTCAGGCCTGATTTAGACTACGGGCTACAAGTAGCTGACCCCTGATGTAGTCCAGTGATCTCCAAACAGTGTTCTGAGGAGCCCTCAAAGGAGCTGCACCTATGGAGCTGCCAGGCAGCTCGTGTGAAAGGCCTGCAGGAGGGCTCTAGGCTCCCCACCCTTGCTTCAAACAAAGCAGCCCTTCTCTTACCTTCAGTTCCATAGGCTTGACTTGAGGAAAGGTCTCCACTGCCCGAACAGATTTGGAAATGTAGGAAGAGGGCCTCTGTGACCCATCTCCAGCATAGTCAACCTTAAATGGAAACAGTTACTGAATTTCCCCAGGGCAAACAGAATGTGGGGAAGAGGAAAGAGGTTATAAGAACAAAGAACTGTGTACCCAAGCCAGCATCATGGTGGAAATTTCTGAGGCACGCAGGAGAAAACACCTCACACCTACCTGCCTCAACTAGGCAGGAAGAGGTGGAAACAACAAGAAAAGGCTCATCCCATATCTTTAAATGGCCCAATGGGAGACAATGAGACCTAACATGTGGAAAACTATTAACCCCATAGTACTCAGCCAATGAGAAACCAGAGGAAGGATTAAAAGCCTGTGATTGCTACTCCATGTGTGCCCGTTCAACCAGACAGATACCTGCTCTTGCAAGAGCATATTAAAAGTCTCGTTTTTACCATACTTCTGTCTCTGAGTCTGTTATTTTAATTTGGACAGGTGAGTATTTCTCACAGGAAACAACTGCCTAATCCACCTTCATCATCTGTTGCAAGAGATAAACCAAAGGACCAGAGATGGCAAGTGAGATGCTCAGCAGAATTGGGAAAAGAGACTGTCTTTGGACTCTGAGCTCAGTACGTCCATTATACCATCCAAGGAAGGCCACTCCCCACTAACACAGCAGACTCTGGCTTCCACTCAACAGATCCCCTTAGTCTAATGGCTTAGTTCCCAATAAATTCAAATTATTTATTCAGCACTTTTTTGTGTGTCCAGAAAGTTTCTGTGAGCAAAGTACAAAGCAGGATTCTGTTCTGTGGTGGGCAAAATAATAACCTCCACAAAATCTCCCAGTTCTAGTCCCTGGAACCCGTGAGTATGTTACATTACATGACAAAAGAGACTTTCCAGATAATATTATTTTTAAAAACCTTGCACAGGGAGTTAACCAGGGTTATACAGGTGGGCCCAATCTAATCATGTAAATTATTAAAAACAAAGAGATTTTCCTGGCTGTAGTCGGAAGGAAATGTGAAAACTAAAAAACAGTCAGGAAGTGGATCATTGCTGGCTTCGAAGACGGAGGAAGGGGGCTGTGAACCAGGAAATGTGGACAGCCTCTAGAATTCAAAGAAGGCAAGAAAATGGGTTCTTCCTACAGCCTCCAGAAAGAATCACAGCCATGCCAACACCTTAATTTAGTACAGTGAGACCTACGTCAGACTTGTAACCTCAAGCACTAAAAGATAACAAATTTTAATTGTTATAAGCCATGAAATATTTGGTAATGTATTAGGGCAGCCATAGGAAATTAATACATGCTCTCAAATACACTCATAAAAGTTTACTTATCCTGCAGCAGCTGACTTATCCTGTGGTCAGCTAGGAGCATCTGCTCATCTTCTCCATTAATAAACACATTGGCCCCTTGGACACCCGGGCCTGCCCAGACAGTCTGGAAATCAAAACATGAGCCAATTTGGAGATTTCCCAGGGGAAAAAAAGTAGTAACAGAATTAAAAGTTAAAACCACCTCTGTAAATAACATTGACAAGTATTTCAAAAGGTGAGAGAAAAAATATCATCAATTCAGGATTTCTGATCCTACATTTGGAGACTTAATGGGCAAAGCCCCAGTCTGCATCATAATAATGCTAAAAGCACAGTCTGGTCTGTATACCCAAAGTGTGCATATGTGTGTCAGATACAGGATAGAGGGATCATTCCAGCCAATTCTTTCACTACAGGGATAGGGCACTTCTTTGTAGATCAGAGGTCAGCAAACGACCTCCCTCAGGCCAAATCTGACTGCTGCCTGACATTGTAAATAAAGTTTTATTGGAACATGGGCCCATTCATTCATTGATGTATTGTCTATGGCTGCTTTCCCACTACAATGACAGAGTTGAGTAGTGTAACAGGCACTGTTAAGACCTAAAATGCCAAAAATATTTATTATGCTGACCCTATAGATTGGCTGGGGCAGCCACAGTAAGATTCTCTGAGTAAGAAGAGTTCACAAGCTCACAAAAGCCTCCACTCCCTCCACCCCCACCCCATGCAGACATGACATGAGGGGCCCTGTTTGTCTTTCCTCCTACAGTTGGTTTTGTGACTCATGTCTGCTGACCCTGTTCAGTGAGGCTGAGAAAGGCAACCACATAACCCAAGGAAATCCAGCTGTGCAATCCAGCTACATTTTCCTTTGAGTCAACCACCCCAGCATGTAAGCAGTCTCATTTGATCCATTTCTTCTAATCCAGAAGTCCCCAACCCTTTCTACCATATTTTTTAAAATATTACACTAATGTATTTTTCATTACCCATAAATCATGTTGCCCTGCAGCTCTCCACCCACTGAATCAATGGCCTTTGTTGTTTCAGGGAAAGAAGAGGCACAACCTTGAACCAAGAAATCCTTTTTTTTTTTTTTTTTGCTTGTGTTTTATATTAGATTTCTCAAGTCAGAGAGACACTATTGTCTTAGAAGTCAATTTGTTGAAAAAGAAAAATATTATTTCTATTCAAAAATCATCTTTGTACATATTGAGAACAAAGCTCAGGGAACAAAGCACAGAGTTTTAGCATAAGCCACAGTGCAGAGAGTAGAAAGGGGATGGTGTAAGGGCAATTGCTATCATACAGAAGAATAAGGAGGTACACTTTCCACCCATCTCCTCACCTACCAGGGAGCCTGACCCCAGAAGAGCAGAAAGAGTGAGGTGGCAAAAATTCTAGAGAGGTAAAGGGAGAATCCAAAGATATTTAGACCAGTGATTTAGTCAATCATACCTATGTAATAAACCTTCCATTAAAATCCAAATTATGGGATTCAGAGTTTCTGGATTGGTGAACACGGGGAGGTGCTGGGAAGTGGTGAGTCTGGAGAGGGCATGGAACTCTGCACCCCTTCCCACATACCTTGTATCTCATCCATCTGGCTGCTCATCTGTATATCCTTTATAATAAACCGGTAAATGCAAAATATATATATTTAGGCTGGTGCTTTAATTTCTCCCTTCCTTCACTGCTCCCCAAACATGCATGCATTTATAACACACACACACACACACACACACACACACGGTCCATCTAGTTCAGAAGTAGAACATCATTGGCAAAGGGAAATGCCTAAATTGATGGATCAGAGTTAACATTCCCTTATTTCCCCACAGGCTACACCTGACATGGAGATAGCCAAAAGTTTCCTAGTAGCCCTGTGGTGGACATGGGACAAGGTAGGTGAGAAGTAAGAAAGTGTTTGCTAAGGGTTTGCTTGGCATATGGCAAGAGAATTCTATAGCAGAGGCTGAAAGGTAGACCACCTTAAGCAAAGTTCTGCTGGGAGTTTCTGGCTAAGCCTCAGAAGCAAGAGACAAAATGGAGAATGCTAAACCTAGTAGCAACCACCAATCACTGCTTGTACCCAGTTTGAACTTTATGAGGCTCACCAACCAAGAACACCTACCACGAACAATCTGCTACTAAGCAGAAGCTTACTCCCAACGAGCAGATATGAGACACTGCACCTCAAAGAGAGGTCAACAGAAACCAGCAGAGACAATACATGTACAAAACATCCTGCTCCCAGCAAGAAAGTGTTATGGAAGCCTTTCCCTGTGTCCAGGGAGAAGGAGAAGAAGGACTGAGAGGATAGTGCCTGAAAGAAAAAGATTAAGCCCGCAGAATCTGAGCTTATATGAGAAATATTGCTTCAAACCGGAAAAAAATCAATTTTACTTAGTGGTCAAATTGAACATCTTTGGGTTACACTATATAAATAGGGGGTCTAGAACAAGATAAGAACAAAAATAGTCTCCATGGTGATGGGCGTTAACTAGAGTTATTGATATGGCCCCTTTGTAATACAAACATACCAAATCATTGTGTTGTACACCCAAAACTAATATGTTATATGTCAATTACATCTCAGTAAAAGATTAAAAAGCTTTATACCTTCAGTACTATTTGAGTATGGTTAACAGAATTCCAGATACCCCACCCTCACATTTTATCCCCTCCCCTGCCCCACATACATGCTTCTATCCCCTTTAACACCAAGAAGGAAAGACTCCTCCCCCTAGACAAAGAGGAGGAAGAGAACACTGATCAATTAACACAAGGATGAAGAGCATGCCTCCTCACCCCAGTCCTTGGCTCTGACTGTCCTACAAGCAGGGAAGTGGGTCAAAGGTTCTGGCCAACATTGCTGCCTGCATAGCCATCAGCAAAGCAACGGGGGTTGGGGAGTCTATTTCCTCTCACTGAGGCTCACTGCTAACATGAGTTTTCCAAGACCAGTGTCCAATTCCATGGGTTCCATGATTTCACATGAAACCAGTAACTCCCTGTTTCCACAGGATCTACTTTCTTGCTTCACCATATAATCACATCAAGTCAGTGCCCCCCCTAAGAAGCTACTGCTTGCAGCATTGTGCACACCTCCCTGAGAGAGCCTATGGAGCAGGGTGCAGGACAGAGGCGTGTGGCTGCATAGTTGTAGTATTTCCCCCAAACTGGAACTAATTATCACTACTTGCTCCTCTGTCCCTCTTAGATCTGCAAAGAGTGGGTCACAGTGACTTTGTTTTTATTGGCCCACCACATATTGAAACCATTCCTGCATACTGATACTGAATACCTCAGCCAAAACCTTGTGAAAATCACTTACTGTGCAGCGCGACAGAGCAACTTTCTAAACTTAAACGTCTTGGGATACTTTATCTTTTCAAGTACATACCAAAAGCAATTAAGTTCAAACTATGGAATACAGTCTTTGCCAGTTTCCATTCTTGACACATATGTGTCTGTGTTTATAAGTTCAAAGATCTCTTAGAGGATCAAATCTCTAGATTTAATTTTCTCTTTGCGAGTGAAAAACAGCCCTGCATCCTTCCTTAAATCATCTGCAAGGAAGTCTGTGTTGTGAGGCCTCTACGCAAGACATCGCTAACGTGGCCTGAAAGGCTGGACCAAGAACCTATTGCTGTCTTTCCCTCTCCAGCAGCCCACAGGGTGTAGCTCAACTTGTTGAAAGTAAAAAATTCAGTCACAGAGCTCTAAGCAAGAGAGAAGTACAGCAGCCCTCTGCCAAAGAACCAGTGTGTCAGAGTTCTGACTACATCGACCCAAATCATGGTGGTTTATGGCAGCCACATTCATCTTCCTGCTCCTTTTCCTCTTCCCTGTTTCCCTGCCCTAGCTCTCCATACTCAGTGACCCTAATTCTAGGGAACTCTCCCATCACTCTCATGCCCCTATTTCTTGACCCCTAGGCTTTACCCAATGCCTTCATTTTCTCCTTACTTCTCTGAGGGCCACAGTGTTCTCTTTCCTTCCCCTCAAATACGAAGGTGTTTATCAGTGGGATCAGCACAGGTATTTGAGTGATGCAATCTGAATGTGTGGGAAAACTCCAGAAATCCTGTTGCATTTCTCCACCTCTCCCACCCCAAGTTTATCTTTCAACACTGGTTCTGACATTATAGTCGATCCTCATTAACAGATTCCATATTTGCAAAGTCACGTACTCACTAAAATTTATTTGTAACCCTCAAATCAATACTCATAGACACCTCCACGGTCATTCGTGAACATGTGCAGCACAGCCAAAAATCTGAGTTGTCCCAGTGGAGGTCGAACAACGTGACACTGCCTTCTTGGTTCAGCCATTGTACTCTAAACAAGTGTCCTTTTTATAGTCTATTTTAGTGCCACCGTTTTGTGTTTTTTGTGGCTTTTGTTGGTGATTTTGCTGTTTAAAACACCCCCAAGCATAGTGCTGGCTAGTGTTTCTGAGCACAAGAAGGCTGTGATGAGCCTTATGGAGAAAATACATGTGCTAGATAAGCTTCGTTCAGGCATGAGTTATAGTGCTGTGAGCCACGTGTTCAGCGTTAATGAATCAACAATGTATATTAAACAAGATGTCTTTAAACAGAAACACACACAAAGCAATGTTATGTATTAATCAGTTGTGACAGAAGCTCACGGTTACCTAACCCTGAATTTCCCTTAAGAGCAATGGTTCAGTATTTGCTAATTCAATGTTCACGGTGACTTCATAAAGCATGGCTTCCATGAATAACAATAATGAACTGTAAGTATAACAGAGAAGTCAGATTGAGATTTTCAACTTTCTACATTCTGAGGAAAAACACCACCATCTTCCTCAGAAGTATATTTTCAGAAATATAATTCATAAGTTTGTATGAATCTACTTATGGGGTAGATGCTTCCTCACTCTCTGATATCAGCCTCAGGAAACCCTACCTCCAGACTCTATCCCAAGTGTTCCTCTTCTCCCTCACTACAGCTCCAGGTTCTCCTCCCCAGGAAGTCTTCCACACTTGCCTCAGTTCCCCTAGGAAGCCTGCAAATTTTCTTCAGTCCCTAGCTATCAGCCTGATGAAATCCCCAGTTTGGTCATGATGTAGAATAGAAGTAGATTTTGTTTATACCCATTTATGTTTCCACCACTTTTGTCTCCATATACATTTCATTGACCCCATCTCCTTCTTGGTTTGTGAGTTGCCTATTTCCTTCAAAAGGCTCACAATGCCTACCTGAGTGCTTTATATCTTTGTGTTGATTACGTAGAATTGCTCGCTTGCTCCAAACTTTCCTGTTACTTACACCAATGCCTTCTATTATTTCATCATTCTCCACACAGACTAAAACATCATTTTTGCCCCTTCTTTCCCTCAATGTGACATGTAGGTTTAAAGGGAAAGACTTTATTTAAGCACAGTATATGAAAATGTCAAAAATTATGAGACGTCTCAGGTTTTTATTGTGATATGATCACACAGGTCATGAGTTTGCAACCAGTTAACTTGTGGATATAAACAACCCAGACAACCTACTTCTTCATGGGTTTTACATTGTCTCAAATGCTTTGAATTCATCTCTTCTCCCACTGTGCTCCTCCCCTGGTGTGTCATTTCGTCTCTACTAAGATTGGCACCTGCTCAAGTCAGACAGGCTTTTAACTCTCAGCTCTTCCTGCAGATACATTTTGGCTGCTACAAAAGAATGCCACTGACCGAGCAGTTCATAAACAACAGGTATCTATTTTGCACAGCAATGGATGCTGGAATTCAGCAATCAAATTGCCAACATGGTCAAGTCCTGGTGAGTGCCCACTTCCTAATTCACAAGCAACTGTCTTCTCACTGTGTCCTCACGTGGCAGCAGAAAGAAATGCAAAAAGGCACTCTGTTTTTTCATAATGGCACTAATCCCATTAATGAGGGCTTCCCCTCATGACCTCCCATAGGCTCCACCTCCTAATACATGCTGAGAGGTAGGATTTCAACATATGAACTTTCAGTTCAATAATATTCAGTCCAGAACAGTACTATGAAATCACCACTGTGTTACCTCTAGTGAATTAAAGTATCCAGGCACTGAACATCCATGGCTGCTACATCACAAAAATAAAGAGAACCTCAAAACAGAAAAACACAATATCACTTATGAACTATTATTGCCAAATATTTTTTTTTCACACACACACCACATAAATTGAGCCAAACCTGTAAACCCAACTCCAATTTACAGGAAATTCAGTGAACAGAAAAATCTGTCAAGCTACATCATGGGGGTGCAACCAGCAAGATCCAGACCATGAGAAACTCTACAGGTCAAATAATTTGACTTCTTCAAAAGATTAATGATAAAGAGGAAAAAAGAAATGGAGGGAAAACTCATAGATTTAAACAAGAATTAAAACATATCAACCAATGCAATGTGTGGACCTTATTTAGATTTTAATTTAAGTAAGTTGTCAAAAAGTATTAAGATAATTTTTGTCATAAGTTATTTATGAGATCATTGGAAAATTAAACAATGCCTGAATATTTAATATTTAAAATTATTGTTAAGTATTTTGGGTATAATAGCATTGTAATTATTTTTTAAGAAACAGACCTTCATAGTTCGGTTTGCGGTCAGGGCATATACCTGGGTTGCACCTCAATCCCCAGTGTGGGGCGTGCAGGAGGCAGCCCATTAATGATTCTCTCTCATCATTGATGTTTCTATCTCTCTCTCTCCCTCTCTGAAATCAATAAAAATATATTTTAAAAAAAGAAAACAGACCTTATCTTGTAGAGATTCATACTAAAATATTCGTAAGTAATATGGGGAATTCACTTTAAAATAATTCAGGGAGAAAGTGGATGTGAGTTAGTTAATGGAAGATTAGCAAGAGGCTGCTGTCAGGTAGAGCTAAGTGAATGTAAATAGGGCATTCATTATTCCACTTTGTCTACTTTTGTGAATGTTCAAAATTCTCCATAATTAAAAGATCATTTCCAGCTCTGCCATGTGACATCGCTGAGTTCCTCAACCTCTCTGAGCCTCAGTTTCCTCAGCAAAATGGCCTGCCTGTTAGTGTCCTGGGAAGGGTTCCATGAATTAAGATGTATGAAGCATAAAACATATCAGGCTAATAAAATAAAAAAATCTCTGTCATCTTTCTTTATCTTTCAAATCTGTCTCCAGTCCTAACCGTGTATCTTCAATAGAAGACTCTATTTCCAAAAGCTAAGAGATTGTTTCCCAAAGCCAGCAATTTTAAGGAGAGGGAATGTTTGCCCACTCAATTACCATTTTCACTGTCTTCTCTGCCAACAGAGATGATTTTGTTTCCAATTTTTTTTTTTTTTTGCCTCCCCATTTCCTTTGCCAGTGATAGGTTCAGGGGTGAACCTCCAACTCATTTCTGGCCACTGAAATAGAAGAAATCTGCTGAGGGTTTCTTGGATAGGATTGTGTGCCCTTTAAAAAAAAAAAAAAAGATGCACAGGGAAGAACAAGTACTTTTTCTTCTGCTAGACGTAGTCACCTCTGCATGTGATGAACTGCAGCAGCCATCTGTGGCCATGAGAGGAGGTAGTACTGGTATGAGAGAAACATGGTAAGGATGGCAGAGTAGAAAGGTATAAGGACACTGGGCTCTCAGTGGCATCATTATACCACTGAGTTGGCCAGTCCTGGATTTCTTGTTATACATCATAATGAGCATCATTATTGTTGAAACTATTTGAGTACAGTATTCTATTATTTGAACCTGAAAGTCTCCTAAATAAAACAAGCTCTTCAGAACCACCTAAAGAAGGAGGAATATCTACATGTCTCCCCCCTCAACCCTCTGCATTCTTCTATTTCCCCCTAAGGGTATGCTCCCTCCTCCATGCCCCTACTCCTTCTCATATCCTGCTCACACCCTGCCATTTCTACTACCATAAGTGTGTTACATCCCTTATGGGTGCTGGGACTGTAAAAAAAGGTGAGAACCATTGCAAATAAGCTGAAAGTCACAGAAGTGTTCTATGTATCTTATCCTCAGCACCCAGCACACTGCCTGGCAAACTTAAAGATTTGAGTGCAAAGGAAAAAATGAATCCATACATGAATGTCCTGCTACCTCTTAAAACTTAAGTTTCAAAGTTAAACTCAACTTTCCCCCAATACTTCACAAATAACCATTTATGCATCATGTCTTGCCTGAACAATAATTGCCTCCTATTGGTTCCCTTGTCCACAGCCTCTCCCCAGTGCAATTACTATCTCCAAGATAACTAGTTACCTCCTAAAACACAAATCAGGAAGTCACTATCTTCCTGGAAGATCTCTAGGATCAAGTCCATATTCCTTTCATAAAATAGGGTCCTTCTTTATTTGACCACAACTTAACTCTGCTGCTAAATCTCCTACTTCCCCCTTCTCTCCTTCTATTCCTCTTCTCCAATCAACCCTAAGTCCCTCGTAGTGTCCACACATCAGTCTCATCTATGCTTCTTACATTGTGTTTTTCTTTCCACCCCATTTATCTACCCCAGTGGTCGGCAAACTCAGTTAACAGAGCGGCAAACTGCGGCTCGCCGCATGTGGCTCGCGAGCCGCAGTTTGCCGACCACTGATCTAGCCTAACAAACTCCTGACCATTCTTCATACCCTCGCTCAAATATCAACTTGCCTCTACTTTCCCAGGCAGACTTAATTGTGCTTCCTTGGTTTTCTCAAAGCCTTCTGACCATACCTCCACAATAGTGCCTGTCACACTAGATTATAATTATTTGTTTAAATGTACATCCCTTTTACTCAACTAAAAAGTATTCCAGAGATGAAGGTATCTCACTACACCTTAAAAATATCAATTACTAGATAAAAAGTTTTGAATGATGGGAAGAAGAAGGAAAGTATTGGCATTTTCCAGTTGCTAAGTCTAGAAACCTGGAAGTTAAGGATTCCCAGAACAGAAAGGAATGTTACAGATCATTGTGAAAAACCTTTACTTTAAAGATAAGTAAATTGATCCTTCTTTCATCCCTTTTACACAATTTGTCAACAAATCCATTTGTCATATCTCTTTCAAAATATCTACCAGATTTCCTCCTGCCTCTCCATCCCCAGGGACCCACACCCAGTCCATGCTCATTTACTCTTGCTGGGATTGTTGAAAGAACCCTCAAAGAGTTGTCTCCTTTTCTCACCCCATCTGAGTCATCTTGTACACAAATGACAGGAGAAACTTTCTAAACTGGTTCTATTAACTTTACCCCAATTACCCAAAGAAGTCTCTACAATTTCCTAGTAGCCTTGTTGGTGTGTTGCGGGGTGGAGAGGAGAGAGGAGAGAGGAAGAAATATGGACATATTTCTGTGTGCAGGCACATGTGTGTACCTGTTCCCCAGGTTGATATCCAGGTGAATGGTTCTCAGGGCTAGCTTTGAAGAGAAAAGGTTATAAGAGATGAGGCAGAGAAACAAATCTATTCCCACACAGTCAGTCTGAGTGACCTCCAAGGAGATTACTAACGGCCTGCCATGGTTTTAGTGCTGAAAGGCCTACAACCTAGGAAACCCCTAAGTTGTAGGTGAATCTGGATGATTGGTCACCTATCTCCAAGCCCAATTTCAGCACCTGAGGCCACCTCCTTTGCCCCCTTTTTCCTGACTCCTAAAGCCACTGTTCATTCACCAGCATTAGCCTGCAGTAAACACACCAATTTATCATAGCCTAGGCCACACTGAAATTTGGTAACCCTTTAAACTTCTCAACACTGAATTAAGCCTGGCTTTGCAATGTGGGTGTTTTAAATCAGTAGAATTTATTTTGGCAGATTAGAAATGCTTTTGATATTTGAGATGCTTCGGTAAAACATAAGGCAGGTGGGAAATACACTGAGATTATGCCAACACCCTGAATATGTCATTAAATAGCAATTTATTTTCTCAATCCACCCTCGAATCACAAAGACAGTTGAAGAACCTTCTAGAATAATATCAATTATGTCATATTTGGCTTTGAGAATCCCTTTTACACAGAAAAAATGTTTCAACTTCTTCCATCTTCTTGATTCTGTCTTATTTTGATGGTTTCAGAAACCTTATTCTGAAGTATGGTATATTTTGAGGTCACATTTTTATTCACACAAAGTAATGTTAAAATGATCAGAAATAAGCTATACATAAAACTTCAAGCCTCCATGATTATTCACTGGGTGCCCTGGTCATTGGTCTGGTGTTTACCACAGAATCTTCAGTGTGGGAGTATGTTCTCCTGCATTTCCATTACTTCCCCCAAGAGAATGACAAACCCTTTCAACACTTCTTACAGCCTTGCTTCTAGCCGCTACCATGCCTAATGCCGCAGAGCCAACATCTGAAACAATCATGTATGCACTGATGTGATTGATACCTGAGGACCTATAAAATGCGCTGAACTTGGTCAAACATTCAGTTAATATTCTGGGAGTTTCTACTTGGTTTGTAGCATGCAAATTGTTCTAAGTGGACTCAAGTGACTGAATTTTTGCTGGATTAACTAGAGGTTCAGACATCTTCTAAATCCACCATTGCAAGACTTGAAATATGTGATTAACACTATCCATAAAGTCGAGTCAATTATTTTTTAACAGGAAGAAAACCTTAAATTGTCCCTCTGCATTGGCTGCGCCATCAGTTGAACATGCTACATAACTTCTCATAGAAATATGACTTGATATGAGAACATCTGTAACCGTCTGGAACATATTTTTCCCAGGACTTTACTTCGAGCTCTCTATAAATATCAGATGTTCTCCACAGAATCTGTGACATGTCTTAGGATTCTTGAATAAACATCAGTTATGCCTCTGTCTTGAATAGTGTCAATCTGCATTGAAAATCTGCCAGGCTTCTTATCATCACTACCAGCAGACTTCTTAATGAATCTACTGATACTGTGCATGGACTTATATTAAAATCAGAGTTGAATAAGCTGATCTTCCACTTATTTTAGAAACTCACTTTGGTTTCCAATGATTTGAGATGTGTTTGAGCAAGCAACAATCTGAGAAATACACGCTGGAGTTTTATCTCTCCACTTATATTTGCTAGATTGTTTTTTGTCCCATGACAACTGACAAGGTCCTTTACCAATGGCCTTAAGTCCATTATTAATCATGCAAGATACAAATACTTCAGCACAACTTGTTCTATGTTCATGTACTCTTGATTATAAAATGGAAGACTGGTGGGGTAATTACTAGTACTTATTAAATGGAAAGTCATCACCTCTTATACTGGTCTCCCTGACATGAATATTTGTGAATTACATATGAAGAACACATTATAAAAAAAGAACCTACCTAAGTTTAATTATCTTAGATATGCACAAAAATATATGTACAAAGATATTCTTCTCAAAGCTGTTTAGCAATTCTAAAATTTTGGAAAGACTTGCATCACGTGAAATAGTTAAATGATTCACAGCATATCCCTATAAAGAAATGCTGTACTGTTACTGAAATTAATGTGGTAAAGTATTTTTATTTGCATGAAAAGATAGTCCACCATTATTAAGTGGGGGAGGGGGGACAAATTTTAAAAATAAATAAATAAAAGACAGTATTACATTTTAACAGAATTTTGTTCAACATTGTTTTCATTACATATGTCTATAATTGCATGGATATAAGTCTGAATAGATATACACCAAACAGTAAGAGTGGTTATCTCTAGATACTGGAATTATGGATAAATTTATTTCCTAGCTCGTCTTTTTTTTTTAATATATTTTTATTGATTTCAGAGAGGAAGAGGGAAAGAAAGATAGAAACATCAATGATGAGAGAAAAGCATTGACCGGCTGCCTCCTGCATGCCTCCCACTGGGAACTGAGCCCGCAACCCAAGCATGTGCTCTTGACTGGAATCGAACCCAGGACCCTTCAGTCCTCAGGTCAATGCTCTATCCACTGAGCCAAACCAGCTAGAGCTCCTAGCTCTTCTTTATACGACCACCACTAAGCTATGACCTATGAGCGTCCAGGACAGAAAGGGACAGAGCCTGAGGTATAAAAGCACAGGACAGACGGTGCTCACAGGTTAACTGACTCCCTCACAGAAGGCACTGGATTGTGACCTGAGAATTTGCAGTTCTAACTACCTCCCAGGTAACACTAAAGCTGCTGGTCTAAGAACCACACTCTGAGTAGCCCACACTCTTGATCCCAGCACTCAGAAACCACTTCCCTCCACCTATGCTGTTTTCTACTGGTAGGTGTTAGAATGTGTGTGTGTGTGTGTGTCTTCTGATTCTCCCCCGAGAGTACAGGCTCCTGGCCACAAGCCTAGGCAGAGCCTTCCAAACAGCAAGGATTCAATGCATGTTTGTTGAAAAAAATTAATGAGGAGACTTTCAGGCATGGTGGGAGAGTATTGGGAAAGATCTGTGGCATTCACCACTTTTTATGTAGTACCATGACATCATAAACTGCTTCACCCATGTGTGGGTCAGAATCTCTGGCAGCAGGCCTGCACATTTATTAGCTCCCCAGGTAGTTAGCTGTGCTCACTAATGTTCAAAAACCTGCCCAGGCAATCAGAAGAAAGGAAGGCTTCTGTGACTTGGTCAGGCAAGGCAAGTCCCCAGAAAAATGTGAGAATGTTTTCAAGGTACTTTATCACACTGTAACCCATTAACTATCAATACTTGAGTATGAATTGGTGCATCCAATCAGCACAGAGAAGAGAAAATGGACACCAGGTAGATATCCTATATAATAAAAGCCTAGGTGGCATCACACCCTCACGTGACATCATCACAAGATGGCCACCACAAGATAGCTGTGCGCACAGCAGAGGTGGGGCCCAGTGGCCACTCCATGCAGTGAGGCCTGGGGGGTCTCACAGCTTTGAATGCCACGGAGGAGGCCAGTCCCGGCATCTCCGCCACCTCACATGGAGGAGGTGGGTCCCAGCGGAGGAGGTGGGTTGCAGCAGGGGAGGGCAGTTGGGGGCAATCAGGCCAGTAGGAGGGGAAGTTGGGGGCAATCAGGCCAGCAAGGGAGCAGTTAGGCGTCAATCAGGACAGCAGAGGAGCAGTTAGCGGGTGATCAGACTGGCAGGCAGAAGTGGTTAGGGGCACGCAGGCAGGCAGGCAGGCAAGCAATTAGGAGCCAGCAGTCCCGGATTGTGAGAGGGATGTCTGACCAAACCAGCAGTCAGACATCTCCCAAGGGGTCCCAGATTGGAAAGGGTGCAGGCCGGGTTGAGGGACACAAACACCCCCCATGCACAAATTTCATGCACTGGGCCTCTAATAATTTAATAAAATCCAGAGACATAGAAGCATGGGACAGAATTACAAATCTCAGAAGGGGGTGGGGGAAGAGATTAAGGAAGTTATAGGCATGCTAGAGGCCTGGTACATGAAATTCGTGCATGGGTGGGGTCTCTAGGTCTGGCTGGCAATCAGGGCCAATCAGGTTTCCCCACCTCCCCGCCTCCCTGCCTCCTCCTTCCCTTGCCTCCTCCTTCCCTCACCACCCGCATGCTGCCACCTCGCGGTTCCCCACCTCCCCACCTCTTCCCCTCCTCCTTCCCTCGCCACCCACATCCGCTGCCACCCCACCCCCAGTTCCCCAGCCCAGCCCAAGGGCCTGGCCCAATCGGGCAATTGGGGCCTGCTGGCTAGGGTTGGGGACCAGGAAGTTGGCCAGCAGGCCCCATCAGCAATCGGGGTCTGCAGGCTGGAGGCAGCTCCCGCATTGAGCATCTGCCTTCTGGTGGTCAGTGTATATCATAGCAACCGGTCCTTCTGGTCATTCCAGGCATTCCATTGTAATGGTCCTTAGGCTTTTATAGAGAGAGATATGCACAACCCATGGACACAGACAAAAGTGTGGTGAAGGCCTGGGGGGGGGGGGGGGCGTGAGAGATGGGTGTGGGGTGGAGGGGATCAATGGGGGAAAAGGAGCATCTGTAATACTTTCAACAATAAAGACAGATTTAAAAAAAGAAAGAAAGAAACTTTTGAAAGATCCAGGGAAGAGCTGAGAATCAACTTGAGGACTAGATGCCCTTTTCCAAGAAAGAGGTGGAAGAAGCACATCACTAACTACCCAGAGGCCTTCTTGCTTTCAAGCAGTACAACCCCAAATAGAGCTTTTTAAAAAAAAAAAAAAAAAAAGAAAAAAACTGACTGTTCCTACTCCCCAAAAAAACTTGTAAGCAAGCTCCAAATTAGAGGCCAAGAGGGAGCTGGACTTGGAACATTTGGTAGATTTGTCCCTTCCCACATGCTACTGTTCCCAGATGTATCTGCCAAGACCTAGAATGTCAGGATCTTATAAAATGCATTTTGAGAGGCCACAACACTTCCTCCTCTTACCCCAACACCAGGCCCTCCATTAAACCGGAACTAATTCTTATGACAAGTTACAAACCACAGGCAAAAATAATGAAAAAACACTGACACTTACTCACATTGGGAGAAGACTTCAGGGAGTGCCTATGACAAAGCCCCCATTATTCACCCAGCTTTCCTGATGGCACACAAGTCTGGGCATGGCAGCCTCCCTGAGCCCAGTCAAATGAGGCAGAGCAGAATTTCTACTGTAGTGCTGGTTTAAGCTTCTGGCAGATGATTCTGCCTATTAGGCCAACATTTTGATAGAATTTTCTTTAAATCAGGATGAGGCAGAGGGAAGAACATGAGACTCAGAGTCAAAAGTCCAGGGTTCTATGTCTCTGTTGATCAAAAATGGCACGGCCTGGACAGACTAGTCCATTTCTCTGAATCCCCATGTGTGTACACATTTGTGTGCATGTGTGCTGGTGTGTGTACATATTACCAGCCAATTGGTAACTTCAAAACTGAGATTTGAATACTTCCAGTGTGGGGGTGACACCCATCCCTCCAGTTATCTATTTTCAGGTATTGTTAGCTGTTTCTTTGATAGAAAGAGATGAATTTGGGAACACAGGTCTGATAGGAGTGAGGACAGTGGAGGATGTTCCCACAACAGTGGCTTCACTCTCACTGGAAGTAACCTGTCTGCCTGCATATGTTAGGAAGAGATTTGCCAGCACAGTTAGGTCCCAGTGGCAAAATACATGAAGCCTGGCTGCTGAATCCCACTGAGAAGCCCTCAAGGGATCCCAGAAACAACAGAGGATTGAATCCTTCAGGGAGCTCCAGAGATCCCACAGTTACGCCAAGGAGGGTCTGAGCACCTTCAGAGGTGAGTCATTCTACTTAATGAGATTTCCCTCCTCCTCACTGGTGGGCAAGGCCTGGGGACATCCAGTGGGTATAAGAGCTCTCATGCCAACAGGACAGGGCCGGTATGAAGCTCCAAGTAGTTAATGTATGGGGAAAGTAACTTGTAAATCACAAAGGATATCTAGAGATATAAGGGTGTTCCTGTTCTCTTTGCTTTTGCAGTATGAGGTCAATAGCCAAGAAGTCATAGAGCTCATATCCCAAAGGCAGATTGAGTCCTCAGAGAGCCCAGTGTAGTTTCATCTAAAATCATCTTCAGGAAGGAGGTTGAAGGTTCTCTTATTTTCCAAAAAGTCCTCAAACTGTGTGTGTGTGTGTGTGTGTGTGTTGTGTGTATGTGTGTGTGTGTGTGTGTGTGTGTGTGTGTGTGTGTGTGTTTTAATATAGATTTTATTGATTCAGAGAAGAAAGGAGAAGAAGAAATAGAAACATCAATGATGAGAATCATTGATTGGCTGCCTCCTGCACACCCCCACTGGATATAGAGCCTGCAATCAGGGTACATGCCCTGACCAGGAATGGAACTATGACCTCCTGGTTCATAAGTCAACACTCAACCACTGAACCATACAGGTAGGGCCTCAAACTGTTTTTGAGGAGCTGATCTGACCCTCCGCAAATTGTGAATTCAGCCAATCTCTTCCAGTTTTCCCAACACCATTTGTTGAACAGACTATTCTTACTCCACTGTATGTTCTTGTCTCCTTTGCCAAATATTAATTGACCATATAGGCCTGTGTTTGTTTCTAAGATCTCTACTCTGTTCTATTGATTTAGATGCCTGTTTTTATGCTGCTTTGATTACTGTAACCTTTTACAGTAGTATAGTTTGATGTCAGGTACTATGGTATTTCCAACTTTGTTCTTCTTTCTCAAGATTGCTGAGGTTATTAATGATCTTTGTGGTTCCATTTAAATTGTTAGAATATTTGTTCTAGTTCTGTGAGATACGCCATGAGTATTTTAATAGGAATTGCATTGACACTATAGATTGTTTTGGGTAGCATGGACATTTTAATGATGTTAATTTTTCCTATCCATGAACACTGTGCATGCTTCTACTTATTTGTATCCTCCTCCATTTCTTTCTTCAGTATCTTATAATTTTCTTAGTGCAAGTCTCTTACTTCCTTGGTTAAATTTATTCCTAGGTACCTTATTTTTTCTTTTTTTTTTTTCGTTGCAATTGTAAATTGAATTGTTTTCTTAGTTTCTCTTTCTGATAGTTCATTATTGGTGTATAAATATGCCACTAATTTCTGAAGATTAATTTTGTACCCTGCTACTTTACTGAATTAATTTATCAGATCTAGTATGTTTTTTTGGTGCATTCTTTAGGGTTTTCTATATCGTTTCATGTCTTCTGCAAATAATGAGTTTTACTTCTTCCTTTCTAAGCTGAGTGCCTTTTATTTCTTCTTCTTGTCTGATTGCTCTAAAACTTCTAGTAGTATGTTAAACAAGAGTGGTGAAAGCATACATCCCTGTCTTGTTCCTGATCTTAAGGCAAATGCTTTCAGTTTTTGCCCCTTGAGTATGATGTTGGCTATGTGTTTGTCATATACATCCTTTAATATGTTGAGGTAGGAGAATGTTTAAAGGACTTATGCTCAAAGAGTTTTCAAGAACCCAATAGAATTTCCTAAGATAAAGAGATGCATGCCAAGTACTAGAAAGCTAGATGGAGATAACCCAAAACCCTTTGTTAGCCTACCCTCCCATAAATTTAGTTTGAGCAACTTGAAATTATACAGGATCTCTTTGAAAAATAGTCTGCAATTCAATTTCAATTCAGACTGATTTTCTATGTACATCAGTCCAGGTGAAAGAGGCTTTGCCAAATGTAGAGGATTTCCCCATCTAACAGCTTCTCCAGTTGAGCCTTGTGAAGATATTGCTAAGAGGAATATCTGATCTTATGCTTAAGCATTAACCATGTGCAAGAAAAGCCATTAAATGAATGATCCTTCTGTGAATTAAATTGATTTTCTAGAAAATGAAAACAAAATTGAATCCAAGAATAAACTACCTTAAAATTGCATTAGACGAGTAAAACATAAAATATTTTCTCACCAGAGCTGTAAAAATTAAATTAGCTAAAAGAGGAAATAAATGCTTTTGTGTTCTGAGCAGTTCCATTTATGAGGACAATAGGTATCTATGAAGGAACCAAAGCTCTAAAAGGAACTGTAATTGTTTCTCAGGATGATGCTTTGTGTAGCAAAAGGAAAGTCAGCTTTTTCTCTAAGTTACTTATCAGGAAGAGGAGAATCATACTCAACGGTTGCTCCCACTGGAGAGAAAGGAAGGAGAGGTAACCAGAAGTTTAGGGAAATCCATATTTGACCCCAAAATAGACTTCTAAGTGGGAACTGACTTCATACTGAGAAGAAAGTGGGCAGGCTAGATGCTCCTCCCCAAGTATCACCAGTTTGCCTGGGTTTTCAGTTTTCTGTACATTTCCCTTCTCTTAAGGTCTGGGTCAATATGCTGTTCTGAACTGAGAGCCTTTGCCAGCAGACTGACTGAGTCATATGATACCCTGATGTCTACAGAAGAATATCTGTTGTGCCCAGATCCTTGTTTTATTAGCCAGGTAAGTACACTAGCTGCTATAATGAGCAGGTTCAGATTTCAGAAGCCTGACACAATTATAAAGGTCCAGATCCCACTTTTCCAAGTAGTGACTCAGGGTTCTGAGCTCTTTCTATTCTAAGATGCTGCCATCTTCCAGCCAATTGGATGGGAGGCAAAGAGAAGGCTCACAGAAGATTGCTCAGTAAGTTTATGGGCACTCTAAAAGTGGTACATATCATTTCATTGACCAGAATGCAGTTACATGGTTCATTTAGAAGCAAGAGAGCTCAGAAATGTAGCTTTGCTTTGGACTCAGGAAAGAGAAGAGAACTAAAGACTGGTGAATTCAGCCATTTCCATACATTTATTCAAAAAACACCTTTTAATTTATTTTGCATATCAGATATTCTTTCAAGACTAGGGTAAATGGTGAGCAGTACATTGCACTTGATTAATGACAGGTTAGCAAGAGAGAAAAATTAGTAAATAAATAATCCTATATAATAAAAGACTAATATGCAAATTGTCCATTCTACCGGGAGTTCAACCAGGGGACAGGACCGGCCCACCAACTGCCTATAGTCCCTCCCCCTGGCCAGCCCCTCCCCCCAGCTGGCCCAACCCAATCAGCCTGATTGGGGCAGGTTGGCCAGACCTCACACATGCACGAATTCGTGCACTGGGCCACTAGTTACAATATAATATGATAAAGGTTATAACAGAAGCATTACAGAATGATGAAGGAACTCAGAAAAGCAGCAAATTCAGGAAAGCTTCAGGAACACTGGAATTGAGTTTTGATAAAGGGGACAATAACAAATGTTCTTTAATGACTCACCCAGCACTGTTCTAAGTGCTTTTCATGTATTAACTCACTCAATCATCACAACTCTAAAAGGTAGGTATAATTATACTTACCAATGAGAAAACAGAAGTACAGAGAGGTTAAGTCACTGGTTCAGGAATTCAGTGTTTGCTAGGCACAGAGGCAAGATTTGGGTCCAGGCAGTCTCTCTTGAAACAACTCTCAACCACCATATGAGAATCAGTAGGAATTCACCAGGGAGGAAGGACAGAGACCCTCTCTGTATAGACAGAGCGCACTTGAAGGACTGGAGAAACATGCTGATAAGGTCTCACTACAGCCTTAACCGCTTATGCCAGTGGTCGGCAAACTCATTAGGCAACAGAGTGGCAAACCACGCCTCGCGAGCCGCATGTGGCTCATGAGCCGCAGTTTGCCAACCACTGGCCTATGCCATACATCTGTGGGTCTCAAAGATAGAGTGAGCGCCGGGAACCAGGATTATCACTGCAAGGCTGGGAGGATGTTAGAACATTAGGGAGATGACCAGACTAGAGTAAGGAACTTAGACCTGAATAATAGTCCCACTAACGCAGGGCCAGTAGTCAAGGAAGGTATCAGAAGAGGATAATTCACTTAAAAAAATTTTATTAAGATCTTATTAGGTTCAATACATATCAATTCAAGTTGGAATTGACCCACAGCCAGCAGCAGGAAGTAGGGGACTGTGCCATCTCCCATGGCTGTGCAAGTTGTTATCATTGTGAAAAAAGAAAGTGCTAGCCCACACTTAGTTCCCTAGGAATTCTGCATCCCCTGCTGAATATCCATAACATCAGTCTCTGACCATTGCCTGGATTCCACTCTACCCACATGTGTAGTAGAGGTGTGCAGTGCTCATCCACACCCAGTTTTTCTCTCCTTCTTGACGCACAGGAAGTCTACACTCCCCAGCTCCCGTGCAGTTAGATGGGCCCATGAGACTAGTCATAGTCAGAAAAATGTGTGCAGAAGTGCTATGTTTCTTCTAGATCCCTGCAGAAAGAACCGATCTCTCAGCCTTTGCCTTGACAATCCTAGAAGCCACAAGTTGAGATGGCAGCCAAACAAAATAGAAGGAGTGCTGCCCAGAGAATCCTGTACCCTGTATTGGACTTCATGAAAGCAAGAAATAAGCCATTTTGTTTTGTGGTGGTGTTTTTTGTTTTGTTTTTTTTTTTTTTGCCTTAAGCCCTTGAGATTTCTGGTTTTATTTATGAATATAGCATAACCTGGCTAGTGCATATACAATATATTCTATTTCAAGCCTGTGCCCATCGCTGGTTTTGTTTCTACTTCTGTTTCCACCCTGACACTCATGCCAACCTCACTTCATTATTCAGTCAAGATTAAATCTGCTAAATCTAATCCAATAGTACATACATGTGTGACTTCTTCAGCCAGTCATTAATTTTCACATTTTTAAATGAAGCTATAAACAAAACTCCTTGACCACCACTTGAAATGTCATTGTCTAAATTTGTCAGAATGGCCACAGAGTCTGGGATATTTCCTAACACATCTTCCTGCTCTAAGTGGAAATCTAACAAGATGAACTTTCCAGTAATGAGGCTTGACAACCTCGCCGCCACCAGGAGAAGCAGCCGTCAGGCCAGGAGAAAGGCTGCTAAATTCCTCTCTGGAGTGTTGATTAGGCTTCCTGCAAATGGCTTACTAGTGAAGGGATTCATATTACTCCTCCTCTGAACACTTTGTGAATCCTGGTCCTCCCTGCACCTACCGCACATACCCATCACACACACACACACACACACACACACACACACACACACACACACACGATATTATCAAATTCCAACACTAACATTTCCAAAAGAATCTGTGTTCAGTGCCAATGCCCCCATGTTATGAGAGAGCTACATTTAAGAAGTATTAGATGGAAACTCAATCATAATTAGAGAAGAATGTCTTTTGGTAAATTCCAATTTGTTTAGATTGTTTCCTTGAATGGAGATGTACACACTTCTATAATTCTAGCTTCAACTTGATGGTTACAACTTTCAGACAAGAAAAATAGGGAGGAGATTGTCTTTTAATCTTGAACACCAGTTGGGCAGTCAGACACCAGACCTAAGCAGACAGGACAATATGCTTCTCTTCATCAAGGTTACTTTGAGAAATACACAGTGAAATGGGCTTAGCAGCAGAACAATCTCAGAAAGAACTGGGCTCAAAAGCAAACAAAATGCACAAATCGTATAATTGCCTAAAAAGCCATGAAGTTACTGAGCTAAATATTTTAAGGACTAATATTATTTAAGGTGACCATAAGCCTCACTTGATTAATTTAAATAGTTTTCAAAACACTTGTATAACATTTCATTTTTCAGGGTATAGACAAATCCCAAGTACAAATAGTTAGCATTATCCAAGACAATGTCTTGAATTCTTCCCATTTCTCCTCATCCTGTGACCTCCCACTCCTTCTCCTCCAGCCATTCCCAGAACATCCTTCTCAGACTTTGATGATGCAATCTGGAAGCATAGATAAGATTACCACATAATTATTGGTATATTTTATGTCTCCTAAAAATGATTTTTTTACATTTGCTCTCAGTTTGTAAACAGAAATACAATTACAGATTTTATATGTAATCCCTAATTATTACTTATAATTATACAGGTATACAAATAGATGTACATTAACTAGTTTAAGTGTTTCCCTCCAACCTTTTTTATGCTCTAGCTTTCCTGTTTTGATCTCTCACGGTACCATCAACCATCTCTTAGAATTTATGTTATCTTCAAGCGCTCCTTTCAACAGAGATAAATAAGTAAAGCCTTGCCTAAGAGAATTGCCAATCATAGAAATGTTTTGAAACTTTGCCTATAAGATATTTGTTGTTTTCACACATGAAAAACAACCTGCTGGGTATAAAATTCTTGAACCACAATCTTTTATAAACAAAATCAGAGTGGTATAATTCTGGATGATTTTATCTTTCTTCTTTCAGCATTTTGGCATTATCTATTTGTCCCTCACTGGACACATGTTGTAATAAGGAAAAATATATATTTTTTTAAATCAATAGATTTGTGATGAGTGCGGATTATTACATTCCCACATTTTGCTGGATACTGAGATGCATGCCAATAATAGCTGTTATCAAGGAGAGAATTCAGCTGTAAGTTGCATGTAGACTATTGATTATATAAGTAATGTTACTACACAATAATTTTATAATTAACAAAAATCAACACTGGGATTTAATATCATATTATTTAGGGTGGGGAGAGTGGTGCATCTGAAATAAAATGAAAACATTAGAAGTCCTCAAACCTCTCCAGATCTTCCACAAGGCAAGACTGTGAAATCTGAAGGATCTTAGAACAATTAAGCTCTAGCTCTAGCCAAAGACAAGAACCCATCACCCCTCAAAAAATAAAGATGTCAAAACTGATTATACTTTAGAGGAGGTCAGATAGCGAAAGACACAGTTGTTAAAAACATACTATCCGGGTTCAGAAAACCTGGGTTCTAGTCTGACTCTACCACAAACAACGTGTAAGTGACCCTGAACAAATCAACTCCTATGTGCTCTTGTTTTCTCATGTGCAAAATCAGGCTGAGAATATTATCTCCCTCATGAGATTGTTGCAAGAATTAGTAAAAATGAAACAGTACCTTGCATACAAGAAGTGTGAACCAAGTGTTCACAATGAACAAATGAGCCACACAAAACAGGAGTTACAGGTTGACCTCAACTATTTGTCATGTCCCCCAGAAACTTCTATGACCATTGAGGTGAGTAGGGCAGGTAGCCTTACTCTAATCCCAAACCAGTTAGGCAAACTGAGGAAAGATGATGGAGGCTGATTCAAGTCGTGGGACTTGGTACCAAAACTAGATCCAGCTCTTTTGGTCCACTGTGCTATGCCCTATACTCAGCCTCCATCCTGCCCTGCCACCGACTGCGGTCGCTCAGAGACCTGAACCACTGCAGATTTTGTTACACAAGCACCAGGTGAAGCTGCCCTTAGTTTGAAAAGTAAATACAGGCATACCTGGTTTTATTTGCTTTATTATGCTTCACAGATATTGCATTTTTTTATTTTATTTTTACAAACTGCAAGCAAGACCCTCCACTAGCAAAAAGATTATCACTTGCTTTATTGCAACACTTATTTTGCAGTGGTCTGAAACCAAATCCACAGTATCTTTGAAGTATGCCTGGGAAGAAATAGTCTTTAAAACAAATGTCAACCAAAGAACTTATATGCATATATGAATAACCCATGGGACACAGACCATAGTGGCATGAAGACCTGGGGATTGGATGGGAGTTGGGAGGAGGGGAGTCAATGGAGGAAAAAAGGAGGACATCTGTATACTTTCAACAATAAATATAAATTTTTTTAAAAAACCCTAGCCAGTTTACTCAGTGGTTAGAGCGTCAAGGACATGTACCTCAGTTGCAGGCTGGATCCCCAGCCTGGGTCAGGGCATGTGCAGGAGGCAACCAATCAATGTGTTTCACATTGATGTTCCTCTATCTCTCTCTTTCTCTCTCTTTCTCTCCCTTCACTCTCTTTAAAATCAATAGAAAAAATATCCTCACTCCTTGGGTGAGGATTAAAAATAAGTCAATGGGAAAATATCCTCAGGTGAGGATTAACAAAAAACAAACATCCCTCTTCATAATGAAGGAATCCTACTTTTTTTTTTATCATTGTCAGGAAAAAGGGGATGTTTTGTTTGTTCTTCTACCTGGGAATTGTAGATTCTCAACTTCTTTCCTTTCAAGAGGAAATAGGTCCAAACCCACAACCAGGAACTCCACATGAAGATTTGACATTGCTATTTAAAGCAATTAGAACAAAGCCAAGAAGCGGTTTTTCACTTCACCTAGCACTTATTGGAGAGCTAGTCTCTCTTAGCTATATGATCACACAATCAATTTCTTGGCAAAATTAATCTAAATAAAAATGAGGTTTTACTCTCACACTCACTAACCAATGTTAGGAAAATCCATGGGGCTCAACACCCTACAGTATTCCCCAAAAAAACCTCTAAAGGGGGAGGGACCATAAGAATACAAGCTACAAACGCTCCTCCACCTACCATCCAGGTGAGCCTGCACACATGCCTTACTCTCTGCAAGCAAAGTGTTCTCATCTACACAATAGAGAGGTAATAGGACGTACCTCATAGGGCTGTTCTAAGGATTAAATGAGAACATATATCTAATGCACTTAGCACAGTGCCCTATATGGTTATTCTGGGATCCATTATCACAGCCAGGTAAGAATAAAGGCCCCTATGCTCAAGTAGGGGGTCTCCATAAATGCTGCTATGTCAAGTTATGTACAAAGTAATTGTGCCAGCCCTGATGGTTCACATCTGTTTACCTGAAGAACTTCCTGTGTCATACTAGAGAATAGGCTATTTGTATGTTCCTAGGACCAGCTCTTGCTTCATTGTTTTTGTCTCACTCCTAAAGCTTTGTCATGGCAGCCCTGAATCTTGCCTCTAGGATGAAGCATTTTCTTGTAGGTCTGGTGTCTAGTTGACTTTTAACCTTTATTGGCCAAAATCATAGAGTCCAAATTTGTTTACTTCCATATTTCACTGAGGATGCAAATGGAGAAACAACTGTGGTAATAGCCTGCTGACATTTACGCTAAATTCAGCTAGAGGATGACCAAAAATCTCTATTTTGCCCCAAAGAGGCTAGGATCCCTCAGAATTCCAGAAACAAGAGAGACACCTGAGCAACACAGAGCAAGGGGAGCCTCTTCTGACCTGGGATGTGAGAAGCTCCCAAGACTGCCAGGAAGGAACCATCTCACTTGGCCTGGCTAGAACTGGCTAGTTTTGACCTTCAGAGGGAGGAACAGCAGGGGAGACAGGCACCTCATGTACTTGGTCCTGGCTGGCTGTGAGCACCAGATCTCCAGAGCCTGGGTGCCCTCTCTTCAGAGTGCATTTGACAATCTCTGGAATCCATTCCAGGTGCACAACTGTAGAGGTGGCAATTAAACTGTCCTTACCTCCTCATGATCTTAGGGATAGCCTAAAGCGGCCAGCGGGATCTTTTTTTTTCTCCCATCTGACAACTCCTCCTCCTGCTCTCCTCCCAAAATTGGGTTTATTCTCAGTATGGAACTGATGACTGCAATTGGACTGAGCAAATGCTATGATTGAGTAATACAGGTACCCCTTCACCTCTCAAAATCTACGAGGGATTGGTTCCAGGACCCCTGCAGATACTCAAGTCCCTTATATAAAATGGTGTCAAACACTGCATAGTGCCTGAAAAGGGATATTACCCAAGATATAATCCACTGCCAGCCAATGAACCAAGTTAAAAGGTTCACACTGCAACTCCTGCCTCCCTGTGACCATGCAATTTGGAGGGAAACTTTCTAATTATCCCATTCCTCTCTTTCCTGCACCTCTGCCCATATGCTCCCTAGACTTTCACCCCCAGTATCCTATATATCCTTCCTTCTCTCCCTTTCCAAATAATTCCTGAAAGCATGGCATTATAGAAAGAGCCAAAAAAAAAAAAAAGAAAAGAATATAATGCTAATCAGACACTAACAGACACTTCATAATAATTTTATAAAATGATACTTCACGTGTGATCTCCTTGGAGGTGAGATGCATCCATGGTAAAATAAAGTAAAATATAAAAGTCTAATTCAAAGACCCAGAGCAAACATAAAAGGTCTGGAAAGTTCATACTGCTTCTTTTGAAAGCATGATTGAAAGGCCCGAACTGATATGTTTCTCTGTTTGACTTTTGTCAGAAGAGCTTACCACCTGGAAGCAGTCATACAGTGGAATATTACACAAGCTAGAGATGACTGTGTGTGTGTGTTTTGTTTCTTTTCTTTTGTCAGTGAGATAAAGAGAGATACCAGTGCCTTCCATTCAGGAGCCCATTATGGGCAACAGCCCCATGATAAGCAGAGAATCTTCTTTCCCACAAACTTCGCGCTGTTGAATCACAGAACAAAGGCAGGAGGCTCCATCCTTCACTTGTATTCACTGGGACAAGGATTCTGCCCACTCCTTACTCGCTGTCTGATTTCTCACCAAGGAACATTTGCAAGTTGAAAGATTTATATTCTGTGAAATATTTCACTTGTCATCAGCTGGGGGCTCCAGGCTCCCCGGCATGCAGGTCAGTTCCGGGAAGGTTCCCAGAGCTTCCCTCATAGGCAAGGCCACACTGCTCCCAAGTGGCTTCTGTGGAGAAGCAGGAAGCCAGACATGGCTGTGGCTGGAATGCTCTTCAAAGTCACCCTGGCCTGCCTCCCAGACTACACGCCCATCTCTATAAGCCCAGCCCCAGCCTCTATCACACGGGAGAGCCCGGCGCTTATAACTCCAGGAAGGCTGTCTGTTGTGGCAAGGGGCCAGGCATTTCATTTTTTTTAATACACCTAAAAAGCTGCAGGGCTGGTCTAATGAAAGAAAGTCAAGAATTCAATCTGGGCATCATCATAGTGGGAGTCTGTTAAGACACAAGTGAAGAGGCCCTCCCCACCCTACAAAAGGGAAAAAAAAAAGCAAAAGGAAAGAGAAGGCAAAAGTAATTATAGACAAAAAACACAATGATCAGTATCTATCCCCAGAGCACTGTTTGTACCCCAGAGGCAGCTCCTTATTCCTCACGAATCTATTTACAGTGGCTAGGGAAGGTAAAGTGGTCTTGAGAAGCAAAATCTCCTTCAAGCTCTTTCTTTTCTCAGCAATTAAAAATACAATCTATCTTTCTAATTAGTGTTCATGTAACTTTGATTGTTACTGCACCCCAAAGGCGATAATGGGCCGTTGCTTCTAGTACTACCATCATCTGTGCTCAAAGTTTAGAGCCATTTCACCTCCTTAACTCTCAAGTGGCAGAAGCTTCTTGGTAAAATAAGATACCTCCACCCGCAAAAAAAAACCAACAAACAATCCTCAGAAATACCACCCAACCCTTTCCATTCTTGAATCGCCTAGGAACTCTTAATTCTCCCAAAGCCCAGGTTGGGTACTCCAGACCAAGTAAGTCAGAGCCTCTGAAGGTGACCCGAGCATCAGTTCGGCAGGGGACTACAACCTGCAGACAAGTTTGAGAACTGCTCTCCTACACGAGCATTCTTAATTCCAACTGCACAGAAGAATCAACGGGGACAGGAAGCCATCCATTCCTGGACCCCAACGCAACCCATTGGCATTCGCTGGGCAGGGCGCAGGAGTGTTTCAAGTTCCCAGGTGACTCTGAAGTTAGAGTATTTGAATAAATGGTTTGATTTTTATTACAGAAAATGCATTCGCAGAAAAAGAAATTGTAGAGAAATATATGTGTGTGTGTATAGACAGATATATACATATATAACTATATATATATGACATGCATAATTCCAAATCCTACCTTCCCGAATAACCACAGTTCATCACTTTCGCTGAGGTGAAGATGGAGGGTATCCAGAGGCAGGGAGCGCGACTGAGCCCTCCTGACTTCGGAGCCGCGTCACCTTCCTCCGTTCTGAGGCTGAGGCTGCGCCCCAGCAGCGCGCAAGTGCGTGAGCCGCACCCACGCACATACGCACTCACGCGCGCACACGTGGTTTCACACACACGCACGCACAGACACACGTCCTGCTTGGAAAGAGGCCTGGGAAATTGCCGGCCTTTCCTTCGCCAAGAAGCTGTTTCGTAGCTTCATTTTGCGGGTGCTAAGTTAGAAACACTTTGCTCACCAAATCAGGTGTATGCAGTAACAATCACTGCCTAGGGATATTTGAGAATAGGAAACAAGATAAATTTCCCTAGGCCAGCCCGTTAAAGATGGGGGGGGGCGGGGAGGACGGGGCGGTTAAGAGCAAGGTTCCATTATAATGCCACAATTCTTACGATTTTTATTCTGCCAGTAATTACGCATGAATCCTTCGGCAAATCAAGCTATCACCTCTGGGTCGTGCTTTCCCATTTATAAATGAGAGAAGTCTAAGGTGGGGTTTCTCAAAGTTGGCACTATTGACTCCTTGGACAGGATATTCCTCTGTTAGCAGCATCCTTGGCCTCCACTCACTAGATATCAGTAGCACACACTCCCCCCTGGCTCAGTCAGTTTTGACAATCAAAAATGTCTTCAGACATTGCCAAATGTCCCAAGAGGAGCAAAATCAGCCCTGGATGAGAATCACTGGTTCAGGGTAATTTTGAAGGTCTCTTTATTTTCAAAAATTCAGAAAGTACCTGGAAAAACTTTGACATATCAAAGGAATGTAGAAATAAAAAAGCCAGAGAAGAACGTGTGGAATTGTCCTGTACACAAAGGGTCTCAAGCTTGGCTGAATATTAGAATCACCTGAGAAGTTTTTCAAATTAGCAGTCTCAAAGTCAAACACAGGACCAATTAAATCAGAACTCTGGGAGTTCCACAGAGTTTGTGACTCCAGTGGGCAGTGACTTAAGGACTATAGGAGAGATTACTGTAGGAGAAATAACAAGAAGTCTGTTCATCACTTCTTATGATTCTGATATTTCATTTCTATTATTAAGAAAAACAAAAATCCAGTCTATGCTGGCATTTTGCAAAGCACTGGAAAACAGGCCATCTTGCAACAGGCCAATCTCAAGCTTTTGCTTTAAATGAGACCTATACCCATTTCCAGGAGAAGTGCACCAGAATATGGAGATCTAAACAAAGTGGAAAAGCTCAGTGTCTCTGGAGGAGGTGCCACCATTCATTTCTCTGTTCCCTGCAGTTATTGACCTGAGACCACACCAACCATTCTCTCCAATTTATGACTGCCAATTTTGTGTTAATCCTCTTCAACAGAGATTATATAATAATCTAAACTGTTTCAGTTTATCAAGTAAATGGCAGCTGCATCAAAAAATGTGTGCACTCCCTAAAAGAGGAAGATACACCCTGTACTCATCTCAGTGAATCAGTCTATGTAGCCAGTGTTGGAAGAGGCTTACACACCCAACCAATGAGACAAAGCCATACCAGTCTGATTTAACACAAATGACATAAGCAATTCAAAGGGGTTGCTGAAAAGTAACTAAAGAATCCATGATCAGCCCTGGCCCGGTGGCTCAGTTAGTTGGAGTGTCATCCTGTAAACCAAAAAGTTGCCAAGTTCAATTTCAGGTCAGGGCTCATATGGGAAGCAACTGATTGATGTTTCTCTTTCACATTGATGTTTCTCTTTCTCACTCCCCCTTCCTCTCACTCTAAAATCAATAAAAACATATCCTCAGGTGAGGATATTAAAAATAAACTATATATACAAAAAGCTAATATGCTAAGTGTCCTTCCACCCGTCCGTCAGTCCTATGACACACACTGACCACCAGGGGGCAGACCCTCAATGCAGGAGCTGCTATGACATGTACTAGCCATTAACAGAGAAAGGGCAGCACGGACCTGGTGCCAACAAAGCAACACTCGGCTTCCCCCAACTGGAACACAGGCCCCACCACCACACCAGAGCAACAGCCCACCAAATCATAGCCAACGCTGCCAAGACCCCGTGGCCAGCCTGGCAAAGGTCACTGTGGACACCAGGTAGTGACATCACGTAACAATGCCCAGCTTCCTCTCCCTAGTGACTAGCCTCCTTGCAGTTTCTTCAGCCCAGGAGTATGACTTGCTTTATAGCCAGGTGCAAACATTTACACTTTAACCAAAAATGTCTGTGAGGCGTTTTCCCGTGCCTCATCTCATTTGATCCTCACAGAAGTCCTGGACTAGGTAGACAGGGGACTCAGTGGAATCCTATTTTCTTTTCATTAGCCAGAAAATGGAGATTTAGAAACTTGACCCAACTGAAAAGAAGTAAGAAATGGTGGACCTTGAAAATGACTTCAGGTTTTCTCACTGTGCAGAATATAGTCAAACACTGCTGCAAACTCTTTGTTCTCCCTGGGTGATCTACAATAATAATCTGCTTCATTTTGATATTGACTGCTGTTTTGCTGACAATTACCTGTAAGAGAAGTTGGGGTGCTTCACTGGGCTGGAAAAAGTTTAGCTAAAGCAGAAAGCAGGTCTAATTAAACAAGTTTATTATATATATATATGGCTAAGTTGACTCACGCATGCACAATACATATAAAGCTCTCGCTGGTGCCAATCACATGCATGTGTTTCCATCTGTCATTGTCAATCGTGAATTTAGTTGACACTTCTATTATAGAGAAAGGGCAAATAGCTATATTAAAATATTTCTTCTAATTAATTTCCTTTCAATGTGCACGAATCTGTGCACTGGGCCACTAGTAAAATTAATAAATAAATAAATCATTTTTTAAAAATCCATGGCCATTTCCTGGAGATGCTATGCTGATTGACTTGGTACTCCTTGCAAAGTGCTCAGTCACCTAACAGAAAAGCTGTGACATAAAAATAATAATGTGTGCCCTGGACCGCATGCTCAGTGGTTAGAGCACCAGCTTACACACTAAAGGATTGCTGGTTTTCTCCCCACTCTGTGTCAGGAGGTATGTTGGAGACAACCGATCTATGCGTCTCTCTCACACTCTCACATCAATGTTTCTCTCTCTCTCTCTCTCTCTCTCTCTCACTCTCTCTCCCTCCCTCCCTTCCATTCTTGCTGAAAGAGCAATGGGGGGAAAAACGCTCAGGTGAGGATTAACAAGACAAAAATATATAACAAAAATAAAATAAATAAATAAATAGTACAGGAAAGGCCTGTGGAGGGGGTGGGAGTGAGGTGGAGAGGGTCAATTGGGGGATATCTGTAATACTTTCAACAATAAAGATAATTTTTTTAAAAAGGGAGCATGAGAAACATTTTAGGATGAGGAATTCATTCCATAGCTTGATTATGGAAATGAGTATACAATTGTTTAGAATTATCAAAATTCTTTAAATTTAAAATGGATTAATTATATTGTATGAAATAACACTGTGGTTTTTAAAAAATTAAAATGAAAAAAATTATGCAATCATAGTTACTTTAATTTTTGTTTGCTATTACAAGCAAATATCAGTGGCAGCCAAAATTTACTCTGTGCCAGGCCCTGTGCTAAGCTTTTTATTGTAAACATTTAGTCCTCACAACAACCTAATTAGATTGGTATTATTATTATTATCGTCAAGGAGATTGAGGTTTAGTGAGGTTACGTGGCTTGCCCAAGGACCTGCTGCCAGCAGCCACAGGACTGGGAATTAAAACCCAGATAATCTGACTCTGGAGCCTAAATTCTTGAGCATCATGTAATATGGCCTCGTGAGTCTTTGATTCAATTGTCAGATCATAAAACTAATAACTTTGCATAGCAGTCTTTCCATAACAAATTTCAAAACACTTTTAATGCATGTAGTATATAGGCTCGATATGATTCAAAGGGAGAAATGCTATCCCAGTGTTCCCCAGGACAGCTTCAGACCACCTAAACCAGACTCACCTCAGAGACCTCATTTAAATGCAGCATGCTGGACTCCTGCTCAGAACTATCATAATCAATATTGCATGCAATTGTGCCTGTAAAACTTGAAGAAAGAAAATCTGTCTCTCCAGAATCAAAACACAGAGAAACTGGCAAAGATTAATTTTAAGAGCCAGAGGATTCCTAATGAGGTAGTCCCCTTGAAGATCCCCAGATATATTTTAAAATATTCAATTTAGGACATAAACTCACTTACCCGAATACATCGTACTTTGCATTGAGAATCTGCCTTCCTCTGGAGACCAAAAATCTGCTTTATTAATATAACTTAAGCTGTTGTTCAAAGCTTTCAACACACGAACACACACACACACACACACACACACACACACACACACACACTCATCCCTACAGGAATATGAGTAAACACTATGAAGCCAGAAAATGAAATTGCTCTCAAATAACCATTATGACTTTTCTTATATGCTCACATTACAATAAAATTCAGAGTGAGAGCTATCAATGGAGATGGAAATTACAGACCACGCGTTCCTCTGCTAGATATGAGCCCTTAAGGGCTGGGATGGCATCTTATTTCTCTCTGTGTCTCTAGTTTTGAGCACATAGTAGGCAATTAATCCAGTTTTGTGTTAAGAAAGAGAAAGGAAGAAAGGAAACTTCAAAGGAATCAGTGAGCAAATCAATTCCCTGATGAGAAGGAGCCTCACAGGTCATCCATCTCTTCCCCACGCAGCCTTGGGACAGGACTGCTCTCTGAATATAAGAGAACACAGAAGGCTTTTCTTTAACCCACTAACTTCTCTTAGCTTCTTCAAATCTTGAGGCCATGCCTCTTTGCAACAAAAGATAATTAGCCCAACCTCTCCAGCACACACACACCCCCCAAAGAAAGTCTCCAAATGAAAACCAGAATAAAACATGTTGAGCAAGGAAGAGAGAGAGAAGACATATTGTGGTTTTAAAAACAAAACAAAACACAGGAAAACACAATAACAGTATACAACACACCAGGGGTTAGAAAAATATCAAATTTTCATTTTACAACAAAGATTGTGTTTTGTTTCATTCTGCTATTCACGAGTTTCATATTCTTTCTTACATTAAAACATACTTATGCTGCTGCTTCATTCCCTCCAGTCCCTGTGCAACATGAATATGCACATGGCTGCAAATGTACACACACACACCCCTACATCGTGCACAAAGATTGGCCTCTTGATCCCTAAAACTCATGCAATTCGATAATTTCCAAACTGCTACAAAATGAATGCTAGGGATGATACTACTCAGACAGCATCAAAAGAACCTCTGTGCGGGTTTGGTTTCCAGCCATTGGACTAAATCTGGGTTAATATATTCAAAACATTTTACTCAAACTTCAACAGTCACATCCAGTCATGAACATTCAGACCTTAAAGAGACCCTGGAATCATCTGCTTCCAAATCTTTCCTTTTACAGAGAAGGAAATCAAGCTCAAAGGCAAACTGCTTGCCCCTAATCAGCTAAGTTGGTGCCTCGGGATCCAATGCAGTGTCTCTTTTCTATACTATATTGGGACCAATATTTTGCACTTAATAGATAACTAGCTGGCAGTTCAACAGGAAAATTCATCTTGAATCCTCTTGGTACCGACTGCAAGATCTAAATTCAATTTCTATAAATAATTGCCAATTTTTGTTACAGTTCCTGAAGAACGCTGGACTCCAATAATCAATATTATAATAAATGAGTTCTAGCTCTTCTTTCTTGTTAGCCTTTTTTAAGTGCTAGTGGCTAATGGGAATAAAACAGGAAAAAGAAAAGCAGCTTTAAGGTTTAGAAAATCAACAAACTGGATATTTGCATTGGCTGCATGCTTTCACTTCATAACTCCAACCCTGGATATATTTGAAAAGGTGCTGCCCTCTAACACAGTGTACCTCACACGCTAATATCACATATATCTGTCAAAATGCAGGTTATGACTCAATAGGTCAGGGGCAGGGTTGAGGACTTGAGATTTTGCATTTCCAAAAAGGCCCCAGGTGGCTGCCATGGTGCTGGTTACAGGAACACACTTAGGGCTGCATCTACAGTGACCAACGTATCAACACCATGGGAAGCAAACCCATGGTGGGAAAGAGTAGAAGACCAGTGAGCAAGTCCTGGAAGCAAAGCTTACACTGAACAGCGCAGAACAGAAAAACTGGCCAACAGAGGTTAGTTACCAGCTGATAAAATAATGTCCTCTGGGCCTAAAGTCTACCTTATCTAGATGTCAGTGTCAGAAAAGCCCATCGTGTCAGCATCCATGGTGGTAAGTTGTGCTTATGCAGGAAACTCATCTTCAAGAAATAAATCTGGAAGGACAAAGGCAGCAGAGGTTTCTAGTTCTCTGCATTAATCCTTGGGAACAAGGAATAAATGAAACCAGAACACTTTCAGTTGCTTATAAATAACTTCAATGTGGAAAGATATGTAACCATTCAGCCAGGAGAGTCCAACGCTGAGTCCAGCCCTATCCTGAGTTTACTAAACAAGCCAAACCATCATGTCTAACAACTTTGCTTAGAGAATGGATTTTGTGCCAGATGGACATTTATCTCAGAAAATCAAATGGGCAACTTAATTTCAACCTTTCTGATTACGTAGATCCTAGCCTTTCTATGAACATGCTTCCAACCTTTCCCCAGGGAACTGAGTGGTAACATGGAGAGCATGACCGTTTATTTGGCTTAAGGAACACATTAATTTATCTGGTTTATAGAATTTAAACATCTGACGAATGACAGTGGGATTGATTTTATTCATCAGCTAATTGCTTTGCCACCTGGAGCTGAAGCTTTATATGTGCCGCTTATAAAAGATCTGAAAAGGATCTCAATTATTCTTTAATTTGTTCCTTGAATATAAAGTAGGAAATTCTGGCTTAATCAAACATTGTCTCAATTCTACTGGGATATGTCTAGTTACCTTATAACAAGGTAAGCTTTCAGTTAATCATATGATATGATAATTCCCCACTTTCAAGCCAAGTATCCTCTTAGTTACAATCAATTTTCCACTGAAAAAATAAACATTGTCTTTTTACTGAAATCCCAGTAGAGAAAAATAGCCCTTTTTAATGAAACTTGCCGCTGATATAACCACACTAGGAATGTCTGTGTAGGAATCCATTAAATCCCCTAATTTGACATTGCTGGTAAATTGCAGAATAAAGCAAGTTCCGTGAACAATTCTCTGTGCACATGGCCGTTCTTGGCACACATGGAAGAAATGGATAATGAGCACGCGCGCGCGCGCACACACACACACACACACACACACACACACACACACACACAGAGTATTACTGGAATATATTAAATCTCACTTAATAAATGTTTTAATCAAGTTGAATTCTACAATTTATCTAAGGGGGGATAAAAGAGAAAAACTCGCAGTCATGTAATTTCTTTAATTGCACCAAGTGAATCTGAAATGCCAGCATGTGCTGGAAAGCTGCTAGAAAGCCCACGACATAAAAGTGGTAACTGGCAGGCAACTGGGACACCTCCTGAAATGTAACCTTGCAACAAGCTGCAAGTTAAAACTGTAATGCCATCATTTTAATGACCCAGGGAATTGTGGATTTAAAGCCAAGTATTTGGTCCTCATCTTACCAAGTTTACCTTTCTCATCTCCTATCTACCATACAGCTGCTAAGATAGCCTAAGAGAGAACTGGGGGTCAGGCATTACGCAGGCTTCCTGGGGCAAATGAGGCCATCAACCAGCACCACAACTGAGAAGAAGGGGGGCACCTGAAGCCTTAGGCAGGTGACTGGTAGAGGTAAGGGCAGACAGGCAGCAACAGGCACACATTGTCACTGGGAGTAGGGACTGGGGTTTAAAGGCAGAGCTCCTGTTCCAAGAAACCCTAATGAAAACAAGGAAGAACTCAAATCCCTTAGGAACTGAAACAGAAAGAATGAATGCCACCAGCACTGGGGTCAAAACAAGGGATTTGACCATAAGCAAGAAGGTAAGAGGCCAAGGACTAGAACAAGGATGAAAGTTTGCAGAAAAACCTACCCCGTTTCATCATCTTTTAAAGCACCTAGAAGTAGGCCTTCCTTAGAAGTAGTTGATTCAATAAGTAGCAAACTGTAGTCATATAAACCTTGAATGTTAAGACTGGAAGAGATCCCAAGCAATATCTAATCTATTGTTAGCAGGGTTAACATGGGTCCCCCAAATGTTGGGAGGTAGTATAGCTTAGGACAGTGGTCGGCAGACTCATTAGTCAACAGAGTCAAATATCAACAGTACAACAATTGAAATTTCTTTTGAGACCCAAATTTTTTAAACTTAAACTTCTTCTAACGCCACTTCTTCAAAATAGACTCGCCCAGGCCGTGGTATTTTTTGGAAGAGCCACACTCAAGGGGCCAAAGAGCCGCATGTGGCTCGCGAGCCGCAGTTTGCCAACCACTGGCTTAGGAGATAAGAGCTTGGACTCCAGAGTCACTCTATCACTCTATAAATCACTAGGCCTGTTTCTCTGGGCAGCTTTTTTACCTCTGTAAAAGATAATAATCCTATATAATAAAAGGCTAATATGCAAATTGTCCCTTTGGGCAGTCGTTCGACCAGGAGACCAGGAGTTCTACCGTTCACTATGACGTGCACTGAACACCAGGGGGCGACACAGAACATGGCGGGCATCAGCAATGCGATGCTGGCAGCAGGCAGCAGTGGAGGTGCTGTGGGCCCTGATGGGCCCGGATGAGAGCGGTATGTAGCAAGATGGTAGAGCAAGTGAGCGGGCGACACCAGGCCAAGGCGGGGTGCCAGGTGGGGCTGCGGGGCTCTGAGGCTAGGGCATGAGCTGGGGCTGCAAGGCTTGGGGTGTGAGCTAGGGCCCAATCATCACAGGCCACCCCGAGGGGGGCCCACCCATGCACGAATTCATGCACCGGGCCTCTAGTAATAATAATAATAATACCTATTTCACTGGGTTGTTGTGAAAATTAAATGAAATAAGCCACAGACAACAATTATAATAGTGTCTGGGATATGTAACAACTCAGTAAATGTTGCCTTCTATATTATCACTCTTGTTGTTATTATTATCATCATTATTGCTGTTATAAACTGAATTGTGCCCTTCCCAAATTTGCATGGGAAGCATTAAGTGCCAATATGACTGCATTTGGGAAAGAGCCCTTAAAGAGGTAATTACAGCCCGACCAGCGTGACTCAGTGGCTGAGTGTCAATCTATGAACCAGGAGGTCACGGTTTGATTCCCAGTCAGGGCACATGCCTGGGTTGTGGGCTTGATCCCCATTGTAGGGCATGCAAGAGGCAACTGATCAATGAGTCTCTCTCATTATTGATATTTCTATCTCTCTCTCCCTCTTCCTTCCTCTCTGAAATCAATAAAAATATTTATTTTAAAAAGAGGTAATTACAGTTAAATAAGGAAAAAGAGTACAGGTGTTCTTCAAAAATTCAAAATAGAGCTACCATATGATTCAGCACTCTCTCTTCTGTGTATATCTCTGAAGGAAGCAAAATCATTACCTTGAAGAGATATCTGCACTATTATGTTCACTGCGGCTTTATTCACAGTAGCCAACCTAAGTGTCCATTGATGGATAAGTGGATTATATACAACTAGAGGCCCAGAGCATGAAATGAATGCATGAGTAGGGTCCCTAGGCCTGGCAAGCGATCAGAGCTGATCGGGGCCTTGCAGCTGCTGGCCTTCCCCAGCAGCCAGCTGCCGGGCAGGGCCTTCATCCCTGGCTGCTGACTGCTGGCTGCTGGCTGGGGACTTCCTTCATTCCGCGCCACCCCCTGGTGGTCAGTGCACATCATAGCAAGCAATCGAACTCCTGGTCTCCCAGTCCAACTCCTGAGAGGACACTTTGCATAGTAGCCTTTTATATATATAGATGGAATATTATTCAGCCATAAAAAAAGAAGAAAATCCTGTCTTTTGTGGAAACATGTGGTATTATACTAATGAAATAAGACAAAGATGAATATTGTTTGTTCTCATCACATGTGGAATCTAAAAAAGCTAAACTGAAAGAAATACAGAGAGGAATAGTGGTTGCCAACGGCTAGGGAATGGAGGAAATGGGGAGATGGTGGTCAAAGTGTACAGACTTCCAGCTAAAAGATAGTAAGTTCTGGGGATCTACTGTTCAGCATAGTCACTGTAATTAACAATGCCTTTTATGCACTTGGAAGTTGTTAAGAAAGTACATCTTAAAAGTTATCACTCTCTCAAGAAATGGTAATTATGTGATGGGATGAAGTTGTCAACTAACATCTTATTGTGGTAATTGTTTCATAACATGTATATGTATCAGATCATCACAATGTACACTTTAAATTTACGTATGTTATATTTCAATAATATCTCAATAAAACTGGAAAAATATTTTTTAAAATACTTACAGGTAAAATTATGTGCTCTCCGATTCTATTGCAGGTTAATTCCATGAATGAAATCAGATTGTTTGGGTTGATACTTTTAGAGGCAAGGTGATAGATATATGGGAGTTGGTTTTTCTCTCTACTTTTACAGATATTTGTTAATTTAGGGGAAATTTTAATAAAAACATTATACTCGGTTCATTGTTCACATCCAAATGCTTTAAAAAACACAACATTACAACTATATTTTCAGGTTGAATGAGGTTATATGGGTGGATCTTAATCCAATATGACTGATATCCTTATAAGAGAAGAAGACAGCAGGCAGCACACACAGAGAGAAAAGGCCATGTGAAGACCAGAAGGAAGGAGGCCATCTGCAAGCCAGAGAGGCCTCAGGAGAAACCACCAGCACCTTGATCTTAGACTGCCAGCCTCCAGAAATGTAAAAGAATGCATTCCTATTGTTTAAGCCACCCGGTCTGTGGTACTTTGTTATGGCAGCCCTACTGAACTGTTTAGAGTCACTGTCATCATTATCTGGTCCAAGTCACACTGCCGTCTAAAGGCAGCGGCAGGATGAGGGCCCAGCCTCAATGCTCTTTCCACTCGCTCCACATGATTTCCTCAAATTCCCACTGTGGTCTCTTATACTAAAAATATCAGTTCCTTATCAGGTAAGAAGAGGCTAATTTATTATTTAAGAAAATATGAAAAGTCTAAGAAACATGAAAATGTCAGAGAAAATCAAATGTCTCTGTCTCAAAGAGAGATGCTAGTTCTGAAATCTATACCTTCTCTCCTCCCCTACTTCCACCTAGTAACCTCAGACAGGTCTAAAGTGGCCGCATTGAGGAAGCCTGGAGCTGAGGCCCTAGACTGTGCTGTCAGGTCACAGGCTACATCCAATACACAGGTGGCAGCTGCACACCAGAGCAGGAGCATTCCAAGGAGCCTGGCTGGACCTTGATTCATAACCAGACTTCAGCTCACCTCAATGGCGCCACAGCAGTCTTGCCTTTCTGCCCCACCTGAAACACCATATAGGTTAGAAGACTCCCTATGCAGACAGGGCATATTCACTCCACAAGCAGCTCTGCCTCCTTTATAAAATGAATGGAATCAATCATCAAGGTTTCCAATACTATGGCTTGAAAAGTGGGATGTGCAACTCATTAAAATTCCTATAGAGATTAATAAATGGTGCTGTAATCACTAGTCACGTGCAAAAAAAATGAATTTGAACCCTTTCCTCATACCATATACAGAAATTGACTCTAAGTGAACCAAAGATCAAAATGTTAATGCTAAAACTTAAAAGTCTTAAGGGGGGGAAACATAGGGATAAATCCTCATAACCTCAGATTTGCTTCTTAGATGTGACATCAAAAGAAAAAAATAGATAAATTGGACTTCATAAAAAGTAAAAGCATTTGTGTATCAAATGATATGAGTAAGTGAAGAGACAATTCACCAAGAGGGAGAAAGTATTTGCAAATTATACATCTGCTAGATGATTAAATCTGGAATATATAAAGAACTCACAACTAAATAATAAAAAGACAAACCCAATGTTAAAAATGGCAAGGATCTGAATAGACATTTCACCAAAGGTAGGCCACTAAGCACATGAAAAGATGCTGAATATCATTAATCACTAACAAAATGTAAATGAATATTACAATGAGATACCTCTTCACATCTACTAGGATGGCTATAAATAAAAAATATGGACAATAGCAAGCATTGGCGAGGCTGTGGAAAATTCGGAACATTCATACACTGCTGGAGGGAATGTAAAATGGTGGCACTTTCTAAAACAGTCTGTCAGTTCCTCAAATGGTTAAACATATAATTGCCATGTGACCCAGGAATTCAAATTCTAGGTATCTACACAAGAGAAATGTATTTACAAAAACTTGCATATGAATATTTAGAGCACTATTATTCATACTAGCCAAAAGATGGAAACAAACCAAAATGTCCATCAACTAATGAATGAATAAGTACTATGCAGTATACTCATACAATGTAATATTAAATGGAATATAAAAAGAAATGAAGTACTGATACATGCTACAAGATAGATGAACCTTGAAAACATTATGCTAAATAAAAGAAGCGATATCAAAAGTCCAGATACTATATGATTCCACCTGTGTGAAATGTCCAGAATAGCCAAATCTATAGGGACAAACAGTTGATTAGTGGCTGCCCTGGCTGGGGATAGGGGTATGGAGTTTCTTTTGGGATGGCTAAAATTCACTGTGATGGTGGTTGCATAACTCTGGGAATAAAATGGGAGTGTACTCTATAAATGGATGAGTTGTATGGTATGTGAATTTTATCTCAGTAAATCTCTTCTGGAAAATCCACCAGCCCCCTCCACATCCAGACCCCTTTTCCCAGTCTTCAACATTCCATACTTTGTACTCATTCTATCAGGAGGCCCATTTGTGATGCACAAGTGTGCCACTACATGACCATCCAGGTCAACCTCACATTTGCAATCTTCTGCCTTTGGTCCTTCAAATTCTCTGTATATCCACAGTTCTTCCTATCATTCCTCATTAAGAAACATTTTATTTTCCAGAATCCCATCATCTTTTCCAAGATAACTTTTTGGTGTCTGGATCATAAATAACAAGTCTGTTTCCAATAAAACCAGGATGAAAAAGGTTGATGAGATCAAACTTCTGTTATCAATATTTTGCTCCAAGTAAATGGATGTCCCAGCTGCAGGTAGAATGTGTGTTGCATGAACACACAATATTTCCTCTGACCTTGTTTTCAGAGACTAACAGTTCAGATATCCGGTAAGGTTGGGGATTTCTAAATCCACTGTCCTAGCATTTAAAAGTGAATTGATAGAGTGGAAGTTATCTAAATAGCCAATCACAAAACAGAAAATTAACCTCCCAGCCTATGCTTATAGTGAACAATTTCCATCCTCTCTATTATCAATCATTTCTAAATACTATGCTCATTCAAAATGATCTGTCTTTACCATGCTTCCAAATTCAGTTATTGCCTGAGTTTTGTGCAGTGGGCATCTATCTGCTCCTTAGCAGTAAACCAGGTCAGTGTGTTGCCATAAACTATCCCTTCGAATACTTAATTTGGTTAAAGGCCTTAATTTGGTTAACTTCCCATGTAAAAAAACAATAGAGTGATATTTTTCTTTAAACGGAAAACAAGATAACTAAACCATAGAGCTTATTCAGATATCACCAGTTATATGTGTTTCTCTACGCAGTTTTATCATATGTGCAGCTTCATGCATCCACCATCGCAATCAAGATACAGTCTGCATCCCCACAAGCCTCCTGTGTGCTATCCCTTTATAGCCACATCAAGCCCCACCCACCCCCATACCGACATTCCTAATCCCTGGCAACCACGCCATCTCTATACTAATCTCACAAATATTTTATAAGTGGAATAGTACAGTATGTAACCTTTTGGAATTGGCTTTCTTTTACTCAGCATAATTTCCTTGAGGTTCATCCAAGTTGTTGTGTATATCAATAGTTCATTCCTTTTTATTACTGAGTTGTATCCCATGGTATTGATGTACCACCATTTGTTTAACCATTCACCCATTTAAGGACATTTGTGTTTTGTTTCCAGTTTGGGACTATTATTAAAGTTTCTATAAACATTCCTATACAAGTTTCTGAGTAAACACAGTTTTTATTACTCTGAGTGAACATAGATTCTATTTCTCTGGGATAAAGGCAATTAGGAGGTTTTATGGTGATTGTATGTTTAATTTTTTTATAAACTGCCAATTTTCTAGAGTGGCTGTACAATCTTACATTCCTACCATCAATTATGAGTGATCCAGTTTCTCCACAATCTTGCCAGCATTTGGTGTTCACAACTATCTTTGTTTTAGCCATTCTGAGAGATGTTAGTAATATCTCATGATTTTAATTTGCATCTCTAATGCTCAATGATGTTGAGCACTTTTCAGGTGCTTGTCATCTGTATATCCTCCAGAAATGTCTGCTCATGTAGTTTTCCCATTTTCTGTTTGTTTTTTTAATGTTGAGTACTGAGAATACTTAGTATATTCTCAATACAAGTCCTTTATCAGATATGTGACTTGCAACTGTTTTCTCCCAGTCTGTAATTTGTCTTTTTTATTCCTGTGTTTCACAAAGCCAATTTTTAATTTTGCTAAGGTCCAATTATTTCTTTGATAGATTATGTTTTGGGGGCCAAGTCTAGGTATTCTTGGCCTACTTTCAGATCACAAAGATTTACCCCTTTTTCCCCCAGAAGTTTTATGTTTCACATTCAGTCCATGATCCATTTTGAGTTAATATATGTATAAGGTGTGAGATTTAGATCAATGGCCAGTTTTTTAGTCTATAGCTATCCAACTGTCGCAGCACCATTTATTGAAAAGACTATTGCTCCTCCATTGAATTGCTTTGGCTTCTTTGTTAATAATTAATTGAGCAATTTGTGTAGATTTATTTCTAGATCCTCTATTCTGTTTCATTGATCTGTGTATCTATTCCCCCAAAACCAAACTATTCTGATTATTGTAGCTGTACAATAAGCCTTAACTTCAGGAAGAATAATTTCTCCCACTTTAGTCTTCTTTTTCAAATCTGTTCTGGCTTTCCCTTTCCATATGAATTTTAGCACAAGCTTATCTATGTCTACAAAAAAATGTAGCTGAGATTTTGGTAAAAATTACATTAAACCTATAGATAAATTTAGAGAGAATTGACATCTTCATTGTGTTGAGGTTTCCCATTTACATTGTCTCTGCAAATATTTAGAGGGTTTTTTTTTTCATTTATTTCGTCAGCATTTTGTAATTTTCAACATACAGATTTTGCACATTTTGTTAAATTGATACCAAAGTACTTCATTTTTGCAGCAATTGTAAATGGCATGGTATTTTTTTTAATATATTTTATTGAGTTTTTACAGAGAGGAAGGGAGAAGGATAGAGAGTTAGAAACATCGATGAGAGAGAAACATCGATCAGCTGCCTCCTGCACACCCCTTACTGGGGATGTGCCCGCAACCAAGGTACATGCCCTTGACAGAAATTGAACCTGGGACACTTGAGTCCCAAGGCCAATGCTCTATCCACTGAGCCAAACCAGTCAGGAACAGCATGGTATTTTTTATTTAGGCTCATTGTCAGTATAAAGAAATGCAATTGGTTTTTGTGTGATATTGTATTTTTCCACTTTATCAAAATGGCTTAGTTCTGGAAGCTTTTTGGTAGATTCCTTGGGATTTTCTAGGGAGACCATCATGTTGTCTGCAAATAGAGACAATTTCATCTCTCTTCTTTTCCAATCTGTTTACCTTTTATTTCTTGTTCTTACCTTATCACAGTGGCTAAAACTTCCAAGTATTATACTGAATGAAAGTAATGAGAGCAGACATCCTTGCCTTGTTCCTAATTTTAGGGGGAAGGCGCTCAGCACTTCACCAATAAATGCAATGGTAGCTGTATGCTTTTTATGAGTTTGAGGGAGTTTCTGTCTATTTCTAGTATACTGGCAGTTCTTATCATGGATATGTGTTAAATATTGTCTAACTTTTTTTTTGCCTCAATTGATATTTTCATATGATGTTGAACAGGTGTCTAGTTTGGTTCCATTATGGCCTGAGAATATACACTATACAATTTCAATTCTTTTAAGTTTGGTGAAGTTTGTTTTATGACCCAGGATACAGTCTATTTTGGTGACTATATCATGGATGTTTGAAATGAATATATATCTTGCTATTGTTAGGTAAGGTGTTCTATAAATGTAATTAGACCCTGTTGTTTGATGGTTTGCTCGGTTTTTCTATATCTTTACTGATCTGTCAACTCATTCTATCAATTGCTGACAGTGAGGTGTTGAAGTCCACAATTATTGAATATGTCTCTCCCCCACTAACCATCCTAGTCCCATCTTTTACCAAAGGGTCCAATACGTTTCCTTCTGGAACTTAAGCCCCTGGTAGGTTCAAGGCAGAAGAGCCATTCCTTTGAAGATGGTTGGTATTTTTTTTAACATGTTTTATTGATTTTTTTTTACAGAGAGGAAGGGAGAGAGAGTTAGAAACATTGATGAGAGAGAAACATCAATCAGCTGCCTCCTGCACACCCCCTACTGGGGATGTGCCCGCAACCAAGGTACATGCCCTTGATCAGGTACATGCCCTTGAATGGAATCAAACCTGGGACCCCTGAGTCCACAGGCCGACGCTCTATCCACTGAGCCAAACCGGCTAGGGCGATGGTTGGTATTTTAAACTGAGAGCCCTGAGCACTGGTGAAATGTGGTAAAACCCAAGCCTGGTAAAACCCTTGCCTGAGGTAGATACCAGAAGAGATACAGCCACATATAAAGTTAGTCCAGGAGGCAGCAGATGTGTCAATCAGCCAAAGCCAAAGTTCGTTCCAAGCAGTAGGCTAGAAGTGGCAAAGAGCTCAATGGAGCAGCCAAGGGCTGAGGTCTTAACCAATGACCAAAGTTAGGAACCAGCCAAGAAGCTCAGGAACGTCAGGATCCCACTTGGCCCTCAAGTAGAAAGACCAAAGACTGTGGCCAAGTTAAGAATCGAAGAGGAGTATTTTGCCAATGAATAGTTAGGAGATGATTTGTTTCCAGAATAATATGCACACTATATGTTAGTTATTAGATGAAAGAAATGCCTTGCAAGATAATATTCATGTTAAACGTTGGACTAAATATACAAACTTTAATTTTGTACACTTTCAAAGCTTTAAGTAAATGTATTCTGCTCTATGCATATGGGTTTAAGCTTGTTTTGTTTTTAATGAAATGAAAACATATGAAACTAAAATAAAAAAGAATGTCAGGACCCAGGAGATGCGGAGGACAAGTGAGGGTCCCATTTAATTTCATAAGCCTTAGTGCCTTAGGACTCGTATGGCTATACTGCCCTTCATCTTAAAGGTATCCAAAGGGACTAACTGCTCAGCAACAGGATGATGGTGAAGAAAATTTGAGCTGTATTTCCTGAAAATTCATATTCCATGGTTTTCATCTTATTTGATCCCTCCATCTCATTAGTCCTGGTCAGGGGCAGAAATGCCTATTAAACACTCATTAGGCAAGCCAACCGCTGGGCAAAGAGGCAGAAAAAAATAGGTTACTTTAGGAAAAAGGATAAAACCTTCTTTAACTGGTGACTAGAATGTCCAGTAACCCACAAATTATGTATTCCAGACTTCTAGGAGGCAGAAGACTGGTATTTTCTAAAATTGTGGTGAAATACACACAACGTAAAAGTACCATCTTAGTCATTTTAAATGTACAGTCCAGTGGCATAAGTACATACACATTGTTCTGCAACCGTCACCACCATCCATCTCCAGAACTTTTTCATCTCTCCACACTGAAACTCTGTGCCCATTAAATAATAATTCCCTATTTCCCCTTCCCCAGCCACTGGCAACCACCGTTTCACTTTCAAAAAGGCTGCTTAACCTCCCAACATTATGTTATTCAATTGGAAATAATTCTGAAATAATGCTGACAATATCCCAATCGACATTGGCAAACTGCTAGTAGCTCCTGTTCTTTGATACCAATATTCCAACCTACATGCCAAGAAACCCAGTGCAAGCCCCTGCTCCTTTCCAGCAAGTCTGGGGAAAGGTTTGTCCTCAGTTCACAAAGGCACTCACCTGTGATCTGGCCTGGAGCAGCGCCCTGAATGGAATCAACCTGGAGAGACTTGGAGGCAGGGCCCCCCGGGAGATGCTGAGAACGTAGCTTCCTTACTCAGAAATGGGAGACAACCGCTTTACACACCTCACAACCACCCCCAAATCAGGCTATTCCAGGCCGTCACACCGTGACACCCGTGGCCCCATCCCAGGCAAAGAGGAAGTTGCTGGCCTCACAACGTTTTGTCCTCTGAGGTCTGGAAACTCCCCAACATAGGCTTATGAACGGGCTACCACAAAGGGGTTCCAGGGCACCTTCCTCATCCTCCACCTTCCACTGGTGCCAGACTCATATGTCCAGGAAGAGACGAAGCAGAGAGCCCCCCTATGAGGTTACTGATGTATTTTATCACATCATTTAAAGGAGGCACAGCGGCTACTCTAAAACAAAGTGGAACCAGGGCATTCACACATTCCACGGTCAATGAAAGTCGAAGTACACTGAATTGGATCACTGTCTCATCACACCAAGACACTCGGCAGCAATAATGTGCTGCTACAATTCAGGACTGAGCCCCAACAATAAAGCTGGGACTGTAATTACTATAATGACCTCCCACTGCTATTGTGTCTTTAATTAAGTCTTTATCAGTAGGCATTGGCCACTTAAACCTAACTCGCTGTAACTACGGCAGCGTGTCATCTACATTTTCACAAAGAATTACTGAATCATATTTCTGTCACCGAGATGAAAGGGGATATTTTAGTTCAAGTGGCATTTGCAGACAAGCCACATCAAGGAAAATCAAGCTGTCCTTTAGCAGTACTTTCTGACAAGTGAACCTCAGCAGAGAGATGCTGCGGGGTTTTGTGGATGTATGTTTTGGCTTCTCCTGGTTTCTTTTTAGCACAACTCTGCTTCCTGTCTACATAAACTACAGGGAAAGAACGACACCAAATTCAGAACACACTTGATCGCATAGAATTTCTCGAGGTGGAAAGCATGGAGGCGCTCGTGTGAGGCCCTGAGACGCCGAGTGAGTTGTCCCAAGTCACAGGGGTGGTGACTGACTGACTGAGCTGGGTCTGCAACTCACACCTTCCAGCTACAGGCTCCTTCCTCCCACTCCCCCGTGAGGCCGCCCATGAAGCTGGAAAAGTGCATTTTCCTCAGCAAACACGTGAGAAGGACCCCAGGCCTGAAGAGAACACATTCCAAGTTCAAGTTTCCAGTCGCAATCACTTCCTGACATCAGTACTACAGCAAGTGCTCACATGGCTTTTTGGCAGAGCCCAGTCAAGTGGGCCAGACAACCTTCTGTCCAAAAAAGCTGCCCCGATTCAAGGCCTCACCGTAAGTTGTAGGGGTTTCAGCCGGGACTTCACCCTCAGAGCTTGCCTCTTAGTGAGGGAAACCCCGCACGTACACTCTGGTCCTCACTTCTCTAGGATACAGGGAGAACCTCCAACCTCCAATCCTACCGCCAACTAGTCTGAACCGCAGAGGCCTCCACCCAGTGGCCAGGCCAGTTTATTTGTGCTTTCATACATCACCAAAAACGTTTTGGCTTTAAAACCTGCTCCTCAACCCTGCCAATGTGGCTCAGTGGTTGAACATCGACCTATGAACAGGAGGTCACTGTTGGATTCCTGGTCAGGGCACATGTCTCGGTTATAGTATTGATCCACAGTGTGAGGCGTGCAGGAAGCTGCCAATCAGTGATTTTCATCATTGATGTTTCTATCTCTCTTTCCCTCTCCCTTCCTCTCTGAAATCAATAAAAATGTATTTAAAAAAAAAAAAACTGCCCGGCCAGCATGGCTCAGTGGTTGAGCAACGACCTATGAATCAGGAGGTTACGGTTAGATTCCTGGTTAGGGCACATGTCTGGGTTGCAGGCTCAATCTCCAGGATGGGGCCTGCAGGAGACAGCCAATCAATGATTCTCTCTCATCATCGATGTGTCTATCTCTCTCTCCCTCTCCTTCCTCTCTGAAATCAATAAAAGTATTAAAAAAAAAAAAAAAGCCATGACCGGTTTGGCTCAGTGGATAGAGTGTCGGCCTGCAAACTGAAGGGTCCCAGGTTCGATTCCGGTCAAGGGCATGTACCTGGGTTGTGGGCACATCCCCAGTTGGGGGTGTGCAGGAGGCAGCTGATCGATGTTTCTCTCTCATTGATGTTTCTAACTCTCTATCCCTCTGTAAAAAATCAATAAAATATATTTTTTAAAAAACTGTTCCTCCAAAGGGCATAATTCCTTCCAGAATCGGGGAAGGCCACTCACATGGGGGGGGGGAAGAAGAGAGAGAGGAAGAGGAGTTCATGGGAGGGAGGCTGGCTGTCCCTGGAGACTGTGGCACCACAGTGGTGGAAGCTCAAGGACACACAATGGCCCTGCAGCTCTGCTTTACTTCAACAGACCGCCAGGCACCAGAGATGCCAGAGATTTTCTGCTTATTTATTTGAGCAATTCTGACTCCGGCTAGGAAACCTGATGCTGCCACCAATTGCCTCTTTTTCAGTGTCATCTTTGGCCACCACTGCTCCCCCTTTTCCTTTCAACTCTAATTTCATTTTTAACAACATGAAGGCTAGAGCTAGACACAGACTTGAAAATGAGAACAAAACGCAGAGCGGGGGAAGGAAGCATGCTTGGGGTTGGGGGGATTCTATTCAATTTTCTCCCACATATTTTCACCTGCTGAGGAGCATCTCAGATTTTCCCACCTCAGCAGGGACACCCGCTGCAAAGGCGAGACCCATCGTAGGTGTGGCCACTGCTGCTGGCCAGCTTCTGCCACCACACTGCCTGCGTGGAGGCAGCCAAGCCCGCAAAATCAGCACAGGATTCCACCTTGGGATGAGAAACCCAAGTTGTTCTCAGCCCTGAATTCAGCAACAATTTCAAGATGTTTCCTGAATCCTTGTTTCCACCTATTGAACAAAAGTAGCCCTGCAGCCTGGAATCTATACACTTCTGGTGTGTAAGTGATACCAGGAAGCTAGACTCAGGTTTTGAATACTTTTTTAAAATATGTTTTTATTGATTTTAGAGAGAGAGGAAGGGAGAGGGAGAGAGAGAGAAACATCAATGAGAGAAATATCAATCAACTGCCTCCTGCATGCCCCCTACTGGGGATTGAGCCCACAGCCCAGGCATCTTCCCTGACCAGGAATTGAACTGGCAACCTCTAGGTGCATGGGATGACACTCAACCAACTGAGCCACACCAGCCAGGGCATCTTTGAATATTTTTAGGCATGTCTCTTTCATCCTTGCTTATCTTTGTTCTCTAAAGGGCTCTTCTCAACTCAAGATGTGTCAGTAAACTCCCAGATAACCCTGTCACTGGGGCCTGCAGGCATCTATTGGCTTTGCTTCTCCCTGCTCAGCTGACCACTGTGTACTGCATCTGTTAGACGATCCTTCCCTGGGGTCGGCACACAGTCAGGATGCATCTTGGCCCATGCTGAAGACAAAGGGGACTCTGAGTACATAGGTCTATGCTGATGAGGATCACTGCTGCTGTTGTCAGCCCACACCCAGACTGCCAGCTCTCCTCTCCTGAGTCTGCTGCTCTCACGGGGAGCTTAAGTCGACGATTTTTTCTGCTAATGCTCTCAGCTGCTACCTTTTCATCTGACAACGGACTTGGCCAAGTGATGAAAGACATAAGCCAAAATCCACTCTATGCCTCATCATGCAAATACTTGGCTTTCCTGGGGCCAAGATGCCTAGCCGCCCTGCCATGTGGACAGGTTGGGATGTTTCTCTGAGTAAATGCCAAGATCCCCCCTGGAGGGCAAAAGAAATGTCAGAAGCACAGCTCCTATTAGACAACCTGAAATATGGCTAAAAACATATTCACTAGGAAGAATCTCTCTTAGGCATTATTTTCACCAGACACAGAGGTAATTTTTACCCCCAAAATATAGAACGGGGCCCAACACACTTTAATGTGAGACATTGTTCTAACCACCATTCAGTTAAAGCAAATTCCTAAAGAAGTTAGAGCCCTCTGGTTCAAGCACCACTAAAGTTATAGATGCATTTATACTTTGCCCCAACAAAGGATTCCTACAGACTTATCAGCACACATGAGGCATACAGACCAGGTGGGTCAGTGTGGCATTACAGGTATGCCCCGCTTTTCGAAATTTCATTTTATGACATTTTGCTTTTCCAAAAGGCCTATATTAGTACCTGTTTTGCTAACCAAAAGAAATCAAAGAAGATTGTCACTTTTAAGAAAAAAAGGCAAAGTGCAAAAATAGCATCCAGCATGTTTGCAGTGAGCTGTTACAGAGGCAGCACACACCCCAAGCAGCGACAGTGGCACCAGGAACTACCCTCAGCATCTCAGCATCAAACCACCACAGCTTTGAGCTGTGTCTGTGAGCATCTGCTCTTCATCTCTATTATGTGCGTTTGTTAGTAAGCTGTGCCCTAAGGTGATTGCTTCTTCACTTCACTCCATTTCAGCTTATAAAAGATTTCACAGGAGCACTCTACTTTCAGACAGCAAGGGAAACCTGTGTTTTTAATAGCAAAAGACTAGAAACAATTCAATAGTATACTGGTTGAATAATTGATGGTATATTCATGCCGTGGAATATAATACAACTATAAAAAAAAATTTATGTTCTGAAGTTAAGAATAAAAAAAAAACACAAGGTTCAAGATAATGTATATAATATGATGCCTTTTGAGTAAGAAAGGAAGGAAAATAATTATATATTCATATTTGCTTACATTTTCACTAAAGAACACCAGAAAGAACAATAAAAATCTAATAATAATGGTTGCCTGTAAGGATTAGGAAAGAGGCAATAAAGATTAATAGGGACCAAGGAGAGACCAATTTCGAAGCACATACATTTTTAAAATTTTCAAACTTGTAAAAATATTGGTACTCATCCAAAAAAAGAACATAAAGAAAACTGTTTGAGAGCTCAAGTCCCTCTGCTAGAAGTGGTAGAATTTGAACCCAAGTCTATCTGCTTCCATGTCCATAATCTTGACACCATAATGCTCTGCCTTCCCAAAAACTCAAGCAAGTCACCTGCTGTTAGCCAACCAGCAGGACTGACCTGGAGACACAGGGCCCTGCTCCCACTATCAGGTCTCCCCTACAGTGGTTCAACTTCTGGGGGTTCCAAAGCATCAAGTCTTTCAGGTTTGTCAGGGTTTTTTAATCTCCATCAAAAGCTCAGGTAGTGGTACCAAGCCAGAGTGGGAAGCCATCTGCAAAGAGAAATAAGCTCTAACAAACATAAATTGAGTAAGTTTAAATTTGCAGCCCTTTGTAATCCAAGCATTAGAGCTCATTTGTTTATGGTGAATTGTGTGCTATAAGCCCTCCCAGGAACAAATAACAATACATTCCAAACACATTATATCTGTCGGCCTGGTTTATAGCCGTGCCTTGGCTTATATTAAGGAAAGGGCTCCTTCTGCCAATACATAGCAAGGAGGCTATTCTACAATGACTATTTTAAACAAAATCTAGAACTTGATAGCCTGTCTGCACTGATTTGCAATGATATGTTTTTTTTAAAAAATAAAAAAAAAAGGTAATGTTCTATCCTCAACTTCTTTTCTCAAGTTTGAAATCATCCCAATGCTGGCTAAGAAGATATTTGGAAGAATCAGTTTCAGCATCTCAAACACAGATAGTAAAGGTGTCCCCAGAAGATACAGATGATCTGGAAGTGTGTGAAATTCCCCAACCTGTAACTGAACTGAGTAGGTACTATCAGGTTAACAGACAGACCTTGGCTCTCCCTTGTCAAGGCCAATGGTACCACCATGTTGGAGGAGTAAAGTCAGAACATAATGGCGAGTGCCATTGGCCTTGACAGAATAGCTTTCTTCCCAAGGTATTGCTCTCTGCCTTAGAGTGAGACTTGCCTAAGTTCTCCCTCTTCTTATGAAAGTTGGATCAATGCCCCTTCTCTCTCCTGAACCCAGGCCAGCCATATTTCCTTTGTTTCCAATAAAGTAACGCACACCGCCTGAGGTTTGTGGTTTTTCCAGGATGAGGAAGAAGAATTCTTGGTGGTAGAATGAATGTTATCAAAGAGGTCCAGATTGACAATACAATGGAATGTAGATTCAAATATGTAGAGCCAAGATCTACTTGATACAAGGTTATGAAATGAGAGACTATCGTCAGCATTTTTTGAGTTCCCCCTTCCTGGACCCACTCCCCCTGCTTTTTGTTAACCTAATAATACCTACCCAGTTCAGTTACAACTTGGGTACCCACTCTGTGCTGCTTCCATGGTGTTAGAAATATGATGGGGCTGGAGTAAGAGAGCAAATGCCTCACGGGATCACTCAACAAAACACAGTGAATGCTCCACTCGAGGTGTTTCAAATGAAGAAGGGAGCAGATGAGGGATTCTAGGGCAAGGATTTTCAACCTTTTTCATCTGATGGCACCCATACACTAATTACTAAAATTATGCAGCATACCAAAAATATGCTTCTTGCCAATCTGACAAAAAAATAGGTATAATTTTGATTTATTCATCTGTTATCGAACAGCTATTATTGTGTTGACTATTGTCATGTTTTTATTTGACAGTCTAAGGGAAAAGAGATCAGTGCCCCTCAGTGTTTTGAAAATTCTTGCTACACACTAGTGTTTGTAGCACACTTGTTGAAAATCGCTGTTCTAGGGGATCGAGAGAGCTTCCTAAAAAGGAGGTGACATTTAAGTCAAAGTTTGAAGGTTCCATAAGAGTTAGCCAAGCACTAGATCCAAGTTCAGGCATCTGCACCACTGCTAGGTAGCTTTAGGTACCAGTTACCAATCCCCATCAGTTAACCTGTTCTGTAAATTTACCTGCCATTTTCTCAGAACCAGCTTTCTCCTAGTACCCGTGTGTTAAAATGATTTAAGGTAAAGCTTTCCCAAAGTTTGGAAGCTACTATTCTAACACTCCCAAATAGCACTTATATTTTTAAAAAGCCCTTAATTCACTAACATACTTAGGCTGGAGATACTGTTGCCTAAAGGAACTTTCTAGCACACCTCCAATCCCATTCCTTAGATTATGGCCTGTATAGCCAATATTATGGTGGAATACGTAAGGACTGAAACCACTATCACTTTTTAAATGGGACTTTATGAAAATTAATCTCCTGATTTTTGTCCCTCCCCATCCCATACCACCCACAGTTCTAAGCTTCCCTCACACACAAATCTCCCTTTGACCTCAAAAAAGATTCATGCCTAGCCCTAAGCAGTTTGGCTCAGTGGATAGAGCGTCAGTCTGCAAACTAAAAGGTCCCAGGTTCTATTTCTGTCAAGGGCATGTACCTGGGTTGCGGGCACATCCCCAATTGGGGGTGTGCAGGAGGCAGCTGATCGATGTTTCTCTCTCATTGATGTTTCTAACTCTCTATCCCTCTCCCTTCCTCGCTGTAAAAAATCAATAAAATATATTTTAAAAAACAAGATTCGTGCCTAGACCAGGACCAAAGCACACGCAAGAGGAGGCAGAGCCACACCCCTACAGTAGCCCCCACCAGTGTGTCATAACAAAAGCTATAGCGCATGACTGCCCTGGTCAGGTTGGGCACTGTGTTAAACCACGTGCCTGCATCAGACCATTTCATTCTTACAATAATCCTATTGAGGCAGGTATTACCGTTAGCTTCCATAAGGCACAATTAGCCGTGGGAGGGTATGAGATTCAAACCCAGGGAGTCTGACTCTTGAGCCCATGGGACAGCTGCATCTCAAGCACTTTCAGTGATGAAGAGTGGAGCCTTCAGGACCCCAGACCAGTTTAAATGTCAGCTTGGCCACTTATTGTTGAATGACACTAAGAAAATTATTCAGCCTCTTCAAGCCTCAGTTTCCTCATCTGTAAACCTACCTCATAGGTTTGTGAGGGAATAAATGATGCTATCCTGCATATAAACCATTGACATGGGACCTGGCATTTAGGGGGCATTCAGAAATGTTCATTATTGTCATTATTGCATATTTACAAGCCTGTGTATCCCCTACCCTAATGTCATTGATGGCAAGGGTCAAGGTTATTGGTATCTTTTTCTCCCCAAGTGCCCAACATAGTGTCTACCACATAGCATGCACTAATGTTTATTGAGTGGATGGCTCAACAACACTATTTTTCTCTGTTATTTCAAACTAGAGGCCAGGTGCACAAAATTTGTGCACTTGGAGTGGGGGTGTCCCTCAGCCTGGATTGTGAGAGGGCGCAGGCGAGACTGAGGAACCCCACCAGTGCACAATTGGGGCTGGGGAGGGATTGTGGGAGGGCTCCGGGGCGTGTCCAACCTATCTCGCTCAGTCCCAATCAGCCAGACCCCAGCAACAAGCTAACCTACCGATCGACTGTCTGGCCCCTGGTGGTCAGTGCACATCATAGTGAGCAGTTGAGCAGCCTTAGTATATCATTAGCATATTACGCTTTGATTAGTTGAATGGCCAACCGGACAACTGGACACTTAGCATATTAGGCTTTTATTATACAGGATGATCAAGCAAGGACTGTGGGGAGGCATGGGACAGGAGTTAGCCAAAAGCACTCGCCTCCCCCTCCACTTCCTTGACTTTCCCAAACAAGTCTGAGCCCCTGGATGTTTACTGGAATCTTTACACTTAGTCTTCAGACATCCTTGCTTAAAGGACACTGTAGACGCATGTGTCTTCTCAAGGATACTTACCCTGTTGATAGTACCTAATAGTTCATTTTAGATCAAGCTGTTGTTACAATAAAATCCTAAGGAGGCAGGCGAATGGGGCTGTTTGGTTTCTCAAGCCCTCTCTTTCACAGAAACATGTGTCAGAGTACGCATTCTCCTGTCACTCAGGGTCTGCTGGTCAGCCCCAGCAAAGGCCTCCTCTATTTTGACACACAATAGCCACTTCTTGCTCAATTCTATTTCTTAACATTCATAAATAAATTATCAAGTGTCTAAAGACATCATTCTCAAATTCTTAAATTAGCAGAGCTAATTTAAGAATTTGAATCTAGGGTTTTTCCTCCTATAGGAAAAAAAGAGAAAGTCGGTTTTCCTTCACTCTCCCAAACCTTCTTGAGCTCTAAAGTGCATTTCAGGAAGTTCTCACTTCCACAAGTAGAAACACGGGAACTTAGAAAATAAAATTTTAAATGCCCAGGTTGGGAAAGGGGAGTGGATATTTTTCTCAATCTTTACAGTTCCTTGAAATGTCAATAATCCTTCAAACTTCACTTTCTCCTAGAGAAATTCAAGAGAATTTTAGCTTACATGAAATATTTTGGGAGTGCATTCCTTTCATAAAGGGAAGCATACTCTCATTGAACACAGGTAGTTACTCAGAAACACGTAAGGTACTGCCATTCCACGCGTCCTTCCTCCAGGGTCAGAGCACATACTTGGTGCTCGGCTCTCCAAGCACTGCAGGAGTGAGCTTTGCCTGCCTGCCACTGAGGTCTCCCTGTAAGCCCTCCTTTCCCGCCTGGGCCCACTGGGCTGGTGCCAAGCATACAGCAAGCATCCTGCTCAATCAGTGTATTAGTTTCCTGGGGCTGCTGTAACAAAGCACCACTGACTGGGTGGCTAAAAACAACAAAAGGTTATTCTCTCAAAGTTCTGGTGGCTAGATGTCCAAAGGCCAGGTGTTGGCAGCACCATATTCCTTCTGAAGACTCTGAGGAAGAATCCTTCCTTGCCTCTTCCATCGTCAGCAATCCTTGCTGCTCCTTGACTTACGGACACATTACTCACACTAATCTGCCTGTCTTCACATGGCCTGATCCCCTGTGTGTCTATCTCTCTGTGTCCAAATGTCCCTCTTCATATAAAGACTCCAGTCATATTAGACTTGAGGCGCACCCTACTCTGGTATGACATCTTAAATTGAGTATATCTGTTTCTAAATAAGTTCACATTCACAGGTCCCAGGTAGTCATGAATTTTGGGGGACACTATTCCACCCAGCAAGGGAAGAAATCAATGTGAGCACAGAGACTCAGCAACTACCTATTGGGCATGACTTGAAAGGTTTTAAGATAAAAAGCCTCCTTCCCCTCCATTTAAAAAAAAAAAGGATCTATTCCACCATTAGAGAGAGTTGCCTTTTATTGTCAATGCCTTTCTAATGCCAAATAAAATAAAAGCAAAGCCTGAAATATTGCAAACACTGTCTAGAGGGATGACATGCATAAGTAATTATCATTTCATACTCGAGTGGTAATCAGCCCCCCCCCCTTTTTTTGTTAATTTTCACCTGAGGATATTTTTTCCATTTATTTTTAGATAGGGAGGGAAGGAGGATGAAAGGGGGAGGAGAGAGAGACAGAGAGAAACATCAAAATGACAGACACATCAATTGGTTGCCTCCCACATGTTCCCTGACCTGGGGTAACATAAAACCTATAATCCAGGTATGCGTCCTTGACTGGGAATCGAACCAGTGACCCTTCCATGTATGGACTGCTGCTCTAACCAGTGAGCAATACTGGCCAGGGCGATCAGCTCCTTTTCAAGCATAACTAGCAGAAGCAAGGTTTTGTTGGAATGGAGCCTGGGGTCTGTGACAGAAGGGAGCCGGTAGCACAGGAAACCTAAGTATGGAAGACAAGAGACCAGCCACCAGAGACCAGGCACCCTGAATGCACAAGAGGATGGAAGGGGAGTTCATATTCACGCTAGTTTACATTCATTGAGCACCTGCTATATGCCTGGAACCGTGCTTGGTGCTTCCATACATATTATCTCATTCAGTCCCCACAACAACCTCAGCATGAAGAACACATTGTCTCCTAATTCACAGATGAGAAAACCAAGACTGCATGGAGTTAGGAAAAGGATGGGGGAAAAAGCATTAATGACCATGCTCAAACCCAGGGGCTGACATTTGCCACTGCACAGAGGAGAGAAGAGGCAGTGGAATGCAAGATTTCCTGTCTCCCTTCTGCTATGAGCCGGTCCAGCTTGAAGTTCTCTCACTGTACACCAAGGTTTGCTCTTCTTAACTTCTGCTTTTAAGTTGGCAGCCGTTTCCTATTGAGCTTCAAATGTGCCTTTGTGTGTATCTTGGAGAGAGAGAGAGAGAGAAAGAGAATATATGGGTCAATATAAGCAGACTCTTAAAAGCTTATACTTTATCATTGTAATAATCATAATATATTTTACTTTACAGCCACTCATAACCGAAGCCTCTGGGCACCCTAACAAAAATAGCTAAAGGAAAAAAAGGAAATTATATTAAACAAAGGAAATACGACTATAAAACCCCAATAGCCAGAGAACTAAATGAACAACATAAAACCTCCAAACAACAAAACTACAATGAAGCCGAGGGGGGAAAGAAACCTTTTCACGAGCTTTACCCTAAAGGATTCCACGCTGTGAGATCACATCTGTTTAAAGCACCATAATTTATCGATATGACATCAAACCAGAAACCAGCCATTGTAAACCTTTCCCGCAGAAATTCTCAGAAAACTAACCAGGTGGTCGATGTGGGGTGGGGAGGGAGGGATGTGTAGCACGTAGCCAGGGCAACAATGGCTTTAAAATTTTATGTTCAGATACATCTCTGTGAAGTTCCAAATCTTCAGATGCAAAAATTGGTTCATTTCATGGGTAAACAACATGGACAAAACCTTTCTTAGCAATTATTTGGGAGGTGGGGGAGATGGTTCACCCAGTACTTGCTGACATCTTCTCAAACTGCTGCCTTAAGAGGGCTATTATCAAGAATGGGACCTCTTGCCTGGCCCGCATGGCTCAGTGGTTGAGCGTCAACCAATGAACCTACGAACCAGGAGGTCACAGTTAGATTCCCAGTGCAGGTTGCAGGCTCGATCCCCAGAGGAGGCCATGCAGGAAGCAGCCAATCCATGATTCTCTCTCATTATTTTTTCTGTCTCTTTTTCCCTCTTTCTTCCTCTCTGAAATATATATATATATATATATATATATATATATATATATATATATATATTTTTTTTTTTTTTTTTTTTTTTTTTTTTTTTTAAAGAATGGAACCTCTTTAGGATTAGCCACTGAGTCTCAAAAACTATGAAAGTCTTTGGGGAAGGATAAAGGCTCTTTTATTTATAAAGCAACTGAGTTTCTGAGCCTGTCCTCCCATTCTGATGTTGCAGCCATTTCAAATACTGTCAACAATAAAAAATATATATTGTCTTTTAAAAAAGACACTCCTGTTGACACACAAACCCACCACAAACATTTGTTTAGGAACCACTGCGATCTCCACCCTCGTGTGTGAGGGCAACATTACCCCCAGACAAGTGCTTCCTACATCCCTCCTACATGCTCTCCTGTTGAACATGGGAAATAAACCTGCTGGAGAAACGTCTTTGAAATATTTGTAAGATTAGGATAGCCTACTGGTTTCCAAAACGATTTGATTGGCAAAATAAAACATTAAAAAGCCAAATGACACTTCACAGCTGTGTAAAATGTTTTTCAAAATTATTTGTTCATCCTGGAGTACTTTCTAGGTTAGCATAAATCCTGCCCCACAAATTAGGACTCTCATATCAGAAACATAGAGCCCAATGTAACTTCCAGAGTAAAGCAGATGCGAGAGCAGACAGAGGAAAAACAGAAGGCAGCATGTTCGGGGAAACGGGTCATACAGAAGGGTCCACGTTGTGTTGGAGGATCAGCCCAGCCTGGGTTCTCTCCCACGTGCTAGCACTTATTCATGGGGTAACCTTGGATAAGTCACTTAACTTCTTTTTCTCATCTATACAAAGAAAAGAAACTGCTAAACAAACTCTGCTCTTTTTATTTTATGGAAGCCCTTGGCACTCTTCAAAAGAATAACTCACGTCTTCCAGAACAAGCTGGCTAAGCTCTCAGACACACCATTCTGTTAAAAAAGCAAGCTGCAGAATTGTACACGTAGGGAAAACAGAAGCCACCAAAACAATACTGGGTGATTTCTACGGCCCGTAGACACATGTGTGAGCGCACAGAGAAGTATAGGCTAATGTGCACAGGCCAAGGCACGAAGGTGACCTCTGGGGGCAGGCCTGGACTGGAACAAGGTGAGCACATGGGGACCTTATTACATAAATATTTCAGAAGAGACTATATTTATATATTGCTTATACATGAAGAAAAAAACATTTGTATTTTATGTTGCCAATAAAATCTATTTCTGGCTTGTTTCAGGGAATATAGTAATTCTAGAAGAGTCTCTGGCAGTCCGTACATGAGAGCTGGTGTTGCAATGAGGCCAAAACTTGGAGGACCCAGAGTTCTAATTCAGGACAAGTCTGATTTCCTTTACAGCACTGAACATTTCAAAGCTTGGCCCTAAACCCATTTGGAAATGGACAGTGTAAGGCACTGATATGTGAAGTGGAGTTGCAGCTGGACTGGGGACAATCTGTGATGGGTTGAAAACCTGAATGAGTTTCCTGTGCCCCAACATGTCAATCAGCAGGGCACCAGCCTTGCCTTCTGGCATGTACCAGCCAGGTGTGGGACATGCATCCACACCAGCACCCAAAACCAGTTTCTGGGGACTGCGATATGGTTGATGGCACCCCCTCATGTTAATCAGGACACGAAGCCTTTGGTCCCTGTCACTTGGAACTGCCCTGGTGGACTGAGAATGATCTGGGAGAGTTCAGCTTTGCTCTTCAGCTTTGCCGCCTCTAAACAGAGAGCCTCCGTGAGCCTTCCTACAAAGACATTTTCCTTTTGGACACACCCGAGGTGCAGGTGGCCCTAGCACACAAAGAGAAGAGAAAATGAAGCAACCCCTCAAGGCCTGAGACTGTCTATCTGGTGACAGAAATGGACCTCTTAGCTTGGGATGTAGAATAGGAATCAGAGCAAAATTTTATTTCAGAGTTGGTGACTCATATATTCAACTAACTCTTTTTTTAAAATATACATTTTATTGATTTTTTTTACAGAGAGGAAGGGAGAGGGATAGAGAATTAGAAACATCGATGAGAGAGAAATATCAATCAGATTCCTCCTGCACACCCCCTACTGGGGATGTGCCACAACCAAGGTACATGCCCTTGACCAGAATCAAACCTGGGACCTTTCAGTCCACAGGCCAACGTTCTATCCACTGAGCCAAATCAGTTAGGGCTCAACTAACTCTTATTTAGATTGGGCAATCAAAGCAGAAAACCAGAGGTAGATGACTGAGGAGAACAGTGGAATTCATACCAAAATGGCTGGGATGTTTTCTCCCATGAACAACTTTAAGAAATATGTTCAACTGCACAAATAAAATAGGAAATAATACAGGACCAATGTCCTGTATTTAGTGAAGGGACGAAGAAAGGCTACCGATCTCTAAGATGCAAGGATATCAGAAGGAAAGGAAGATTCCCTTTCTTTGTTCAATCCATTTTGTACAAGCAGATCCTAGATAAAGCCTCCAGCAGAGAGGAGCTATCGGTGGCAGATGGCCTGGTGGCCTGAGTGGCTGTCAGTTCCCTTGCTCTAGGAGTCAAGCTACACACACAAGGCTTTTTTTTTAAGGAATTTAAACCAGATTAAATACCAACTACCTGGAAATAAATTTATGTTGCAATTTTTTTACTATACAATCAAAAACTGGAGTCAGTTTTTATTCAATCTGGTAAACATCCTTCAAAAAAAGTTTGAGACAATGTGTGTGTGTGTGTGTGTGTGTGTGTGTGTGTGTGTTTAATCAACACTTGGGTTTAGCAAATTAGTGCAGATTTATCTATTTTCTTGTGTATGGATCAGTTCCAGATCTGTTTGTAAGCACCAAGCTACTGAAGGATTATTATTTTTAGAATTCATATTTGTTCTTAATCCCCTAATCTGTTTGGGGGAAATGTCCAGATTGTCAACCCGACACACGAGAAAACTTCAATGAAGCAGCAAGAAAAGAAAAAAAGACCAAACAATAGACAAATAACCATGGGATATATTGTTCAGCTTTTGTTGAGCTTGAAATGTGCCAAGTTGGAAATAGGGAGAGAGGTTTGTGATATTCCACTGGAACATATTGTCACTGTTAGAACCAGCCCACATTCACCAGAGCTGCCAATTACTCCCCAGCCACCATTTTTTTCCTTCAGATTGATCTCCTGCTTGAGGCTGTTTCACACCCATGACTCTGAAGCTTCCCTAGTGGCATGTTGGCTAATTAAGAGCAAAATCCATCTCTTGATGAAATAGTGCTGCAGCCCGAAAAGAATCCTACTTTTTTTTTAATTCTTAATCAGGCTGGAAGGAGCCGTATTCTAACACTTGTATTAAGCATCGGAAAAAAAAGGTCTGTAGCTAGCAATTAGCAATGATGAAAAGGACAGCGATTTAAAACATGTTGCGGTGACATTTTTATCAAATTAGATGAGTTTGGGAGGCCCACCAGCTGCATATGCTTATTGTCATTTACTGTTTGGACAGCAACACATCAGCCACTGAGCATCAGGAGGTGCTGAATTTAATAAGTCGTTTTGACACTGGTGTGAAACGAGCAGATCAGCATTCTGAGGAATGCGTTCACACTCTGAACAGACAGGCAGACATTCTAAGCATGCGAGGTGACACCAATCAACAGGAAGAAATGATGAAAGCCAGGCTAGGAAGCAGACAGTACCGGTGGCAGCGGTGGCAGCCACAGAGACACACCACTGAGAGAAAAGAAAAAGATACACACACACACACACACACACACACACACACACACACACACAACCTTACTATTTCTTGGTTTAGCTAGACAGAGCATCTAAAGAAGCAAAGACTGTCCAGAAATAATGCAATGTGTACTCACTGCAGACACTGTACATTTTCATTTATAATTTAAAAACCTACACAGTTCCCCTGTAACAACCATTAGAAGACGCTGATAAATCTTCAAACAAATGTTTTGGCCCCTCATGTTAGAAACACAGCATCCCATTCAAAAGAAACAAACAAAAAATTTCTCTGCATGCACGCTGGGAAAATAAGTTTTGGTTTATCCTTTCTACCTTATATGTTAGTTCTAAACTGATTGCCCAGCTGGGATAGGAAGAGGTAGTGTTACTTGGTTTTGATTTACGGTGGTGTGAGGACAAATGTTGCTTTCAAAACTCTTGCTTGGAATATGAGATGTGGAAGGACATTCTGATAATCCCAGGAGCTATTTATACTGAGGGGGAGATCTGATAGCAATGTTTTAACCATGTACCTGCCATCAGAGTTAAAACACACCAGAGAGTCTATTGCCAATTACCTTTAAAACATAGAGGTGTCCTGTACAGCCTAACAAAGGTGACTAGCAATTAGCTCCTGGCTTTAGAAGTTCCTAATGCCATCTAGTGGAAATGGTAAATTTGATCACTTGCACATCAAAGGAGAACCTCACACCCCAGCTAATATGTCATCTTATATGCTGTCATATATTCCAAAAACTCAATGCCAGAGTCCAATCTCAAATATAACTCAAAAATTTTTTTGCTAGTTCATAAAACTAGAACGTACCTTGGAAAATAAGACTTGCCCAGAATACCCTTGGATGCCTGCCCACTGCAAATGAAGTGATGATTAGTGCCACCCCACACCACTGCTGTGCCAATAAGATCATTTTCCTCATCATTGTCCTGTCTCTTATTTTGTAAACCCTAGAATCCAGAGATAATTTTTTTTCAAGCCTGGAGGGTTCGGTCAAATGTAATATAACCTCTTGAAGTACAGTCGTGCATCCATGAATGACAGGGATATGTTCTGAGAAATGTGTTGTTAGGTGATTTGGTTGTTGTGCAAACATTTTAGAGTGTACTTACACAAACCTAGATGGTATAAGTTACAACACACCTAGGCTGTAAGGGATAGCCTATTGCTCCTGGAGAAGACTTGTCTTTTAGCAGTGACATGGAAGAAAGTGACATATGTAGGCTATAGACTACTCATCTAACGCATCTTCAGATACAAAGTAAAATATGGCCTATTTTGTCTTTACAATTATGTGAAGCACCTTCTGATTCATAGCCCCAAGGTTGAAGCTGCTTGGTGACCATCTTGAATGGGAGCACAAAATCCCCAATGTTATTTTTCTTGCAGACTGTCCATTTAATATCATAGTTTACCTCTCTCATTCTTTTCTCATATATAATATTTGCATAATTTGCATCATATAGTATATGTATACCTATATATGTTGATTTTCAAAACACCTATTTTTCTGACTATAAAATATAATTTATTATTGTAGAAAAGTGTTTAAATATACAAACACATTGAAACAAAATTTTTGGACTAGAACTGGGATTCTTTGTACAATAGAATCGAAGAATGAGTCCAGGGACAGAAGGTGGTATAGCAAAGGTGGAGATTTATTGAAGAACAAGTACAGACTCCCACATGGGGAGAGGGAAAGAGTCCCACAGAATGGACTCCCAAGTAGGGAGGGGAGAAAGGGTCCCACTGAGCTCCTTTCCCCTATGGCTTATAAAGGCTGCAGATCCTGGTGCCTTGACATCCCCTCTGATTGGTCACTATTCCCTTAGACTGGTTACTATAGTAACGCCTGGGCTCAAAGGTCAACCTCACATGGACATGTGAGGTTCTCCCCTCCCCTCTCACCCCCTTCTTCCCTATCGTTTTCCTATTCCCTTTGGGCTTTCTCCCTCTCCTTCTGAATGAAGGGCTTCCTTCTCTTTATTTTGTAAATATAGGCCTTTTGCTGTTCCCAGCTCCCTCAGTCTATGGAAATGTACCTGTTGCAGGTTTCCAGCTCCCCCTATTCTATGGAAATATACCTTCTGCTGCTCTACAGCCCTGTGCTTCCTCCATGTCCCCTTAATTTCCAAGATTTCTAAAATTTCCTAAACTTGTCCTATTTTACCCCCAAAATTCCTGTTTCAACATGAAAAAAATTAAAATCACCCAGAATCTCACCAACCAAAGATATCCTCATTTACTATTTTATTTCTTCAAAGTTCTTTTTCTGTGCATAATTTAACACAGCTAAGCTTATATTACATATTCTGATTTTAAGTACAATTAACCCAAGAAGAGTCATTCACAAGTCCTAGTTGGAAGATGTTACAATGAGAGTCTTAATCACAGATTATATCCACCACTGGTAGTTTATTCTTTTTTCATAATTACAAAAAGAACCCTATACACTCAGGTCATTCAAAATGGATTCTAAGGAGCATAAAATTATTACTCAAGTTCCTTGTCATGAGATGCTATTATATTGCTGAATAAAAAAATCAGTTTCAGTGAAGGGGAAAAAAAAAAACATTTTCTGGGTTTAGGCATTCTGCAAATACAATGTCACTGTCATTTAAATATTGTAACCTTGTTTTGGACTGGAAATAAAGTTGTTTTTATTGTGGTTTAAGTAGCAGGAGATTCTATCTGAACACTGAGGCAAATAATAATACCAAAAAACATTACCTACTTTAAAAAATAGCAAAAGCCAACAATAGTTTAATGGAATAATAGCAAAATGGAATAATAGCAAAAGCCAACATTAGTTAATGGAAACTTTACAGACCCTAACTTCTCCCCTGGATTACAAATCCATTTGAAAATATCTAATACAATTACATTTCTGATTCTGGAATCCAAGCAGAATTAAAAGGTATTTATAAATTTTTATACCATGGCTCTCGCAATCCCAGTCCTTTATTCTTCAATTGCCTGGAGTAAAACTTTAAATAATTTTTCAAGTTGTTTACAACATGGCATTTTGCAAAATTTTCATATTTTCTTCACAAATTATGACAATCCTTAAATTTCAGCATTCACTCCTACTAACCTTTAAAACTATGGACTGCTGTTATCTTCTGGCCTTTAGTTCTGTAGGGAGAACTCTGGGACCAGCCTGATTTTTGTTTCTAGGTAGCTTGTTTTGAGCCTGAATATTTTCTTTAGCTTTGTAATGCAAAAGCCCCAAGCAAAGTCTAGGCTTCGTTCTGTGAATATTACCAGGACCTCTGCGAGTCCTTTCAGTCTTTATTCAAGTCTTCCTTTGCCTCTGGAAACCTTTTCTTCCTATTATATCTTTGATTATCACTTATTTCCAATTTGGAGGGTGCTTCTCTTCCTCAAGAACAACTGTCAGTTTAGCCTGTCTCTTTTCTCTAAACGCTGTATCTACTCTTTACCTCATCACTTTAATCTTTGTCCCTTTTTCTCCAGATTCACAGAAAAGTTTTTATCTTTCACAATGTGCTCTACCCTGCATAATTCCATAACAGATTTTAACCTCCAACTCAATTCTAACTTTCTTGTAATTTTTCCATTATTTTATTATTTTTGTTCTTCCCTGTTATGTTTTTAAGTCAACCTTATTGCCTTTTTTTAGGTAGTGATAATATCAATTTTTTAACTTAAAAAGATGTTATTAACCAAAATGTTTCCTTTGTTTAAAAAAAGTTTATATGTAGCAAACAAATAAAATATAACAGATAAAGTGAAACCTCTACTGTCCCCCATTATTTTGAACTGTGTCCATATTTTTATATATTTTACTACTAACATATGTATCCATACATGATCTATAGTAGACTATTTATGAAATTTCTACATACTGTATCATACTAAAATGGTATCATTTTACAACTTTCACTTCTCTGGATAGGATACTCTACTGAGAGACTACAGTAGGTGTTCTAGCCAACAGCCCCAGGCAGCATAACCGGGGTCCACTGTCAGAGGAGTGCATAAGCCTTCACATGATTGCACCCCTTCATTGAGCCACTCCAGCTGATGACAAATAGAGCAAAGACAACTTGTCTACCCTGAGCCCAAATTGCAGATTTATGAGCAAAATAAGTGGTGCCATTGTTCTAAACCACTTGCTTTTGGGGTAATTTGTTACGCAGCCACAGTAACTTGAATAACTTCTGCCCGTTCCCTGTTCTGGTTCCCCACTTTCTTACCCATTCTCCTAGGATCACTGCCTCAATAAATCATTTGTATAAATCCAAGAGACCAAGGCAGAGCTGTGGGATGGTCCATACCAAAGGAAGAATGTACAACTTCCCTTGAAAGCTCCAGACTCTTTAAAACTCAATGAAATATGCTATTTCTGTGGTACCAGTCATTGGGTAAAAGAAGCAATTGAACTGAAACTAAAAGGTAAGGGGAAGGAAGAAACTTACTCTCTGAATTCTCTTTGAATGACCACTTTAATGGTGGAGCTGGAGAATCAAGAAGGATCTAGATTCAGTGCTGTTGCAACGAGAACTCTTTTCTAGAGAGTCCTGTCTTAAAAAGGCAGTACTTAGAACTCTCAGCTTTATGCTCCTTAAAGAATTTAGGGGAAATGATTCTACCCATCAGGTAAAAGAAAAAGGGGTAATCCCCACAGCCCTCCTTATTGGGCTCTCTAGAAAAATTTCTAGGGTCCCTGTGAACAGATGCCTTGCTCAGCAACTGGATAGCAAGACCTGGGAGGAGAGTGCACAGTCCTGAGCCTCTAGTTCCACCCATTGGAGGAAGAGCCTCTGCCAGCAAGTTACCTGTACATCCAAAAACATGGAACCTTCTGCAGATAGTCTATGAGCAATAGAATTCCTTCAGCTGATGAGAATGCTGCTACTGACCTTACATTTCTCAGAAACAAACTCAGAAGTTAGGCCTCATAAACACACTATCTATTGCTCCCACTTTAAAGTAACTGACCCAGCATACCTAACTACACTTCTCTTTTACCCTGGTGCCTGCCTAGTAACCCCAACACCATCACAAAGACCTCATGTGCTTTATGGCAGGGATTTCACATAGTAGGTCTTTTCACTGGATGCCTCCTTTCAAGTCTATGCTGCAGCCCCTCTAGCATGGCTAATCTTCCCAAGAGATTTTAAGCTTGGGTAGTCACCATTTCAGAGTTCCTCCCAATGTCATCACTGTTAAAGACTGCAAGGGTAGAGATGGAAACCACATCCTCCAGCAATCCTGTATAATAAAAGCCTAATAAGCTAAGTGTCCAGTCATCCGGTCATCCATTCAACCAATCAAAGCATAATATGCTAATGATATGCTAAGGCTGCTCAACCGCTCGCTATGATGTGAGTTGACCACCAGGAGGCAGATGCTCCAACTGGTAGGTTAGCTTGCTGCTGGGGTCCAGCCGATCAGGACTGAGCGAGACGAGCCGGGCGTGCCCTGGAGCCTCCCGCGTCCCTCCCTGACCCTGATCGTGCACCATTGGGGTCCCTCAACCTGACCTGCACCCTCTCACAATCCGGGACTCTTCAGGAGATGTCAGGGAGCCGGTTTCGACCCGATTCCACAAGCCAGGCCGAGGGACCTCACTGGTGCACAAATTTGTGCACTTGGCCTCTAGTAGCCACATAATGACAGGCTTCTCTTGCCTACCAGGTCTCTTGGGGATATTTCAAAATAATGAGCATACTTTTGAGCATTCTGAAATGAGCCCTAAAGAATGAATATTCTAGGATACATTATGTTTCATCTTAGATCTTTATCTTTCTTACAAGTTACCCAACCCCCACCACAATGGGCAATTTGTTTTTCCTCAGCCTTAAGCTACCCAAACCACCTGAAAAATGAAGCTAACCTAGGACACACTGCAGGATGGATCTATTTCTCTCCTGAATTTTATCTGGCCACCACCTCATGCCCAGAGAGCAAGCCTTACACTGACAGTCTGTTAAGAGGCTGAGCAAATCCTGCTGTTCTGCCAATGGTGATGTAACAGGACCACAGAAAACAAGATTTCAGGTCATTACCAGGATTGCCAAATCCTGTGGATCAAGAAAGCCCATCTCCTTCCTGACTTAAGTGGCCAACAAAGAAAAACATAAGTGTGAGATGCTCTGAGGAAGACTCCAGAAGGCTTCATGGAAGGTCACACCCACAGTGGCAACTGGCTTCATCTGGCCCAGTGCCATAAGCCATTAAATTCTAGCAAACCTAAAGATGTCTTTGGAGGGAGAAACCAAGATGGCAGCATAGGTAAGCACCTAAACTGCTGCCTCGCACAACAATTTCAAAACTACAACTAAAAGACAGAACAGACACCATCCAGAACCACAGGAAAGCTGCCTGAGTGGAAATCCTACAACTAGAAGGAAAGAGAAAAGCTCATGGAAAAGTGGAGGAATGGCAAAGGGTTGAGGTACAGCAAAGGGTCTTTGTGCGCACAGAGAGGAAGGGCGGCTGAGAGCCTGGCTGACTTTCTCTGGCGGGAGGGGGAAGGAAGCCCCTGACTGCACTGAACCCCAGTTCTGACTGCACTGAACCCCAGTTCCGGGCAAAACCCTGTGGCCCATACAGGGGGAGTCTGGACTATTAGGTAGAGAGAAGGGCACTCGGAGACTCGGAGACCCGGGGGAGCCCCGTGGGCACAAATGTGCACAAAGACTTCAGAGGTTGCCACAGGCTTTCCCTAGCAGAAGGGAGTTGGAAGCTCCTAACTGCACTGAGCCCCAGTTCTGACTGCACTGAACCCCAGTTCCAGGAGAGCCCCTGGGGACCCACGCTCTTGCGGGGGGGAAATCTGAACTCTCGGGTGGAGGCTCGGGAGCCAGGGAAGGTAGAGGTCTGGAGGCGCGCACGTGCAAGGGCAGGGCTGACGGGAAGCCAAGACTGTCTGCTCCGCCCTAAGACTCCACCCCATCCAAGCTGAGCACAGAGGCTTTTGCAATTTGGCAAGTCTAATCCTATAAGGCTGTCTCCAGCACCGAACTTCTCCCAGCATAGACTCAGCTGATCCTCACAGCCAACTGGCCTGGAGGTCAATTCCTCCCAGTGATACCAACAACAATGAAGAATTAACTACAACAAGGCTGAACACACAGTCCACGAAGGGGTGTACCAAGAGTGTCCACCTCAGGTAACTGGGAGGCCGACCCACTGGGCCATACAGGAAACGTAGCACACAAAGCTACCCTATCAACTCAGGGAAACAGTGAAAATGCGGCGACAAAGAAACAGATCACAAACGAAAGAAATGGAGGAAAACAAATGACTGGATATAGAATTCAAAACCACAGTTATAAGGCTTTTCAAGAATATCCTAGAAAAGGCTGATAAATATAACAAGACCCTCGAAGATATGAAAAAGGACCAACTAGAAATTAAACACACACTGACTGAAATAAAAAATATTATACAGAGACCCAACAACAGACTAGAGGAACGCAAGAATCAAGTCAAAGAAATGAAATACAAAGAAGCAAACAACACTCAACCGAAAAAGCAAAAAGAAAGAAAAATCCAAAAAGTTGAAGATAGTGTAAGAAGCCTCTGGGACAATTTCAAGCATACCAACATCCGCATTATGGGGGTGCCAGAAGAAGAGAGAGAGCAAGATACTGAAAATCTATTCAAAGAAATAATGACTGAAAACTTCCCCCACATGGTGAAAGAAATAGACTAACAAGTCCAGGAAGCACACAGAACCCCAAATAAAAGGAATCCAAAGAGGACCACACCACAACACATCATAATTAAAATGCCAAGAGCAAAAGACAAAGAGAGAATATTAAAAGCAGCAAGAGAAAAACAGTTAATTACCTACAAGGGAGCACCCATAAGATTGTCAGCTGATTTCTCAACAGAAACTATGCAGGCCAGACGGGAGTGGCAAGAAATGTTCCAAGTGATGAATAGCAAGAACCTACAACCAAGATTACTCTACCCAGCAAAGCTATCATTCAGAATGGAAGGGCAGATAAAGAGCTTCACAGATAAGAAAAAGCTAAAGGAGTTCATCACCACCAAACCAGTATTATATGAAATGCTGAAAGGTATTCTTTAAGAAGAGGAAGAAGAAAAAGGTAAAGATAAAAATTATGAACAACAAATACATATGTATCAACAAGGGAACCTAAAAATCAAGTGAATTAAAAATCTAAGGAACAGAATAATCTGGTTCATATAATAGAATCAGGGGCATAGAAAGGGAGTGGACTGATAATTCTTAGGGGGAAAGGGGTATGGGGGGGTGCAGGAAGAGACTGGACAAAAATCGTACACCTATGGATAAGGACAGTTGGGAGGAGGTAAGGGCAGAAGGTGGGGTAGGAACCGGGTGGAGGGGAGCTATGGGGGGAAAAAGGAGAAACAATTGTAATAATCTGAATAAAGATTTATTTTTTAAAAAAAGATGTCTTTGGAGATTTGATATTTATTTTTACTTTTGTTTTCTTTTGTATTAACCTTTTTTTTTTGCCTTTGCCTGAATATACATATTTCAGAGGACCTGGATTTAATTTAGTCTACAATAAATTGAATTGCCATAGAAATTGAAGTTCATGATAATTCAGATTTGGGGCTTGAGCAGCCTAGGTTTCAAACCCTAGCCATTCCATATTTTAATTACTAGTTGTGTGACCTTGCAAAAATTCAGTGAACTCTCCAAGCTTCCATTTTCTCATCTCAGCAAACCTGGTATAATAATTGTACTTTTCCATAGAGTAATCATGGGAATTTCATGAAATATTGCATATAAAATACTCAGCTTAGCACCTGATACCCAGTAGGAATTCAACTAATTTTAGTTATGTCGAGAGAAATTTTACCAAACTCCATTTTATCCATTCACTTTTTGTCTGGAATATTCAGGACCAAGAATGGTCTACAAAAATTGGGGGCAGTCTATGACATTTTATAGGACCCTATTTCAATGGCATGAAAATGAGTATTAGACACACACACACAAAAAAAAATAGAATAACTTGAATGATCACTTGCAAGCACTCTGCCTAAAAGAGAACAGGCTTCAGGCCAATATGCATTTATGTGAAATTGAAAATCCACCCCACAATATGTGCTATGTTCTTCAGACCCAGAAGCTTCCTTATGCTAGAGGCCTCAGTCTGGACATTATGCAAAATGAAATGGACATGGTGAACTGTATTAATGGTGAGTTGTTGGAACTCTTTCTACAAAGTTTCCCAAAGATACAGAGGGGTTTTTTTTACTTTTTATTATGGAAAACTTCAAACATGTGCAAAGGTAGACAAAAAGGATAACAAACCCCCATGTTCTCGTCATCCAGATTTTACAAATATAAATTCAAATAATCGTATAGGATCTAGACCTCTACCCACTTCCCCCATCATATTATTTCAAAGACCATCTTAAACATTATTTAATTTTATCTACAAAGATTTCAGTATGTGCCTCTATAAGGACTCTTTAAAACACACACACACACACACAACTGTAATATCACTATCACACCTAAAAGCTTAATAATAATTCTTTAATATTACTAGTAAATATCCAGCCAGTGTTCAAATTTCTCATTGTCTCATAGGTGTTATGCTTTTTTAACAGTATATTTGTTTTAATAAGAATCCAAATCATGTCTTCATATGTCAATTGATTGATTTCTCTCTTAAGCTTTTTCCAACCTATAGGTTCCCCTCAATCTTTTCTCTTGAAATTCATTTGCTAAAGGAATCAAATTATTTGCTTTTTGAGATTTCCAAAGTCTAGCTTTTGCCCTCCTCCCCTCAAAAAAAAAAACTATAAAGCTATACTTAACTATCAAAACAGTTATTCTCTAAGTAAGAGACGGGACAAGAAACTGAAGATGGTACTGATCTGTTAGTGAAACTATTTTAATATTTTTCAAAAGGTTGTTGATCCAGTCCACAAGATCATCAGCATGTCAATTGCAGGCTGGAGTGAAGAAGGCCAAGACTTGTTGCATTCCCAGGTCGTCCCCTGTTTCTGTTCATGAGAACATTCCAGGCACCACCAATCTGTGCACCTCATTATCACTAATAGTTCTTCCTGCGAACATGCTCCCTTTTCTCTGCACAGAAGAAGCATGCATCTATGCAACAGGAACTCAGAGGATAAACGTGTAAATTCAAAGGTAAAAGAGAAACAGAGGTGGGAGAATGAAAGGCTTTGGAAAAATCCAGTAGATGCAGCCAAAAGCAGGTAAATTGGGGATTGGGGATGAATAGGATGGGCAGGGAACAGGCGATAGGTGTGTCACAGTGAAGATGAAAAGGTATGGCTTCTGCCATGATCACTGGGCCCCACACCCTCTGTTTGGGAGGAGGCCACTTGGGCTGCAAAAATAAGTCCACTACCCTTTGCTCTGCCATGAGCACAACCCCCTAAACCCGTGGCTGGCAAATTGCGGCTCTTGAGCCACATGTGGCTCTTTGGCCCCTTGACTGTGGCTCTTCCACAAAATACCACAGCCTGGGTGAGTCTATTTTGAAGAAGTGGCATTAGAAGAAGTTTAAGTTTAAAAAATTTGGCTCTCAAAAGAAATTTCAATCGTTGTACTATTGATATTTGGCTCTGTTGACTAATGAGTTTGCCGACCACTGCCCTAAACCAACAACCTTTAAACAACTCAGCAATTGAAGTAGAAGATTCATTCTGACATGAGTCTCAGGATAAGTCAGATATAGCTATGGAGTTGGCAGTCAGCACTGGGCAAATTCTTGGCCCATAGCTACTTGGTTCCTACCCCCCACAAGATCTCAGCAGTGAGAACTGGTCCCCTTTCATGTACAACAGTAAGCTTCTAGAGCACTCCCAAGACTATACAGAATCACATGAAATCAATAATAGCGTGTTGACAGAGGAATAATACACAGCAGCTAGATATCACAATAAAATAAAATCTGACCCTATTTGTGGATATTTAAGGTATACTTTGTCTGCTTTTCATTCTCTTTGGCCATCACAATGTCTTGAAATTTATGAATCTTTTTTTCTCATGTAAAAGATGCTTCAAGTTAAAACTAAATAAACCATGGGGTATTCTGAGCCCTTGGTGAGCCAAGACCCATTGTCTTCAATAGAACAATAAGACTGACAGCTATATTCCCACCGGAAATAAAAGCCATCCAAGAAGATGAAACCCCATCAGCTGAGTTGGCCACAATGCACTCGACTGAGAAGCCACAGCATGGACTGTCCCCAAGGGACTGATTTCACTGCTCAGGTGACATGAACACAGGACAGAACGCTAGACCCCCTGGGACTCACAGCCTCAGAGTTCCAGGGACCATGGCCTCTGCCCTCTGCATGATGCACAGGATATACATGTACTGAAACATAGGCAGGCTCTCTTCAGAGGCACCATGCAAAAGGCACAAATTAAAATGGCCCAAGAAAACCCTAGTATACTGCTGATGGCAATGCAGGCTGGTGCAGCCACCATGGAAAACAGTATGGAGTTTCCTCAAAAATTTAAAAGTGGAACTCCCATTTGACCCAGTCATCCCACTTCTATGAATATATCCTAAGAAATCAGGAACACCAATCATAAAGAATATATGGATACATATGTAATAACTTAATCAATAAAGAAATTTTTTTAAAAAGAATATATGCACCCCTATGTTGATAGCAACACAATTTACAATAGCTAAGACTTAGAAGCCTAAGTGCCCATCAGCAGATGAGTGGATAAAAAACAATTAAATACTACGCAGCAATAGAAAAGCAAGAACTCTTACCATTTGCAACAGCATGGAGGGACCTGGAGAGTATTATGCTAAGTGAAATAAGCCAGTCAGAGAAGGATAAGTATCAGATGAATCAAATAAACTGATGATCAAAAATAGACCCAGAGTCATAGAAGCATGAACAGAGTGTTAAATCTCAAAGGAAAGGCAGGAGAGGGGGGTGGAAAGAGATCAACCAATGAACTTGTATGCATATTTGCATAACCTGTGGACACAGACAATGAGATGAGAGCGGGCTGGAAGAGGTTTATAAGGGAAAAGGAGGACCAATGTAATAATTTCAACAATAAAGATTTTAAAAACTAATAATAAAAAAATAAAAAGGCAACAACTGAAGCAGTAACTGCATCCAGCTCAATTCCAGGATATATGAGTAATGCTCAGTGTTCTCCTCTAGGCCCAGACGTAGCTCCTAATGGTCAGTAATCTACACACTAATAGTAAGTTATCTTCCCATCACACACCTAAAATAAACGTGGTAGAAAATAAACAAGATAACAGCAATAAAAACTCACATTTAGAAATGGGGAGAATGAGAAATACCCAGAAGTTACCAGTTCATAACTATTGTCATAGCCCATTGGGCAGGAATAGTCAAGACTCTTCATTAACAGTGAAATCAGCTCCTTGTTAGACCACCTGGCAATCCCTCACTCTCCTTTCTGAGAATAACTCCTTTGTCAATTAGCTCTAGCTTTACCTTCTGAGAGGTGTTTTGTTTTTTTTTCTTATTCATCATCCTCTTGACCACAAGGTAAATGGACCTTGGAAAACACACACAACCCTCTTTCATACTCTCTTTCTGCTAATGCAGGCTCAGGAACCCAGGCATTACTGTAGAAGTAGTATTCACAGGTTTTTCTTTCCAATACAATTCCTTATAAAGCTTAGCAGACTTCCAGTGTATTTGTTTCTATGTGTGAAAAACCACAGTGAAAGATCTCACCAAGACAAGAATTTTTAAGCCTGAAGTCTCAGGCCTTTTACATACCAACCACACCCTATCCTGTCTCTCTGCAAATGAAACAAAAGGCATTGGCTGGGTTCTGATTTTCACAGCTTAAAGGAAGTTGCTTGAAGAAGGCAATGGGCTACAGTGTTACATCTTAACAAGGGTGCCATTTTGCAGCCACCTCTTAGGACTGCTTCAATTTGGAGCACAGAAGCAGTTAGCTTTTTCAACACCTCACAGACCCCAATTGCTAGACTCTCGGTCAAATTAGAACAGAGGCAGCTGCACAAAGTGACTTCCCTAACAAAGCTATATTTCCTTCCATCTTTGCTTAAAGACTCACCAGCTCTTAGCTGAATTCAATTCCCTCTTCCCACCCCCTCACCCCCCAACTCCCCCCACCCCCCCACCCCCACCCCATGACTTGGCTACAAGCAGTAAGAAGTGCCCTAACTGGTTTGGCTTAGTGGATAGAGCTTCAGCCCACCGACTGAAGAAGAGTTCCGGGTTTGATTCCAGTCAAGGGCATGTACCTTGGTTGCGGGCTCGATCCCCAATAGCGGATGTGCAAGAGGCAGCTGATCGATGTTTCTCTCTCATCGATGTTTCTAACTCTCTATCCCTCTCCCTTCCTCTCTGTAAAAATCAATAAAATATATTTAATAAAAATAAAATAAAGGCAGTAAGCAGCAGCCAACATCAACATTCTGACCTTTTCCCTCTCACTTCAATTAATACATGGACTGACTTTCAAGGTAGAACACATGCGAATTTGACCAAATGTTTTGCCACCACATAACAGGGGCCACCGCCTGTGTTCTCAAAGCCTAGCACCTACCTAAGCTAAGGCTTAGAACTCCATTTCAGAACAAAATTCTGAATGAGTTAGGATTACGTTCAGTTGTGTAAGAAAACCCATAATAATAGTGGGTTTTAAAGGATAAAAGTGTATTTCTCTCTCATGGGGAAGCTTCAGTAGGCTGTCTGTGTATGCTGGTTTCACACTCATCCAGGGCCCAGGCTCCTTCTAGTTGTTGTTCCACCTCTGGGCCCAAGACAGATCTTCCCAGCCAACTGCACTCTATCCCGTAGGAAAGAGAGAAAAGGAATGGTTGCTAGACTTACTGTGGCGATCGCATTGTAAGGTACATAAATCACTGTGTTGTACACTTGAAACTAACATAATATTGTATGCTAACTATCCTAGCTAATAAAAGAGTAATATGCAAATTGACCATCACTCCAACATACAAAATGGCTGCCCCATGTGTTCAAAGATGGCTGCCCCCATGTGGACACAAGATGGCCACCACAAGATGGCCAGCAGAGGAGGGCAGTTGGGAGGGACCAGGCCTGCAAGGGAGGGCAGTTGTTGGCAATCAAGCCTGCAGGGGAAGGTAGTTAGGGGTGACCAGGCCGGCAGAGGAGGGAAGTTGGGGGCAACCGGGCCTGCAGGGAAGGGCAGGTGGGGGGAACCCAGGCCTGCAGGAGAGGGAAGTTGGGGGAGGGGGGGCCAGGCCCACAGGGGAGGGCAGTTAGAGATGAGTAGGAGAGGGCAATTAGGGGTGACCAGGCCTGTGGGAGAGGGCAATTAGGGGTGACCAGGCCTGCAGGGGAGGGCAGTTAGGGACAATCAGGCTGGCAGGGTATCAGTTAGGCATCAATCAGGCTGTCAGGGGAGTGGTTAGGGGGTGATCAGGCTGGCAGGCAGAAGTGGTTAGGGGCAATCAGGAAGGCAGGCAGGCAAGCAGTTGGGAGCCAGCAGTACTGGATTGTGAGAGGGATGTCTGACTGCCCGTTTAGGCCCAATCCTATGGGCAGCCAGACCTAAATGGGCAGTCAGACATCCCTTGAGGGGTCCCATATTGGAGAGGGTGCAGAGTGGGCTGAGGGACACACACCCTGTGCACAAATTTTGTGCACTGGACCTCTAGTACTTTAATAAAGAAAAAAAGAAACAAATAAAGATATTTCCTGGAAATTGCTCACACTACTTCTACTCAATTTGCCATTGATTAGAATTGAGCCACGTGGGCATGCCTAGCTGCAAGGAAAACTGAGAAACATAGTTTTTATTCTGGGAAGCCACATTTGCACTGTGGGAAGAAGTGGAACAAATACCGGGGGACAACTAGTGTTTTCTGCAGAAGTGCTGCTTCCCTTCACCTCCATCCCAATGGAAGGAGCTTCAAGACCAGAGAGAGCTTTGTCCAGTGTCCCCTAAAGTCTGTGAGCATCAGTCTCTGATGCTAGAACCCTGCATACACAAGCCTGAGAAGAAAAGGTGGCTAGCTAGTCTGAAAGCAGAGAGGGAAGGGGATGGCTCATATGACTGAGAAAGAACACTTTTTAAAAGATAAAAGTGTATTTCTCTCTCATGTGGAAGCTTCAGTAGGCTGTCTGTGTATGCTGGTTTCACACTCATCCAGGTTTCACACTCATCCAGGGCCCAGCCTGGTTCTGACCTCTAGGGACTTTGCCTAAGATGGGCTCTGGGAGGGACACTGGGATGCCAGCAGTGTTCCTGTGTGTGAATCAGGTTGCTGGAAAACCAAGGGAACTACAGAGGAGAGATTCCCAGAGATGAAAGGCAGATTCTGGAGAATACCCAAGTTCTTGTCCCCACCACAAAATGAGTCAGCTTGAAATATCTGCCACAGCCAGAGGAAGCCATGACAAATAGCATCAATGCCAGTCACATTAGACCCTCCCAGCCATTCCTTCTCCTCCCTCCTCACCATCCCAACCACAGAGCAGTCAGCAACTTTGGTGGGAGAGTTGGCAAGGAGGAATGAACTTGTAAGGTGAGAAGCAGGAGCTTTCCACGCCTTGCTCCCCAACTCAGAATTGCAGGTCAGAGGAAGAGATGAGAAGCTTTAATTTTATTTTTTTAATTTATTTTTATTATTGGGAGTATTACAGATGTCCCCTTTTTTTCTCCATTGACCCCTTTCACCTCACTCCCACCCCCTCCCCAGGCCTTCACCACACTATTGTCTGTGTCTATGGGTTATGCACATATGCATATAAGTTCTAATCTGCAGTTTTCATTGTTTCCATGAAACTGTACATTTCATTTCAGTAATGAATCCTGGCTGCTCATTGGGATCACCTGGGGAACTTTTTTAATTCCTGATGTCTGTGCCCCATCCCAAGAGATACTGATTTCATTGGTCTCTGGAGCACCTTGGACATCCATGGTTTTTAAAAGCTGCTCAGGTTATCCTGATGGGCAGTCCAGGTAGAAAACCACTGGGTAATTCTAGATTAAGAACATTTTTGCAAACAAAAGATCACAGAGTGACCAGAAAAGTGATAGAACTTGCCCTCTATCTTACCTGGGGGAGGGAGAACTAGCCCCACAGCCCCGGCATGGAAAGAAAGAACAGATTATTTTACGACTGCACCCCATCAGTGTCCTCACTTTCAATATAACAGTTATAGCAATCCTACCTCCTTCAGAGAGATTAGAAGCCTCTTCAGAGGAAGGGCCAGGACTTAGGATTCGTTGGGGTCTTCACACTGCCCTGCGCTTGTCAGACTCATTAGAGAGAGCTTAGCATAAACTTGTTGCCCTGTTGTTGACCTCTGACCTCCATCCTGAGAAAAGTGGAGTGCTCTTCGTTATGCACAGGGCAAGCTGAGGTGACTCCAAGATAACCTTCAACTATATCTTGGAGTCGATGAAGAACATAAAAAGTGAATGAAATATAGTCATGATAAAGTGACTGGAAATTTCTATCAACCAATTTCAGTGGTCCAGATTTTGACATCTATATTGAGGTTGTCCCATATTTGAGTAAATATTTGTTTTACTAATGCAAGAGAAGGTCTGGCTTCCCTCCTCTCCTAACCTGACCCTGGCAGAGCAGCCTTGCTTCCTTCACACCATCACCACGACCACCACCCTCAGTCATGGGGAGCCCTGACCATTAATAAAGACAGACACTGACAGGAAGCAGGAAAGGAGCCAGGAACTTGCAAAACCATCAGCTAAATCCAAGAGCAGCTTTAGTCTGTCAACACAAAGATGTCATGTGCCAAAGTAGTCTACAGCACCAGGATTCCACAAGAGATGGTTGTCAAAATGTTCCTTATTCCCCCAAGCCCACATTTATTGTACAAATTCATCAAATAGACGGGAGTTGATTGCCAGATGCATCATGCTCCAAGATTTGATGCTTGAGAAATTGCACTTTCTTATGAATGGATCCTGAAGCTTGGTATCAAGAAAGATCCCTTTTCATAAACTAAAAAAAAAAGGAAAAGCAAAGACTCTTAAGCTCATTCTAGTACAAAATTGGCCTTCTCCATCACCGGCTGCTGTCTTTTGTCTGATTCAAAGACATTTTTAAACTAGAAATAAAATGTACTCAACCAGGAGCCCTAGCCCAGAGAGAAGTCTGCTTAAACTGTATTTGCTGAAAAGAATCTTCCAATCTCAACATATTTTTCTGGACTTTTCCCAGAAAAGGAACTCCCCCACATGAAGGTAAAGTCAGCCAAAAATGACTTTATCTTGTTCAGTCAGATATGAAAAGCTCTATCCCATTTCCAGGAAGGCCAACTACCTGCTAGAGGGGTCAATAAAAAAATCTTGATATTGCACTTGCAATGCTGCTTACCATATCCAATTATTTTACCATTTAAAAGTACTCACTGTACCTACCACTCTGGTAGTTCAACTGCACCAAGCCATGAGCCCATTGGTTTTAATCAGGTATTAAAGCCTGGAACATTAGACAAGCTAACCATTTGATGATGACGATAACAAGTGGCCCATTAAAGGTAATTTTTTTTAAGTTAATGAGCTCTCCCCAAAGAACGGCCACGTACTGTACTGAAAAATGTCCGTAGGACCCACTGCACTTTCTCACTATTTATTTAACTTTATGTGGATGCCATAAAACTTCTTTATTTGCTTTCAGTTAGCCCATTGGTTTTGACAAGATAAATTTTTATTTAGGTCTTTGCCCAGCTACAATCAGAAACAGGAGACTCACTTTCCAAAGCCAGGCTGATAGATGGATTAATCAAAGCCCTCCCCACCCTGCTCTCCTTCCAGCAACCACAGGGATCAACAGACGGAGTTTTTCCTTAATTAAAGAAACTCAGCAACAAGGTGATTTATCGATGACGAACCTTGCAGGCCTTTTCATTGTGCGGTCACTGTTGGCCACTGTTTGAAATTTACCAACATAAATAAAGCCTCTCCATGACTAAACAAAGTTAAAGTAGCAATAAATTGAGCCTGCCATGTACTCTGGGCTAGATCTGAGGCCAACATAAATATCAAAATGCCTTGGCCGTGACACGCTTGACACAATGACATCATGCACTCCCAAACAGAACAGCCTGGCCCAAGCCAAAGCCTAAAACCTAATACAATTCCCCCAAATGAATCAAATTGCAATGGTCTAGACTCGGCCGCACTAAGTGTTCAGCTTCTGGCTTCCTTGCCCTCCGCTGTCGAGCGATCACATTAAAAAATAATCTATATGCCGATCTAAATTTCGCTTTTTCTGCATGATTAAATTTTGGCAGGAGTAAATCTCTGTTATTCTCACTCCCCAGGAATGTTTGGAAAGTTACTAAAAACTCAGGATTTATCAGCTTGAAGTCCAGCTGTTCCGGTGCCATCCCGAGGCCTGCCTGCAGCTACCCCCATGGGAGGCAGGCCTGCGGACTGCAGGGATCACGGAGTGCTCCTAAGGGGGCAAACCTCTGCTCACATGAAAATGCCTTGACGCTGGCTTCTACCCCGAGGAATTGCTTTGCCCAAATCTAACAACAGGCTGTGGGAAATGCCTTCTCAAAACAAGAAAGTTAGCTAAGCAGGGCTCAATGCCCCCAACCCTATTGCAGCCAGGAGATGAAACCTTTCAGAATGCACACACGGGACATCCAATTAAAAATGGAGAAAATCTAATAACTAATTGGTGAAACCATAAAAGCTGCCAAAAGGACATTTTCCTTGAACTACTTTATACAGGGCTGTATAATTTTATGTCACTTTTATTTATGTTGCTGTAATGAAAGCTGTGCTAGGAGCTGAGGAGCTTGGGGAGAAAGGAATTGAACTCCGTTTGAAGGGGAAAGAGGAAGTCCATCTACAAAGCTTGCAACAAGGTTCATTTTGAAATATGGAGAGGTTGGGGAGGTGAACTTATTTACTCCGAAAAGCCTCTGAGCAAAGATTTTTGCAATGAGCATCTTTCTTCCACCACTTTCCTCTCCATCCCTATGGCCATAGCTGCTTAACATCTATAAAGTGGGTCAGTGGTGTTTCACGTGAATTAGATGGACAAACCCATGCCTCTTAGACTAATCTTGTGAAACCAGGTTTTTATTGTGTAAAATAGGTAAAGGAGTATGATGTGAGCTTCTGGAAGGATCCATGTAAAAATGAGCCCCATTTTAACAAAGGACTGGTGCATTTGCAAAGCTCGTAGGCCATTACAATGCCAGATTCAAAGATTCTAGAAAGGCACTGTTTTTTATTACCCAGAAGATCGAACAGGCTCTTTCCCCCTCCTGATTTGAATGTGACAATTCAGAGAAGTCGGACTGTTGGGAAATGAGAAATAAGTTATGAGATCGAAAACCCTGGGTAAACAAGTGGAGGGCCCCGGGGGTCCCCCTGGAGGGCTGATGAGGTTCTGTTTCTTGATTGGGGGCCAGTTGCTGGGGTGTATTTAGTCTGTGAAAATTCACTGTACTCTTAGGATGTGTGCTGTTTCCTCCATGTATATTATACTGCAATAACAATTTTTTTTAAATAGCACATGTTCAAATGAGTTTCTTAAAAGAGATGCAAAGAGTGGGTCATGTGCATAAAAAAAAAAAAAAAACACTCCGATGCTGAGCCATTTTCCCAGGGAAAATGTAGATCGCCCCTTAAAATGCAGGGACCCTCCGAACTTGGCTGATTTTCAAAGCAAGATGAGGTTGTTTTTAGAAACAATTTGCCTTCTATTAACAATGAAATCCAATTCGGCTTTGACTATTAGAAAGTGAAACATATATACAACTTAGAGAGCCTGTTGAAGTATCAAACAGATAGGGCATTATTTAGGTGGGCTCCCACAGTCAAGGCCACTTTACACCATTACGGACCAGACTAAACAAACCTGACCCTCAGGGTGACCCTCCCAGGGTCCCAAAAGACTAGAAACTCTGAAGAGGCAGCCCTGACCAGACTTTACAGCCTGGTAATGGCATGCAAACGACACTCCGTCTCTGTCACGCAGCCAAAGGTTGGTGTTGTATATGAGAGCAATTTCCTCAAGAATTCGGAGGAAAATGTGATCCTTTGCCTTTTATGTACGGGGTTCACGACAGCAAGTGTACTTACCAGTTGGAGACCCCCAAACCTCCTGATGAGTGCCCATCGAATCAACCGGCCCCGGGCAGGGCAGCGGGTGCCTTTCCTGACTCCTGCCTAATCAGTTGGCAGTGGAGGGATGTCAGATGCAGGAGGAGGAGAGAGCCCACTCACCCAGAACGAGAAAGGCCTCATTTGCAGGAAATTATAAACGCTGAAACTGTGTCTGGGAAAACATCGTGGAGATTCAGAGTCACTCCTCGCTGGAGAGCGGGTTTTCACTCACACCCTCGCTGTCCTCAGCACAAGCAGTCCTGGACTGCTTGCCCTGGGCGCTGAGCTCTGGCCTGTGCTTGGAATTCCATCGAGCTCACCTAGGAAATGTTGGCAGTCAGCAGCCTTGAGTCCGGCTTCTTCAAGGGCCTGTTTCCACATGTTCCCATTACATGACTATGCACCCCACACGGGATGATTCAAATCTGTCCTGTGGGGAATTCCTTACGCCAAACAGCCCCCAGCAAGAAGTTGACTGGAAAAGAGCAAGTGTTTGCTGGTGGGGTGGGGGGAGGAGGGAGTGGAAGGGGAGGAATAGCAAGGGGAGGGGAGGTAAATACAAAGAGAACATAAGCTATGGCTCTTCTGCTTGGTTGAGAACATAAGCTTTGGGGATGACTTCAAGTTGAAATAGCACCATGATTCATCAGAAAGCTTTTACTTTCCCCCTCACAAAACAGGCCAGGGACTTACCTCCTTTCTATGTGCCTATGGCTGCTTCCCAGAGGCCTCTGGGGCCCTGGGAAGGGTGCTGTGTCCCAGCCTCCCGACATCCCGAACCTCTTTCCTCACCCTCCAAACATCAGGCCCTCTCAGACCACCAAGAAGGTATCCAGGCCCACGGTCCTGTCAAGAGCAAATGCTACCTGTGGACCCTAAGAAAATGACATCGACCCCAAACGGGGGGTTTAATGTTGTTCACAAGCTTTTTACCCCTATCTGTCATCTTGTCAGATGATCCCTGGCCCCACCTAAGTTCAACCAGGATGCTCCTTTCAGCCTGCACTACAGCCCATTCTGCCCAGGTAGGCCCCAAGCTCTGTGTTGGAGATGGGAGGCGAATGGGTAGCATCTGTGTTTGGAAGCATGTCGTCTTGAGTTTTTTCTTCCTTAAACAACTATCCTGCTTTCAACAAATAAAAAGAAGGTAACATGGCTCCCGGGTGCTATAGACACAGGCTGGCGGTAAGGGGAAGGAGCCAGCAGAACCACCCCAGAAGCCACTGGGTCCTTCCTGCCCTGGAGAGAGGGGGAGGACGCCAGTTCCAGGCCTCCCATTGGGAGAAGCCACTGGGGACCTGGGAGATTCACTCACCTCCCAACAGGGAGAGGAAATGACTTCTTCCTAAGCACCTGGAGGCCTGAGCAGTGCCTGCTCCAGTTTCCGTCCAGAAAGCAAAAACGAGGTGAAGGGGCCCACAACCAGCGCCATGGCCCCCCATCCTGCGACAGCAGCAGTCCCCTTTCTTTCCTGGGACAGTCACTTCCCAATGACCCCTGGCCCCAGGAGAGTTTAAAAGAAGCATTGCTGCCCGACCGCCGTGGCTCAGTGGTTGAGGGTCAAACCTATGAACCAGGAGGTCACAGTTCGATTCCCGGTCAGGCACATGCCTGGGTTGCAGGCTTGATCCCCAGTGGGGGACATGCAGGAGGCAGCCTGTCAATGATTCTCTCTCATCCTTGATGTTTCTATCTCTCTCTCCCTCTCCCTTCCCCTCTGAAATCAATAAAAATATTTAAAAATAAATAAAAGAAGCATTGCTTTCAGCTGTACCCTCAGCATGTTTCCATCCTCCTGTCAAGGGGCCTTTAGTTCACCCCTCCCCCTTCGCCCCTGCCTTTCCATCCCCTCTGGGGAATTTGGTCATACATATTGCATGGAAGGAGGAGGACAGGTTGGGTCTCTACAAGCTGCTAATTGAAAAATTTGTCAGAAGTGGGAGGAAGAGGCTGAGTGGGGGGAAACAACCCTGACAGGACCCCTCATATTGTGAACAGCAATGTGCCTCCCAAAAGGGTGGGTCTTGCTCCATGTCAGCCACACAGGAGTCCTTCCTCCCAGCAGAGAGGACCTGGGGACTAGGGCTCTAGCAGACTGTGCCTGACAAACCAAAAAAGGCTATACGGATGCGGCTAGCCCGGCCGGTATGGTTCAGTGATTGAGCATCAACCTATGAACCAGGAGGTCACAGTTCGATTCCCGGTCAGGGCACATGCGCGCCCAAGTTGCAGGCTCTATTCCCAGTTGGGGGTGTGCAGGAGGCAGCTGATCAATGGTTCTCTCTCATCATTGATGTTTCTATCTCTTTCCCTCCTTTTTCCTTCCTCTCTGAAATCAATAAAATGTATTTTTTTAATTAAAAAAATTAAAATGAATAAAATAGGATGTGGCTAATGGGCCTCCACATATCTGCCCAGCTCTGGGCTTGCCTGCTCTGTGAGCGTGGGGTGCTTGTGCTCTGAAAACAGGCTGCCTGGGTCAAGGCCTGGCTGCTCCCCTCTCAGCTGTGAGATCTCAGAGGAGGCAAATGACTCAACCTCCTCCGTGAAATGGGGATAAGAACTGCATCTGCTTGGTAGGGCCATTGTGGGGATAAAATGTGATAATATATGTAAGCATGTCATACAATGCCTGATAGAGTGATAACTGGTAATATTTTGCTCTTGTTTATAATCATGAAAATTCTCCCCTTGCCAGGTTGGAGAATGGTCTAAAATAGGGGGTTAGGGAGAGGGCTGAGGCTGTTGGTCTACCCCATTTCATCAGTAAACCAGGCACCAGCTCTGCAGAGGCCTTCAGATGTAAAGGGGAAGAAGAACGCATGGGTGCACTGATGTGGGAGAGGAAGGTGGTAAGAATTCAGTGGGGGGAGAATGCAAGGGTAATAGGGAAGGAAGACAAGCTAATATTTTTTTAATCATCTCATATAGCAAGTAGACGCTAGGTGTTTTCATGAACATTGAACAAAGCTGTAAGGTGATTATGATCATCCCCATTTCCCACTAAGAATCTGAGGCTCAGGAAAGTTAAATAAGCTCCCCAATGTCCCATGACCCCTACATGTGGCATTGGGGGTTCCCTTTGACCCCAAACCCCTACTCCTGCCACATCCTCCCTCATGCTCTGCACTGGGGGCTCCTTCCTGCCTTTTCAGAGGGGCAAAGGAATCCTTGGATGATGCTGTGAATCCAGTTCTGTGGAGTAAGACTCCGTTTCTCTCCCATTACATTGACAGGAGGTTCAGTTTGGATACTGGCAGCTTCAGTGTGAAAGGTCGTGAACTACCTCCTTTGTTGAGAACAGAAGTTTCCAGGCCGTAGTGCCATGTCAGAGGTGGGTGGGAATGTGTCTGGAGGAATAAACAGAAGCCTTTTAATGCTTCCCTGTGAAGAGCTCTGGCTGAGGTGTTAACATCCAGGTTCAGAACATAAAAAGCCTAAATGGAAAACACTGTGATTGCCAGGGCAGTGACTTTATCAGAGGCCCTCCAAAGTCACCACCGATGACGCGGGATGAAATGCCCCCATTAGGAAAACCGTGATGATTTTGTGTCTAATGAGGATAATCACGAATACATTCTGTCAACAGACATGACAGCTGTCTGTACATATTTTGGAGGCGTATATTTTTAGATGCCGTAACTGTACCTCTAGCTATTTTAACTACTAAATTTTGTTGACACGATGCAATCCAGTAACAAGGAGGCTCACGGGGAAAGGTTAAAATTCCTCTTTCCAGCTGCTTCTCTCCCTGACATCATTTTTGTCTCATTATTCACTGGGATCCATAAAGCTGCCACTCAGATCCCAGGCTAAGTGATGTGCTACAGGGAAACTGCTAATGTTGTCACTAGGAAACAAAACAAAATTGAACGTGGGGGTCACAGCGTTCAGCGTCCCAAAGTACGGTGTCCCGCCTGAGAGTCATTCTAACACGTCCTCTCGCATGCTGACCAGAGTGCTTCCATCTCATAAGGGACATGTGCTTCGTTTCCTCTGTTTGCCAAATTGGGGAGGATGGGAGGCGAGGAGGTGGAAAGATTTGCAAGATAGACTCTAATTTTAAGGCAAAAGCCAACCCATTAAATCTTAACAGATGTTTCGCAAGTTTAGAAGATTAAGAAAGATTTCAGCATCAAAAATCAAAGAAAGTACTCCATGACCTTAAAAAAGGATAAAACACAAAGCTCTAACAAACCCAAAGTCCACTTTGACAGCTGTCTCTGCCGGAATTGACGAGGTGCTATTGATGTTTGGATTAAGCCATGCCTCTGTGATCAAGTACTCAAACATGGGATGAAAGACGAATATATTCTTTAATCCTACCCACTAATTTTGTCTGGGCCCTGAAAAGCAATGGGTACTGAACAAATGTTGAAAGTGGCTTCTCTTCTGTTTATTGACAGAACTATTTTTATTTCATTAATTTGCCACGCATCTTATCAGCGTTTAAACCAACACAAGGCAATCCATACCAGGTATTGAACCCTCCACAAACAGATGGTGGCAACTTCCAAGGCCACTAAAGGGAAAAATCAATAGGTGAGCATGCTAGAAAGTGAGGAAGATGTTACAGAAAAATATAATTTAAAAATTGGATTCAAGTTATTCTTCCTTTTTTTGACAAACTGTAAAATAGCAATGGGAATTCCAATTTTGAGCCTGGAGAGTTTTAAAAGAAAGGAAGAAAAACTTTTTTTTTTTTTTTTTTTTTTTAAGGAAAGGATGAAGAGGCAATTAAGTCATTAATTACTCTCTTTGTCTAACACTGTCCAACCCATCAAACGTGGTCTCTACTGTCTTCATCAAAGGTGGAGTTCACTCTACTTTACAGTAAGTACCTCTTAATAATCTCGTGTTTCAAAAGCTGCACTATGAGGAATTTAGATGAAGAGAAATTAATATAGCACTTAGCAGCAGACCCCAGAGTTTGACAGCTGCATAGCGCCCACTATTACCAAGGTCCTCAAAAGAGCAGTGAGAAGTTCCAGGGACAGTCGTGGAGAAACAGTAGGCTGTGTGCAAAGGGCAAGGAGTCTTGTGTGTAGCAGAGGAGGAAAGATGGAACTGACATTAATGCCCAGAACTGAGGGCTGACCCACACTTCCCTTTAAAGGAGACCAGGAGGAAAACCAGGTTCTTTGCAGAAGGAACCATCAAAAACACTAGGATGCCCTGAGATAATCACAGGGAGATGGTGTGGGAGGAAAAGAGTTAGATCCATCGCACCCCTCCCTAGTGGTTCAGACCAACTTCAGGAAGGTTTGTTGGTCAGGCCTCTCCACCTCCACCCCTCCAGCATGCCTTCAGCCCCCTGCAGATCCCTTCTGCTAGGCATACCTTCCTGGCATTCCACTGGTACCTCCATGAAAAGATCCCTCTCTGGTGTATGCAATTAATAGAATCCTTTATGGAGCTCAATGAGCTCCTTCACAAAAACATATATTTTTAAAGTGACAAAGCATGAGACACCCTTGGTTTGCTTTCTCACGTCAAGTTTCCTGTTGCTGATCTGGAAGGAAGCGTTCATTTTGTTTCAGAAGGTCTTGAACCAATTCTCCTCAGCAGCAAGAAGAGAAAGCCACGGCACAAAGGACAATTGCATATTCAAGCAAGGAATGAGCAGGCAGCACGTGTTTCCATGTGCAGGAGCATGGATTTTAAAGCCATTTTGGAAGACTGGACCCCGCTTATAAAAGATTCTCCCTTTTCTTACCAATTTCCAAAGATCCAACCAGGTTCTACTCTTAAGAACCATGATGAGGAGTTTCAGCTAAGAATGTGTTGACTTCATCTTCAGTGACTCTGCCTGCAAGATGCTGGAATTGCACAAATACTAATGTAATAACAACAGCTTTATTTTTGTGTGTTGCTATGGAATTTCAAAAACAAAGCAAAGAAAACCAATGATCAGTAATTATGACAAAACTTCTTAGCCACAGCATTGAGAATAGGGACTAATTATTCCATAAACACACTTTGATTTGTTTACTTCAACGTCAAATTAACTTCAAATATGTAACAGCTGACGCTGATTTAAGATGGTACACAATACTGCTGCAGAGTGTGCTCTGTGTACCTTGCATAAATGACTTTTTTAAATGGATTTATTTGTAAAAGTCTCTCCATAGTGTACCCCACATACAAAAAAAAAAAAAGAACCACATATGCATTCTATTTAAAAGAAAATTGTTTTGTTTCCCAAACAGGGTGTGTGTGTTTGTGATCCATGTTTTGGCTCATTCTCATTTGCCCCTTTACTATAGAAACTTTCCTAATTTTTTAGGAAAATTAGCAGTTCATGACTACAGAGATATAATGTGAGCCTAGGAGCCTACGACAAACAAGAACTACAAAGAAAAGAAACTTTTTAAATTGTTGAGGAAAATCACTACATGCTGAGGGAAACAGGAGAAAGACAGGAAAGGGAGAAATGGCCAAACCCAGAATGAGGCTCGTGCCGATCATTCAGTCACCAAATATTTACTGAGTGCTTATTTCATTCCTGTTTTTTTAACTCTTATATAGAGCTTACTTCTTTAACCAATCTACAAATATTAACCCATGTATTCCCCCTAATAACTACGTGGTACTATTAACATCTTCGTTTTAGAGAAGAGGACACTGAGGCACAGAGAGGTTAGTAACTTGCCCAAGAGCACACAGCTAGTGAGTAGCAGAATTTAGGGTTCAAATACAGCACTTTCTCTCCCCAGTGCACACTGTGCCAAGCTGCTTCTTTGAACTGTATTCCCAATCCTGGACCCTGGAGTAACAAAACACATTCCTTTTCCTCAAGATGCTTCTAGCTAAAGGACAATTACAATACAGTGTAGTAGGTCTGTGAATGTAAGCACAGGGTGGTGTCCTGGGATACCCAACCAGTCTTAGAGTGGGCAGGAGTGGGTAAGAAGATTGGTCAAGACTTTTTAGATGGAAAGCAGGGTTTTTGACCTCAGCACTATTGACATTTCAGGCCAAATAGGTCCTGGTTGCAGAGGGCTCTCCTGTACATGAGCAGCAGCCCTGACCTCCCTCTACTACATGTCATTAGCATACTTCTCCCCCAGTCTGATGACCAAAAATGTCTTCAGACAGTGCCCAAAGTTCCCTGAGGACATTTGAGAATCTCCAATCTAAAGGAAGTGCTGTCCAAGGCAGACCTGAATGATGAGCGGTAGTTATCAGAAAAAGAACTGGAAGAGAGGTCCAGGCAGAAGACACAGCACAAAGGTCCAGAGAGAGATTGGCACTTCCAGGAGCTGAAAGTAACTCACTAAGAATAGTTGTTAGAATTGGATATAGCAATTGGGAGAGGTGAGTCTGGAGAGGCAAGTAGGGTCATCATAAAATGCCTCCTACTTTACATTTGGGAATCAGACAGTATCTTAAAGTATTTGGGAGCTATTAAAGGTATAATGACACAATGGACTTGTACCCCTCACTCTAACCTCTGCATAGACAATAAATTAGAGAAGAATAAGACTTTAGACCTACCCCAAAACTATTATGTTTACACTTCCTTTGCATATTGATCCTTTTTCCTTTTCATTATAATCTTAACATTTAAAATGTAATGTGTTCTACATATGTAAAAAGCTCTTATGTATCAATAAGGAAAAGATGATCACACTAATAGCAAAGAGTAAACAAGCAATTCACAAAGAGGAAGTACAAACGGCCAATAAATGTGGGAAAATGTGCTACCTTTTCCCAATGATCAGGGAAATGCAAATTAAATCATGAAATCCCATTTTCTATCTACCATACCAGCAAACAATGTTTTAATACTCGTTGCATCTCTTATTGACTTGCAGAGAAATTGCATTCTCCTGCCCTGCCGTGGGAGTCCATGCTGGCACTGCTTTACTTACTAGAAAGCAATTGAGAAAAAAATAATAACAAAACTGAGTTTTGTGAAGAATTAAATGACAAACTATTGAACTGATCTAAGCAAGAGATTGGTTGACCAAATTGTAACAATCCTGAGTAATAGAAATCTGTTTCCATTAAGAATGCTTTTGTGGATGTCTATTTGTTGAGACGGAAAAGTATTTGACAAAAGGCAAAAATAAGAACATGGATAACATTTAGTGTTGGTGGGAGACTGGGGGAGTGGTCATGTAGTGCTGGCTACAGGGTAAGAAGCTGGCTGCACCCCTGGGGTCCTACCATCGCTGGACCTAGGTCTTGAAGCCAAGTTGGCTCACCTAAAAGTTGGGAGTGGAGAGAGGAGTCTCGATTTAGTCATCAACTTTTGGAGCAATAATCACCAGTACTCACTGGGCCGGTTGCACTCACCTCAGGTTCAAACTTCACAGGCAGCTTTTAGAGCTACACTTGCAAGATCAAGCTCTCAGCACGAGCTCCTAAACACAACGTCATTGAAGGGCTTCTTGTAGCTCCACCCCCAATGTGCTCATCACTAACATTTCCATTTGGAGCTTATGAGCAACCAGACTGTGTATATCCATAAATATTTTTCAAACTGTCTTGGTATCTAGGTCCTCAATTACTTGGAGAGAAAACCTTCTTATCCTCAATTTTGGGCCGTTGTTAATAAGGCAGATAGAAAAAACATAGTCACTAGTGCCTGACACATGGTTTAAGAGCCAGTAAATATTAGCTACATGAATAAGTGTAAGTGAAGTGGCCGGAATAGTCTGAGCAGCATTCTAAAGCTGACTTCTGCTGAATTCAGAGAACTGACACTCAGACTTGGTATGACTTAGGGACTCCAGAGGGGCCCAACAAAATATCTTTCCCTAAAACTTACAGCCGCCTAAAATTGTCTCCCATATTGGCATGAATGTAATGGATTTAAATGTAAGATGAGGCATTTCTTTGCCCCCCCAAAAAAATATCTCTAAGAGAGTCAGAAGTTAAATAACTTACCCAAAATCACACAGTAAATGAGTGTCAGTACCTGTATTTAACTTAGCTCTCTCTGAAACCAAAGAGTAGGTGAGTTTATGGTAGACTCTCATGAGTAATTTGAATTCCTACTTCACCTAAATTTATGCACCGACTGTACAACTTATTTGTCACTCATTCTTATAGGGTTTTGTCCTGTGTCATTTTATTACTTTACATGTGGGCTTGACCCTACTTCCCTACTAGACTTGAAGTTCTTAAAGGGTAAGCAGCTTCTCCCTGCCCCTCTTCCATCTCTGCAGATACATGCCCTCTGGTACCCCACAATGTTTTACACGAAGTAGGTAATAAATGCTTCCAGAATAAATGAATGCTTAGTAAAGATTTCCTTGGTGTGCTTAAGGATATAATAAAGAAATTGGAAGACAAATAACAGAGAGAAAAATGTTGCAGCAATATAACAAAGGGTTAAAATCTTCATCATGTAAATAGGTAGCAAAAAACACACCAAGACCCCACTAGAAAAATAAACTGAAGGACATAGCAGAAAATTCAGAAAAGAGAGATTACAACTAATTCGTAAATGTAGGGAAATGTATACCCTTTCCAGTAATCAAATAAATGCAAATAAAATACAAGATGCTATTCCTATATGTCAAATTAGCCAAAATTTTAATTATTACTTAAATAATAATAGCTAATGTTCATGAGGATGAGACAAAACATACTGATGGCAAAAGGTGTTAAGAACCTTTCAAGTTAACATGATCTTTGGATTGGTAATTCTGTTCCTATAAACCTATGCCAATAAAATAATCCCAAAGATAGAGAAGGATGTATAGTGACCAGGAGTATAGCCTTCATAAATCAGATTCACCTAGATTTAAATCCTGGGTCTAGCATTTCTTAGCTGGGTGACTTTGGGCAATATACTAGGCTCTGTAAGTCTTAATTTTCTCATCTGTAAAATGGATATAATGGTAGTGTCTAATCATAGGGTGTATGTAAGTATTAAATGAAAGAATGTTTGTAAAATGCTTAGCACAAAGTCAAGCACATAGGCAGTGCTCCATAAATACTAACCGACATCATTATCAGAAACCAAAAAAAAAAAAAGAGCTTTATGCTTATGCACATTCATATTTGTTATGTTATATAATGAAAAAGGCTGAATTTCTGACTGCTATTGTATGAACAATAATATAGTCATTCAATAATATCATATGTAACCTTTAATTTAGTGAGTATGTTTGGATTTTAGAACTTTAATATATATTTATGAAAAATGTGTAATAACATGGAAAAAATGCTTTGTAACGAACATGACCTGTTTTAGAAGCTTGGGATATAAAATAAGGTCACATGTCTTCTAATACTGAAATGAAGATAATCCAAGCCTCCATCTCCCTCTTGAGAAACCTTCTTTCTTCCCTCTCTGGGGTCTTTCCTCCCATAATAAGCTTGACAATGCACAAGGGGTCAAACTGGATTGCTCTCACCCTGGGGTCAGCTCAAGCATCCCTTCCCCAACTCATTCAAAGCCAGAGGACTCCATACTAAATGCCTCAAAACAATATCATCAGGCACCAAAATAATTTGGAAAACAAAGAAAAGATGAGTGAAAAACACTGTCAGTATTTCCACCATCCAAAGATAACCATAATCTACAGCTGGTGTATTTCATTCCAGGGTTCTCTTCTATGAACAGACTCTTCTGGCTGAGTTATTATTATTGTACTAGAGGCCCAGTACACAAATTTCATGTACTGGTAGGGTCCCTAGCAGCTGCCAGCTGCCGACCGAGTACTCTCTCCCTTGCCACAGCCACCTGCCACCGCCACCAGCCAGGGCCTCCCTCCCTTCCCCTGGCCGGCCACCCCAGTTGAACTCCCAGACAACTCCTGGTGGAGGGGACAATTTGCATATTACGCTTTTATTATATAGGATTTTAAAAAAAGAAAGATTATATACCCCAACCCTAGAAAAGAGAGGAAACCCCATCCTGGCAATGCAGGATTTAGCCACCTAGCTGTACCATGCTGAGCTCCCTGGATTTTAAGGAAGATTCCCACAAAATCCACAGCAATCTTTTCCCCTCAATCCTAACAGGCCCCATGTGGCAAACTATGTTGAAGTTGCTGCAGCATCTCTCCCCAGTGGCTCTGGATTGATAGCAGTGCTGCCATCGTCACTGCCCTCTTGCACACGGTCAAGTATTCCTGCCTCTCTTGTCACATGAGCATCCATTTCATCCATGGCCCCACACTGTATTTTTTAAACTAAATTTTGGAGATGTGATGTGATGAAGCTAAGACATCATTAAAGGTGGCATGTTCTTATCATTGCTCACTTGGAGGACACTTGATTAGTCACCCTTGCAAAATTGAGAAGGCTGATAACTGAATATCATAATAGTGGAAATAAAGTAATCTAATAGGACAAAGGCCACTCCGGTGTTGTTCAGATATAAAGGTAGCTGCGGTCTACCTCTGAAATGTGGGCTTCTGATTAGAGGCTTTCAAAACACTGCCTACCTATCTACCCCAGAAGTGTATGCTCTCTCCTAGGCTAACGGACTGTTGCTGGGATATAGGTCAAAATAAATTTACACACACATTACATGTACCAACATGACAGTGCATTTGTGTGTGCATGCACACACAGACGTGATTGGCAAATACAGATGTATATATGTAAGTATACATATATGTGTGTATATATACACACAAATTCGTGTATATATGTGTGCACATATGTGTGTATGTATGTATATCTATATATAGACATATATACTTGTATATAAGTGTGTATATATATATAACTATAGTATACAAAAAGATAAATCAGTCTGTCTATGTCAAAGTATTTTAAAGTAAATTACAGGCAACATAATATCCCCTCAAATTAAAGACAAAAAGGCTTTAAAATCTAGATAAAAGGAGGTAGGTAGGAAAATTGTAAAGACCTCATTTTATTTTTAGGATGAATTTTAAATTTGTTTCATTTGAAAAAAAGTCTGAATACATTAGACACATAGGAAAATAATCCCACCATTAGTATAATCACTTGCATCTGTCAAATGTGCCTGATGTATAATACACTTTCTTTTACTCCAGAGGACCCCAAAGAAACAAAACTTTAGATGAAATTGCAAAGGAGAAAGAAAATTATTACCCAGTATTGAATCCTGTCAAAAAAAAGAAAAAAGTTACCTTCAAACCACTTATAGGCCAAATGATTACCATCCCATAGGATAGATGCCATAGAGGAGAAACAGACAAGTTCAAAAGAGGGACCACCCATGGCTGCCAGGAAAGCAGGGGAAATCCTAAGTGTCACAATGGAGCTTGGTCTTGCGGAAGTTTGCCTGGCCAAGATGGGGCTGTCCATCTTGACATACACAGGGTGCCTCTCTCTCAGAGATGTGAGAATTAAAAGGGATTGTCTTTAAAACCAGCATGTGGTATCCATATGCAAAAATCCATGTTATCAAATCAGGAAGCAGGTGACACAGAGCTCTGCACTATGTCAGAAGCCCTGACTCCAAACCTCAACGCTGACCCAACTAGCTGTATGACCTTGGGTTAGTCTCTTCCCCTCTCTGTACCTTAATCCCACAAGTCTAAAATGACACCTGTTCTGTTGCCTCCCACGGGCCAAGTGAGATCAAAGATTAAAAAGTACATCAGCCCACCCTAACCAGTTTGGCTCAGTAGATAGAGTGTCAGCCTGGGGACTGAAAGGTTCCAGGTTCGATTCCGGCCAAGGGCATGTACCTTGGTTGCAGGCACATCCCCAGTGGGGGGCGTGCAGGAGGCAGCTGATCAATGTTTCTCTCTCATCGATGTTTCTCTCTATCCCTCTCCCTTCCTCTCTGTAAAAAATCAATAAAATATATTGGGGGGGGGGGGAGTACATCAGCCCTAGCTGGTTTGGCTCAGTGGATAGAGCGTCAGCCTGCGGACTGAAAGGCCCCAGGTTCGATTCCAGTCAAGGGCATGTACCTTGGTTGCGGGCACATCCCCCGTGGGAGGTGTGCAGGAGGCAGCTGATCAATATTTTTCTCTCATCGATGTTTCTAACTATCCCTCTCCCTTCCTCTCTGTAAAAATCTCAATAAAATATATAAATTTTTTAAAAGTACATCAAAGTGTTAAGCACTTTGCAAATACAAGACATTCTTTTATCACAAATAGAAGACACTTTGCTGAGTCCAAATATGCTAAAAGGGAAATTCAGGGGTTCCGAGTGAGAAGGAGAAAATTCAAAAATCTGTTCTGTGGCATAGAGTAGTAAGGAATACTTCCAACTAGGTCTGGGTCAAACCTTGACCTTCGAGTCCCCCACCCTCTTTTGCATGATGCTCTAAGCTCTTATAAATGGGCTGTGAAAGAACTGAGGCGGGTCTAAATGTGTCTCTTAGAATCCAACATTGAATGAAGGATCTCTAGCCATTGAAGTTCTGGCAGGAGTGTCACTCATCTCCCTCTGCCAGATAAAGGAGAGAAGAGCCAGTTCTGGGGCTAGGGTGGCCTCCCCATTCTTTACATAGAGCCAAGAGTCCTGATAAGGGCTCCCCAGTAAGGAGAAGGAGTCAAAGGTGATGCCCTGTGCCTCCTAGTCTCTTAATCCTCACTTTAAAACCAATTTAGCGGATCTTTGATCAGAATGAAAATGTTGTTTAATTGAAAAGGCTGCTTTTCAAGAACAGTTGGCGTTTCCCCCAGGGGCAGTCATTTTAAAGCATTTCTACCAATGGGGCAGTACTCTTGGGTTTAAGTGTCCTCATCACGAGTACTGGCCTGCGCTCTGGCAGGTGTCAGGGGCCTCGCAGCTCATTTGAAGTAAATAGATGCTTGAAGGGAGGAAGCTAAACCAAGTCCTAGCAAAGTGTCTGAAACGGGGTCCACCTTAAGCTGATCTCTGATGGTACATGAAGAGCAGACCATCATTTACTCACAATGTGAATTTTATTACTGATTTTCACTCACGACAAGCATTTATTGAGCATCTACTATGTACTGGCACTAGAGGAGTCACTGAGTCACCAAAGTTGAATAAAATGGGGTCCTGGCCCTCAGGGAGTTCATTCAAAATCCAATGAAGAAAACACAGAGAAATATACAGAAGATAACATCTTGTTAGGAAGGCTTCCAGGAGTGCCTGGGGGCCTCCTCCCGCAGGCATGGTGCTGGGGGCAGACCGGGCTGCCTAGACCAGTGTTTCTGAGAACTTGGTACACCCAAATCTCCTTGAGTTCTTGTTTAATGCAGATTCCTGACTCGGTGGGTGTAAGGTGGGGCTGAGATTCTGAGATGTAATGGAGTCTTAGACGGCACTGATACCTGAGCTGGATCTTAAAAAATGAGTAGACATCTACCAGGGTAAGAAGAAGTTGGGGTGAATGGGGTCCTCATGGCCCAGGTACACTGTGAGGGGTCGAGGGTTTAGAGAAGTACAAGTGCTTCGGTGTGGCTTGAGTGGGAAGTGGGAGGAAAGGCTGCAGAGGAAGGCAAGGGAAGGCATGGGGGCATTTGTGTGTCTGGTTGTGGCACTTGGACTTGCTGGAAAAGGCAGTGGGGACCATTAAAAATCTTTGGCCCTAGCCAGTTTGGCTCAGTGGCTAGAGCATCAGCCTATGGACTGAAGGGTCCTAGGTTCAATTCCGGTCAAGGGCACATGCCCAGGTTGCGGGCTCAATCCCCAGTAGGGGGCGTGCAGGAGGCAGCCAATCAATGATATGCTTTCATCATTGATGTTTCTCTCTCCCTCTCCCTTCCTCTCTGAAATCAATAAAAATATATTATTTTAAAAATGTTTGAGCTCAGAAGAGATATGATCAAATGGCATTTTAAAAGATGTCTCATCCAAAAGTATAGGAAATGAGCCAGCAAGGGTTAAGATGGGCAGACAGGATGGAGGCCAATAAGAAGGCTACTGCTGCATTACAGAGAAATGGATGGAATCGGGAGATATAAGGTAGATACCATCAATAGGTATTATTTCTCCATGGCTTCAAATTAACTTTCCCAAAAGTAATTTGATTTGGTCAATGGCTCTTCAGTGCTCTCAACATAATTTTGAAACTCTTCTGTCTGGCTTTCAAAACATGCCACAGCCCATTTCACCCCATCTCTCCACAGAACCCCCACTATAACTCAACATGAATGCCCATCTGCTACCCGCCCAGTGACTTTCAGGGCTGTTCACAGCTTCCAGGCTCAGCCCCAACACCATGCTCAGCTCTCACTCTCCGTGTGGCTCCTCTCCCCCAGCCCTCATTCCACTGTGCATCCAGGTCCTGCAGTAGACGACCTCACTGTCAAAGCTTCCCCAGCTGCCTAGCCCTTTGGGTCTATGTAATGTGCTCCATTCTACCTGTACTCAGTCCCAAAGGGGCCTGTGATTTTTTTAATGCCTTCTTTTATTTCGTTTTGTTTTTAATAAAATAGCTCACTGTTCAGAAGTGTCCTATCGTGTATATGTATGGATTATATGCAAATAACCAAAGGAAACCTGCACACCCTCCTCTGGAGTTCAGAAACAAACGTTACCAAAATATCAGAAGCTCCTGTACACGCCCCCCCCCCGCCCCCTGGTGGCTCTGTGTTTCTTTTACTATGGACACTCCTAACAGCATAACCCAAACTAAGACCTGAGCTGCAAAAACAGTCTGCTACATCTTTGTTTCTTCCACAGCAACTGTCACAATACTTCCGGTGCTAAAAATATGGGCACGCAACCAGCTGGTGTGAGTATATTTGTAAGAAGAAGAGAGCAAGTGTTATAAATCAGTTCTACCTAGAAGGGTCCAAGGCATCGAGTCGCTACCCCTCAGCATTTGGCAGACTGTCCACCACAAGTCAGGCCCTCAGCAAATACTTATTTAACTGAATTCTCATTTTACTTCATCGAGTGGATATAGATTCTGGTCAATGTCAGACATAAAATGATGCACTAAGCAAGTGGTCTCCATAGTAAGGTCCAATGCCCTCCCCCACAAGGTCTGCACTTACATCCATTGGGCTGTAGGGAGAAATATTAGAACTGTTGATATTCAGGTTTTTCTCAACCTTTTAAATGTTTTAAATGTTGGTATATTATCTTATGATGGATGTGACATATGTAGTTGTAGGGAGCAGCTCTAGGGTCAAGCCTCGGGCTGACCTGTGGCAGGGCCACAAACAAGTCCCAGCTTGAAGGGCAGAGCTCTCCTAGCATAATTAAACCTGACCTTGTAGCCCTCCCTAATTTCTTCCTAAGTAGCTAATGGGCTGTGGGAGGTGCAGCAAGTGTTGCCAAAACAAGAACATTTGTGTACATGTTAATCTACCCTTTTTTTAATCAGACTATAAAATAAAGCATCGGCTTGCAGGCAGGTCTTTTGTGTCCTCATCCAGGCACAGGAGAGCCACTGAGCCCCAGCTGTATTCTCTTGTCTGTTTTTTCTTCAATCCTTCACCGCCCCCTCCTCAGGTTCACCCTTGGCCATGCTGGCACGGCACATGTAGTAAGTATGTGTATGTGTAGCATGTACTACATAGTATAACATGCTACATGGTATACAGATGGTATGTAGTTCTGGGTGCTAAGGCACCATGCTCACTCCTAAACTGCAATGGACAGCAGGAAAATAAAGTAAAAGACCCAAAGTGGGGTTCCCTCCAACCCCCACCACAGAATACTAGAATCCATTTATTTATTTATTCATCCATCCATCCATCCATCCATCCCTCCAAAAAAGGGATTTTATTGATCTCATGTGTACCGTGCTCTGTTGCCCAAATTGCATCAGAGACAACAGAACAGGCATTTTCAGAGGCTGGCCCTGAACTGCCCTGTCCTGCTGCCCATGGGATTCAGGCTGCTTCATGGCTCGAATAGCTGGCATAGAACAGTGGTCGGCAAACTGCGGCTCTGTTGACTAATGAGTTTGCCGACCACTGGTATAGAACACTGAGCTGGCAGACTGAGCAAATCTACATCCAAAATATGCCCCTCCTAAGAGGATGAAGACGAAAGCAGTCAACCAGACCCAGGGCCTAATCCTGGCACAAATGTTTGTTCATTAGAACAACTGCTTAACATGGCTCTTTTGTTCATATCTGACCTTCTCCACCGGCAAAGAAGAAAACTGCATTCCTGACAGAGGCATCAGAAAAGCTCTGCCCCTCAAAGGTGCCTCCCCAAAGCTAGATGTTTGAAGCTGTTCGCAGAAGGAGAAAGTCCTACAGATAAGAAATGTGATTTTAAATGCCCTTGACAGGAGGTAAGGTAACCTATTAAGTTTGCACTATGTTGTAAATGGCTTGTATTCAACACTCTTTAGAGCAGTGGTCACCAACCTTTCGGACCTCACGGACCACAAACCACTGGTTGGCAACTGCTGGTCTAGAGAACCAGTTTTTTCTAGAAGGAGAGATGGCAAAGAAGAAACAGAACAGGCCTATGGCACCTGTAAGTGAAGTGAGAGGGTCCCAAGGTTGCAAAAACAGCCTTGGAAAGGAGCCACCAGGCCCCTGGACTGGGCAGGTATGTTGAACTTGTCAGTTTTGCCAAGGGCTATTTTAGGCCAGGCACTTGTCCACTGGCCTCAAAAACTTTGTTACTATAGAGAATGTTAGTGCTGGAAGGGAGCAGGGTAAGGTACCTGGGATAAACTAGAACCCAGCCTCCTGACTGCTGGTCTAAGCTCTCATCCAATAAGCCATCAGCAAAACTGGTAACAAAACAAGATGAGATTAAAAACTCACAACCGAGTTCTCCATTTTGAAAGATTAGCTCGATTCTATGCTCTAAATGTTCTGACCACTGAGCCCTGTCTCTCCCCTCTCTCCATTTTTGATATGACGTCCTTGGCACTTCTCAGAGTACTGCCTGCAGTGAGGAGGCCTGAGTAGTTACTCTCCTACACATCCCACCCCGAAGGTGAACCTGGGAATAAGGCACCATTGTCTCGCTGGATAAAATAAGTCAAAGAAATAGACTTCACTTACTCTGCAAGACTTGGTATTAAATGTGCTGTGACAATTTCGGGGGAAGATAGAAAAGAGCAATATCTAAATGAACCTTCCTAATTCCCAAGGAAGAGTAATCGAAACAGCCAAGTAGTTATACTGAATGCAGGCACAAATGCTATTGGCTGAGTTCATCTGCAATTTACAGCTCAATAACATGACTTTCTATAAAGATTTCATTTCACTTTAAACAATTCTACTTCAAAATAACTGATATTAAAATTGAAATCCAGCCTGGCTGGTGTGGCTCGGTGGTTGAGCATCTACCTATGAACCAGAAGGTCACAGTTCAATTCCCAGTCAAGGCACATGCCCAGGTTGTGGGCTCAGTCCCCAATAAGGGGCGTGCAGGAGGCAGCCAATAAATGATTCTCTCTCATCATTGATGTTTCTCTCTCTCTCTCCCTCTCCCTCCCTCTTTGAAATCAATAAAAATATATTTAAAAAAATTTTTACATCCAAATCATGAGCTCTTTTTTAAATATGTAGAGATACCATTTTAATGCACTGACCTTTTAAAACAATTGTATACATAATGTTAGTTTTCTAGGGCTGCCCTGGGTAGCTTAAACAACAGAAATTTATTTCTTCACAGTCCTATAAGCTAAAAGTCCAAGATGAAGGTATTGATAGGACTGGTTTCTTCTGAGGAGTCTCTCTTTGGTTGCTTTCCTCCTGTGTCTTTCCTCCACGAGTGTCTGTCTGCATTTCCTCTTCTTATAAGACCAGTCATATTGGCTTAGGGCCTACCATAATGACCTCATTTACCTCTTTTTAAGAACCCTAACTCCCAATAAAGTCACATTCACATTGTGAGGTATTGGGGATTAGGATTTCAGCATATGAATTAGAAGGGGGCACAATTCAGCCTACATGTATGTTAGATAGGCCTGCACAGATGTTTACCCTATTGTCCCAAAGTTTCCTATACAACTTGAGTCTGATGCATGTGACTATACTTCTAGTAAAATTCTTGCACATTCTCAATAAAAATGATGAGGGTCTATAGATTATCATCTAGAATTCATATAAAGAATAACACACACACAGAATTTGGATAATTTTCCTCAAATGAACAGCTACTCTTTCATTCTGAACATTTTAAGACATCCAGAATCACTTTCCCTAAGCAATTATGATTTTACAAAATGCTGTCAGGACCATCACTAAGTTTTACTGCCCAGACAGAGTGAAATGCCTGGAGCTTCTGGCAGTGATTTATTATTTACTCTAGAGGTAAGTTGCTAAGCAAGATTTATTTGGTAAGAACAGAGCCATTCATAACAGTACAATATACGTCTGACTGTGAGGGTTTTTGTTTTTTTTTTTTTTCACCATTCCTCAAGAGAGTGTGTTCTCCATAATCAGAAGAATATATCTGATCTGTAAGTTTTCACCCTTGGGTGAAATCGAAGGCACCAACATGCATTGGACAAGTCAGTCTGGCTTCAAATGTTCTCATTTGAATGTTAGCTCTGAGAAATTTTCAATATATTTTATAACAAAACCAGTGGCAGAACAATATCCAAGTCCATCGGCAGAACCTGTGGGGTGTCTGCTTTACCTATGCAGGGCTTTTCTTTTCCAGGTAGTTGCTTCATTGCACCATAGTGGCCTAACTCACACATTCCTACCATCTCGGAGAGACTCCAGATTTCTAAGAAAAACAGCACTAATAATGCATGTTTGCCAACTTTGGTTTGCAGAATTGGTAACAAGTACTAGGGGCCAGTTGCTGGCCTAATTCTGCCCCCTAGTGATCATAGCATATTGCTGCTTTTTTGCAAAAGGGAGACTGGGGAGCTCAGACCAGTGAAAGTGCCTGCCCCCCACGCTTTCCCCACACACACACACTTTAGTAACCTATTCCCCAAGATACCTAGGTGTCCTCCAGCTGCCCTTTAACCAGGCAAAGGAAAGGAAAATGATAAACTCGTTCATAATAAGGTGACCAGGACTAAAACGTTCCCTTCTCCCGAGACTGCATGCATTTTAACAAAAGCACTGACGGGAGAAGGCAATGCCACTTCACCCAAAAGAATAAATCACCAATGGCGGAAATTTTGGCTTAAGGAGAAAGGCTTTTTCCTAGGTTCTTTTGTTTTTGTTTGTTTGTTTGTTTTGGTGACGTGCCTTTGAACAGTCATCCAATGCCTCAATTTTTTTCACAAATCACTACCCTTGCTATAATCTGGCAGGGGGGAGAGGGATCAGTAGAGGACCCAGAAAAATGTTCCAGTTCCCAAACTTCTCGCCTCCATTCTCAGGTGCCCCCACTCCTGTGCCTGGGTGGAAGGTGCAGCTCTGGGGTGGCCGCCGTGTCCAACGGGGCAGCTCACCCTGCAGACAGACACAAAATGAGTGGAAACATGAGTGAGGAATGTTTTGGTCAGACTCCAACCACCCTCCCACAGCTGCTAACAGGACTCCCTGCTGCAGTTCCTCAGCAGGTCAGGGAGTTTTTTGGGCAGGTCGCCAACCCCCAGGATGGCTTTAGATCAGGGAGGTGGGGTTGAGCAAAGGGAGTTAGACTAGGAGGCAGGCTCTGGGAGGTAGGAGAGTATCCAGGCGATGTTCCTGAACTCTGGCTTGGGCCAGACATTAATCAAGCCCATCTCAGGTGTTCAAGTATCCTCTCCCCCATCAGGAGTAATGCCAGGGAGTTGCCCCACCGACATTGCCCAAGTCCAGTTGAGACAGGAGGATGAAGACAATGGAGAGAATGCACAGAGAGCGAGGTCTGCTCTGTGTTGCTAGTATAACTTGCTAAGAAGCAGTCTCCAATCCACCATCACCAACTCCCACAGACACGCAGAACATGGAGGCAGGGGCTGGTGGACTGTGGCCGGTGACTGGAGTCAAGGAGCTGGTTTCAGTGCATAGGTTCAACTGCATGTAGTTGTGCGATAAGGAGAGAATCTGGCGTCAGGGAGACCTGAGATTGAATCCCAGTTCTGCCACTGCTAAGCTGGGCAAGCTTGGACAACTTCTACTACATCCTTTAGTTGTCAGCTTGAAGGTTACACCCTTGGGGACACACTCTCTGACCCTACAAACCAAATCAGATCCCCTATTTATGAATACCATAATCCCTTATGATTTTTAATCTTAACACACATCACTGTTTATAATTTTACAATTTATATGTGAGATGACTTGTCTGATTTCTCTTCTCCCTACTGCTTTCTAAGCTCAGAGAGGACAGAGACCATATCTCTCTCATTCACCATCTTTTCCCAGGGACTAGAACATAGGATATATTCAATAAAGATTTGAATGAAGTACACTGAGCCTTTATCATCTATAAAATGGGATGATGGTACTTTATTTATTGGTTTATTGTGAAGATTTCATGAAACAATCTATTTGTGAAAATTCTACTCCATGTCTGACACAGAGTAGGTGCTCAATAAGGGGGTGGGGCAGTTCCTTTGCCACTCTATTTTTGGGGACCCACCCTAGGTGGATGGTTGTCCCTGACCGCCAGAGGTGCCACTGAGCAGTGAAATCAGCCAAAATAAAAACCAGAGAGGCCTGAAGAACCCACAAATTCCATCACAAGTCCCCGAATAATCAAAACTCATTGGCACATTACAATTCATCACCTCTTCTCACTAGGTGTCCCTTGGTGGCAGGAAAAGTTATCTCCAGCTTCACGTCCCTTTCCATCCCAGATAGCAAGTAGCCAGAGGGACTGTAAATCCATTCCTAACATTTTCAGGTGTTTGAGTTATGTTCTACCAGAATTAAGAAGGTGACTTTAAAAACATGAAGGAGAAATAAAGGTTGCACTTCCCGGAGCAGAATACAGGTGTAAAATGAACCTGAACTTTTAATATGAAGCTGCTCTGGAGGAGAAAGGACTAAGAATATTTTTATGGAACACTTGCATTATGGGTAATTTTTTTTTAATCCAGGGATCAACTTTCATGACACCAAGGCATAAGTCTCCCACTTAATGACATTTATAACTCTGTAACAATACGCTTTGTATAAATTACTGCTGAGGCTTAACATTTCTGATTATGATATATAGAATAAAGTGATGTCATAAAGGCAAAGTTTGTAAGTTACGATCTGTCCTGTTGCTTTAAATAAGAGGATTTCTGGAGACAATTGTCTTGATGAATATAAACTCAAATGAACCTTGAATCTCTTCAATTATTCTTATTTAGAATTCATTTCCCTCTGAACTTTCATTTAACACCGAGCACAATCGCTCCATTATAAATCAAACATGAGCTTGTCTTTCCTGCAATAACAAGTATGCTTTAAATAATGAAGCAACACCTATGATCATAAAAGATAATGTTTCCATGCACCAAAATACAAAAGGTAAAGAGATTTATTATCCCAGTTCAGTAATGATGAGTTGAATATTTTTGTAGCAACAGACATCTCTATTCCAGACAACACTTTTTATTTGACTTTTTAGTGTCTGTTTTTCCTGGAAGACTGCCGTGCCTTATTCTCCACGAGAGAAAACCAAGACTCACACATAATGCTGCTGGTAGCTGAGAAGCTCAGACTCCCCTTGCTCAGTATTTCTAGGAGGCTAATGGGGATAGTTCTCCCAACCTCCCTCGGCCTCTTCTTCACGATGAAAGGGTTGGGCTGAATCATTTGAAGTCCATCCTAAGCTCTAAAGGCTAAGGCTCTATCTGCCTTTCCTTTTGCACAGAATTACAGTGGGGAACAACTACATTAATGGATGTGAATATACTTTAAAAGCCATGAAAGTGCTATATATAGACTTGATGGTTTTCACTTTGCATTTTGTAAATAACTTTACACATCCATTATATCAACTCTGTTATCCAAAATAATATAGGAAAACTCTGGGGCATCTCCAGGCTATTACAGATGAAACAGAGAGGGGACTTCTCCAGTCCCCATGACACATTTTCTTGGACAGGATCAAAAATCCCACAGTAGAACAGGTCAAGTGGTCCAGCCGGCATGGCTCAGTGGTTGAGCGTCGACCTATGAACCAGGTCACAGGGCACATGCCAGTGTGGAGTGTGCAGGAGGCAGCTAATCAATGACTCTATCTCATCATTGATGTTTCTATTTCTCCTTCTCCATGGCTCTCTGAAATCAATAAAAACATATTTTTAAAAATAATACTATCAGGTCAAGCAGCTGAACTACCCAAACTAGAGGCTACTTCCCTTTGAGAACCTCTCCAGCGGGCCGACCGAAGTCCTGAGCAGGTAGGCCTGGGGGTTGGAATGCTCTCTTCCTGTTCTCTCTTTGTGCATTCTCTCTCCAAAGCCTGTGACCTGTCTTCAATACATCCTCGGGTGTGGGATTTACATTTTTAATATTGGCATTTATGACGTGGTGCTTTTTGCTGGCTAATTGGCATCAGAGCAACATGTTTGCCTCTCTCCTGAAATAAATCTCTTCAAGAGCTTCAACTGCACATTCTTTTGTTCTATCCCTCATTTGAAAGGGGCTCTATAAAGCCGCCAGACCACGCTACATAATCTTTTGCCTCTCACATTTTTAAATCTGGGGGTTTATGCTTTAATGGCTTTGATGTGCTTACTATTCAGCCTGTTACTTAACCCACGTTCCTCCCCGTCCAACACCCGGCTCCCCCTCAGCCTCACAAGCCTGCACCCTCTGCGGCTGAAAGGATTTATTTATCATCCAGAACGTTTCCATAATTTTGGGAACATATGTTTCAAAATTACATTCCAATATCTCATACGATGTTCTTTGTCTTGCATCTGTTCTGTAAAAACAAACAAAACACGCATAATTATACTGCGATGGCTGCAAAGCCTACATTTTCCACTAGAGTTGGTTCTTCCACAAACAGTAACACAGCCACACAACAAAGGCACTTACAGACCCCCTGTCAATGTCATCTGAAATCACATTTTTGTGTTAATTAGAGCTAACCCCTGATAATAGCTAATTTCCACAACATTGCTATAAAGCTTTGACTCCTTTCCAAACATATTGCAAGTTTACAGGATAATCTCTTTATTGAAAATTAGCTATTGTTGAAAAAACAAAGTCTCCACATAATACTCAACCTTGCGTGGACAACAACTCGGTAATCTTTCATCCTCCCAGGGTCTGACTTGAATTAAATTTATTTTTTAATGCCCTCTTTCCTTGTAATATCCTAGTGGAAACATAATAAGTCACTGCACAATGAAAAAAAGATCCCTCCCCCCCCAAACACACACACAAACACACACACACACACACACACACACACATAAACCTGAGTGAAACATAGAAAAATAATTGGCCAAAATATATTCCTGTTTCTTATAACTACCCTTACCACACACCAGCTCCCTCCTGCCCAAAAGTCTTCAATGCCACGCATACACACATACACACACACACACACACACACAATTTAAACATATAAATCCAACCATTTTACATCTACTATATTTGATATCAAAATTAGGTCAATTAGCATTGAAACATTTAAGAAGTCCTCAAAACCAAGAATGGCTATTCAATATATCTATTAAAAATAAAATTTCACCATGAAAAAAAGGTTACTCATGTTTCTGCCCTTGTTACCACGGTCCTTATATTCTTAGGTAATAAAAAACAATGGAATTGGGAAGAGAGAGAAGTCTGATGCCTGCAGTGGTGAGCTGGTAGGTATGTAACAACCAGCTCAAAGTGAGGAAAAAGCTCTGATTTACAGCATTAGCTAACTTCCATCATGGCCAATTTTAAGCTACCAGTGTGACGTCACAGAAAGGCAGAGTTGGGAGCATTTATGCACAATTGGCTTTTGCAAGGCTGTACAAGTGGGTTCCACCACTGAAGGCCTGAGTTTTTAAATATACCCATTAGGATCATGGGTAGAGAGGTTCATACTAGTTACTATGTGCAGTCAGTACATAACATAACCCGCATAAATCCTGGCCCCATGTGACACAGTCCCAAAATAAAGAGACACTCAAACACAAATTCTCATTCTGTCTTCAAAGTTTTATAGTTACATTAAAAGCCAAAAACATGCACAATCTCACATATCTGTACACATGTGCGCGTGCGCGCGCGCGCACACACACACACACACACACACACACACACACACACATCCTGCTTACCGTACTGCTCCCCAATCAATCCATGCCACCTTCACTTACACACCGCCCTCATTATCCATGACTTCCCCCAACATGCACAGCACCCTGGGAAGCACAGTTCTCCCAACCTGGCTGCTTTTCTCCGATTCAAGTGAATAATATTTTCCATTCCATTCCAGCAATACAAAGGTATTTGTCAATGTTACCTCTGCAGTATCGCAAAACAATAATAGAGAATGCTCACCTAATTCCCATGCTATACCAGGCACTAAGCCAGGCCCTTGACACCATGAGACTATAAGTTGTGGAGCCTGTAGTCAAACCAGGCAGAATGGCAGCAGGACTCATGGTTCTTAACCACCATACTCAGCCAATTCTCAGGCCCATCTAAAGAAAAACCAGCGTGAGACCTTAGCCAAGCCAAAGTTTCTGTGCCTCGGCCTCCTCATCTGTAAAACGGGGCTAATCATAGTCAGCACCTCATAGGAGCATTAACTGAGTTAACATATGTAAATGCTCAGCACATAATAAGAGCTATTATGTTAGCTGCATGTCAACCAGTAAATGTTAACCAGTACTAATTTGCTCCTCACAGCCTCCAGAATCCCATGACCTTCTCATAGTATCTTCTGCTAAAGTCCCAGGGGTTGGCACATTCTTTTCTGTAAAGGGTCAGATAGTAAATAGTTTGGGCTTTACAGGCCACACAGCGTCTCTGTCATATAATCTTCTTAGGGTTTTTAAGCCTTTAAAAATGTAAAAATCATTCTGAGCTTGTGGGCTAAAACAGGCCACTGGCTGGGTCTGGCCTACATGCATAGTTTGCTTACCCCTGTGACATACCAATGGAGTGGGGGTGCGGGACAAAGAGAGAGAGAGAGAAAGAGAGAGAGAGAGAGCGCAAGCGCCTTGTTTTAAATATCATAGCTTTTATGTAACCAACACATGAACACTGAAAGAGACACACATATAGCAATCACACATTCCCTCAGCAAATGTTCCCTTATCACTTAGTATGTGCCAGGTGCCCTTCTGGATGCTGAAGCCACAAAGATGGAGAAGTATGCCCTTGACCTTTGGGATGCTCGTAGCTGATGGCAGACAATCACAGTGCAGTGTGTAGTGAGTGCTTTAATAAGTGAGGCCGGATCAGCTCTGGTTAGAGGAAGGTGACTGATGAGGAAAGGGTCCAAAGAGAAAAAGATGCTTGAGCAACACCTTAAAAGATGTGAGGAATTCATTCAGCAGACAGAGACCTAGGAAAGAAGGAGGAACTCTGAAAAATGCAGTTTCTTCGGTCAGAGGAGGCTCACATGGTCAGTGAGAGCCAGATGAGGGAGGGAGGTGCTGGGACTTTATACTCTGGGTTTTCAAACGTTTTAACACAGAAATGTGTCCTGGGGCAAAATCTTAATCTAGAGCTCTGTGAGTAAAACAAATCTGGTTGAAGGTGTGTGGTAAATCCCGGGCACCTCCCTCCAGCTGGCCGCCTTCCCCACAGGCAGGTCAGGGCAACCTTGGGGCCTCCAGGCAGCACGGCAAGGCATGCACAGCTCCTGGCAAAGGGCAGCGAGCTCAGGGGGCCAGGGAAATCCTGCGGCAGTGGCTTCCTTAATCAAATTCTTCTGAAGTCAGTGAAATTCCATATAGCTATTTTTATCTTGAGCAGACATCCTGTTCTTCCCCAGCACCTCTGCCTTTATTGGTCGCAGGCTTGCCCCACGCAATTTAACACTTAATTACATACCAACTTGTACTGTTATCTAATTGTTTCTTGAGCATGCTCTCTCCCCATCTAGACAAATTGGCCTGAAGACAGGAAGCACTTCTTGCTTCTCTCTGTATCACTCTCAACAAGCAGCATGGGGCAAGGTGCTATTGAAGGGAAATGGCTTCCAACCCTAAGAGTCTACGCCTTCCCATAGGAGGAAAGTATTATCAAGCAAAAGAAGAGCAGTAACATGATGAAACACCTCGCAAGGCCGGCACAAATAAGTGCAAGTGGAGGATTTAGTGGGGAGTGGTCTGTATGCTTCAGGACTGAGGGTTGAGTTGATCAGATTCCTCAGCTCACGACAGACATTATTGTTTTGGGTCCATACACAGCCCTCCCTCTCTCCTAAATTTTTTATAATTCTCTTTCACCTCCACTCCCCAGCCCCTATTTCCCTCCCTGCAATAGACAAGCATTTTATTGTATTGTTATGTATTTATTCTTTGTGTCTTGTGTGGCAATATTTTAATATATAGAAATGGTATGTTCTAGGCTTCATTTCCCCCTCTTTTTTATTAAATTTATTGGGGTGACATTAGTTAATATAATCACATAGGTTTCAGGTGTGGGTTTCTATGTTACAAGATCTGTCTGTATATTGCACTATGTGCCCCCCACCCAAAGTCAAATATTTTTCCATCACCATATATTATGATCCCCTTACACTCCCAATCCCTTCCCTCTGGCAACCACCACACTGCTGTTTGTGTTCATGAGTTTTCATTTTATATCCCACATATGAGCTTTTTCTGACTGACTTATTTCACTTAGCATAATGTTCTCAAGGTCCATCCATGTTGTTGCAAATGGCATTATTTCATCTTTTCTTATGGCTGAGTAGTATTCCACTGTGTATATGTACCACATCTTCTTTATTCAGTCCTCTATTGCAGGACACTTTGGTTGTTTCCATGTCTTGGCCATCGTGAATAATGCTGCAATGACCATAAGGGTGCATATACCTTTGCAAATACATATATACCCGAACAACTTGAAAACATGTATGGACGGTTTCTCTGGGGCATGGAATATCAGCTGAGATGGCTCTACTGGGGCTGAAGAATGCGTGTTCAAGGTGACTCACTTATATGGCTGGCGAGTTCATGTTGGCTCTCAGCTGGGAGTCAGCTAAGGCTGAGGGCTGGGGGCCACGATTCCTTCTCACTTGCACTTCATCACAGCCGTTTGGGGCCCCTCGCGTTGCGATGGCTGAAAAGAAGGCAAAGGCTGAACCACATTGCATAACCTAGCTTCAGAAACCACTTAGCATTACTTCCCCTGTAGTCAATACCTGGCCAGAATCAAGGGGAGAGAACATACACCCCATCTCTCAATGGAAAAGTGTCAAAGTCCCATTGTAAGAAGCGCAAGTGGGAGGGGCAATAGTGAGGGGCTTCCCTGCACTGTCCCCAGTGTGCACTGCGTGATGCATAACAATAACAGCGACAACCACAGCAGCTAGCACTGCTCGAGTACTCGCTATCCTCTGCCACCATGGGAAAAGCTCTTAATGGATCCATTTCATCTTTATGACTAAACAAAGGGGCAGGTTCTAATCTTCCATGAGAAACTGAGGCTCAGAGGGCTGAGCTGCCATATCCAGGATTACACATCCAGTGGGGAAAGAACCAGGACTGATATAAGGTCTGCCTGAGTCTAGGGGCCACACTCTAAACCACTATATATACTACCTCTTTGCTTTATAAATAACCACCAGTTGGGGGAATATAAACCGATATAGTTAATGTTTGCCAATACCCAGAGAAAGCTTCAAGGGACAGATAGCCTGATGCAGATCTAGAAGAAGGGAAAGGACAGGCAAGGAGTGTGGGGCACATATATAGGAGAAATGTTGGGAGCAGACATGGGAATGGGCCTCACGGGGTTATGTCAGGAGGGGGAACTGAAGCAGCCAGGGCGATGCAATGAAAATCATCCTGATGGGTGGCAAGTCCTTCAGACTAACCAATTTATCAGCAGGAACAGGACAGATGGCAAGGGAGAACAAAGAAGAGTCCCTTGTCACCAGAGTTCGTTTTGTAGTACATAGTAAGGCCGTGAGAAGAACTGTGTCCCATCGTCTGATTATTCAGCCCTCAGGTCTCTGGGGACACAGTTTCTATCCCCAGAACAGCTTCCTGCAATATTCCCTGTCTCCTCCCCGGGACATGGCAGCCGATGTGCAGGTGTATGCTCCTGACAGGCAGGGATAGCCCTCTGGCTGTAAATAAAGGAAAAAGGATTTGGAAAATGTGACTCAGCAGCAGGGGTGAATGCGGGTATTTACAGTCCAATAGGGATCACCCCACTGCATGGGATCCTCTCTGTGGGGGAAATGAGCCATCCTCCCCAACCCCTCCCCTACCCCTGGGTCATGCACTTTTCTGTCTTATCCAATTGCAGCCATGTCTACAAGTTGCAAGCTAGCATAGCTAACTGCCCACAATCCGTTCAATTTGCTTACTGGGGACCATCAAGCAGGGTAGCCAGGCCCCTGGGGGGTCTGGGGACTTCCTGTTGTGGCAGGTACTCTCTGTCTGCCTCAGGCCCAGGGATGGAAATGTATCTGCAGAACCTCCTCAACTCACAGAACTGTGTTCACACCCCCTGGTGTAGCTCACACAGCCCATGCCCTCACTACAACATGGTACCCAAATCTCCCTGGGGACCTGCAACCTGAGAAACAAGCATTACAGAACCAAAGAGAACCTGTCTCCCCAAAGTGAAAAATTACCACTGGTCAGGGGAAAGGATGTACATTTGGCCAAATTGCACTAAGACTTTGTAGTTCTCCGTTATTAAGAAATCTTGCTAAAGTGAGCACGATTTTAACTGTTTTATTCTAAACTATAAAAACACACACATATATAGTGATTTTACCATTAAAACTACATAATACAGCAACCACAAAATTGAAATTCTGTCTTTCAAAGGGTTTTATGTACTCCCCTAACTAAAAACAGCTTCACAATAAAAAACATCCAGTTTTACAAGTGAGCCCAACCCAAAATAGTAACTATGGCCTTAAGAACTATTATCCCATCGCTGGCCGAAGGATTTAGGGCACATAAATGCCCATTAACACGACTAAGCATAATAATCTTATTTATAAAGCAACCCTTGCCAGGACCCTTGTAGCAGCCCACAATTACACCGCTTCAATTAAAATATCCTACAAGCCTAATAGACTCACCCTGAAAGAAACTGCCCTGTAAAAGCATGACCCACCCCACACAAAAATCCTGATGGAAGGGGTTCTACAGCAAGGTGGTGGCAGCAAAAGGGGTTTTCAGACGGAAGGGGAGCATTTTAAGTGTCTCATTCCCACGCTCGATGCATGCCAAAGTACACAGGAATGAATAATAGCTCCAAAGCAAAGAAACATTACAAGGAGGGCTGTCCAGTGCCCATCTCAGGCTTGCCTATCAAATTTGGCATTTGCTTGTTACAAATGAACACAACTGGGTTCTAAACTTGGGGAATCAAATTATTTTTTCTACTAAAAAGCAAGAAGAACCATTTTTTACCAGAGACCTGTTGGTGGCATGGAATTTAGAAAACTTCTTTCAATCTTGGCCAACTCCAAGTTACTCTGAGCAATTTGCAGAGTCTCGGCCATGAGTGTGTGTATGTGTGTGAGTGTGTTGCAGGAGGTAGAGTTTGCATTTGTGATATCTGCTATTAGACAATTTTTTCATAGCAAAATTGAAAGACACCTCTCGGAATTTATCTTCCAGCCCTAGATGTCAGTGGACAATTGTAATTTTTCCAAAGACCTAAGAACTTACTAAACTAAATGTCTCCAAAGTCTTAGTGAAGAACACTGTCCTCTGGGGGAAAAGGAAAGATCTATTCACCCACAGATGGAGGCAGACACAAAATTGTGTGTTCCATCACATGCCTCATACTCATCAGTGCGGCAAATGTGAGGATTCAGCCAGACAGGTGTTCTCATGCGTCTGGTGGGAGAGTAGATTGTTTGAGCCTCTCTGAAAAGCAATATCCCAATAGCTCCCCAAAGCCTTTAATGCCCAGATCCTTTAATCTAATCAGCTTCTGGAAGTGTAGTCTAAGAAAATCAGCAAAATGTGGTCAGAGAGCAAAGCACACTGATGCTCACCACAGTGTTGTTGAATCTACGAAGAAATGGGAAATGATCTGGTAGTTCAGCAATAAGGGAATAGTCAGGTAAATTCTGGTAAATCCATAGACAAAGTTTTGCTTGCCTTTAAAAATGATGGTTACTTCTACTGAAAAACACAAAATAAGATCTAAATAAAAGGAAACAAAAAAATGTATTGCTGAACAGGAAGGGTCAGTAGTGTAAAGACATCAATTCTCTTCATCTTATTGCATAAATTCTATATGATCCTCATCACAATCATAAAAAGGGTTTTATTTGTCCATTTTATTGAGAGGGTAGAAATTTGACAAGATTATTCCAAGGTCATCTGGAAAAAGAGTCCACATGAAAATAGCCAAGAAATAATTTTTTAAAGGAAGAATAGCAAGGGTACTCTAAACTTCCCTATTATAAAAGTATATTATAAAGCTACAGTAATTAAAACAATATGGTACAAATGCAGTACTAGACAATCCAATAAAACAAACTAGAAAGTTCAAAGGAGGCAAAGCATACATAAGAATTTAGTGTATGATAAAGGTGACATTCCAAATCAGAAGGGAAAAGACAGATTATTCAACTAATGGTGTAAGGCAACTAGCTAGATATTTTTTTTTTGGGGGGGGGGGGGGAGGAGTTAAACTGGAGCCCTACATTACAACTTTTTATTTTAACATAAAAATAACATGATTTTAACATGAAAATAAAAACATTTTTTAAATTTGCTAATAGGGAAGGATAGGTGAGTTGTCTAAATTATCTTAGAATAAATTAGACTCTTGACATGAAATAAAATAACTAAAAAAAAGACTAATACATTTGATTACATAAACATTTTACATTAATGTAAATAAAAACACCACAAACAAGGTGAAAGGCAAAAATTAGTGAAATTACCTCCAATACATGTCAAATAGCTACTTTTCTTCCTATCTAAAGACATGACATAGCATATCAATAAGAAACTTACCAACAACATGATATAAAAATGCGCAAAGTACACAAACAGCATTTTGTAGAAAAATAAATGTAAGTGGCAAATAAACATACAGCCTCGATAATAATAAAACAAATTAAAACAACAGTGAGTTCCTGTTTATTTGGTTTAGGGCCATATAATGATAAGGGTGTGAGAACCTAGAAAGCTCATGGAGAGCTGATGAGAATGCGAATGGATAATCATTTTTGGAAGGCAATTTTTCCATATCTTTTAATATTTTAACTGTGAACCCTCCCTTGAGCCCAGAATTTCCACTTCCAAGGATTAATCCCACATAAACACTCATAAGTATGCACAGAAATAGACATGCAAAGAAGTTCAATACAGTGTTGTTTATAATCGGGGGGGGGGAAAAGAAAACCACTTAAATAGCTATCAACAGATGTTTAATTAAGAATAAGATTTCTGTAAGAGATCAACCAAAGGACTTGTATGCATGCATATGAGCATAACCAGTGGACACAGACTGGGGGGTGAGGGAGTGAGGACATGTGCTGGGGTTTGGGGGAGGCCAGGAAGAGGTCAATGAGGGAAAAAGGAGACTTATGTAATACTTTAAACAATAAAGAATTTTTTTAATGTAAAAAAAAAAAGAATAAGATTTCTGTCCAACTGGCATGGCTCAGTGGTTGAGCATTGACCTATGAACCAGGAGGTCAGGGTTCAATTCCCAGTCAAAGCACATGCCTGGGTTATAGGCTCAATCCCCAGTGTGGGGCATGCAAGAGGCAGCCCATCAGTGATTCTCTCTCATCATTGATGTTTCTATCTCTCTCTCCCTCTCCCTTCCTCTCTGAAATCAATAAAAATATGTTTGTTTTTTTAAAGAATAAGATATCCATGGAATGGAAGACCTAGCAGCAGTTAAAAGAATGAGATGGATTTGAGTGCAGTAATATGAAAATTGTCCAAGATAATAGTAAGTGCAAAAAGTCATGTTGAAAGATTGTTTGAATAATATGAACCATATTCTATATGTCTATGAATGTGAAACCAACATGTGAAACGAAACATAAGAAATTGTAAAATTAGGATTACAGGAAGTGAGGAAATGATGTAGATAAGAAGAGGGAGGTGTTTACTTTTCATTAAATATCTTTCTGTGCCTTTTTGTGGGTTATTTTTTAATAATAAACAGGTATTACTGCTTAAGTCACAACTAATAAACAGTTAAAGTTTTACTATCTAAGCATTTTAATAATTATCAAGACTCATTGACAGATCCAGAAAACTAATTATAATGTAGGATAAAAGGAAAAACCAGATTATATTGAGAGTATATGCTCAACTATCTTAAAGATAATATCTAAATATACACAAAGAAAAAATGTTGGCAGGAAACACATCAAAATGGTAATGATAATAACCTCTAGTTATAATGTTATAACCTATTTTTTACTTGATTCTTTGTATTATTTTATTTTTCAAATTTTCCAAAATTAATATTGTATATAATCAGAAAAAAATTAACGAACAATTCAAAATTTTCTAGACAAATTATTTTATATCCTACACTAGAAGAGGAACCAAAAGGAGGGAAAATGTGGGGCATAATCCCTCCCTCAAACAAATTACAATTTCACAGATGTGAGAATGTATAGCAAAAACCACTAGCAATCCAGATAGGACAACAAAGAGCCAAGGGCAAAATTAAAACTTATCCAATGTCAAAATGTATAGAAGAGGCAATATGATGAATGGGACATCAGAAAGAAAAGACTGGTCCCAATTATTAGCAGCTCCCCAACCAGGCATCCAGAGGAACGGTCTTGAGAAATATTTGAATTCTCTTCCACAGAGTCAGAACTGTATTCTGACTCTGTGTATTCAGACACGGTTTATTCTGATCCTCAAAATATACTTCCTCAAAATAATGCTTTCTCTATGTACTGAAACTGAAATTTACTGTTAAAGGTTTATCTACTTATTTCATATTTTCTTTTCTTCTTGAAAAGCAAATGGGCCTAGAAATGCCAACACTTTACACGGCAGGGCACCCTTGCAGCCTCCCTGTGCCAATGACAGACATCACTCACCAACCTTAGCCCTTCTCCCTGTGGGAACAGCTCAGAATCCTTCTCAACACAACACTCCCAGCAGCTATCACCAAATGGGCAAAGTTGGGATAGGAGAGGAAAACTATTTGCCATCCCTTACTCACGTGAGAGTATTAGACTTGCATTTGCATCAGAGCTGAGAATTTTGCAAAGGTCTGCCACACCCGCTATTTCATTCAAGCAGACATTTTTTTCTCTTCCCTTACACCAAAATGGAGGACTTAAGAGCTTCCACAAATGGTTCATGGATATGCCACTCTTAAGAGACAGGTCCCAGATTCCAATATGGAACCTAACCCTACCACCAGGCCCATGGCTCTTTCTCAAAGTATCCCTCTCTTAACCAGCAGTACCAAACAGTTCACCTTTTCCTCTGCTGATGCCAAGAGAGGAGAATTTGAGGACCCTGGGAAGCACCAAGGATCAGGAAAGAGCATCCCCAAATTAAGAGCATACCATAATTTTGCCAAAAGCCAGCTCTTCACATTGAACGCGGGGTGGGGAGGTGGGGAGTGGGGAGTGAACATACTCAAATTCCTAAACACAACTGGTAGCTGACTGGAATTCCACCAAGAATCCCATTAAGTGCAAGAACAGTCCCCCATACACATAGAAGCCCAACAGGGATAAATCTGTACAAACGAGCCCCGGTGGTTCGGGGCTGATGAAAAGATTTGAGCTGTTTTGCCTCATTCCTGCCAGCAGCCCCCCTTTCTGCCCTCCAGGCTCCAAAAAACCAGAGCCAGCCGGAGGGGCACTCCCAAGATCTCCTGCAATTTCTAAACACCCAGTGGAACTAGCACACTCGAGCAGGTCATTTTCTCTTTTGGTCTTTCCAACTGTTCTCTCAGATCTGCCCGGACTGTGCCATGATTTGCAGATCCTCTCACCTGGCTCCATTTGTAGGCATGTTAAGGTTAACTTCCATAAGCAAGGGCTTCCCTTCGAAAAAACTACAAGAGTGTGGAGGCTGGGAAGGGGAGTGTTTTCCAAGATCAGCCATCAACTCACCCTCCAACCCAATCCAATCCAATATTGAACATGCAACAGTCTTAAAAGTGTTTTGAAACACCAGAATTAGATAGCGTGTTGAATTTGAGGTTAACATACAGATTCTTGACTTTAAAAGGCTAGATTTTCACAACAAACTCATGTTGCTATAGAGATGGCATAAGCCTATGTAAACTTCAGGCATTCATATTCATAGAAACCCCTGAAGCAAGACCAAATGTTGGCCCTAACATTCCCGTTCTTGCCAACTTCCAAATAGCGCACAAATTATGCCAAAAATAAATGGGTGTGACTAATACACGCTTAGAAGATTTTTTTTTAAATTTTACCTTGAGGGCAACATTTGTTGATATAGAAGCTGGGTGTGTAAAGCATACTTCCCCCTCCATAAATCCATCTGTTTTATTTACACTTCCTAAAAGACCTGCGTGCACATTTTTTCCATAAAGTGTACAACTGCTAGTAATCACGCATTATTTCATTCTGGGCCCCAGTTCTATTTTAACACTGTGTCTCCTCCTTTTTGTTTGTGTTCCATTAAGCACATACTAGAGACAAAGCAGTGAAGACTTAACTCTTCTTGTCCCAGATACACACTCCCAGGCTGCAGCATTGCCAACCAGCTTCTGCTCCAAGGTCTGAGGGCCAAGGTAAATCCTATTACAAGCTCAGGGATGTCAAATTGGTTTCTGCTACTGACCTTCTTTCTTGTAACCCCTTCCCCTACCCTCCAGGCCCCAATCCCAAACCCCTCATTTCTCCCGCACAGAGGTCGACCTGTATGACAACGGTGCCCTGCCCTGAATCTACTCTCTCCTGGACTGGAAACTCGCTGCTAATTACTGTAGTCACACTTCTTAATTCAACAAGCGCCAGGCGGCTGGCTGCCATCTCCCCAGTGGGCTAGGTCACCAGCTAGCTCATGCAGGTCACTAAGTCGGCATTTACTTCCTGATAGGAGATGGCGTTTCAAGGTAGCTGTTCCAACATGAATGGTAATCAACAATAATTAAGAGTGATACACCCACTCTGACTCATACAATAGTGTTAAAAAAAAAATCCAAGGAGGGTGGGAGAAGGAGGAAAGAGAAAAAAAAATCCTGCTTAAACAAGACAAAAGTTTTTCATCTCAACTTAGAATTTCTGGAAAATAATGTATGTCTTTGTTTTCTTTTTATTCACACAGAAGAAGTACATCCACATTGTGACCACAGTGAAAGGCAGTGAATTTGAATTTTCCATAAAGGAAGGAAATGTTTATTCTCAAAGGCTCAATCCCTTCATCTTGGCATCCGGAGATCAGACCACACAGTAATCTCTCCTCTGCCTACAGAGGCCATCCTGACTGTTCCCTGGCGGATGCCAACTTCCAATCTCTGACACAGAAAGTCAGCTACAACCAACGCTCTGTCTCCCAGAATCGGTTTAACCTGAGCTACGTAAATTGACTGTTGCCCACACAGATTCTCAGCCCTAATCTGGGATCCTCCCCTCTAGACACCTGGCAGCCCCAGCCCTGCCAATTACCAAGACTTGCCGGGTAAACAGCCCTGCTCTGCTTTACAAATGGGTCCTGTGCCCCCAGGTCATGACTCAGTGAAGCTTTGTTTTACCCATGACTGAGATTGCTCATGATCTGCACCCTTCTCACCACCACCACCACCAACACCCTCTACTGCCCTCACCTTAAATCAGGTTCCCAGAATCAGACCTTGAGAGTCTTGATTCACTTGCCAGGAATCTAACAATGAAGTGTTTCCTGGAGAAACCGAGAAGGTAGCCGAGGGAGCAGGACTAAAACAAAGAAAGAGCTGGGCACCGGTGCGATTCCAACTAAGCCTTAGCCTGATTCACGGGCGTTCTAGGGCATAAATTGTCTCACTGAGGTGCGCTGGCTGGCCACACTCATTTGCTCTGGGCCCCTTCAGTATAGATGGAAAGCCCAGGCACCTCTGGCTCTCTGTGCTGTGATCCCAGTGAAGCCAGTGGGAGCAAAGTGGAGTAAACTGGGAAGAACGAAATAAATGTGCATGGCCCAGTGTATATGGAATCTCAAGCAATCAGGAGCCCACTCCAGAGGTGAGTACGAGGTTCTGGGCATTGGTGAGGTAAGGAGCAGGTGTTCTAGAAGTACTGGAGGAGGCGGGGTTTGAGCGGAGCCCTGCGGGTGAGTTGAATTTAGATAGGAAGCAAGGGAGGAGGCTTTTCAGTGAGAAGATTGAGAGAAACAAAGCCACGGGTCCTGGGAATGCACAGCAAATCCCTTGAAGGTTCTAGAGTCTCTCCTGTACCCCACACTGGAACAAAGCCACTGTTTCCCAGCCTGCCCACACCCCAGTGCCAGGCCTCACCCTCTGGGCTGCTCGAGAGGAACAGGAGGGCTCAATGTGTCCACCAATGGTGATGGGCAGAGGGTGAGATCTCAACGCCCTGGCAGCAGGGTCTTCCCGTGCTGCCCAGACCCTCCCAGGAACTCTGCCTATATGTGGCCACCGGCTCTCACTCCAGCACGCACAAGTCTCCTCCAGGAAAAGCATGAAACAGCCAGTGACCAGGGGTAGGCAGTGCGGCCTTCCCCCTTCCACCTGGAAAGTGTAGTGGAAAGAGCTACCTGCCTATAAGACAGCAAATCACCACCAGGAATACCCACAGCCGCCTCTCCCCCACTTCATGATTATTTTCCAGTCATTGGTCCGGTATTTAATGAGATCTGACCAGCAGTCAGAATTCTAATCAGCCCCAGGACCTGGCTGCCTCAAACCCTTCATCCTACCTTTCCAGCTGCCTCATCCTTCCTCAGCCCCACCCCACCCCACCCCACCCTAACCCCACACACACACCCCAACGCCCCACCACCTCCCTGCCCCCACTGGCTCCCAGCCCCATCCTCAGGCAACAGGCCGGGCTGGAAGCAGAATTGTACTGAAGAGCAGGCCCAGGGAGAGAGTGCTGGAACTTGGACTAAGGCCTCCTGTCTCCTCCCGGTTCCCCAGATTTTCCCCAGCTTGCACCCCTCTGCTCTTCCTGCAGAAGCAAACCCTCCTCCCCTCACGAAGCCAAGCCAAATACACAGGAACCGATTCGGCTTTCCAGAAGTTGAAGATCAGCTCCAAGCTGTGACTTGTTCTAAAATAATTGAGGGGGGTGAGAGGGTAGAGAAAGAGATGTGGGAACTGGGAGAAAAATTAAGGCTATTGGCTCCCTGTCCTTTGGCAACGAACCTGCCAAAACAAAGTTTATAGCTTTTAGAGGCTTTGGAGGGGGAGAGGGGAAGCCCCTTATCCATGCTGATTTAAAGAACAACTTTTCATCCTATTCACTCTGCGTTCACCGGGGGATTTTGTTGCTCTAAGAACAAGAAACCAATAAATGATACCTCCTTCCAAATTGCCCCCAGTCTTCTCAGAGATGGGACTCTTTTCAAGAGGAGTGCCTCTCTGACGCTGTGGATTAATAACAATAACAACTCACATTTGTGAGCAGCTTTTAACTTTTCAAAGTATTCCTCCATCCATCATCCCACTTTATCCTCCTGACAGCCTGGTGATGCAGGTGGAGCCGGGATTATCAGGGCCAGCCTTCAGAGTAAGCAAAGCAGGTTATGTACTCAGTGGATCTGGGGCCCAGGAAGGGACCAACCACCTTAAAAGCCCTCCCAACAAACTGCACCTGAATATCCCTCTTGCAAAGATAGCCTTTCCATTTTACAATGCAGATAAGGCCTAAGGAGTAAATACACATTGGCCCAAAGATAACCCCTCGGCCAGTGTGCATTGTGACGTAAAACTCCAGGTGAGCCTTTCCTGAGAGCAGATTTTAATAGGGGACAGAAATGGGCCACCTAAAGGGAATGGAGGGAAATTTAGGTTCGGTCACAATTTTGCCTATTGTCACCGGTAAGAATTGTTAACCCTATTTTATAGGTGGGGAAAAATCGGGAGATCAAGTCATGCATTCATTCATTCATTCCTTGATTCAAATACTTTCTTCACAGCTTCTATCTTGCCAGCCAAGCCTGATGGTACAAGATGACAATATTGACCCTGCCCTCAAGGGGGAGCCTAGTAAGGGGAAGCTTACTAGGTCACTGGGAACCTAGTAAGACATAGGAGGTAACATGAGTATCTGGAAGGTGTTTGAGATACTCCTCTCCACCCCACCTTCTTCTCCCCTCACTTCAGGCAGCAGGGAGAGGCTTCCAAATTCACTGTCCACAGCCCAGAACAAAAATGTAATTGATTTCAGAATAGGTATTTGAGACACATAGCAAAAAAAAAAAAAAAAAAATGTTCTAGAAAGAGACTTTAGAATTCCAAAATCTTGGTTTTCGTATCAAAAGCCAACACGGGAAATCTCAGAGTGTAGAGTTAGTGTCATTCACCATAGAGTTGGGAGAAATGCAAAACAATAATAGCTTTCTTTTCCACTGGAGAGAGGGACTCCTCCACCAGCTGGTCAGAGCAGGAGATTCCTTGGTGATCTGAACACATTAGCCACTTAGAACACTAGGCCCTAAGGTGTCTGGGAGGATAAAAGCTCCAACGCACAATTCTTATCATTTTGACCACCTGCCACTCGGCTACAGGACCTATGCTTTAGATGTTTCACACCTCACATAGAGAAAAATGTGATTTGGGTCTCTATAAAGATGCATATTTTTAATATATACTGTGATAAATTAAAGTGCATATTGTAATCACTAAATCAACCACCAATACAACAAAAGAAAAAACAAAGAAGCATAACTAAAATGCAAGAGGCATAAATGTAAAGTCATTAGGGGAGATAAAATGAAATGATACAAAATACTTGATTTGATCAGTCAGGAAAGAATAAATACAAGAAGTGGCAAATAAAAGCCAAATGCCAGGATGATAGACTCAACACAAATATATAGAAATTTACAGTAAATGTTGATGAAATAAACTTTTCCCAATTAAAAAGCAGAAGTTATCAGACTTGATAAGAAAGCAACTAGTATATGTTGTTTAAAGTTACAAGTGGAGCCCAGCTGGTGTGGTTGAGCATTGACCCATAAACCAGGAAGTCACGGTTCAATTTTCAGTCATGGCACATGCCTAGATTCCAGGCTCAATCCCCAGGAAGGGGCGTGCAGGAGGCACTTGAAAAATGATTCTCTTTCATTGTTGATGTTTCTATCTCTCTTAAGAGTATTACAGCCCTAGCTGGTTTGGCTCGGTGGATAGAGCATCAGCCTGAGGACTGAAGGGTCCCAGGTTCGATTCTAGCCAAGGGCACATGCCGGGTTGCGGGCTCAATCCCTTGAGGGGGGTATGTAGGAGGCAGCCAATCGATGATTCTCTCTCATCATTGATGTTTCTATCTACCTCTCCCTCTCCCTTCCGCTCTGAAATCAATAAAAATATTTTTTTAAAAAAGTATTACATTCTACCATGAGGGCCAAGTTTTTTTTAAAACTAGGTTAAAAGTCAGAAGAAAAAGGTTCTGATCCCCACTCCATGAACTGGAGTAATTCAATTTAACAAATATTCATTGAATGCCTACTACATGCAAGGTTTCAAGTTCAGTCCCAGAATTCATCTGGCCTCAACTTCCTTATTTAGCCTAACTTATTGGGTTTTCTAGTTGGACTGGTGAGTTCCAAGAGCTGTTTTAGCTCTAAACAGCTATGATTTACACATATACAGTAAAATCCTTCAGCTCCAGAATAAGTGAGGATGGGAATGCAGAAAGAGGCACAGTGTTGATTAATGGCCAGAAGAGACTATAGAATCCTTTTTTTAAATGTGGTTATATATTATTCAAAGTTATGCAGTTAAGGCCACTGGACTATAACAGACACAGGAGGGTATGATACATACTGGGGTGCACTACCCTGGTCCCCGTGTAGGGAAGACCTTCTACACCCTTCCAGATCTGCCTCAGCTGTAGAGCTGCCTCACCTGGCAGCCCACACCTGGTGCTTTGATAGGTATAATAGCCTGTCCATTTCAATCCAATGTAGGATACTCCTGAGCAATATTTGCTGAACTGTCTCCACTGGGTTGGCCAAGGCCTTAATCACAGGCCCTCATCACAGTTCAGCTTCTTCCTCTGCCCAATCTTGCTTCCTTCCCCTTTCCTTCACAGGAATTGAACCCTAATAACATCTTTACCCCAAACTTTGTCTCAGCATCTTCTCCTAGACAGCACACACCTAGGCAGTTGGTTATTATGGGTTAGCCATGCACGTATGTGTATGTGAGATTTTGTTCAGAGATCCATCTCTCCCCGACTTGACCCTGATTACTCTGTAGCTCTGAGCAAACAGCGCAATCCCATTCATTTAGCTCCTGGACGATTTAGGAAGAAAGTGTGATCCACTCCTGCCCAATGAGATATGACAGATATGCCCAATGAGTCTGCTTGAGAGCTCTCTAGAGGTCCCTATTATTGAAGTGTTTCCTTAAAAATAAAGAGCAATACACAGGGAATTTGCTTCCAATAGACATGGCTGTGTCCATCTTGATGCCAGAACTCTGGTGGCCATCTTGATACCAGGATAAGGCACCACGTTCATTGAGACAAGCAAAATGGGAAGGATGTGGTGATGTTTTTGAATTACTGATTTGGGAACCAATCCTGAAGTTACCTTATGTGTCAGGTCTTCTTGTTATGCGGGATGACAAATTGTCCATATTGTTGAAACAATGCTGGCCTGGGCTTTCGGTAACTTGCCGTCAAAACTGTGACATCCTACCCAGTGTACAGGCACTCAAGCATAGCCTCATAGAGATTTCTGTAAGGTCTATTTTAATGAATACCCCAAAAATTGTAAATACTGTACCAATTTTTTTATGTTAGGTAATTGAAAGTTTGTCATCAAGACCAATATAAGCATACCTTTGAAATCCCATTTCACAAGAATTTGCCAAGCAGAAACAAATTTCACCTCAATTCATGCTAATTACTGTGAATGGCCCAAGTATTTCAAGTCCAAGGTTAACAGCCTCATAATTGAGGTGACCTAGTGTGTAATCCATCCAATATCACACACCCAGCCCGAGTGTAGAAATTATGCTCTGAAAGTCTCCTAGGGCATTGTGGTGACACTTCCAGGGTGTCATTTCTGAGTATAAAGCCGAAATTCACTGAACAGTTCTCTAATTACTACATTGAAATAGCCTCTTCTACAAACAGGAGTAGCTCACCTCCCAGTTGTGTTTTCCAAAGATATAACTTGTTCATAGCAAGCCATTAAACTCCTTGCAGGCTAATAGAAAGCAAGGCCCTAAGTGGAAAGAAATGCACATTTCTGCACACAAGGCCACATGTGCAGGTCAGAGAGGCAGTTCACATGGGATCTAGCTGGGCCAGCAGCGCCCCAATGCCCCCCTGGATATGGACAATCTGTCTTCTGTCTCTATCAGCTTGTGGTTCCCAGGATTTGGGCTCAGATATCTCCCCTATGCCAATTCCCTTTGGCAGGAAAGACACCTTCTGGCATCACCATTTCTACTCCCAGTCCTTTACCACTGCCAACCTCCTCATGTTTTATCTATTTTTATTTGAATTGGTGACCAAGGAATTAACCCAGTTTATACAAACTCCGTCTTCCAAAAGCCATTATGGTGCAGTTGCAATTGTGATATTTCATTCTCCAAATGAATCGAATTGGGTTTTAATGACAGTAGACTCCATTAAGCAACACCTGATTGGGTTACTTCCTAGAAATTTCATCTTCATTGTTTTCTACATCATGTTACCCAAAAAAACGCAGCAGGAGAGCTACCAAGGACTTCTGCCAAGCTATATGGATTCATCCTTGAAATCAGGGTCCTATTTTCTGCTGTTTCTAACAAGTCAAATATTCCTGTTTCATTCATTCCATCCACAGGACACTCTCAACACAGTATCCACTTCCATTGAAAATGGAAAAATCCGTCATTTGTAGGTTACTTAGTAGTTCTAGGAAACTATAATTCCTAGAAACTCTCACATGGTGAGTATAATTTATATGTAACTTTCTATTTTATTGGAATTCATTTTTAACAACATTAAGGCATTTTCTCCTTAGAATGGAAAAGCTAATCTGATGTTATATTTATTAACATAACCTGAATTAAGCCTGTGTAACTCAAGTGAAGAATAAAACAATTACTCTGTAAATCAGTCTGAAGAGGTCCAGGTTTTCCTCTGACAACACCAGTCTCAAAGAGGTCACATCCTATCTGCAAAGGAGTGTATTTAGGATCTTGACAGAGTCCAACAAGACACACCCCTGAAGGTCAGGGTATGCTTGTCTTGTCCCCACTATAATTCAAGGGCTGCACATGCACAGCTCCTACCATATAACAGGTGATCAATTACATGCTTGTTGGAAGAATGAATAGACAAGTGCTTGAGAATAACTGAGAAGTGCCTGGGCTGTGAATAAACTACCCTGTCACTGTATTCAACCAATCTGCTTTCCATTTCACCCTAGTATTCAGTGCCTTTGGTCAGAAGAGGGGAAAATGGTGAAGCCATCCTGCGTAAATGGCTGTGTGTGCATAAGGCAGAATGAGATAGATAAGAGAAGCATAAAAGAAATAACAACTTTGTCTTTTACCCCCTCGTTCAAATCTAAATATTCAAATTTAGTTTCCCCTTCTCCAAATAAAGTCTTCATAAAATGAAACCTTGACTTGAAAGTGTAAATTAGCACTTTAAATTAATGGAAATTTTTAAGTTCTCTCTGAAGAAGTTGTCAAACCACAAGTGAACCAGGAGATGGCAAAGATTTATACCACCACCAACTCTCCCCAAAAACATCATCTGAGGCTTCACCCCTGTGTAGCATATCTGAACTAACCGAATGCTAATCTGCATTTCTCATATGGAAAAGTAGTTATTGAGCATCTACTGTGTAACCCTCTGAGTTATATAGAACACAAAAATACAAGATGTAGATTTACACTAACTGAATGAGCTTACGTTTTGCTCGGAAGATAAGGCCCGTGGAAATAAAAAAAGCACCACAATGATTAGTTCAAAAAAGCAAAGCATAAAAACAGACAAGTTAGTGGGAAGACAATAAGTGCTACACTTTAGAAGAATGCATTCTAAATCTCCCTCTTTCTCAAGAGAGCAAGCCAAAATGCAAACTATTTTAAAGAGACTCCTAAATAATAAATTATATATTTTAATGGGCAGCTGCAATATTATTGTTAAAAATGCTAAATTAAGGATATTAGCCATGAAAAGATACATTCCCAGTTTTCCTCCATAAGAGGAATTTTTGACCCAATGCTATTAAGTATTTAAGAATGTGTTGTTTGCTTTTTAACATTAAGTATCTGTTCATGTGTTATTTTCATAACTTAAATAAATATTTTAAAAACTTAGAAGTAAACCCTAATTTAGTTTCTAATCACCTCCTGAAGTCTATTTGGGATCATTTCTCAACATTCCTCATGCTAATAGGGCACATTAAACTACATTTGGACAAATGTTCAGAATGGAATATTTGAATAATAACCTTCTTATGTTTTGATAAGTGCTCATTCACATACGTAAGACAAAGAATTACAAGTTGGAAAATAAATGAATTGTGACACATCAAAAGCATTTTCTTTCCTCTGATATTTTTATCTGTTTTTTGGCCTGGATTTTGAAATACAGGAGAATGTTATCATGAATTCCAAATATAATTATGTGTTTCTAGAAAAGAGACGTCATTATTTGATAGCACAAATGGCTTTGGTATGATAGCCAATGCCATTTCCCCCACTTTGTTCTTGTAAGTCATCCTAATTGAACACTTGGAGGAGACTCAGGCCCTATCCTCTCAGGCAGAATCAGAAATGGCATTAAAGCTATGATAGAACATCCTGCTAAAAGATTACTTCTACATGATAATTAAATCAAAAGCCAGGCTTAAAGGTGAGGAACAAATGCTAATCTTATATTCTTTTCCCAAAGAGAAAATGACATCACTTCAGAACACGAGGAGTTTGTCTTTTTTAAGATACAGAACAAAAACAAAACAAAAAAGGATCAGAGCTCATGTCCTAATCTTCTTGATTTCACTCCAAATGGAAAATAGGCCTAAGGAACTCTGAGTATGGCATCATATCAGGTTAATACCAATTCACTACGTCCACTACAAGATTAATACATGCACCTTGGGCAGAATATGACATATGTATAAATATCCCTTGGCACTGATTTTGTTTAAACAAGTATTCTCCTTGGCTACTCACTAACACCCTAAACAGAGTTTGTAGAATTTTTTATATTTACTCGCATTTATTCTGGCCTCTACAGGGGGTGCAAACAGCTGGAAAACGGGTGCCTCAGAAAGTTGCCATCTGCCTGGGCCTGTGACCAGCATACAAATGTTCCCCCTCTTTAAGCTAAAGGCTCAGGAATAATAAAAAGGGAAATTCTTCAATACCTGTTTCCTCTTTCCTTAACAGAACCTCCCCCTTTTGGGGAATAGCCAATGGCACAGCTGCCAGCAAAGGCCAATCAAAAAGGGATTTGAAATTATTCCTCTCAAAGCTTGTAACAGTCCCCACATTGCTCTCTCCATCACAATTCATGGGAACTTTTGGATTGAAAAAGAATGCTAATGAAGATCCACTCACTTCCTGGATCACTTCCACAGTGGGGTATACTCAGAGCACCCTCACCCACATGGGTTCTAAAACATCAGTGTCATAAAAATTCTACATCCTCTGGGAAGAATAGACTCAACAGAGGCAGAGGTAAACATACCAGGCCAAAAAGAACTGTTCACAAGCAACAAGGATGGGAAAATGGAAGGTAAACTCTACATGAGGCAATCCATGTAACTATGTATCACAAGGACATACTCGGGCCAACCCTGCATGCCCACTTTAGGAATTAGAGAGGCATCTTATTTATATAAGGCCTCTGAATCCCCCTTAGAATTACATGATTTGAAGGCTTATTATTAGAGAGCTAGACATTGAAATCAAGACACTACACACACACACACACACACACACACACACACACGTATACATAGTGACAGTGGCTGCCTTAGTAAGTCCTGGAATTTGCCCTAAGGGGAAGAGAGTCACAGACTCTGTGGAAGAAACACAGCACAGTATTGGGTGTAGCACCAAATTTACTGCCCAGTCCCAGAAGAACTCAAAGCTTTCTCAGTAAAGGAAGCTGTAGTAAGAGGATGAGAGGGGGCAACACTGGAAGAGACAGACCATCTAAGGTAAATTAAAATAGCCATTACTGGGTTTAAAAACATGACCCTACTCTATGCTGCCTATATAACAATTATATGTATACACACACACACACACACACACACACACACACACACACACACAGGGGTGGGCAAAAGTAGGTTTACAAATGTAGGTTTACAGTTGTGGGTATGGGAAACAACTTATTCTTATATTATTATTTATTAATTATTACATTCTTTTCCACACAAACAATTATAAATCTACTTTTGTCCCACCCTGTAGAGAAAATCCTGAAAGACTCCACCAAAAAACTATTAAAGCCTTAAGACAGCCCAGCCGGTGGTTGAGTGTCAACCTATGAACCAGGAGGTCACGGTTTGAGTTCCAGTCAGGGCACATGCCCAAGTTCGGGCTCGGTTCCCAGTTGGGGGAGTACAAGAGGCAGCCAATCAATTATTATCTCTCATAATTGATGTTTCTGTCTCTCTCTCCCTCTCCTTTCCTCTCTGAAATCAATAAAAATATTTTTTAAAAAATAACCTTGCCCTAACCGGTTTGGCTCAGTGGATAGAGTGTTGGTCTGCGGACTGAAGAGTCCCAGATTCAATTCAGGTCAAGGGCACATACCTTGGTTGTGGGCACATCCCCAGTGAGGGGGTGTGTAGGAGGCAACTGACCAATGTTTCTCTCATTGATGTTTCTAGCTCTCTATCCCTCTCCCTTCCTCTCAGTAAAAAATAAATAAAATATATTTTAGATAGATAGATAGATAGATAGATAGATAGATAGATAGATAGATATTTTTTAAAAAACAACTTTAAGATATTCTCCTGGCAAGTGTTGCTCAGTGGTTGAACATTGACCCATGAACCACAGTTCAATTCCCAGTCAAGCATATGCCTGGGTTTTTGGCTCGGTAGCCAATCAATGATTCTCTCTCATCATTGATGTTTCTGTCTCTCTCTCCCTTTCTCTTTCTCTCTCTGAAGTCAATAAAAACATATTTAGGAAAATATAATAAAAAAAAAAGAATCACCAAATTCAGTAAATTTGCAAGATACAAAATCAGTGTACAGAAATCAGTTGCACTAACAACAAAATACTTGAAAAAAATTTTTAAGCTCATTCACAATAGCATCAAAAACAATAAAATACTCAGAAATACATTTATTCAAGGAGATGAAAGATCTGTAAATTTTGATGAAAGAAATTAAAAATAAGACACAAGTAAATGAAAAAATATCCTGTGTTCATGGATCAGAATTAATATTGCTAAAATATCCACACTACCCAAAGCAACCAATAGATTAAATGCAATTCCTATCAAAATTCCAATGTCATTTTTTATAGAAATAGAAAAAAAATCCTAAAATTTATATGGAACCACAAAAGACCCTGAACAGACAAAGCAATCCTGAGAAAGAAGAACAGAGATGGAGACATCACACTTCCTGATTTCAAACTATATTACAAAGCTATTGCTATCAAAACAGCATGGTACTGGCATAAAAACAAACACATAGACCAATGAAACAGAATTGAGAGCCCAGAATATACCCTGGCATATATGGCCAACTAATATTTGACAAGGGAGTCAAGACTACTCAGTAGACAAAGGATAGCCTCTTCCATAAATTGTGTTGGGAAAACTGGATAATCGCATGAAATGGGACCCCTGTATTATACCACTCACAGAAATTAACTCAAAAGGGATTAAAAACTTAAACATAAGACCTAAAATTATAAAACTTCTAGAAGAAAACATAGGGAAAATCTCCTTGACATAACTCTTGGCAACAATTCTTTTTGATGGCACTAAATGCACAAGCAACTAAAGCAAAAAATCAGCAAACTAAAAAGCTTCTGCACAGCAAAGGGAATGATCAACAAAATGGAAAGGTGACCTACAGAATGGAAGAAAATATTTTCAAATTATATATCTGGTAAGGGGTTAATTAATCCAAAATATATAAGGCACACATACAACTCAATAGCAAAAACATGAACAATTCAATTTTTTTAAGGCAGAGAATATGAATAGACTTTTTTTCAAAGAAGACATACAGGTGGCTAAAGGTACATGAAAAGATGCTCAACATCATTAATTATCAGGGATATGCAAATCAAAATCACAAGGAGATATCACCTCACACCTGTTAGAATGGCTATTATCAAAAGGACAAGAAACAACCGTGTTGGCAAGGATGCAGAGAAAAGGAAACCCTTGTGCATTGTTGGTAGGAAGGTAAATTGGTGCAGCCACTATGGAAAACAGTATGGATGTTTCTCAAAAAATAATAAATAGAACTACCATATGATACAGCAATTCCACCTCTGGTATATATCCAAAGGAAATGAAATTGGGACCGCAAAGAGATATCTGCACTCCCATGTTCATTGCAGCCTCATTCACAAGCGCCAAGATATAGAAACAGTCAAGTGTCCATGAATGGATAAAGACACTTGGATAAATAATAGTCCATTGTGTTATATACTAGTATACAATGGACTATTATTTAGCCATAAGAAGAAAATTCTGCCATTTGTGACATGAATAAACTTTGAGGGCATTATGCTAAGTGAAATAAGTTAGAGAAAGATAAATATTGTATGACATCACATAGGTGGAATCTGAAAAAGTCAAACTCATAGAGACAAAGAGTAGAATGGTGGTTTCTAGGAGTCATGTGGTGGGAAAAATGGAAAGATGTCAGTCCACTTATAAGATGAAAAAGTCCTGATGATCTAATGTATAGCATGGTGATTATCTATACTAATAAAAGAGTAATATGCTAATTAGACCTGATAGACCGGACATCTTCCGGAAGTCCTTCCTGACAAAGCCATGGTGGCAGGGCCAAGGCAGAGGTGGTTAGGGGAGATCAGGTAGGCAGGCAGGTGAGTGGTTAGGAGCCAGTGCTCCCAGGTTGCAAGAGGGATGTCCAAGGGGTGCAGGCTGGGCTGAGGATGCAGGCCGGGCTGAGGGACACACACCCGCCCGCACGAATTTCGTGCACCAGGCCTCTAGTAGTTAATAATATGGTATGTATTATATACTTGAAAATTGCAATGAGTAGATTTTAAATGTTCTCACCACAAAAAAGGAATGGAAATTATGTGAGGTGATGGAAGAGTTAACTAACCCTACTGTGGTAATCATTTCACAAAATACAAGTGTATTAAATCATCACATTGTACACCTTAAAATTACATACTGTTATATGTCAATTAGATCTCAATAAAGCTAGAAAAGAATAAGCCCCTTTCTGCTTGATTAAAGAGGAAAAAGTCCAGACTGCGAAGATCATTGGATCAAAAGAATGTGGTGATGGCCAGTGCCAGGCAGGGTAGAGTAAAAGCATTGTGGCCTATCTCTCCCACTAGTTACAATGTAAAATTCTGCATGAAATGCAAGAAGCAATGACCTGAAGAATCTGAAAAGTCAAAGAAAGCAGGCACGTCAGAGAGGGAAGTCAAGACTTGAAGAACATCAGGTACAGCAATGCATTTCCTGGGGGCAGGGTTGTTCCTTCTTTATCTTCCAACGCTGACCGAATAGGGTCCACGCTGTGGAACTGTGAAACAAGCATGAAGAGCAAAACTCCAAGAGAAACCTCCATTTTCTAGGAAAAAATACCCCTGTAAGCCTGAGAATGTGGGAGAAATAACCTTTTTTTTAAAAATAAATCTTTATTGTTCAGATTATTACAGGTGTTCCTCTTTTTTTCCCCCCATAGCTCCCCTCCACCTGATTCCCCACCCCACCCCATGCCCTTACCCCCCACCACTGTCTTCATCCATAGGAGTAAGATTTTTGTCCAATCTCTTCCCGCACCCCTCACACTTGCTTCCCCTGAGAATTGTCAGTCCACTCCCTTTCTATGTCCCTGATTCTATTATATTCACCAGTCCATTCTGTTCTTCAGATTTTTATTCACTTGATTTTTAGATTCACTTGTTGGTAGGTATGTATTTGATGTCATTTTGTTGTTCATAATTTTTATCTTTACCTTTTTCTTCTTCTTCTTCTTCTTAAAGAATACCCTTCAGCATTTCATGTAATCCTGGTTTGGTGGTGATGAACTCCTTTAGCTTTTTCTTGTCTGTGAAGCTCTTTATCTGACCTTCAACTCTGAATGATAGCTTTGCTGGGTAGAGTAATCTTGGTTGTAGGTTCTTGCTGTTCATCACTTTGAATATTTCTTGCCACTCCCTTCTGGCCTGCATAGTTTCTGTTGAGAAATCAGCTGACAGTCGTATGGGTGCTCCCTTGTAGGTAATTAACTGTTTTTCTCTTGCTGCTTTTAATATTCTCTCTTTGTCTTTTGCCCTTGGCATTTTAATCATGATGTGTCTTGGTGCGGTCCTCTTTGGATTCCTCTTGTATGGGGTTCTGTGCACTTCCTGAACTTGTAAGTCTATTTCTTTCACCATGTAGGGAAAGTTTTCTGTCATTATTTCTTCTAATAGGTTTTCAATATTTTGCTCTCTCCCTTCTTCTGGCACCCCAAAAATTCGGATGTTGGTTTGCTTAAAGTTGTCCCAGAGGCTCCTTACACTATTTTCATATTTTTGGATTCTTTTTTCTTTTTGTTTTTCTGGTTGGATGTTTTTTGTTTCCACATATTTCAGATCTTTGGTTTGATTCTTGGGGTACGTTGATCTACAGTTGAGTTTCTGTATATTCTTTATTTCAGACAGTGTATGCTTCATTTCTGACTGATCCTTTTCCATTTTTTTGGCATTCTCATTAAGCTCCTTGAATGTCTCATCAAGTTTCTCAGCAGTTTTAAGAAGATTCTTGAGTAACCTTATACATGTGGTTCTGAACTCTATGTCATCCAGTAGTTTGCTTTCCTCTGTTTCTTTCATTCGTGACATGTTTCTTTGTCTCCACATTTTGGCTGCTTCCCTGTGTTGATGGAGTAGCTTTGTGTGGTAGGTGATCTATAGGGGGCAGTAGCTCAGCCTCCTCAATTACATGAGGTGGATGCTCTTGGTACACCCTTTTGTGGGCTGAGTGCAAAGTCTTGGTGTAGTTAAGCCTTAATTGCCGTTGGTACACTGGGAGGAATTGACCTCCAGGCCAATTAGCTGTGAGCACTCCCTGTGTCTATAATGGAAGAACTGCTGCGCTGAAGACACGCTTATGGGGCAGGACTTGTTTCAGTGGGGCTTTGGTGCTCACTGAGTCTGCCTCTTGAATGTGTCACTTATGGATGTGAGGAGTTGAAATCTGGTGTCTCACACTGACCACTAGGTACACTGGCTTCTGGATCTCCAATGGGGTGCCGGTCAGCTACTGTCTGAGGCCACCCAGCAGGAGCTACAGTGAGAGCTACAGTTTTCTCCTCTTTGCTTGTGGTTTGGAGGTTTTGGAGCTGTCTGACCCGGGCTGCAAGTTTGCTAGGTTAAGCTGCGATAGGGCAGGGCTTTCTTATGCAAAAGCTGCTGCTTAGAGCTTGGGTGGGTTTGTAGGTTGTGCAGGGCGGGGTCTCAGAGTGTCACTAGGCTAGGGCGTGGCAAACAGCAATGGCTGCTAGTTAGCCGGCTCTGAGTCCCTGTCGGCAGTCCCGTGCCCCAGTGCCGTAAACAATTATTCCTGCGCGCAGCTCTGCAAGCAAGCCACCCTCACTGGCAGACAGTCCAGCTTCTCCCCGTAGGAGTTTGGGTCCCCTGCGTCTCCCCAGAAACTGTATTTCAGAGTAATCGGGGGCTTGTCTCCCTTCGGGTTGAAAAAAGCAGCGCCCGCCGCCAGCCGGGATCATGCGCCTCCGTACCTCAGTTTTTCAGCACTTGTGCACGTCTCAATGCTCTTTTTTCTTTCCTTCTAGTTGTAGAACTTCCACTCAGCCAGCTTTCCCGTGGTTCTGGGTAATAGACGTTTTTTCTTTTAGTTGTATTTTTGAAATTGTTGCGGGAGGCAGCAGTTTAGGTGTTTACCTACGCCGCCATCTTGGATTCTCTCTAACCTTTTTTTTTTTAAGGCCTAACCTAAGGCCACTCTCAGCTTTTGAGCTACACAAATACCTAAAACCACAAGAGGAGAAGAAATCCTGATGGTCCAAAGAGTGTGGAGCGAATCCCTCATCTTCTCCTCTTACTACTTTGAATCTGGGGGCATCCTCAGTTGTTCAGAATTGTGTGAGAAAATGGGGGCAGTGGGGATTACCTCTGAGAGAACTCCATCTTTCTGACCAGAAGAGCAGGGAAGAGGAGGTCCTGGAAGCTAGAAAGTGTGGGGGCAGTCACTGAGAACGGAGAATTGTAGAAATGGATCCCCTAATTCTATGTCTGAACCAATACAGGTCTGAGCTGCATGTGTGTGGAATAGACCCAAAGAAGCATAGCAAAGGCTTTGAGGCCTGGCCAAGCCCCAGACTAATCTCTAAGTGGTGCATGTGCAGGGAAGACTCAAAGATTATACCAACAGTGTTGAAGACGGAACTGATACTGGATTTTCAGCCCACATTTTGTGGGCAAGAATTCCCGGTCTGCACCTAATGGGATTGATGGCCTGCTAAAGCAGACAAAATAATCAAGATGCTCCAGAGGATTTTAGCAGGGCTCAGAATCGTGCATTCAAAATGTCCAGGATACAACCCAAAATTGCTCAACTTGAAAAACAGAAGAATCTGCCCAAATCTTAAGGACAAGGCAATCAACAGATGCCAGCACCAAGATGACTCAGGTTTAGAATGATCAGATAATGACTTTAAAGCATCTACAACCGTTCTCCATACCAAACTGTAAAGATAAATACTATTGAAATGAATAAAAAGATAGATGCTGTCAGCGGAGAAATAGAAATGTTTCATTAAAAGAACCAACTGGAAATTTTTTAAAAATTTAAAAAAAGATATTATCTGAAGTAAAAAAATTCACTGGATGGGCTTAATAGCAGATGACATAGAAAAGAGTTAGGGACTTTCAGATAGATCAATAGAAATTGTCCAGTCCCAGAATAGAGGAAAACATGATTGGGGGGGAAATTAATAATGTCTCAGAAGCCTGCAAGACAATATCAGAAAGTCTAAAATTCACTATAGTGGAATCCCCACAGAAAAGGAGAAAAAGATTGATGCAGAAAAAAAGAATGTGAATAGATAGCGGCTGGAACAAAAACAAAGGAGAAAAACAATTAAGAAAATGGTGAACCTTAAGCCAACCATGTAAAATACAAATAGCTTAACCGTGCCAATTAAAAAATAAAGATTAACAGATTGGGTTTTTTATAAAGACCCAGCTACATGCTATTTTAAATTTTAAAAAAAACTTTTAGAAATGTAATTATATAGTTGGGTTCAAGTTAAAATGATAAGAAAATATATACCATGCAAATGTTGATTTTTTTTTCATCCTCACCCAAGGATATATTTTAAGCGAGGGGAAAAGGGAAAGGCAGAGAGAAAGAAAGAGGGAGATGTGAGAAAGAGACATTGATCGGTTGCCACCTCTATGTACCCTGACCGGGTATTGAACCCGCAACCTAGGTATGTGCCCTGACAGGGAACTGAACCCACAACTTTTTGTGTACTGGATGACACTCCAACCAGCCAGGGTGTAAATGTTACTTTTTTTAAAGCTAGATGGCTATATTAATATCAGGAGAAAGCAGACTTCAAAACAAGGGTTTTTACCATAAATAAACACAATATAAAGGATAAGATGGTAAGCTTTCTAAGAAGACACAACAATATTAAATGTACCTAACAACAGAGCATCAAAATACATGAGGCAAAACGTGAGAGAATTAAAAAGAGAAATAAGTCAAAGATGATACTTGGACAGCAAACAAGCACAAGGGAGTGTGAAAGCAGAAGCAGAGGTCGGAGAAGAGAGATTTGAAATTCTACTCTGCCAGCTTTGAAAAGAGAAGGAGCTGCAAGTTCATGAACACAGGCGACCTCAAGAAGCTTGAACAGGATAGGAACCCTTCAACATTTACCCAAAATACACACACAAGCACACACACATACACGTGTGCGTGCACCACCATGGTTTATACATATCATCCCCTCCCCATGTCTTGCTCTAGCCTTCACCTGGACTTGGAGCCTCCTGTTTCTTGAAGGTATCTGCCCCACCCCACCCTCCGGGACTGCCGAGATAGCCCTGAAGAGCCACTTGTGGTCCTCAGTTCTGTGGCTCTGATTCACTTATCAGTGGAACTGTGCTTTTTATTAAACAATTAAGAGAAAATGCCCAGATTTCTCTAAGCCAAGTTTGAAGGTTCCAAAAAGGAGCCTTTTATGCAAGATGTAAAGTGCATTATATCAAGACCTGGACATAGCACAACTTCCTTAAAAATAAATATACAAATAAATGTCAACTTCCTCCAAGGAAGCTTGTCAGCAAGGTTTATGTAAAAGTGGGCCACCCACAGTAGCTTTCTGAGCTCACTATTGGGAGAACCCCCCAAAAGAAACATAGCATTCCTGACTTCTTTGGAACCACAGCCTGCCTTGGGAACCTTTAGGGCTTCAAGAACACCAGGGCTTAAGTCTGGTGGCATCTCTGGGATTTAATGTGGAGGGCAGAGGCACGATGAAGGATATGCTGGAAACAGTAGCCACCTCTGAAACCTGAACACATCCTATCTAACAAAGAGGGAATATGCTAATTGACCATCACTCCGTCACAAAGATGGATGCACCCACAGCTGAGGCCAAGTTCCCATAAGGAGCCTTAACAAGCAATCAGCAGGGACCTGAGGCTACGCCCTCCCCCGCCCCCCTTGGAACTTGACAGGGGACCTCAGACTGCATCCCCCCACCTGGCGGGGCTTGACGGGAGACCTTAAGATGCACTTCCTGTCATGATGCTGGGCTAGGGGACCTCAAGCTGCTCCCCCTGCCCCAGCGCCAGGATGGGGGACCTCAGGCCATGTCCCCCACCAGGTGGGGCTTGACAGGGGACTTCAGGCCACGCCCCCGCACCCTGGCACGAGGCCGGAGGACCTCAGGCCACACCCCCTGCCCCAGCATCGGGCCAGGGAACCTGTGGCTGCGCCCCCTTGCCTGGTTGGGCTTGACAGGGGACCTCAGGTTGTGTCCCTCACCCAGCAGGGCTTGACAGAGGACTTCAAGGTGCACCCCCAGTGCTGGGTCAGGGGAACTCAGGCCATGCCCCCCACCCCAACACCAGGCCAGGGAACTTCAGACCGCACCCTCTGCCCGGCAGGGCTTGACGGGGACCTCAGGCCTCAACCCCTGGCCTGGCACCAGGCCGGGGGACCTGAGGCCACACCCCGCACCCAGTGGGGCTTGATGGGGGACCTCAAGGTGTGCTTCCTGTCCTGGTGCTGGGCTAGGGAACCTCAGGCTGTGCCCCCCACTAGATGGGGCATGACAGGGGACTTCAGGCCTCACCCCCCACCCCGGCAGCAGGCCGGTGACCTCAGGCCACACCCCCAGCCCCAGCACCAGGCCAGAGGACCTGAGGCTGCACCTCCCTGCCTGGCGGGGCTTGACAGGGGACCTCAAGATGCACCCCCAGTGCTGGGTCAGGGGACCTCAGGCCATGCCTGCCACCTGGCAGGGCTTGACAGGGGACCTCAAGGCACGCCCCCCACCCCGGTCTGAGCTGGGGGACCTCAGGCCACCCCCCCCCCGTCCTGGTGCCAGGCCAGGGGACCTAAGGCTACGTCCCCTGCCCGGCGGGGCTTGACAAGGGTGGGACTGGCTACGTCTGGATCTAGCCCAATGGGGGCGGGGCTGGCCGGGTCTGGGTCTCATGCAGTTTTGAGGAGCATGTGGTGGGCAGGGACTTGACTCTGGGTCCCATGGTGTGCCCCAGACTCTGATAGAAGGTTTACATTTTACTAATTTTCTTTCATCTCTGACACTTCTATTATAGAAAAAGGGCAAATAGCGATATTAAATTATTTCCTCTAATTAATCCCCTTTTAATGTGCACGAATTTCATGCACTGGGCCACTAGTAATAGAAATGAAAAGACTGCTCACAGAATCCCAAGGATATTTCATAGGACCCAGTTTGAAGGCCTCAGTGACAATGTAGTAACTAATGTGCAGGACCACCAGAGTTAATAGTGACAGTTTTCTGAAACCATTAGCCTCAACAAAGTGTCCACTGTCCTCTTACCACTTCCTGGTTCCCACTGATCTCTGTGTGGTCTGTGCTGGTAACTGTAAGGAAAAGGAGAAAACAGCTTCATGGTAGCCCTGGCCATTTCTAGCTTGGGATCTGGCCGTATAATTCTTCCCTGAGCAGAGATCATGGAATCTTTTTTTTTTTAATTTTAATAAATCTTTATTGTTCAGATTATTAAAATTGTTTCTCCTCCCCACCCCTCATAGCTCCCCTCCATCCAGTTCCCACCCCACCCTCTGCCCTTACCTCCCTCCCACTGTCCTCATCCATAGGTGTACGATTTTTGTCCAGTCTCTTCCCGTACTCCCTACACCCCTTTCCCCCTGAGAATTATCAATCCACTCCCATTCTATGCCCCTGATTCTATTATATTCAGCAGTTTATTCTATTCCTCAGATTTTTAATTCACTTGACTTTTAGATTCACTTGTTGATAGATATGTATTTGTTATTCATAATTTTTATCTTTACTTTTTTCTTCTTCTTCCTCTTCTTAAAGAATACTGTTCAGCATTTCATATAATACTGGTTTGGTGGTGATGAACTCCTTTAGCTTTTTCTTGTCTGTGAAGCTCTTTATCTGACCTTCAATTCTGAATGATAACTTTGCTGGGTAGAGTAATCTTGGTTGTAGGTTCTTGCTGTTCATCACTTTGAATATTTCTTGCCACTCCTGTCTGGCCTGCATAGTTTCTGTTGAGAAATCAGCTGACAATCATATGGGTGCTCCCTTGTAGGTAACTAACTGTTTTTCTCTTGCTGCTTTTAATATTCTCTTTGTCTTTTGCCCTTGACATTTTAATTATAATGTGTCTTGGTGTGGTCCTCTTTGGATTCCTTTTGTTTGGGATTCTGTGCGCTTCCTGGACTTGTAAGTCTATTTCTTTCACCACGTGGGGGAAGTTTTCAGTCATTATTTCTTCAAATAGGTTTTCAGTATCTTGCTCTCTCTCTTCTTCTGGCACCCCCATAATTTTGATGTTGGTATGCTTGAAGTTGTCCCAGAGGCTTCTTACACTATCTTCAAATTTTTGGATTCTTTTTTCTTTTTGCTTTCCTGGTTGAGTGTTTTTTGCTTCTTTGTATTTCAAATCTTTGACTTGATTCTTGCCTTCCTCTAGTCTACTGTTGGGTCTCTGTATAATATTTTTTATTTCAATCAGTGTATGTTTAATTTCTAGTTGGTCCTTTTTCATATCCTCAAGGGTCTCATTGAATTTACCGGCCTTTTCTAGGAAATTCTTGAAAAACCTTATAACCGTGGTTTTGAACTCTATATCCAGTCGTTTGTTTTCCTCCATTTCTTTTGTTTGTGATCTGTTTCTTTGTCTCTGCATTTTCGCTGCTTCCCTGAGTTGGTAGGGTGGCTTTGTGTGCTAGGTGTCCTATATGGCCCAGTGGGTTGGCCTCCCAGTTAACTGAGGTGGACACTCTTGGTGCACCCCTTTGTGGACTGTGTGTTCAGCCTTGTTGTAGTTAAGTCTTGATTGTTGTTGGTATCACTGGGAGGAATTGACCTCCAGGCCAATTGGCTGTGAGGACCTGTTGTGTCTATAATGGAAGAACTGCTGTGCTGGAGACATGCTTAGGAGGCAGGACTTGCTTCAGTGGGGCTTTGGTGCTCACTGAGTCTGCCTCTTGAATGTGTCACTTATGTATGTGAGTAGTTGAAATCTGGTGTCGTCTCACACTGACCACTAGATACACAAGCTTCTGGATCTCTAATGGGGTGCAGGTCAGCTACTGTCTGAGGCCACGCAGCAGGAGGTACAGCGAGAGCTGCAGTTTTCTCCTCTTTGCTTGGGGTTTGGAGGTTTTGGAGCTGTCTGACCAGAGCTGCAGTTTGTTAGGTTAAGCTGTGATAGGGCAGGCTGTTTATTGCAAAAGCCGCTGCGCGGAGCTTGGGTGGGTTTGTAGATTGTGCAGGGCGGGGTCTCAGGGAGTCACTAAGCTAGGGCGTGGCAAACAGCGATGGCTGCCAGTCAGCCATCTCTGCGTCTCTGCATCTCCGCGATTCCAAGTTGCCACATCCCATGCCCCAGCGCAGTAAACAATGATTGCTGGGTGCACCTCTGCAAGAAAGTCACCCTCACTTTCCAACCTGATGGCAGACAGTCCAGCTTCTCCCCATAAGAGTTTGGGTCCCCAGCGTCTCCCCAGAAAATGGAGTTCAGAGTAATCAGGAGCTTGTCTCCCTTCAGATTGAAAGAAGAAGTGCACCCAGCCACCCGCCGCCAGCCCGATTCACACGCCTCTGTACCTCAGCTTTTCAGCGCTTGTGCACGTCTCAATGCTCTTTTCTCTTTCCTTCTAGTTGTAGAATTTCCACTCAGCCAGCTTTCCCGAGGTTCTGGGTGATAGACGTTTTGTCTCTTAGTTGTAGTTTTGAAATTGTTGTGCAAGGCAGCAGTTTAGGTGTTTACCTATGCTGCCATCTTGGTTTCTCCTAATTGGGATCATGGAATCTTTATGTAGTTGAACAAATCCTATATAATAAAGAGGTGATATACAAATTGACCATCACTCCAACACACAAGATGGCTGCCCCCATTTGGTCAAAGATGGCTACCACAAGATGGCCAGCAGGGGAGAGCAGTTGGGAGGGACAAGGTCTGCAAGGGAGGACAGTTAGGGGCGACCAGGCCAGCAGGGGAGGGCAATTAGGGGCAATCGGGCCAGCAGGGGAGCAGTTAAGCATCGATCAGCCTGGCAGGGGAGTGGTTAGGGGGTGATCAGGCTGGCAGGCAGAAGCAGTTAGGGGCAATCAGGCAAGCAGGCAGGCAAGCAGTTGGTAGCCAGCAGTCCTGGATTGTGAGAGGGATCCCAGATTGGATAGGGTGCAGGCTGGGCTGAGGGACACACAAACACACACATACACACAAACACACACACACACACACACCCCATGCACGAATTTCATGCACTGGGCCTTGAGTTAATTTATAAACTGCCTGAGTGTAGGATGTTTGAGTCAATATCTCATTGGAGAATGAACATTTAAACTCTTTATCACATCTTCGGTTGATGATCAGCTTCAAATCAAGGATATAGAGAAGTGAAAGGGAGAATTGTGCAAATGGTGCTTTTATAGTCAGTGCTAACTTATGGATTTCAGGATTCTTTCACACATCCAAAGGTGAATAAAAATGTAAAAGTTCTGGAGGAGAATTTATTTGGTGAGCAAAGTACAAAGTATTTAGAAAAAGCATATTGTCCCATGGTTAGAGCTTCATAAAGATCTGATATCCCCTTCTTAAAAAACTGCGGGCCTTATAGTCACAGTATCAAAGATAAGAAATCATGGACAGATTGATAGACCTGACTATATACAAGATTTTTTTAATTTTGTAGGTTAAAGATATTACACAAAATTAAAATATACACCACAAATGGGGAAAATAGAATATTTGACAAGCAATAGGTTGATCTCTTTAACATACATAGATCTCTTTACTCAATATAAAAAAGTCACACCACCAGAAAAGTAAGTAAAAGGGACAAAATCAGGAAAATTAATGATACTATGTGAATATATAAAGAATATTCAACTTTATTAATCAGGAAGTACAAACTAAAACAGTAAGTGTATTCCATCAGATAAGACTTTAAAATGATCAGAGACTTTCGTACATACTACTGGTAAAAAATATAAGTTAACACAATGTTGTTGCAAAGAAATTTGGGAAACACATGAAAACCTTAAGATATTCATTTCTTTAAAAATATTTATTTATTTGACTCAATAATCACTTTAACACTAATAATCTCACTTCTATTAACATATACTAAGGAAATCATCAGGAATGTGGGCAAAGATATGGATGACATTTATAATGGTGAAAATTAGAAAGTACCTAATATTAAAAATAGAAAATTACTTAATACATTAAATAATGAAATACCATATAGCTACTCAGAGAAATATGGGAATGATGTATTTATTGAAATAGAGTGATAGTCATGGCATGTTGTTAGATGAATAACGGAGGTACAAACAGGATATACAGTATGAGTCACTTTTGTGAGAAAGATAGATAGACAGATGGGTAGATGGTTGGATGAGTAGGTGAGTGGATAGATGGATGGATAGTGGATGGGTAGGTGTGTGGATGGATGGATAGATGTGTAGATAGAAATAACTGGGAGATGCTACGTATCTGTTAGGAGAGATCACCTCTTCTTTACAACAAGTTTCCTTGAGGAAAGATTGTCAACAAACTATCCTGGTCTCTCTCCAGCCCTTTCACTCATTCCATCTCAGGGGAGGCAGAGTGACTCATCTGGTTGATAATTCTGGGCAGAATAGCTGAGGTGTCATTCTTACTCCTGGGTGTGACCTGGTTGCAGTGAGCACATGGTCTTCACTGCCTGTGGGTCAGGAGTCTTACCAAGTCCAACGCCATCTCTGATAGGGTGGGTCCTATCTTAAATTGAGCCCATTGACCCATCACCTTCCCCTGTTCACAGTTCATAAATCCCCAGGCTGTCTGGGCTGGGCCAACCAGGTGGTGACTTCGAATGCTGGGGGGAAACCTCTACACCTGTTTCCCTGCACGTGGGCTGAGAAGCACATGGCTCTGGGGTTGTCGGCTGGCTTAAAATTCAGCTGACACCACAGAAGGCTAACCAGAGGGAGCAGCAGAGAGTCACTCAATCAAACCAACCTTAACGATCAATGTGCACCGATTACAAAGAAGACCAAAGAGTGGGACTAGAGTCAGACAGCCTGGGCTTGGATCCTGGCTGCCTCTTTTTTCACTGGGTCATCTGGGTAAAGTCAGCCTCTCTGACCCTGTTTTCTAATCTCTAAAATGGGGATAATAACAGTGCTTCCTCCTGGAGTTACTGGAGGATGAAATGAGGCCATCTGTGTAGAACACTTTGTACTGGGCCGGCTCACAGTAACTGCGGGATCCGTTGTTATTTTTGTATTCCAAAACGCTGTACCAGCCCTGGCCACTGTGGCCCCGTGCATTGAAAGATCACTGGTTCGATTCCCATTCAGGACACATGCCCAGGTTGTGGGCTAAATCCCAGTCATGGGGACGTCCTGACCTGTATCTCATACAGCTCCAATCTCTGGAGCAGTCAGGTTGCATCGGCACCCGGCTGCCGGTAGCAATGGCCAGAGAGAATGTGCATCCTTCTCTGGGCTCTCCCTTCCCTGCCTCAGCCCCACTCCACCCCCACCCCATTCTTCACTCCCTTCTCTCTGGCTCTTCTTTCTGGGAAACCCAGGCTGACCTTGGAATATCTCTGAGGGGCACATTTTTATGGTTAGTGTTTATTTCCCTCTCTTTCCCTTTTCTCTATATTCTAATCATTCCTACACCAAACACTTCCTAGCCTCACAATTTTTTATTTGATTTTTTTTATTGATTTCAGAGAGGAAGAGAGAGGGAGAGAGAGAGAGAAACATCAATGATGAGAGAGAATCATTGATCGGCCGCCTCCTGCACACCCCACACTGGAGAATGAGCCCACAACCCGGGATGTGCCCTGACCAGGAATTGAACTGTGACTTCCTGGTTCATAGGCTGATGCTCAAACACTGAGCCAAGCCAGCCAGGCTATTCTCATGATTTTTTAAAATCTCTTCCTCCCCCCTCCCGCCCCCAAGCTTATAGTCACATCTTCAAGGCTGATTTTCCTTTGTTATAAAAGTGATATGAAATGAGAGTTAGGGGGAAAGTGTGAGAAAGTGACATTAAACATTACAAGCAAAAAAACAAACAAAACAAAAAACTCATACCCAACACAGCGTCCTCCCAGGAAGCAGGGAGCAGGAGGCAGGAGAGAGGGAGCACAGTGTCCTTCTCAGATGCTCCACAGCCAGTTCTGGGACCGGATTCTGGGAAAAGGGGAGAGTCCCGGGGAAAGAGGACAAGGAGACAGGAGGGAGGGCCTGGCCTTCCTTTGTCGTCCAGCCTGGCCCCAGGAGCGGGGATGAGGAGCAGACAGGGCCCCCTTCCGTTCCAGGCCTTCTGTTCCGGGAAGTGCTAACTGACTGGCAGGCCCAGGTGAAAGGCGGGGCGCAGAGAAAAGCAGAAGGCAGGAGGGTGACAAAGTAGGTGCGAAGGCCCCTCACAGAGCCTGGAAGAGTCATCGCAGGTGGCTTCGATGGGCCGGGGGAAGATGCCCGGAGCTGCACAGCTCTGGGCTGAGGAGCAGGGGACCCTCAGGTGTCTCATAGCTAAAAAGCAGGAGGCTGCGGAAGAAGGAGGAAAGGCTCCCCTTGGCTGTTTGCATCACCACGGGGAACTTCAGCCCCTGCCCTGCCCTTTCAGTGTGTGCCTGCTGCCTGGAGACCAAAGTCCCAGACCCAGGCTGTGATCCAGCCCTGGGCGTCTAGCCTTCCTCCCAGGGCAGCCTGGCCTGGCAGGGGAGCAGCAAACACCATGGCCGGGGCTAGCCGTGCCCCACGCTGGGCCAGAGGTTCGGACAGCACGGGGGACTCGCTGGAGTGCCCCAGCATTTGATAACAAGGTTAGTCTCTGAAACAAGCAGGTAAAAGCCTCAAAAATCAGTACAAAGTGAGGCAAGAAGCCACCTGAGCCCGCCTGCTAAGTCCAGCTAATCTATCCAGGTGTAACCCACATGCACAATTTTTTTCATTCCCACGGATTGCCTTTTATTAATTGTGGTGAAAAATATACAACATAAAATTTACCATCTTGCCCTAGCCGGTTTGGCTCAGTGGATAGAGCGTAGGCCTGGGGACTGAAGGGTCCCAAGTTCAATTCCGGTCAAGGGCATGTACCTTGGTTGCGGGCACATCCCCAGTGGGGAGTGTGCAGGAGGCAGCTGATCGATGTTTCTCTCTCATCGATGTTTCTAACTCTCTATCCCTCTCCCTTCCTCTCTGTAAAAAATCAATAAAAAATATATATTTTTTTTTAATTCACCATCTTAACCACGTTACGTGTACAGCACATTAGCAGTAACTCCATGCACACTGTTGGGTGTCCAATCTCTAGAACCTCTTCACCCTGCAAAACTGAATCTCGACACCCACTGAGCGACAGCGCCCGTCCCTGGCAACCACCATCCTACTTCCTGTTTCTAAGAGTTTGACTAGTTAGCCAATTCCTATCTGTGGAAGCATACAGTATTAGTCTTTTTGCGATTGACATTTCATTTAACGTGATGTCCTCCAGGCCCATGTATGCTGTAGCATGTGGCAGGATTACCTTATTTTTAAGTATGAATAATACCCCACTGTACATGGAACGGGAGGTTTTGCTGCACCATTTTACTGGTGAATGGGTGACAGGGGAATAGACTTTTTGTGAAAATACACCGGAGTTGAGACACTGCCCGGGAGAGAGACACTGCCTCTGGACAGCTCACATACCTGAGTTGCGCCATTCATTTGTTCATTGATGCTAATGCATCGGGCAGGTACCAAGAACTACCACGTCCAGGGAACTGCATGTGTGAGGGAAGGCAAATGGAGTCCTCGCCTTCGTGATGCGTCTCGCCTTCATGATGCTTCTCGCCTGGTAGGGAACAAACACACCAACAAGCCCCCCAAGCCCCCACCCAATCCCACTGCGAGAGAAGTCCTGGGTGTGGAAGGACCGCAAGGGGCAGCAGTTCTCTGGACCTGGGGCTGGGGGCTAACCAGGCAACGAGAGGGCGGTGGGCACTGGAGTGGGAGCAATAGCGGGTACAAAAGTTCCGAGAACCTGGAGAACATACCGGCTGTGATGTCATAGGAAGCATCACCTACACACCATTCTTGCCAAAACAATATTTGAATCTAAAGAAATCTCTAGTCAGAGTTTCTTAACATCAGCTATATATATATATATATATATATATATATATATATATATATCCCGATGCTTTGTTGTTATTGTTGTTGTAGGGTGTTTTAGGGTGTTTAGCAGCGTCCTTGGCCTCTGCCCACTAGACGTTAGTAGCACCCACCCAGTTGTGATGAGCAAAAATGCCCCCAGATAGTGCCAAATGTCATTTCAAGAGCAAAATCACCCCCAGTTAAAAGGCAAAAGTGTACCTTAAAATTCAGAAGTAGTGAGGGCTTCAGGAGTGGTTTGATCAGGGCTCTGACTCTCTGCATGTCTTTCATCACTTGCCTCTCCCTTTGTCAGTATCATCCCAAGTCTGGCTTTATTCAAGTTATCGAAGTGGCCACAGCAGCTCGGAACCTCACAACCACATACACTGACCAGAAAAACCAAGTTTCTTTTTCCCAACCACTGAACAAAGGCCTGACTTCACTCTAACTGGGCTAGCTTAAATTCTGTCTCCTCTTCTATTCCAATTTCTGTAATCAGGAGAAACTCTGCACAGACTGGCTTGTGTTAATACTATACATCTACCCCTGAATCAACTCATTCATTTATTTTAAAAATATTGAATGCCTACTATTATAGCCACCCATGTATATTTATAGTACATTTCTTCTGTTTACGCTGATTTAAGGAGGGTGCTGTTATTTGAAATTAACAAAAAGGACTTAATTAAGACCCAGACCACATATGGAGCATTTTAAGAAAGGGCTCAGATGATCCAGTTGGGCCTCGGCTCAAATCGGTCCTAATTCAACCAGTATATTAAATAACAAGATGCCTGGATTATAGTGATCAAAACAGCATCATCCGTTGTCGCCCACCATCCCTTTAAACTTTACGTAGGAAGGTATCCCCCCTTCCTCAGATAAAAATGCCACCGTTTTTTTTTTTGCCTACTCATCGGCCAGAGACAATCCAAAGTCACTGTAAATCCCAAACACAGCCTCAACTCCAAAAGAAGGAGGCCAGCTTAGCATTTGGGGTCTACTTTATTGAATAATACTTGGGATATTTTCAAACTGAGAAAAAAGTATTCGTTGTTTCTCTGAAATGCCAACTGGGCACCCTGCACTCCACAGGCAGCCCACCGGCAGGGCTGCTTGAATATCCTCATAACATGGTGGTGGCTTCCCCAGAGTGAGCGAGCCAGCGGTCCCAGAGAGGAGGAGGAGCCACCCCTTTCATGGGCTAGTCTTGGTGCTCCCACTCTTTTACTGCCACCAAATTCTACATTCATTAGAAGCAGTCACTAGGTCCAGGCCACACTCAAGCAAAGGGAAACTAAGCATCATCTCTTGAAGGGCGTATTGAATTTGGGAACATGTTTTAAACCATAACAACCTTGGCTGCATTTTGGATTAATGCAGAAAGATTTAAAAAGTAGTAATACCTAGATCCCATTCCCTGATATGCTGACATAATGCATCTGGGTGCTACATGGGCATAAGAATTTTTTTTTAATTTTATAAGTCTTTAATGTTGAAGTATTACATATGTCCCCTTTTTCCCCTGCATTGATCCTCTTCAGCCTGCCCCTGCCCCCTACCCTAGGCCTTCTATCACCCTATTGTCTGTGTTCAAGGGTTATGCATATATGCATACAAGGTCTTTGGTTGATGACCTCCCACCACCCATCCTCCTCCGCCTTCCCTCTGAGATTCTGCTCTGTTGGACGCATAGAACAGAGTGCAGAGTACAGGATTTTTAAATCTCAGGTGACTATAATGTGCCTGGGGATTGAGAACCACTGAAAAGGTTATATAAAACAAATGACCACTAGATGTCGCTGTCCCCAAAGGTTTGAAGAGAAACCAGCCTCAAGATGTCAATGACTCCATTCCCCCATAGATAAACAGGCTCTCTTTTGTCAGATTTTGGACCCACAGAAAAGCCCAACACTATTCCTCAGTTTCTCCTTGGGTTGAATGAAACCAGTCCACAAAACCGAAGCGTATTAGTTGGCTAGGGCTGCCACAGCAAAATACTACAGGCTGGGTGGCTAAAACAACAGAAATTTATTTCCTCAATTCTGGAAGCTGCAAGTCCAAGATCAAGGTGTCAGCTGACTCCTTCTGAAGCCTCTCTCCTTGCCTTGTAGACGGACGGCCACTGTGCCCTCGCGTGGCTGTCCCTTTGTCTGTGTTGTCTGTGTCCTAATCTCTTCTTATAAGGACACAGTCATGTTGGATTAGGGCTCATTCTAAGACCTCTTTAACTTAATTATCTCTTTAAAGGCCCTATCTCCAAATACAGTCACATTTCTGAGTACTGGGGGCTACGGCTTCAACATATCCATTTTGAGGGGGCACAATACCACCAAGAAATCAAAACCAACACAGTTGGTTTGTTCCTTGCAAAAGAACTGTTTCCTAGCCATCCACAGCTCTACGGTTCTCTCAGGTGACAGCCCTGGAGAGTTGTTGTTTTCATCTCCTTTCAAAGGCCATACCTATTATTCGGTTTTAATTCATAGTTTTCTAAGTAGTTTGCACACACTTAAAATTAAAATATTCCTTCGGTTATTTAACCCTATTACCTGAACTGGGACACCAGAGCTTAAAAAAAAAAAAGGAAAAAGCAACATCCTGAGAGAGAGACCAGAGTAATGTTGTTCGTGTGTGGTAGGAAATTACATTTTCATTCTTATTTTTTTACAACACAAGCCCCACACGTTCATTGAAAACAAATTGGAAAGTACAATACAAAAAACTGCTCAAAGTTACCAAGAACTCGGCTACCGCCCTGGCTGGTGGGGCTCAGTGGTTGGAGCCACGGCCCAAGCACTGACGGGTCTCAAGACTTTTTCTCCCTGTATATGTGTGCATCCTCTAAAAAAAGGAACCATATTGTTTTGTGACCTGTTTTTTTTTTTTCCTCACATAAAATATCCTGAGTGCTTTTCCATACCAATATAAACACTTGGGAAAAGTGGATTTATAATTTTATTTTGCGTATAAAGTTACGCATGTACACAATCAAAATTTAAAACCCCAGGCTTCAAGTGCCTCAACCCCCAGGATGTTCACCTGTACTTCAGCTACCCACACTCATTGCTGCACCCACACCTGTGTCACCTCTGTCACTGCTAACCATGGCCTCCTGCCCTTTGACCTCTCTTGCTTCCTCCCTTCCCCAGCCCTGTTCTCTGCCCCTCCATCTACTCTCAGCAAAAGACCTGCAATCCTGCCAGTCTTCTTTCCCTGCCTCTGGATCCCATCCCTGCCCCCTGCGGTGTTGCAGGCTGCCGTTCTCTCCCATCAGTACTCCATCTGTCTCGCCTTTTTCTCTACATGGTCTTTCCCATCAGTATCTAAACTCAGCCACATCTCTCTCATCTTTTAAAAAAAGAGAATTCCACAGGTATGAATATTTGTTTTCTGGAAGATCCCTAAGAAATTGATCATAATTATTACTTTTAGAGACAAGAACCAGTGGTATGAGATGAAAGAAACTCAGAATTTCACTCTTCATTGTATACATTTGCTGAAGGATTTTAGTTTTTTACCACTTACATGTAATATTTTCATTAAAAATAGTAAATAAATAAATAAATGTTCTATCTCCCTGGACAATCCCTACTCATTCTTGAAAACACAGCTCAGAAGTTATATTATACTAGAGGCCCAGTGCACAAAATTCATGCATGGGGGGGGGAGGGGGGCGGGCGTCCCTCAGCCCAGCCTGCACCCTCTTGCAATCTGGGACCCCTGGGGGGATGGATCGGGCCTAAACCGGCAGTCGGACATCCCTCTCGCAATCCAGGACCACTGGCTCCTAACCACTTGCCTGCCTGCCTGCCTGCCTCATCGCCTCTAACTTACTCACCTGCCTGCCTCATCGCCGCTAACCACTCTGCCTACCTGCTTGATCACCCCTAACTGCTTGCCTGCCTGATTGCCCCTAACCACTCTGCCTGCCTGCCTTATTGCCCCTAACCACTCTGCCTGCCTGACTGATCGCCCCTAACCACTCTGCCTGCCTGACTGATCGCCCCTAACCGCCTCTGCCTCAGCCCCCACAGCAGCAGCTTCATCTGGAAGGACATCCAGAATGATGTCTGGAAGGTCATTCAGCTGTCCGATCTAATTAGCATATTACACTTTTATTATTATGGATGGGAAGCCTTCCCTGAAACCCCTCACAGAGCACCAGACAGGGTCCTAGGCCCCAGGGATACAAAGGAAGTAAAACACAACTAGTTGCTGCCAAGACAGGGAGCCTAATAGTGGTGACAGCGAGTAAACTTGCAGAGTGATCAGGGCAATAATCAGGGTGTCAGTGGGTGCTCGGCTTTGGGAGACTCATCTCATCCTGCCTTGGAGGATTCCAAGGAGGGCCACCTGGAGTAAATGACCCCGAAGGTAAGACTAGGAAGACAGGCCAGATTTAGCCAAGGAACGATGCGCGCCCTAGCAGGGGCCTCTCCAGTTTCTCCCAGTCAGATACTTTCACTGTCTCCCTGCCATGGAAATTAAGGACCACGTGGTGCGCGCCCAGAGGCTGACCCTGCCAAAAGCTTGATGCATTTCACACACGACAAGCTGTATTGGACATGGTAATCATTGCCCATTCTGTTCACACCCCTTTCTGGGGGAGTAACCCCTAACCCTAGTCCCTGTCCTCCACACCCCCGTGTCTAGTTGGAAGTAGGGAAGGCATGAAAGGCCAGTGTGTGGACTGGAGAGTGACCTGGAGCCAGGCTGACAGGACAGGACCAGAGGGCTGGTTAGCCATCAGTAGAAAGAGCTGACAGGAAGGGCACCAGAAGCCCCCCCCCCCCCGCCCCGCCCCATCCGGAGCAGACACCTTTGCCAGGGTCTCCTTTGGATGACCCAGCTCCTCTTTTCACCATGAGGTGGAAAACACAGGGGCTGGGGGTAACAGGACGGGGCAGTGTGTGTGTGCGTGGGCGGGGGAAGGGGGCGGGGGGGGGGGTGAGCGCGAGTGTGATACCCAAACCAATTAGTTCCTTGTAAACTGCTCTGGTGGAAAACTGCAGGCAAACAATGAACCCATCGGCTAAACGTTGATATTTTAATTATCCTCAATACGCAAAAAACAAAACAACAACACTATTCAGTTTAAAACCATACATATTTCACAGCTCTTGTTTCCTGGGGCTGTTTCATTAAAATAGCATTTCCCAACACATAAGCAACTTCTTCCTGCATGTGTTCTCACCGCTCTCCACAAGGGGGAGCCGCAGGTCCTGTTTGGACGTACTTCTCCCTGCCTCACAAACCTCCTCATCCAAGCAGTGAGAGCGAAATATTACAGGCCTGGTGCTACTAAACTAGCAGGCAGTTCCTGAACTTCCTATAGAGCACTAGGATTTTTTGGCAACTTAAAGCGAATAAGAGATGGACACCTGTCCTTTAAAAATATGAAATCTGAGGAAAATGGGGGGGGGGGGGGGGGGGGCGGGAAGCTTTCTACTCATTGCAGTCCATGATACCATTGCATGTAGATGTATGTTTATTGAACAGTTTTATTCTGAAGGGTATGATAAAATAATAATTAATTCTACTTGGTAATTATGAATTAACTAGAGGCCCGGTGCACAAATTCATGCACTGGTGGGGTCCAGCCAGCCGCCCTGATGGAGGCTATTTGGGGGCAGGCCGGCCGGGGCAAGGGGCCGCAGATGTTCCAGTCGTTCCGCTGTTCGGTCGATTTGCATGTTACTCTTTTATTATATAGGATTGGTATTTTAATAGGAAACTTACAACTTATTTTTAAAATATTAGTGCATGGAAATTAGTGCTCAAGAGATGGTTGTTAATGCCACGCTGTGAGGCATTTTGAATACCAGATTAAGAAGACTGGAAGCACTAAATATTTTTAAGCCAAGGAAATGTATGGACCATGAGGCAGTGTGCGAGGTGATCTGGAAAAGCACCTCAGAGACCAGCCAGGTGGGCAGCTTTGAGTGATGGAGTGGCAGGGGGCAGACTTGGATGACAAAGGGGGAAGAAAGGAAACACACATGAAATTATGAAGGAACAATTGACAAGCCCTGGCTCCTGATTGGAGAGGTGGAAATGGGAAGGGATTGGAAGCAAGCGAGGAGTCAGACTCAAAACTGGCTGTGGTTTGAGGCAGGAGTAGCAGGGGAATGACAATTCACTCCGAATTCAGCACCTCAGTGAATCCCCATTGTTTGGACATGGCAGCATCACGTGCAACATGGCAGCATCACGTGCATTTAACAAATAGTAGAACATGCTTGTGTAAAATAGCATATATTTGACAGCAACTCTGCAGCACCTCCCATCCTGGGGTCTTTCACACAGACTGTGAAGACTTTAAATGTGTGATGGTAAAGGGACAGGATGCTATATGGTCATCTGGCAAAGGCATGGCCCTAGCATTCTTGTTCCAATGGAGTGGAAGTGGGGACATGCACGCAAATGGGATGGGAAGGGATGGGGTTGAGGCAGGTCCAAGTACAGTTCATATCTTTTGACTGCTCCATCTCCCTCGAGCCTAAATCCCTTTTGTGGAACAAACCTTCGTATCCACTGAGCTATTGTGGCTCAAGGGAGGTTGGAGTGATGGAATTGTGAGTGACCCAGATGATTTTTCTCCTTCTCCAAAGCTCCTTTGCCAAGACACCTTCACATAAGATCTCCCTGCCCTGAGCAGGGCTTCCTGAGGCCGGATGTGGGGGCTTTTCAGCAGAAATCTGCAGTCAAGCATGAATAATCACTGTTGAGCAAGAGAATGAATTCCAGACCCTTGGTCTCATCTGAGTCCATCTCAGTTACTAAAACAAGTCTGCCCTTCGGATTGAGAAGTTGCATGGATGAGAAAGCAGGAAGCCTCCGGAACAGCACCGTAGGGCAACTCATAGCACCAAACCAAATCATAGCACAGAGCCCGAAGAGGGTGTGCCTCACCCGCCCCCACTCCCAAAGGGATAGAGGCATTTTTTATTTTTTATTTTTAGAACAAAGGCCACTCTAGGCGCCATCACTAATTCTGTCAGACTCCAAGGGACGCAGCACTCTCCAGGAGAGCTTTCTGTCTAGAAGAGGAGAGACTAAGTGATCGTGTCCTTTCTGCCTAATTGGGCTTACTCATCTTTTAGCCTCCCACTCAGCCAATCACTGTGTCTGGCACACAGATGAGGTTTGGTGATCATGACACATGAAATGCAAGAGGCAGCCTGTTGGAGGAAGAGAACGTGTGCATGCACAAGTGGTCTCTCAAGAGAGGCCCTGCTGACCTTTAGGACCAGATAATTCTTCGCTGTGGCTGTCCTGCGTATTGTAGGATCTTCAGCAGCATCTCTGAACTCCACACCGTAGAATCCAAAGGTACCTCCTCTCTCAGTGACAACCAAACGTGTCCCCAGGAGCGATGTCGCCCCCAATGGGAATCACTGGGGAACCACTGGGGTGTAGCATTTATGTCATCGCACTTCCCCCATCCTTTTCCGGGGGCCCAGTGTTCTGGGATTTCTCTACCCTGATTCTATGGAAATTATGCTTCATGAAATCTGTCGCCTCAGAACCTTATTCTCTGTTTTTCAAAATGTTGATCAATATAATATCATCAGTGGATTCAAATCAACTTGTTCATGAGAAGAGATGGCCGTGGTCCTCACAACAACACTTGACAAGAGCTTGACCTCCAGGTTGCTCCCACCTGGCAAAAACACAGGGCTCAGCGGAACGGCCCGTGTCACCTGGAAAGCTCGTCTTCTCCTCCCCGGGCCCAACGCTATGACTGAAGATGCTGAGAATTTCAGGCTACACCCAAATCTGGTCCTGAAACCACATTTCTGGGTGTCCCCTGCCACACCTCTTGCTGCAAGGGCTCTCCTGGAGATTGCATGCAGTCTGTGTGATCGATCTCGAAGCCCAAAACTCTGATTTTCAAGCCTGGCCACGGAGATCCTTTGGATAAGCCAGTGCGTGCTTCGGCCCTATTCTTCTTCTAAAGGGATGGCGGGAAGGAGTGGAGAGACCAGTGGCCCCGATTGTCTGCAGAAATGACATCAGGGAAACCATGGGCAGGTCCCCAGCAAGCGTCCCCTGCTTTTCTCCTCTTGCCTGAGTTCCGTGTGACATGAAGACATCCTCAGACCCTGTCCCAGTTACCGGCAGTGAGTCAGCTCAGCCAATGACTCTAATGCAATAGCTTATTCACAAATTACAATTCCGTACAATAGGGCACAGCTTTAAATAAGAGTTGTGAGAAACCCACCCACCTATGACACGCCAGCAGGCTGCTCTGCTCCCAACTTGGGGTGGACATTCTGTTAGTCATAGGGAAGCATCTGGGCCCAGCTCACTTCCCCCCACTTTTCGTCTCTCTAGACATTTTGCCAAACAGACACTGAGTCAGAATAAGTGGGTTTGGCGATTGCAGTCTGTGTGGAGACTGCCTCGAGAAGCATTTGGTGGACTTGGAGATAAATACCCGTCTGCGGCAAATCAAACACTCATTGTAAAAACCTGAATGCAATGTGCACCAAGACGAGCCTGAGCTGCAAGCGTACAGCATCATCGTTTTCTCCTTCAGCAGGAACATGAGGGACTGCCGTTCACTCGCCGGGAAGGCTGAGTCATTCGGGGCAGAAGTGCTTAAGAACGGGGAGCAGTGAGAGCCTGTCCAGGGGAGCAGTTATCTGCTTCTGAATAAACCCATTTCCATTGGAAACCTTGTTCAGCCCAGGAGTAACCCCGGACTGCCCCCATCCCACTAACCCCAGTATGTTAAAATGAAATGGGCCCTAGCCAGTTCGGCTCAGTGGATAGAGCGTCGGCCTGCAGACCAAAGGGTCCCAGTTTCCATTCCAATCAAGGACACATACCTTGACTGCAGGCTCCTCCCCGGCCCTGGGCTGGTCAGGGCTCGTGCAGGAGGCAACCAATTGATGTGTTTCTCTCACACCGATGTTTCTCTCTGCCTTTCCCTCTCTTCCACTCTCCCTGAAAATCAATGGAAAGATATATCTTAGGGTAAGGGTTAACAACAACAACAACAACAAAACGAAATGAGTCGGACAGACCGAACGCACCCAATTGCAGTTGACAGACACTCTCCTTCAGTCTCCAAGGAGAGCGCGGGGCCAAGGGTCTGTGTTCTGAATGTCCCCACAGGAGATGGGAGGAAAGCCGCCCTAGCAGCACCTCCACCGACGAGCCTGACCTCAAGCCCAAGGCTGATCCTTCTGGACAGATAGGTCATCTTGGCCCCCCTCACACCTGCTGTAAGAGCTAGCGAGCCGCCCGAGCTACCTGCTTGGTTTAATGGGTGTTGGTGAGAGCCCCAGCTTAATAAGGCCAAGGCTTGCCTTCATTTACATAAGGATCACTGGAGATCTCTCTCTTCTAAAGTTCCTGAATTACAGGCTGCACCTCCCACCCCAGCAGCTGGTGCAAACATCTGCCACCCCAGATGCAGGCAGGCGCACATCCCCCAGAAGCATCCTTCAGAGCCTGCCACAGCCTCCCACAGGCAGTGCGGGCCTGCCTGCGTGTGGGGACTGGGAGTCCCTGGTAGGACCGCGCCTGTGATGAGAGCATCTGTATTAAGGATCTCTGGTTTCTCCACCTCAAGGTCTGGAGCCACGCTGCAGGCTGACGGTGGATCTGCGCTAGGACTGGCTTCCGCTCCCAGCACCACTGCCCTGGAGATTGAAACAATGCACCTTCAAATGCCTGCCATCTGCAGGACTCCAGGCCCGTGGTTCTTAACAGTTTTAAGGTCCCAGACCCCGCGGAGAACCTGATAAAACCAAGGCCTCTTTCCTCAGAAAAATGTGCTCTTACACAAAATTCACTATCCAGTTTCAGGGGTTCAAAGAGCTCCTGAACCCCATCCCTGAACCGTTAAAAACCTCTTCCCTGGTCACTGAATTTTAAGGCAAGAGGGCATTCCCTGCACGTGACTAAGCACCTCACATCTGCCCGACTCCGGGTACCTGCAAGTTAGCCATCTCTTGGGGTATTATCTAGACTGGCCAAGGCTGAGCCTGCAGCGCAGGAACTTCCTGGCTCCCTCTCTTCTGTGTCCCACAATGAGCAGCTCGTCTCAGCAGCTGCATTTTGTTGAGCGGCCCCAGCAGTGCTCCAAGGCATCTCATCCTTCAACCTTCACAACAACCCTGTAATTCAGGGGCCTGGTTTACATTTACCAATCAGGACACAAAGGTTCAGAAAGGCCAAGTTCCCTTCCCAACAAGCCCACCAGCTGCCAGGCGTGACTGCTCACGCCCTCGGGACTCATCTGCTTACTCCAGGCACAGCCCAAGAGCAAATGCCTTTCTCTAAATTGGTAGGAAGGGACGGACATCCCAAAGGCCTTGGTGAAAGAGTTGCTAAAAATATTGGCTCACTTTGTTTGCTAGCTGGGATTGCCTGCATTTTCATCTGTCTCTGGCTTCCTGTGTGGAGAGGAAAAGGGGCATGTCACTTTCAGGAGGCGCACTCTTTCTGAATGTGTAATGAAACTACAGAAAACACCCTGACACGGGGCGAAGGGCGGGAGGGTGTCTGATGAACGGCAACAGAAACTTAGGTCAAGATGGAAATTGGCCCTAACTGGTGTGGCTCAGTGGATAAAGTGTCAGCCTGCAGACTCAAGGGTCCCAAGTTCGATTCCGTTCAAGGGCATGTACCTTGGTTGCGGGCACATCCCCAGTGGGGGGTGTGCAGGAGGCAGCTGATTGATGTTTCTCTCCCATCAATGTTTCTAACTCTCTATCCCTCTCCCTTCCTCTCTGTGAAAAATCAATAAAATATATTAAAAAAAGAGATGGAAATTGATCGCTGATACAATATCATCTTGACTGTAGTCCCATAAAACCAAGAACACGAGGAGCCTAACATCTGTTGTTTTTTTTAAAATATCAGTTGGTGAGCAAGTGTGGTGATGTCACTAGAGGACCACCCATTCATGGAGTGACTCCTCTGTGCCTGGCATGGTGCTAAGCCCTGGAGAGGCAGGTGAGTAAGGCAGGGTCCTTTCCACAACGACAGGGGAAGAGCAGGCATGTGACTAACCGGAATAACAAGGTGACAACTGCTTTACCAGCTATAGGACCAAGGTGCCCAGCCCCAGAGAGCGGGAAGTGAGTAATGATGGAAAGGAGAGGCAGGGTCTTGGGAGTTCAGAGGGGCTGTGTCAGGGCATCGTGGGCAGAGGGCACGTTGTGAGCTGAGACCTGCTGGGAATGAGGGCTGGCTGCTGGGCAGGAAGAAGTGCAGGATGTGAGCCAGGAAAGGGAGGCGGTGGCCAGATTAGGAAGGCCTTTGTCATCTACGAGAAATCACTAAGAGATTCTTTTCACGGACAGAGGACTCAATCGCGTTGCATTGTTAAGAGATCGCTGTAGCAGCGGCAGAAAGGTAGACTCTGCCTAGAGAATCAGGAAGCAGGAAATGGGAGAGAAAACAGCCTCATTCATTTAAGCCAGGGCTGAGGAGGGCTGTGTTTCAGTTCTGATGGCCCTCGCAGATGCACAGAAACCAGCGGGGTCTGACTACACGCTGGATGTTGACAGGCGAGGCAGAAAGCAGAAAAAGACATGCTTCTGAGGTTTCTGAGTTGAGCAATTGGTAGAGGGTGATTCTGTTCAGAGAGGAAGCCTGGGAGGAAGGACTGGTTCCGGTGGGTAGACAGAGAGGCGACGAGGTGCGTGCTGGACAGGCTGGTTTGGAGGCGGCCAAGGAGCCGAGGTGAATAGTGTGCAGAGCAAAGCGTTAGAGAGTTGCAAGCATACAGCATGAACAAAAAGAGACGTGAAATGTAACCAGATATACCTTGAGGAATATTGATGCATGCGTTTAAAGGGAATTTAAGGAAGAGCTAGTAAAGGAAACTGAATATGAACAACTAAATACTGTGGACAAGACACCTTCCAAGGAGAGTCAAATATCCAAAGCCAAAGAGAGGACCCCTAGCTGGTTTGGTTCCGTGGATAGAGCATTGGCCTGCGGGCTGAAAGGCCCTGGGTTCGATGCCGGTCAAGGGCACATGCCTTGGTTACAGGCTAGATCCCCAGGAGGGGGTGTGCAGGAGGCAGTCGATCAATGATTCACTCTCATCATTGACGTTTCTATATGCTTCTATCTCTCTCCCTCTCCCTTCCTCTCTGAAATCAATAAAAATATATTTTTTTAAAAAGCCAAAGAGAGAAGTGTGGTAGGCAGTTAGATAGACATGAGCAGAGCAAGGACCATGGGCCAATACAGAAGGTCACCAGGGTGGAAAGCCCCAGGTCCTAGCAACTGGGAAAATAAGGACCTGGCCCCCAGGGTAACCTAACCTTTCATCCCTATCATATCACTGGTCATGCGGTTTAGGCCTCCTGACCTTTCATGTCCCTGGTCATGCAGTTCGCATTCTCCCCTGACCTTTCCTCCCCTGGCATGTTGCTAGTCCTTTAGAGGGGGAAGGAACAAGCGGCCTGGAAAATAGCCCTAAGCATTAAGCCCCCAGGACAGTGAGGTTCTGACCTGCATCAAACATATCTACACCTCAGTTGTGTTTCAGCTCCAGGACCAGAAAAGCAGCAAAACCAGACAAGCAACACCAAGGCTGACCTCAGGACCAGCTGCACTGACTAATGACAGCCTGCCCTGGTGCTGGCCGATCAGTGAAGACCATGATCCTGAGAGGTCACACCTGGAAAGCTGATGAATATTCTATTGAGATCCTCCCCTAAAATACCCTCGCTTGAAAGCCCTTAGGACAAAGGACCCCGAGCAGGCCCACGCCTTTCACCTTCCCCTTTCTTCCCCCAGGTGCATTACCTTCACCCTTCTCTCTCCTAAGCTCCAAGGGCCACTTCTTTTGCCTCTGTAACTTGTCTCTGGAGCTCATTTCTTCTACTGCTCCCTTCTTCTACCTCTGTGACTTCCTAAATAAACTTTTTTTTTAATAGTTTGAGTCTTGGCTCTGAATTCTTTCTTTGCTAGAACTCTAGTACCCAGGTTGCTGAACCCAGGTCCCATCTGGGTCTAACGCCTGGTGCAGTCCTCGCTGCCGCCAACAGGAGGTCCTGCATCAAGCAGTTAGAAATTCCTGACCAACTTTTCAATTGCAGCAGAATCTCGTGGGATTGGGAGTGGAGACAGAAAGTTTATGCTACTCTTTAAAAAATGTTGGCCAAGGACAGAAGGAGGAGAGGCCACCCATCCTCACGATAAAGCTTTTGCTTTTCTGTAGTGTGAGATCTAGTACCTGCCAAGTCTAGACGCCGCCCCCCCTCCCCCCCGCGCCCCCACCACCACTTCACTCGGGTGCCTGAGGGAGGCAGGAGAACAGGGCATGTACACGCAGAGGTCAACCTCCAGAAGTGTCTGATGTCCATGCCGATGGCTGGCTTTGCCAAGCATCAGTAGTTTAGGACTTAAATGGTCCTGAAATGTGGGGTGAAGGCAACTGCTCGGCGTTACAGTGAGATGTTGAGACTTAAGGCCAATAAGAAGAAGAGACCTGTCTGGTAAGAAAACACAAAACCAAAAGTGAAAGTGGCAAAGGTACTGTTGTGGTTCCTTTTGATAATACCTAGTTTAAGGTTCTGGAAAGCAGGCAACCTCCGACACTATTGCTGAGGATTTAAATTGGCACAACCTGATCCACAAGTCACCGAAAAACAACTTAAAAGCTCATGAGGTATTGTGATTTTAGTAAAAAGTATATGTGGTTTTCATTGGTTCTGGCACAGAGCTCCTAAAACCCTTGGAATTTCCTAAATGAAGAGACTGGAAAAAGGTGTCTTTTGTTATGTTAATGAAGCGACTTCTGGAAAGCCCCTAGGTCACCTAAGGATAGGAACTGGTTGCCAGGGCGATAAGTCTTGTGATTGGAAGGTAGAACTTTCAGTCCCGCCCTCCAGGATGGGGGAGGGAGGCTGGAGCAGGAGATTGAATTCAATCACCAAGGGCCACAGATTTAACCAATTGTGACTCAGTAATGAAGCCTCCATAGAAACCGAAGGATGGGGTTTGGAGAGCTTCCTGGATGGTGAACGTGTGGAGGTGCTGGAAGCACTTGGAAGCTTCTTCAGCTTCTCTGTGCATCTCTTCCATCTGACTGTTCCTGAGTTACATCTTTTTATAATAAACTGATAATCCTGTAAGTGCAATGTTCCTCTGAGCTCTGTGAGCCACTGTAGCAAATTAACCCAGGGAGAGGGTTGTGGGAACCCCTGATGTATATAGCCAGACAACCTGGACTTGTGATTGGCATCTGAAGTGGAGAGCAGTCTGGTGGGCCTGAGCCCTTAACCTGTGGGATAGGATGCTGTCTCTAGGTAGACAGTGTCAGAATTGAGTTGAAATGCAGGACACTCAGCTGGTATCTGAGAATTGCCTAATGGGATGGGGGGTGCGGGGCGGGGAACTCACACACTGGAATAGCATTGGAATCAGAATCATAGGGCTCATTTAGTCTGGCAATTCTGCTTACAAAAACGTGGCCTATAAAAGTCATAATAGATATCTGCAAAGATTTGTTTACAAGAATGTTCTCATAGCTTTCTTTAAAAGAGTAATAAACTGAAAACAATCTAAATGTCCAATAATAGGGAATTGGTAAACATATCGTATATCTCCATAGAATACAATACCATGCAGCAATTTAAAATGTTGGGTAGAACTATTTAAGAACCCAGAAAAGTGTTTGCAATACATTATTAAATTTAAAAGAATAATTCCCAAAAGATAATGAGTATATTAAATGTGTGTGTGTGTGTGTGTGTATGTGTATATACATACTCACACATGCACTTTTATACTAGTATGTACTCAAAAGACTGGAAGATTGTACACCAAAATAGTAACCCATTCAAATGAAAGACTGGAGAATTGCACCAAAATAGGAACAGTAAGAAATTTCTGGGTAGTATAATGATGGTAGTTTAAATTTACCTTTTGCTTTCTAAAATATTTATGTATAGCTTTTGTAATTAAAAATTACTTTGAACATAATGAAAATAGTTTAATATAACAAAAGTGCTTAATATAACAAAAGTCTTTTTAAATATAAAAGTAATAGAATCTGATCATTAAAAATTAAGGAAAATTTAAGTGTTCTATGCCTCTAATTCTTTGAAATCAAATTTCCCATAGGAACACACGAATGATTTTGCTATATTGCTGTAGACTTTTTCTATCTAAATATATGTACACTTTTCAAAGTAATTGAAAACTTGTTTTTTATTTTAGCTAAAGTGGAAGGCCAGGCCAGAGGTCTGCAAACTTTTTCTATAAAGCTCAATATTAAATATTCCGGCTTTGTGGGCAGTCTCTATTGGAGATTAGTCAATGCTGCCATTATAGTGTAAAAGCAGCCATAAAATAATATGTAAACAAATGAGTATGGCTGTTTTCCAATAAAACTTTATTTACAAAAACAAGCAGTGGGCCAGACTTGGCTCATGGGCCATAGTTTTCAGACCCCTTGACTTAGGTGAACAAATAAACAAACAAACAAAATGCCAACTTTCTGAGCATGCTGGCCAAAGAAGGCAGCTTATTTGGTTCCTGTTTCATGTTTACATCAGCTGCAGTTCCAATGGCCATGTTTCTGGGTTGCCACATAGTACTTCTTCCTGTTCAACATCAGTAATAATGATGCTCTTTTACATCCTGATTTACCCACCTTCAACCTGGGGTCCACATAGCAAGGGCCACCCCACCAGGCTATGTGGATGTGGATCCCATACCAACCTCCTGGGATCAGCCACTCTGGCACCACTCATTGAGCATTCACTGTGGGCAAGGCACTGGGTTGCTATTGCAGTCTCATATCATTGTGCTCACTGCCCGTGTCTTGTATTCTTTTGTATTTCCAATGTCTGGCCCAGTGCCCAGCACATATGGCTCTCAAAAGTAGAGTTGAATAAATGAATGAATGAACTATAAGCAAAGAAAGGATCCTCAGGCACTGTGGCCTGGTAATGAAAAAAGGGCAGGCACATAGTAGGTGTTTCATAGACATGAGTCTCCTTAGCATCTGCACATAACAAACTCGTGCTTTAGAAATGTGTTCCTCAAAGTTCTATATGAATTGGAATCACTTGGGCTTCGTATTAAAATTAAGGTTTTGATTCAAGAGGTCCGGGTTGAGGCCCGAGATTCTGCCTGTCTAGCCTTTTCAGGCGATACTGATTCTGAGGTAACAACTGAGCACTACATGCCCGACCAAGGCCTCAGTCACCTGCCCACTACTCCTTGAGAAGCTGAGTGATGCTGGGTAAGAGAAGAAGCCCCTATCAAGATGGGCCTCACAGGGAACCCCACCTGTATAGTCCTTCGTGGCCCAGAATTAGGTCCTGTTTTACAGATCTAGCAATTCCGTTTGTCAGTCCTTCTGGCATAATGAGACTATCCTGACCACAAAGCATGCTGGAGGCTTCTACTGAAAAAAGGCAGACTGAAGGCATTGAGCAGGGCAGGTCAGACTGCTCTTTCCTCCTCTTCCGCTCCAGAGAGAGTCCAGCATTTCAAGTGGCCACATCTTAAGGAGCAGAACAAACTCCGGAAGACGGAGCCCAGTGTTGCTATCCCAGAGTTCAATTCCAGAAGAGGAAGGGCGCCCAGGCCTCCTGATTTAGGGAGCCAGAGCTCTCTGGGGCAGGTGGATGCATAAGTCAGAGTATAGGTGGATGCATGTCAGAGTATAGGGAGGCCAGTGAAGTTGTTGAGAGAGATGTCAGGGACAGGTACTAGAGAACAGGGAAACAGAGGCAATCCAAAAAGCAGGGACCTGGGCCCTGGGCTAGTCAGCAGACTGGCCACACATGCGGGGCTGTCCCTGAGGAGGACAGGCACCCTCGGCCCTTGGGGCACGCAGCACAGATGCAGAGACAGTCTCCAGATCCACACACTAGTGGGGAAGAAGCTAACACACTGCCATCCCAGGACTCCAGGAGTCCAGTCTGGCCTCCATCCAGCCTGCTGTAGGTGATTACTGCTGACAGCTGTGACTGGCAAAAACTATCACAAGAAGCCATCAGGTAATGCTGAGTGGAATCCTGTAAGCCAAGCATGTTAAACTCGCAGCCCATGGGCCGCATGCCTCGTTTATTTGGCCCATGTTAGCCTTTGAGTTTGACATGATTGCAAGCCATCTCAACTAGTTTATTGTAAGAAACATCACTGCCCACCGTGATAGGCAAGCCTTCAGCACATCCTCTTCCTGGTGGAGGAAGCTGAACTAGTATCCTGAGGAGGCCGGATGGACCAGGTCCTTGGGGTCTGCATAGTTCCAGTCAAGCTTGTCCCTAGCTCTGCCAAGCCCCCAGAACTCACACCTCAGCCAGGACGGAGTCCCTGGGTCTTGGTTGGCCATGTAGGAAATTCAAACCATTGTCTCTTTCCTAGACTTAAATATGACCACACGCCCTCTGTTCTCATTGCCCTTAACACCCCAATTCTTCCTTGTTTCCCTGTTTTCATAGCGTGTTGTGCATTCCCAATGTCTCAGAATATTTTTCTTTAGTTACATTTTGAGCTGGATGACTCCTAATTAAGTTCTCTTTATTTCACCAACAAACTGCCCAGGAAGGTTCAAATAAGCTGTCCCCTTCTCAGGTATAATTTAATGTGTGGGCTCTTTTTAACATTCCTTAGTCAATAACTATTTATTAAGCACTTATTTTACTGCTCAAATGATCCTAGGCACAGCAGATGCAAATATAAATAAAATATTCAGTTCATAAGGGGCTCTTGGCCCTGGGAAGAAGACAATAATGCAAACAAGTATAGATGGTGCAGATACCATAGGGGCAATAATGGGGTTTTGTCCAAAGCACTGTGGAGTTTACAGTGGTGCAAAGGATGCCACCCAGAGAACTTGGCAAGGGAGTGAGTCACTGGAGAAGCAGCAACTTTGGGGTTAAAGCTGAGCAGTTACTGAGTGCACCCATTCTAAGGCCACATGCTTTCACATTTTCACATCTTCTCATCAGTATGTGTCATACCGTTGCTGGTGGCCAGGTAGGTGGGTAATTATGTCATAGTTGTCATTGCCTGACATCATCAGGCACAATCAGGAATGCATTGGCATCAAAACTTGCAGAATAGGTGTGACCAGCTTGGGAGAAAATTTCAGAGACCTAATGGTGCACTCTTAAGAAATGCAGTTATCCCCAAAGCACCAGATGGCAGAGAGGTGATGCTGTGTGGAAACAAGAATTAAAAAGTGATCAGGGATAAAATGTTCAGCAATTAAATAGTGGTGATGGTTGCATAACCTTGTAGTAAACTGAAAACCCCAGAATTGTACCCTCGGAAAGGGGTGAATCTTATGCTGTGTGATTATAGCTCAATTTTTTTTTTTTTAGGTGAGAAAAAGTTTGGGAAGATTAGGAACATTCTAGAGATAGATGGTGGTGATGGTAAGTACGATATGAATGTGCTTAATGTCACTGAATTGTACTTACAAATGATTAAAAGGGTAGATTTTATATGAGATTTTTAAAAAATATGTTCTTATTTATTTCAGAGAGGAAGGGAGAGGGAGAGAGAGATAGAAACATCAGTGATGAAGGAGAACCATTGATCAGCTGCCCCTGCATGCCCCACACTGGGGATCGAGCCCACAACCAGGCATGTGCCCCGACCAGGAATGGAACTGTGACCTCCTGGTTCATAGGTCAACGCTCAACCACTGAGCCGGCTGGGCCTCAGTTAACTCTTTGAATCCTCATTTACACTCTAAATAGTTCAGAGAGAAGGACAATGTGAGCTCCTCATATTTGTCCTTCAAACCCAGTACTCTGGGCTTTTTGGAAATCTGTATTTAGGTTGCAGTTTGGTCAAATGTTTTCATGATCACTTGTCGCCTTTTGGCCATTCAGCCCTGATGATTCTTTTCTGATCAAAGTTTCATCACTTCAAGATGAGCACATCTTTCTTCAGGGCTGAAAACAGCGCCCAAACTCACATGTGCAGCTATCAGAAGATGGATTGGAGGAGAGTAAAGGGCTTGGGTGGGTGCTGACACACCCACTCCATCCTCCCGGAAACTAAGCTCCTCTCACCTCCCAACCAAGCCATGCTGAGATGGGAGCACAGAGACGGTTGGGATGGAATGGCACATTAATGAGGAGTTGGGGTTTTGGAGTCTAAGAGGGCTAAGTCTCTGCTGACATTTTTTTCAGCTGTGTGCCATTGGGCCGCTGACTTAAGCTCTCTGAGCCTCAGTTTGTCTGTAAAATGAGGGTAGGAATAATGCCCACTTTACAATGGTTCTCGTGAAAATTAAATAATGCATGTACCAGTAAACTTCCCAGCAGAGTGCATGACACATGATAAACACAACGTAAGATTGTAACATCGCTGTGGGTGGGTTGAAATTGGGGAGTTTAACAAGCTTCTCTATCGCCCTAGCAGCAAGTGCAGCCAGCGCAGTATGGATGAAGCAGCGTTTTTCAAGGGTTTGAGCACCATCTTCACAGGAAATACTTTTGTGTGTTGCAACCCAGAACACATAAACAGACACACGGCTTAAACAAAACAAGTTTTACCAAACAATGCTTACCTTTACACTCTGAGACCTGATCCTTCATTCGTCTATTTTTTGTTTACTTTGGAAAATTTTCAAACCTACAGAAAAATATTGAAAGAATGACATGAAAACACTCCTCAGCGAGAGAGAGCAGGTGTGTCACCCTCAGCGATACTGACACTTGGGGCTGGATAATTCCGTGTGTGTACTGTCCTGTGCATCGTATGATGATATTTAGCAGTATCCCTGGCCTCCACCGACCAGGTGCCATTAGCACCCCACATATATACTGAGTTATGACAACCTGTGGTATCTCCAGACATTGCCAAATGTCCCCTGATAGGCATTGTCACTCCCACTGAGACCTGCTGACCTAGACCCACCAGCGGTTAACATTTTGCCATATCACTTTCTTTTTCTCTCAATACACACTCATGCACACACACACAGACGAAATTTTGGGTTGAACTATTGGAAAGTACATGACAGACATCATAGCACTTCACACCTTAACAGTTCAGCATGCACCTCCTGAGAATAAAGACGTTCTCTTATACAGCCACAAGTCCGTGTTGCCCCTAAATGATTAATGTCCATTCAGTGTATCTTCTCTCCTTCCTCTATGCTGTTTGTAATCCACTAAGTTGATTTCATGCTCCATGTACGGGTCATGATCTACAGTTTGAAGGTTGGGGAAGGAGGATGACAGAAGTGGACATAACTGTGTCCAAACGATCTTTAAACACCAGAGCAAGTCCATCCTGGCCAGCGGGAAAGGTACGCATGAAGTCCCAGAGCCCAGCGCATCTTTACAGAAGGTGTGGACGAGCGCTGCTGCTTTTCCCTTCCCAGCTGCTTCCACCTTCTGGACCACAACCCCCAAGGCAGCCCCGGGGGCAGCCTATCCAGCCAGCCCCACCCTGCAGGGACCAGCAGCGCTCCCAGGCGCCTGCGGTGTGCCCTGGCTTGTCTGCCCAGAGCTGGCGGGGCCTGCCAAGTTGGGTGCACAGCGGCCTGACCACATCACAGGCCAGGGCTCGGGCTCAGGCTCAGGCAGGCTGCCCACCCCTTCCCTGTTTGCTAAGTTCCTTTCCTTAACCTGCACTGGCTCCAGGAAAGTGGTTACAAGTAGATCCAGAAACTGCCAACAGGCAAAGGCTGAGACACATGAAAGTGTGTGAGTCACTGGCCGTCTTTGATTTTCCTGACCTTATAAACCTGGCCTTTGAATCTAGCACCAGGATCCAAAGAGCAGCGAAACTTGAAATTGAATACTACCCAACACAGAGGGAGACGTGGCCCCTGGAGCCCCCTGGGAAATCCCCCCAGGAGGTCTGGAGAGAACAGTGAGGAGCAAGAGCGGAGAGCTTCTCCCAGGGTCTGGGGAACACCCTCCATCATCCTGGCAAGGAGGCCCCATCTGTGTTGGCTCTTGGTTTTGTTTCTTACACACGGAGGAAACCTGTGCAGGCCTGACTTCCTTGACAGTCAAGGCTTTCCCCAGCTTCAAGTTGAGAAGTAGGGGAGTTAGATCCACTCTGGTATTTGAAGAGAAAGAAGAATTGACTGAAAAGCCTATGAAAAACCTTCAGTGGAACCGACTGTTAAGACTAGGAGGCAGTTGTTATGGCAACAGCCCATCACCCCTAAGAAGACCCCAGAATACATGCTATGCATCCCCAAGCCAAGAGTGTTGGAGAGACAGGGGGCAAGATACAGATGGGGAAGTTCCGTGATGAGCCACAAAAAGAAATGAATTGTCCCAGAACCGAAGCAAGGCCATCTCCCTGGCTTCTCCTGCACTGTTCCAATGAATTGGAGCAAAGGGGGAGAAGGCACTTCCAAAGCAGGCAACAGAGCAAGAATGGTGACCACAAGCAGCTACGGGCCACAGTGCCCACATGCTCTCTGCCTGCAAACTGCTTTCACTTGCTGTTATGCCCGAGTGCCTCCAAGGCTGCTTCACAATCCTAAATCATCTCATTTGTTTTGTTTTCTGTGTATCCTCCCCCACTGGTTTCAGGGTCATGAGGCCTTGTCCATCTTGCTATCCTCAATGAGAACATAATAAGCAGCTCTCAAAAGACATTTGAACAATGAGTTAGTGAGCGAGTGAGCGAGTGAGTGAGTGAATGAACACGGTCTCCAACAGGTCAAGTGTGCTCCCCCACTTAACAGAAAAAAAGCAAAGCACAGAGATGTCAGCTTCACCCAGCTAATCAGTGGAAAGCCTGGGACTCAAAACCGGAACCAGTTCCTGCACTGCCTGAAACCAAGAGACATGCCAATCAACTGTATCGCTTACTTCTCTCATTTCCTTGGTCCTACAGTTTGGCAGGATTCGTAGGACAAGGGAGGAAGGCTTTGCTTTCATCAGCTTGCTTCTAAAATCTACAGGACACATCTCCAAACTGTGAGGAACTTCCTTTGCACCATTCTCTTAAAGGCACTCCACAGTGAGTCCTGGGCCTGCCTTCGGATGATTGGGTTTTGTCTTCAGCATCCCATGAAACCCTTTCCCCACCCACAAGATGAACACTTAGCACCCTGTGATTGCTGAAGAGGCCCAACCAGAGTCAACTCCCAGGTTGGTAACAATTTTCTATGTTCTGGATAACAGAGCTGGTTGGATAGATAAATGCCTAATTTTAAGAGGCCCAGAGGGATAAAATGACTCAAATTAGATCACAAATAAGTTGGCCAGAGTGAATAACCTGGATGTATAGTTAAAGGGAAAGCAGGAAGGAAGGAAGGAAGGAAGGAAGGAAGGAAGGAAGGAAGGAAGGAAGGAAGGAAGGAAGGAAGGAAGGAAGGAAGGGAGAAGGACGGTTGGCAAAGACAAGGAAAAAATACCTTGTGATGTTTCAAGCATTTCAGATTAGTACGTGAGAAAAGAAACATTTAGGGACATAGGGATCTTCCCAGGATCTCTCCCATCACCAGCACAAGTGATCATTCCTCTACCTCCCCACATCCAGCTATGACTTCTAGTAATTGATCCCATTCCATCTTTTTTAAAAGTGCTGAGGATTGTGTGCTGGTTTATCATCTCAAAACCCAAGTCTCTAATATCACAAGGATATTATACAAGAACAAGCTAAGAACAGAACTAAATTGTGTGACTTCCCGCCAAATCCTTAAAATTTGGCACACACACACACACATACAAACGCATACGTGGCTCTCAGGCACTGTCACCAGCACTTCCCACAGCCCAGCTAGAGAGTCAGCGGCAAATGGGAGTCCCTGAGAATTTACACTCTGAGGCATCCATCCATCTGTCCCCAGCTGAGCCTTGTGCTGCTCTGGGGCACCCCACCAGACAGAGAGAAGTAAAAGGGCACTCTCTGTTGATGTCATCTGGCCCAGGCCCTGGCTGGTGTTCTCCAAATAGTATTTTAATCTTCCCAACAACTCCGCAAAAATCCCCTTTTAACAGATGCGGAAATTAAATCCCAGAAAGGTAAAACACTTTATTGAGTACTAAAAATCTGACTCTGAAACGTTTGTTCTTTTCATTAAACCAAACTCCCAACTCATCCTTCTAATTTATTTCAAGCTGAAAATACACAGATTTCTATTCTCAAAAGTGTGTTTACTTTCCCCCAAAAAATGGAAACTTTAAAAAAAATTAACCACAAATAATATTAAAATCGCAAATTAGGGTAAAAAGTCAAGGGCAAATGCTAAGATTTTTCTCTCAACGTGAAGCACACCCATGTAGACAGAAGACTGAGTACTTCAGCATATCCTCACAAAGAGCCAGAATGTATTCTTTACCAAATCTGGCAGCCTCCCGCTGTCGGCATGAGAGCAGGCCAGTGTCGAGTTAGACCCTTCAGGGTTTATAACTGTAGCCTCCCCACACTGGTCTGTGACTCCATAGCAGAAAGAATACATGCTTTGCAAAGGTTGACCTTTCTCGTTACAAAGCAGAGAGGATTCAAGATTTTCCTGTGTCTGAAAGCATTCTTCCACTCCGTATACTGTTCTGAGCGAAAGGAGAAAAAGGTGCAGGGTAAGGACCAGTGTGCCAGAGTTGAGTATATCTCATGGGGAGGACTCATCCATCAAATGTCTCACTCATTCAAAATAAAAAGTTATTGGCCATTGGTTCAGTATGGAGATTCCTCAAAAAAAAATTAAAAATAAAATGACTATATGACCCAACAGTCCAACTTCTGGGTATTTAGCCCAAGAAATAGAAAACACTGGTTTGAAAAGATGTATGTACTCCTGTGTTCATTGCAGAATTATTTACAATAGCCAGATATGGAAGCAACCTAGGTGTCCATTAATAGATGAATGCATACAGATTATGTGGTACATATATACAATGGAATATTACTCAGCCATAAAAAAAGAATAAAATCATTCTATTTGTAACAACATGGGCGGACCTAGAGGGTATTATGCTAAGTGAAATAAGTCAAACAGAAAAAGACAAATACCATATGATTTCACTTGTACATATGTGGAATAGAAAAAAAACAATATGAATGAACAAGCAAAAACAAAACAAAACAAAAAAACAACCTCATAGATAGAGAAAAACTGAAGGTGACCAGATGGGAAAGGTCTGGGAGATGGGCAAAAAACATGAAAGAAATTAAGAAGTACAAACTGCCAGTCATAAAAATGTCACAGAGATGTCAAGTACAGCATAGAAAATATAGTCATAATCTATATAATAAAAGCCTAAGCGACCATTACAGTGGAAGGAGCAGAACGACCGGTCGCTATGATGCGCACTGACCACCAGGGGGCAGACGCTCAATGCAGGAGCTGCCTCCTGGTGGTCAGTGCACTCCCACAGGGGGAGCGCTGCTCAGCCAGAAGCCAGACTCAGGGCTGGAGAGTGCAGCGGCGGTGGCAGGAGCCTCTCCCGCCTCCGTGGCAGCACTAAGGAGCAGTGAGCCGAGCAGCAAGCTGGCAGCAGTAAGGAGCAAGGGGTCCCGGAGTGCGAGAGGGCGCAGGCCGGGCTGAGGGACCCTCCCCCACACAGTGCACGAATTTTGTGCACTGGGCCTCTAGTATTGTAATAATTATGTGTAATGCCAAGTAGGTACTAGACTTATTGTGGTGATCACTTCTTAAGGTATATAAATATCTGATCCATTGATTTCCTTTTAAAGTTGGGATGATCCACAGACCTTTAATAACAACAATTATAGCTTAGTTTATGAAATTAGATTAGAAATATGCTGAGTTACTGAGAGTAAAGATGTCACATGGGCTCAAACATCATATTAACAAATCAAAATGCAGCATCTGGCCCACCCGGCATGGCTCAGTGGTTGAGCATCAACCTATGAACCAGGAGGTCACAGTTCGATTCCTGGTCAGGGCACACGCCCGGGTTGCCAGCTCAATCCCTAGGAGGCAGCCAATCGATTATTCTCTCTCATCGTTGATATTTCTATCTCTCTCTCCCTCTCCCTTCCTCTCTGAAATCAGTTTTTTAAAAATGCAGCATCTGTACAATATCATCAGAAAGTTCAGGACTAGGAGTATTTATCAATTGAGCAAATTTGCTGAGATGGTTCCATGTGGGAGAAGTGTGGTCAGTAGGATTAAAAAAGGAGTTTGGGGCTCCACTGGAGAGAGCCCTAAATAGACAAACTAAGAAGAGGATGCTTTTTCCCTCTTCATGTAGGTTTTAATTTTGGCACACATACTGAGGTTTATAGCCCTTAATGATGTTTATTTATTTTAAAAAGCTAGGGGGTACATAGCACTGGTTTTCTTAGAAAATAATCTTCAGAGAGTATGTGTTCCTGAATGAGGGTCAGTTCTGTACTTAGCTCTCACCATTAAGTCTATATCCTGATTGCCTATTACAAAGCAACTCCATTATCATCCTTCACCCTCCCTCCCTCTATTATCAATGAAATGTCCTGTTCTGTTTTTAGCTGAAAGAGAAATCTCTGATCTCTTTAAAAATAAATGAAAATGAGATATAATTATGTATGGTTACAACACTAACCATAGGGTTGGTCAATATAAATGTTGCAATATTTTATTGGTCAGCTTCTGATCCACCACATGAAACATCTTTTAAAATTTTTTTTTATTTCAAACACTTCTCCCCACGTCCATTGACTAAATCATCATTCCAACCATTGTTCCCAATGGACAAGACAGGGTTTTTTGCAGCATCCAGATTGCGGGGGAGGGGGGCCTTAACAAACAGTGTTGCCTGTAGTTGCAGAAGAAGGGGCATTTCTATTTGACTGTTTTAGTAGTAGTTCCAACTCATTTTCTTGCCTGGAACACCTCACTTAATAATTAGCTCAACTCTCTCCGTGGCTTTACATACCTGCCACATTTCAAAGTACATGAAACAGGATCTGTACAGTTTAGGAAACTGGATTCCCAAGTTTTATTCCCTGGGCCAGATTGGAGTCTAGTAGCCTGAGATATTCTTTCAACAAACAAAAGTTTTTCCTCCCTGTTGTAAAATCCTTCAATAAAAAATGTTTACCCAAAGAACAGAGAAAACTAGCAAAAGAAGGGGGAAAAGGGAGGGTGGGAGGGAGGAAGGAAGGGGGCGGGGAGGAAGGATAATTGACATTCTTCATAAAAACCCAGAAGGAAGGCTCTCCATGTGAGTGCAAAGATACCCTCTCTTCCATAGTAGCTTCTGAAAATATCCTCCTCTCTTGCAAATGAGAACTGTCTGTCCTATCTTTCAACAAATACTCCTCCATGAAATAACACATGTGCCTGGAGTTGGTCAATAAAAAAGACCATTTCTGGATTAGTCAGCCTGTATTTTGAGGAATCTGTAGACTGAAAAGACTGGAGGCCTAAGGCAAGAACTTCTGCCCCCCAAGGAAAGAGGGAATCCAAGCCAGGGATACTTGGCCCGGTTTTAATAGCATATAGAAGCCTCAGAGTTGGGAGGGAAAAGAAAACAAACAGCTGAAACACCAGCTTTTTCTTCCTCCCTCCTTAGACATTTTTAAGCTAAAAAAGAAAAAGAAATCCTCCAATGTTTTTCAAGGTCTTTGGACCTCTAAACATACTAATTAATAATTTTATAAGCAAATTAATTTGCTTGTCACACAGAAATATATTCTGAAACCAACAATGACACTGTTGTACACATTCAGATTCTCCCAAATTTCACACATCTAACAATACTTCACATTGTTTCTAATTATGCACTGTTCATTCAATAAAAATGCATTGACCCCTAGCCAGTTTGGCTCAGTGGATCGAGTGTGGCTATGGACTGAAGGGTTCCCAGTTCGATTCCCAGTCAGGCCCCATGCCTGGGTTGTGGGCTCGATCCCCAGATGGGGGGCATGCAGGAGGCAGCCAATCAATGATTCTCACCATCAGATAGAAAGATGTTTCTATCTCTCTCTCCCTCTCTGAAATATATATATATATATATATATATATATATATATATATATATATATATATATTTTTTTTTTTTTTTTAATGCATCGAGTTTCTGCTATGTGCCAGGCACCATGCTAGAACCTGAGGATAAAACAGCAATCAAAGAAGACACAGCCTCTGCCCTCGTAAACCTTACAGTCAAACAGAAGAGAAGGGCTTTAAGCAGTAATTACACAAAGAATTCGGTTTTTTCTCCCATGGATCTTAAACCCCAAATCAATGTGAATCTACCTTGATATAAACATGTGACTGCCAAGTGGTACTTTTATTATGGAAGTGGTGCTTCACACCGGCACGCAGACAGGGAAGGTGTAATAAGTGTGCTCTAGCAGAAGCTGTTGATGCCACACCCATTTCCTTCTCTCTTTCATTTCAGGGCAACTGCCCAATTTCCAGCTGCCAACCTGCATGTCTTTGCCCAAAGGCTTTCGCTGCCTGCTGGAGCTCGCTCTGCCAGGTAATTCATACCCACCACTCCCACCAGCAGCTGCCCTCAACCAACAAGTGACAGCCTATCTCCATTCTAGTCTAAAAACCTCAGGGAACAAATCATTGGCCCAAACTATCAGGTGCCCATTTGGACCAGGGTGGCAGGGTCATGGAATAATATGGCTGCTTCAGGGGATGGACAAGGGGGTTTGAGGGCATACAAATAATAAGTAATTACAGGATCAGTTGAATACTATTTAGGTAATTGTTGGAGGATGCATATTATAAAATAATGTCAGTAAACTGGTGTCAACAAATATGAATCTCTCATATAAAGGTGAACACTGGGGAGTAGCTAGGATTAAGCTTGCTGCAGTAGCACAGTGCTGTAAGAATTGGCGCTACCAGGTTTGGCTCAGTGGATACAGCATCGGCCTGCGGACCGAAGGGACCAGGTTTCGATTCCGGACAAGGCCACATACCTCGGTCGCAGGCTCCTCCTCCCCAGCCCAGACCCTGGTTGGGACTCACGCAGGAGGCAACCAATTGATGTGTTTCTCTCACATCAATATTTCTCTCCGTCTTTCCCCTTCTCTTCCATTCTCTCTAAAAGTCAATGGAAAAATATCCTCTGGTGAGGAGGGAGGGAGGGAGGGAGGGAGGGAGGGAGGGAGGGAGGAAGGAAGGAAGGAAGGAATCCAAGCCAGGGACACTTGGCCCAGTTTGAATAGCATATAGAGGGTAGACCAATTAAATTGTGTGAAGGTCAAATTGTGTGAAGAACAGGGTATCTTCCTTTGAGCTGTGTTTTTTTCCAATCGTTACTCCAGTCATTAACCTTTCTAGATAAAATTCAGATTCCCTGCTGGGACAGAGTTATTGAAAAATGGCCTAAGCCTATTTGACTATACACAATATGGGTCCTTTTTGGTAAAAAAATAGTAGCCACTGAAGAAGTTGGAGATGAGAGAGGATTCGCTGCTTCCCCACACTCTCCCCTCCCCATTACGTTAATGGGAAACCTCAAACCAAATTCTGCCACACATGCAAACATTTACTACAAAACAACTTATTAATAAGCAAACACAAAACCATTTACAAAGCCCATTCCTTACGTCCCATGAACTCTAAGCTGTCTACTAACGTTTGACCACTGCCTCATATGAAAGGTTTATCAGAGACAGACATGACAACATTCCAGAAACAAGATTTTCTTACACAGGTGGCATTAAGTAACCAGGCATGCTCCTGAAGCAATGGCTGGATAGGGGATCATTTCAGGATCAAGTGTCTTTTGCCTTCCCTAACGGTGCAGGCTACCTACAGAATCTTGCTAGATTCTTGTACCTTCTTTCTGCAAGTGGCTCTGAAATGTTAGCCCATCTTAAATATGTTCAATTTCACCAAATCGAGAGCCCACTTTCATTATGCAGGCTACAAGCTTTTACTTTTAGCAACAAACCCCTTTCTGACATTCACTATGCTAATTAGCAAAGCATAGAGTATTGATCAAAGTATGAGTATCATTAGTGCTTTTAGTGGCTGCCTGAACTTCCTGATTAGAATGGAGCTGGCCACACACTGGACTCTGTGTTCTTGGCAAGAGCAGCTGCCCTTGGAGTTGGAACTTAAACCAAACAACACAAACTTAAGATTCTCTGTCTATATTGAATGTTTTAAAAGTTAATTATAAGAACATGTCTTCTCTTAACTCTTTTTAAAATGTCTTACTTCTAATAGATGCTTAGTAACTGTTAATGACTATAAGCCAAGCAAATTAAGAAGGAAGGAGGGGTTAAGCAGTAAGGAAAGGAAGAAGGGAGGGAGGAAGGGAGAGAGGGGAAAAAGAAGAACAGATGAAGGCTTCTGGCCTCTAGACCCTCCTTGTCTTTGAAGTTGCAGACACTCAGCCCTGGGCAATGCCTCAGCTTCCAGCACAGCTTTCTGAGAGGCTTTGGGGGCTGGTGGTTTTTTATAAACAGATCCAAAAATAAGGAGATGATGTGGTCTGTGAATAGACTAAGTCACTCTGTGTACATAAAACTGGCGAGTTTCTGTAGTGAAAAATAATTGCCAGAGGTTAATTAACAGCCTAAAGTTAGTCCCATTAGCCCACAGAGACAAGACTCCTCTAAGTCACTGAGTTTGCCATTTCAAGGAAGCTTCACTCCCCCACCCAAGCCAGTCAACCTCCAAGTCCTTTCTTTTACAAGACCAGTCCTAGTGGTCATGGAGCTAGAGTTGTTCAGGGCCAAGATCGAAGGTAAGAAATAATGGTGTGACCTACACAGAGGGTAGACCAATTAAACCAAGCCTCAGTGAGAAGGTGAGATTTGAGCATTTGGAGGAGTAGGGAGCATTAGACTTAAAAAAAATCTATAGGAAATTTCCTGGGGACAGGGAACAGCCAGTGCAGAGGTCCTGTCAGGCATTTTGGAGGAGTAACTGGATTAGAGTGAATGAGGGGAATTACTGTGAGAGATGAGGGTAGAGAGGCAAATGGAGCCAGTCACAAGGAGCCACAAGCCATGGTGAAGACTTCACTTTTATTCTATGTGCAACAGGGACCTAAAGCAGGGCTTTTGAGCAAAGGAGTGACATCTGACTTTTGTTTTTCAAGTTCACTCCAATTCTTGCGTTAAAAGCAGACCATCCGTGAACAAGGGTGGAATCAAGGAGACACATCAGGAAGCTGTTCCATATCCAGAGGAGAAATAATGCATCTGACCTTATGCTCTCAGACTGGCTTCCTCTTGAAGAAACAATGTCTGCTGGGGGCTTCAAGGCTCCCATCTCACAGCTTATGACCAGAGGACAAAGGCCTCCTCCCGTTTAATTCTCCTTAATTCCCTTAACAATAAATAAGTAAAGGCCAGAGAAAGGCATGCCCCCACTCTACATTCTATTTGCCATCCTACTATAGGCCTAGCACACAGTTGACACTCATTGAATGAATTTGGAAAATACGTAGCATATAAACAGCAGACCTTGTTTGGTCATGTGGAATAGGTTTGTAATGCATTATTTCTATCCTCATTTTTTAAAATTTAATTTTATTTATTTATTTTATTTATTATTTTTTTTTATTGTTTAAAGTATTACATATAGTAGTACATATATCTCCTTTTTTTCCCCATTGACCTTCCCCCAGCCTCCCCTACTCCCTGTCGCATGCCCTCATCCCACCCCCCCAGTGTCTTGTGTCCATTGGTTGTGCTTATATGCATGCATACAAGTCCTTTGGTTGATCTCTTTCCCCCCCTCCCCAACACTCCCCTGCCTTCCCGCTGTAATTTGACAGTCTGTTTGGTGCTTTACTGCCTCTGTATCTATCTTTTTGTTTATCAGGTTGTAATGTTCTTTATTTTCCATAAATGAGTGAGATCATGTGGTATTTTTCTTTCATTGCCTGGCTTATTTCACTTAACATAATGCTCTCTAGGTCTATCCATGCTGCTGCAAATGGTAACAGTTCCTTCTTTTTTATAGCAGCATAGTATTCATTGTGTAGATGTACCACAGTTTTTTAATCCACTCATCTGCTGATGGGCACTTAGACTGTTTCCAAATCTTAGCTATGGTAAATTGTGCTGCTGTGAACATAGGGGTGCATATATCCTTTCTGATTTGTGTTTCTAGTTTCTTGGGATATATTCCTAGAAGTGGGATCACTGGGTCAAATGGGAATTCCATTTTTAGTTTTTTGAGGAAACTCCATACTATTCTCCACAGAGGCTGCACCAGTCTGCATTCCCACCAGCAGTGCAAAAGAGTTCCTTTTTCTCCGCATCCTCCCCAGCACTTGTCATTTGTTGATTTGTTGATGATGGCCATTCTGACAGGTGTGAGATGGTACCGCATTGTCGTTTTGATTTGCATCTCTCAGATAGTGACTTTGAGCATGCTTTCATATGTCTCTTGGCCTTCCTTCTGTCTTCTTTTGAAAAGATTCTATTTAGGTCCTTTGCCCATTTTTTTATTGGATCATTTGTCTTCCTTTTATTAAGTTGTATAAGTTCCCTGTAGATGTTGGAGATTAAACCTTTATCAGTGATAACATTTGCAAATATGTTCTCCCATACAGTGGGCTTTCTTGTTGTTTTGTTGATGGTTTCTTTTGCTGTGCAAAAGCTTTTTATTTTGATGTAGTCCCATTTGTTTATTTTCTCTTTACCTTCCATTGCCCTAGGAGCGATATTGGTGAAGAAATTGCTTCAGCATATGTCTGAGATTTCTCTGCCTGTGGATTCCTCTAGTATTTTTATGGTTTCCCGTCTTATGTTTAAGTGCTTTATCCATTTTGAGTTTATTTTTGTGTATGGTGTAAGTTGGTGATCTAGTTTCATTTTTTTGCATGTATCTGTCCAATTTTCCCAACACCATTTATTGAAGAGACTGTCTTGACTCCATTGTATGTTCATGCCTCCTTTGTCAAGTATTAATTGAGTATAGTGGTTTGGGTCGATATCTGGGTTCTCTATTCTATTCCATTGGTCTATATGTCTGTTCTTGTGCCAGTACCAGGCTGTTTTGAGAACAGTGGCCTTGTAATACAGCTTGAAATCTGGTATTGAGATCCCACCTACTTTGTTCTTCTTTCTCAGGATTGTTGTGGCTATTCAGTGTCTTTTTTATTCCAGATGAATTTTTGGCGAGTTCGTTCTAGGTCTGTGAAATATGCCATTGGTATTTTAATGGGGAGTGCATTGAATCTATAGATTGCTTTGGATAGTATGGACATTTTAATGATGTTGATTCTACCAATCCATGAACATGGTATGTTCTTCCATCTGTTTACGTTTTCCTCTATGTCTTTTTTCAGTGTCCTGCAGTTTTCTGCGTATAGGTAGGTCTTTTACCTCCTTAGTTAAGTTTATTCCTAGGTATCTTAATTTTTTTGGTGTGATGGTAAATGGGATTGCTTTTTTAGTCTCTCTTCCTGTAAGTTCATTATTGGTGTATAGAAATGTCATAGATTTCTTGGCGTTAATTTTGTATCCTGCTACATTGCCGAATTCATTTATTAAGTCTATTAGTTTTTTGATGGAGTCTTTCGGGTTTTTTATGTACAATATCATGTCATCTGCAAATAAGGACAGCTTTACTTCTTCTTTTCCAATTTGGATGCCTTTTATTTCTTCTTCTTGTCTAATTACAATGGCTAATACTTGCAGTACTATGTTGAACAGGAGTGGTGAGAGTGGGCATCCCTGTCTTGTTCCTGTTCTTAGGGGAAATGGTTTTAGTTTTTGCCCATTGAGTGTGATGTTAGCTGTGGGTTTATCATATATACCTTTTATTATGTTGCCGTATGATCCTTCTATTCCCACCTTGCTGAGAGTTTTTATCAAAAATGGGTGTTGGATTTTGTCAAATGCTTTTTCTGCATCAATTGATATGAGTATGTGATTTTTATCTCTCAGTTTGTTTATGTGATGTATCACATTTATTGATTTGTGGATATTGTACCATCTTTGCATCCCTGGGATAAATCCTACTTGGTCATGGTGTATGATCTTTCTGATATACTGCTGGATCCGATTTGCTAGAATTTTGTTGGGGATTTTGGCATCTATGTTCATGAGGGATATTGGCCTGTAATTCTCTTTCATTGTGTTGTCTTTATCTGGTTTTGGTATTAGGGTGATGCTGGCCTCATAGAATGAGCTTGGAAGTGTTCCTTCCTCTTGAATTTTTTGAAATAGTCTGAGGAGGATAGGTTTTAGTTCTTCTTTGAATGTTTGGTAAGATTCCCCTGTGAAGCCATCTGGCCCTGGGGTTTTGTTTGCTGGAAGCTTTTTGATGACTGCTTCAATTTCTTCCATAGTTATTGGCCTGTTGAGATGTTTAAATTCTTCCTGATTGAGTTTTGGAAGGTTGTATTTTTCTAGAAATATGTCCATTTCCTCCAGGTTGTCCAGTTTGTTGGAATAGTTGTTCATAGTATTTTTTAACAATCCTTTGTATTTCGGTGGGGTCTGTTGTTATTTCTCCTCTTTCATTTCTGATTTTGTTTATTTGAGTCCTCTCTCTTTGCTTCTTGGTGAGCCTGGCTAGAGGTTCATCAATCTTGTTTATTCTTTCAAAGAACCAGCTCTTGGTTTTGTTGATCTTTTGTATTGTTTTTGGTCTCTATGTCCTTTATCTCCGCTCTGATCTTTATTATTTCCTTCCTTCTGCTTACACTGGGCTTTTCTTGTTGCTCTCTTTCTAACTCTTTGAGTTGTAGGGTTAGGTAATTCATTACCATTGTTTCTTGTTTTTTGCAGTAGGCTTGTAGAGCTATGAACTTCCCTCTCAAGACTGCTTTCGCTGTGTCCCATAGATTTTGGATTGCTGTGTTTTCATTGTCATTTGTTGCCATGATGTTTTTTATTCCTTGATCTCTCTGGTAACCCAGTCATTGTGTAATAGCATGCTGTTTAGTCTCCATGTGTTTGATTTTTTTGGATTGTTTTTATTGTAGTTGATTTCCAGTTTTATGCCACTGTGACCTGAGAAGATGCTTGATATGATTTCTATCTTCTTGAATTTCAAGAGACTTTGCCTGTGACCCAATATATGGTCTATCTTTGAAAATAATCCATGTGCACTTGAAAAGAATGTATATTCTGTGGCTTTGGGGTGAAATGTTCTGAAAATGTCAATTAATTCCATCTGGTCTAGCGAGTCATTTAGGATTGATGTTTCTTTGCTGATTTTTTGTTTAGAGGATTTGTCCAATGGCGATAGTGGGGTATTAAAGTCTCCTACTATGATTGTATTACTTTCAATCTCTCCCTTGATATCCTCCAGTTTTTTTATGTATTTGGGTGCTCCTATATTGGGTGTGTATTGTTTACCAGAGTTATTTCTTCTTGTTGGATTGCTCCCTTTAGTATTATGAAGTGGCCTTCCTTATCTCTTGTTATGCCCTTCACTTTGAGATCTAATTTGTCAGATATAAGTATTGCTACCCCTGCTTTTTTTTTTTTTTTTTTCATTTCTATTCGCCTGAAAAACCTTTTTCCATCCTTTCACCCTCAGTCTGTGTGCGTCTTTTTTCTGAGGTAGGTTTCTTGTAGACAGCAGATATATGGGTCATGTTTTCTTATCCAATCCATTACCCTATGTCTTTTGATTGGGGCATTTAATCCATTTACATTTAAAGTTATTATTGATAGGTACTTATTTGTCACCATTTTTATTCTTTACCCCTGTGTTCCTTCTTCGTTTCCTATTTATTTTTTTCACAGCAGACCCTTTAGCATTTCTTGCATTGCTGGTTTGGTGTAATAAACTCCCTTAGTCCTTTTTTGTCTGTGACGCTCCTGATTTCACCTTCAATTTTGATTAATAGCTTTGCTGGGTATAGTATTCTTAGATTCAGACCCTTCCTTTGCATGACTTTGTATATTTCATTCCATTCCCTTCTGGCCTGATGTGTTTCTGTTGAGAAATTAGTCGCTAGTATGATGAGGGATCCTTTGTAGGTAACTTTCTGTCTCTCTCTGGCTGCTTTTAAGATTCTTATTTTGTCATTGCTGTTTGCCAATTTAATTATAATGTGCCTTGGCATCAGTCTTTTGGGGTTCATTTTGCTTGGGACTCTGTGAGCTTCTTGGATTTGTGTGGATTTTTTCTTCCCTATATCAGGGAAGTTTTCTGTCATTATTTCTTCAAACAGGTTTTCTATTCCTTGTTCAGTTTCCTCTCCTTCTGGAACCCCTATTATGTGGATGTTGTTTTGTTTCATGTTGTCCCAAAGTTCCCTGAGTTTGCCGTCCACTGTCATATACTACCCTTTACCTCTTTGCACACCATATGCCACAATTGCCTAATCCTCACAGCTTCCAACTACACGATAACATTTAGTCTAGTCCAGTGGTCGGCAAACTCATTGGTCAACAGAGAGTGAAACCGTGGCTCACGAGCCGTGTTTTACCAACCACTGCCTTAGGCTTTCCTCCTGCTTTTTAATTTTTTTTTCTAGAAACTGCTCTACTTGGGTATTTTTTCCTACCTTGTTTTATAGCTCACTGATGCGGTCCTCTGCTTCTTCTATTCTACTCTTGATGTTTTCTATTGAGTTCTTTACAGCAACGATGTCATTTTTCATTTCTTCTTGATTCTTCTTCATTTCCTCTTGGTTCTTACACATATTGTCAAATTTGTCTTCCATTCTTTTCATTCACCTTATAACCATTTCTCTGAATTCTTTCTCTGACAGGTTTCTAGCCTCCATTCCATTTACTTCCTTTTCTAGCAATGCCTGCTTTTCTTTCCTATGCGGGCTGTTTCTTTGTCTCCCCGGGTTCTCTCTTCTCCATGTGTCTGGTTATGTAGTTCTCTCTCTGTGTTCTGGATGCTGCGACCTGGGCTGTGGGACCTGAGCGGCCCCCGCACCTGAGGCTGGAGGGTTCAATGGGGTGAGGCTGAGTGGAATTCTGTCAGCACAAAGGAGTCTGGGAGGCATGGAGACCCCAGTTCTGGGTGTTGGGGCTCAACAAGCCTCAGACCCACCCTTTGCAGTGGGGACACTGCCTTCCACGCCTCCTCCTACTCACAACCAATGCTCAACCAGCGTGCTGAACCCTGTAGGTCCCTTAATGGAAGCCAAAACATCTGTCTATCCTTTTTTTTTTTTCTAACCTTATGACCAATGGTATATGTGCAAAGTGACCAGATGAATTTTATAAGGATGATCAATGGTTATAAGAAACATATGATCATACACAGAGAATTAAATTCCTTGCCTTATTATCATCATATTCTCATTGAATTATTCTTGCCTGGACAATGAGAAGAAATATATAGGTTAAATCTTAGGCAAAATTCCTACTGTGGCTGCATTAAACCAGAAACTGACACTGACCCTAGCTATGAACCAAAAATTGGAGGGATCACATTAATTTGTGAAACTCAATACTGAACTGAAACCAAACATTTTTTTAAATTGTGGGCTTACCAAAAACGATTTCTATGAAAAACAATGAAACCCTATTGAACTACTGTGAACTATAGCTGAACTGATATTTTCTAAAGCAATTGAACCAGAACATTAGAATATTATCAGAACCAAACTAGTATTTTTTCTGTTTGCATCTCTTCTGATAAATATCTTTAAAGGCCTTCATATTTTTGTTCTGATTATTGGGCATATCAAAACTCCAGGAAACATTTCAATCAATCAATTAGCTCTTTAATTCCAGCAAACACTGTTAGATATCTACCAAATAGCCATTTGATCTTATTTCTTTAACAAAACCCAGATTTATTAAAGGAGACAATGCATCCAACTTCCTTTTTCTAGTTTCCCTTAAAACTAAATAGAGCCAAATGTTTTAGTTTCCAACTGTGAGCCATACTAGTAAGCAAAGTTGGGTGGAACTTCTAGAAAATCTTTTTGCCACAGACCCATTCTATATTCTTCCATCTTGGGATTCAAATGTATGACTAGAGCTCTGGTACCATAAGACACATTTAAAGATGGAAATTATGCACTAAGGATGGCAAAATAGAAATCAGCAGATAGAGATATTGTTGATATCCTAAAGGTCCATCCCAGCTCCAGACTTCTTTTACATGAGAGCTGAATAAACCTTTATTGGGGATGAGCCATTGTTTTGAGGATTGTCTTATATATAGTTAAACCTTATCCTAACTTATAAAGCAAGTATGCTAACATTACAGAAAACAAGTCAGTACATCATTGCACTCAACAAATAGTCATTGAATACCCACTATGCATCAAGTATTGCTTTAAGGTTACTGATGTATTTTCTGCTCTCATGGAACACAGAAGAAAACTTGGCTAAGCAACTAAATCACAGACCCAGCCCTGCTGTTTACTGATAAAGCCTTCAAACTTGGAGAAGCCACTTTACTTCTCTAAGCTCTAGTTTCTTCATATATAATACAATGAAGTTAGACCAGAATTTTTAAGGTCATTTCCAGCTCTCTCCTTGCATAATTCAGTTGGTTTCCATACAAAGGCAGTTATTTTCTCACTATGCCACTCTCGGCCTCTGGATGCTAGTAAATAGGACCCTAATTGACCACCTCTAATCACAGTTGATAAGACCAAAGCTAGACAATCAGATTCTCTCTTCTGGGAACATGAAATTGGAATATGGAGACACTAAGTTAGTTACGTAGTGCTGGGAACTTGAACAAGAAGGTCATGTGGAATGGAAGTCAGGGTGGGCGCCACAGCAAACCAGAGTCACGTGTGAGCAATATTTGCAGAGCAGAGGCACATGAGGAAGCAGGATAAGTGGCCTGCCTAATGGATCAGGAACACGCAAAGGAGAAGCAGACATGAAAAAACAAAGGTACCAACTACAGCCCAACAAGGCAGATCCAGTCTTTCATTGAATTTTCACTTGGCCCACAACATTTTTTTAAAAATTGAGGTTAATTGTCAAGATTTTCTAAAATGGGAAAATTTGCATAAAATTCTGAATATCCAGCTTCTCTGACTTAGGGGAAGATCTGACAACACTGGGCCTTCTTTGTTGGATGGCCCTAAGAGAAGAGAGCAGAGATATGTCAACAAGGTGAGTTATGTTGGCGCCCACCCCTCCTATAGCTTGCACCAGTGCTCTGCAATCATTTTCCCTCCCTGTAGGACCATCATTGGTATTTGAGTTTAAGGCCCAGGTCCAGGCAATGTAGCCTCATGATAAAACCAAGCTCAGCCATGACTGCCCAGCTTCTGTACCCACTGCATAGTCCCAGCTCTGCTTTAACAATTCTCCTACAATATTTATTTCCTTCCAGAGCCATGAGAGAGAAAGGCCAAGAAACAACACAACTGACATCTTAGAACCCCCAAAAGGCTCAGGAATTGTCAGAATCAGGAACTTCTGAAGTGGAAGGTTATGGTAGAACTAACTGGAATCTTGGATAAAAAACCCGATTAAAAGCAGTTTGAGCCTGGCTGGCATGGCTCAGTGGTTGGGCATCAACCTATGAACTGGGAGGTCATAGTTTGACTCCTGGTCCAGGCACATGTCTGGGTTGCAGGCTCGACCCCCAGTCGGGGGGTGGGGGTGTGTGCAGGAGGCAGCCAATCAGTGATTATCTCTCGTCATTGATGTTTCTATCTCTCTTTCCCTCTCCCTTCCTCTCTGAAATCAATAAAAACTATATATTTTTTTTAAAAAGCAGTTTGAGGAGACTTTCACTGTGGCCAGGTTTATCCTCCCACCAGACACAATTTATAAAGCAGATGGAATGCATGAAGCAGTTATTCTCAAGACGTTGGATATTAGGCAACAAAGTACAGCCATCCCTGAGAGACAGGAAATAAAGACAAGCTCTATGATTGCCACGGCGTACTGTCCTGAGAGAGTTTCCATTTCCACCCGAGATTGGCCGAACACACATTCTTCTTCAGTGCACACAGATCACTTACCAAGAGTTCATATTCTGGGTCACAAAATAAGTCTCAATAAATTTAAAAGGATGCAAGTCCCACAAAGGATGGTCTGAGACCAAAAGGAAATTAAATTAGAAACCAATAAGAAAAATATATCTCAAAATTTCCAAATGTTTGAAAACTAAATAACACATTTCCTGAACAATGATTCAAAGAAGAAATCAAAAGAGAAATTGAAAGTATTTTGAACCGAAGAAAAACGATAACACACTATTTCAAAATTTGTGTGGAAAAAAAAAAATAAAGCAGAACTTAGAGGAAAATCTGCAGCACTAAATATCTAAATTAGGAAAAATAATAAAGGAGAAAGTTTTAAATCAATAACCTCAGCTTCCTTCCAATTTAAGAAACTAGAAAAAAAGAAGAGCAAATGAAAACCAAAGTAAGCAGAAGAAAGGAATTAGTTATAATGCCAAAAATGTAAAGAAATAATACTAATTTTGCACAAACTCTCCCCAAAAATTAAAGAGGAAGAAAGGAAACCTACAAGGCCAGCAATCTGCTAGTATGATACCAAATCAGACAAAGACGTTGCAAAAAAAGAAAACTACATACCAATATTCCTCATGAATGTAGATGTTAATTTCTTAAAACAAAATTTTACTAAACTGACTCCCACAAGATAAATATATTATGATAAGTCAAGTAGGCTTTATCCTAGGATTGCAAGGCTGATTTAACACTTGAAAAATCAATCAATATAATTCATTATATTAACAACTTAAAAAAAAAACATGTGTGTGTCTCAATACATGCAAAAAGATAAAAAGCACTTACCAAAATCTAACTTGTGTTTTGATTTAAAAAAAACTTTCAACAAAGTAGGAATAGATGAGAACTTCTGCAACCTGATAAACAATACCTATGAAAAGCCTACAGCTAACATCACACTTAGTGGTGAAAGACTGATTGTTTTCCCCCTAACACCAGGACAAGGAAAGGATGTCTGCTTTCATCACTTATATCTAACATTGAACAGGATGCTCTAGCCAATGCAATAGGCAAGAAAAGAAAACAAAAGGCACCCAGCTCAGATAGGTAGAAGTAAAACTGTTTTTATTAGTATTCACTACTCGTGGCTGTCTATGCAGAAAAACCTATGTCATCTACAAAAATAGCTGCTAGAATTGATAAATGGGTTTAGCAAAGTTTCAGTATAAAAGAGCAATGTAAAAAAATCAAATTATATTACTACTAGAGGCCCGGTGCAAGAATTCATGCATGGGTGGGGTCCCTCAGCCTGGCCAGAAATCAGGGCTGATTGAGGCCGGCTGGGGGTGGGGGAAGGGGTTGGAGCCACCACCGGAGGTTGGCTGGCTGGCTAGGGGGGAGGGGAGGGGCCACAGGAGGTTGGCCAGCTGCAGGAGGTGGCTATGGGAGTGTACTGACCACCAGGGGGCAGCTCCTGCATTGAGCATCTGCCCCCTGGTGGTCAGTATGCATCATAGCGACTGGTCAACTGGTTGTTCCAGTCATTCAGTAGTTATGGTCACTTAGGCTTTTATATATATAGATATACTAGGGAAAAGAGTGGGAAATAGAATTTAAAATACAATACCATTTTTTAAAAATGAAATCCTTAGGGATAAATCTGACAAAAGATGTACAAGTTCTGTACAATGAAAATTACAAAATATCATGGACAGAAATGAAGGAATACTTTTTTAAAAGGAATACTTAAATAGAGAGATAGACCATATTATTATGTTGGAATACTGAATATTGCTAAGATATAACTTTCCCCAATATGATCATCAAATATAATATAATTTCAGTCAAAATCCCAGGAGGCTCTTTACATTATACATAATATATTTTTACATCATATTGTTAGTTTTTTATATTAATAAAATAAATGTATTATTTTTATAAAAATTGACAAGCTGATTCTATACTTCATTTAAAAATGCAAAAGATCTAGAATAGCCAATTCAGCTTTAAAATGTGGAGGACTTACACTACCCAACGTCAAGATTTAGTACAAAGCTACAATCATCAAACCCTGACCAAGGTAGCTCAGTCGGTTAGAGCGTCATCCTGATATGCCAAGTTTCGGGTTCCATCCCAGTCAAGGCACATATAATAAGCAACCAATGAGTGCATAAATAGCTGGAACAACAAATCAATGTCTATCTCTCTCCTTTCCTCTCTCAAATCAAGTTAAAAAAAAAACAGAGACAGAGAATTATAACAAAACCAGGAAAGTCCACATACTGAGTGCTGAGACTAAACGCCTCCTAGCCCCACTTGGCTCCTGGAACCCTGCAACCTCCAGGCACACCCTGCCACTTCCAGGCACAATACTGGAAAACTCTTCTCTGAGCAATTTTATTGGACCAAGAAGAGCCTTAAGCATTCTGACACTGAAGGGTTCCCTAAAGGAACAGCATAGCCAGATGGCCCTGCAGTGAAACTACCGTCAACAAGCCCTCCCAATGAGATCAGAGCTTCTAATGGGCTCTTTAATGTCCTACTCTTAAACATGAGCAGACAACAAAAATTAGCATTTCTTCTTAGAATTTAAAGGGATAGAAAAGGTGCTTGGCTGGGAAGCATTATTAGAAAAATGGAGAGATTATCATATTCTTTAGGGAGAAGTCATTAGAAAATACCCAAAACCTAATTGCACAAAAAGTAGCAATTTAAGCCCATTATTATGATATGCAAAGATAAATATTAAAAGAACCAGCTGGGAAAAAAATGGAAATGGTTGCCTCTTGGGAAAGGAGAATGGGGAAGAACTGCTAGGAGAATTAGGAGACTCTTTAAATTATGTGCCCAAATAACTTTTATAAAAACTGAGAGAAATGTCAAGGAAAATCAGGTAGAGCTGAATAAAGCTCTTGCAAAAGTCAATGGACAGGTTAATCATATGTCCCTGTTTGCCAGAGACATTCTCGGTCTTTTTGTCTATTAATAATGCTCTGTTTTACTTGCCAAATACTTCAGTTTGGCTAACTTTATAATGGATGTCAGGCTGACGCCTCCTGAACCCACTGATTAACCTCAACATCAGGGTTACTAAAAATTCACCTCTTGGGACACATAATTCTTTCTTGTGTATATAGGATGTTTAGCAGCATCCCTGGCCTTGACCCACTAGATGCTAATAGCACCACCCACAATTAAAAATGTCTCCACACATTGTCAGCCTGAGGGGCCCAGGGGAGGGACATGAACCTTCCCCACTACTCTACAGCTAAGTACCAATTTACAGGAAATGGGATGTAGAAATATGTGAAAAGATACCAGCAGGACACAAATCCAGAATACGGGAAATTCTAAAGGACAGATGACCCAGTTTTTCTAACAAACATGACATAGGGGATGTATGGAAGGAAGGACTATTATAGTTTAAAAGCCCTTAAAAAATCTACAAATATAATAGGTGGACCTGGTTTGGAATGCTGATGTAAATAAGCTAAAAAGGACCTTGTTGAAACAATCAGAGAAAACTGAGTACCGGACTAGGCATTATGATACTAAGAAACAGTGTTAATTGTGTGAGTGTGATAATGGCGCTGTGGTTACATTCTTTTTAAAAGCTTTCTGTTCGAGAAACATACTGCTGTATTAACAGATAAAATGCTATGAAGTCTGATTGGTTGCAAAGGGGCAAGGGCGGGGGACAGATAAAACAAGAACGTCAGAACAAGGATGACCATTGCAAGGGAGTGATGGGTATGTGGGTATTCATTATACTCCTCTCTCTACTTTTGTGTATGTTTGAATTTCTCCATGATAAAAACGCCAGTGAAAGAAATAAAATCCAAAACATGAATAAATCATGGCTCAACGGGAGAGAATTGGGAGTACAGTTTTCAGGGTTATATTCCCTGTTTCTCCACTAACCAGTCTGGTTGCTTTAAGCAGGAAAGACACTTCTGTGACCTATAGCATGAGGGTCTTGAGTTAACAGCTTTCCTTGGTGCCTTCCAGGTGAGGTTTTCAATGATCCCCCAACATTACTTGAGGATTAGCAGTTTCAAAAGCTGGAATTGGTGGTGGAGACCCTGGTGGTGAGTTCTGGCCCAGGGATCCCGGGTAGGAGGAGCAAGATCAGTTGCATTGGGACCTTCTGAATTAGAGAGTGCCTGCTGAAGAAGGCTTGAGTCAGATCCCACTTCAAACAGCTGTGGCTTCAAGTTTGAGTGACTTGTCAGGAAAGTGTGAATTGCAAGTCAGTATTACAAAAGCGCTTATTTTCAGACCTGTCCAAAAAACAGTGAGAAAGAGAGAAGCATGCATAACAAAGCAGCCAGCCACGCATCTGAGGCGAAAGTTTGCAGCCCCCTGTAAGTTTGGAGAGGAAGAGTGAACTGGAAGCAGGCAGGTGGAGAGGGACGGAGGAAGGAGGTACCTACTTCTCACAGTGGGGATGTAGAGCTCACAGTGGCAAAGGAAGCACAGAAGTCCTGGTCTCCCAGCCCCCAGCCCAGGTCTGCTTCAAAGAATGATGGATGGGGACTGATTGCCAAATGCCAGGAAGGAAACCCTTGCTGAGAGAGCTCCCTGAGACTCCCTCAGAAACAGCATCCCAGAGATTGGTGCCCTGGCCTTGAAGAATGAGAAAACTTGCCTGTCACAACGGGTAAAGCTTCACCCACAATGAAGGGAAGGGGGAACTTCACGCCCCCTTTCTCCTCTGCACCCCATCCTGGGCCCCAACCAAAACCTCAGCATCTCTCCCTCAGCCTATCGCAAGGGCCTCTCAACAGTCTTTGGCTTCCAAGGTGACCTTGTGCAAATGTAAACCTGGGTATTCCCAAACCAACTGTTCCTTCTCCTCTTGAAGATGTTTTCACACTCCAGCAGAGACAGTGAATGCTAGTGAGTGAAAAGCATCCTCAGAAATCCCAGGAGCTGCAAGACTTCCCTGGATAAACCTAGATGAAGCTTCTTTATCATAGTCACATACCAGGCGTCGAGGCAGAACAAATCCTACTCGGCTTCAGACCTGGACCTTCAGGCCTCCCACGCTGCATGCACCTCTCCATTCTCCGCAGACCTCTTTCCAAATGGCAGGCCCCTCCCTGCAGAGAGTGCTAGGGAAATGGCCCCCCAGCCTGAGGAGGTGCAGGGGACATGGCAGCCCCAGGAGGGACAGAGGGTGTATGTATTCCAAAAGTCTTGTCCACCTGAGTCATCAATCAAGCAGCTCAGCAGGCAAACCGGGGACAGAGGCAGACAAGGATCTGAAGGGTACAGAGAGCCTCAGAGAGCCCGTAGAAGGCAGACCAGGTCAATTCTGCAGACGAAGTACAAGGGCATGAGGTGGCTTTACCAAAAAAAAAATAAAATAAGTTTAATTTCACAAGTAGCACAGGAATAAATTGTCCTGAGAAGATTCTTAAACTCTTTCAGATTAAAGAGTTTAAGACTCCTATTGGTTAGGAGGAGTTTAATTATAACAGAATGCCTGACAAACAATGGTTTAAGCAATGAGGGCATTTCATTATCTCTGGTAACAAGAGGTTTGAAGGAGAATGGTTTCTGCTTTAGAACAGCAAGAAGGTATCAGGGTGCTGGAGTGATGTCGCTACAGTTTCTTGGTCTTGCCCTCATGGTTATAAGACAGTTGCCATAGCTCCAAGTATCACATTTTCTTTTTCTTTTTTTAATATATATTTTTATTGATTTCAGAGAGGAAGGGAGGAGAGAGAGAGAGAAATATCAATGATGAAAGAGAATCATTGATCGACTGCCTCCTGCACGCCTCACACTGGGGATCGAGCTGGCAACCCTGGGCATGTGTCCTGACCAGGAGGGATCGAGCCAGCAACTCCAGGCATGTGTCCTGACCAGGAACTGAACCGTGACCTCCTGGTTCATAGGTCAAAGCTCAACCACTGAGCCACGCCAGCCAGGCCAAGAATCACATTTTCAAACATCACACCAAGACCTGAAAGGAAGAGGAGAGGTGGAACTGCTTGTTCACTATACTCTTTGTTATTAGAGGGGAAAAACTCTCGAAGTCACCAGCAGACTAGGTTGCATGCCTAACTACAGGCAAAGAGGAATGGTATGAGCTTAGATCTGTGGTCGGCAAACTGCGGCTCACGAGCCACATGTGGCTCTTTGGCCCCTTGAGTGTGGCTCTTCCACAAAATACCACGGACTGGGCGAGTCTATTTTGAAGAAGTGGAGTTAGAAGAAGTTTAAGTTTAAAAAATTTGGCTCTCAAAACAAATTTCAATCGTTGTACTGTTGATATTTGGCTCTGTTGACTAATGAGTTTGCCAACCACTGGCTTAGATCAATCATGACCCAAGCCCTGGACCCACCTTTCCTAAGCACAGTGCTGCCCTTTCATACCTGGACAAAATTGGGATTGTTAATATGAAAGAATGGGATGAAGGCAGAGAATGGCTGCTATTAGAGAACTAATGGTGTCTATCACAGCTAAAGTCCCCTTTGACTGCCACTCTAATCTTGAACCTTGTCTCACCACCCCAGTGCAAACCACTATTATCATTCCATATTTACATGCATACATATACTGTACATATACATGTACACAACAAACAAAACTGACAATAGACTTGAGGCATTTAATAAACTTATGGTAGTGTGTGTGCACACACACATGCATGCATGCACATGTGCAGTAAACATACCAGGTATCCTTCTGCAATTTGCATCACTATTCAACGACATGTCTCAGTGATCCATCCACATCAGTGCTTACTGATCTAGAATAGACTATCTCTGCAGAATAGTGTTCCCTAGTGTGGACGTTGCTCCATTTATTTAGATACTTCCCTGTTGATAGCTTCTTGGTTGTTTTTGGAGCAGCTGCGAAGAACTGTGGACAGAGGCACTGGGTATTCTCCGTTTCCCCTCCAGATCCATCTTTCTCAGCTGATAGCATGAGCTGGCTGTCTTGCTCTCTGGCTTCTGATTGGGAAAAGCCTATGTGAGTGGCAGGAAATCAGAGGGTACAAGAGAGAGAAGTTGGGATGTGAATCCTCTGGTTCACTTCCAGCCATGCTGCAGGCTGGCAGTGGCTGTGTTCACTCAACACCACGTAAGCTGCAGTGGAAGGTAAAAGAAGCCACTGCCGTCAAAGAGTCTGTATTGTTAAGTGGCAAATTATCTGGTATAAGTTCCAGTGCAATAGTCATAGGATGGTCCTTTCTGACATTTTATGTTGCCTGACAGGTTCTTGAGGATAAGCACCAAGCATTATTATTCCTTGTATGCCTCCACAGTATGCATTCAGACACAATGTGTCTAAATACCCAAGGATAGCATGTTAGAACAAGTACTTTGTTCTTTACAAAGCACTGTGAAACTGAAGCATCATTTAATTCTCATAGCAACCCTCTGAGATAGTAACTATTATTATCATCTGCATTTTCCCAAAATAAGAAAATCGTGGCTCAAAAAAGCTTAGCATCTTGTTCATGTCACAGAGTCAGCTTATGGTGGGGCTGGTCTGGTACCCAGGGCCTTTGAATATAAATGTGGAGTTTCCTCCTACAAGAGCCACAGAAGGCCATCAGCTAAAGTCCTCTGCCAAATGGCCTTTCTGGCCTCCAGTATGCTCTCTTTTTCAGCCTTTCCCTTTGCTCTCTCAAGCTCAGACAGCTGGCTCCAGATCCTCTTGTAGTCAAAGGGAATCCAATTCATTAGTGTGTGGTTTTTGTTTTTTTTTCAGGGAGTCTAGAGACTCCTGTTTATCCAAGACCCTATCAGACATATCAATGTATAATACAGGCATTAAACTCTGGAATACATGATACAGCCATTATCACACACAAGTTTGTTACCTCTTTGGGAAATAGTCAGCATGCTTACTGCTCTTTCCTCTTCCCAGGGCAGAACCTGGGTTTCTGGTTAGGAAAAATCTTGCATTTTGCCTAAGAATCCTTTTCCCTCACTTGCTTTTTCAAAGAAAGGGAGGGAGGGAGGGAGGGAGGGAAACAGGGAGGGAGAGAGAAGAAAGAGTGAGGTGGATGTGAGACAGACACATCAATGGTTGCCACCTGCATGCTTCCCAACAGGGTAGGGAGCTCTAACCATTGAGAAACACTGGCCAGGGCTTGGAATCTCTCTAACAGCAGTTGTATTACTGATAAATCCTAATTCATTTGTATGCTTCTGAAGGCACTGGCATGCAATGTTTTTTTTAAAAAATGTTTTTTAATCACAAAAAGCACTGCATACCCTTTGAGGGGGAAATAAACAAAATTGAAATGTGTAAAGTAAAAAGTGAAAATTCTCAAGAGAATGAGAAAACAAGCCATGGACCGGGAGAAAACATATGCAAAAGACATATTTAATGAGGGACTATTATCCAAAATGTACAAAGAATTCTTATAACTCAATAATAAGAAAATAACCTGATTTTAAAATGGACAAAAGACCTGAGCACACACCTTGTCAAAGAAGATATCCAGATGGGAAATAAGCATAAGAAAATATCATGTGTCATTAGGAAATTGCAAATTAAAACAATGAAATACCAAACAACTAGAATGGCCAAATCTAAAATGCGATCAGCACCAAATGCTGGCGGGGATCTGGAGCAACAAACCCTCATTCACTGCTGGTGGGAATACAAACGGTACAGCAGCTTTGGAAAACCATCGAGCAGTTTCTTACAAAATTATAGCCTGACCACAGAACCCAGCAACTGCGCCCGGAACATTTACCCAACTGACTGAAAGCCTAAGTCGGCACCAAACCTGCACCTGGATGTTTATGGCAGCTGTATTCAAAACTTGGAAGCAACCAAGATAGCCTTCATTAGGTGAATGGATAAACAGACTGTGGTGCATCCAGACAATGGCATATTATTCAGAACCAAAAAAGAATGAGCCGTCAAGCCATGAAAAGACATGGAGGTCCTTTGCCCAGGTTTTAATTGGATTGTCTTCCTTTTGTTAATTTGCATGATTTCTCTACATATTTTGAAAATGAACTTCTTATCAGATGTATCATTGGCAATATGTTCTCCCATGCTCCCTTTTCATTTTGTTGATGGATTCTTTCGCTGTGCAGAAGCTTTTCATTTTGATGTAGTCCCACTTGTGGGTTTTTTTTTTTTTCCTTTGTTTCCCTTGCCCTACAAGATATATTGGCAAACATATTGATCTATTTCGTTCATCAGTTTCCACATATAAGTGAGATGATGCAACACTTGTCTTTCTCTGACTGGCTTATTTCGCTTAGCATAATACTCTCCAGGTTCCCCCATGCTGTATCAAAGGGTAAGAGATCCTTCTTTTTTATAGCTCCATAGTATTCCATTGTGTAAATGTACCACAGTCTTTTTATCCATTCATCTACTGATGGGCACTTAGGCTGTTTTCAGATCTTAGCTACTGTAAATAGTGCTGCTATGAACACAGGGGTACATATATTCTTTCTGATTGGTGTTTCAGAATTCTTAGGCTATACTTCTAGAAGTGGGATTACTGGGTCAAATGGCAGTTCAATTTTTATTTACTTTTAAAATATTTTTCTTGATTTCAGAGAGGTTGGGAGAGGGAGAGATAGAAACATCAATGATAAGAGAGAATCATTGATTGGCTGCCTCCTGCACGCCCTCTACCAGGGATTGAGCCCGCAAGCCAGGCATGTGCCCTTGACTGGAATTGAATCTAGGGACCCATCAGTTCCCAGACCGATGCTCAATCCACTGAGCCAAACCTGCTAGGGCAGCACTTGATGTTTATTGATTTGTTGAGGGTAGCCCCGCAAATTCTCTCGTTTCCATATGACCGTTGTTTCCCAACAGCTTAACTTATTACCTAGCACAAAGCAAACAGTCAAATAAATGTGAGCTGAATTGAACTGGAGTAGAACATTATAACTTTTTAAAATAAATATTTAGAGACATATGTTGTAGGGTTTGGGATTTCAAGCAAGGTAAAATTTACTAGAGAGAGAGACAATAGGGTTTTGAAGGTCTGGGTTGGGGGGCAGGGGCGGGCTGGGAGAGGTCAAGGGGGGAAAGGGGACATCTATAATAATAAGAGCGTAATATGCTAATTAGACCAGACATCCTTCCAGAAGTCCTTCCTTCCTTCTGGACAAAGCCACAGCGGCCAAGGCCCTTGCACCAATTTCATGCATCAGGCCTCTAGTATATAATACTTTCAACAATAAAGATTAAAAATATATATATTTACTGGAGAGAATGAGAGGCTGACGCAACGTTGGATGGTCAGGGAAGCCGCTGCTCGCATGCACAGTGTGGACGGAACATTGCCGGGGGGCCTCAGCTGCCCGAAGCACCAAATGGGTCATTCCCTAGGGGCTGCCAGAGTTGTCAGCAAGACCTCCCCCTGCCTTGGGCATGAGGTTTTCTCTGCGACTCACAGAGAGAGAGAGCCTAGACCTGTGAGAAGAAATGCAGAAAAGTAAGCTCTGATGGGGAGAAAGAGGGAGGAGGTTCGTGGTTCAATCTATAACACTGCAACTTTAGTTTTACATTACAAACATGTGCCCATCACAGAGGGAAAATTTGTCCATAATCTCACCAGCCAGAGAAACCTCCTTGATCTTATTTCTGTGGGGATCTTTTCCTAAAGATCACACACATGTAAAGTATTACATGTCTATGTATGTTTTCCATATATGATATCCTTTTATGTCAATAAACAATCATTCATGACATCATTTTTAATGGCTGAATAGAATTCCAATGTCTGGCAAAACCATACTTTATCTAACCAATAATCTACTGTCAGACAGTTGGGTCTTTTCCAAAATCTCGCTATTATAAACAGAGCTGCCAGAAACTTCCTGAGAACCATGCAGTGAACTTCTGATCCTCTTTCACAGAAGGGTGAAAGAGAACAATGGGCTATTTGCTAAAGTCGACTTCAACCCCAAACTGCCACCCCCTTCTCTCTAGCCCTAGTGCCACCAGTCCTCCGGGGTCCAGCCGGAAGAATCCACGGTCAGGACCTTAGATTCTTGAGGATTTGCTCCACTCCCAGAAGGAGTGTCTGAGCCTTTTTGAACCCACATAATTAGCTATGAGGCCTGAAAGCAGGGCAGCCCTAGCCCAAACTGGGAAGCTGATGAAGGAAGTCTTGGCTCATTCTCAACTCCCTCCCTCTTAAAGTGTTTCTCTTCCCTAGTGCTGTCCAGTTCTCCCAAGAGGCAACTGTCCAGTGCCTCAAACCCCTAATTTCTGCAGCTGTGACAGCAACCAGGTGGTAAAGGGTAGTACCTTCCAGAAATATATACTTTTCCAAATGTTCCCTTTAACATCTTGAGTCAACCAACATGCTTTAAACACTGCAAGGTCGGGGGCGGGGGGGAGCACACAATAAATGTTTGTGGAAGAGGGAAGGAAGGGAGGGAGGAAAGGAGGAAGAGAGGAAGGGAAGGAGGGAGGAAAGGAGGAAGAGAGGAAGGGAAGGAGGGAGGAAAGGAGGAAGAGAGGAAGGGAAAGAGGGAGGGAGGGAAGGAGGAAGGGAGGGAGGGAGGGAGGGAGGGAGGGAGGGAGGAAGGAAGGAAGGAAGGAAGGAAGGAAGGAAGGAAGGAAGGAAGGAAGGAAGGAAGGAAGGAAGGGAGGAAGGAAGGGAGATTTAGCAAGCAAACTCGACAGGCCCCAGTACAATGCTCGTTATTTGGATGCTGGAGATAGGGACCAAGACCAGCCAATTTCTCAAACATGTTCAAGACCCGGTGGAGACAGAGGCCAACAGTGTCCTTCCCCAAATTTCCACAAATCCCTTTTTCTATTCATTAATTGATTTGAGAAATGTTCATTGATCCCTACTGTGTCTAAGACACCAGTCTAGACCTTGTGGAGGTTACAAAGAAATTTAAAGTAAATTCAAGGAGCTTACAATCTCCTGGGGAGAAGTTGTGGTAAGGGGGTATAGGAAAGGGATAAAGATAAGGCAGGAGTATCTGAAAAGATAAATTACAAAACCAGAGCTGTCATTAGGCAGAAGTGATTCATGGCCCAGTGAGTTGAGTTTTCAGAGGAGCCAGAGTAGACAGAAAACCTGGAGGAAGTGGGGCTTATAGGAGGGGGACAACTTGGTGACTAGAAACAGGGGCAGGGAGGGAGAATGAAAGGGGAAAGACATGAGCAATGCCACAAAGCAACAGATTATTCCAGAGGATTCTCTTCATCATTCTGCCCCGCCTTCTTCCGCAAGTCAAAGCTAATTGAGGAGGAAAAGGAGATGTTTACCAAGAGCAAAACCAAGATTTAAGAGACAATCACAGAGGGCTATAGACATACACATGGTAATTGGCAACTGCTTTTCCAGTCAAGACATGAATAAAGGAACACAAGCCACATACTAAAGAGGTCACCTTTCCTTCGGGTCTAAGGGCTGATTGAGTAAGATGACGCATGTGAAAACTTGGCACCAGGGGACATTGAGTAACGGCCAGCCCTCACTGTTGTGCTTGGATCACACCACCTGGAACCTGGGAGTCACAAACTTCAGAGGTTGAAAATATTTCCCTGAAGGCTTGGCAACAGACCTCACAGTTCCTGTGCTGAGAGAGGGTTTCTTCTTTGCTCGCCTTCACCTTCTCCCCAGTGAGGGAGTAGGCAGGCCAGACTGGATGAGAAAGAGAAAGGGCCCAGCAAGCACTCTGCAATGGCTTTGTAATGAGATCAGGCATGGAAAGCTTGAAGCCTGGGCTACTGGGCTACATGGGCAACACTGGCCCTTGGTGGCTGTGTGTAGAGCTAAGAGTCCCACATTATCCTTCAACCACCCTAAAATAAGCCTGCAATCTAAGTAAAAACAATGTCTGCTATCCAAACACAGCTTTAAGACCAAGCTTAAGACCCAACCAGGTGGCTGCCTGCAGGCCTCTACCAAGTAGAAATTCCACAGCCACCATTCTTGCCAGCTACTCAGAGCAACTGCAGTTTTACAGCCAGGCTATAGGAAGACAATGGCTGGATCCAAGTCCCAAGAGGCCCCAAACAGCTTTGCTGTTTACTCAGCAAGAGTGTCTGAAGTCCAACTAACACCAGGGGTTGTTGAAGCAACATGAGTAGCCAATGGCCAACCGGCCTATGTGAGGACTATGCCCTGGCTTTCCCCACACTCCACCTCAGACCAAGGGTGTTGATGCCCAAGGGCAACTATTACCCATAGGCGTTGGGAACAGGAGGATAACTGCTTCCCCATTACCTCTCCCCTCCCCCGCCCCAGATATTCCTGAGATGCATTTCACAAAGCTTTTTAGAAGGTCCTGCTTAGTGTGGCCAATTAAATAATTTATCATTTTATTGGCTCTCTTGCCTTCCCTGTTTCACTCTCCAATAGACTACTCACAGATAAGCATTCCTATCAGGCTCTACTCTGGGGAGAATCCAGACTAAGGTACTCAGGAACCTCAAAATATATCACCTGGGGCCGTGGCTGAGTAGTACAGCTGGTTAGAGCATCATCCCAATACACTGAGGCTGTGGGTTCCATCTCCAGTCAGGGCATATACAAGAATCAACCAATGAATGCATCAATAAATGGAAGAACAAATCAATGTCCCTGTGTGTGTGTGTGTGTGTGTGTGTGTGTGTGTGTGTGTGTGTCTGCTGTCTGTCTGTCTCTGTTACTCTCTCTCTCTCAAAATTATTTTTTTAAATCACTTGGCTTTTGAAAGTGAGGGCACAGCTATGAGGGTTTCCTGGATCCCTGCTCATGTTTGTGTTGAATGTGAACCTTCCTATTGTAACCAGTCAGGCACTGACTCTGAGAGAGGTTCTCAACACATCTAGCCCAAAGGAGGAGGAGAAAATGATCCTTCTACCTACCTTGAGGAAGCATCATAGGTGAATTCTTTTCACCAAGTCCAATTTCATTGTGGAGATACACTAGAACTCATCTTGTGGACCAATGATATGGGCCAGTGACTCACCATGTAAAAATGGGAAGAACAGCCTGGCTGGTGTGGTTCAGTGGTTGAGCATCAACCTAAGAACCAGGAGTTCATGGTTCGATTCCCAGTCAGGACACATGCCCAGGTTGCTGGCTCGATCCCCAGTAGGTGGGCATGCAGGAGGCAAGCAATCAATGATTCTCTCTTATCCCTCTCAACTCTCTCTCTCTCTCCCTCCCCCTTCCTCTCTCTGAAATCTTCCTCTCTCTGAAATATGGGAAGAACAGTTTCATTAGAAGTGGGATGTTTCACACACTTCTTACATACACACATCAGGACACAAAGTGGGTTGACATGGTTTGGCTCATGTCTATGTGTCTACCACTCAATATAGAGGCTTTAACAAATATAACAAAGAGGCTTGCATCTGAGAATCTAGCTTTCCCTTCCAAAGCAGGTGATGGGTGACAATAAGGAAGAGGGCTGGAATGTGGGAAAGAACGGGATTAGAGTTAAAATAAACCTGAGAGGCAAGAGCAGAATTCTAATGAGGAGGGAAAGAAAACCTCATCTATATCTTCTGTTTGAGTGTCTGAGTCTGACCCACTGGCTTTCAAAGAGATATAAGAAACATCCAGAAATGTTGTGAGATGGGTTGTGGGAGGTGAGTTTTGTTTAGGATGCAAGAACAAAGATTACAAATAGAAAAGAAAAACAAAAGAAAGAAAAAGAAAAAGGAGCAGTGTTCAGATTTTAGTATTCATAGCATATCAAAAATTATGTTTTAAGTTTATGACTTTGTTGTGATTATAACATTACTAGAGGCCCGGTGCACGAAATTCATGCACGGGGGTGGTGGGTTGGGGGGAGGAACAGCCCAGCCTGCACCCTCTCCAATCTGGGATACCTCGAGGGATGTCCAACTGCCTATTTAGGCCTGATCCCCCCAGGCAGTAAGACATCCCTCTCACAATCTAGGACTACTGGCTCCCAACCACTTGCCTGCCTGCCTGCCTGCCTGCCTGATTGCCCCTAACTGCTTCTGCCTGCCAGCCTGATCACCCCTAACCACTCTTCTGCCAGCCTGATCGATGCCTGACTACTCCCCCGCCAGCCCGATTGCCCCTAACTGCCCTCCCCTGCCAGCCTGGTCACCCCCAACTGCCCTCCCTTGCCAGCCTGGTTGCCCCTAACTGCCCTCCCCTGCTGACCTGGTTGCCCCCAACTGTCCTCCCCTGCAAGCCTGGTTGCCCCCAACTGCTCTCCCCTGCTGGCCTGGTCCCCCCAACTGTCCTTCCCTGCAGGCTTGGTCACCCCTAACTGCCCTTCCCTGCTGGCCTGGTTGCCCCTAACTGACCTCCCCTGCAGGCCTGTGTCCCCCCAACTTACCTCCCCTGCAGGCCTGTGTCCCCCCAACTGCCCTCCCCTACAGGCCTGGTCCCCCCCAACTTACCTCCCCTGCAGGCCTGGTCCCTCCCAACTGCCCTCCCCTGCTGGCCTGATTGCCCACAACTACCCTCCCCTGCTGGCCATCTTGTGGTGGCCATCTTGTGTCCACATGGGGGTGGCCATCTTGTGTGTTGGAGTGATGGTCAATTTGCATATTACTTCTTTATTATATAGGATTATTTTTTCTACATTAACAATGTGAAGAATAAATATATATATATATTTATATATATAAATAAATATATATATAATTTTTGAATTTTTGGGGAGGGAGTGAATCACAAAAAAATCTTTTCTCCATGTTAACATCTCTTGGGTCCTGAAGATCCACTCTATAGCATCTTGGAGCCTGGCTAGAAGCATAAGATATGTAATCCCCACTCCTAGGTATATATTTACCCAAGATAAAGTGAAAATTTATACATATATGAAAACCTGGGCACAAATGTTTATGCATCTTTATTCATAATTCCCACCCCCCCCACCCCAAAACTGGGCACCACCCAAATGCCCTTCAGCTAGTGAATGGAAACAAATTGTGGTAGATCTATACAATGTAATAATACTCACCAATAAAAAGGAATAAACAATAGATGTATGCAGCAACAGAAGAATAATGAATCTCAAGTACATTTTGCTAAGTGAAAGAAGCCAGTCTCAAAAGACTGTATGATTCTATTTATAGGACATTCTGGAAAAGGCAAAACAGACAGAAAAGGGATCACTGGATGTCCAAGGCTGTGGGGGAACGGCAGGAGGGGATTGATTACAAAGGGGCACTAGTGGATTGTTGAGGGTGATGCAACTCTTCTCTATGTTGATTGTGGTGGCAATCATACAACTATATGCACTTGTCAATGCTTATGAATTATACACCAGCAAAAAGGACAAATTTTACTCTGTGTACATTATTCTTCATTATAAGAAGAAGAAAAAAAGACATGAGCTTTGGAGTCCATCGGTCTGAGAAAGAACCTCAACTCCACCACTTTCTTTTGTGTGATCTTGGCAAGTTACCTAAGCTTTCAGGGCCTTGGTTTCCTCATCTGTACATGAGGGTTTAACAGCATCTACTTGGCAGGATTGTCACAAGGATTTAGTGAGTAATACTGTGCCCGACACCCCCTCAGCATTAGATCTCATGATGACCAGCCAGCCAGGAGTCGGTCCCCAGATGGTCTTGATATTAATCTGCCCTGCACTCTGCCACCCCAGGCCTCCTGCCACCTGCCCTCTGCCCAGCCTGGATCCCTGAGAACTCCAGGAAGCAATCTGCGCTGGATTAGAGCTTGGTGCCCCTGGAACCTGGCTTTGAGTCCCACCCAATGAGCTGCTATTTCTGGATGTCTGAGTATTTGGGGGGGGGGAGGGTGGGTGCGAGGTTGTTTATTTTTTATTACAGTACAATCAGCATGCAATATTATACTAGTTTCAGTTGTATGATATTGTGATATGACATTCATATGCTTCAGGATGTGATCGTCAGGACAAATCTAGTAAGCATCTGGGTTTTTAATCTCTCTCCGGCAGCCACCAGCTGTGCCCCTCAGTCCAGCCAACAGGCTCATACGTGCCACACAGGCAAAGACGTGTGTACTCACTCCCCCCTGCTGTGATTTACCTATTCTTTATATCCTGGCACTTAGCAAAACAGACATGGATAAATGAATAGGATGTGCCATCCCATGGGCATTTCTATTGGACTATGCTAAACATTGTCTAAATGCAGGTTCTAATACTTTTCTTTCTTTCTTTAGTGTGTGTGTGTTTCTCCTAGCTAACACCTTCTCTTACATATTAATTATTGCCCAATAAACTGCTTTAAAGGTCTCAAGGAGACTTTTTTATAGTTAGGAAGTTTAGTGAAACATTCTACATTCCATTCATTATATTAAGTAACAAGATGAATCCCCTCCTAACAGATTTTCATTGATTAGGATGAAGTTTAAAGCAGGAACCATATGTGCACTGTGGGCAGGATTTGACTGCTCATTCATTCATTAACAGAGGCACTCATGCAGTGAGCTTTTGCAGGGAAGCTCCTCTGTGCTAAGCTCTGTGCCTGGGGTGCTGGGGTGCTAGAGAGAATCGCACCTCAGTATGCACACTGTCAACGTAGAGGCAGCTCACCTCTTAGAGTCTTAGTTTTCCCCATTGTAATTGTTAAGGCCATTTCAGACCCATTCCAGAACCAACAATCTAGATTGTATTGCAATCTGTGGTAGATAGGGGATGTTTTTATTGGAAATGATAATGATGATGGTGGTGGACATTACTTTGAATAAAGCATTTTTTATGTTTCTCTTGAAATTATCGTGTTTTCCTTGATTACAAAATCAGAGCTTTTAACCAGTAATGCGGATTGACCGTAAACCGGTTAATAATGCGGAGTTGACAACCTTACTGACCTGAAGAAGAGGAAGGGGTTAAAAGAATGTTTTTAATGGGAGTAACTGATTGACAAGTTTCCAGGCCTCTTGCTGCTTTGAAATTTCTTATGGTCGAATGGAAAGGTACATAGGGTATCTTACAAAGAGAGCTTCAACTGATATTTGCAATGCTTTATTCCTTAAAATCAATTTTTTTAAAAAGGAATTCAGTAGGGCTAAGTGTTAAATCGGTATGTAAGGAGTTTATACTCATGAGTTATAATGTACGCTGCGCTTTTTCATTTTCGAAATATTTCTTGCACACTCCTTTTTCAAGTAATAAAAACTGTGGCATTTCTTGCACACTCCTTTTTCAAGTAATAAAAACTGTGGCATTTTTCATAGTAGAAAGGGTATTGCTCTGTTTACCTGAGTAAGGCATACTAGGAAATAACACCCTGCTACCCATCTTCTCCCCTCCAGACGTTCTCCGGGGACTTGCGTGTACCGCTGGGATGAGCAGCTGGGCCTGCGGGTTCCATCGCAGACGCCGGCAGCTCCGCAGCCCGCCGCTTGCCCGCAGTGGTCCCACACCCCGCCGTCGGGCCGCTTTGAGCTCGCTTTGCTCGCTTTGCTCGAGGGCAGCTGGGGAGAACTCGCGCCTTAGCCCGGCTGGGAGCGAGAAGGCCTCCGCATTTCAAAGGAAGGGGAGAGGGGTAGGGTGAATCAGCCTCGCCTCAAAGGCTAAAAATAATCTGGCTTTGTAGACTTCTTCCTCGGACTAGTCCAGCGGAAAGGGGGAGGGGTATAAGAGGGGAGCGTCTTTGCTCGGGTCCTGACGGTGAAGCTTGTGCTGGTCAGAAAAGAGTTAACCTGGAGCCTCCATCCCAGGCTCTCCCCCAAGTCAGCTCCTGCGGACTAGAGCTCATCACTCACGTCTTTGATAATAAATGTGATTGGAACCAGGTGGGGGTCCTGCCCATTGGTCCCACCCTTTAGACACTGGCAGGGATGGGGAGCGTCCAGTGCTGCCGAGTAAGATCCATGAAATCATTAGGGGTGTTTTTTAATTGAAATGGTTGACCAAATATAACAGGCTAACTTTTTAAAAATATATTTTATTTATTTTCTACAGAGAGGAAGGGAGAGGGACAGACAGTTAGAAACATCGATGAGAGAGAAACATCAATCAGCTGCCCTCTGCACACCCACTGGGGATGCCCTGGCAACCAAAGTGCATGCCCTTGACCGGAATCGAACCTGGGATCTTTCAGTCCGCAGGCCTACGCTCTATCCACTGAGCCAAACCGGTCCGGGTGTAACAGGCTAATTTTTAAGTTGATAATTTTGTATGCCCTGGGAATGATGTTATAAATATACAAATGGCAGAAAAAAGGTTCCCCACTCTGTAGAGGAAAGCCCAGGCTAGGACACCAGGCGGCCTCCCTGAGGGGTTCCCTCATTGCACCTGAGCATGGACACTCAGCCTCTCTGGGAGTGGCCCAGCTCTCTGGAAAGGCTGCCAGGGCTGACTGAAAACCTCCCTCTTCCCCAAGATGGTTTCATAAAAAAGGGAATCATGGGCAGGAAGTGCTTTTAGCATCCTTGAGGAAACCCAAGTGATGTTCCAGCTGTGCTGTGGTCAGACGTAGGCAAGCTGCGGCCCACAGAAGGGTGGAATTTGCTCTCCACCAGGTTCCCCCTTTGCCCCTGGCCTGACAGTTTTCTCAGTAAGGACTCCTTACTGCCCCAGGGTGCTTCTCCTCTTGACCCAAACCTGTCCCACGTTCTTTCCAGACCCATGACTTCCTTCACAGACAAAGATGAGAGGTGTCCAGGAAGGCCCCTAGCTAGACCTTGGTAAAGATTCTTTGCTTGCCCAAACGTTAGGCTCCTGTACTTTCTCTTAAGCCCCTGGGGCACTTCCTTGTAAAATCCAGTTTTAGCAAGAACCCTGGTAAGTCAGTTTAACCAGATCGCCCCACCTTCGATATCTGATTGCCCTCACTGATCAGCTTCCTCATCCTCCACCATCCCCCAGGTGAAGTCTGATCTCCCTGAAGAAAGTCTGTCTTACCATCTTTAACAAGCATCCTTTTTTCTTTAACAACCTCCTCCCAGATCCCCCTGGTGGGCCTCCTTTCAGGGTGGTAAGCAAGGATGGAGGTCCTGCTCCTTTCGATAAGACCTTCTTCCTACAAACAAGTTCTTCAGTGCGCTGACCTGAGTGGAACCGCACACCAGCACTGACTCCACTAAACATCCTGCAAGGCGGAAGTCTCACTCAGCAGGGCACAAAGCTGCCACATAGCCAATTTCCTTTTCCTTAGAGAATGTGCCACCCCCACTGATTTTAAAGGATTATATCAAAGATCCTAGGTCCCCTGGACCCAGCTGTTATTGCTAAATATTTACCAGGATCTCATATGCTGCAGAAGCACTTCCGCTTTTGCATGGGAATAGTTCTGAATAAAGACAGTGAAAGGTTAAAGTCGGTAAATGCGAGGGGAGGCTAAACAGCCATCACAGATGGTGTTCAAAGAAAAATTGAATTTATTTAAGGAAAAGGGGTTGGGAGGTGGGGATATCCAAAGGGGAGAGCTTCACAACACTGAGCCAAAGGGTATTGGGTCCATGATGGCAACAAAAATATACTTAGGACCGTGAAACAAGGAAGGGCATAGAAGAATCAGCAGGAGAGCCTAGTCTGGGCTGCTTTGATTCATTGAGAAGTCAGAGGAAAGGGGGCCTTGGCAACTGGTTCAGGGGGTTAGCCTGGGACCAGCTGTCACGGCCCATTGCTCCTCTGGTTGCAAGTCTCATGGGGTCCCTTAGGGTTAGGGGATACGTGCCTGTGGGGGAAAGAGATGGGTTAGGGAATGGCACAGGCCTGCTCCTTGGAGGGAGAGCATGCAGGTACTGGGTCCTTTCTTGTGAGCATATTTATCTCTCTTGCAGATGGAAATCTTAGGGAAGATCTCAGGAGTGGTCTTCATAGAATATTTATCAGTTTTCCAGGTGTGCTCTTTCAGAGTCGTGATCTCCTCTGACTGGTCAATGCCAGGATGGACAGGCAGTCATCAGTCAATGTAGCTGGTCCTGAGTCAGCCACGCCGTCACTTGTCCGGTTTTGCTGCCTTTCTGAAATACAAGTGAGGCCTAGAGGTTATCTCTAGGGAGGAAAAGATCAGGGGTCCAAACCGCATGACAAGTGATATGCTAGGGGCAGATAGGTTACCCTGGGGGCGAGGTTTTGTTTTCCCAGTTTTGCTCCTTGCTGGCATCCGGGAGTTTCTGTACCTGGCCCATCATCCTTGCTCTAAATGTTCTGCTGCCACACGGCTGGGATTCAAACTTCCTTCTGTCTCACTCTACATCCAGAGCGGCTGACCAGGATTTCCATCATCGAGCTGTAAGTGGTCTCGTGTGGCAAGTCTACAAGAAGAGACACTGAAAGATGTTTGCTTGAACTTCCAGGTCACCTAACTTTCTGTAGGATTGTGACGAATGGCCACAAACTCACTGGACCTCCAAGTAGCAAAAGGAAATGATGGTATTAGGTGGGCCTCCTTCACAGGAGGGGTCAAATGGGTTTTACTGCTAATCTCTAAAGGGAGACAGAAAGGAGATAAGCAAACACGCCAGAGGAAGTTACCCACATTCCTCAGGCTTGTCACTCTCAGAAAGTATCCCTCACACCAGTGGTATCTGGAAAACAGACCCTCCCCCCTGCCTTCCCAGATTTCAGTAGATACAAGGGAGTTGTGGGGAAGCAACAACTTGAAATGGCCCCTTTGGGTGCCCAGATGTCAAAGGCTTTGTTTACATTTCAAGGGAAGGCACGCTGGCCTTTCCCAGGCGCTGGAGGCATTAAACAGGAAAGGACTTTTAGAGCCTGGCAATTTAGCTATTTGCATCAAAATATTCCCCAAAGGCAGAGAGAGATAGATGTCTCTTCAGTATACCCTGAAGGGGCCCATAACAGGCATCAGTTTGCTTGAAGTTTGATCTATATGTTCTAAAATTTATGCAACGTTTTTATTCTAGTCCTACCCATGCCTATCTATTTTAATAACAAAATACTTTTGGTTACTTAGTCAAATTACTACTCTTCCCCCCCTCCCCCATCTTTGAGTAAACCATTATAGTTATACACTGAGCAGGGTGCTAAAAGCTTGACAAGCATTAATCTCATTTAATCCTCATAGTAACCCTAGTGGGTAGGTGCTATTATCCCACCCACTTTATAGACAGGGAAACTTCTTCACTTTACTGTTGAGACACCATGGAGATGGTTAGCCTGTGGTTTCTCTTTACTTGGGCATTATGGATGTGTGTCCTCCCTTAATTAAGGTTGTATAAAAGTTTATATTATTGGCCTTTAAAAAGAATTTAAAAAAAAATTTTTTTATTGATTGACAAGAGAGAGAGAGAGAGAGGGAGATTTTTGTCTGCCCATTCATCATTCATTGGTTGATCCTTGTTTGTGCCCTGCGGGGGGATCAAACCTACAACCTTGGTGTATTGGAACAATGCTCTAACCAACTGAGCTACCTGGCCAGGTCCTATTATTGTCCTTTCTAAAATATAAAAGTACATAATAGATATTATGGTAAACATAATTTCCTCATACTGTACACTTTTCTAAACCCCTCCCACCCCTCTGAGAATGCCTGAACCAGGCATGTATTTGCCTTGGATGTTGCAATATTTCAGAGAAGCTCCTGTTTAAGCGGTTTGATTAAGCTGCTCAGACTCAAAGCATGGGCTCAGGAGTTACAAATCCCAACGAAGCCACTTCCCCCTTATGTGATCTAGGCTAATCATTTACTCTCTTAGCCTCAGCTACTCACCTGAAATTGGGGTTAACACAGGCATACCTCATTTTATTGTGTTTAATTCTATCGTGCTTCACAATGTTGCATTTTTTACAAATGGAAGGCAAGACCTTCCACCAACAAAAAGATTCATTTGTTGTTGTGGTCTGGAATCAACCCCCAAATATGTCAGAGACATGGCTTTAATAGGACTTATTCATAGGGTTCTTGGGAGGATTCTGTGACTTAATGCATACACAGCACTTGTCACAAAGTAAGTGGTTGATAAATGTCAAATGTTTTTCTTATAAAGAGATTTTGGGTGGAGATTGTTTTAAACAAGACCTTTTAGGCAACAATGCCTAAAACTACACTTGGTGAAAAAGCGCCATTGATTTTAAATTCATCTTCAGATATCAGACCAGGTATACTGGCATTTGGCTGTGAAAATGTGAACCTGAAGCAATGCCTTAGATTCTGAGCATGGGAGGGGATGTGACATAAAGCCTACTGCCTCCTGCAATACAACTGACTTTCTTTAGGACCTGAAAGCCATTTGAAGGGAAGAATGAATCCATAGGGGACCAGTTCACTACCAGAGGTGATCCCTCTGAGCCCATGTCAGCACTGAGCCTTCTAACCCTGGGCTCCACCCCTCTAGCCCCCACATTCTCACCTTTCTGCTGGACTGAGAACTCACAGCGATGGGGCCATGCAGGCTTCATAACTGTACACCCACCCCTGGCACACAGTACATGTCCTGTAAATCTTTCCAGAATGAATTCATGGGAGGCTGTAAAATTTTCTCCCCTCTTTCCAGGGAGTGTACAATTGTGTAACCAGTGCCAGTCCTATGGTCTGCATATATGGGTCAAACAAGTGCTTTCCAGCTGTTGCAACCTTTTCACAGGCCTAGTGCATATGGCTGCCCTTCAGCTAAGTGTCGCCTCAAAGAGCACCATCTTTATGTTCCTTAACTTGAATTGCATAAATACCTTGGTCTCCCTGGTATCATCTTTCCCAAACATTTTTTAATTTGTGCTACTTAAGCCAATGAAAAAGCCAGTCTATTTTATGTTGATTCCATTAGCTTTACTTTTGTTACTTTCTCAACTGGGAGAAATATGTGGAAGGGATCACCTTTCCATAGCCTTCTAGACCCTACCTAAGGAGAGGACTTAGATAGGATCTGTGGTTCCTCTCCCACACTCACTTGATTGTGTCCTTGTCCACCTCAATCCTGTACATGGAGATAGCAGAGAAGTAACATACCTGGATAAACTTAATGAGGACTTCTCTCCCTAGACCTCACAGAGCCTGGCTTGATCATTGTTGGCCCTGTCTCTTGCTGGCTGTGATATTTTGGATAACCACTTAGCCTCCCTTGACCTCAATTCTTCATTTATGAAAGCAGGAGTGACCTAGGACTTTTTAATGTTCTCTGTAACACTAAAGACTAGACAGCACTATATAAACATGAGGAATGATTACTCTCTCTGGAAAATGCCTTCCTTCCTCCCAACATGAGCCTGTGGGAGGCTCTGAGAGCAAAGGTCACTGGGGAAAGAGAAAAGGTGCCTGCAGATCACAGGTCACATTCAGAACAAAAGAGAAGCTGCAGAACTCCTGAGACATCTCTGATTTAGTCAGAATATCCCCCAGAACCTTTGTAGAGACTCTGACAATTACCTTCCCCTGGCGATGAATATAAGCATCAATTGTACTGTAGTCGTATCAACGGAAAACTTTGGCTTGAACTAGAAGCTCCTAATATATTAACTGGCCCTTTTAGAGGTCAGAATATGTCCAGAGTTGCCTAAAGAACTAATAATGCAATCTGTGCTCTATTGTCTCAGGCTATTTTGGGTCTTATAAACCTAAGTGCAATTAAAAAAAAAAAATCAATGCTCTCAACAACTGAAAGTCAATTGAGTTACTTAAGATTTCTCCCAACATACAGAGCCGTTACCTCTCTGGGAGTCTGGCTACAGCATTTGGGCCTTGTGCAGACACCACACTACTTAGCCGGCAGATGAAAATATAGGGAGCTCCAATAATCCAAGCAAGAGGCTATTAAAATACGGGTCATAAATCTCTGGTTCTGCCATAGTTCACCAAGGACAAAGTCTGGCAACCTTCCAGCCTTGCTGAGAGGTAACTCCATGGTGTTGGAATGGCTGAGGGTTCTGTTTGCTCCTCCTCTTTCTCTTAGATGTATCCAAAGATTGTGGTGCAGAAGTGTCCTCAGGGACCTTTTGTTCTGCTTACCAGAAAGGGAGTCTGCTTTCCGCAAAGGTACCTGACAGGTTTTTACCAGTTTAGTGCCTCAGCCTCAGCCTCAATCCCAAGAACTATCCATCTCCCACTGCTCTCTGCAGTCACCCCTGTAGTCCTGCCCCTGCCCTCCAGAGCTGGAGCATCAGAGGGTGGAGGAGCAGTGTCTGTCCTTAGATCTAAGCTCACTGAAGGTCTGTCCTGTGGGCACAGCACCCAGGGTTAAACTGATGGGGCTGGGAGGGGCGGGGTGTGTCTCTTCATGAGGTGACTAAAAGATGCTCTAGGTACCTCAGGCCCCGTCCCCAATCCTGGCACCACTAATGCTGAGGGGATTGATAGCTCAGTGCACATAAACCATTCCAGCACACCGATTGGGAAGCTCTGCCATACGCCCTCTGCCCTCTAAGCCACAGTTTGCTCATCTGCAAAATGGGAAAATAATATCACTTGCACCGGGTGGTTGACTCCCAGTGGAGACCAAGTGCCCAGTACAGTTCCTGGCACACAGCAGGCACTTACCAATGGTGGTGTTTTTTCCTTTCCTTCACCTCCATTCTGAGGTCCACCTGCTGAGGCCCATGAGAGCCAACTGATTGTCCAACTTGAGTGGTATGACTATCAATATCCAACCCTTGATGGAGAACTGTGCTGAAGAGTTTCCTTTCACCTTTCTCTGTTAAGAAAAATTACCCAAGGCCCTGGCTGGGTAGCTCAGTTAGTTAGAGTGTCATTCCCATATGCCAAGGTTGTGGGTTCAATCCCCAGGAAGGGCACATGGGTTATCTGAGGGTTATCTGATGCTCTACAAAAGAGGTTCTCAAAGTGTGGCACTTGTTAGAAATGCAAATTTGCAGGCCCCACCTCAGACCTATTGAATTGAAAACTCTGGAGTTGGGCCCTGTGTTCTGTGCTTTTCAAGCTGTCTGGGACTGCTACTCTACTCTAAGTAAGAAACACAGCTTTGTGCTTACAAAAGTGCCTGATGTAAACACTATACAAGTGTTGACTCTTGCCATAAAATCAGCACATGTAAATATAAGCTTGTGATGGCATACACATCACATACATGGGCCTTGGGGCAAAGGCACAGTCAGATGACTGGGAAACTCTGTGTGAGCCCAGGGCTGATGAAGAACGGGATGTCATTAAGAAGGCAGGCAGGCCCAGCCAGCATGGCTCAGTGGTTAAGCGTCGACCTATGAATGAAGAGGTCACGGTTAGATTCCTGGTCAGGGCACATGCCGGGGTTGTGGGCTTGATCCCCAGCGTGGCACATGCAGGAGACAGCCAATCAATGATTCTCTCTCATTGATGTTTCTCTCTCTCCCTCCCCTACCTTTCTGAAATCAATAAAAATATTTTTAAAATATATTTTATTGATTTTTTACAGAGAGGAAGGGAGAGGGATAGAGAGTTAGAAACATCAATGAGAGAGAAACATCGATCAGTTGCCTCCTGCACACCTCCTACTGGGGATGTGCCCGCAACCAAGGTACATGCCCTCGACCGGAATCAAACCTGGGACCTTTCAGTCCTCAGGCCGATGCTCTATCCACTGAGCCAAACCGGTTAGGGCAATAAAAATATTTTTTAAATAATAAAGAAGATAGGCAGAAACCAGGAAGGCAGAGGCAGCACCGGCTCCGGAGGGATATTAGAGGCAAGGTCTGGACAGAACAGACTCAGCTGGGATGAGGTCTTAAGATCATACCTGGGAGGCTCCGAGGTGTCTGGGGACAACTTGGGCTTTTTAAAAGACTTTGGTCTCCACTAGCTGACACTTTTAAGTCTTAAAGTAGCCAGACCTACCTATCTGTCCTGCTCTGTTTTCCCCAGGTTACTGGCTGTGTCCCATTTTCCACAGCTCTCCAAGTGACTCATGGCAGTGGCACTGTTGTGTCTGGGGCATGGGGTAGGCAGCCCAGAGCAGACAAGGCCTGATCCTGGAGCCACCACAGCCCTCCTCAGGCCAGTCTTCCTGGCTCCCACTACTTCAGCTTCACGGCGTTGAGATCAGTTCCTGCTGAGGTCTAGGGCCCGAGAACTGAGAACTGAGCTCTCCATCAGGGCGTTTATGTAAAAGACAGCTGACTAAATGATTAGTCCAGACAACAGAGATACAAACATGAGGCTAGCTATACATCTGCTGGTTTTCCATGTGGTAATATGCCAGACTCTTGAAAAAAAAAAAAATCTAGCCCATTCACAAGTGGGTTAATCCATTTACAAATTGCTGCATAGACAAAGCTGGATTTGGATGTTTACAACAAAAGTAATTTTAAAAATACTTAAATTCCATTTGAAACAAAAATTAAAAGATAAATCACCTTAAAAGAATCACTTCCTCAATACTATGAAGGTTTTGTGTTTATCATATGTCACATCATTGCCAACTAATGTAATAATGACAATGGTGTTACTTTATTTTTTATATTTTATTGATTTTTTACAGGGAGGAAGGGAGAGGGATAGAGAGTCAGAAACATCGATGAGAGAGAAACATTGATCAGCTGCCTCCTGTACACTCCCTATTGGGTATGTGCCTGCAACCAAAGTACATGCCCTTGACCGGAATTGAACCTGGGATCCTTGAGTCCACAGGCTGATGCTCTATCCACTGAGCCAAACCGGTTAGGGCAATGGTGCTACTTTTAAGTGACTTTGCTGTTTTGTAACCACTAAAAAGCATTTTTTTAAAAGCTTTTAATTATTTTTTTAAAGCCTTGACTGGGCTAAGCTGGTAAGGTGGAAATATGTTCTACTTGGAGAGATAGGAGGGAAGAAGAGCAGAGAGGACTGAGTACATGAGCAAATCGAGAATTTCCAGGCACCTCAGCCAGGTACATTCTGCTACAGCTTCCACTTCCATAGGGGCAACTAAGGAATAACAAAGCTCCATGGGTTGAGGGATGTCTGTACAAAGCATGCATGATCTATAGAGAGAGAGAGGAAGAAGGAAACAGTTGAGATACTGATAAAGGTAGTTCTGATTGGCATAGCAATATAGGCATATATGAGCATTTGTAGCAAGATTTTAGTCTTTCACAGCTTTCCAAATACTTGTGCATAACATTCAAGGATTGTTAGTGAGCGTTTGCTATCATAACGGCTTTAGGTCTACAAGGAAGACTTAAGGAAAAGTCCTCAAGCAGCTCACATTCTAGTTATTAATAAGTAGCATCGCCTATATCTGCCCTGTGGAATTCAAATGAAATGTCTGCTGTGATCAGTGTGATAATAGTTGTAGATACATTTATAGTGGAGACCATAGGAGGATCCGTTCAATTTTGCCTTTATGAAGGGGATAACTGGGGGATGTAATTGAGAGCACACAGTCTGAAATAAAATTACCGGGGTCCAAATTTCATTTGTGTTGCTTACTAGCTATATGATTCCGGGAAAGGAACCTAACCTCTCTGTGCCTCAGTTTCCTCGTCTGTAAAAGGGGAATAGTATTAGTACTTACTTGAGAGGGCAATTGTAAGGTTTAAATTAGTTAATAATATAGGTAAGGCACTTTGAAGAGGTCTTGGCACATAGTAAGCACTACATGTGTTTTCTATTACTATTTTTAGTTTACTAAAACTAAAAGGATATTTCATCCATCCCTAGTTAATGGAGCCACAAGAAAGTGGAAATGGAAAGGAGGTCGATTTGCAAGGTCATTTGGTCAATTCATTGACCTAGAAAACTGTGCTGGCACCTTGAAGATCCTAGGGCATTATTTCTTGGTGAGTCAGAAATTGGACTTGACTGGCACCAATCGCTGTTTATGTTCTGGTATGGTGCCTACATCTTTACCCCTTCATGGTCCAACACCCCAGAGAGCAGTGGACGAATGCCATTATTGAGATCAACCACACCAGTTGGGAGCCACATGTGGAAAAATTTAAAAACAAACAAAAATCATCTGATAGGGTAGACCTGCAAATGGAACTTTTCAACTTGACTTTTTAACTCACTTGAGTGAGTTCCATGGCTGGGAACCATCACTCCGTCTGTCTGTTAAGTCATTCAAAGAAGTTTACCACCTTCGGATCTTTAAAGATAAATACCTATCAGCCTTAATGGCTCCAGCTGTGTACGCAAGTCCTGACTTCCCTTCTTGGTTCAGACACCCCTTCTAAAAACTCATCCAAGGAAGTCACTTACCCACTCAGTTTCCTTACTGAAAAAAGGAAAAACCTTTCAGTGCCTTTGTTCCTACCTCTCTCCCTAGGACTTTATGGTATCTGTGTAACTCCGAATCCTTTCTAAAGTGTCCAATAAGCCCTAGCCCATTTGGCTCAGTGGATAGAGTGTCAGTCTGTGGACCGAAGGGTCCCATGTTCAATTCCGGTCAAGGGCACGTACCTTAGTTTCAGACTCCTCCCTGGCCTGAGCCCTGGTCAGGGCTTGTGCAGGAGGCAACCAATTGATGAGTTTCTCTCACATCAATATTTCTCTCTTTCTTTCCCTCTCTCTAAAAAAATCAATGGGAAAATATCCTCAGGTGAGGATTAAAAATAAATAAATTGTCCAATATTACAGACTAGCAAAGTGCCTGGGTCATTCGCTTGGAATTCACTGATGTTTCAGGAATTTGATTCACTGGATGATGTGAAGGTGGGCCTTAGGTCTGGCCCTGTCTTTCATGTCTCTGGGAATCTGGCGGTTTAAACCAGAGAGAAAATTGTGAACATATCCTTTCGAAAAGACACTCCTTTCAAGTAGTGCTACTATCCTCTTGTGCATGGGCCCATTCATGCCATATTCCTGCTCACTCATATGTTTAATTTCTCTCATTTGCCCTCCCCATTGCACACAGCAATAAGTGATGCTGCCACTGAAGGTGGAAACTGCCTTACTGGGAAACAAGTCTTCCAAGTTTGGAAGCCACAAGGCATGCACCCTGCCTTCTTTAGCACTTCCATTGGAGGAGAGCTTAGCCAGAATTAGTAGATATAAAGCAATCCAAGGAAGCTAAAGCCAAAGAAGGACACAAATGGCGTTACAGTGTTTCTGTGGTCTGCTTTTTGGCTTTCTCTCTTTACTTCCTGTTTGACCAAACAATGCTCAGGTTGACAGTGATTGCAACTTTGTGGGGCATCAGAGTCACCTGGAGAGCTTGTTAAAATAAGGATTGCTGGGCCCGCCAACACCCCCATAAGTTTTTGACTCCGTAGGACCGGGAAGGGGCCTGAAAGTTTGCCAGTTCCCTACAGATGTTTCCCAGGAGATGCTGATGCTGCTGATCTGGGATCACACGTTGATAACCACTGGGTTGAAAGGTGCATTCTTACAGGTGACTATCATATGTTCTGTGTCTAAGTAGAGTGACCAGCTGTCCTGGTATTCTTGAGATTAAAGGGTCTCCTTGGATGCATGACTTTAATTATTTTTTTTATTTTTTACTTTTACTTATTTCAGAGAGGAAAGGAGAGAGACAGAAACATCAATGATGAGCGTGAATCACCAATTGGCTGCCTCCTGCATGCCCCACACTGGGGATTGAGCCCGCAATCCAGGCATGTGTTCTGACTGGGAATTGAACCATGACCTCCAGGTTCATAGGTCAATACTTAACCACTGAGCCACACAGGCCAGGCGGATGCAGGACTTTTCAGTGCTAAACCTAGGACAGTCCTCAGCCAACCAGAATGGTTGATCATCCTAAGAAGAGAATCGACGGTGACATCCCTAATCTTTTTTAAATTTGAACTAATTCAGCAGACTAACTAGTTAGTTAAGAATATACTAAATCCTCCCCGCCCCCAAAAGAATTTACTAAATTCTAGTGCCACATAAGGGGCTATCAAGACAAATGAAGACATATTGAAAAGAACACATCTCCTCAGAGAATTTTCAATCTAAGTTAGTCTTCCATTCATTCATTCATTTATTGACTCAACACATTTTTATTGACTGCCTACCTATGCTAGGCATTGAGGTGGGGATACATCGGTGAATAAGACAAACACGGAACCTGCCTTCATGAAGCTGACTGACTAATGGAGAAGGCATTGAACCTGAGTGAAAAAAGGTGAAATGGAAATAATTCTCACCTTGAAGTAGAGTTGGGAAGCTTAATTGAGTTAATGTCTGGAGACTCCATGAACGAGAACATTATGTTACAATTATAATAACCACATGACCAGAGTCTTCTGAAAAGTCCTGATTTAGAAGATCGCATTTCCCAGTTTTCGCATGACAAAAAAAAAGCAAAAGCAAAAAAAAAAAAGCCATGTACGCAAAAGTCAGGAGAACGGAGGCTTAGTTCTGGTTTGGCTACTAACTTCTGTTTGTAGGAGTCATTAATGTCTTTGTTCCTCAATTCCTTCCCAATACCCTGGCCTCCTTACAACACCTCACAGCTGCATTATGCACTTATTGGTGAGATCCTTGGATTATCATCCGCCTCCCCTACTGCACCCCGAGTCCCTTGAGATCAGAGGCCAGTTGAATTGTTGTGTATTTTCAGCTCCTGGAAAGGGCCTGGCAAAAAACAGGTGCTCAATACTGATCAGATGTGGGAAATGAATGACAGGATGGAAGATGATCCAATATTTTGTGTCACAGGTTTTAAGAGATCAAAATATATATGTCTTTTAAAAGTCATGTGTAAATCCAAGGAAGTATTGTCACGAAACATCGAACCCCATTTTATCTTAGCTATGGTTCCCCCAGCCACGCTTCCAAGACAAGCATCACTTGGAAAATAAAATTACAGAACTAATATAATGAGCCATATCCTGTTGAGAGTTATTTTGGGTGGTGCCTACAAAAGGAGGGTTGTATGCTGCCTCTTCAATGCCTGGATGGGGACCCACAGTTTGAGGCTTCCCTTCCAGAGAGATATTTTCTGAAAAAAAAAAAAAAAAGGAAAGAAAGAAAGAAAAAAAGAGTTAGGCCAAACAGTAACTGCACTGCAGAGCCTGGTTAGCTCTCACCCTGCTTCCAGCAGGGCTTCGGTTCTCATGTTTGAAACATCAGAGAGCCTAGAGTCTGCCAGAGTCACCGCTTCTGAAAAAGCCAAAGCTGGTGACCTCGAGCAAAGAGGTTCCCAGCCTAAACCGAAATGCACAGTAGATAAAGGTAATTCACACAAGCAAAGCATGGTCTATGCAGGGTGTGGTGGGCCTAAGATGTCATCCGGGTGCATCTAAATTGATGTATTCAGGATACTTGTATTGGAAAGACTGGAGGCAAATAAGAAAAGTAATGACGAATTTTGAAGTTATAAGTGAGCTCCAGTCCTCTCTTCTCTGTCCTCAACCCCTGAAATGCCCCTGCTTGGGAGGTGGAAGGTTCAGGTGGCCTGTGACACGAACTTGCAATGACAGAGCACAATGCCACATCCTCACTTCCCATCCTGGCACAGAAGCCCCGAGAGGTAGGGAGGTACTGGCTTGTCCCGATTGTTATCAATGAATAAAAACAGTTGTGCTTTCGAGGCTCAGAGCTACACAGAACGAGGGTGTTTGGCTTTAGCATCCTGCTGTTTCCCTCCAGAATGTCTTTCTGTCCTGCTAACCAGCCCCAAGGGTCCCAGGGCCTGTGCAGCCACTGGGAACGCCCAGGGACCAAACTTGGCTCCAACCTCTGAGACCCCCATTTCCCTTCAAACATAAAAGAAGGAAAATTCTTAGCCTGCAGGGACATTGCAGGGTTCTATAAATAACGTTATGTCAAATCCCAGTCAGTGCCAGTAAATGTGAAATCCGTGTGCGCAATGCTTCCTCCTCAATGTCAAAATGTCTAGTGCCTTGGGGATCTGCTCTCAAGTGGACAGGAAATCATCTAAGAATCTAAGTTGCACAGTGGTGTGAATGATTGAAAAAGGATTTCCTATCAGCTTCTCAGTGTAGGTGGCTGTTTAAGAAAAAAAAGAAGATATTTAGAGACGCAAATCTCCAGTGTAGTGTCTAATTACCAGGGACAGTGTTAAACCCAGGCCAGACTTCCTGCTTTTAGATGCTGCTTCTGCCCCCAATTACCAGTGAGAGACCTTAGGCAAGTTACTTAATCTTTTTGTACCGATTTTCCTATCCCTATAAAGGGTTTGATATGAATGACACCATATCTCATAGGATGGTTGGCAGGCTAAATGAATTAATGCTTGTGTTTGTGTCCTAATAATACTTAGAACAGTGCCTGGCACATAGTAACTTCACAATGAACACTGGTGATTATCACTGATGATGGCATTTGAAGTAGACAAGCTGGGATTCCTGGGTGGTTGCTTTCTTTCCCAAGTCCAAGGCAAGTGCCCACTCACCAGGTGGCCTCATGCTTACAGGAGGAAGAGCAAACGGCTGTGTTTGGAGTGACAGGAGCATGGCTCCAAATTGAATGAGAAGGTCCCCTTATTTCCCTTTCAACATAAAGTTTGAACAAGGGGAAAGTAGGAGCCAGAAGAAACACATTTTCACTTGTGTTAATGCCACTAGAAAGAAAAAGATGGAGGGGGATGATGCGGCCTACAGATGCCCTTATCTTTCAGTCAAGGTGGATTTGAAGGGAAACTAGGAAGCCAGTTCCTGAAGCTCAAAAACACTGACACCTGCCTTTTGTACCCTGCTTTCTACAGGGCAGAGGTCTTCTACATTCTTCACTTCTGCTTGCTTGGTTTGGGCAAAGGAGAAGCAATACCACATAAAAAAATAGATTGCTGAAAAGAAATGGGACTCTGGGCTTGTAGGCCTAGCATTATACCCTCCTGCTCTGGGCCTCCATTTCCTAACGTGTAAAGTATAAAAGATGGACTAAATACCCTCCAAGATTTCTTATAAGAACAACAATAAGAAAAAAAAAATTACTCTAAGACTTAAAATCTTTCCAGAAAGGGAAATTGAGGATACAGTAATTAAGTGGCTTGCTCAGTGTTAAATGACAAACTCAACGTGTCCAAGACAACACCTGATCTTCCTCCACCCACACCTGCAGCCTTTCGTGCAACTCTCATGCAAATCCATCCTTCTAGTCACTCAGCTTGAAAACCTTGAAGTCATCCTTAATGCCTTTACTTCTCTCGGACCTTCCATTTCCATGCATCAGCAAGTCCCTGCCTTCAAAATATACTCTCCAAAGAATCCTGGAGAGTATTTAGTCCTTATTTTATACTTTACATATTAGGAAACTGAGGCCCAGAAAAGGAGAGTATAATGAAGCACCGTCAGCACTACTTCAGTGCCACCGACACTGTGCTTCTATCTGCTACATTGAGGAGCAAAGGGAAGTAGGAACATTCATGCTTGAGCAACTTGTTGGAGCCCCATTTCCCCCATATACAAAGTGAACATAATTCTGACCATGTTCTTTTCCTGTTGAAGTAGCTGTGTTTCCCTTGTGGACTTTGTAGGAATTCATTGCACATTCTAGATATTCATCTTTGGTTTGCTTTAGACATTGCAAGTAGTACCTTCCTCTCTTCTGTTGGCTAATCTATTAATTTTATCATTGTGCCCTTCATTGAACAGAAATCAATGGTAAGATGATATAATTTATCGGACTTTTTTTGTCTTAGGATTTGTGCTTGATTTGATTAAGAAGTCTTTCCTTAACTCTAGGTCAAAAATATGCTATTATATTTTTTCTATTAACTTTCAAACACTACCATTCAGACTAAGGTTTTTAATTTATACAGAATCCAGTTATGGATATGGGATTAATTAGGAATTTAGCTTGATTTTCTTCCACAAGGTGAGAAAACTCCATCTAGTAAGTAATTCATCCTTTGCTCTATGAATTGTACTCTACAACTAAATTCTCATACATGCATGGGGTTATCTCTGAATTGAACTCTGTTTTATTGGCCTAGTTGTCTATTCTTGTACCAAAACCAACTGTGTTTTTTTTTTCCTATGGCTTTTAAAAAAAATCTTTCCCCAGCTCTACTGAGGAATAATTGGCCAGAAAAATTTCTATGTAATTAAAGTACACAATGTCATGACATACATATACATTATGAAATATTACCATAATTAAGCTAATTAACATATTTATCACTTCATATACTAGTAGTTACTTTTTTTCTTGTGATAAGAATACTAAAGATTTACTCTCAGCAAATTTCAAGTATACAATGTAGTATTACTTATTAACTATTATTACCATGCTGTACATTAGATCCTTATTTATCATACTAGAGGCCCAGCACATGAAATCACACACCTGCCCACCATCCCGCTGCACTCGCAGCCCTGCCCACCTGCGTGTGCCTTGCTGCGCTCCCAGCCTCCTGGTGACCAGTCTTTGGTCATTACGGTGTTACGACCACTGGGTTTTTATTATATAGATAGCTGAAAACTTTTACCTTTTGACCATCTCCCCCTTTCTCCACCCCCAGCCCCTGGCAACCACCATTTTACTTTTACTGTGGCTCTTTAGTATTGTTTAGTATCTGGTAGAGTATAACCCCATATGTTATTTTTTAAGGGTGACATAGTGCACAATATGCAATATTAAATATACTGATTTCAACGTAAAATTGACTCAGCTATTATAGAATTTTATTTCTCCATATAAATTTTAGAGTAGTTTTTGAATAGATGGTATAAGAGTAAAGATTAATTTGGGGAAAATTGCTATTTCTATATTATTAAACCATCCAATCCAATAGAACATTGATGTGTATGTAGATCGTTTTCTATATCCTGTATTAGAGTTTTCTTTTTGCTTTTTAAATTTTGAAATAACCACAAACTTACAAGAAAATGTGAATGTACAGAATTGAGTTTGTGTGTGTGTGGGGGGGGGGGGGGGGCGGGCGCGGGGAATCAGCCATTTGAGAGTAAATTTCTGACCTGGTGCCTTTTCATTATGCCTTGACATTTCAGTGTGTGTTTCTTACACACAAAGACATTCTCCTACATAACTCCATGCACCATCAAAATCAAGAAATTTACATTGACACATTTTCATCTCTGATCCCAGGACTCCGAATTCTACCAATTGTCTAGTACTGTTTTACATAGCCAAAGATTACGTGGATCAAGCACTGCCTAAGGTTCAGCATGCTATGCTTTTCTTCTCTGGAGTTACTACTTCCCACTTTCGAATTAATGAGAATTTGGGGGGTATTTTAAAACTATAAATACCCCATTTCTCATCAAATGTTCAACTTATGATCTTATTTGTTTGTATCTGTACTGAAAAGGTTGTTCTGTCTTACTCAAATGATTATAATCCATTATCATTATTATTTTGATGTTCTCAGAGTGGCTAATGAGAGGCCCTTTAGTAGGAGTCCCTTTTTAAAAATAATTTTTTTTTATTGATTTCAGAGAGGAAGGGAGAGGGAGAGAAAGATAGAAATATCAATGATGAGAGAGAATCATTGATTGGGTGCCTCCTACACAGCCCCTACTGGGGACTGAGCACTTCCTTGATCTCTGGCAAAATGAAATATACCACAATATAATACTTTTATATATATACTAGAGGCCCAGTGCACAACATTCATGCACTGGGAAGGGGGGGTCCCTCAGCCCAGCCTGCACCCTCTCGCAGTCTGGGACCCCTTGGAGTATGTCCACCCTCTCGCAGTCTGGAGCTCTCACAGTCCAGGACCCCTTGCTCCTTACCACCCACCTGCAGTGGAAGTAGGAGAGGCTCCCGCCACCGCTGCTGTGCTCGCCAACTGTGAGCCCAGCTTGTGGCTGAGCGGCACTCCCCTTGTGGGAGTGTTCTGACCTGCCCCCTGGTGGTCAGTGTGTGTCATAGTGACTGGTCATTCTGCTGTTCAGTCAATTTGCATATTAGGCTTTATTATATAGGATATTTTTTATTTTTTTATTTCAGAGAGGAAGGGAGAGGGAGAGAGAGAGATAGAAACAACAATGATGAGAATCATTGATTGGCTGCCTCCTGCATGCCCCCTACTGGGGATTGAGAGCGCAACCCGGGCATGTGCCCTTGACCAAAATTGAACCCGGGACCCTTTGGTCTGCAAGCCAACGTTCTATCCACTGAGCCAATCCGACTAGGGCCAGAACATCATTCTTGGTCGATAATTTCTTCACCTCACCCCACCCAAAATCTGACTTTCATGTTGCCTCATCCTGCACCCAGCACTTTCTCACTGGCTCCCATCCCCCAACCACAGAAGCCCACCTTGCTCTGCCCCAACTCCTGGCAAAGGACCAAATTGTGCAGGAAAGGAGGAGAGCGAAAGGAAGAAGAACCTTGCTTAGAGTTTTTAAATTTTATCAATAGAAGTTTCATATATTTTGCTGTATTAGTTCCCTAACAAAGTACTGCCATACAAAGTACCACAGGCTGGGTGGCTTCAACATTTTCTCACAATTATAGAGACTAGAAGTCTAAGGTCAAGGTGTCCACAGGATTCATTTCTGTCTGAGGTCTTTATCCTTGGCTTGTAGATGGCTGTCTTCTCCCTTTTTCTTCATGTGGTCTCTCTGTGCGTATATGCATCCTAATATCTTTTTTTTTTTAATTTACCTTATTTTATTTTATTTTTAAAATCTTTATTATTGAAAGTATTACTTATGTCCCCTTCTCCCCCCATTCTCCTCTTCTAGCCCACCCCCTGCCTTCACCCCAGCCTTCAACCCCTGTTGTGTGTGTCCATGGGTTATGCATATATGCATACAAGTTCTTTGGTTGATCTCTTCCCACCCACCCAGTGTCCCCCACCTTCCCTCTGAGATTCCAAAGTCTGTCGCATATTTCTAGGTCTCTGGATCAACTTTGTTCATCAGTTATTTTGTTCATTAGATTCCACATATGTGTGAGATCCTGTGCTGGGGTTAAAATACATTTTGGGAACAAATGGAAAAATTTGGACTGCATTTTAGATATTTCATTAATGTTAAATTTTGTGGATGTGATAAAGAGATGGTGTTGTGTAGAAAATTGTCCTTATTCTCAAGGTAATGCATGATGAAGTATTTAGAAGAGTCAAGTTGTCTCCAGTTTAGTTTTGAACAGTTTATTTTGTGTTTGTGTGAATATATGCATGTGTTTGTGCAGATAGATAGAAAAAATAGGTAATCTTGAAAGTGTTAGAGAAAAAAGAGATGTAGAGAGAAAGTGCGTGTTAACACTTGTTAATATAGGTGAAGAATCTATGGATTTAATTGCTTTTTCTTACAACTGTACTACCAGTTTGAATATTTCAGAATAAAAATTGGGGGAAGAAGAATAAATGGTGCCTCAATTCCTTACCTTGCTAGCATTTGAAGAACACCAAGATTTGAAATAGATCATCCTTGAAAAAGCAGTCCTATCTGAAGCCTGGGTCAGGTTAACTGGCCTCATTGCAAATCCTCATTGAATGGCCAGCCTTTAAATTCAGTACACTCAGGAGCTGACCAAGTGCTGGCTCCCTGGTGCCTTCCCTAGCGGGGGGCATGAGGATGATTGTTTGAAGCTGGCTTTGGTAGACAAGAGAATATTCCTGCATTGCTGGGAGAGACCTTGAAGTATGAGTCAGGAAAAGACTGGGAAGGAGATGAGGGGGCAGACAGATGGGATGTTTGCAGCCTAGAAACAACTCAGGGAATGTGTGGGAAATGTGGAGGAGGGGAGTGTGGGAAAGGGTAAAGGAGCAGGGGCTTATCTCAAAACTCTTTAATACAAAACCAACAGAGGAAGGCTGATTTGCTCTTGTTTATTTACCTAACACAGGTTCCTGCATTTCCTCATCCTGCCAGTGAGCACAACCTTCCTTCCATACTCCTTCAGCCAAGGCCGCCTTTCCTTGCAAACTACTGGCCTTCTTCAAGTGAATATGCTCAAGGTAGGAACACAGAATTTTGGAGCCGGGATATGTGTGAAGACAGGCTGTAGAAGGCAAGGGTACAAACAAGACCAGTTTGGAAATTTTTACAAACATCCATAATGTTGGCCTGGACCAGGGAGTTACAGAGGAGATGGTGAAAAGCAGTCAAATTCTAGATGCCTTTGAAGGAAGAAGTCAGTGTGTTACATTGCTGCCTTGCCTACAACATCACTGGCCTCTCAGATTCCACCTCGGCATTCCCTATCTCTGTGGTTTATAGTCTTCTTAATTGGAGGGCTCCGTTTCTTAGAGCCACAAGGCAAATTGGACTATGCACAGATGAAGGCAAATCCATCCCTGATGCTTGAAACACTATGCAAATGCATGCCCTCCTGATAAAGATTGGTCAGTGACATCAAAGGAAGTTGGGTCCAGCTCAATATTCTACTAGTACCTATTTTGGGAAGGCGTACTTCACACAGTGTGATGTCTGCCTACTATGAATTCAAGGGCAATCTCCTCTCTAGTAATAATATCCTACCTGATACTGAGTAGACTATTTTACAAATGTTTCACAGCATTTGGAGAGGTCTTTCCTGACAACTAGAGTAGGTTATATCCCTTATTCTATGTTCCTATGGTATCTTGTTCTTCCCTAAGTATAATTCTCACTATATTTTATTATAGATACTTCTTTATCTTTCTTGCTAGATTGAAAAGCTTTATGAGGAAAAGACAATGTTATACCCCTGGTACCTAATATAGTGTACCAGGGGTATATGTACTGGTTCATAGAAGGCATCCAGTACATCCCTACAGTTGAACAAATATATGATCAGGAACTTCTTTAATTTTCAAAACTATTCTTCCAAGGTGGGTATTACTGTTTCCACTCATTGATGAGGGAAGGAGGTTGAGAGATTGTGGTCACAAAGTTAGTGGGAGAATTAACTGGGAATGATACCCAGGCCTCAGATCTTTTCCACTATGTTCCACCTGGAGCCTAGAAGAAACATCCATTCATTCAATCAGTCAACAGACACATTAATTCTTCCCCACATGTCAGGCTCTGCTGTATGCTCCTGGAGGATGTACAAGAATGAGTAAGATTTGCCTTCAGATGCTGGAAACCAAGCACAGGGAAATAGATATGCAAATACATAATTAATTGCATTATAGTGTGGTAAGTACCATGGGAGATCCTAGGAGGAATGTTTAACTCTGCCTGGGTGAAGGAAGGCTTAAACAGGTCCATTTGATCTGGGTTTGGGGAGGAGGGGGAAGTATTTTGCTAGGAATAGAACAGGGAAGATTATTGAAGGACAAGATTGATGATTGGTGCCTCCAAAGCTGGGTAACCTGCTTTCCTGCTCTGTTGCTATGAATCACTCATCTTCCAAGCCCTGGTTTCAGAAAATGGAGGAACTAAAAAGCAGCCATTGCAACAAGAGACCCACAGTGTAGAGTCAGGTATAAACATTCCTAGAGCTCACCTACCTGGGCCACCATATGCAGACTGAAATTTCATGTGTATGAATGGTGTTCAATGGATTCAGGGAATGCCCAATCTTCACTATTGCACACAGTGGCCCAAATACCTCATTTGAGTCAACATATAATATCTATTTTTACTACAAATGAAAGAACACTGCAGGTCATCTGATGTAGAATAGAATGAGGTACAACTTTCTGTGAGTAAGAGAGCATTGGAGCAAGGGAAGACGATTGGTTTACTGGAAACTTTAAAATATTACAAACCAGCCCTAGCTGGTTTGGCTCAATGGCTAGAGCGTCAGCCTGTGGACTGAAGGGTCCCAGGTTTGATTCTGGCCAAGGGCACATGCCTGGGTTGCAGGCTCGGTCCCCAGTGGGGGGCATGCAGGAGGCAGCTGATCAATGATTCTCTCTCATCACTAATATTTCTATCTCTCTCTTCTTCTCTAAAATCAATAAAATATATTTTTAAAAAATATTACAAACCAGCCCTAGCTGGTTTGGCTCAGTGGATAGAATGTCAGCCTGTGGACTGAAAGGTCCCAGGTTCGATTCCAGTCAAGGGCATGTACCTTGGTTGTGGGCACATCCCCACTGGGGGGTGTGCAGGAGGCAGCTGATAGATGTTTCTCTCTCATCAATGTTTCTAACTCTCTATCCCTCACCCTTCCTCTCTGTAAAAAATCAATAAAATATATTAAAAATATATTACAAACCAGCCAAAGCCAGCAAATGTCCTTCTCTCTTAGAAATGTGGTGCTGAAGGGCAGCCTGTGGGCACTCTCATACCATATTAGGAATTGGGGCGGGGGGGCTATTACCATAAGCAGTTGAAGTGACAGGAAATTCATATATATATATATATATATATATATATATATATTATTGATTTTTGACAGAGAGGAAGGGAGAGGGATAGAGAGTTAGAAACATCAATGAGAGAGAAACATCGATCAGCCGCCTCCTTCACACATCCTACTGGGGATGTGCCCGCAACCAAGGTACATGCCCTTGACTGGAATCGAACCTGGGACCTTTCCATCCATAGGCCGACGCTCTATCCACTGAGCCAAACCTGTTTCGGCAGGAAATTCTTAAGTAGGAAGTATGGTGACCATATTTACATTTTAGAAAGATAATGGACAGCAGTACATATTAGGGGAACAGAGGACAGAGACAGGGAGATTGTTTAGAAGGTTCATGAGAAAAATGTCAGTGAAAGAGGATGAGGCATCTGCCCAGATAATAAGAATAAAGAGGAGAAAATGGATTCAGAAACTTCAGGAGATGGAGTCATCAAAATCTGGGTGAATAATTGCATGTAGGGGATGAGAAAGTAGGAAGAGGAAAGAATGGTTCCTGAGTTTCTGACTTGGGAAAGTGGTTGGATGGTGGCTGTGCTACCAGAAAGGAGAGCAGGCCCAGAGCGGCCTTGGGCCAGCTGTTAGTGTGTGGGTTCTTGACTTTGTGCAGGAGAGATTTTATAACATGAGTCCAGGTGATTTGCAGGGTGCATTTATTAAGGCTGGAGGGAGTGAAACAAGGAAGGGCTTAGGATGGAAGAAGCAACAGGAGAGACCCTAGGCAGGCTGCTCTGTTTCACTGGAAAGTCAGAGAAAGGGGGCTTTGGAGACAGGTTCAAGGGGTTAGTCTGGAACGAGCTGCCACTGCCCGTTGCTCCGCTGGTTGCAATTCTCAGGGGGTCTTTAGAGTTTAGGATATGCACTCCTGTCAGGAAAGAAGAGGGGAAAGAAAGGGGACAGGTGTGCTCCCTGGAGGGAGAGCATGAACTGGATCCTTAGTCTTGAGGGTTTCAAAGGCTGGGAGTTTAGGGGAGGTTTCATGGGAGGACCTCAATAGAATATTCATCAGCTTTTCTGCGTGTGCCCTTTCAGGGTCAAGGTCTCCACTGATTGGTCAGCACCAGGGCAGGGGGTCATTAGTCATTGCAACTGGTCCTGGTGACCCCCACCTGGTTTTGCTGCTTTTCTGGGCCTGGGGCTGAAATACAACTGAGGTCTAGATATTATCTATAGAGAGAAAAGGTCAAGGGGGTGGGATTTAAACCACAGGACCAGTGACATGAAAGGTCAGGGGAACTAAACCACTTGACCAGCCATATGCTGGGGGAGAAAGGCCACCCTGGGGCAAGGTCTGGCACCAGTTTTGACCGTTGCTAGGCGCCTGGGGCTTTCCACCCTGGTGACCTTCTATTTCTGGCTGTAAATTGCTCAGCCAGTTTGTTCAGCTCTCTGTCTTAGTTTCCCCATTCCACTTACCAAGGAATTTTCCTAGCTTCCTACTCTCCTGCCTCAGTTGGAAAGTGGAGAGGGAGAGAGAGACTGAAAAGAGAGAGGTACAGCTTGGTAACTATTGCAGTGACCAGGAACCATAGGCATCGGTTTCCAGTAGGTGGCTGGATGTGTACTCTTTATTTAATTCATGAGAAAATTCCAGGCCGGCGATAGTAATTTGAGAGTCCTCAGAGTTTAAATGGTAAGTAGAAGTGGATGAGGTAAAGGGGGATCATATATAGAGAAGAGAAGGCTGAGAATCCAAACCTAGGGAACACCAACTAATTTAAGGGGGAGTTGGAAGCAGTTGCCCATGAAGAAGACGGAGAAGCAAAGCCACACAAACTCTAAACACCACTGGGAGCCTTAGATGTTCTAGCTCATTTGGAATTGCCTTTGGCCCCATATAACAGAAACCTGAGTACAGTGGCTAATCAGCTTCTTGCCCAGAGGGCAGTCCAGGCAGGGCTTCAAGGAGCCATCAAGACTTAGCTCCTTCAGTTCCTTTTTTCCTTGTGCTTGGAGATGGCTACTCCACATCCAGGCATTAAGTCCTCATTCCAGTCAGGAAGAAGGGGAAAGGCAAAGGGCAAAAGGCATTTGCCAAGTATTTCTTTTTTTATCAGAAAAAAACAATGGTTTTCTGAGAAGCCCCGTCCATTAGACCAGCAATTTTCAACCTTTTACATCTCATGGCACACATAAACTAACTACTAAAATTCTGCGGCACACCAAAAAATATATTTTTTGCTGATCTGACCCAAAGAAAAATTGGTATAATTTTGATTCATTCACAGCAGATAGCCAATGTCATGTTGGCTGATGTCATTTTTTTATTTGACAATCTAAGGGGAAAGAGGTCAGTGCCCTTGACTAAGTAGTCAGGTATTGCATGTGTGTGTGTGTTTTCTTTTTTTAAATATATTTTTATTGATTTCAGAAAGGAAGGGAGAGGGAGAGAGATAGAAGCATCAGTGATGAAAGAGAATCATTGACTGGCTGCCGCCTGCACAACCCCTACAGTGGATCGGTCCTGCAACCTGGGCATGTGTCCTGACCAGGAATCAAACCTGGTACCCTTCAGTCCGCAGGCTGATGCTCTATCCACTGAGCCAAGCTGGCCAGGGCAGTATTGCATGTTTTAAAAATTCTTCACACCAGTTGCAAATTGCTGCATTAGACTAAAAACTACAACTCATCAGCCAGGATTAAGGCTATGAATATTTCACTACATGGGTACCTGAGGGAGACCAGGTGATTTTTAAAAAACTTTTGTTTTGAAATAATTAAAAACTGACAGAAAACTTGCAAAAATAACATAAAGAAGTCCTGTATACCCTTTCCCCCAAATTTTAAAATTTCCAAATATTAACATTTGCCACATTTACTTTATCATTTTCTCTCTGTCAGGCACATTTACTCCTACATACTTCAGTGTTGCTTTCTAAAAATAAGGATATTCTCTTCTGTAACCATAGTACAATGATCAAAATCAGAACATTAAAATTAATACAATGCAATTGTTTAATCTACAGCTTTTGCCAGCTGTCTCACTAATGTCTTTTGTTGTAAGGAAAAGAAAATTCTTTCTGGTCCAGTAACCAATTCAGAATCACATTTTGTTGTCATGTTGTTTAGTCTACTTTAATCTAGAAAGTTGTTCAGTATATCTTTATCTTCCATGTCATTGACATTTTTGAAGATCACTTTGTAGAGCAGCCCTTACTTGGATTTATCTGATGTTCCCTCATACTTTGGCTTACAAATTTCCAGCTGGAACACTACAGAAATTAAGTGGTGTCCTCAGTCATCATATTAAGAGGCTCATAATTTTGATTTGTCCTATTACTAGCAATATTAACTTTGATCACTTGGTGAAAGTGGTAGTATTGGCCAGGTTTCCCTACTACAAAGTTACTATTTTACACTTTGAAACTAAAGTAAGAATCTGCAGGAGATGCTATGAGATGATTTAAACACGTTTTTTTCATCAAAATTTCACCTGGTAGTTTTAGCATCCATTGATAATTCTTGCCTGAAATAATAGTATGATGATTGCAAAATGGTGATTTTTCTAGTTTTGTTATTCATTTATAACTTACTAGTTTGTCTTCCAGCATAGAGAACAGGGGTGGGGAATGTCCGGCCTGGGGGCCGTATACTTTGGTCTGGCCCTGCCAAGGCAACCGCAGGTGGGACTCTAAATTCAATAAATCTAGGAGCCTTTTTCATAGCAACATAATTTTTAAGTTGGTAATTTTGTATGGCCCACAAATGATGTTATAAATATTCAAATAGCCCTTGGCAGAAAAAGGTTCCCCACCCTTGATATAGAAGAACTTTTCTTCCCCCTCGATTTACTTATTTGTTTGCTCATTTCTGTGTGGATTCATAGTTTCCTAGTCTATTCACAGTGTTACAGCCAACTACTATCATAATTTACTTGGGTGCTCAAATTGTCCCAGATTGGCCATTAGAAGCCCCTTTAAGCAGGCTTCTGTGTCCTTTTGACATATTCCCATCATTCTCTTGAGTACTTTTCTTATTTAAGATTATTTTTAATAGGGCACATAGTCATCTTGATAAAATCAGTCTTCTGCTAATAAGGAACAACAATGTGAGCAAGCAGCAGTGCCCTCAGCTAGTGGCTTGAATCAGGGCTGGAAGCCTTGCTTTGTCCCAACAAAACAACTTTGTGCCTACATTCCAAAAAAGCAAGGAGACCATGTAATTCCATCCTTGCCTCCTCCTGCTAATCCTTGATCACCATCTAAAATGAGTGCTCCTAGGGCCCTGTGTTGCATGACTCCAGGGGGTGCCATTCATATTGCAGACAGGGAATGATGTACAAGAACAGAGGCTGGCATACATTTTCTATGAAGGACCAGATAGTAAATATTTTCATCTGTGTGGGCATTTGGTCTTTGTTGCAACCCCTAACTCTGTCACGGCAGAGTGAAAGTAACCATAGACCCTATATTAATGAATTGGCATGACTTTGGTCCAATAAAACTTTATTTATGGATACTGACCTTGAATTTCATATCATTTTCATGTCTTGTGAAATATTATTCTTACTCTCAGTGTTAAAAAAAAGAAACACATTTGAAAATGTAAAAACGGTTCTTAGCTTGTGAACTTCACCAAAACAGGCAGCTGGCTGGATATGTCCACAGTTTCCCACTCCCTGCCCTGCTCAGCCTGTGTTGTCATGGTGGTCCTACCTCTATCCAGGTCTTTCTCCCTCACCCTAGTCTCTCATCTGCCACCCTGTTCTGGGCTTTCTCTCCACTTTCTACCCTCTTCTTTCCCAGTCTTTCCTCCGTGCCCAGCAGGGACCTCCATTCAATTGTAAATAAACTTCTTTCCACATTTACTCTCCTGGCTCCTTTCTTAACCTTAACGGCAAAAATGAGTGCATTCCCAAAGGAACTTTCTTCTTTGCTGAATTCTAGAAAGGATGCTACTCAATTTCTCATACCCCCCACCCATGGGCACAGGAAGTGCTGTTGATAGTTTCCATATACCTCAGTCCTACTTCCAAACCTTCGTTCTTCCACCCTCTTGCAAAACCCCCTCCCCCTTTGAAGCTCTTACCGTCCACTCTTTGAACAACAGCTAACACACACTGAGGGATATCCTTACAACCATTAGGAGGTAGGTACCATTATTATCCCCATTTTGCAGAGAGGTACAGAGGTTAAGGTCACAGAGCTAGTAAATGGCAGAGCTAGGACTCTAATCCTAGCAGTCCATGCTTATTACCAAAATGGTATGCTGTCCTTTCTTTTTTTTTCCCCCATAGAAAGGTAGGTTTATTTTGATAGAGACATGCTGAATACAAAGGACTGAAATAAATGAGTAATTGTTAACATAAAATAATAGAACATTTTAATAAAAGTTAATATTTTTCTTGAACATTAATTTACCAAACACTGAATAACTGCACAAATAAATAAGCGTAATGCAAATAAACCTATTTTTCTTGTTCTCTGAATGCGAAATATTTCCTGTTGCACACACCAAACAAGTCAGTCCAAAGCTAATGACGTGGCAATTGGCTGCTAAAATATTCGCTGCTAGTATTAGTGGGGAGAAATGGCGTGCCTGCGCATAAGGCATGTAAGGGAAATGAATGCAACACGATTATAGCACTCAGTCATTATCGAACGTTGTAGTTTGTTATTAATAATGATGTATAACAGGATATTGTAAAACTTAAGTTACAAAATTTTTATTAAAACGTTTCTTACATACCGTTATATTGGTTGGGCCACAAAAATATTCGTTGTGGGCCACGAGTTTGACATGCCTACTACAGCATTGGTTCTCACTATGGGTGATTTTTTTTTCTTCAAGATACTGATTTTATTTCTTTTAAGTATAGACCCAGAAGTGGAATTGCTGGATCATATGTTTTTTGTTGTTTTTTTTTTTTTTTTGTCCTTTCTCTATGATCATGTACCATGTGGATAACTATCTTCTACCCACGCCTCACTATCCATTATCATGTAGCCATCTGGGCAGACACAGATGCACAGTCAACCTGAGTCATTTGAAGAGGATTTAATAGAGGGACTATATGTAAAGGGGTACAGCAATCTTTCTCAACCTTTTTTCGTTATCATCCACCCTGAGCACAAAAATTAAATCGATTTACTAAGTAAATTAAATTAATTAGCAGGACATACAGCACACCTCCACCCAATTGGTTCTTCTCACTATAAGTGAAAGTTGCCTTTCTAACGAAACAGTGAGCCCTCTGCGACTGCACACTGGAAGGCTGAAGGCCTACAGGAAGACCTCAGCTTTTAAATGTGCAATATGCGTGCCTCACATAATTTTAAAATAAAATGTAGCTTTAAAAATTGACCTAAAATGCAAATATGGTCATTCTTTCCCATGCTCAAAACACTGCAGTAGCCCATCTGCCACCAAGTTAAAATCCAAATTTGTTCAGATGCTACCCAAGGCCCCCGCATAACTCCGTTAGCCTCATCTTCACCACTTTCCACCTCAAACCCTATGTCCAGAGATGTGAATTACTGGAAAGTGAAATGCACTTCCTAAGAAACTTTTTTCCTTTGCTGCCAGTTTGCTCAGAATGCCATTTTGTACCAAACTTGCAGTTTCCACATCCTGGTGAATTCTTCAAGATTCAGTTAAAATAACCTCACCAGACATCTGTGAGAATAGCTGATGACCTTCCCCTCTGTGCCAACACTGTAGAGTGTGGTGGTTAAGAGTACAGTCTCTGACGCCAGATGCTATAGGTGTAGATCCTGGATTTGTAACTTACCAGTTGGTGAACTTGGGCATGTGACTTAACCTCTGTGCTTCAGTTTCCTTGTTTGTAAAATGAAGATTAAAAGAATAGTTCCTATTTTAGAAGAAGAGTATTCATTCACCAAGTATTTACTGACTATCATATAACAAAACAGACAAAAATTCCTGCCCCGGTAGAAGTTAAATTAGAATTTAGAGCAGGGATTGGCAAACTTTAGCCCGTGGGCCGAATAAGCTACCTGTTTTATAAATAAAGTTTTATTGGAACACAGCCACACTCATTCGTTTATATATCATCCATGGCCACTTCCATACTACAATGGGAGAGTCAAGTGGTTGCAACATAGACCATAGGGCCTGCAGAGCCAAAAATATTTAAGAAAAAGTGCTAGCCCCTGCTTTGGTGAGACTGAAGTATTTAAAATTTCAAAACATTACCTGGTACTTGGTAAGCACTCAAAAGATGCTAGCTTCACCATATTATTGCATGCCCTTATGACAACACTTAACACAGGTACTCTATAAAATTTTGCTGAATAAATGAATAAACAGATAGGTAAAGCGGAACCAGATGTTTGGGTCATGGGAACTACTGGAGGAAGAGTTTCAAGAAGGTGGAAGTGGTCAGCTATGTTAAGTTGACAAATCAAGAAAGGCCACCAGATTTGGCAATCACATGAAGTGTCCTAACCAAGGAGCAGCTTGTGTATGGTGGTGAGGACAAAAGCTAGACCATGGTGGGTTTAGGAGGGAATGGAAATAAGGAAGAAGAGATAGAATCCCTGGTTGGGTAGCTCAGTTGGTTAGAGCATTGTCTGGATCCACCAAGGTTGCAGGTTCACTCCCTGCTCAGGGCACATATAGGAGTCAACCAAGGAATGCATAAGTAAGTGGAACAACACATTGATGTTTTCTCTATCTCTCCCTTCCTCTCTCTCTCATATCAACCAATGAAAAAAATGTTTTTAAAGACGAGATAGGAAGGTCGAGATTATGCATCTATATGACAGCAAGTATCAAGATAAAAATGAATACAGAGCCCTAGCCAGTTTGGCTCAGTGGATAGAGCATGAGCCTGCGGACCGAAGGGTCCCAGGTTCGATTCTGGTCAAGGGCACATACCTTGGTTGCAGGCTCCTCCCTGGTCCAAGCCTTGCTGGGGCTCGTGCAGAAGGCAACCAATCAATGTGTTTCTCTCACATTGATATTTCTCTCTGTCTTTCCCTCTCTCTTCCATTCTCTCTCTAAAAAAAAAAATTCAGTGGAAAAATATCCTTGAGAGAGGATTTTAGAAAAGAATACAGACTAATATTGAACATAAAATGTAATTGAAAGAAATTTAGTGCTCTGAACACATGCATATTATTGCTGAAGATGCCCGTAACCTTTTTGGTGTATGGGACAACACTCCAACCAACTGGGCCACACCAGCCAGAGCTTGGGTTTTTTTTAATAATTTTTTAGAAAGTTGATTTCAGAGAGAGAGAGGGAGAGAGAGAAACATCTGTTTTTTTCTACTTATTTATGCATTCATTGGTTGATTCTTATATGTGCCCTGGCCAGGGATCAAACCTGAAATCTTGGTGCAGCAGGATGACACTCTAAACAACTGAGCTACCCGACCAGAGCACTGATTTTTTTTTAAAGGGCTACAAAAAGGTACTTAAGTGTGATGTTATTTAATTAAAATATATGCTATATAGTTTTTTAATCAACTATACACTATAAATAGAAAAAGTCTATAAAGATACATTTAAAATATCAACAGAGGATATATCTAAATGGTGGGATTGCTGGGAGATTATTTTCTTCACTATACTTTTTTACACTTTTTTTTCTTTTTTACACTTTAAATGTTTGTATAATAAACAGGACTTATTTTTATAATCACAAATAACAATGGAACAAAACCATTGAATTTCAACCACAACATGTTACAAGCACACATGTTTGCTTGTAAGTGCAGAGGCCAGAGGTTTTTATAGATTGTCCAATGTTTAGTTGTTACATGAACAGCAACAAAAATTCCTCAGCCTACAAAAGTCAGCAGATGACATCCAAAGAGATGTGCTAACATGGGTGGACCTTGAGAACATTATGCTAAGTGAAATAAGTCAGTTAGAAAAAGCTAAGAACCATATGATTTCATTCATATGGGATATAAAGCTGAAAATCATGAACACAAACAGCAATGTGGTGGTTGCCAGGGAGAAGGGGGTAGGCGGAGAAGGGAGTCCTAATATATGGTGACAGGAGATTTGACTTTGGGTGGTGGGCACACGGTGCAATATACAGGTCTGGTAACATAGAAACCCACCCCTGAACCTATATGTTCATGTTGGCCAATGTCACTCCAATCAATTTAATTTTAAGGAAAGATATGTACAAAACAAACAAACAAAACAGATTTATCTAGAAGTTGACCCTACTGATCTTCTCTGCAAGGTAGCAAATCAACCAGACACCTGCTGTCGAAACACTGGAATTGACTAAAAACAGGGAGTGCTGAGCACACAACAGATGAATACGATGTGAATTAGTTATTTTGGCCGTAAGTAACAGGACACTGACAAAAAGTAGCTTAACTAATAAATATTTGCTATTTCACATCACATGAAGTCCAGAAGGAGGTGGATTCCCACTCTGGTTAACTCAGTAGCTCAGCAAATTCAGGATTCTGGGTCAGCTTTCCTTTGACTTGCTTGGCTCTCCCCAAGAAAGTCTACGTGACAGCTAGGTAGTGAACATCACTGTGCACCCAAGAATGTCTACGGCAGGAAGGGGGGCATCCCTCTCATCCCATCTTCTTTTGTTTTCAGGGATTCAAATTTTTCCCAGAATTCCCCTAGCAGACACCTTCCTGAATTTTATTGGCTACACTGTGACAGTTCAGTTTAAGGAAAAACAAGGAAGAAAATTACACTTCGTTAAAATTAAAAATCATAGCCATTCTTAAACCAAAAACTGGAAAAAGGAATTACCACTACTGCCCTAGATCAGCAGTGTCCAGTAGAATTTAATGTGAGCCATAATGCAAGATATATACTTAGCTCTCCCTGCGTAGTCTTCGTTAAGCTAAATAAAAGTCTTCATTTTCTCCTTCATGAATGAGCCTCAATATTGGTAAGCAACATTGCTTCCCATCAGCATAATTAGAAGTGCCAAGTGGCACTTCCCAAGCGCCAAGGGTATTATTTCAACAAAGGCACCTTGGTAATGGAATCTGAACTTTGAATCCTTGAGTTATGGTTCTGGATGTGACCCAATTTGTGTGGTCTTAATTGAGTCACTTGGCTTATCTGGGACCCAATTTCTTCATCTTAAAACAGATGGTTCTTTTTAATGTCCTTTGAACTCTACCACTCCATGATTTTATAATACTGTTCAACTGGGACCTTCCCAGACCTTATCTGACACTAGCAAGCTGGGGCAGCAAAACATAAGTCATTCAGAAGGGCACTTTCTCTGATGCCATGGGGGCAAAATGCACTTTTAGAGAGAAAGGAAGGAGGCAAGCCATGGTGGCTTGTCATTCATTTACTCATGAAGTAAAACAGGCACCCACTATGTGCCACAGTGACTCTACATTGAATTTTTTAAAAAATAAGATGTAGTCCCAGCTCTCAGTGAGCTTACAATCTGGTGGGAAGGGGATATAAATAAGCCAATATACAATTACAAAAGGTGTAGAAAGGGCTCTCCTGGCATTGTGGGAAATTGTTTAGCCTACAGGGCATCTCATGCTACATTTTACCCACTTTTGGTCTCTCTCTTTTTTAAATTGACTTTAGAGAGGAGGGAAGAGAGAGGGAAGAAGAGAAGGGGGGAGAGAGAGAGAGAGAAAGGGAGAGAGAGAGAGAGAAGGAAATATGGATCTATTGTTCCACTCATTCATGCATTCACTGGTCACTTCTCGTATGTGCCCTGACTAGGGATCAAAACCACAACTTTGGCTTATCAGGACGACTCTCTAATCATCTGAGCCACCCAGCCAGGGCTCTTAATTGTTTTTCTATTCCTTTCTTCAATGCATGTGCCCAGTTATCTATACAGCCTGGGACCTGGTAAGAGGGCCACAGGGAAACACTTGCAGCAAATTGAAGGTTTCTGTTTCAGATCCCTCTACCACCTCAACCACCATCTTTTCCATAGCCATCATCACCACCGCCACCTTCATCACCTCTCATCACCTCCATTCTCACAACCATCATCACCGTCATCATCATAGCCACCGCCATAAGCACCACCTCTGCCAACAACAAAAAAGTACACAAGTGAGGCTTGCTTTAATCCCAAAACTATGTATAAAATCTGAGTTGATGTACTGAACAAATTAAGGGATGATTATTTGCTTTTCCAAGTTATTCAATATACAGTAACTTTAGATAAAGTTTCCCTAGTGTTTTTTAATATGTGCTTTGGTTTACAAACATTTTAATTACCCAGATCTCTTTAGGATTATACCTATTTTAAAAATAAGATATATGAGGGATAGGATTTTCATGCTGAGAACGAGGGGCAAGCATAATAAGAAGCTCATAAGATCTCTTTCTTTATTCATTAAATTAATTGTGAAGAGTTTTATAACATGCACAAATCTACTAAACATTAAGCAGTTTTAGTTGGTCATAAATCAGTAACTGTAAAGACACTTAATTCTATGAATAGTACTCCTATATCTAGATAGTATGTGTATATGCAAATATATGATGCTTATATAAAAATATATGTACTTATAGTATACTTCATAAAATGTTTATTAAATATTTGTATACTAAAATATATAATACTTATCAAATAGATGTGATCAATGTGTATTATCATACCCTTCTCTAACTGTGAAATTTGGATTAGGGACTAAAGTAGACGGTAAAAAATGATCACAAAGTCCTCTCATCCTTGTATGCACATCCCTTGCCATGTGACTTTGCCACTCCTCCCATTAAGAAGGAGAGTCTAGCCCTGACCCGTTTGACTCAGTGGATAGAGCGTCAGCCTGCGGACTGAAGGGTCCCGGGTTTGATTCCAGTCAAGGGCATGTACCTTGGTTGCGGGCACATCCTCAGTAGGGGGTGTGCAAGAGGCAGCTGATCAATGTTTTTCTCTCATCGATGTTTCTAACTCTCTATTCCTCTCCCTTCCTCTCTGTTAAAAATGAATAAAATATATATTTTTTAAAAATTGAAAAACAAAAAGGAGAGTCTACTTCACTGCTCCTTGACTCTTAACCCTGGGTTAGCCATGTGACTATTTTGGCTAATGGGATATTAACAAATGTGACAGAAAGCAGAGGCCTGCACTTTGGGTTTTGCCTTCCCTTGCTGATCTGGGAACCTTGCCATCACCATCATGTGATCAACTCTGGGCTGGCCTGCTGAAGGATAATAGATCATGTGGCATCAGTGAACTAGAACAGCTCAGGCCCTACAAGACCAATTAGCCCGCCAGTCACCAGAGATATGAGAGACCATCCTAGACCATCTGCCCCAGCTGAGCTGGCAGAGGCCAGAAGAACCACCAAGTTGACCAAAGCATCATGAGAAATAACAAAATGCTTATTGCTCGAAGCCACAAAATTTTGTGGTGGTTTGTTATACAGCAAAAGCTTACTGATACAGGGACCATATCATAATGAGCTTTGTTCTCTTTCTTCTTTATCCATTACAAAAAGCTTGGGTAAAATGTTTGGTTTATTGGAACCACAGCTGACACAAACGTATTTTCATTTTCTTCTAATTCTAAAAGCTCTGATTCTCTTGTGTTATTAAGCTTCCTTTCTCAGCTATGGTCTTTACAGAAGAACGGGGCTGAGGAATAAAGACAATAAAAATGAGGCATGATGTTAAGAGTGAAAGGGAGCTGAAAATGTGAATTAAGGTGGTGATAGTGGGATGCTGAGGCACAAAAGAGACATCAGTAAAACTCATATTGTGTCTAACTTCCGAGGAGAGGTTCCCTCTATTAAATCAGAATCTCTATTGAAACTCTTTGCCGTAGCTGGTTTGGCTCAGTGGATAGAACATCAGCCTGTGGACCTCAGTGACCTGGGTTCGATTCCTGTCAAGGGCACATGCCCAGGTTGCAGGCTCGATTCCCAGTAGGGGGTGTGCAGGAGGGAGTTGATCAATGATTCTCTCTCATCATTGATGTTTCTTTCTCTCTCTCTCTCCCTCTCCCTTCCTCTCTGAAAAAAAAGAAAAAGTCCAAATCATCTTCAGGCTTCGGGCATGATTGACTCCTATTGCTCCAATGATATCCTCAGGGCCGTGTCTCTCTTGTCTCTCCATCTCTGTCTCTAGGTTCTGCTTCCCTGTTTTGGTCTCCCTAGGTCCCTCAATCCCTGACCTACTTTGTGAGTCCCAGAGTTAAGTGGTGGCAACTGTCTATTACGTCTCCATCTTGAGTGACCATGCCCTTTTTCCTTCTCCCCACCTGTTACCCTATCATGTTAAAGGCGCTAAGTTCCATCCAATTTCCCAAGTCAAAAACTTGGAAGCCATCCCAGACCTCTCCATGAGTCCCCATATCCAATAGATAATAAAGCCAAGACATTTCGACCCCATCTGTGTCTTTGGAATTGGTTTTCCCTCTCCCTGGCCATTGCCACTGTGTTTTGTCAGGCATTGTTATTCCTGTCATGGAAGAAGAACATTTCTTTCTAACCAGTCTTTGCTTTGCTCCCTACAAGCTATCTTACATGCGTGGAGTAACCTGTTAAAAAGGTACATCTGAGTCTAGTACTGCCTGCTTAAAATCTTTGTCTATATAACTTGTATGAGCTGCTCCACAAATTTGGGGTACAAACATTATCCTATTTGGTAATTGTTCCAGTTGATCACTTGAACTCCCAGCTGTTCTGTTGGCAGCAAGCCTAGTTATCTTAGGTTGAGTTTCCTAGAAACAGAGTCTGAGCTGAAGATGCGTGTTAGTTGTTATTTTAGGGGCCTCATTGTTCCTGCCACTGGGCTGGGGCTGAGCCCACGTTAATCCACCCTGCCCAGTGGCTAACTATATAATACAGAATCTTGGAGCAGGAGATTAGGGATTGGTGTCTTTACTCCTAAGAAGCCCAGGGCCTCTCATGCAAATTGCTATACCCAGTGACAAGTGTTAGGTCGTCGAGGAACGCAGGAGGCCAGAATGGTGAGGGATCATGAATTTATTATTCGATCACCCGCACACCAGGTGGCTGAGCCTGGATGGCTCCAGCACCTAGTGACAGGAGTCAGCAGCTTTTAAAGGACTTTTGGCGGGCTTTTTCTGGGCAGGGACTTCTTTATGCATACCCGGAGGGGAGATAATGGAATGTGGTCGCTGCAAGTGAAATGTGGTCTCAGCAAAGGGAATGTCCACAGTGAAATGGCCTGAAAAGTCAGTTCCTGAGGAGGGGTAACAATGCAATTGCTAGATCAGACCTAAAGGCAAGTTCTACCTACCTGGGGCTCAGAGTGGAGGTCTTGATCCAGTCAAAAAAGACTCTTTTATGCCAGAGGTCAAAAACTCCAATGCCTAGAGGAGCCAGAAGCCTGACAGACAGGGCAGCCATCACTCGCAACAATCGCTCAGTAATTCACAGTAGCCACATCTATAGTTTTTTCAGGAGGAGCCCCAAAATCTTGACTTTTTTTATGTGAAATATTCTGATTTTAAACTGTTAGCTAGACTTCTTTTTTTTCTTTTTAAGCAGGCAAAACAAAACTTATCGGGGGCATTATCTGTCCTAGGGGCTGTCAGTTTATGAATTTGATTTTATGCCCTAATCCCATAACAATGGATGCCCACTTGCCCTACATTTGCATCACTAGGGGGGTCACAGCAATAAAGTGAACTGGGACTGGAGAAAGATCAGCTGTGAACGGGTTACAAAAGGTTCCATGATTTCAAGATAGTCTAATCTCCTTTAAGGTGGCCTGCGTGGCTTTCCTGACCTGGCTCCTACCCTTTAGCACGGCCTGTTACTCCCCTCCCTCATACCGTTTTGCATCTCTGGGCCTTTTTGCTCACTGGGCTATCTCAGAGGATCTTTCACGTCCAGTTATCTATCAGCACTCTCACCCTCCTTCAAGTTTTGGCTCCAACACTCCTTCCTCTGGGCAGATCTCTGCTTTCTCTCCTGCTTACCCCATGTTTTATAGTAGTTACTCAATTGCCCTTAAGCAACGATTTTCAACCGGTGTGCCACAAGAATTCTTAAAACATTCAATACCTGACTATTTAATCAGGGGCACTGACTTCTTTTTCCTTAGATTGTCACTGGTGTGGCTCAATGATTGAGCGTTGACCTATGAACCAGGGGCACATGCAGGGGTTGTGTGCTCCACCCCAGTGTGGGGTGTGCAGGAGGCGCCATTGATGTTTCTATCACCATTGATGTTTCTATCTCTTGACCTCTCCCTTCCTCTCTGAAATCAATAAAAGTATGTTTTTTAAAAATGTGAGCCAACACAACAACAACCGTCCAGGTGTGAAGGAATCAAAATTATACCTTTTTTTGTTGTTGTTAGATCGGCAAAAAATATATTTTTTGGTGTGCCAGAGAATTTTACTAATTAGTTTATGTGTGCCATGAGATGAAGAAGGTTGGCAATTGCTGCCCTAACGTTTTATCTACAGGCCTGTTGCCCCACCTGATGGAACTCCTAGAGGGCAGGAACCATTGCCTCACAGAGCACCTTGAACTTTAAATGCAGGAAAAACCCGCGCATCCAATTTGAAAAATAACGAGCCTGACCATTGCCTTTCAGAGGCCAGAAATCTGTGAGGAACTGGTCATTTTATTTTGAGAAATTAAGTTGAAACTTGGTGTTAAAGAGAAGGGGGAAAGAAAGTTCTGTATACTTTCAAGGACCACAAATTTGTAAAATATAGTTGGAAAGAACATGTTTTTAGATTTTCTCAGCTTTGCACATAGCTGAGGCTTCCATGAAGAGTTCTAGAACAAGAAAAGGACTAAACCGGCTGGGCTAGCTTTTCTCCCCAACCTTCCAGCATCCCTGAGACTCTTAGGGTGTTTGCTGCCTCCAAGGGGGAAGAGAACCAGTTCTTCTGAATGAAACTGCACTTGCACAGACGCTGCGGCCCACGGTGGGAGAGGAAGCAGCCACAGTCGGAAGACCTTTTGCATAACCCACTCTTAAAATGACCGAGTCTTGTCGAGTTAAAAATTGAAACTCCAGAGGAAAACCCTAAGCGGTTACATTTTCTCGACAAGGTTTCCCAGGCCTGTCAATCATTTCCTGCTTTCTCTCCCTCCCCAGCGCGTGCACACATACAAGCTTGGGTGGACCGCTGCCTTGACATTGAGTCTTTCCCGTACCTGGAGTGGAGTAAAGTACCTCAGGAAGCCGCGAGGTTGGCGGTTCATTCATAATAAATGAACTCCAGGGAGGAGGGAGGCAGGGATAAGAGCCTTTCATCTCTGCTATTTAAAATCCCAGCATTGCAGCTGAAAGGGAAAATGACCTGGGAGTGAACTGCTTCGGGGCTGAAGTATTGCACGATAACGGTACGAGCGAGAGAGCGAGCGCGGCAGCGGCCCGCCCGCCGGCTATTTATACCCGGCAGATTATGCAATCTGGCTCCAGCCATTCATGCCCGGACTGGGACGACGCGCGCCGGGTGGGGGAGGGCACCATTCCCGGCCGCCGGGTCAGTTACTAAGTTTGCATCATCCCCTTCATTACGAGGGAGCTTGAGTTTCCATTCCGGCCTGCGGGTCTTGGGGGAGACAGCTGGGCTACAAACTCACTTGGCACACACTGGCACACATGACTGCTTATTTAAACATAATAATAAAGGCACCAGAACGCCCGAGGCGCGGCCCAGAGGCGCGCGGGGCAGGGCTCCGGGCAGACCGGAAGGAACTGATAAACTGAGCGCTAATGACACTCTCTCCCTCCCCCGTCGGAAGTGTCCTCCCTGCGCCAGTCATTGAGAAATACCGAAGGGGCAGAATGGGGGTGAGATGAGGACAGGCCCGGGCGCAGCTGCGCGCGCCTTGCAGTGTCGGGAGCAGGGGTGCCGCGTCAGTGTGGGGGTCTCGGGGGATCCGCCCCCCCCACACACACACACCTTCGGATATAGTAGAGTCCTCTCCAAATCACTCCGCGCCCCCCTCCCCCCTTTCTGGTCGTGGGTTCGGGGGTAAGGGTGAGTGATTTGTCGGAGCCCACCCCGCTACACCCACCCCGGGAGATCTACACTCCCGGCCCTAACAGACCCCGATGGGCGAGAAGTGGGAGGACGCAGAGAGGAGACGAAGGACTCGAAAGAGAGCAGATTGCCAAGAAGGATAAAATGTCCGCTTCTCCCGACTCCCGTGCGGGGCGGGAGGGGGCGGGGGCCGCGACCGGCTTCCGAGTAAAACAAGACCTGTGGGTCTACTGAGCATGCCCGTCCCGGGGCCACCGAGGGTCGCTCTGGTTCCGCGCTCCGCGTTTTCCGGGAGGCCGGCGGGAAGGCCCGGGGTGGGGGTGCTGCCCCACCCGGGACTCGGGATTGAGAGGTTGGCGGGCGGGGGCGGGGGCCGGGGCGGGGGTGGGAGGTGAGGGGGAGAGCGTGCTGGGGGCTCCTCTAGGTTTACGCGAAGTTGTGAATAGATCGACCTTACTTTTGAAGCTGTACTTTCTCACTCTGAGTCGACACCCTTGATTTGATCGTGTTCAGAGCTGTCTTGTTCTCCGTTTTGGAGGTTGTGGGGGAGAGACAGGGATATGAGTGTTTAGCTCTTTCAGTAATGTCATTAAATTAAAGCCCTGAATCCGTGATAACCCCTATTCTGGTAACAATCCAGTATACTTTGATAACATCCTGATATTCAGATCAGTAAACATATCTGAGTTTTTTGCCCAATATGCCGTTTCTTCTATGGTACAGTTAATAATTGATGGGAGGATCAAGCGATGAACTGCTAGGGACATTTCCATGAAAAGGCCCCTTTTGGGTAATGAACATGGCAAAAGAAAACTGGAAGGTTTTTTTTTAGAGGAACATGAAGTACCCGGAGTGGAGGGGGTAGCAATATAGTAATACAGCTGCTTAGAAAGAAGAAAGGGTTGCCATTAATTTCCTATTTGCAGTGTGCTTAACTCAGTAGCCTCACTGTGTAGCTGTTTAATCTTCCAGCGGCCCCATTGGTGGGTATTATCCTGACACTACAGATACTGAACCCAAGGCTCAGAGAACCTAAAAACCTGCTGGAGTGTGGCACCAGGGCAACCAACCAGTGACCTGGTGAATTCTGGACCTTAAATGTTTTTCTTAGCTCCTCTGGCTGCCTGGTTAGAGGACAGGGCCAGTCCTTTACTGCTATTAGCAGGGAGCTGGATAAATGAGTAGTGATGACACCAAATCTCCTTGGCTACCTACAGAAATTAGTAACCACCTCACCTGCCACCTTGTCATTTGGAGTTTCTAAAACTGGAGGGTGGAGCCAAAGAGGTGGATGGATAATTTTGATATGGACAAATGTTTGTGTTCCCAGAAGTCCAGGAATGACTGAGTGGGACCTCCTTCAGCAACTCTAAGAGAAAAGCAACAATGGCCAAAGGTGATAACTGGATAGACACCTTAGCTTTATGGGGATTTAGAGACCAATGAGATCTTGCTCTGTTCAGTGCTTTCTCATAGACTCTCAATGGCCTCAAGCGCTGAGAAAGACAACCTTGGCCTTGTTATCTCTGTTTTATGAAGAAACTGAAGAATTGCTACAAGCTTCATTCAGGGTCTTCAGGCTGCCAGGAGAAAACCAGAACCCAGGTATTCCTTCCATCTGGTGCCCTTTTCACCACCATACAACAGCACTCAGCATCAAAGGTGGTCAAGCCCGATCCATACCCAGAAAGTTCTTGGTTGTGATCAGCACTAAGCTAGGGTAAACCACCAATTTTGCCATGACTCAAGGTGAAACTCTATCTTTGGAGCACTTGTGGCTCTCCAAATGTGTGTGTGTGTGTGTGTACCCTTTAGATGCACTACATTTGAGGTATGTTTAATCTACTTTAAATTCATTCAGTGGTTGCTATTTAGTTAAAATATCTGTGTCATCTCTTAGCACATTTGGGAGGATGGAAAAGTTTACTGTGTTTGGAGAGCAGGAAGGTGTCGGACTGTATCTCTTGCTCCCTAGCAAAAACCCAGAAGGAATACCCAATAGCTATGCAAATTGTGGGGCCCACTGCAAAATAAAAATGTGGAGTCCTTTGTTCAAACACTATAAAAAATGTCAAGACTCCAACAGCAGAGCATAAAAACAAGGAATGGTCCCTGTACAACTGAGCAGGGTGCATGCCCAGGAAGCAAGGCCTGCCCATTGCCCAGACAGTGCTGCTTGGGAGAGCATGGGCCCACCTAGGCCATGGTCCCTGGCCAAGATCGGAAAAATAATTTGAAGATAAAGGGAAGGAAAAGGGGCCCTAGCCGGTTTAGCTCAGTGGATAGAGCATTGGCCTGCAGACTGAAGGATCCCAGGTTTGATCCCCATCAAGGGCACATGCCCGGGTTGCACTGAGGGCTCTATCCCCAGTAGGGGGTGTGTAGGAGGCAGCCAATCAATGATTCTTTCTCATCATTGATGTTTCTTTCTCTCCCGTCCTCTCTGAAATAAATAAAAAAATATTTTTTTTTTAAAAAAAGGGAAGGAAAAGGGGACTCGAGGAGCTCTTTTCTCTCCATTTCACTGTTCCAAACATAGCCACTGGGCTGGCAATCTCTGGTCCAGTAACTATGGCCTTCAAGAGCCTGGGACAGGGCCATCCTCCACCAACATGAGAAAGATTTACTGAATAAAATAAACACACACACATATATTTGGGCTTACTTTTTAACCCAAGAAAGCCCATCATTTCTACTAAAATGCAAACGTTTGTCGACTGCGTTTGTGGACTTATCTTTTATTCCTTTTACGTAAAATAATGCCCGTTCCCTTACCAAGACAAAAGAAAACACACACACACACACATAAGGTTCACGTGAAACTGAAAAGCCTCTGCCATTCAGAACCTTGGCAAAAGCACCTGTGCCGCCCTCACCCGCCCACCCCTCGGTGGGGGAGTAGTTGATCCTCAGAGCCCGAGCACCGCTCCAGCCCTACCCTGAGCTGTCTCCACCCTTCCTCCTCCTCCCCACCTCCTGATTTTTAATCCAGGGGTTTGGTAGGAGGGAGGGAACTGAACGCGAGCCAGATGTGTGCGAGTCCCCGGCTCCCGCCTCCTCCCTCCTCCCGGGCATCTTAAAACCCGGAGTTCAGACGGAGGAGGATCCGGAGTCACAAAGGCGCGGTGCAAACAACTCCGCTCCGCGGCTCCCGGGGGAGTGGGAGCCAGAAGGAGCAGGGAGAGAAAGCCGGGAATGCTCAGGAGACGGGACAAAGTTGCTTCCCGCCCCCCTTTTTCTCCGCTCTCTCTCATTTTCTTTTCGGTCGCAAGTAGGAAGCTTTTTGCACTCCACCACCTCTGGCCGCTGGGAAGACGTCATCGCTTCCGCCCTACTTCCTCCTCCTGTTGGCGGCGGTGAGAATCCAATATGGAGTAAATCGGTAGAGTCGAGAGATGGGGCTCGGACGGGGCGCCCTGCACCGCCTCCCAGGCGCACCTCCCCCGGCCGCCGACCGCTCCCCGGAACCGTGATTGGCCCGCCCCCCCCCCACCGGGGGCGACCCCGGACAGAGCCCCCACCCGCGGCCGGCCCCCTTCTCCTCCTCTCACCAGTCTCCGCCGCTCCACGGCGCGCTTGTTTTTTTTTCCTCTTCTCCCTCACCGCCGTCCCCAGCCCAAACCTCTCCCCCTCCGCCCGCTCTCGAGCCCCCGAAGCCCCCGCCCGCCTCGCCCCTCGGCGCTGCGGAGCTCCTGACCTCCCGCAGCTTGCCTTTGCACCGCTTCCCCCAAACCACCCAGCGCCCGATCGTGCAGCTTCCCCTTCTGCCTTCTGCGACGCCCCCTTCATCTCTAGCCGTCCCCCCCTCCCCAACCAAATCAGGCGATCTCCGGAGATGTGAAGAAGGGGGGTGAGCGCACAGGAAGATGAAGGGAGCAAAGCTGCCCGCCGCGGGACAGGCGTCTAGGTGAACAGGAAAATGACCGAAGAAACACACCCGGACGAGTAAGTTTGGCCGCGGGGTGGGACGCGTGTGCCCCACGGGGGCAGTGTGGGGGTCGGGGCTGAGGGCGCAGGCGGGGGACTCTCATTGGGTGAACTTGGCGTGGGGTGCAGCGACTCGCTGGCCTGTGGGGTTTGGGACGCGAGATTTCCCCCCTTGTTGATGTGAGAAGGGGGCAAAAACTGCTGTGGACCGGCGGGGGCGCGCTTGTGGTCGGCGGGCTGGTTGCCACTGCGGGGGCCAAGGGCGCACTGGTGACCTCAGGGAGGTCCCCCTCCCTCTCCGGGGAGTTACAAACACCGCCCCCCCCCCGAAATCCTCGGCGGCCGGAGCGGAAGACCTGACACCCCCGCTTCGGTTTCCTGGGGTCGTTGGGTTTTTATTTGGTGACTTTGTCATTCTCCCGCCCGGCTGCTCGCCCTGCGGTCCTTTCGGGAGCCCTCTGGGGCCCAGGCTCCGCCATTTCGTTTTCTTGAATCGCTCTCATTTGCATACCACATTTTCATTCATAAAAAACACGGCCGAGCAAGGGGAGCCCTGGGTGCGGGGGTCTGCGTGCGCCCGAGTCCTCGCGCTGGCTGGCTTGATGGAGCCGCCCCCGGGGTCCGGCGGCGCGTGCGGGTGTATGTGCACGCGCTTGTGTGCCCGGGACCCGCGCCCCGCGGGGTACGGTAGCTCAGGGGGCGGATCCGAGGCGTGCGCAGCGGAGGCGGGCGGGATCCTGCGGGGCTGTACAGTGCAGGCCAGAGCGTGTGTGGGTGGGTAGGGGGAGGTGGCGGGGGGCGGGGGTCTGTGTGTGCGCCAGTGCATCCGAGTGCGTGCCGGGCTCCGCGAGTCCGAGGGTAACAATGCTCAGGGCGCTCCGCCTAGGGGCTCCCTGCCAGACCCATCGCCCCCCGGGGACGCATGCAGCTCTCCAGGCCCTGGCCAAGGTGGAGCTCCCTGCAGCCTCACGGTCGCAGAGTCGGGTTTGATTCTTTCCCAGTCCCGCTGGAGGCCGTTCCAGTTGCGGGTGCAACGCAGGCTAGGCCGCTGGGCCCGGCGCCTGAGGTCGTCGGCCTCGGGTCCGAGCGGTCACCGCACAGCGGCCGCCACTACTCAGCGGCTGTGCCCGCCACCAGCCACTTTTTTTCTTCTATTTTTGCCTCTTTTTTTTTTTTTGTGAATAAGACGTTCTCCTTTATTGTCACATGATAGCCCTCCCCTCCTCCCCTGCACATTCATAAATCCGGAGCCAGCCTCGGCTCCTTTCATTCAGAGCTGCTGCCATTTAGCCAAGGTAGTGGCGGCGCTGGCTTCGGCGCAAAGACCCTGTTCGAAGCCGCGGGAACTACCCCTAGAGGGAGGCCCCGGGAGTGTCTCTGGGGGCGTGGGGCCTGTGGGTAGACAGCTCCTGAGGCCCCGGTCTTTTGCCTCCTTGAGCACTGAGACGGTGCAGAGAGGGGAAGTGACTCAGGGCTTGGGCGAGAAGGCTTCTCTTGCGGCAGGTGACAGAATGCTGTGCTCTACTCTAAGAATCTACTCCTTTTTTTAATGCCCCTTTATCCTTTGGCGTCTGCTGTTGACAGGCTAGGAGGGAGGGGGTGCTGAGAGGGCTAGTCTTGGGGAAAGGGAATTTCCATTCCTATGGGTCCCCAGGGAGCACTGATTGCAGTAACCCCTAGTCTGCCGGACACTGGCTGGAGAGGATCCCGCCTAGTGTATATGTTGTGGCCATCCCACTACATCTGCTGGCCCTTCTATTTTAGACATTTTGCTTGGCCTTCGTAGACTATCTTGAAGTGGGAAAGTGAAAAAAAAAAGTTGTGTTTCTAGGCTGAAATAATGGAGGGGAGTTATATGCTGCTGGGCCTTAACCCCTTCAGGACTTGGTTAGGAATGGGTATTTGTGTGGGTCCTCCTTTGTCCCTGCACACACGAATAGCAATAGAGTAGCCATGCTCTGGGGCTTCGGAATTTCCCAAAGATTGATTCGACCACCCTAGATTGGGTTCCTTGGCTCCATCCCTTGTGAATACTGGCCTGGCCTCTCCCTTTTCACGGCGGCATGTTATCTGGTATCCAAAGCAAAAGGACTTCGAGTGGGATCACCAGCAAGAAATAAATCTCTCTCTATTCCAGGCTTTCAGAGCAATTCAACATGGAGAACTGGCTGCCCCCACTGCTGTCAGAAGCCTAGTTGAGACAATGGTTATTTGCAGACACGTTCAGGTTTCAGAAAATCGGAAAGCTGTGGCCCCTTAGCCCACTGCACAGCTTTCTCAGGATTACTTTTAACGTAATGACCTTGGCATGAGGCATGAAATGCCTGGTAAGAGAGCAGGCTGCTCGTGCTATCAACTGGCATTTGTGGACACTTTATTATATCATTCAATGTACTTATGTAATGACCCATGTGAAAAAAATTTTTTAAATGTGAGTACCAGAAAGAAGGTTTCTGTTTGAGTTACAGGGCTTGCTATGATTGCCTTTTCTTTTTGCTACTACTGTCTGGAAGCTCAGAGCCAAAATTATTGCTTGATCAGGGTAGCCATATTGGCCTAGGTTTCTTGCTAGACTTATTTACTCCTCTATAAATTTTGATCTTCTATTTTCTCTTCTAATGGTTTCATGTTTGAGGTCCCTCAGATACTTTTGGAAATAGGTAAGTTTTGTTACTTAAAAAGAGAATTGGTAACAATAAACTGGAGACCTAAGGGAGTTATATTTGTGCCTTAGGCAAAATAGATTTTCTTGATAGTCCACCTATTTTTCTTAAATGTCTGTTACATTTCACATCAGAATATAACAAATCAGAATCTTAACCACTGGCAAAATTATGCTTAATTTAAAAAAAATAAATGTTTTGTCTTCAAATGTTTCTTTTCCATGTCAATTTAAAGCTCCTACTGATAGATATATAGTAATTCATGAAAGCTTATCTGTCCTAATCACTGATGGTCCTAAAAATTAGCTTTTATATAAAAACTACATTGATTCTTCTTTGATCCCACTCCAGTTAGAAATGTATGTTAAGATTAACAATTCTACACATTTTTTTTATAATTTAAAAAGTGAAGACCATCAATAAAATATCAAAAGTGGTCTTTTATACATAGGAATAGAAAAAAATTTGATCATGGCTATAAGTGGTTTGGAAATTTGCAGACAAAAAAATAAAGAAATTCTTCTCAAGTGAGCTATAACCTCGGAGACATCAGATCTTCATTCAGCTTTTTTATTCCGTTACTCTCCGGAACACACATCTTGCTGAGAGAATGGATTTGCAGCTTTGCCTGCAGTCATACTAATGTTGAAAGGTTTCTCATTAAAAAACCCCACAAAACCCCACTTAATTATTTTTGTGGAACCATTTCAAAATTAGACATCAGAACTCATTTAAATACTTGTGCTTAGCCCTAGTCAGTTTGGCTCAGTGGTTAGTTAGAGCATCAGCCCACGGACTGAAGGGTCCTGGGTTCGATTCTGGTCAAGGGCACGTGCCTCAGGTTGGGGGCTTGATCCCCAGCCCTGGTTAGAGTGTATGTAGGAGGCAACCAATCGATGTTTTTCTCTCTTTTTCTGTCTCTCACCTCTTTTCCACTCTCTCTAAAAATCAATGGAAAAATATCCTTGGGTGAAGATTAACAAAAAAATAAAAATAAATACTTGAATACTATCAACAATAAAAAATATATTTAAAAAAATACTTGAGCTTACTTCCCAAAAAGGTGAGAATACTCTTTGGTGAGACCACAGTACCATCAGCACACTTAACAAAATGAAAAATAATTCCCTGATGTCTTTAACACTCAGTCTCAATTGTCTGAAAAATGTCTTTTATAACTGGTTATTTCAGCCAGGAGCCAGTCAAAGATCCTGTGTTAAATGCCGCTCGTGAAATATACTTACAGCGCAAAGCTTAGCCATTTGCACATTTTCGGATCCCAGCTAGGTTTTATCTGAGTGTGAATAAAATAGGAGTAAATATTAGTGATTTCATGAAGTTGTTGTGAGAATTAAATGAGATAGTTTATGTAAAATTTACAATCTAGGACCAAGTATAAAACAAATGTCCAGTGAGACTCTAGGGAGCACTGAAGTAGGAATTTTACAGGCTCAGTTTGTTAATTTTCAAATAATCCTGGGAAGGAGTTGTAGTCACTTGCCTAAGACAGCAAACATTTTTTTTAAAGTGTTTGAATAAAAGTCTATTGGTTAAAAATGGATTTAATTTTTTTTTTTTAATGCGGTTTCATCCCTGTCATCCCTAATGCAATAATTATAATGGTATTTGGTTAACTAAGGGTGTGTAGAAGCCTCCTTCTGAGAAACTCCCATGTTCATATGAAGCCCTTGGAGTGGTTTCTGGAAACTGGGTGCAGAATTGTCTGGTGGTGGCAATATGTGATTGACAACTCAAAACCATGTTGATTCCAATCACTGTTACAGGAACTGGGAAGTAGAAGCAATAGAACTGGGAAGTAGAACCCAGTAGGCCAGGGCCTGTGTTTCTGCCTCCGCGGGAGAATCTCTGCAGAAATCACAATATTAACAATTTGCAGTAGCCGCAGGGTTCTGATGGAGTCTTAACACTTGAAGTTGGAGACAGCTGTGCTGATGAACTCCAATATTGGCATAGTTCCTACGTTACTGGGCTGAACACAAATACACAATCTAACAGCAAAATCCTCCCAAACCGAACAAGATGATAATAGAGGCAGAGCAGGAAGTTTTGGTGTGTGTGGTTGTTTGTTTTGGCTTATTTTCTCTTAAGTAAATTGGGCTAACTTTTTTTTTTTTTTAAAGACCCAGTCATATTGATAAACTTGATGACTCTTCTTGTAAATATTTCTTTTTAATCAATATTTAAAACTAGGACATTGATGATTTTTTTTAAGGCACCCTCTAGGACTGTTAGTCGCTGGGAGTAGAAGGAATATTTTGCACTGGTGCATACAGTGTTGTGTGGAGCAAAATGCATTTTCTTGTGCTTGCCCTGGGTAGGCCTGAAGGATTGTTACCACAGCTTAATGTGTCCCATGTCAGAGAAAGGAAGTCTGGCCAGGATCTTAGTAAAATCCTTGATAGTTACTGGTATAAGAGTTGAGGAAAAACTGTTTTCTAACTACTCATTTCTCAGGTAATCTTTGTCAACAGTATATTCACATGTGGCATAGTGCACCCAGGATAGCAAATTGTGCTTATGTTAGTTGTGCTACTCTAAAAGGGTAGTTGAATACTTATTTCAAAACAAAATTTCTGTTTACGTGCACTTAGAGCGTAGAGGTAATGTAATGGATTTTGACTTTAGCATTTGGTACTTGTGATTGAGGAGATTAGAACAATCGGGGTAGCCTCTAAAAGGTATGGCTTTGGCTCCTCTGTGTACTGAAATAATGATTTTTCAAATCTGGTTGTTTTCATGCTTAGGTATACTTCCCGTGCTCCATTCATAAATGCTTAAAACTTAATTATCAGGTTAAGTTTTTAAATTGTTCCAAGTTCACCTAGTAATGACATCTTTGTCTTTTCATTTTCTTTTTGGTTAATCTTCACTTGGGGATATTTTTCTATTGATTTTTAGAGAGTGTAAGGGAGGGGGAGAGACAGAAACAGCGATGTGAGAAAGGCACACCTATTGCTTCCCTCTCGCAGGTTCCCTGACCAGGGCCAGGGATCAAGCCTACAACTGAGGTAGGTGCCCTTGACCGGAATTGAACCCAGGACCCTTCAATCCTCGGGCCAATGCTCTATCCACTGAGCTAAACCAGATAAGGCCGTCTTTTCATTTTCATTGTTTATTACTCTTATTTCTTTTTCTCCTTGCATTGCTTTGACTCTGGCCTCCAGCATCAATTTTTCAGATAAACACTGTTTATTTTGTATTTGCATCCTACCCTAACAGAACTACATAGAAATAATACCCATCTGCCCGTCTACTATGGGAGTAATAGCTTATATTAACCCTTTTAGGCTTGCTACCCATAGAAGGCTTTCTGCAAATATTTATTGATTGGTTAAAGTAAAGAGTCATTAATTTAGAAATCATTTTACCTTATGTAAAAATTTAAAGTTATTCATATTGTACCAACATCCAAAAAGACTTTGAGGTTACTTTTTTAAAATTACCATGAAGAACCCTAATCGGTTTAGCTCAGTGGATAGAGCGTCGGCCTGCAGAGCGTCGGCCTGCAGACTCAAGGGTCGCAGGTTCGATTCCAGTCAGAGGCATGTGCCTTGGTTGCGGGCACATCCCCAGTACGGGGTGTGCAGGAGGCAGCTGATTGATGTTTCTCTCTCATCGATGTTTCTAACTCTCTTCTCCCTCTCCCTTTCTCTCTGTAAAAAAAAAAAATCAATAAAATATATTTAAAAAAATTACCATGAAGGGCCGGTGCCATGATGGTAGTAGAAGAAGCATGGTCTTTGGGGTGATACCCTGCCCCAACTCTCCATTAACTCAGGGACCCTGGAAAGTATCCTGAGCCATGAGTCCTGGGTTAATGTAATCAAAGTTCATTCTGCTACCTACTTCACAAACTGTTAAAAAGTGGAAATGCGAAGTATTTTAGCACAGCACCTGATGAATCGGGAAATCAGTGGCACTCATCCACCTTTGGTAGGTCTTACATCATGTGGCAAGCAATCATTTCTCTTCAGAATTTACAAGGGAGAGAATACCCATTAACTATGTTAGCCTCATAGCAACCTTTTGAGGCAGGAAATGGGGCTCTCACTTTATAGTTAAGAGATTTGAAGTGACTTGCTGGGGAAGAGGGGGTTGTGGGAAAATTAGAAGTCACATTCTTTTCATTTGGCCTGCCAGTGCTAGCCTGGTAGGTCCCTCTAACAGCAGCTTAGATTTTATATTATAATATCAGTAATGCCCAGCTGACTATTGGCCCCTTTACTCAATGATCCTGGTTGGCTATGCTTTTTGAGACTTTATGTTTTTAGTAGCTTGTCTCCTCTCTTCCTGTCAGTAATTTTACCTCTAGTAGCATCCTTGGCTCTCTTGCCATCCCTGTCTGTGGTCTAGAAATCATGTTACCAGTGGCGTCCAAATAGTTTCCAAAACAAGAGTCAATAGTCTTGGTGGGGATGGGTGGGCCAAGGGTTCTCTCTTAGGAATAGGGTGGCTTATGACTTGTTTTGTGTACTTGTATGCTTGCTATGTTGGTGTTTGCATTTTATATTTCCAGCCAAGGAGTAAAATGGATGCTGGACCAGAGGTTTAATTTAATTATCAACATCCCAATAATTTTATTCATTTTTACAGACCTTTTGAAGCCACTTAAGTGTGAATATAGTCTTACTATAGTAATTCAATTTCTCTCTTTTGCTTAATAGCATAAATCAAACCTGTGACTTTTCTCAGGCTCAAAATTCCAAAACAAGTCTGCTTTACCAGGATGGTGTGCACCATGTCACTAACAGCTCTGAAGGCCTAATGGTTGCCTTCTCATTTATCTGCGTGTGCACAGGTTTTAGATCAGGACTCTGCCATTTGTAAACCAGCTTTGCATCCGGTACCATCCAGTCTTAGATGTCTTTTACACTAAGGAAAATTAGGAGATACTAGAATTACAGGTGTTCATTTGGAGTGTGGTAGACTTGGACTCGAAAAAACTTGACTTTTAGAGCGCACTTGGACTCTAACTGAAAAGCCATACATAAATGATTTTACTGAATAAAATAAGTAACAGTGTGGGTGAGGCTGGAGGAAAGGGAGCCACTAGCTGTTGAGTGCCATTCACTTACTGCAACAAACATACCAGACACCTAATCTCCCAGCAGGTAACAGAGCTGTGACTCAGAGGGCCTCTCTGCCTTCAGGGAGTTTATGCTCTAGGGTCCTTGGCACTTGCATATGCCTGAAGGGTGTGTGATGATTGTCTGGTTGGGTGCAGAGTTGTTTTCCCTTTCCTTCCCATCTTTTTGCAGGTTCCCTCCTGCAGGCATTGGAATTCCCAGATTTGGATAGGGGGATAGAATCCCCAACACGTTCTACAAGTTATATTTAAGGTGAGTGTATGTGGTGTGGACAAGTACTCGCACACTCACACAAAGATGGGATATGTATGTTAGCCAAGCGTCCACAAACTGCAGGCAGGGAAAAGATTCAGAGGTTAAATACCTTGTCTGGGGCCACAGAGCAGGCTTTGTTATTTTTAACTCGGATCCTTTGACTTCAAATTCCATGTCTGTAGAACAACATTGTGTATTATGACTTCACAGAGCCTCAGTTTTCTCTTAATACAAAAATGTGCTGTGTGTACAGCTTGATTTATATTACTGTTGAGTGAATGCCATTAGAATTTACTTAAGAATCCTGTAAACGCCTCAGAGCTGTGAGGTGTCATTTCTTCTTCACATTCTTTCGCTCTGTGGAGCAGGGAACCATTGCCCACCGAGGTGGCCTGTTCTGTACTGATATATAGAGCAGCTCTAAGGGTACTTCCTTTGAACAGGAACTAACCACCTTACCCTTGATGGGAAAAGCATGCATGAGCAGAAGGCTTACCAAAGCACAGTATTCTCCTGGCCCTGCGTTTTGAACGTGCATGGGGAATCACTTGGGAATCTTGTAAAATGGGGACCGTGTTTCAGTCAGGCCTGAGATTTTGCATTTTTAACGAACTTGCAGGTGCTGCTGATCCATGGACTCCACTTTGAGGAGCCAGGGCCTCTCTATGGTGGGATGATAGGGAGCTCACAGCTGCCAGGTTTGTGTCTTCAGAGGCAACTCACATACCTGGCTTTTGGGATCTGTTGAGGAAGCTCATTGAACAAAATACGCAGAGAGACATTACCAAGCTCCTGCCCTTCCCTATGTCTGGCAGGACTTCCAGCTTTGAGGGATAGTTTGATTTTAGACAGGAGTGTGCGCGAATATTTTTTTTTCCTTAGGGCTTAAAAAAAGTTCTTAGTCAATGCCAAGAGACCCAAGAGTTCCATCACTGAACAAGAAATGCGAAGTTCCTGTACTTTGTTTGTAATGTCTGATAGTCAGCTGGCACTCCTGTACCCTCCAGACAAATCAGTCTTGTGTGGAAAGCCTGCCACCCTGGGAAGCGGGAACGCTCAGCCCTAGAAGAAATCACAGGAAGTAATTAAACAGAGAAGGTCAGAGAAAGAGGAAGTGGTTGTGTTGTTTCTGATGTGAATTGCATTGTTGTTCCTGGGGATCAAGATCATGATGTTTAAATCTTCTGGAATGTGGCTGCTTGATTGTATTTAAATTGCAGCCCTTTTAGTTTATTCTTTTAGACAGCAATCTAGTTAGGAAATGAATTGCTTTTAGGTCTTATCAGGAATCCCCACGTGCCTAAGCAGAAGTCTTAAACACAGAGTTGCTTATAGCTTGGCAAATTGCACTTAAATGAAATGAATGTCAAGACTATTAGAGGTTAATTTTAGGTGTCTGGAGTTCTCCCTAATTCTCCTGATTAAACACTTTAACATAATAGTTTCCTAAATTGGAATAATGATAGAATATTAGCATGCATATTAAACCATTTACCCAAATTTGAATAGGGTTAAAATGCAAATTATCCATCACTTGTCTCTTTAGAGATAATTCCTGGGGAGAGATGGGGAAGAGACTGGAATATGAATTGGGAATGGGCCTTTCTTCTGGCAGCATTGCTAAGAAAGCCAAGAATAGACCAGAAGACTGAAGTGAGAGATCCTTTGTTTCCCCCAAAAAGAGGTTCTAAAAATACCAATGCCTGTGACCTACCAATGTGGAGGTAAATGCAATGGGAAACCTGAAGTGAGCTGACTGGACATCCTTTCTTGCTGTCTTTGCATTAGCCTGTCACATTTTTCTGTTAAGACAAAGGTGGTAAGAGCCTTAAGGCCCCTCTCCAGCATTTAGATACCCCCTCTGAAGTCTTGAACAGATGCCACCACCCAGCAGTTCCCAAACTAGTGGCTGGGAACCCGTAAGCAAGCACTCTTAAGTGTTGTTTGTGAACCAAATACATAAAGTCACCCATATCTATCTGTGTTACGCTCTTTCAATGTATTTATGGAATAATAAAATACAAACTCATTAAAATACTGCTGAATTCACTGTGAATGCTGGTTGTATTTTTCTCAACTCACAGTTATTAAAAAGCACAACTATAATCCCTGGGGAGAAAGGGCTAGTCCCTAACTTTTCTCCCTTTGAGTGCCTCTACTTAGAAAGATGTGCCTCGCATGCTAGATGGAAGAAAAGATGTATGGTCCTTCTCTGGGGGGCGCATGTGTAGAGGGTGTGGCCCTACGGCAGGATGGTTTGAGTGGAAGGCCTGAGGAAAGCAGAGGACCAGTGTAGTCGGAGGTGGATGGGGGAGTTGAAAATGAGCCTCAGGACCTCTCCCCTAGAGACTTGGCATCAAGTTGGGTCTTTTCATGAGAGTAGGGAGAGCTGAGGGAGTGAGTCTCCTCTCTTCCAGCTCTTTCCTCTCTCCACTTCCATCAGCATTTGTTAAACATGTGTGTTGTGCAGCACACAACTCTTTATTGTGCAAAAGAGGATACACCCAACACTGGAAGCTCTTGCTGGGTACCAAGTAGCAAAAAAGGTGGGTACTCGGTTGCCATGTGTAGTAAGATCTGGGAGTCAGGAAACGGAGGTCCCATCCCTCTTTGCCACCACCCTGCTGAAGGACCTTAGGCAAGGTGTCGAGCTTCCTCCCTGGACTCAGTTTTCTCATCTCTAAAATAAGGAGATTGAATAATATAATATTGAAGAACTCTTATAATTCCAGATATTGCAAGGACAGTTCATGTTTAAAACTCATTCTTAGCATAATAATCTTTTTTTAATAGAGACAAATACAAAGAAGAAATTAAAATACCTCTTGCTGCATCAGCCCAGGGGATGACTGTTCACCGTCAACAAGGGAGTGGGGGGTCTTGAGTTTTAAAGGACTCATCTAAATATGGTGCTGGTATTTGGGGGAGGCAAGTTGGGGAGGAGGCAATTTGTGGCCAAAGGTTTTCTTCCATAGACAGGGAAACTCCATCCCCAGGTTTCTGCTGGGGGAGCTCAGCGAAAGAGCTGGTCCAGTCGGCAGAGACTAAATATGGAAAGCTATTATGTGTCCTTGTGAAGTAGAGGGTACATTGCTCTTTCTAAGTAGAGCAAAATGGTTGCAACTTGACCACCTAACTGTAGAACTGGAGAGGATCTTAGAAAATACCAGCTCAGCTCCCTTCTTTTACACATAAATTGCAATCCAGAGAGGTTGAGTGAGGAACCCAGGGTCACACAGTCAGTTGGTGATTTGGGATATTTCAGGGAGCAGATGTCACCTGACTGTGGGTCCAGTCCTGTTTGGGGTGCTGTGTTAAACATTCATGACAATTGCTACCCTCGAGTTGTTCAGCCCTCAGGAGATAAGGAAAAAGATGGTGGTAACCTACTCAGTACAGGTAAATGTGGCCCATGTTGAAACCATCAACATTGACCAGATTGCTAGCCTTGGTTAGTCCCTGTCCTGGGCTGAGATAGATGAGCTTGCCTAAACGCTGTGCCTGTGTGGTTTCTACCCTCGGGGACAGGAGGGTAGGGAGTGCAGGCAGAGGAGGGCCTCCTTAGCTCACCATCCTGAGAGAGGGAAGATGATCCCTTAGATGAAAAGTTGAAATACGTGTGATGTTCCCAGGTTTTTACACCTGGGCACCAGCAAAAAAAGTTGATGAAACATTGCCTTCTGTTCTCCCCATGTGTTTGTTTTTGATGTTAACTGCCAAGGTGGTGTGGTCATAGACAGCAGGAAGTAATATTTGATATGCAGGTCTGCTGAGGAGGGGGTCGGTGGATTCAGGAGGGGAAGGGTGGTGGTTTGGCACATTCCGGTGAGAACTCTGAGCACTTCTAAGCAAACAGGTGCTTTTACAGCAAAGAGCGGGAGGGGAAAGTCGACCAGCTGGTTATATAATGAACATTTTTTTATGGTAGCTTTTTAAAAAATTTTATTTATTTAATTTTTATTGTTTCAGACAGGAAGGGAGAGGGAGAGAGAGATAGAAACATCAATGATGGGAGAGAATCATTGATCGACTGCCTCTTGCACACCCCTTTCTGGGGATTGAGCCTGCAACCTGGGCATGTGCCCTTGAACTAATTGAACCCAGGACTCTTCAGTCCGTAGGCCAATGCTCTATGAACTGAGCCAAACCAGCTAAGGCTGTGGTAGCTTTTTAATTTAGGGTTTTGTAAGGCTGCTGTCCCATTGGTTAACTCCAGATAAGTTTCAGATATCCTCTAGGGAATCATGCAGCTTAGTAAGTTTTGTGGCCAAGGACATGTGGAAACCTAGGCTTGAGGGAGAATGAAAACTTCCCCAAACCAAGATGCAGTATCCCTGAAAGGACACACCCCACTTTGCCATGCTTAGACTTGATCCGTTTTCCATTCTTGCTTTAAAACTATAGTTCTCAGTCAGGACTTCTTGGGATTACAAGATTCATACTTCTTGTGTATGATGGGGAACTCATTTTTTAAAAAATTTCCTTTTCTTGGGGTTCTGCACCACTTGCCTTTTCTTTCCCCTTGTTAATCCCCACCCACTGGGCAATCTTCTTACTCCTGGATTAGAAGAGTCCTTTGTGAGCTTGAAGATTCCATTGGCGTTTCAGGCCCCTTGGCCCAGTCAGTACTTCTGAATCACCCAAAGGGTCAGGGTGGTTTGGTTATAAATGGTTTACCTGCAGGCCCCCTATTCTCCATTCCTCTTGTTCCACATTTAGCAGTATAACAGTGACCAATAGAATCAGACAGGTGTGGTCAGCTTCCACCCCTGGCATTGCAGCCTGAAATGGAACCCCTCTCCCAACAGCCCCAACGAGGACGATTTATCAATATGAGGCCCGGAGGAGTGCAGATTGAGGCTGTTTGGGGATGCTATCTAGGATATCACACCTTTCCTCTTTGCACTCTTATCTTCCTCCTCTCTAGACCAATGGAATTAGAACTTCGCCCTGTCCCCTGTGTTAGTATTTTAAAAATCCAGAAGATTCTAAAGTACCTTAGGCTAATCAGGTCTTGGAAGTGAGTTGTAACCAATCAAGACTAGGGAGGCACTGACCAGTGAGCATTGATTCTTTTAAAGGACCCCTAGGTGACGGATGTTAACTAGACTTACTGTGGTGGTCATTTTATAATATATACAAATATCGCATCATGTTCTACACCTGAAACTAATAAAATGTTATAAGTTAATGCCGATTAGTCCGTCATGTCAGAGGTCATTCCAAAGGCCACACACATTCATATCAGAACATTCATAACAGGAATGTTCTGAGGAATGTTGGTCTTCCATTCCCACCCTTTCCTCGAGGTTCCATCTCATTTCAGTTAGATAGAAAATAATCTCTTAGGGAGGACAATACCAAATAGATGTTAACATGAAGTGAGATCATAAGAGACAATAAAAATAAATTCTAATTGTCGTTCCAAAAGGTCTTTTTATATTGAATTAAAAAATTCTAAAGCACGCCAAAAATACATCACCTACAGTTGTCCCAATTTATGGCTGGTTTTTTTTTTTGTTTGTTTTGTTTTAACCTTGAAAGCCCTATTAATTTTTTTCAGAAGTTTTCATTGGTGATGTAACACAGATGCCTTTAGGATACTAATTTAGCTATTTTAATAGTTAAAGTGGTAAATATCAGGGTGTTTTTTTATGTTGCCTTTTATTATTCTTTTCTTTTTCAGTAGAGTAGGGCCAGTTATTTTATAGGGAACAGGATAAGTTCTTGCATTTGATTTTTGACAACTTTTGTTAATGTGGGACCAGTATTTGCTCGAATTTGAAGGAAAACAGAGGTATAGAATCATATGCTTTTACCTAGAAATGAAAATACATTGATTTAAAACAGATGTCTCCAAGAAAAACGGATGCCAGGTTTTCAGATGGTTACTTGTCACCAGAGGGTGTGGCCCCAAATGCAAATGTGGGAAAGGCTGAAAAATTTTTAATAGCTTAGAAACTCAAGGACACACTTTAAAAAGGGACAGCCTTGCACAACAGTGTGACTACTAATTCACTGACCCATACACTTAAAAATCGTCAAAAGGGTAAATTTTATATTATGTACATTTTGCCGTGATTAAAAACAGTAACAACATCAAATCGAAGAAATGGGACCCAAGTCAACTAATGACTACAAGAACTTGGACTTCTTTCCAGAAAAACTGCACCCTGAACACAACTGCCTGTGTGCCTCAGAAGCCAAATCTGTTTCATATCCTCACCTGTAGATTTCTAGCTTCCTGTCAATTCCTGCCTAGTCCTCTTTGCTCCCTTCTTCAGATCCCTACCCCCACCCCCACCTCCCCAAAAAGCTCCCTTCACCGAAGTTTACAAATGGACTTTGAGATTAGACCAGTGGTGCCCAAAGTCTCTGTCTCCTAAAGTTTCCTGCAGTTGACCAAGTATGTACCAAGTATGTGTGTTTCTTTCTATACTAATGTGTCTTGACAAGGGGTCAGAACCTCTCAGAAAGTTCTAGAGGTCCGAACGGCTTCTATTGAAGCCAAGAACAGAGCTGGTCTTAGTGGTGGGTGGTGGGGATGATGGACCCTCACTAGACGCAGAGACTAGGGTCAAGGGGAGGCTCCCTCAGTGGTGACCACCTGATACGGCCCTGGGCACGCATTCACATCCACGGAGCCTCGGTAGTTCTCCGGGAGAGCAGGATCACCGACTTCAGAGGTTCGGACAACTGTATGTGTTTTGCGCTCCCACGCATGTAAAAACCAGAGAGGCCAGTCGGCCCTTCATCCTATGTGGAGGATTCATAATCTGACAGGTGAAATTAAGAATCACTTACTTCAAACAAACATGTAAGAATGAATATGTACTGTAGTGCACACCTGCGAGAAAACTTGTTCTCTGATACTCTCCCATTTCACATCCTTGTTTTTTTAAAACTTGATGTTTCTCTCTTTAAGTAGTTTTACTAGTAGCATGTTGGTGTAAATTGGATTGGTAGGGTGTCTGAAGTGGCATACCCCTAGAGTGGGAATATGAGCCACTTCTTATGTAGCTTTTGTGAATTTTTCAATGAAACTACACTCTCTTACTAACAAGTAGTCATTCTTGATTGATGACAATCTGTACTCATTCATAAACTGTTTATGGATTTGACACTTTCTGGCCTTGGAAATACTTAAGTCGCCACATTTGATACTTCATTTGGCAATCTCTGTGTCCAGGAGAAAAAAACAAATGTTGTAATGAACCTCTCTGATAAGCTTTGGGGACAGGGTTATTCGTGGACGAGGGAACGTTTGTTCATGTGAAAGCACACAGCCCTTCCCCTCACCTTCCCCCACTGAAACACAGGATCTGAAGATCTTACCAGTTCAGGGAGCTGAGAAGTATGCCTTGTTCTACCATACTGGATGGCCCTTCGCTTTCTGCCTGGTCACTTCCGCGATAAGGAACCCACGTGCTATGCAGCTCTGATTGTCAGCAAGTTCTTCTATGGAACCACTGTCCTCTGCAGCAGCGACAGCCGGTTCCGGGTTCTGATCACCCTGCTGATACGGGCGGCAGTGCTCCCTCTCTTCTTCAGGCCAAATATCATCCTGGTCTCCTTATCAGGGTTCACATTCAGCCATGTCTTTTGTAAAATGGGGGCCCAGAACTGGGGGTGCTTTTTCTGGTGCCAGACTCTTGATATTGTGGGCATTTGCCTCCCTTGGTGCAGTTTAAGGTGGCTTCGGGGCTTTGGTCAGTGTAAAGGCACGAGGTTCTGCATGGATAATGCATGCTGCTTGTGCTGAGCCTGCACCCTTGAGTTTCCTTTTAAAGGATGTCAGTTGTTATTACCTTCAACTGCCATGGGCATAGAAGAATAGACACGTCTCCCTTTAAGAGGGCATCCTATTGGCTTTTGGTATGGTGGGCAGGGATGGGAAGGGCATTCTGCTCCAAATGAACTCTCCCCTTGTAGGTGAAGGACTCTAGTCTTCTGTATTTCTTTTTTTATTTTTAATATATTTTTATTGATTTCAGAAAGGAAGGGAAAGAGAGAGAGAGATAGAAAAATCAATGATGAAATCATTGGTGGGTTGCCTCCTGCACAGCCCACACTGGGGATCGAGCCTGGAACCCGGGCATGTGCCCTGATCAGGAATTGAACTGTGACTTCCTGGTTCATGGGTCGATGCTCAACCACTGAGTCAGGCTGGCTGGCTGACTTCTTTTTAAAATATTTTTATTGATTTCAGAGAGGAAGGGAGAGGGAGAGACAGAAACATCAATGATGAGAGAGAAGCATTGATTGGCTGCCTCCTGCACACCCCCCCTCCCCCACATTGGAGGATTGAGCCAGCAACCCAGGCATGAGCTCCCGACCAGAATCGAATTTGGGACCCTCCAGTCCCCAAGCCGACGCTCCATCCATTGAGCAAAACCAGCCAGGACTGGCTGTATTTCTTGAGTGGTATCCTTTGGTAGGGCGCAAAAGGCTAGGCCAGAAGGTGGGTGAGCTGCTTGTGGCACTGAAATCCTTGTTTCTTGAAGTTGGTTCTGGGCCACCTACTCAGAGTCAGTAGTTTGGAGCCTGTTAAAGCACACATGTCTGCGGCCCACCCACCTTACCGGCCTCTCTGGCTGCACTGCCCAGAGAATCTGCATTGTTGAAAAGCTCCCCAGGTGATTCCTCCGCCTGCCTGCGAGCCAGAGTTGAAGGTCTGCTTCCTCAATTGTAACGACCTCTTTGATGTTCATTTTCTTAAATGTCCAAGGACTGTAGACTCAGGAATCTTAAAGGCCACCTTTGTGCCTTGCTCCAGCCACCCAGTGCTTTTAATGGTTCCTGAATATGTGTTTACACAATCTGCATTTTATGAAGTCCATAAAGACATGTTTACCCAACAAGTCTCCAGCCCTGCAAAGGTCAGCTTTCCTCTGTTTGTATGAAAGGCACTTAACTCAAAGTCAATTAACACCAAGATAGACGCTAATTAAGGCCTGGCAGTGAGCTGCTCATGCCCCACATTCCAGCTGTAACTTTTGTCCCCAGTCATAGCTTAGTTTTACAAGTCCCTTCAAGCTAGTTACTTCGCATAACCTGTGCATGTGTGGCCCGTTACAGCACACAGGTAAAAGTGCCATTTGTCATGTCATCCTGTAAGAGAGCTGTTTAAAAGCATGTAATGGAAGGAACTATTAAATGATGCCATGTTCACACTTTTGCAATTGACTGGGACCCTGCACCCCTCACCCCCCTAGCATCAGGGATATCATGGGAACGCTAGAAAAAGGGCAGGGAACTCGGGCTCCCTCTGTTGCTTTCAGAGCCTGCTGTTGAATGAGCCTTGCCTGGGTCCAGAGCTGTGATTTCCTCATTTGCAGAGAGTAATTCCTCAAAGAACTGCTGGAGGATTAAATGAGGGAACCGTGGGTCACACGCTCAAGCACAGCGCCTCGTATGTAGAAAGCAATCGATGTAGAAAAGGCTATCCGCTGCAGCTGATGAGGATTATTAGAACAAAATCGAAAACCCTGCGAGAGAACTAACCTTTAGATTAGCAGTTGCTATTGGTCAAGAGCCTCCAGGGGTTGGTTGTCCAGGGCAAACAGCCCTAGGTCCTGCTGCACCTTCGGGACTCCAGCCAGACGCCAGCCGGAAGCTCTGCGCTGAGAACCACTCCGCAAAGGAAAGGTATGGCCCAGCTCCTGGCGCTTGGGTTTCACTGTAGACCCTGTGCATGGCATCTTTCAACCCAGCTTCTTACCTGTAAATGCCTCATCCGTAGGAGGAAAAAGCGAGGCGCTCTTCTGATTCAGGAGCCATTTTTTATCTGTTGAGGTTAAGAATCGGGGTGGTTAGTACAGTTAGGGATTGAAAAAAAGAGACTCTGCCCTAGGCAGTTTGCCTCAGTGGACAGAGCGTAGGCCCGCGGAACAAAGGGTCCCAGGTTTGATTCCGGTCAAGGGCACTTACCTGGGTTGCTGGCTTCTCCCGGCCTAGCCTGGGCCCTGGTCAGGGCGCGTGCAGGAGACAACTAATCGATGCGTTTATTTTATCTTATTTTTAAAAAATATATTTTACTGATGTTTTACAGAGAGTAAGGGAGAGGGATAGAGAGCTAGAAACATCGATGAGAGATAAACATCCATCAGCTGCCTCTTGCACACCTCCTACTGGGGATGTGCCCGCAACCAAGGTACATGCCCTTGACCGGAATCGAACCTGGGGACCCTTCAGTCCCCAGGCTGATGCTCTATCCACTGAGTCAAACCGGTTTTGGCAATGCGTTTATTTTACATCAATGTTTCTCTCTGTCTTTCCCTCTCCCTAAAAATCAATGGAAAGATACCCTCGGGTGAAGATTAACAAAAAGAAAAAGAAAAAAGAGAGAGCTTCTGCTTGAGAAGATTTATCGTATGCTGTGAACATGCTAAAGATCCCGGCTGGGGGGCAGAGAGGGGACAGCCCTGTGTAGGCTGCTTGCGGACTGTTTGGCATCAGCACATAAAGTTATTATTTTTTTTAATTTAAAATTATTCCTAAAGTGTTCATGGGAAACTAAATTCTTGTTAGAGGAAGTGAGGCTGTCATGGTGGCTTCGTTCCCTTTTAGCATTACTGCAAGGAGGCAGTAGGGCTTTCTTGATAAAGACCACAGACTTTGCACCAGTGCTGTCCAATAGAAATACAACACGAGCCACGTAAGTAATTTTAAACGTTCTGGTAGCAGTGTTTGGTTGTTGCTTGTTTAAAGTAAATAGAAACAGGTGAAATTAGTTTTAACATGTTTTTATTTAAGTGTATCTCCCAATTGTCATTTCAACATGTAATCAGTATCAAAAAGTATTAAATATCCTGCATTGTGTTGGTACTACACCTTTGAAATGTAGCATGTATTCTACACTTAGGACATCTCATTCAGACCAGGTGTGTTTCACATGTTCGAGTTCGGTAGCCACGAGTGACTAGTGCCTATTGTATTAAACAGCGCACCTCTAGGCTAAGACAGACGGGGGTGTAAGCGTCACTCTGCTGCTGATTGGTTGTGTGACCAGGGGTAAATTACCTGTACCATGCAAAGCCTCAGTGTCCTCGAATGTAAAAAAGGTATCATAAAACCCACCTTTCTGGGCTGCTCTGAGTATTAAGTCAGGTGATGTGTGTACGTAAACGCATGGGTCCAGGAAGGGGTCCTCTGGCATCTATATGGTTTTGAGATATAGCCACTGTTAATTGTGTAGCGTATGGATTAAGAAGTAGGAGTTATCGTGGAAGCCAGTATTTAGACAATATTTATTTATTTGAAGAAGGATTTCAAACAACCTGACAGTTCCAGGGACTGGAGACTGGGATCTTGTACACAAGCATTGGAAGGGCACTGTGCTTCTGGTCAGAGCAATTTGCTTGGGGCTCTGACCAATTCAGAGAAGAAGGTGCACCAGGGAATTCCTATAGGAATCATGTGGCATTATCAAAACAGCCCGAGCCTCGGATGTGGGGGAGCTGGTTTCAAATTCGGACTCTGCCCCTTATATATTGCATATTTCTCTTCCCAGACTTTGGTTTTCTCATCTGTCAGGTGGAACTAATAATATGAGGCTTGTGAGGATTCAGTTAGACTACACCTGAAAAAATGCCTGCTGTGGTGTCTGGCACATTTGAGGTGCCTAATCCTTGCCAGGTGGATGTTACTGGCACCTGGAAAGCAGTTTCAACTTAAAGCCTCTTGAGAGGGTCTGAGGTCTAGACTGAAGGGAAGGATTGTGTCCCCCTGATAAGCAGCTTGAAATGGAACCAGCAAGAAAGGTTTGTGAGGAAGTATCTTTGGAGCTGGAAACAGACTGATAAATCCTGTCTTAGCCAAATGAAATGGGTGTGGAGGATCTAGGGCCACATGCCCATTGTTCATTGAATACCAAGATTCCGTGAGACCCTACTAAGGATTTGTGACTGAACTGGGTGCCAGAGGGGACTCTGGAAGAGAAGTAAGAGGAAGAAAAGGGGCGTAGCTGGATTAGGATACCCCCCCTGCCCCTCCCCCCCAACACACACACTGGCTGTCATGAGCATTTTGGTAACATTTTTTTTTTCCTTGTCCCTTTAGTTCTCTGGTTTCCTTGTCCAGCTTTTGAAAAATTTTATTATTATTATTCTGGAAAGTAAAATTATTACTAGAGTGTCACACTCTCGTGTTAGTATTTTAAGACAGTCCCAAGAGCCAAGAACCATCCTCAAAATGGAGTTCTGGGGAGTTAGTTCCCTGTGCTCCCAAGGTGAAGTGTGAGTGGATACAGTGTCTTCACAGGTGAAAGGACAAACGTGATCCAGCCAAAGAGAATAAGTACAAATTGGCCTTTTGATTCAGGCAAACCAGACACCAGAATCTAGCTTTGCAAAGCACGTGAATGAGGGTGTGTGTGACAGTCCCTGCACACAAAGACGCGGCATAAAACTGCTTTAAATAGGCAGCATCCCCTCCCCTGCCTTGAGCAGAGAGAAACCTTGCAGTCACACGCCCACCTCTTTGATTTACTGCAGTTTGGCACCTGTGGCCCCATAGCAACATATTACAGCCCCTTTACTTGAAAAGGACAATCCAGTGGCCCCAAAGATGGTCATTAGATGGGTTTCCACTGCATATAGTGTTGCCCTTGAATTCAGCCCTAGGTATTCATCACCCACCACCAACATACACATACTCTTTCAGAGAGGCATAGCCACCATGATTTGGGAGGGTTTTTTTGTGTTCTTTTGTTGTTGTTAGCTCACAGTAGCTGTGAGGTCATAGGCTTTCTGTCGTGGGACTTTTAGCCATGAATAAAGGAGCTGAATGCCCCATTTGAGAAAGAGACTAAACTTTCCACTGCCCCAAGTAGTGTCCAGTGACTTGGACCAGAAGCCCAGGTGGCTTGGTGAAGGGCTGCCTCACTGTGGGTCTGAGCTCTCAGGAAAGGTAGATCTTATCTCTGAGGAAGTGGAGGCTCCCTTTATCAGGCCATTCTGGTGAAACGGACTCACTCCCAGCAGAGGAGAAACTTGATGTTAACTATTTCTGGCCTCTCACCTGCAGCAAGCAGAAGGAAAGTGAAATAATAACACATTCTGAAGTGTGTGTTGCTACCTGCCCCTGACATTCCATTCTCCCCTCCCTAAAGAAATCCTCCCCAGAGATTAAAAAAAGTTCAACATCCCAGGTGCGGTGCATAGAATAGAATGACTAACTATATCCACAACCAGTTAGGCTCCTTGCCACGGTCTCTGCAAAAGCTCCTTGCAACCTTTTTTTATTTTTTTCAAAAAATTTTTATTGAGTTCAGAGAGAGGGAGGGGGAGGGAGCTAGAAACATCATTGACGAGAGAATCATTGATTGGCTGCCTCCTGCATGCCCGATACAGGGGATTAAGACTTAAACTTGGGCATGTGCTCGGACCAGGAATGGAACCATGACCTCCTGGTTCCTGGGTCGATGCTCAACCACTGAGCCACACTGGCTGGGCCTCCTTGCAATCTTGGAGACAGACTTGTGCACAGACACAAGCTGATGAAATATGGGATCCCACCTTGCAAAACTGGGCCCTTTGATTTGGGGTAGGGAGGAAGGGGTGAACCTGGCATTGTTTTGTTTTTAACATTTCAATTCATTATTCTTGACTGTTGTGAAGAGTGACTTTTGAGAAGGGATTGGAAAATAGGAAAGTTTGTAGGTGGAGAGATCCTGGTTTCTCATTTCCTCCGGGTGGTGTTTGTGGCTCTCACATTTGCCCGGCCTCTGGAGAACTGCTACCTTGGGGTGATCTTCTGACCTCAGGTCAGCAATATGGGGTTCAAGGTGTGTCCATTCACAACATGTAGGCCAGAAAGAAGCACCATTTTACAGATGAGGACACTGAGGCCTGGGATTTAAACCCAGGTCACACCGTTGGGAGCAGGAGAGTCTGATTGGTCTGGATGTTTGCTCTTCCCCCAGGGATCATCCAAATGAGTGAGGTCCAGAAAGAAAGGGGGATTCTGTCATTGTAGGAGGGTCAGCTTGGAGAATTCCTTTGTAATTTTGAAGAGTGCCTGGAGGAAAGCGGGGATGGGCACTTTGCAGAGGCTCTGGGTCTTTTCAAACAGGAGTGCTCTGGGTAGGAGGAGAGTGGTGGAGGAGCTCAGTTATAGCTGCTTAAATTAGTTCAAAGTGAGAAATGTAATTACTATACTTGCTCAAACCAAATGTCTGAACATTGTTATAAAACGAGGTGTAATCACAGAAGAGAAGACTGTGGTGCAGCATTACTCCCACAAAATGGCCTTAGTGTTCTCAGGAGCCCAAGTGCTGATTAATCTTCTGGGGGTGTTGAAGTCCCATTAAGTTCAGGTGTATGGATTGGACTTACAGGGAGTTTTTGTCCTCGTTTGGATAGTCATTCACAGTTACTTTGCATTTATAACAAGCTAGTGGCCTGGTGCAATTTGTGCACATTGAAAGGAAATTAATTAGAAGAAATATTTTAATATCTCGATTTTCCCTTTCTCTATAATAGAAGTGTCAACCAAATTCACCATCGACAATGACAGATCAAAACACACTTGTGTAATTGGCACCAGTGAGAGCTTTATATGTATCGTGCATGTGCGAGTCAACTTAGCCTTTTATATATATATATATATATATATATATATGACCTGCTTTCTGATTTAGCTAAACTTTTTCCAGCCCAGTGAAGTATCCCAACTTCTCTTTCATGTAATTGTCAGCAACACAGCAGTAGATACCAACACAAAGCAGATTATGATTGTAGATCACGCAGGGAGAACAAAGGGTAAAATATTTAACTACAGCAGTGTTTGACTACATTCTGTGCAGTGAGAAAACCTGAAGTCATTTTCAAGGTCCACCATTTCTTCTTTTTAGTTGGGTCAAGTTTCTAAGCTTTCTAAATCTGCATTTTCTGGCTAATGAAAAGAAAATAGGATTCCACTGAGTCTCCTCTCTATTCCAGGACTTCTGTGAAGATCAAATGAGATGAGGCACGGGAAAATGCTTCACAGACATTTGGTTAAAATGTAAAATGTTCCCACCTGGCTATAAAGCAAGTGTTCCTGGGCTGAAGAAACTGTAAGGAGGCTAGTCCCTAGGGAGAGGAAGCCAGGCGTTGCTATGTGATGTCATTACCTGGATGGTGGGACACTTAGCATATTAGCCTTTTATATATATAGATTATATATATATAGATTTGTCATGAAGGAAGAAAGAATCATCATTAAGCATTTTAGTTAGGAATATTTGGGGTCAGAATAAAATAAGATCTAAGCCAAGAGGGGAAAGCTGAAAATAGTTTATGGCAACTGGCCCTTGTTAATTGCTATTTGAATGATAAAATGAAAGATGAAAAGGATATTTCAGTAACTCCCTGGAAAACGACTTCCTCTAATATTTTTGTCTGCTCCATACTTTTCTCCACCAAGCTGAAAATTGTTATAAAAATTGATTCTGCCATTTCTTAGTCATGTGATCTAGAGCAGTTTAAACTCTAAGCCTTAGTTTTCTCTTCTGGGAAATGGGCTAATGTAGATACAGTTAAATGAGTTAACACAAGACACAGAAGAAAAGCACATGGTAAATAATAGCAAGCTGCCATTATCATCATCATTGTTGTTTCTGATCATGTTTATAGCATTGTACTGCCCCAAAGATAGCCACAAGACCGGAGGAAAGGGGGAGGGAATGAAAGGTCTGTTGGGGAACAGGTACCTGGAGCTAAGTGAGGTTGGTCCCAGAAAGGTTTCCTGGGCCACTTGTTGGGAGGGAGGGATTTGATTGGCAGAAGAGAAAGGGTGATGTCCAAGCTGGGGATGTGGTGCATGGGATGACTGAGCTGTGTCCACATTTGCAAAAAATTGACCCGCTGTTTTGTAGATTTGCAATCCATACCCTGTTCCCTTTGGCTTCTCCCTAATCTTGTGTGCAAAACATGGAGGGGGGGCAGCTGGTAGGTTCTGTCAACTATCCAGCTCCCAGAGACCCCAGGACCATCTGTCTGTGAACAGTAGGGTTTAGTTACAGAAGGGCAGGGCATTTGCCTGTTTTGTTTACTGCTGCTTCCAGTGCCAGCATAATAGGATCTCAAGTATTATCTGCTGAATGAATGGATAGAGGGGTGCCACATGAATGAATATCTACAATAAAATATACGTGCTCCTTGAGAAAACTCATCAGGAAAATTATCATTGCTGGGACTGTTAGGCTGTGCAATAAAGAGAAGAGAAACCTTTGAAGCAACTTGGTTTGGTCATAGGCAAGTTGTTTATACTTGTGTTTATAACTGGTTACCATGCAGTTCGTATGTTTAATATACTTGATGACAGATTTTAACTTTATTTTACACGGTTGCCTGCCTGTACATCATCGTTAAAATAATTGAGGAGAAATTATTAGCATAAATGTTCTTTTTTCTAAAACTGATTATGCTGCTACTTCTGGAGTAAAGAGTTTGAGTATATATTTGCCTGACTATTGCTCGGACCAGTGTAGTACTGAGCAGGTGTCCTGAGGTCTAGGGCTTTTTTTTTTTTTTTTTTTTAATATATTTTATTGGACTTTTACAGAGAGGAAGGGATAGAGATTTAGAAACATCGATGAGAGAGGAACATCAATCAGCTGCCTCCTGCACACCCCTACTGGGGATGTGCCTGCAACCAAGGTACATGCCCTTGACCTGAATCGAACCTGGGACCCTTGAGTCCGCAGGCCAATGCTCTATCCACTGAGCCAAACCGGTCAGGGCAGGTCTAGGGCTTTGATGTGCATGTGAATCACCCAGGTCTTGTGAAATTGCAGATTGGGTGGAGAGGCTGAGAGCATGCATTTCTAGTAAGTTTTCTCCTGCCACTGCTGCTGCTGCCTCTTTTGACCACACTTTGGGTAGCGGGACTTCAATTTGCTTTAGTACATTCATGTTTTCGTGTTCTAAAGATGTGTATCACATCTTATTCTAAGTGCTGACTTTTATTAATCCCTTCTGGAAATAGCTGTTTCCTTGGGAGGACCGTTGTTTGGTCTGCAGATGGTTAACACAGCACTGCCAAGTATAGCCAGCCGCTCCTAGAAGCTTGGACGTTTCAGGATTCACTGTGGACCTCGAGTGAAGTCTGAGGCTCTCTATTTGGCTTTTGGAAATGCATTTGGGCTTTTGGATGTAAATCAAACGTTATTGGGTTCATCGTTAGCTACAAGTATGGGTTGCGCCAATAAATTATTTGACAGAAGCATCACATGCCCCAAACATGGTAGATTCATTTCTGTTACTCAGTTTGATCATATGTGCTCATCATTGTCTAACTTTTTTTTGGTGAATACTAAAACAAACCTTTTGTAGTCTTGGAAAATAAATATCTTAAGTAGGATTCTTTGCATGTCTGTACAGTGCCTATTGATTTTAATAATTTCTGAATTGTCGATTTCTTCAGATGCAGCTGCTTTACAATACTGTAATTCAGGCAGTAACATAGGTGTGAGTTTAACATCTTGTTTGTATTAAGATGCTGTGATTGCAAAGTGAATTCACCTCCTTTGGTGCTAGAGCACCCCAGGGGCTCAAACCTGCCCCCTTCTCTCTCTCTACTACCTGCCTGGGCAGCATCTAGTCCCATGACTTTCCATACTGTCTGTGTGCTCCCAGGTTGATTTCTCCAGGCTGCTCATTCCCAGAACTCCAGACTTGTATTGGCATTGCCACATGGACGTCTAACATGCATCTAAACTTAAATGTCCAAAACAACTTCCCGTCCCCTACAGCAGGCAGCCCACTTCCTCAGCCTTCCCTGCCTCGACACATGATGTTACCATTCACTCAGTGGTCCAGATCTCATGGTATCTTTGATCCCATTTTCCTACACCGCCTGTCCGCCTCTAAGCCATCAACAAGGTTGTCAGTTGTTTTTCCCTAAGAGTATGAAATTGTCCTTTTTTCCTCTGGCAGCTCCCCTGGGCAGGCTGTCTCCATCTCCCACCTGAAGCATTGCCATAGCCCTCTGGCACCCTCCCTCACTCTTGCCCCTGTGTAATGCATTTTCTGCAGATTAGCCAAATGATCTTTACAGAAACACATTGCTTCATGTCTCTCATTGCTTAAAACCTTCCAGCAGTTTTATATTGGAAACTCCTGACCTGGATTCTTGCCTTGACCTGTATCACACCTTCTGCTCATCTGGTACCATTCTCCTGCAAGCCAGGAAAGCTCTTTCTTGTCTCAAGGTATTGGTATTGGCCATTCCCTCTGATGAAAGTGCTGTTCTGCCTGCTCTTCTCGTCACTGGTTCCTTCTTGGTAAGTGTACTAGTATCTGTGTTTAAATGTCAGCTCCTGGATGCCTTTTCTGGCCCTAGTCACCTCCTGTTACATCACCCAACTTTAAATCTGAGTAGGACTTACCACTGCCTGTTGATTTTTATGTTCTGTCTTCCTGTATGTGAGTAGGGACCTCATTTGTCTTTTCTCTAGTGCGGTGTCTTTTCTTGAGAGCCGCAGTTTGCTGCTCTGTTGACTAATGAGTTTGCCAACCACTGGGATAGGGGCTTAATCACAAGGAACAACAACAGCCTGTAATTATTGGAATTGAGAGTCTAGGTCAGTGGTCGGCAAACTCATTAGTCAACAGAGCGGCAAACCGCGGCTCGCGAGCCGCAGTTTGCCGACCACTGCTCTAGTGTATGCTAGTGCCTAGAAAGTACGTGAGCATAGTAGCAACTCGATTTGTTGACTAAATGAAGGACTTTATCTGAAATGCAAAGAACTTGAGTTCTACCACCATTCCTATTTATTCACTGCTGTTTGAGCAAAAAAGTGAAAAAAAACAAAATAGACTACATTATCCCTAGAGATTTTTTTGCTTTGTCTTGTTGTTTTGTAAACAAGCAGTTTCCAGACAATGTTGGTTGGCAGGTGAGGTCCTGCAACTACAGGTTTGTGCGTGAAGCACCTGCCCCTCCTGGTGATGTTCGAATCCCTAGGAAACCCATGTGCCTTTAGCATCACCTCAGACAGACTAACAGATGCTTGTGTGTGTTAATATTCTCATTGCTTTACATTTTATAACCTGTGAGTGTTCCAGATATTAGCATTTAGTTAGTTAAAATGTTGACCCACCGCTATTGGTAGACTTCTTCAGCTCTCCGTACTTAAACATCTTTGTCCTTGATGCTAGAAGGGGACACATGGTACAAGACGTGCTGACTGACCTTGTAATTCTGTTTGTAAACAGTTAGTCCTTAACTTCTGGTTAAACATAGTAAACTGAACAAGTGTACTTATCTCGGCTTCCTCCCAAAACTCTTAATAAAATGACAGTAAGGACTAAAAACAGTATAAACACAGAACCCTCCCAGAGAGAGATAGCAAGCAACTTTTGCAGGATGCAGTGCCCGTGTGTGAATGGTGGGTGGTGCAGAGGTGGGGGTGGGATAGATGGAAGTTTCTGCTACAGAATCCTAAAGGCTGGAGTTCCAAATGCAGTTCTGCACATAAAACAGGGAGTGGAAGAACATTGTATCAGCAAGGTGGGGGGGGGGGGAGAGAGAGAGAGAGAGAGAGAGAGAGAGAGAGAGAGAGAGAGAGAGAGAGAGAGAGAGAACATCCAAGAAGTAGGGTCCAATACAGAACAGAAATAAAGGGAAGAAGCCCAGCAACGCAGCCACACATGTAAACCCTGAGAACAGCCAGTCTCGATGGGCAGGATGGCTGGTTCCAGAAGGAATGGCACTAAGAGCAAACGTGCTTTGGTCCTATTGAGAGGATGTTTTTTCAGCTCTGGCCCAGTTTTATTGATGAAATAGTAATTAATGCTTAGAAAACCAAGCAACATTTTTATGAGGAGGTCATTTTTAAATGTAGGAATAAGACAGAAAGCTACAAGAATGAAAATCTGACCAGCGAATTTCCCAAGGTTGGCTCACTTTAAAGATTTATATAATCATAGCTGTGTGCTGACAAAGTTTGGTTTAATTAAAATGTCATATAACTATTTAAGAAGGAGGGAGGAGTCGAGGTGATAGAAGTGAGAGCCAAACCTGAGGGAGCCAGTAGATAATCGCTGATACCGATGCCAGGTTTGTGCATCAGTGGTCCCCCTGGAGAAGTATCCACACCTGTATACCGTCCGCAATGCTGAGAATAGCCCGTCAGGTGCGTTATAGGAAGTGACATGTCTAACGAAGTCTAGCCAAGACTTGTCTTCAAGAAGTTGTCAGCTACTTAGAAAGGCCAGAGTCTGTGAATGAAATATAATTATACGTTACCTTGTTGTGAGAAAAGGGCTAAAAAAAAAAAAAGGTGCCAAGAACATTGTAGCAATTTGATGGGAGAAGAGGGAAAATCATCTTGGTTTAGGCCAATGATTTTTCAGCCAGTGTGCCGCAAGAATTTTTAAAACGTGCAAAACCTGAATATTTAGTCAGGGGCACCGACCTCTCTTCCCATACATTGTCCAATTTAAACATTTTAAATAATCAAAGTTACACCTATTTTGTCAGGCAAAAAATGTAGTATTTTTTGTATGCTGCAGAATTTTAGTAATTAGTTTATGTGCGTGATGGGATGAAAACAGTTGAAAATTGTTGGTTTTGGCAGTTGAGAGTCACTTCGTGGAAAAGAAATGAATTGAGTTTTGCCTTGATAGATTGGTAGGGTTTGGGGAAAAGGGGAAAAAGAGGTATGTCCTAAACAACAAACTGGTTGCCAATGAGAAAAGTAAGTACTCTATTGCTCATTTGTTCAAGATGATGCCGGTGAGGGCTGAGTTTGTTAGTTGGCTGATTTCTGGCAGACCTGGCTCATCTTCAGGGCATGCACCAGGGTTAGGTTAGGGCGAGGGTCCCAGAGGCCCGGCCATGTGGGTCATTTAAGCCTGGCACCTGGGGGTGCCAAGATGTAGTGTGCATCTATTTCAGTATCGAAATTTTTCTACTTTGGTATTTCATTCAAAACAAAGAGAAAAGTCAAGTCTGTTTCCTTTTCTGATGATCATGACTAAATTTTTCTCGCATGAACGGTTCTTGTGTTCTTATTTAAAAGAAGAATTTGGCATATGGCAGACCGCCTCACGCTATCTTTAGTTGGTTGTGTGGTGTAAGTGATTAAGAATGCAGCTGTACTTGCTACCAGCACATGCTTTTAAGGACTGAACTGCTAAGCAGAAGTTTAGTTTAGAAGTTTAGCATAGCCTCTTGGGATCAAAGATCCAATTTTTCAAGCACGTGGTATACAAGAGTCCCTCTCCTAGGACAGAGGCATTGAGGGCCGTTTGTCCCCAGAGGCGGCGTGGCTTATGTGGTTGACATGGCGGCCACTCCTGGCTCTGGGAAGTCAGCATGCTTCACTTGGAGTAGACAGAGCAGGCTGACTTCACCTTACTCTGTATAGTTTGGCTCCAGTGCTCCTTTGGAATAAAACATCCTTTACTTCTCCAGGGTGTCCTGGGACAAGTCCATCTCTGTCCTGTTGCTCAGTTACACCGTGGTGCTGGGGTCCTTAGTCTTCAAAGCTTGGAACTCCCTCTTGCCTTTCCTCCAAAAATGTCTTCTTCAACTCAGCAAATATTTACCAACTTTCTGCCATACGTAGGACTGTGTGGAGAACACAAAGATGAATCAGACATGGGGCCTGTCCGTAAATGCTGTCAGGCAAGTAAAGGACAGCGTGCAGTAGGGCAGGCCCGTGGAGCTATTACCACAGAGTGCCCCGAACAGTGCTGTGTGCTGTAGGTAGTTAGAAGGGGAAGGACATGAGTTAACCCTCATGGAGAAGGTGCCATTTGGGTTGAGCCTTGAAGGATAGGCTTTGCTATGCAGAGCAGGATGTGTTCTGAGCAGAGGTGGATAACACATGGGCTCTATAAAGCAAGAGGACGGATGGAGAATTGGAAGAAAGAGTAATCGGTGCTCATTGAGTTCTCACTGTACCCCAGGCACCTGGCTAAGGTGGCACCCTCCTTATCCCATGTAATCCACATGGCAACTTCTTTCCTGCTAAGAAAACTTAAGGCCTGGAGCATTTAAGTAACTTGCCTAAGGAAGCTCTTAAGTAGTAAGAGTGGGGATTTGAACTCAAGACAGTCTGATTCCAAATCTCAGACTGTTGGCCTCTAAAACAGCAGGCATTAGCCAGAGCAAAAGGTATTTGAAGGAAGTGGAGTAATTTGCAAGGTGAGGTTTAGAAAAAAAGTGGTTTGGGGCAGAGGAAAGAAAGGACCTTGAATGCTGAGTTAATTACTCTGTAAGCAGCAGGGAGCCACTGAAGGCTTTTAATGGAGTGTGACGTGACCACAGCAGTGCTTCCAACTGCAAGGCAGAAACATTGGAGTTCATTCCTATGTGCCAGCTGATGTCCTTTAATCCTCATAGCTGCCCTGTGAGGTAGGTGCTATCCATGCCCCCTTCTGCCGGTTAGGAAGCTGAGTAAACGTGTGGAGAGGTTGACTTGCTAGAAGAGGAATTGAGACTGATGTAGGAGGTACACTTGAGGTCAAAGGCAGAGAGATTAGCCAGGACACTGCAGGAGCCCATGAGAGACAGTGGTGATGCAGGGAGGGGAGAGAATCGGGGTGAAGGGAAGGGAGTGAGAGAGTCTGCGTAGCAGAGCCTTCTGACTTCCATCTTGCAGAGCGCAGGTGTTGGGAAGAGCCCTGGGAGTGTAAGCAGTAGAGGAGGCAGGTCACCTTCCTTTTCCACCCCACAAACAGATGAGAAGGGACCAACCGGGGCATTCTGCACACAGGTGGGGAGAAGGCCTCTCCGGGTGCACTCAGCGATGGATGCTACAGTTGGTAAGTGAAGAGTGTGTGGAGACAGTGGAGCTGGGGCCACAGATGGAGCCACGCTGAACACTTCGATCTGAGACTGGAGAGGAAACTGGATGGGATGAGGGAAGTCTGGCTGGGGACGCGGATGGACAGCCCGTGGGCTGGGTACCGCAGGAGGAGCTGGTGACGAGAGAAATTGCTAGATGTATGTGGCAAGTCCTGGTCACCGTGCACCCTTCAAGTTCAAGTGCGTCATGTGACTGTAGGATCCGTGTCTGTGAAACAGTGATAAAAAATCAGTCTTCAGGTAATGTGTGTCCTTCGGTCAGATCGGGCCTAGAAGTAATTACTGGCATTTGGGTTTCTAGAGGCTGCTTTGAAATAGAAGGTACATTAAGCCGTTGTATATGACCATTCATTGTGACACCTGGTTTCCGTCAGGCGGGCGGCCAGTGCAGGGCGCCAGCAGCCACCCGCCTCTCTGGCGGGCCTCTAAGAGCAGCACCCTTGGCCAGACGCCTGTGAATTTTAAAAGCAGGGATTCATCTGCGGAATCATCTTTCCAAACCTAATGACGTGTAATTGCTTAGCTGTGGAGTTACAATTGATCTATTTCTAGTGGGTTAGCTACCTGAGAGGAAATGAGAATATAAATTGTTTGCTGGACTTTTACAGTTTTACATATGAGGATACAGCTTATCCACAGATGCATAGGACACAGGGGAAGGTGTTTTTCCCCCCAAGCAGCAGCCACTATTGATTGATATTTTATAATTTTCTTGCCTGGGTACTTTTCATACATTCTTAGAAGTTCTGACAATTTTTACTTGTGTGGTTTTGAACCCATTTTAGAGAGGAGGAGTTCAGGTTCAGAGGGGAAGTAGCTTCCTAAGATCCTCCAGCTGGGGAGCCCAGAGCTGGGATTGCAGCCTGCACATGGCTTTCTGTTCCCGTTATCAGGAGTAGCCCGACAGTTGGCAATAACCATTAGTGGATGGATGGATGGATGGATGGATGGATGGATGAATTCCCCAAAAAGAATAGTTCATATTGCTTCCTAAAATAAGACAATATTTGAGATTTTTTTTGGAGAAGGGGGCCACGAACCAAGAGACACCAAAAAAATCTTCCTTAAAGCTGGTAATTCCCATTATTAATTATCATTACGAAGGAAAAAACCTACAATCATTCAGCACATAAATATTGAGTAAAATTGCACTCGCGGCTCTGGATTTGGGAAAGGGGTTAGGGGTTGAAGGTACACGTGAAGGGGCAGGTTGGGTCGAGGCGCCACATCGCCCACATGAGGTGTTTCCCACAATAGCACCACCTCTGTGTGCAGGTATCTAAAAGGTGGTTGAATGCTACACTCAGGGTTATTTTGAATAGCATGCTGCTTTTTTTTTTTTTTAATCTCTGTAGCAATAACTTTCTATAGGGAAAATAGCTGGGTCCATGGTCTTTTTTGCCTTTTAAAAGGAGGCCGGGAAGAGATCTACTTGAAACTCTTACCAGGTTCCTCAGAGTTCCTTTTTCCTGTTATTTATTGGCAGGTAGAGTCTCTTCATTCATTGAGGTCTGGGGCCCAAACGGTCATTCAGACCACCGGTACCCCCTTCTCATGCGGTGCTGCCCTCTGCTTCATCCCTCAGGAAGGCTAGAGCCTGGGGAAGGAGGAGGATTGAGTGTCCCTGGCACAGTTCTGATTAATCCTATTCATTGTCAAGTACAGCTTTTTAATGAGCTGATTCATTACTGAGAGTAGGTCTCATGCAAATCCCCAGTTTGATTCCTGTGGATTTAATTTCTAACTATTTCCTCATTTCAGCACAACTCCATTGTCTCATGGGTTTTATAATTTCCTTCAAATGTAGAACCTCGCCTCACATTTTATTTAAAAACTATGAGGTAAATATCAACAAAATGAAAACCTTCAAAACATAGCTAGAAGAACACACTGGTAGATAAACTGATCTCTGAAGGAAGGATTGTCTGCACATAAAAGTATGGAAGAAATCACAGAGGAAAATACTGAAGTTTCCAAACTTCTGTTTGTGCGATAATACCACAGAACAAATTTAACAAATATGCAAAGAGTTTGCCTCGATTAGGACATATAGACTTAATATAAAACTATGAAGTGTTAGGAATTACAAAAAGAGGCACTTAAGACAAACTATAGAAATATAAACAACTTAATGCTTTAACAAATGCCAGGCTAACTGTTTAAAAGAGAAAAATATAGTTGGCTAAACATGGAACAAAGTAGTTAACCCACAAAGTATTAAAGCGATGCAATTAAAACATAATAGCATTTTTACGGCAGCTATTCATAGGTTATTAGAGTAATACAAGTGAAACAATAGCATATTTTCACCTGTTACCAAATAGAAAAATATTTTTAAGTGCTGGTACAATTTTGGCAAGGGGGCAGTTTTCATACTGTTTGGAATAGAATTTAGTGTACCCTTTCTGGAAAGCAATTTGGTAACATATTACTTTTTTTTTTAAGTCTCACCCGAGGATATTTTTCCATTGATTTTTAGGGAGAGTGGAAGAGAGAGGGAAAGACAGAAAGAAACATCGATGTGAGAGAAACACAGATTAGTTGCCTCCCCCACGCGCCCTGACCAGGGCCCGGGCCAGGAAGGAGCCTGCAACCGAGGTACATGCCCTTGACCGCAATCGAACCTGGGACCCTTCAGTCCACAGGCCGACGCTCTACCCACTGAGTCAAACCAGCCAGGCATATTACTTTTTAAAAAAAAGTTCATCTTCTTTACCTCTAAATATTTTTCTTCTAGAAATTTAAAGATAATAATTAGATGAGAACATTTTATGGGCAGTGGGGTTTAAAGTTATGTGAGATAAGCCAGACAAAGAAAGACAAATATGATCTCGCTTATATGTGCAATCTAGTGAACAAAATAAACTGATGAACAAAATCGAACCAGAGGCAAGGGTACATGGAACAGACTGACAGAGGTGGGAGGGGGTGTGGGGGACTGGATAAAAGAAGGTGAAGAGATCAGCCAAAGAATATATATGCATAGCCCATGGACAGAGACAACAATGTGGTGTGGCCAGAAGAAGTAGGGGGCGGGAGTTGGTGGAGATGGGAGAATATGGGGGACATCTATAATAGTGTCAGCAACAGCAACAACAACAAAAGTTATGTGAGTTGGAAATGCTGATGAGGGAGCCTAGGAGAGCGGTAGTAGTACAGCCATATGGAACATCCATACGACCAGATAGTATACAGCCTCAGAAAACAGTACTTTGAAGGAATCCTATCTAAAAAGATGGAATATGCTAATTGACCCTCACACGGTTGCAAAGATGGCAGCACCCACAGCCAATAAGGAGGGAATATGCTAATTGACTGCCCTACCCTCAAAGATGGTGGTGCCCACAGCCAATGAGGAGGGAATATGCTAATTGACTGCCCCGCCCTCAAAATGGCGGCGCCCACAGCCAATGAGGGAATATGCTAATTGGACTGCCCCACCCTCAAAGATGGTGGTGCCCACAGCCAATAAGGAGGGAATATGCTAATAGCTGCCCCGCCCTCAGAGATGGCGGTGCCCACAGCCACAATATGGCGCCCAGTCCCCTCAGCCCCCCAGCCTCCTAGGGCCAGCCCAGGGCCGCCTGAGGCTCAGGTAACCAGGGCTGGCTGAGGCTGCCAGCAGTGACAGCAACAGAGGTGTGATGGGGCATCGCCTTCCCCTGATCGCCAGGTCGCCTCCCACCCCTGAGGGCTCCCAGACTGTGAGAGGGGGCAGGCCGGGCTGAGGGACCCCCCCCCATCCAGTACATGAATTTTCATGCACTGGGCCTCTAGTTATTAATAAGATAGAGAATATAGCTTTGGGTAAAAACAGGATAGAGAGCTCTGTACCTACATAAACATCCAAAATTTGCCTAAAAAGTGCATAAGAAAAGGACCAAGAGGAACTCTACCAGACAGTTAGCACTGGTCATGGTCATTTCTGAACTGTGGTGTTAAAAGACATAACTCTTGCTTTCTTTATTCCTTTATTGATATACTAGAGGCCTGGTGCATGAAATTCGTGCACGGGGGTGGGTGGTTCCCTCAGCCCAGCCTGCACCCTCTCGTAGTCCGAGAGCCCTTGGGGGATATCCGACTGCTACGGAGGGGGAGAGGCTCCCGCCACCACTGCTGTGCTCGCCAGCCGTGAGCCCTGCTTCTGGCTGAGCGGCGCTCCCCTGTGGGAGTGCACTGATCACCAGGGGCAGCTCCTGCATTGAGTGTCTGCCCCATGGTGGTCAGTGCATGTCATAGCAACCAGTCATTCCGTCATTCGGTTGATTTGCATATTAGCCTTTTATTATATAGGATGAAGTTGACCTACGGTTCTGGTGTGCCCAGCACTGCCTGCCCTGGTTTCAGTGCTGAAAGGCCTACTCTACATGTTGATCACTCTAGTGCATACATCTCATGGCACAAATAAACTAATTACTAAAATTCTAAAATATGTTTTTTGCCAATCTGACAAAAAATAGATATACTTTTGATTTACAAAAAAAAAAACCCCAAAGTAATAGTAATTGCCTACTCTTCTTGCTCCAAAGTGACTTAAAAAAAAAAAAAAAAAGGTGCTGCCCAGCCAGTGTGGCTCAGTGGTTGAGCATCCATCTATGAACCAAGAGCTCACAGTTCAATTCCTACTCAGGGCACCTGCTGGGGTTCTGAGCTTGAAGCCCCGGGGGGGGCGGGGCGTGAAGGAGGCAGCCAATCAATGATTCTCTCTCATCTTTGATGTTTCTATTTTTCCCTCCCCTCTTCTTCCCTCTCTGAAATAAGAATATTTATTAAAAAGAAAAAAAGTCAGGTGCCTATACTTGTATATACAAGGATTTCTGGTATCAAGAATTAAACAATCAGATGCAACGTTATTATGCGACATGACCACTAAGATACAACTCTATTATATGATTTAGGTATTTATGGCTCAAGACAGGGCATTCACACCATATGGCTGTTAGCATATTTTTATTTGACAATCTAAGGGGAAAGAAGTCAGTGCCCCTAAGTCAGTGGTTGGCAAACTCATTAGTCAACAGAGCCAAATATCAACAGTACAACGATTGAAATTTCTTTTGAGAGCCAAATTTTTTAAACTTAAACTTCTTCTAACACCACTTCTTCAAAACAGACTCGCCCAGGCCGTGGTATTTTGTGGAAGAGCCACACTCAAGGGGCCAAAGAGCCGCATGTGGCTCGTGAGCCGCGGTTTGCCGACCACGGCTCTCAGTAGTCAAGTATTGCATGTTTTTTAAATTCTTGCGGCACACCGGTTGAAATCGCCGCGCTCATGTACATGTATGGGTATTGAGGTGGGTTTGTGCCTTTTGGCAGGAAGGGTCAAAGATAGTGAGTGACGGGTGACAAGCTGATGGGGCCTTGTATGGGGGAGTAAAGCAGTCAATTTTCTGGTGATAAAATTAATATGATTTCTTTTAGAAAATACAGGAAAAAACAAATATGCAAAAACTTAAATAGTGTCTACATGTGGCCAGTATTGTTTCACAGTACTCAACACTTTTTAATCATCCCAACCCTATAAAGTAAGTACTCTTCTCGAATCCCCATTTACAGAAGCACAGAGAGATTGAGTACTTCGCCCAATTCAGACACACTCAAAGGAGTCTGAATTTTAACTCGGGCAGTCCAGATCCATATTCTGGGCTGTTCACCACCACCTATATCTCTGTAGGTCCCCAACTCCAGCCACTCTCCTTGCTGCCCCTCTTGACAATTTTGTCTTTATTGCCCACAGGTGGGGCCACACTCCACTTGCTGCTCCTTCATTCCAGGCCCTGTCAATGGTCAGGACTGCCTATCTTTGACCTTGAACAGAGGAAACCCCCCCTCTCCCCTCTAGTCCAGAGCCTGGAATGGGGATTTCCATAGCAGAGTTGCTGGCCTCTGGTGATAGAGTTCTTTCAGTTGTGCCACATGACCTTGTGGCAAAGGGCTGGGTCCAGGTGCAGCCTTGGCTATTTCTGGAAATACTTCTCCTTTTCCTTTATTTTGCCTAATCTGCCTCATCGGCCTTCCTGCTCTCTGAATGTGATTTTGGGTCCTCTGCTCAGACCATCAGATATTTCTGTAGGTGTTGGAATCTCCCATGAGGGCTCTGGACTCTGCAAATTTCAGGATGAGTCTGAACATGGGAGGGGGTGATGTATATCAGGGTATCCATCCTCAGCTTTGACCCCCCTGATTGTACTTGTCTTTGTCAACACTGGTGGATCTCTGGGCGTTCGATCCCAAAGAGTATTTATCCTTTTGCTCACCTGTTTTAAATGTTTCTTCAAACTTTCTTTAAAGATTTAAAAAATGTATTCCAATTTTCTTTTTCTTCTTACAATGCAGTTTTACTCTGGCAGAATTTCCAGCTCTTTCAAAATCTGTACATTCAAGTTAGAGCAACTCCACTTCTGTACCAAAAAGAAATACCTTCAGCTATTGTCTGAACTTGTATCTTGCCGACAACTCTGCCAGAGTTTTGGGTAATTGTTTGTTTTGTCACATTAGTTGAACAATGAGAGGACACTGGCATTCCCCTCCCATGAGGTGGAGGCACAAAATCTACATTTCTTTTTAGGTGTGTGTTGGGGAGGGTGGAGAAGGTTTTATGCTTTTAAATCTTAGAAATTTGTTATTTGACAAGTAAAATAAAGGTTTTAGGTACTTCTTTTTGGGACTGTGATGTTTAAACTAGAACAAAGTTTAAATTTGGCACTTGTGTGTTATGTTTTCAAAGGAGCTGTGAGTTTATCATCTTCCTTCCAACAAGTTCAAAAATCTGAGTCACCTTCCCTTCCCTTAACACACTTTTTTGGGAGGTAAGAGGAAAGTAATGGAGCAAAATTATTCTTTCCTAATTGTAAAAGTAGGATATCTTCTAAATTTTTACTATTCAAAAGGAAAGATTGCTTCCCAAGGCAAGAGCCCCTCTCCCCCCCCAAAAAAGACTGATATATCATTTATGGTTACTTCTCTGCAAGAAGGATGAGGCATCTGTCTGCTGGGTGAGAACAGGGAGAATTCACTAGTGGATTTCTGAGGCTGGTGAAGGGCCTCTCATCCTTCAGAGGAAAGCTAGAGTGAGGGAACAGGCCTGACCCACCAGGATTCCTGGGGTCTTGATGCTCATAGCTCCCTACGTAGGGCAGGGCGTAGGGCAAGCATCCCTGGGGAGTTGTTAGAAATGCAGACTCTCCCCCTTTACCTGCTGAAATCAGCTTTCCAGGTGGTTTGCCTGCACAGTCTGTAGGTATGGGCTGAATTGGTAGCTGCCCAGAAGAGCAATTTACTCCTAAGCCAAGGAGAATGGGGAGAGAGTGGGCTAATATATTCTAGATAATTAATATTATAATAATGGATCACATGCTCAGGGTTTGCATTGTGCTTTGGGTACCTAGGAAATCAAGAGCACATCAGGAATGTGTGTTTGGGGGAAGAATTGCTTCCTTACGTCCACCCCCTGCTTTTGGTCCCTCATCTACACTGGTAGTATTTGGAGGGGACTGAGGGACTTTCAGCCCCATTGATAACAGCCCTTAAGGGTACAGGAAAACACCCCAGTGAGGAGACCAGGCCAGGCCCTCTCCCTGTCACCCTCACCAAAGCAAACAGAGCTGTCCATGCGGGTCCTCGCTGTGGGCTCAAGAAATCACACAAAAAAGCCCAGCCAGCATGGCTCAGTGGTTGAGGGTCAGCCTGTGAACCAGAAGTCATGGTTTGATTCCCCATTGGGGCACATGCCGGTGTTGCAGGCTCAATCCCCAATGTGGGGTGTGCAGGAGACAGTCTATCAATGTTTCTCTTCCATGATTGATGTTTCTATCTCTCTCCCTCCCCTTCCGCTCTGAAATCAATAAAAAATATATTTTTAAAAATCACAAAAAATAGAGCCACCAGTCCGTGGCCCTTGGCGGATTTGAGTACTGCTTTGGATGGAGTAGGAGCTTAGCTGGGAGACAGGCACACACAGGCCAGGGGGGGCAGCATGCCCACATGGCGCCCTGGGCTGGCATTACCTCATTCACCCATCTAGCCATTTGTTGGGCACTGATAATGTCTGTGGCTCTGCCCCTAATGGGAGACATGCGATCCCTACCTTGAGGGCTCATATTCAGAGTTTCATAAGCTCTGGATTCACTCAGGTTGAACTACTCCCCCGGACATGTCGTAGTAAAATAAGGGACTGAACATAGCTCGTGGGTGTGGCACTGGCCTGGTTCTTAATTTAGGCCCTGTAACGCGCTAAAACCTGGCGTTGTCCTTAAGAACCTCATTGCTCATTCATGGTGGCTTTTAGATCTTTGCTCTCGCTCATTCTTCAGTGTTTTTAGTTGCCTTTTACAAAAACTTACATATGTGTTTAGGTTAAAATTTGCATTTTGGGTTAATAGTCTAAACTGTTAGACCTAAGTTGGAAATAGATATTGCATAGAGTTGATCACTTTACTATTTCTGATTTTATTTAACCAAACGCTCTGGAGTTCACATGTACACATTACCCAATCTTTCCAACACACCCACTTCAGAAATAATTTTGAATCATTTACCAGCATGTTTTGAAACTTTTGTGTTGTTTTTTACTTATTAGTGTCAGAATTGAATATATTTAGCTGTAGCTCTTCACTGAGTGAAACCTGAGTATGTTTTCCCTTATTTTGTGAAAAAACTAGCCCATCAAGGGTACAAATTATTAGATGTGCAAGTGAGATGCCTCTGTTGGAGGGAGTTCATACCACCTTTACATTGGTCAGAGCCAAAGGACAGTGAGTATGTTTCTTAAAGAGAAAGCACAACCAAAGTTGCAAATACTGACAAAGGAGGAGATTGTTCCGGAGGCCATTTGTGGAGTTTCTGTCGTCAGTGTTCTGTGACTAACACTGAGGGTATGTGGATGGAAATACCCCATATCCCACACCACACAGGAGATTTAGGATACTCCCCACAAAATCATCCTGTCATAGTGGAAGGGTCCCCTGACCACCTCCTTGAGGTTTTAGATGTTTATGGTATTCACTGAATATTTCCCAATCGAAGTGTTTTTCTGTAACAGTAAAACCAGCTTCAACTAAAGAAAAACAAAAAAGAAAGTTCCTCAAGAACCATCTACGGGAAATGTTTGCTGGGTGATAGGTGGCAGGGAGAGTGAGTCTCTAAAGTGGGCATTTTAAAAGATACTTTTATGCTCAGGACTTCTGAAACGAGAGTGCCCTAAACGTATAGAAGGACAGCTGAAGGGCCCAAACCTGCAATGTCCTTCCTGAGACAGGCAGCCAGAGCCTGTTACTTGATTTCTCTTCCGCTCTAAAATGTGGACCGTACTGTACGGATGGAGATGACGGATTTTTGACAAGTTATGATTACATTAAGACCTTCCTCGGTTGACAGCACTGTTCTGGGTCTTGGGTGATCAGAGCTGACCTTACGTTCTTAAGAGGGAGCACCACAATAAGCAGGGAAAGCAGTAAACAAGAAAAGGACAGACTGTCCCCAGTGCCAGGAGAGACATGACGGAGAATAGCTGATCCAGCCCTTACCTAGTGAGTACTGGCTCCGGAAATGTTAGCTGCTACTCTCAGTGGGATTGACTGGCCAGTTGCAGGGGGAAAGTTCCTTGACTGAAGTTCTGTGAAGACCTGTATCAGAAGGCACACAACGTTAATGCCTGTGCTTTCTGATATAATATCATCCCCGCTCTTTGCCTCACTGTCTCCCATGAGCACAATCAGTAGACAATTGCTGGAAAAATCAACTATGCCGGAAGGTTTAGGAAGCTATTTGGGATTTCCAGTGTTTTCCTTCCTCTTAAAGAGGAATAAAGCAGGTCCCCATTTAGGGGTTAGTGGTGATCATCATTTATCTCTTCCGTTTTCTGCCTCATTTTGCTGCTTTGCCCAAAAGGAACTTCCAGGGAAATGAGATCTTACGTAAAGTTTCTAGGTAAGAAGACCCTCCATCCCCATGGCGGTGGTAGGGAATGAAATGAAACACTGATCACCATCTTACTCTCCGGGTTCTGCCCATCCCTGTGTCAGAGGAAGTAAGGGGAAAGAAGGTAATGCTGGCCCTCTTGTTCCCCAGCACTCTACCATGCCCCCCATCGTGCTGGCAGCAGTTAGGAAGGTGGTGAGTTTTCTGCCACTATGCCAGCTAGGCCACTGTGAAGTCACTGCCAAAGTCAATACATGCAGCCTTTGTGTCTGGCCAGTATGTTTCATAATGATGGTTAATGGAAGTCCTGTTCAGATGCCCTCAAGCTCATTGTGTATTCAGTCTCCACTGAAGTGGGGCTTCTCCTCTCATGTAAAAGTGAGATCCTCAGGGAATTTTTAATTTTGCCTTTAATCGGTCACTTGGCAAGGTCATGGCTTTATAAGTGGCCATTCAGTAGAAATTTATAGCAGACCTAATGTGTACCAAGTTTTGTTCATGAAAGGTGTGTGTGTGGGGGAGCAGAATGACTAAGCAATGGACCCAAGGCCTTGGGACTCTTGATCTAATTAAGGCGTGGAGGAGAGCTAGGTAAATAAATAACCACATAAATCAGGGGCAGAGAGCTCAGTGGAAGGGGTATCTGAATGCATCACACGAGAGGGTGGAAACTGGCTTCCTTGTCTTGAAGTCTTCTTTGAGGGACAGAATGAGTTTCAATGAGGGTGAGGACAGGTGAGAAGTTGTGGCAGCATCGGTTGCCTACTGGTTTCGTCTGAGGGAGGAAAGGGCCTGCCTCAATTTTGTGCAACCTATGTGGTCACACAGAGCCTTGTGCTTAGAAGGGCCCCCTACTTGGTTTATGTTGTTGCCACCTTGAAATTCTCATCTTTTGAACAAAGGGCCCCATCAATTATTTTCATTTTGTACTGGGTTCTGCACATCCTGTAGCCAGTCCTGCATGTGGAGATGGGGCTCTGAAGATGGGTGGGGCCAGATTGTGAAGAGCTGTCTGTCAAATTGGAGAACATCTGGTTTTATTCTAGAAGCAGTGGGGAGCCATGGAAGGTATGTGGCGGGGGTTGTGAGAGGCTGGTGAGACCAGGAGGCTGGCAGTCCATGGAGGGAGGCAGACCATATCATGCTGGAACAGACGTGGCAGATACAAGAGCTGCACCCAGTGGAGATGGCAGGCTTTGGGCACGGGGGACAGAGGTGGAGGGGTGCTTGGAAATGGCTGGAGATTCTGCTCAGCAACGGGAATGAAGGAGAAAGGCGTCCCCGGGGCCAGTGGCAGCAAGGCAGATGTTTTGCAGGAGTGGGGCGAGGCCCTTTCCAGAAAGACCCGGAAATCTCTGGTGGGATAGCTTGTGGAAACATGCTCCGCAGCTGCTCAGCTGCAGCAAATGACCTGCGGATCAAGGTTTGTGTCAGTATCAAGAGCTTCACTAGAACAAATATTCATCCAAAAATAAACTTCCCGTTCTTCCTGTTTTTATAACTTGCCTATTTCCTCCGAGTTTGAGGCTGGTCTCCAGTTCCGTGGGTTATTAATCTTCAGAGGATCAAGACCTCTATAGAAGTATTTCCTGTACATGTTTATCTACCCAGCCCTAAATTATTTTCTCCAAATGATAAGATAACTTTTCCATCCTGGTGTGTCCGGCTTTTCCCTTGAGAGATTTCAGTTAGACATCCCAGCAAGTAAGGCTAAACCAGAAAGACGTCTTATCCCAGAGCCTGGGAAACTCAGGGAGTGGGGGAGTGACGTACAGTGGGTTTTGATGGGCACTCAGCCCCCTCCTCCCAGGTAAAGGTGGCTTTTTTCTGGCCAGAGTCCGAGGGAGATAAAATGACAGCTGCAAAGGGCCCTATTTGAGGACATTTAAAATGCCCTACTGAACATCCACAAGGGAATAATGGCTCCAGGAATGTTGCTGCCCCTCGGAAGAGTTCAAAATACCCCCCATTGGGCCATAATGTGTTCTTGCAACGTCTTTCAACTAGAAACGGGGCCCCTACTTCCCTCTTCCTGTCACAAATGAGGGAATTAGAATATATTTGGTGCCCATGACTGTGCACAAAGAAAAAGCAAAAAGCCGTGTGGACACGTTCAGGCCAGATAGACACAAGGTAAGTAGGCCAGGGCATTCTAGTCATTACCCAGTGGGCCCACCTGCCTGTGGGAGACTTTCTTGGTTCTCCTGCTTTTTGTGCTTACATCCCAAGCTAGCCTGCTGGTGGGTTATTTTTTCAGTGTGAGCCTTCTGGTATGCCTCTTGCAGAGAGGCCTTGGGGACCGGCTGCGTGGGTGGCGGCTTGTGCCGCAGCGGAAATTGGAGGGAAGCCAGCTGCCTTTTACTGAGGCCTTCTGAGGTGGGGCTGGGATGTCATATTTTGCACAAGGCACCGTCCCTCCACCCTTGGCGACTCAGGTGACTGGATTGGAAATTCCTGCGCCAGACCCTGGCCGGCTGCTCTCAGGACCCGCACTGTCCAATTCCTCAGCCTCCAGCCGCCCGGACTGTCGTGCACTTGAAATGAGGCTAGTGTGAGCTGAGATGTGCCGTACATGTAAAATACACTTTGGATTTTGAGGCCTTTTTACCAAAAAAGAATGTAAACTATCCCATTAGTAATTCTTTCATTTTGATGACTTGTTGACGTGAAAATATTCTAGATATATTGGATTATGTCAGCTATAGTATTCTAATTAGTGTTGCCTGTTTTTTATTACTTGTTTAATGTGACTACTAAAAAAATAAGGACATATGTATATGGGGCTCATGTTACATTTCTGTAGGACAGAGCTGCTAGTCTGTACTGTGGGGTCAGCTGCCAGTGTAGCTTTGAAGCAAATATGGTCCCAGAGGCAGGAGTTCAGGGGGTTGGGGAGGCTCCTTGCCCAGGTGGCCTGGGTGGAGTGGGTGGGACAGCCTACTTCTACGCAAGCGTTAATAACTTAATAAGCAGCAGCAGGAATTTTTAAAAATCCTTTGGAAAGCACCCCTCCTGGCTTAATTTTTTCTTTCTCTTCTCTCTCTCTCTCTCTCTCTCTCTCTCTCTCTCTTTCGCTTGCTTTATACACCAGCCTCCTTCCTGGAACCCTTTCTTTCAAAATTCAGAACTTTCCCTTCTGTCAGCCTGGGACCTGCAGGCTTGGTGGTGTCCAAGAGGGCCTTTTCGTTTTGTTTTATTTTCCTGTTTAGAGTGTTCTACCCCTCGGTCAGGCTCCAGTAGCTGCCCAAGAACTACCCAGAGCGGCCTGGAAAGCCACTATTTCAGACAAGTCCCGTGTCCCTAGATCCCCCCGCCCTTTGGCGTGGTTACTCAAGTGTAAATATATCTTGGGCAAACTCGATGTGGGTGTGAAGCTTAGGAAACTCCTGCTCTGAGACGGACAGAAGTGCAGAACCACATCCACCTCCTGATGTTGGGGTGGAGTTTCAGGAAAAAGGGGGGAAATTCCACTGGTGCTTGAAAGCCGCAAACAATTCCCTGTTGCAAGGAGGAGTTTCAGAGGTCCAGGAAGAACCTGTTGGACTGTTTAGTTGTCATTTGCCAAAGGATATTGCGTGGTGGAATTTCTCTGCTTGGGCACCTGTGCTGGGGGTGGGGATTCTGTCATCAGTGTCAGAGCAGCCCTGCATGAGGCACTTGGTATTTTTGACACATTGTGTCCACACTGCTGTCCAGGGTATACCGAACCGTTGCTGGCACAATCCACTAGAGAACCAGCATTTATTCCGTGCTTACTCTGTGTCCGGTGCTTTATTAGATACTCCAGAGCAGGTGTCATTGTTTTTCTGTTTTGCACATGAAGAAACGGCAGTTTAAAAACGATGAACTCATAGCTAGAAATCAGTGGGGCACAGAGTGCAACTTGAGGTGCTACTCCAGAGCCGGGTGTTTAACATGGGGTGCCCCTGCGCTGCCCAGACCAGTCCGTGTGTGCTGGTCCCTCCTGCCCGGGCATTTGTTCATTCTCAACACGTCTGCTGGTGCAGGCTGGGACACAACACCAGGGAGGGTTCGGTTCAGTGCCACTGAGCTGAGGGGAGAACTGTGAGTGCCTCTGAGCTTTGCTGGAAGAACAGCCTCTCATGTGGCCTCTAAAGGGCCCTGTGCCGCAGAACTTTCTCCCCACGTGGCTGTTGTGTCCAGGGTTGTCTCAAATGATGTCCCATCTGCCTCTCCCAGGTGCCCTGCAGCTGCTGTGTTGATGCACAAAGCACACCCCCAGAGGCGGCAGGCCAACCTGGTGAAGTTTGGAATAGCAGAGGAGTCAAGGGCTCTGGGCTCTGGAGTCAGAATGTTCTTTTGGTTCTACCTCTTGATGGCTTCCTGGGTGGGCTTCTTCGTGCTCTGGACTGTAAAATGGGGATACTCCTATTTCCTGTCTTAGAGAACCGATGTGAGAATTAAAGAGGGCGCTTAAAGGTATAGTGTACTTGGCACATCCGGTAAATGTCAGCTGACATTTCATTACGATTATCATTAATGCCATTTAATGCTGCATGATGGATTAGAGTCTTATACAAAATATACTGGCAGATCGGATCATGTGGCCTCCGCTTTTTGTTTAAAGGCAAACGTATCAGAACATATCCCTTTGTATCTAACCATGTTCCTTTGGACCTGAGTTTTGTATCTCTCAAAGCCGTGGCCTCACTTCAGGAGGCACCATGCTCACTCCATCCTCCCAATTATTTGCTTGAAACATTTTCAGAAGCCCTTTGGGAACTCTTCAGAAGAAAAAGATGGTGACATTAAGTATATCAAATGGAAAGGTAGATTATAAGTTTGGAAATGGCCTTCAGGTGAACGAATAAGTTGAAAATAAGCTTTGGTGACGGACCCACTGTACGTTAAAACTGAGTGCTTAACTAAAAGGTAAGGGTTAATTTTTGTGTTTTAAATTTAATGGCTGGCTCATTTATTGTACGACTAGCCCCATGGCAGTCCCAGAAGAAGGGTTCCAGGCAGCTTTTGACTTGGGGCAGCTCCTTGGAAGCACTAGTAAAGTCTCAAGTCTTAGAGGCAGGGGTCTGGGTGTGAGTGGGCAGCATTTACTAAGATGTGAGGCTCTATTTTGGAAGTACAAACGAGTCTTATTTGCATCTACTTTATTAAGTAACACCTGCAGTCGAGGTGGCCTTGAATTGGGGTAGTAGCTGCCGGTGGGGCCAAGAGCCGCAGCAGGTCTCGTGCATCCAAGGAGTAGAGGCCAGAACCTGGGTTGACTTGCATTCCAGGTCTGTGTGTGCCTTGCGATACACAGAATTCAGATCTGAAAGTGTGAGTGTGCCAAGGGAGGGGTGCTCCCGTTGTGTCCTCCGCCAAGACCTGTAGAGTTGCGCGTGTAAGAAGCGCTCCCCCTTCCATGGGCACCGCTGAGTGGCTAGAAAGCAATAATCAGCTGACTGGGAGTGGAGGGAAAGTGCATGTCCCTATGGAAAATGTCAGAAGAAAGGTCAAGGGTTTTATATCTTCAGGCTGTTGGTGACTAATAGGCTCACCCAGAAGGGTTGGGCCACCAACCAACCTTTGGATTATTTCCTACAGGTGGAAATGAGAGGTGCCACGCGTCCAGTATATCCTGATTTTTATCTTGGAGGACATTCCTGTGGAAAGAGCATGGGGCTTTGGGACTTGGACAAACTCTAGTTCTGTTCTCTGTTGACTGATTGTGGTGTCATAAGTAGGATTGCCTGGGCCTCATTTCTCTCCTCTGTAAGATGTGGACACGTTTACACTTCAGGGTTGTTGTGAGGGAAGGTCAAAGGAAGTTATAAAGGAGGGAAGGCTCAACAGATGTGAACCCCCCACTCTCCCAAGGCCCTGTGAATGACATCAAAATTAACGCCAAAGCCACAGAAAGTGGACAGAGTCACACAGTTGCACATCAGAATAAGCCACCTGCTGCAGGAAAATTCCCCCTGTGCCTCGGTGAGGTGAGGCTTGTGCTCTGAGAGGCTGGCCACCTGCTGTCTGCTTTGAATAGGGCCGGCTGTTAGGGCTCCGACACTCAGCAGCTAGGACAAATAAAGCTGCCCAAGACCCTTCAGCCTCTTAAAACAGGAACTTTTCAGTAGTTAACATAGGCCAGTGGTCGGCAAACTCATTAGTCAACAGAGCCAAATATCAACAGTACAACGATTGAAATTTCTTTTGAGAGCCAAATTTTTTAAACTTAAACTTCTTCTAACGCCACTTCTTCAAAATGGACTTGTCCAGGCCATGGTATTTTGTGAAAGAGCCACACTCAAGGGGCCAAAGAGCCGCATGTGGCTCGCGAGCCGCGGTTTGCTGACCACTGACATGGGCTGATCTCAGAGAGATACACATTGGCCACTAATGCTCAGGTGGGTGAGAGGGAACCAATGAAAAGCTTGATGTGAACTGCAATCCTGATACTAATAACAGGTTGTCTCCCATCTGCATTTAAAGTAGGCCCACCGCTGAAACCGGTTTGGCTCAGTGGATAGAGCGTCGGCCTGCGGACTGAAGGGTCCCGGGTTCGATTCTGGTCAAGGGCATGTACCTGGGTTGCGGGCACATCCCCAGTAGGGGGTGTGCAGGAGGCAGCTGATCGATGTTTCTCTCTCATCGATGTTTCTAACTCTCTATCCCTCTTCCTTCCTCTCTGTAAAAAATCAATAAAATATATTTTTAAAATAAAATAAAATAAAGTAGGCCCACCTCTGGTTTTAATCTATTTGCCAAGTCCCTAGTTGTTACTATAGCTCCAGTGTCATCTTTGCTTGCACCAGTAATTCGCGGAAGCTTGGCCTGGACCCCAGATTCAGGACCCTGGAAAGACAGAGAATTGGGTTACAGAGAAAAGCAGAGGACTGCCACTGTCCTCTCACACTTAGCCCTGACTTTTCCTGACCCACTCTATTAGGTTCCTGGACCACTGATTCTCAAACTTTGCTATACATTAGAATTACCTGGGAAACTTTGAAAAATACCCAGAAATTCAGGTTGCACCCCAAACATTAAATCGAGCACCAAATTACACACATCTGAGGCTGAGGCACCATCCTTAGGGGCTGAACTGTCCATTCTGGTCAGTACGTTGTGAGGTCTCAGTGGCACTTGGCTGTTTTCTTATTATGAAACATTCTAAACTTCACTGATGTAAAGAGAATAACATAATGGACCCCATGTATTCATCACCCAGCAGTCATTCGTGTTTTCTACACACACACACACACACACACACTTTTTATTGGTGGGGGAAGGTGGGCTGGAGTGTTTTAAATCAAATCCCAAACATCATTTTATCCATAAATAATTCAATATGTACTTCTAAGAGTTAAGGCGTTTAAAAAAATAACAATACCATTATCACACCTAAGAAAATTAATAGTCATTCCTTCATCTCATTTAATACCAAATCCATATTCGGTTTTCTCTAGTTTGTCTCAAATGCTTCCATAGATTCGTTTTGTTCCAATTAGGGTCCCAACAAGTATAATTTGTTTTTAGTAGTTTGACTTTAACTGCAGGTGATTAAGCCAGTCACTGTGCACACGCAGGTAATGATGCATATGCACCGCTAAAAAGAGGTGCCAATGGTATTTGACTCAGCTGATATTTACAGGATGGTCTCTCTCCTTCCTTACCTCCCTTAGCCTCTGGTGGGACCTTGACCCATCCTGGAGGAAATGCTCATTGAGGCCCCACCACAACACTTCTGTGCTGCTCTGCTTTGCCTGCCTGAAGGCATGTTCCCTTTGGTAAACTTAGAATAGAACCATCAGGAGGCTTGTGGAGAGAATGAGTCAGCTCCATGGGTAGCTTTGAATTTCCTGCTCCTTTGCTGAAGGCAGTGGCTGGAAAGGGCTAGAACAGCCTATTGGGCCCCTCCCTGGGCTCTGCCGAGGGGTCCTGCTATACTGCTTCCCCCTGGGATTCCCTGGGACTTGTGCACTGACAGAGGGACCAACCAACAGGCCTGCTTCCCTGAGCTCCATGTGGCCTCACCTCCAGCTGGAACTCTGGGTTCGGGTCCAGATAATGGCCAGGGGAGGAGAGGGTTACTTTCTGCCCTCAGAGGTGGCACCAGACATTACAGTGTCCCTCCTCAGTGAGATAGAATGCTGTCAGAATTTCTTTCTTTTTTTTAAAATATATTTTATTGATTTTTTTACAGAGAGGAAGGGAGAGAGATAGAAAGTTGAAACATCGATGAGAGAAAAACATCGATCAGCTGCCTCCTGCACACCCCCTACTGGGGATATGCATGCAACCAAGGTACATGCCCTTGACCGGAATCGAACCCGGGAGCCTTCAGTCCACAGGCCAACGCTCTATCCATTGAGCCAAACTGGTGGTTAGGGCTGCTGTCAGAATTTCTTAAAGGGGCAGATGCCAGGATAGTTCCTAGGATGAATGGGAAGTGAGCAGGAGGAAGATAAGGGTGGTAATTGGGCAACCTAAATAATAGAACTCTGCCTCACTCCTTCCACACATGCATCATACAAAATCAAAATCTCATGTTATTTTTCCATAACCATATTTTTGCTTTAGAAGGGCTCTGACTTGATTTCAGATGGGGTTTGCTTTTCTTCTTTCTCTGTATAATGGGCAGGCAATTACAGAGCAGTAAACACAACTTAATATATAAAGGCAACTCTGATATATACAGTTGTTTATTACAGGATTGTTTTCAATAGCAAAAGATTCACAAAAACCTAAATGTTCACGAATAAGGGACTAGTTAAGTAAATCATGCTACATCCTTATAGTGGAATATTGTACAGATGTAAAAAGGGGATGGATTAGTTGTGTGTTCCAATATGGAAAAATCTCTGAAGGGTAGAAAGCAAAGTCCAGAACATAGGAATAACATACTGAGAAAAAGGGTGAGAGGAGACTACATAAACCTGGAAGGATACACACAAGACTTTTAAAAGGTGGTTACAGTTGGCTTGTTGTTTGGGAGAAGGAACAGGGCAGATGGGATGTAGTGGGAGTATACCTTTTTATATTTTGATTATGAATCATGAACGTATTACCTATGCAGAACAGTTAAATTAAAAAGAATAAACGCATATAAACCTACATCATGCATATAAATTGGTGATCTACTTTGCTCAGTTAGTGTGTTTTATAAGCTCCTGACCTCTGCCGGTCTGTACTGAAACACCCAGAAACTGTTCTGAGATGGACCAGTGAGGCTATGACCAGCCCATGGAATGTGTGCCATATTCTTCCCATGATGCCTTGCTCAGCAGCACTTTATAAATATTTGGTTCTGTTCTGAAGGTCGTGGGTTTTTCTGCTTCCTCACGCTGAAATATAAACTGAGCTGACCACATCTAAGGTTTAGCGAAGGGGACAGGGAAGGCAGGCTGCCTCCAGCACAGTTAGCTGCTGTCTTATGTGGAGATGGTACAATGGGAGGAGCTCTGGGGGTGGGGAGGGATGGGCATGGCTTCCTTTCCCATTCTAGTCTTTCTGTGCAGACTGTTGCTTATCTGTTGGCATTCCATGAACCACATTGTCTATGTATTTGTATTTATTTCCAGCTTCTACTGAGTGGTAGTAAAATCCCTTTGAGCTGAACTGGTCCCACCCTGGGAGCTTGGAATGTTCTAATGTTAAGACTTGCTCTTCACATTTGGCACATTCTTAGTATCAGGGACAATTCCTCCAGGGCTCACAGGAAACAAACATGAAATCCGTGAGCAGTTTTCTCCCTTTTGAGTGGAGAAAGAGGGGTAGAGAAAATCTTTGGAGACATTTGAAACAAAGGACCTGGGGGGAGTGTACTTTATTTAACGGTATTCTGAGAGATGAATTTTCACTCAGGACCTATTCTTGGCTCTGCCACAAATATACCTTTTATATTTTACTAGAGGCTGGTGCATGAATATGTGCATAGGTGGGGTCCAGCCAACCCGCCCTGATTGGGCCTATCGGGCCGGGCGGGGGGGGGGGGGGGGGAGAGCACGAGAGGTTGGCCAACCAGCCCTGCCCCCCATCAGGGTAGGTGGGGGCAGTCAGTAGAGGGGCCGGCTGGGGGGAGGGGCAGCAGGCAGTTGGCCAGCCAGCCCCGCCCCCTGGTAGAACTCCTGGTTGAGGGGACATTTGCATATTAGCCTTTTATTATATAGGATTTGATTGTGCATTTGGAGCTTATGCTTTGGTTTTTAAGTCTATTAAAATAGGTGGAGCCCACATTCATTGTCTGTTTTCCCACCCCACCCCCCACTGTTCCCTTCTGAGACTTATTTTAATGAAATTTGAAGGCTGTCCTTTGAAATGGACAGTATAAATGAAGAGGGTTGGCAAGCCTAAGTCTTCCTGGGTCCCTTTTCTTCCTGGAATGAGTACTACAGTGAGGACTGTTCTAGGGATGGGTACTGATCAGGTTGAGGTTTGATCACGGACTTATTATCTCTCCCACAGGTCTCTTTGTTTCTTGACTAGAGCTGTACACACGATGAAAATCGAATGTGGTTATAATTACCCTTGGCAGTTCTGTTGGAGGCCAGCATAGCCTTTCTCCTCTTCCTCCAGTCTTGGGAAGGCCCATGTTTTCACGATGGAGCACCAAGTGAGGTTGTTGGCCAGCACTTAGAGTCCACATTGACAGATGAAATATGTACTACATCTTTAAGCCCTAGAGTCACATAGAGGGTGGCAGTGGGCCCCAAATAACAGCCAACTCCAGCAGATGTGTTCGTTGAGAGGAAGAGCCTCAAATGGGCTCCGACTCTTACTTCTGTTCTCTTGCTGAGAGGGTGGTGTTGAATTTTCATCTGAGAGACTTCCCAGTAAGGCACTCATCTTAACTCCCACACAGAGCAAGGTTCACAGAGCAAGGTTCACTTCTCAGGGAGGTGCTTTGGACTCTCCCCTTTCCTCCCCTCTCTGTGTAAGCTTTACTGTGACCACTCTTGGGAGTTCCTGAGACTGGGAGATACTTAAAGCAAGTTGGATGCTCACTAACTGTGCCTTCAGGTGAACCAGGGGGAAGAAGTCAGTGCCAAAGTCTTATCTGTAGGCCTTACCTGATAGTTTGTGATCTATTGACCAGTGAGCTTTAACTCAGGTTCACTGGCCCATTTTTTAAATTTCTGATAGAATTAAAATGTTCGTGGCAAAGTCAGGAATCATTTTCAGAGAAACGTGTGCATTTGGCTGCCCTTCTGATGATGTATTTAATCTGGCACCTGAGAATTGTAGTGCAGGTAAATATTCTGGAGACCGTCATTTATTTTTCTTTCTTTTAAACAAAGGTGATATATATATATTACTGAAGGGAAAGGAAAGAGAGATAGAAACATCAGTGATGAGAGAGAATCATTGATCACCTGCCTCCTGCATGCTCCCCACTGGGGATTGAGCCCGCAACCCGGGCATGTGCCCTTGACTGGAATCGAACCTGGGACCCTTCAGTCCACAGGCCGACACTCTATTCACTGAGCTAAACCAGCTAGGGCGTCATTTACTTTTCTTGTTCTGGTAATCATGTCTGATTGCTTTTCAGAAACCAGAAGTCATTGGTGTGACAGAATTTGATTTTAGCTAGGTAGGTAATTGTTGTAAGAAACAATGGACTTAAGAGTTTTTGGGTCCAGTTCTGATTCCTACTGCTTTTGAGCAAGAAACATGATCGTTGGCCTTAGTTTCCTCATCTGTCAAGTGTGGTTGGTCTAGAACTAGCTCTCTCTCAGGTTTGTTTTAGAATTCTAGGCTGCTCTCCTAGTTTTTTTAGATAATATCTAAGGTCTATAATGTGTGAAATCCATAAATGAGTTACTTGGCCCTCTGGGGTGCTGAACTAAAGCAGGGAAGAAACATTTCACTTAACTCTGCACTTATTACCTTTTGTCTTTATCAGAAATGAAAAAATAGGAAAATATTACTTCCCAATCATTTTTAAAATGTGGCAAAGAATACAATAAATTAGCAAGCAAACATCACATAATCGTAGAAACTTGTAATGCTCTTAAATTCTACCACCTAGAAGTCATCTCAGTGAATGTTTTCCTTTGCATGTCCTAAATATTCACAGTAAACTTACCACTTTTTGTAATGAAGAAAAAATATACATTACAAAAGTTTGCTATCACCTTTCTGTCATTTCCTTCCTTCATATAATCTTTATCTCCACTCCCTATTTAAGCCAGTAAAGGTTTCTCTATGGTTTGTCTGTTGAATGAATGAAAAAAAAATTTTTTTTTGGTCTGCCAGGGTTTTACCATTTGCTGGACACTGAGCTACAAGAGTAAACTAGAAAAATGAAAGAAAACCTTTTCTTGAGAATCTCACATCCAATGGCAAAGGTGACATGCAAGTTGTAACAGAATGCTGTAGTGTTACTGATGGCCATGAAGGCAGAGAAGAGGGCGTGTTGGACTCTGTTTCCCTGTCGCCTGTGTTTTCATTAAGAGTCCTGGGAGATCGTAAGGCACAGTGCTTAGGATACAACCATAGCTAATGTTCACATTGGCTGATACTGTTGACTAATGTTTGTAAGAAAACGTCAGTTTTAGCTTTGGAGTGAGCTCTGCATCCTTTTAAACTATTGTGTTAGGCCCTGGCTATATAAGTCAGTTGGTTAGTGCTGTCCCAATATGCCAGGATTGCAGGTTCAATCCCTGGTCAGGGTACATACAAGAATCAACCAACAAATGTGTAAATAAGTGGAACAAAAAATGATGATTCTCTATCTCCCTTCCTCTCTCTCTAAAATCAATTTTAAAACATTTTTTAAGCTGGTATGTTAGTTAGTTTAGGCTGGCCTCTTAGATCCAGGGTCAGGAACATAGCTTTGTCCCCAGTCCCTTCCTCTTTTTGTTGTTAATCATCACTTGAGGATATTTCCCCCATTGATTCTTAGAGTGGATGGGAGGGGGAGAGACAGAGACAGAGAGAGAGAAAGAGAAATAGCCATGCAAGAGAGAGGACACATTGATTGATTGCTTCCAGGGGCAGGGGATTAAGCCTGCAACCAGGGTATGTGCCCTTGACTGGGATCAAACCCAGGACCCTTCAGTCTGAGGGCCGATGCTCTATCCACTGAACCAAATCGGCTAGGGCCCCAGTCCCTTGGTCTTTAGTAGGCCAGCGTTGCCCAGCTTTCTTTCTCTCTCTGTCTACTTGTTATTATTAGGCAGCTTTCTCATTTAGCTGTTACCAATTCATTCCTTGCAGAGTTTTGGAGCTTCAGGTACTGAACTAGTTTGAGCCCTACATTTTCTAGACAAGGAAATTGAGACACCAAGAAGATAAATTATTCTGCTCGTATAACTAGTGGTAAAGCCAGGCCCAAGCTCCTGCCTCCCAACAAAATGAGTTCATAGGACTTCTAAGTTCAATAATGTGTGCTATTTACATAGGTGCGTGGTTAAAGAGTATTGTTGAGAGTTCTCAGAAGAGCTCTCTCTGTGTCCACAGCTAAATATCTGTACAGCCATCTGACAAACAGAGGTGGCTTCCACAGGACGGTTTGCTTAGCTAGAAAGCTCCATTGTCTTGGATGCATTTTTTGTAAACAACATCAAGGTGAGGGGTAGATTCTTTTCTGAAGTCTGTTCCTGGAATTACACAGCCTTTGATCAACTTCAGGTCTAATCGGGCCTCTCGCCTCAAGTTAGGGGAACAACAGAATGGGCTGAGCTAGGCTGATGGCAGATTGGGACCAGAGTGCTCAATGTGTTCAGTGATAGTCATGGTACAAGTGCACCTTGAGGAACAAACCGTCCAACCTTGAGCAGATTTCAAACACAGACCTCGCTGCTCTGCCTGGCAGATAGTAAGTCCACTAAGTGGCCACCCCTTAGGCACTCCCTATATTCCCTCTCTAGATCTTGAGGCAACCTCATCCCTTGAACTTAAAATTTACCCCTAGGCCCAGGCATGGTTTATCTTGGCAGCCCAGGTCTCTGAGGTCAGGCCCTGTTGCCCTGTTGACTCTGCAGGCTTGAAGGGTACAGTGGTTTTCTAGTGGACACCCATCCTCCAATTCAGCCACATACAGGCACACCTCGGAGATATTGCAGGTTCCATTCCAGAACCAGTTGTGATATTTTTGCTGGTGGAGGATGTTGCCTTTGATTTCTTACAAAACAAAATCTGCAACACGTTTGAAGCACAGTAAAGCAAAGTGCAATACAACGAGACACGCCTATACCCAGGACTCTGAATGCTCTCACCTTTTCCTCTCTATCAAGCCCTTGGCTCCTTCCATCACTTCCCAGAGTGACTTTCCCATATTCCTGATATATGTTGGATTCCTTCCTTTTTATCAGTCCTGGCCTGTTTGTATAACATCCGGTGCTCCGGAGATTCAGACTCTCTAGACCCGTGGTCGGCAAACTGCGGCTTGCAAGCCACATGCGGCTCTTTGGCCCCTTGAGTGTGGCTCTTCCACAAAATACCACGGCCTGGGTGAGTCTATTTTGAAGAAGTGGCGTTTGAAGAAGTTTAAGTTTAAAAATATTGGCTCTCAAAAGAAATTTCAATCGTTGTACTGTTGATATTTGGCTCTGTTGACTAATGAGTTTGCCGACCACTGCATCTAGACTAAATCAACCTGGTAGTTCAGCCCCCTGTTTTCCCTCCACACACATCAGGAACAGAATTGTAGGTGCATTGATACAGCCATACAGGACACCCTACACCTCGTGGTTACTCGGTAAATGTGAGTACCCTCTCCCTTTCCCTTTCTCTAGAGAAACCTGGTTGAATCTACAAGCCTCGCTCTGAAAGGTCTTCACATCATAGGGTCTCTTGGTTATTTTTTAAAAATCTGCTTAGCATAATAGCCCATATGCATTTAGTTAGTGACAGTCTTCTGACTCTGGCCAAGCTGAACATCCCCAAATTAATCATGAGCCTTATCTTACCCCTGTGCCAGCCATTAACACTTTAGGGCTGAAAACTAACTTGGCTTCACGTGAGATTTTCGTATCGTCTCTGAAATCCTGCTCTCATGGGTAACAATAGAAATCATCAGCCTCCCTTCTCTTCCTTGACCAGCTCCAGCCTCATCATCCACTTTATTATTTACCATGTGCAATTTTCTATTGGATTGACTTTACAAAAATATTGACATTTGCCAGGAAGGCAACAAGTGACCGCCAGAAAGACACTGTGTGTCTAAGTACACCCCAGATTTAATCTCTGTCCGAACAGCTGGCTTAGACGTTTTTTGTAAGAGAACTAGCTGAAATAATTAGAATGGTTTCTTTTGTTCAGATTTCCTCTCCCAGAGACAAGTCCCAGGAGTCCCTTCACCTGCATTATCCATTAACGTTGTGGGTTCATTTTCCCCAAATAAACAAGTTTTCCTGCCAAAGAAAATAGGCAGGATGATTGGATGCAGAGATGCATCTTGGGACCTGCATTCGGGGCATGTTGTTCATTTTTCTGGGTTGGCCCCTCGTCTTACTGGGCTCTTGTTGGCAGTGGTGGTGTTGTAGCAACCCTCATTTGTGAAGGCCCCTAGTGCTGTATTAATCCTGCCGTGGCTGTCCAGCCCTCTTGAAAGCATCCTTCATTTCTGTTTGCTCAGTTTCCTGAATGCCTCTTCCAGATCATTTTTCACCTCTTGCTTCAAGCTCTAGGGACACATGTGGTTTCGACATAATGCACAGATGTGACTTGGGGGAGGGGAGGCAGGCTGTGGACTCACACACATCAGCTGGGGTCACTGGACTCTGCAGTGGGGAAGGCGGAAAGACCGGCAGACAACCTCGGGCTCTGTAGATTTCCCCACCTGCCATGAGACAGAACGCTGTGTTTTGTGTTGTAAGGGAAGCATGAGCTAGCTATATAGTTCCTGTGAACCAGATCACCACAGATAACACTTGTGTATCTGATTCTGAATTGAGGCATTAAGCAGAGTAAGGGACAAAAGACCAAAACTTCTGTAGGGAAAAGAACTGGTTCTTTATCCCTCAAATGTTGCTCATCAGTGGTCTGCAGACTTTTTTCTGTAAAGGTCTAGATAGTAAATATTTTCAGCTTTGGGGAACCATATTGTTTCTGTCACAACTGCTCAATTCTGTCTTTGTAGCACTAAAGCAGCCATAGACAAAATGGAAACAGATGAGTGTGGTGTCTGGCCATAATTTACCCACCCCTGACAGTCTAAATTCATAAAACTTACAACATCCTTATCATTGTTTGCATAAATTAATGAGTGCTTTGTATGTGGCCAGGCTCTTACCAAGTACTTGTAAATGATCATATTTATCCCATACAGAACAATTATGTGAGGTCATTAATAGCATTGTATCCATTTTACAGATAAAGAAACAAAGGCTCAGATATAAGTTTAAACAATGTAAGTAAGGGCCAGGCTGGATTTTGGACCAAGACAGCTTAACTCATGCTCTTTCCCTTTCTTTACGGTCAGTACAGACTACAATACTAACATCATTGATACCCACATTTGCTTTTTTATCTTCGCATTTAGCCAGTATTTGGACTTTAGCCCCTCAAAAAAACATACGGACAGATAATTGCTTAACAAACACACAAAAAGAACCACCCCAAAACATGGCAAGAATTTTAAGAATAAGGGTCCATTAATGAGTTAATATAAATTGGAAGCCATGTTCTACTGTGTTTTCCAGGCTTGTTTTGCTTCTTAACATCCAAGGATCAGTGCTAGGAAACTGGCCTGGGGAGCTTGGAGGCCAAAGATACCAGACTGGTTTCCAAGTTCCAAGACCCAGTGCTCTGAAAATGGCGAGGGAGAGCTGGGCGTAGCAGAAGCAAGCTACTGCTCCGAGGTGTGGCCTCTCCAAGACCAGCTGCCTCTTACAGAAACACCAACACCAGCACGAGCTGTCCACTCCCTTGTACACACAGTTGCAGCTCCTTGGCTGCCACTGATGGGGTCTTAGGGTACTTAGGGAAGACGGATAATCACATAATACGAGTTGTTTGCGGACTACCCATGGTCATTAGCATGCAAGTCAACCAGATAAGGAATGTCTGTTAAAGATAGTAGAAGCCAAGTTTGGATGCTTTTTGTGTTGATAGTAAAGTGTATTCTGAAGAAAACTTAGAAAGAGCAGAAGGTCAGAAAAAAGATATCCCATATTTCATCACCTACAACATTTCCCAAAGTGCTTTATTTAACAGTAATGGAAGTGGAGGTTCCTGTGGTCAAATAAGTTTATGAAAGACTAGACTAAACAAACTTAAACAGAATTTTCAAGGATATAGTATATTGTTTTCCTGAAATGTTTATTTGGGTTTTTTGTTTTGTTTTTGGAGCCTCTTATAACATTGTTTGCAAGGAACATCCTTTGAGACACCCTAACCCAGAGGCATTTCTCAATGTTTACATGTTTGTAAATTTCCTTATGGTCAAGACATTTTTAAATGGGTGAAGGTGGCAGCAACAACTATGATAGTTATGAAACCATACAATTCTCTCTCTTTTTTTGTAGAAGTTATGTATTTGTGTTTAACTTTATTTTAAAATATGTCATACTCCAGTGTCTTCATTCTGCTCACTGTAATTCTGCAGAGAAATTATTCTTCATCACTGCTCAGCACAATCATCATATATGCTTAATGCTCAATCATCACTTGTATTCTTTCATTTTACTTTTCCCAGTTTCCCTTCATTATTATAGTGTCTCTGTTACTGGTTTTTAAGAGCTTCTTTATGACTAAAGATGTTAACCATTTCTTGTGCGTTGCAAAAAAAAAATACCATGTTTTTTGTTACTATTTCTGGTGTGTGTTTTTTTATTGTTGTTTTTGGTTATATCAAACTTGTGTATTAAATATAATCATGTTCTATTTTTAAAAAATGTTATATTTATAGAAAAGTTGCAAGAATAGTACAAAGCTCTCTTCTATACCCATTTCACCGTTTGTTAACATTTTACCACATTGGCTTTATTCTCATTCTGTGTGTGCATACATTATTGTTGCTATTACTTTAAATATATATATGTGTGTGTGTGTGTGTGTGTGTGTGTGTATTTATATTGATTTCAGAGAGGGAGGAAGAGAGAGAGAGAGAGAGAGAGAAACATCAATGATGAGAGAGAATCATTAATTGGCTGCCTCCTGCACGCCCCCTACTGGGGATCGAGTCCACAACTTAGGTTCCTATATTGACACTCAACCACTGAGGCACACCGGCCGGGCTATTGCTATTACTTTTGTATTTTTAATTAGTAAAATCTGAATTTAAAAATATTTTAATGAACTATGGGTTTTTTCTTTAAAAGACTTAGAAACTCAAATTGCTAGAAGTTTATTAATTCCCCTAATTCTACCTGTTGCATTAGGTAAATCATGCTTCACAAGTGTGTGAAAGGTTATTGTTAAATTGCCAGGGAACATTTTGATAAGCCTGTAGCTTGCAGCCCTTACAAGGGAAGAATTTGAACCAAGGAAGGCTTCACCAGGCCCACACACAGTCCTAATCAGGCCATATTTGTGAGGCCATTGATGTTCTGTAGAGACTGTCGCAACCATTTGCAGCCCATTTGCAGTCCTTTTGGGCAGTGCCCTTTGAGAACTGTGGCTGAGGTGGGAGCCTTGGCCTGACACATCCACCTAAGCTTTAGTGAGACCTCTGTATTTCAAGTGTCCCATGCTGACTTGTCATGCTTTCAGAACATAACAACAACACGGAGGTTTTTTTGTAATGACATCTAGTTTCAACAGTGGTTTCGTTGAACATACTTTGGAGCTTCCATATCTGGGTTTTTTTCTGGCCATGAAATCAAAGCTCTCTTTCTCCTTCAGGTGGTTTAAGTAACCCAATTAGAGCATCAAGTGAGTCGGGCAAACACTGTGCCACAGTACAAAGCGATTTGTTGGTTTAAGGGGACTGTGGATGTGACATAACCTCTCAGAGCGTTTGCAGAACCATATAAGGAAGCTGGAAATAGTCACCTCTCCCTCACTGTGTCAACATTGAGCTCACAAAGGAGGCCTGGACTGATGACCTCAAAGCAAGCACAAGGAACAACCAGATAGTCTTGGGAGGAGAGGGCACTGAGCATTTTGTGTTTGGGGTGGGAGTGGGATGGATGCAGCCCTCACAGTGGCCTTAGGACATGTGTGTCATACCTGCAGGCTGGACTCTCACCCACAGAGCCACTGGATGGCACCGTGTAAAAGGGGCCGCATGCTCACACGTATGGCAGGTTCATACCTAGCTTGAAAGTGCCTTGTTTGGACACAAATTAGACTATAGGGACTGAACATTGAAAAAAAACACACAAACATTTGATTAAAATTTTCAGAGATACCCAAAAGAAGAGAGAATAATAAGCCAATGCTGATAGACTCACCTTGCAGATGCAACAATTACCAAGATTTTGCCACATTTTCTTACCTCCCACCCTGTTTTTTTTGGCTAAAATACTTCACGACAAATCCCAGAGACCTTATCATTTCACCCCTAACATGCTTTCTCTAAAAGGTAGGCATTTTATAAACAGAATTCCACTATCCCACCTAAGAAAATATACCCAGGGACCGAAATGTTGGTATGCAGTTTTCACAGAGCACCTGCAACTAGGTAACCTTACAGCATAAGAATCAACGAGGGGCCCTGCCTGGTTTGGCTCAGTGGATAGAGCGTCGGCTCGAGGATTGAAGGGTCCCAGGTTCGATTCTGGTCAAGGGCACATGCCTAGGTTGCAGGCTTGATCCCCAGGGGATGTGCAGGAGGCAGCCAATCAATGATTCTCTCTCATCATTGATGTTTCTATCTCTCTTTCCCTCTCCCTTCCTCTCTGTAATAAAAAAAAAAAAAAAAGAATCAACGAGGGCCTCGCTGATTGCTTAAAAGAGGGAGCAGGGCCCTTGCTCTCAACTCGGGACAGCATCATTTGGATTGGGGGCGGGAGCAGGTGAACAGTTTGCACTTGTGGTTCTACGGACTCTAATCTCGGGTATTGAGCTATGCCATTTGTTTCCTGGGCACTTCATAGTATCATCAATGACTGATAATTGTAACTTACAGGAATCCTTTTAAACAATATTTTAATTGGAAGAAGCATCTGTCAGCTGTCAGGCTTCCAGCTTCCACTTTTGAGAAGCAGGATGTTGAATGTGAGTAATGACACAACAGGCCTATAAAATGCGGACTAACCCTCGGATGACTCATCCAGTGCGATGCAGTATATTTGTCAAGGAGACTGAATCATATATGGGGGAAACCACGGCTCAAGCAGCCAGCTGGTTCTCAGGTCCGCAAGGGATGGTCCATTTTTATCGGAAGCTTTATAGTAGCAATAATGCTAATACCCAGCACGTGGGCTCTACCATGTAGAGGAAATGGCACCGCCCGGCAGGTATGTGCTTGCTGTTTACATGGGCTTTCTTTTCTCCTTCTGCCTAAGCTTTCTAGTGTTTGCTTTCTGCCGTTTTTAAGGGAGGGAGAAAATTATTCAATTTACAAAGAAGTGATGCATGTGTGTTTGTGTGTGGTGTGTACCATGTGCAAGGACACATAGGTAACCATGGTCTTTTGTTGGACAAAGCGTTCTTGGTCACTCATCTCCTTTTCTGAAAACAAATTTCTCCTTAGGTATTCAGCTAGAGATGGTCTTAACCCCATCCCCTTTGTTAAGCCCTTAGTTTAAAAGATGCTGCCTAGGAAACAGTTTGCAGAGGTGGTATACCTTTTGGGGGACTAGCTTAAAACTTAAGGAAGAACTGAATAAGCAGAGGTGAGCTAAAGGACGTGGTTGAATTATAACTGTTGTATTTATGACGTTGGATTTTTTTCAATATTGTGCTTTTTCCTACCCTTCAAGATGACTTAATGCAAGAAAGCTTTACTCCCCTCCTGAGTGACTATGTCTGTTTTTACAAATTATAATTTGTTCATGCTAAATTCATGCATTAACTTTTCTAGGTGGGAGAAGGGGAGCTGGGGGGCTCAGTATCAACATTTAATTATAGCTTTCACGTGATCTGAAGGATTGCTCTGCATAATTGGGAGGCTGTGTCGCCTGTCTGACCCCCCCCCCCGCCCCCCGCCTTCACTCACTAAATTTAAACAATGCCTGGCGAGTTAAGGCACAGATCTTGTTTATTTGAGTACATTAAACATTCCTCTGTGTGTTGACAGTCCATTCAGTGTCTCCTTGTGTTTTTAAAAAAGACTTTTTGCATCCTATGCATCCTACTTGTTAGGGACAGAAGCAGTACTATTTCTGCTTTTCTGGTCTGTCTGTCCAGAATGGCTGGGTGAGGACAACTGCCCACAATTCTGCCTAAGATTTAGTATTTTTGGAGCAACCCCATATATGATGATAAATTCTGTTATCACTCGGACAGCATTAAACATGTGGGACTACCAAGCTGGAAAAATAGGCAGTGTTTGTTTCTCTTCCCCTTTCTTGTAAAGCCCATAACAGTGTCTTGTTTTCCTTGAGGCATCTGTATTTTAAACTGTCAGTGGTAAATGTATTAAATTTACTTCTTTAAATACATTTAGAAATTCAGATAATCTGGGAAGTCAGCATGAAGGGGTTTATTTGGTTTGTTTTTGTTTGTTTTGTAGATTATAAGGGGTATACTTTTTTTAGAATGGCCAACTTGTTTTTGGGGGTGGGACTATCTCCAAATTTCATTAATTTTGCATTCTATAAATGAAAGCCACCTGTTATGTTGTACCGTGCTAATTATGGTAGAGGACAATAATGAGGAAGGACAGTATTTGAAATATGTGGGGGTTTTGTTAAGAATTTTCCTGCCCACATCTGTAGTGCTTATTTTTACATGTGTGTATACATGCATAGTGCCTATTTAATAATGGCATTTGGTGATATTAAAAAAATACTTTGGATTCAAAGTGAGAGTCCTTTTTATTCTTCTAATTAACATTTTTGTACGCTGTAAAAAACAAGCTATTTAAAAAAATATTAGCTTAGCCCTAGCTGGTTTGGCTCAGTGGATAGAGCATCGGCCTGTGGACTAAAGGGTCCCAGGTTCGATTCCGGTCAGAGGCACATGCCTGGGTTGCGGGCTTGATCCCCAGTGGGGGGGGGGGGGTGCAGGAGGCAGCCAATCAATGATTCTCTCTCATCATTGATGTTTCTATCTCTCTCTCCCTCTTCCTCACTGAAATCAATAAAAATATATATTTTTAAAAGTGTTAGCTTAAACTGAAGCCTGAATTTTGTGACCTTATAGTAAATGGGGTTCTCTCTGGAAGCCACACTCTGAATGCCACACTCAGCTCAGGGTTCACTTTGTCAAAAGGCATCTGAGCCCAGCCAGTGTGGCACAGTGGCTGAGTGTCAACCTATGAACCAGGAGGTTGAGGTTTGATTCCCAGTCAGGGCACATGTCTGGGTTGTGGGCTTGATCCCCAGTGGGAGGTGTGCAGGAGGCAGCTGATCAATGATTCTCTCTCATCATTGATATTTCTGTCTCTCCCTCCCTACCTTCTCCTCTCTGAAATCAATAAAAATATGTATATTTTTTTAAATGTTACCAGAAAGATAATGTGACTTAATATGGACTAAAGGCAGAATAGCTAATTTGCTCCGATTTTCCTGACATCTTCAGTTCCATTTTTTTTTTTCCTTGAGCCTATAGAAAATGATTACAGGTAGGTATATGAAAATATGTCTTTTATTTTTTAAAATATATTTTTATTGATTTCAGAGAGAAGAAGGGGGGAGGGGGGAGAGAGAGAGAGAGAAACATTAATGATGAGAGAGAATCATTGATGACTGCTTCCTACACTCCCCACACTGGGGATCAAACCTCAACCTGGGCATGTGCCCTGACCGGGAATCAAGCCATGACCTCCTGGTTCATAGGTCGACACTCAACCACTGAGCCACCCCAGCTGGGCAACTTCACTCTCTTCTTGTCTGCATGGTTTCTGACATGAAATCCACTGTAATCCTTCTCCTTATTCCTCTCTAAGTAAGGTGGTTTTCCCCCTCCTCGAAAATCTTTTTCAAGATTTTCTCTCTTTGGTTTTCTGATGTTTGAATAGCATAGGCATAGATACCAATGAAAACATGTCTTAAAGTTCTTGATTTATTGGCATTCTCTGTGAAAATGTGTTGCTTTCCTGTGATTTGTGTAGTTGAGACTAACTCAGGTCCTGTCCAGATTATCTCAGGGCAACACAGATTTCGTTCAGCTTTGGTTACATTATGCATCCAGGGCATATCGATCACTGAGACTCGGCAATGAGGGGCCGCCACTCCTCAGGGGCCCCTTTGCTGTTAAGCACCATGAGCCATCACTCCAGAGTGACCGCATGGTTTTTAGATTCCCCTTTTCCCTTTTGAGGACACAGGAATACAGAGCCAGAGCCAGTACCAAGGGTCTCAGATCATTCAACTTGGAAGCGATCAATAGATATTGAGTGAGACGCTGCCTATGTTCAGAGCTATGTGCTGGGTAGTGTTAAATTAAGAAATGCTTACGATCCGGGCCTAGCCCTGTCCTTGTTTTAATTCCCCTTTCAGTGGGAATTTATTGTTATGGGCGATAAGTTCCTCCTGGGTTTTCTTTTATTCATAGATTTACTGGAGTCTGTAATCTGGAGCCACTAATTGCTCTGTATAGAAACAACTCTCAGCTATTTCCTTTTGATTCTTCAACATCTAACTCTTCTTGGATGGATATCAAGAAAGAACTGTCCTACTCAAAAATTCATTTGATAGTTTCAGTGGCCATGTTTTCTGAGCCACCTTCCACAAAGGTTTTTGGGTTTTTGTTTTGTTTCATTTTCTCTCTTCTTCCTTGAGGGGAGAGGCAGAGAGAGTGTTGGAATCCTCAAAGCTTAGAGTCCAGAATATTTTAGTGAAACAGATTAGTAAACATCAAGGATAGTTTTCCCAATCTTTGAGGTTCAAAGACCCCTCCCCTCTTTAGCATCTTATAAAAAGTATATTCTAATGACTCAAAGCTGTAATGAATTCAGTAACCATTTAATAAAACAGATTTAAAATCACCATAAGTTATCTGACCACATTTTAAAATACTTGCATTTAGAGAGATCTGCTTAGTGAGTCCACCATCCCTTCCTGCCGTGCGGGCGGATGATTTATGGGTGCTTGGTGATCTCCCCCAAGGGGAGGACTGGGCCTGCCTATTCATTGCCTGCTGTCCATTGCCCACTCTTCTGCTGTTACACTGTCCCCCCACATCCGGGGTTTATGGTCATTCTGCCTACACAGGGTTGCAATGAACAACACTTAGATAAATCTTGTAGCGTTATCTGGGAATAATCGACTTTTGTGTGTAGCTCAGAAAAGCCAGAAACAAGTACAGAACAGCCTTCCTAGGGCATGAAGCCCACTCTAAGGAACACATAAATGGGTAGATGACCACTCTCTGATCAAACCAGCAAGGGCTTTTATTAGTCCTGATCATTCTTCTAGGGGTGAATTTGCTGACTGCCTGTTTGCATTGGCATCTGGGCCCAGATTGACTTGGGGTGCATGTGGGACAGTCATAGAGGTCATGCCCATCCCCAGGTGGATTCTTAATCACCAGCGTTTCTTCCTGACTAATGATCCCCACAGGGAAAGCAAATGCTTCAGAGGCAGGCTGGCACTTCAGCCCTCTTAGAAAGAGCTTTTGGCTGGCATGCCAGTCTACTACCTTCCTTGCTGCACACGGTGAGAGCAGCTCCAAGAGTTAGCTGCCTCATCTTCGTAGAGCTCAGTGTGCAAGGAACCGCAGCAAGATACTATCTCTTTCCAGATTTCAGCCCAAGAGATGGCTTTTTGTTTTCAGTGTTAATTCATACAGTTGTAAAGATTTTCAGATTGGAGGTGTCCAAGGCGGGTTGGGCTTTTTTGTGGTTTTCTTTTGAACACACATTCCTTGTGCCCATCTAGAGGAAGAGGGGTTGCACTGGCCCCGTGGGGCCCGCTGTTTGACTGGGCCTCTTGAATTCCATTAAATGGAGCACAGACAGCATGTGTCATAAAGGCTGCTTGGAAAGGGTGAAGAGCAAAATTAGTGTCTGTGGGTGGGCATGTGTTCTCATCACATCGCCAAAGAACTGCAGTGTGCAAAATCTGGCAGGAGCTTATTCCAAAGAAAAATAAAACGGCCCCTTTTTCTGCCTTGAAAAATATTTTAAAAAATATCACAAACCCCCATGATGAAGAAATGGGACTCTTAGAAAATCCTTGTGATTGTGGGTTGTGTGTGCATGTGTAAAATAATCTCAAAACTGAGGTTGGAATAGAAGAAATAGAAAGGGAGTAATAAAATATGTTTAGGGATTCTGTCACCTATATTGTAAACATAATAAGCATTCTATTCGAATATACTGGAATGGCAAAGGATTAGGGGAATTTTTGGAGCTAACAATTAGGGGAAAGTCTATTATGCTTAATGTGGCTTCTGTTCTTTGAGATGACTTTGTAAGAAAAGCCATTTTTATCTCAGTAAAACCCTCCACAAAGGAAATGCTTGTGTTTTTTATATATGCAATTTGTCTGGTATCTCAAGGAACAGAGCATAGGCCACATTTACATTTATATTTAAAGCACAAGATCTCCCTTTTATAGTTACCTTGAGATCTTGCAAATTTGTTAATTGTTTCTCATAGTGTAGAAGAATATTTCTTAGATTAGGGGAGAGGTGTGTGTGTGTGTGTGTGTGTGTGTGTGTGAATGTTTATTTCTTTCGGACTACAGAAATATTATTTTGCCAAAGCCCAAAATTTCTGAATTTGGGTCCTTCTTTTTTTTTTTTTTTTTAATAAATCTTTATTGTTCAGATTATTACAGGTGTTCCTCTTTTATTTTTCCCCATAGCTCCCCTCCACCTGATTCCCCACCCCACCCCATGCCCTTACCCCCCGCCACTGTCTTCATCTTTAGGAGTAAGATTTTTGTCCAATCTCTTCCCGCACCCCTCACACCTGCTTCCCCTGAGAATCGTCAGTCCACTCCCTTTCTATGTTCCTGATTCTATTATATTCACCAGTCCATTCTGTTCTTCAGATTTTTCATTCACTTGATTTTTAGATTCACTTGTTGGTAGGTATGTATTTGATGTCATTTTGTTGTTCATAATTTTTGTCTTTATCTTTTTCTTCTTCTTCCTCTTCTTAAAGGATACCCTTCAGCATTTCGTGTAATCCTGGTTTGGTGGTGATGAACTCCTTTAGCTTTCTCTTGTCTGTGAAGCTCTTTATCTGACCTTCAACTCTGAATGATAGCTTTGCTGGGTAGAGTAATCTTGGTTGTAGGTTCTTGCTGTTCATCACTTTGAATATTTCTTGCCACTCTCTTCTGGCCTGCATAGTTTCTGTTGAGAAATCAGCTGACAGTCATATGGGTACTCCCTTGTAGGTAATTAACTGTTTTTCTCTTGCTGCTTTTAATATTCTCTCTTTGTCTTTTGCCCTTGGCATTTTAATTATGATGTGTCTTGGTGTGGTCCTCTTTGGATTCCTCTTGTATGGGGTTCTGTGCGCTTCCTGAACTTGTAAGTCTATTTCTTTCACCAGGTAGGGAAAGTTTTCTGTCATTATTTCTTCTAATAGGTTTTCAATATTTTGCTCTCTCCCTTCTTCTGGCACCCCAAAAATTCGGATGTTGGTTCGCTTGAAGTTGTCCCAGAGGCTCCTTACACTATCTTCATATTTTTGGATTCTTTTTTCTTTTTGTTTTTCTGGTTGGATGTTTTTTGTTTCCACATATTTCAGATCTTTGGTTTGATTCTTGGGGTACATTGATCTACAGTTGAGTTTCTGTATATTTATTTTAGACAGTGTATGCTTCATTTCTGACTGGTCCTTTTCCATTTTTTTGGCATTCTCATTAAGGTCCTTGAAGGTCTCACTAAGCTCCTCAGAAGTGTTATCAAGTTTCTCAGCGGTTTTTAGAAGATTCTTGAGTAACCTTATACATGTGGTTCTGAACTCTATGTCATCCAGTAGTTTGCTTTCCTCCGTTTCTTTCATTCGTGACCTGTTTCTTTGTTTCTGCATTTTGGCTGCTTCCCTGTGTTGATGGAGTGGCTTTGTGTGGTAGGTGACCTATAGGGGGCAGTAGCTCAGCCTCCCCAATCTCCTGATGTGGACGCTCTTGGTACACCCCTTTGTGGGCTGAGTGCAAAGTCTTGGTGCAGTTAAGCCTTAATTGCTGTTGTTACGCTGGGAGGAATTGACCTCTAGGCCAATTAGCTGTGAGCACTCCCTGTGTCTATAATGGAAGAACTGCTGCGCTGAAGACACGCTTATGGGGCTGGACTTGTTTCAGTGAGGCTTTGGTGCTCACTGAGTCTGCCTCTTGAATGTGTCACTTATGGATGTGAGGAGTTGAAATCTGGTGTCTCACACTGACCACTAGGTACACTGGCTTCTGGATCTCCAATGGGGTGCAGGTCAGCTACTGTCTGAGGCCACTCAGCAGGAGCTACAGTGAGAGCTGCAGTTTTCTCCTCTTTGCTTGGGGTTTGGAGGTTTTGGAGCTGTCTGACCCAGGCTGCAAGTTTGCTAGGTTAAGCTGTGATAGGGCAGGCCTGTCTTATGCTAATTGAGCTGCTTGGAGCTTGGGTGAGTTTGTAGGGCGGGGCCTCAGGGTGTCACTAGATTAGGGCGTGGCAAACAGCAATGGCTGCTAGTTAGCCGGCTCTGAGTCTCCAACGGCATCCGCGAGTCCCGTGCCCCAGTGCCGTAAACAATTATTCCTGCGCGCAGCTCTGCAAGCAAGCCACCCTCTCTGGCAGACAGTCCAGCTTCTCCCCGTAGGAGTTTGGGTCCCCCGCGTCTCCCCAGAGACTGGATTTCAGAGTAATCGGGGGCTTGTCTCCGTTGGGGTTGAAAAAAGCAATGCACCCAGTCGCCCGCAGCCAGCCCAGATCACGCGCCTCCGTACCTCAGCTTTTCAGCGCTCATGCACGTCTCAATCCTCTATTCTCTTTCCTTCTAGTTGTAGAACTTCCACTCAGCCAGCTTTCCCGTGGTTCTGGGTGATAGACGTTTTGTCTTTTAGTTGCAGTTTAAATTGTTGTGGGAGGCAGCAGTTTAGGTGTTTACCTACGCCGCCATCTTGGATTCTCGGGTCCTTCTTGAGTATACCCATTTCAAGTGGCCCTTTTTTGTTTCTCATATTGTCTTGTTTGTGTGTGGCCAAGTAGATGCAATTCTACTACACATAACATAAAATGTGCCATCTTAACTATTTCTAAGTGTTTCAGTAAATGATTAGTGCTCACTACATGCATGCAACAGAACTCTAGAACCTTTTCATTTTGCAAAACTGAAACTCCAAATGCATGAAACAACACCCCATATCTCCTTCTCCCCAACCCTTCACAACCACCATTCTACTTTCTGTTTCTGTGAGTTTGATTACTTTAGATAGCAGCATTTAAACATGGAATCATGCAGTATATGTCTTTTTGTGACTGGCTTATTTCACTTAGCATAATGCCCTCAAGGTTTCATCCATGTCGCAGCATACGACAGGATTTCCTTTTTTTTTTTTTTTTTTATAAGCTGAAAAATATCCTGTTATATGTATTTTCTTTATTCATCCTTTGATGGACATTTAGGCTGTTTCCATCTCTTAACTGTTGTGAATAATGCTACAGTGAACATGGATGTGAAATCAATGCCTTTTGAGATAAGACTTGGCTTTCAAAAAATGTCAGGGTTAATTCTCTATATGCAGCCACTATAAGAAAAAGTGCCATCGTGTCCTAACACCTTGTGTTTATCTAGCCTTTTTGGTTTACACAAGAGCTTCCATAGACCAAGTTGCTCAGTGCAGGAAATGGCGGGGTGTGTAGCAATGTGCAGTCCGGGATGGCATATTTACGGTGCCTTGAGGGGTTGTGAGCCTCCTGCAGGTGAGCTTAGTCCTGAGAGGTGGCTGAAGCACAGCAGGAGTGAAATGAGCTATGGGAAGTTCCTCTTGACCAAACATTAAGACAGGGCTCTTTATTCTTTCTTCTGATGCTAATTGGCAGCCTACAGTGACAGCCTGGCTTCAGGGTAATGTAATTGCATCTGTTTGGCCATACAGACTGCCACCTGGTCAGTAAAGCTCCCTGGTGGGAGAAGTTGGCTGTGGCTACTTGCTTGTCCTGCCTTGGACAGTGGGCAGGGGTCTTAAGCCACCACTGAAAGCATGGCCTAAAAGAGCGATTGGACTTCCTGGCGTAAGCATGTTGATGATGGGCAGGAAGGCCCAAATTCAGCAGCTTAGCTTCCAGGGGTCTCAATTTCCTGTGCATCCCAAGAGTCTCGAAATCAGACGGCTTCTAGCCCTTCCACAGGCTGGTAGACTTAGTTAGGTGTAGGGATAGCTCTTCCCCAGAGGCTGTCTTTGAAATCAACCTAGAACATTCTCCTACAAATGAAACTATTTTAAGACTATTATGTTAAACTGTGGGCAAACTTAATAACCAGCTGGCCTACACATTCTCCTGACTGCCCAACTCTTTTATGGCAGGAACGTCACTTAATGGGAGCACGTGCCCCAAGTGGATGGCTCTGTTGTGTAAGAACTCAGAAGGAAGGAAATGGCCCTCGTAGGTCAAATCCTATTCCTCTCTGTAGTCAAGCACTAGTCAAGAAGGCACTGCTGCCTGAGTATCCTGTGAGCCTGAAGCTTGCCTTGTTCCTGCCCTTCTAATTGCTCACCAGCAGTCATTGCCGCCATCAAGGCAAAGAACGGTTGTCCCAGTGACACTTGGAATTCCTAATCAATAGTGTTGATTTGGATACCATTGCTGTAAGTTAGTGTTTTCCTTTTGGTTTGACTACTGCTTACTTAGGTGTAAAGACTTCTCAACCTTGCCGGCAGGTGGCCAGAGGGAAGCTGGTGCTGGCAGCCCGGGGAAGGAAGGCCTACTCTTGTATGAATTTTCATGCATCCAGCCTCTATTATGAGTATAAAAAGTGATCTTTTCAATGGCAACCATATTCTGAGTTTTGGACTTTCCATAACCTGAATTATAATAAAATCTACATTTTAAAGCAAAAAAAAAAAAGACTTCTCAATCTTATTAGCAGATGATCATAGGGTTAGCTCTTTTCAGAGCTATTCAAGATCCAGTGGTATGGAATTACAGGGTCCCCAAAATGAAGCCTAAATCAGGAGTTTAAGAATTCTTCCTTGCTTGCACTTTCTTTCCCACCCCATACCCAGGTGGGGAAAACTCTTGATCAGAGCTTAATAGAAGGGACCATTCCCACTGGAGGGGAAGGGGGAAGTTTCTCTCCCTCAAGGAGACTCTCAGTGGGCAGTAAAAACCATTTGGGAATAGAACTGTGATTCAAGCATTTTAGGAATTGATTGGACTTTCCTGCTGCTCACCAGTTTGTTTTTCCTGTGGAGAAAATACATTCCAATTTCAAACAACTGGTTTACAAGAAAACTTTTGGACCCAAACTCGTTTGTGTCATTGAAGCATCCTGGACCCAATGTGAAACTTGAAGTGCACAGAGTTGCTTTATCAAAGTGTTTCTCCCATTTTTTAAATTAAGCAAATGCGTCATTACCTTTTGCTACTGGAACAGCTGTCTTGAGTCAATTGATAGAGCATATAGATGAACTATTAGGGAGAAAGGAGGCAGACCCCGCTTCTCTTCTTCACCTGCATTTGTCCCATAAACATGTCTTAAGGATTTTCTTCTATGTATAGCTGGAGAGAATCTCACATTTGTGGATGTGTAAACCCAGTCAGAGAGCGAAGTTGTACCTGTTTTACTCAAAGGATCTTATTAAACTCAATTTTCAGCATTTTCCTGTTTTTGGGTGTTTTTTTTGTTTTTTGTTTTTTTTCTGAAACACTTCGATAGCCTAGCTTCACTCCTGGGAACTTGATAATTGCGTAATAACACTTGCACTGAGAGAACATATCTGTTAGTTTGTCGTGGTTTCAGGTCTTTGTGGTTTCAGGGTGTTTTTTTCAATTCAGAAGATATTTTCGGTTACCATTTTACTGCTGAAAGTTTTTGATCTGCTTTTGTAGAATATTTGTATGGCTTCAGTTTGCTGATTCCTTTGGCACAGCTAAAGGGCTTTAAGGAGATTTTTTTTAATGTGTGTATTTAATACAATTTTTTTAAAAAGGACCTTAAAGGTCATTTAGCCCCTACCCCTCATTTTACATACTAAAATAACTGAGGCTGATTAGCAGAGTTCGGGTGCCTCACCCGGGAGTGGGAAGGAGATGTGCTATAGAGGTTAAGTCTGCTGACTTACAGCGCAACTTACACTGATGGATCCAAAATGAGGATTGCCTCTGTCAGTGGGAAACTTTGCCAAGCTGAGCAGGTCCCACTTTTAAGGGACGAATGAGAATAACTTCTCTTATATCCTCTAAGTCTGTGATGGGGGACCTTTTTTCTGCCAAGGGCCATTTGAACATTTATAACATCATTCATGGGCCATACAGAATTATCAACTTAAAAATTAGCCTGCTCTGTTTGGTCAAACATTTAATTAACTCACCCCTGATGCTTTGGCAGGCCCAAACCAAATGATTTCGCAGGCCTTACATGGCTCTCGGACCGGATGTTCCCCACCCCTGCTCAAGATCAACTAGCTTGGATATTGGGACCTTTGCCACAACACGGGACCCCTTTAAAACGAACTGCCAGGGGAGACGGGTGGTTTATAGAGAGTAGAGCTTAGTCCTTTTCCTGTTCCAATGCCAGTGACCTTGAACAAGTCCCTCCTCCAGTGTGGATTGTAACTTTTTCATCTAAGTGAGGAGTCTAGGGTACATGGTTTCTACGATTCTTTCTGGTATAAAAAGTGTGTATCTAAATGTGTTTGGGTGGCTCGTCACTAGTCCTAATTGAAGACCTAAAGTCTACCTGTAGGCCCAGCTCTATTCCAGTCTCTATCTGGTATGTGAAGAGATCCAGAATTCTTCAGGGAAGAGCAAATGCCTCCCTGTGTTTTATTTGTTTCTTAGTGGTAGGCTTTTCATCTCTGATGAGGGAGGTCGAAGAAAGGGAACTAAATTCCCTTTATTAATTCTTGCCATTCACATCTGTTGGAATATAGGCAGGGAGGCTGGCACTGCATGCTGCTTTTCCTCCCTGTGGGCTAAATTGTCACCTCCTTTTGTTTGAGAACAGGTCTTATTAAGGACTGGCTTGTAAAGGATTTTGTAGGTTTAGAATTTGGTATTAAGTGGTTTGGTAAAGTAATTTCCTGCCCTTTTGACCATGGTTTGCTTTGGGGATTGGGAAGGATGGCAGGTGGCAGGTAAAAATATGGGAGGTATGTCCTGGGGCGAGTGAGGAGAAGTAATTGGACTGAATTTTCAGTACCATTGTCAGCATCTTCTAAAGTTTACTGTTAATCTTCATTTAGAGTGTCGCACTGTAGAAAAAGTCTTCCGTTTTTGTTTTTTTCAACAAAACATTTCGCCGAAAGGGGTGCACAACCAGCATTCACCAGCTCCTGTCTGCTGCCAGCATTTTGCTCTTATTGCTTAATCCACAGGATTGACCCCGCTACTATCCCTCTCTCCATCCAAGTCACCTCGTTACTTTTTTATGCATCGCGAAGTAAGTTACAGACATCAATATGCTTCTCATCGTTTCAGCATGTGGATCATTAAGGAAGCTCTTCCTTTGTTTTCTCCGACTCAATGAGAAAAGAAGAGATTCTGAGAAAGTCAGGCACAGCATTCACAGGCAGCAATTTAAAGACCCAAGTTAGAGATTATTAACTTTAAACCAACCCCCTTAGTATTTATGTGTTGAAGTACCCATTTTTCTATTACATGTATACTTTAATGTGGTGAGAGTTAATTTTGTTCAGTAATTTAGTAAATGTGTTTAGTGATTTCTATCAGCTGATCTTTGGGTGTTTAAACGTGGATTGTAAATGCCATCTTTGGAAGGGTGTGTAAAAACAGGGAAACCTGCTTTCGGTGTAAAAAGTGGGAGAAGAAGATGGGGCTCGCTCTCCAGGGTTGAGTTATTTTATTTAAGTTGGTAATCCTTTGATCCTAATTATGAACTCCACTGAACTGTAGGCTCGGCAGAGCAGCAGACAATAAAGGCAAAATTGTAAACCCGGGTTTCAGACTTGGGCCTCTACCCTCCCAGACTCCCGGTCCCCTCGTCACACCCTGCTGTCACCCTTTAGGACAGAACCATTTTACTCTTTTAAGAAGTGGATTCATTCTGTTTTGGTTAGAATAAAATTTTCATTTTTTTAAAAAAAGTTTGCTCATGTTCAGGTTGTCTTGTGTTTGGGTGATTTTGGACAAAACTCAGAAGTCTCCGATAAATGCCTTGAGTGTTAATGAAGTGTTGTAGTAAAATCTTTCCATTATTTCCTAAAATGTTTTCGCTGTTTTTAAAATTCCCATGTTAACATTTAGAGAATTTGTATATAACTCTATGATAAAACTCATGTTTTAATGCAGAGAATCGTTTGCTGTTGAGTTTTTAAAAGGTAATCTTTAAAAAAAAAGTTTTTAACTTTGTTGAGTTCCATGGAATTGTAATTTTTTTGTTGTTGTTTATTTTAAAATTGTATTATATTTACTTTCTTGTTGTTAGGGGGCAGTATGAGCTAGTTTAATTTCCTGGATCCAGTGTTTTAAACTAAAATGTAATTTAAAACGTATACCGCAGCCTACTATTAAAGAACTTACCCACTGTATGTATAGGTACTTGCTAGAGGAGGGTACAGAGGTCCTAAGTGCTTAGCAGGAAACCCACCTAGGACTTAACGGGTATGCGACCAGGAACCTCTAGTTCCCCGGACCCTCGGGGTGGGTCAATTCTGCTGTTAATAGAAATTAGAGCAAATGTTTTTCAAATTTCAAGGAAAAAAAAAAATGATTGTTCTTCACTGATCGTGCATCCCCTGCAATAAACTTCAAGCCTGTCCTGCCCCAGCTCTCCAGGTGCGACCTCAGCGGGGCCTTTCTCCTCCTAGCTGGGTACATTACTCACCTCCAGAGGTTCTTGCTCAGGAAAGTTATATTGACACGGGACGGTTGCCAAAGAGCCATTAAAACAAAATCTGTCCTAGACACAACTTCTAAAATGGCCTTTTCGAGTGCTGAAGCTAAGATTTACTTCAGTGGATGGTTCATTGTCCTGGTCTACAGCTACCCCGTGTTATGGTTTGGGGTTGTACATTAGCAGAACAACCCCAATGCCTTTATCTTTCTTGTGCCCCAGCTCTAAGTGATCCGTCATCATGGGTATTATATATTTAGTATTCTTGTGGTTTCTGAACTTAAGTGCTGAATTTAAATGTCGGTAGGAAAAGCATTGTTGCTGTTTTAAACCATAGCTTCATACTTAAGATGTTGGATATAATAAGTAAATAAAATCAGAATATTTTTATAAAAAGGTATTTACAAAAAAGAAAAGGATTGAGAACCATATAAGTAAAAGCCACTTGAACCGTTCATTTCCTATGGAGGATTTATGCTTGTTCACAATACAGTAGGGGACGTGCAGGAGGCAGCCGATCAGTGATTCTCTCTCATCATTGATGTTTCTGTCTATCTCCCTTCCTCTCTGAAATCAATATATATTTTTTATATATTTTAAAAAAGAAAAAGCTTACAAGTTTCACTTCCATTCTCAGTCCTCCTTCCTCTGTGTCTTCGCTTCATTTCCTTTCTTTGGCCCTTAAGGGTAGCAGGACTCAGCAGCAAGGAAAAGGGCACCCGAGTGGTGAGCAGCACACTGACCAGTACCCTCGACTTGGGACAGCCCCAAAGAGCATCCATTCCCAAAGAGTGTACAGGGCGGTGGCTTGGTCCCACGTGAGAGAGAATGTGCCGGAATATTCAGTACACCACCACTCTGGCTCCTATGGCCTGAAAGGGTAAGGTAGCACCTGGGAGATTAAAAAATGTGTCTATTTACAGTGCGTTGTAATTGAAAGGAAACTATTAGAGGCATGTATTGTGCTGACTCAGCACTGGATGTTAAGCAAGGTCTGGCCATTTATTTAGAATCATAGAATCACTAGCTTATAAAAATAGGAGTCAGCAGTAATTATTCTAACAGAATATTTTTGTGTTAAAATTTCTATAGGGAAATAAAAATACCGGAGGCCATGTCTAAAGAACATTCACTTGCTAGGCTTGGTTCTAAAGAATGATTTATAAATTATGACATTTAATAATCATGCCTATTTCAAACACCAATCGTGTTGGCAGTGCCTTTCACAATAATGGAGGAAACAGTCCTTTCTCTGTGCCCTAGACAGTGTGTGTGGGTGAGGAGGTCTATTTATATGCCCCAGTGTAGCTAGGTAGCGTCAACAACAAAGATGCGGGAATTAAGTGTGGCATGCGAGGATGAGAATGGGCATGCCCCATACTTCCCCCTCTGGGTGAGGGGAGAATTTGGGCCCAGAAGGCTCTAGTGATCCTGCAGTGCTACAGAATTTACTGGTTTATGGTGCAAGGCTGAATGAAGTGGGGATTCCTAAAACGTTTTCACAGATTGAGCCCAGTACATAATAAAGAAACCTACTCATACCCCCCCTGGGGCTCCTACAATATAAGCAGGACCCCTGACTTTCAGTCTGATTGATTCCTGGGTGCAGCTTACATCCCTAGCCATTGCAAGGCAAACAGCCACAACCACCACCACCTTTTGGGTACATGTTATATAGTGGGGTTCCATTCCTGGAAACTCGTTACCATTTTTAAAAATACCTAAATTGTGAAGATAAAACAAATAAAAGCTCTGTTGTAATCCTCTGGGAGAATTACTCTGCATGGGCAAGATGAACTGCAGCATCTCAGAAAAGCAGGCCACGATGGAGATTGGACTGCCGAGCCTGCTGTCCTCTCTCCGTAGATCTGGTCGCTACCTGAGCGCCTTGGCACCGTGAGGTCAGAGTCATGTTTTTTTTCCCTCCCAGATACTGGGCAGGGCAGTTTCCAAGCCAACTTTCCGTCCAGTGTACTTCATGGCTGATTTCACGGATGTTACGTTCCTCTGAGGAAGCCTTTTTCTTATATGATCTTAGCCCACTTTTGAGCTTCCCCAACTCTGATGTTAGACAAACCAGTTCTCTTTAGGAAGCAAACTGACATTCAGAAAATGTCTCTGCTTCATATTGCCTGCTCATCAGCATCCGAGAGAGCTGGTCGGTCCTCTGCAGAAGCGGGCTTCTCCTGCCACCATTCTCTGTAACGCCTCAGCCAGTACAAGCCCCCACACATTTTGGTAGACATTAAGCAGAGCGAGCACATAGTCTACCTTTAGTGGCTTGCATAGAGCTGAAAAGCACGTTCCCATCACGCACAAAACTATATATATAAAAGCCTAGTGACCCAACGGCTAATGACCGGTTGCTATGACATGCACTGTGGCAGCCAACTGGCCCAATCTGGCTCCTATCCCATGCCCCCCCCCCCCGCAACCTTCTGCAGCCCCTCCCCCAGCTGGCCCCGCCCCCAATGCACACACCCCCCAATCGGGGGTGGGGTCTCTGGCCAACCACCCACGGCCCCCTCCCCCTGGCCAGCCCACCTCCTGTAGCCCCTCCCCCCAAGCTGACCCCCCCTCCCCCAATAGGCCTCGATTACTGGCCAGGCCGAGGGACCCCACCCCTGCATGAATTCATGCACCAGGCCTCTAGTATTATGTATAATTTTCCTTGCCTGTAAACTTCAGAGAATATAAATTTCTAAAACTGGAGCAGTCAACTTAAAAAAAATTGAGTAGTTGATGCTTAATAATAAAACACTCATTCACAGAACCACCACTCATTTAAATAGAATATGACCAATATCTTTGGCTTCTCAACATGCTTGATTCTGCTGAAATAGTTTGTGATTCTTTTTTAAAGATAGCTAGACATATATATTTCATATACACATATATTTTATACATATACTATTTTATATATACACTAGAGGCCTGGTGCATGATATTCATGCACAGGGAGGTGGGGTCCCCCTCAGCCTGGCCTGCATCCTCTCTCAGTCTGGGTCCCCTTGGGATCGGGCCTAAGCCGGCAGTCAGACATCCCTCTCGCAATCTGAGACCCCTCGCTCCTTACTGCCCACCTGCAGCAAAAGCAGGAGAGGCTCCCGCCACCACCGCTGCACTCGCCAGCCATGAGCCCAGCTTCTGGCTGAGCGGTGCTCCCCCTGTGGGAGCACACTGACCACCAGGAGGCAGCTCCTACATTGAGTGGCCCCTGGTGGTCATAGCACGTCATAGCAACCGATTGTTCCACCATTCGGTTGATTTGCATATTAGGATTTTATTATATAGGATATATGATTCGATGAAATCAAAGAGCCTTTAGAAATCTGTAGGCACAGGAAGATGGGGTAGACAGGGTGTGAGTACTATTAACTGCGCCTGGCTCCCCTGGTGGACTTGGGGTTCTTGTGGCTCAGTGGGCAGCTGGGGGGAAGACGAAGCGTGGATCTTAGCTAATCCTTCTCAAGGTGTGGTGAAGTGGGGAAGGGTAGAAAAGAGGGCTGGGAGGAAATTAATGTAATGTTTAGCATAATGTGGAGATAAAGATGCCCTGTAACGAGATAAGGGCTGGCTGAGGAGGGGTCTGGGAAGTATTTATGGGGGATGTAAAAGTTCTAGTCTCCATTCCTGAGCCGGGGAGGGGAGGCGCAGAGGACGGCTCACAGATGGCAGATGGGATGATTCTTCTCTACGGGTGCGCCTGAGATTGGGCCGCAGCTTGGCTTTCAAGGTTCTGACTTGCCCCAGCTCCATTTTGGACTTTCTCCTGTTGTCAAGGGCCTGGCAGCCTCCCTGCCACTCCACTCTCCTGCAGCTGAAAAAGGCAGTCAGTGGCTAGGGACCTGTTTTAATCATCAGAGTCAGCCTTTTAGCAAAAATAATCATGATGGCTACAACTTCTCTGTATCAGACACTTGACCTCTATCACTGCTTTTAACCCGCTGCACTTCCCAGCAGGATAGATCCATTTCTCCCTCTCCCCTCTCCCCCTCTCTCTTTCTCTCTCTCCAAATAAGAAAACTGAAGCTCAAAAAGAGGCTCCTTCAGCTACTGAGGTCAAGGCACTGCTGACCTGTCTGGCATTCAACATTATTTACAGACAGTTGCCTCAGCACCATTTCCTACAATTCCTTTGTTTACTTCTGTAATGTGGCCCATACAGGGCCTGCTTTTAATCTAGGGAGAAGTTAGAACATTAAGGCCTGTGATTGAAACCTTGCCTTACCACTGTAGAATCAGCACTCACCCCACCCCACCCCCCAAAAAACTAACCTAGCTTTGAAATTGTTCTTTCTGCTTTAGGATAGCACCTACCTCTTCTGTCTGTTGAGCGATCACAGAGCAAGTCCTGTTTTTACAAATAAAGTGACACATGGCAACACAAAACTTTTTCCTTAAAGAAACCACATTTAAATGGCAGATCCCCAGTCCAATTTGTAAGAATCAATTTTACTCAAAATGCATCTAAAGCAGTGGTTCCCAACGTGGGGCACATGCCCCACAAGGGGGCAATTTGGTTTTTAAGGGGGGCAATTTGAGAATGAGTTATTAACGGAATTTTTTGTGTTTCTTATGGTTCTAGGGATCTCATATACTGTGTGTGTGTGTGTGTGTGTGTGTGTGTGTGTGTGTGTATGTGTATGTGTATAAAAGCCTAATATGCAATGTGTCCTCTCGGGAGTTTGACTGACCTGGAGTTCGATCGCTCGCTATGACGTGCGCTGACCACCAGGGGGCAGCGCGGAACGAAGGAAGGCCCAGGCTGGCAGGGGAAGGCCCAGGCTGGCAGGGGAAGGGAGGCCCCAGCCGGCAGCCACTAGGGACCCTGTCCATGCACGAATTTTGTGCACCGGGCCTCTGGTATAAATATATGTTGTGACATATTTATGCATTTCAGTTCTCTATAATACGTTTTGAAAATTTATTTGCCATTTTTTTACATCACTTCATATTATTATTATTTTAACAATTTCTTAGTGACTTCTTCCTAAGTACTTCAATTTCCTTTCATTCTTTTTATTTTTCTTTCATGGATGCCATGTTCTTTGGAAGCTTGTTTAGACTAAGTTAATGGCCTTTTAGGCTTCCTCCACATAAATAGGAGTTCACTTTTTGAATAATAAGAATTATTTGTCATGGAGGGGGCATCAGGATTTTAGAGATGCCTTGGTGGGGCATGGCCAAAAAAGGTTGGGAACCACTGATCTAAAGAATATGGTATTGTTTGGGTGGTAGGAGTCAAACACCATTTGTAACGACGTTGATTCTATGGAGCAGTTTAGCTCAAATTCAGACACTAGGGCTCCATTCAGTTGGTGTCTGGACCCACGTCTGGAACATCACCAGGCCCTAAATCAGTTACACTAGTTTAGCAGTTGAAACTTTCAGGAGCATTTTTGTTGTTATTTTTGACAAAAATAACATTATTTTGTAAAATTTCTGAGGCACGCTAGCAGCATTTTCCTTGTGCACGTTAGAACACTAACCTACCTTTGCCCTTCCTGCAAGCCTCCTCCCACCAGCTACCCCCACATCTGGTTTAAACATGTTGTTTAATTCTTTCCAGAAAGAAAGGGAGGGAAGGTGGGGAGTTTTCCTCCCCTATTCCTTTTGGTAGTAGAGTTCATTGTCGTGTCTGTTCTGGGTGGGGTGAGATGCCTGAGTAACGTAAATACACCACAACTAGGAAGCAGCTGGCACGCAGCCATGCAGCTGGATTATCCAGACAGCCTTCGCAGCTTTTAGTGTAACACTTTATCCCCCACCTCGTTTTAAATAGCCAGATGCCTCAGTTAATGCTGGCTATCGGAGATGTTACCAGAGAAGACGCAAGTGGGGGGTGGACTCCTGTACCCCGAGCCCCATCACAGGCAGCCCCTCACCGAGAAGACGTCTGTCCTCAGGAAGGGGCGTGAGATGAATCAAGGCAGGAAGGAGGATGCTGCAGATCCAAAAGCAAAGGCCAAAATTAGCCCCTGTGGTCTGGACGCCAAGGGTTGGGGCATTTTTTTAAATCTCTGATAAATGAATACTTTTTGGAAATAAGTCTATGACACTAGCGTAAGTAATGCCGACTTCCTTTTTCATACTTAATCCACTCGAAAGGAGCAGTACACAGCTGCAACACCCAAACAGTGAAAGCATGTTTCAGTAAGAGGTGCGTGGCGTTTCCGTTACTCGCCTTGGCCTTTCCCGTCAGGATGAGCCCACAGTACACTTACCGGAGATTTGAAAAGCCGGGTTCATACCACAGCTTTTACACATCCCGGGGACCCCTTCCTCTTTCTAGAAAAGATGAGGTATTGGAAGAAAAAAAAGATATTCTCAAGATGTTTGTATGAAACTAGTCTAAACAAATGTTATGAAATGTTCTTAAACTCTATGATCTAAAGGAATATGCATGTTGGATCCTAAAATAGATTAATGATGGGAACCATGTGATTTTTTAAAATTCAGTTTTCCTATTTATTTATTTATTTTTAAATACATTTTTTATCCATTTCAGAGAGGAAGGGAGGAGAGAGAGAAAAAAAAAACATAAATGATCAGAGAGAATCATTGATCAGCTGCCTTCTACACATTCCCCACAGGGGACCAAGCCCACAACCTGGGCAGGTGCGCATGACCGGAATCTAACCCGGGACTCTTCAGCCTGCAGGCCGATGCTCCATGCACTGAGCCAAACCAGCCAGGGCCAGTTTTCCTGTTTAATGGAAAGGAAATCTTTACCCAATCCCAATTAAGCTATTATGGCTCATAAGCAAAAGGGTATTGAACACTTCATGTTTTCTCAGGGATTCTGTTAGCTGCAAATTATATTTTTAAAACCTATTGATAAATATTGTATATTTAACCCAATCACTGTACCACCTACTACATGTAAGACACCATTCTAGGGTCTGGTGATATAGCAACGAACAAAAGGGGCAACGTCCCTGCTCTAATGGAGTTTACATTCTAGTTGGGGAAGGTGGACAAACAAATAGGGCAGGGGTCGACTTAGCAGCATGTAGAAAAAGCAGGGTGAGATTTAAGAGGAGTGCACAGTACTATATATCAAGTGGACAGAGAAGTCTTCTGTGATGAAATTAACCTTGGGAATGAACCTCATTTATGTGTGGGGAGAGGAGTGAAATGGGGTGTTAAGCATGTGCAAAGGCCCTGAGGTAGGAATGTGCTTCGTGGGGAGGACCCTCAAGGACAATGGGACTAATGTGGAATGAGCAAGGAGGAGAGTGGTAAGACGAGTGCTAGATTTTTTACGTTTACTCAGAGTAATATAAAGAAATATTGGAGGGTTGGTTTGAGTCGCCTGTCATACTCTGAGTCACCTATTTTCTTAGAAAGTTGGGCGTGTGTGGAAGTAAGGAGGCCAGTTAGGGGGCTACTGCAGTCATCTGAGAGGTGGTGACAGCTGGGATCAGGGCAGAGTTGAGGGAGGTAGTAAAATGTGGGTTCTGGATATGTGTCAAAGGGAGAACCTCCTGGATAGGAAGGTGTTGGGAATCACGAGTTCAAGCTGTTGATTGATGTGCCTACTAGATACCCAAGCAGAGAAATCATAGGTAGTTGGTTTTACTGTTCTGAAGCGTAGAGATGAGGTCTGGATAGAAGCATGAATTTGGCCACTGTTGGCACAAAGATAGTACTGACGTTGCAGCTGTTGACCCTGGCTTGGACCATGGACGGTTTAGCCAGTTAGCAAAGGAGAGGCAGCGAGTACTGGTCCAGAGTTGTAGGCGTGCTGGTGGGCACAGGTGCAGGGTCTCTTCTGATCGTGTCTATTTTCTCACTGAAATTAAAGCAAGCTCATCCATCATCTGACAGGGAGATGGTAGGCGGACAGGTGAAGTGACTTTGGGGACGGACTTGGCGCATGTAGCAGGATGCTGGGTGGCACTTCAGGACCCATGGAGGTTAGTGGTTATGCCTTTCACACTAGACCTGTACATTAAACAGAGTGGGGGTTTTTCCTCTAACCATATTCAGCAGCCTGGGTAGGAGCATGGAGGGAAATAGATGGTGGGATTTCCCCTGAGTTGGGGTTTCGCCAGGGAATTACAATGAGGAGAGAACAAATGTGCTAAGGTTTTTGTGCAAAAGAGTGTCATGATAGACCATGGAGCTTAAGCCAACTTAAGAGAATCAAGTGAGAGCATAAGGGGGTGGGGAACAATGTGTGCGGGGGGGGGTGGGGGGGGGGCTGGGGGGAGTGGGGATCATAACACTAGATTGTGGCCCCAGTGGGTGCAGTTAACTGAAGTTGAGGGAGTGAGCTTGCAAATTCAGGAGGTGGTGGCTGGAGAGCAGGATGGTTAGAAAGAGGTCATGGAAGTTGTACAGCTATTGTTTAAGGTTAAGGCTGTGACTAGGCATGGGTGGGAAAGGTTGGGTGGAAGACCAGGTCATAGGAGCAGAAGAGTTCCAGAAACTGAGAGACCAAGAAATTGGAAGGATCCTTGGGGTGAATAATGAAATTATAAAGAATCATGACAGGGATCATGATTGGGAGGATGGAGGGACAATGAGTGTCTTCAAAGAATGCAGGGTAGTGACCCTGAGGCCTGTGGAAGATTGAAGAGGGGTAGTGGGCGCATGGTCAGGCTCGGGAGCTTCAGAGGAACTGAGGAGAGGGCCACTGGCCTGCAGCAGAGAAAGCAGCCCAGTGTGTGTGGGCCCCAGAGGCTCAGTCCAGAGCACCTGTGCATTTAGGTTAAGAAAGTGAAAGGATCTTACCCTAGGTACCCAGAGTAGAATGGTGGTTGCCAGGGGCTGGGGAGAAGGGAGGATGAGGAGTTAGTGTTTAGTGAGCATGGATTTTTAGTCTGGGGAGATGAAAAAAGTTCTGGAGGTGGGTGATGGGGATGGTTGCAGAACAGTGTGAATGTGCTTAATTTAATGCCATGGAATTGTACACTTAAAATGGTAAATTTTACTTTATGTATGTTTTACCACCAAAAAAAAAAGTCTGAGGAAGGGATAAGGTAAGGGGTGGGGTGTCAGACCTTGAGTCTGATGGGCACAGCGGGAAGGGAGCTGGGTCACAGTAGAGGATAAGCTCTCTAGGGAACCGTGGAATGTAGATAGCTTTCTCTTGGGGGTGAGTAAGGTGATCAGGGACGTGGGGCAGAGGGACTGTCCAAATGGTCTCCCGCGGCTTGCAGACTGCGTGGCCAAGCTCAGCGCCGGGCCTGGAAGGCGGAAGGAGGGGGTTCTGTGTTACTCGGCATCTTTTGTTTCCCCGGAATCTGGCACAGTGCCTGGCATATAGAAGACGGGGATATATGTTTGAATGAGTAAAAAATGAATTCTTTCCAAAGAAAGAGAGCAGCAAGTGAGATTTAATGGCCTTGCTGAAAATCCAAATAAATTTCCCACAAAGTGACGGAAGAATGAAAAGAAGCTAGAGTTGGTCTCTGGAGAAGAAAGAGGATGTTTGGCAATTGTGCAAAAGAACTCAATGTGAAATTGAAATTTAGACTGGAAAAATAGAATCAAGAGGTTACACACGTGTAAAGGGCACTTAAATTGAAATATTTCCCACCTATCTGTGATTGTATAGTGAATTTGTGATTTGGAAATGGATTCTCCTATTGTTATGCTAAATCAGAGGATTATTAGTTTTATAAAATGTTAAACCTTGGCATTATAAACTAAGTTTTAATGGTTGAAACCATAATATCCTTTTAAGTTAATAGATTTGTCTTTCCTAATGTATGATACCAAACTACAGAGATCACCTCATTTGTGTGGGGTTTTATTTTTTAATGTTTTTATTGATTTTTTTTTTTAAGAGAGAGAAGAAGGGAGAGAAAGATAGAAACATCAGTGATGAGAGAGAATCATCGATTGGCTGCCTCCTGCACACCCCCTTCTGGGGATCAAGCCTGAAACCTAGGCGTGTGCCCTGACCTGAATTGAACCCCAATCTCTTGGTTCCTTGGTCGACACTCAACCACTGAACCACACCATCCGGGCCAGCTCATTTGTTTTATCTTTAGTGTTTACCACCCAGAAATTGGACATACATGTATCTGGAAAAACTCACAAATATTTTCAGTTTCTGGGTATCTCTCTTTTTTTTTTTAATGTACATTTATATTGAGTTTAATTAAAGTTTTGGTTTTTCTCTAAAAGTTGAGATGAGCTGCCTTTTAAGGTTGCTGCCAGGCATAGGTTTCCTGTCGATGAGCCCAGCAAACGCTGGCATCTTGCTTTGTGAAACATGTCCTGCAACTACCAGACCATTGTCATGCCCCATTCTTCTTGTTGTCGTTTTAGTGACAGCTATATTGTGCGTGTCAAGGCTGTGGTTATGACCAGAGATGACTCCAGCGGGGGATGGTTCCCACAGGAAGGAGGCGGGATCAGTCGCGTGGGGGTCTGTAAGGTCATGCACCCCGAAGGCAATGGACGAAGCGGCTTTCTCATCCATGGTGAACGGCAGAAAGACAAACTGGTAATGGCAGACGGGGAACGCGGGGGTTAAATCAGCAATGACTGATTTCTTTACCTTAAATCACAGCCCTCTTCCCGTAGGATATTTCTTCCCTTCTTTCTCTGACTTCAACCTCTTATGAAAGCTTCCAAAGTTATAAATCTGGAGCTGGTGCCAAGCTGCAAAAACGTAACCCTGGCTTTCCAGCAGTCACTTTTTACGCACACCGTATAACTCGGATGCTCAGAGGCCGTATGTTCGGCAGTCTTGTTTGCATCTTTGATTAATTAAGCTGTCTTTCTGTCACTGTAACAAGATATTCAAAACAGAAGTGGGTTCTTTATTATGAATCAGATTGTAGTGAGCTGTGAAGTCACACTTTCTTAAAGTGTAGGGTTTTTTTTTAATGGAGTGTGCCATCAAGGTTTGGTTGGTTGGTGAAAAGGTGGAAAGAAAAGGTGCCACCTGATATTTGGTTACTTCTAAATAAATGTTTAGCTAAAAGATACTGTAGTTTTAATTCCATAAAGGTAATGAATAAAACATGTTTGGAAAAAGAAAGTAACAAAAAGTGGTATCACACTTCCATAATAATTCTACGTGCTTAAAAATATACACTTTGGAGTGTAACGATGACCTCACAGGGGTGAGCGCATGATTAATCCATTCAGTTGCATGAAGGAACTTGGATGCCCAATTCTATATTATGAAGGAATCTATGATATGAAGGGAAATTGAATGTCTAAAGCTATTTAAAAAAATATTTTTTTTATTGATTTCAAAGAGGAAGTGAGAGGGAGAAAAAGAAACATCAATGATGAGAGAGAATCATTGATTGGCTGCCTCCTGCAAGCACCACACTGGGGATCAAGCCCACAACCTGGACATGTGCCCTGACTGGGAATCAAACTGTGACCCCCCTGGTTCATAGGTTGACGCTCAACCACTGAGCCACACCGGCTGGGCTAAAGCTATTTGTAATTGGTGGTGTGAATCTGGAAGAACACTGCGCCTATCTATACTTAATCATGGAGTATATGCTCAGAAGCCATCAGATGATTCAGAACGTGCCAGATGGTACAGGATCTCAACAGAGAAAACACAGAGACACTGCAGGATATGTCAGTATTACACCTGAAGCCCTTTACTGTGGTGTCTGTTGAGTTGATAAGGTGCTAAGTATACAAATACAATATTTTACAAACACTTATTGTTTTAAAAGTTATGAAATAGATAAGACAGAACAATTTGTAAATATTAGATATGGATTAACAGAACTGCTGTTTTCACACTTGATTCATCTCTAAAAATAAAATAAATGAAAATGTGTCTATTTAAGAAATTCCCTACATGATAGTCAAATAGTTAAACATCCTTATTTATAAGATATTCACAATAAGGGCAGTATAACCACACTATCAATATAAAATAACTACCCTTTACATAGCACTGAGCCTGTGCTCGCCCTTCAGTGAGGTTGCATCATTGTGTCCTTGTAGCAGCCTGTGTAGCCAGACCTGAAGAAATTAAGATTCAGAAAGACTCCTTGTTCTTGGTGACTCATCTTGGAGTCTGGAACCAGTATTTGCTACTCTGTCACTCTGACCCCAAAACTGAGCCAAAGTCGCATGTGCACAACCACCTTTATTTAGCTCTGATGTCGTTTTTTCTCCTCAGGCATATTTTTATTTTTACATAGCCAGAATCTGAACTCATCAACTGTTTTGTATGTCATTGGTTTTGCCCTAACATTATTGTAAGAAACTTTCCATGTTGCTGTTATCAGGTTGATTATTTTTGTTTATTTGACAATCTCCTTAGTGTCAAATATTGAGGTTCTTCCCCCTTGCTCCCTCCCCTAGTATTACCTATATCAGCATTTGTAGATAGCTACCTGCATTTTCCACATTTTTATTTTCTTGGAATAATTTAAGGGTCGCATTTTTATGACTTTTGATTATTGTGCGAAGAGCTGCGGCCATTATGAGAATATCCTTTAACACAACAAGGATCAGATACTTCACATCTTCACCAATTTGACAGATTATCAGTGGTATCAGATGAGATCAAATGTTTTTGTTTGTTAAACAGGGACAACTAAATGATCTGTTAATGATATTTGATATATTGGGACCTTTTCTCCTTCATATGTATGTATGCCCTCTTGTATAACAAGGATATTAATCTTCATCTGCCACATTGTTGCCTTTTTGTTTTAGTTGGTGTTCTTTTTCTACAAAAATTTTGAAAGAAAAATTTTCCCCCTTTTACCCTTTTTATTGTTACTACTTTTGAGTTAACAGATTATCTTACCCGAATAGTTATATTATTTTAGATGGGGTTTTTTCCTGGTATTTTTATGGTTTGCCATAGAGTATGTCAACCTGAAATGGCCTTTAGCTTGTCTCATCCAATGACTTCATTTTATAAATACATTTATAAACTTGTATCTTACCACTGACATACATAATAAACCTTTGCGGTTTTGTTCAGGGCCCTTATGTAAATAACCTCAGTTTAATTCCTGCAACGTGCTATGGGGGCGGGGGGGTAATACTATTATGTCCATGTTGTAGTGTGGGAACACGATGCTCTAAGAAGTGATCCATTTCCTCTGTCTAGGCCAGTGGTTGGCAAACTCATTAGTCAACAGAGTCAAATAACAGTACAACGATTGAAATTTCTTTTGAGAGCTGAAAACCGACTTCTGCACATGGGCCACGAAGTTTCAATCGCACTGTATGTGCGCGCCCGCACGTGGTATTTTGTGGAAGAGCCACACTCAAGGGGCCAAAGAGCCGCATGTGGCTCGCGAGCCGCAGTTTGCCGACCACGGGTCTAGGCACACAGCCTTAGCAGAGCCAGCGTTGGGAACCATTTCCTTGTGAAACCAAAACCTGGTCCCTTCTTACTAACTCTGCACAGCAACAGGTCAGTCGTGCTTGCGGGCCAGCTTCCGTTGTGAAAGGATTGTGTGCCTCGTCCTCTCCCCAAAGCATGTTTCTCCATCCCTCCGTCCCCTTCCTGACCCTCTGCATTCTGACTCTACACTTCTGGACTTTTATATACACTCGTGTTTAAATCACACACCCAATTATGCTACTCCATCTTTGCATCCCTCACCTTACCTATGTCACACTCTAGGAAATTCTGGACTTCTCTACTCGGTGGTACTTGACTCCCTCCCTCTGCCCTGTCCCACAACACACACACACACCACCACCACCACCACCACCACCACCACCACCCCTTAGAGATCTGGTGACTCTTCTTTTGGCCTCCAAGCTTCCATAAGCAGCACTCCCACCCACTGGAGAGTATGAGTCCCTGTGGGAACCCCGCAGGGGGTGGGTTGTTGAAGTACCCCCCCCCCTAAATGGTGAGATTTCGAGGAAAGAGTGGAGATCATTTTTGGAATAGAGTAGATGGATGGTATCAGAGTCCCCAGTATTCCAGCTAGGACAGGAAGTGCTTTTTCTGACAGAAACCGTGTTGTCAATAGTTTTTCCAACATAGTGCAATTCTAAAATTCAAAACACTGGTTTTTGTTGTTGTTGAATTACATGTTGAGGCCTGTGAGCTCAGCTCAGCTGCCACTGTTTCTGTGGAAAGTCTGGGTTCCAGACATCTGTTCACAAGGTGTTATTAGGGTCATTTTTCGTAAGTTGGAGACAATCAAGTTTTCCTGAGCAATTACATGTAAATTTAAAATTTCTGAGTTCAAACCTATTTGAGATGGATTAGAGGAGTTTACTCCTGAAACAAATCCTGTGAGAACCACCTTATGAAAATGAACCACAAAATCTAAAAGGTGATCATTCTACCCACTGCCCGTGCCAGGCCAGGAGCGCTCCCGTTTGGTGGGAGTTCGGCTGGCAGAGCTCTTTGAAAGGCAGTGTGGCAGGATACCGATGGGTTTTAAATGTACATACCTTTTTACCCGGCAGTTTTACACCTGCGTCCTGTCCTGTAAAAACAGACTCGCCTGCAAAGATTTGCGGACAACAACAGTTCTCGAACATTTTTGGTCTCAGGCTCCCTTTGCACTGAAAATTTATCGAGGACCCCAAAAAGCTTTTGTTGCTGTGATATAGCTACTAATATTTACCATTTTAGAAATTCAAACTGAAAAATTTTTCATCTTAATAGTTTTAGCATGGGTGGCATTCTTTATGAGAACTAACTATATAACTATTTTCCAGAATAAAAAATAGGAGAAGGGTAGTATTATTTTGTTTTGCAAATCTCTATAATATCAGGCTTAATGGGAAATAGCTGGATTCTGGTGTCTACTCCTGCTTTCAGTCTCTTGCAATATGTTGTTTTGGTTGAAGAAAATCCAGCCTCACACAGGTTGGTAGTTGGAAAAGGGAGAAGTATTTTAATAACCTTTTCAGATAATTATAGATATATTTTTGATACTACACCAAAATTTGGCTTGTAGAGTTTTATGAATGTGAAATCTGAAGCCATATCCATGAACTTTTCATACTCTTACGTTAAAATCCACTGGTTTATCTTTCACTTTGATGGCATCTTTTATTCATTTTTGATTTTGTATCAGCATGCATGCATTGGTCATTTGGAAAATAATGATTTAAGCAGATCTTCCAAATGTTGCTACATTTAACCCAACAGTATCCAAAAATCACAATGTCACCACTAATCTCATTAGAAAAGCCTTGAAGTGTTGGGGAGCCGTCCACAATTCTTTCGCTTGAAAGTTCAAATTTTCTTATTGGCAACAAATAACTCCAGTTGTTTTCCTGGAAGTGACAGGCTCACTGCGTTCATATTCAAGAAAAGATCTGCTGAATACACACGTTTAAGTAACCGTAACTCCTCTGTCAGTGGTTCTTTCAAGGAAATCCATGAAAAAAGCAGGCAGTTCAACTCACAACTGAAGCAGTTAATTGCACTAGTGCTTTTCCTTGAGACAGCTGTCATTCTTCCGTGTGCAGCAGAAGTGAAAAGGCTGTTAGAAATCCTCTCCCCTTCCCCAACCGCATTTGCGCAAAGCCAGGCTTGCTTCATATACTGCAGCTCCAGGGACATATTACAGCAGACTGGACGCAGAAGCAGAGATGAGAATCCAGTTATATGTACTTCCACTTCATCACACAAAAGATATCCATTCAAGTGTTAAGCTTTAATAATTTTAAATATATTTTTATTTTTAGATATATTTTTATGGATTTCAGAGAGGAAAGGAGAGGGGGAGAGAGATAGAAGCATCAATGAGAGAGAATCATGGATCGGCTGCCTCCTGCCTGCCCCACAGTGGGGATCCAGCCCGCAGCCCAGGCATGTGCCCTGACCAGGAATTGAGCCATGACCTCCTGGTTCATAGGTCAGCGTTCAACCACTGAGCCACACTGGCCATGCTAAAATGATATTTTTAAGTTTTAAGTTAATGCCTAGACTTCATTAGAGGGATTATACCTGTTGGTAAGATGAAAGCATCTGAACTTTTTCATTTTTGTCATTAAACTTAGATATGTAATGATGTCTTTTTTTTTTTTTTTTGGGAAACTTCTGTAAGAAAATGTACCGTTGTAATAATCTTAAACTTGGAAAATGTCAACCGAAGACTAATTTTTTCACCCTAAAAATATGGAGAAACTGGAAGTCTTTGTTTTTACAAAACATTTATTTTGAGACTTTGAATTGATACTATTAAATTCTAAAATAGATAACATTTGTTAGTTAAAGCCTTGGTTATTTGGATTTCCCCAATTAGGAATGGGGCTGGGCTGACATTTAGCCATCGCACTATTCTTAGCGGGAAATGGCCATAATAAGCATCTTAATCATAAATAGAACTGTGTGAAAGGACTGTTGTCTTCTTTCAATACAATGTAATAAAGTTAACTGCTTGGGACTGCTACTGGATATACCAATTTGACTGTTGTTCTCATCTGTTTATAAGTTAGGGAACATTTAGTAGGCAGCACTTAATTTCTTAGTCTGCTTAGATGTAACCTTGAAACTGTACTCATTTAAGAATATTCCCTAATTTGAATTTATACTAATTTAGGCAGTCCTTTACTCTTTCCCTTCTCTTAGTAAGATTTCATTTGGTTAAGTGAAGAGCTTCACCAGAACAAAATCAAAGCTATTAATAACACTTAGCAAAATTATTTTGGTGTACAGAGGAATAAATATTGTTGATATTTAGAGATTTTTTTGTGAAAAAATAAGGGAATTTACATTCACATGATTGCAATGCTACTTTTATGCTATATATGTTCACGCTGATAATATTAGTGTTATGTCCATTTTAGAGATAAAAAGACCAAGGGTCTGAGACAATCTGTGCAAAGTTATAGCTTAGTGAAAGGCAGTTCTGAAATTAAATGGCTAGAAACTTGAAGATTGTTCTAATGCAGATAAAACGTTAATAGAGACCAAGATCAGGGTAGTAGCAACTTAAATGAATTTATATAAAAGATATTGAAGGAAAAATGAAACAGACTTGGTGATTAATAATACAGGGGGTAGAGAAAGCAGAAGAGGCAAAGATAACCATGGAGATTTTAAACCAAAGAGAATGAACAAAGAGGGATTGGCATTGCTAGATGTGGGGAAGTTGGGAGAGGAAACTAGTGGCAGTAATTTCAGAGCAGATTGTTAGTTTTTCAACATGTTGGATTTGAGGTCACCCATTAGGACAGAGGAGGGAAAGTTGAGAGCCACTAATACAAAGGTCCTGGCATGGAATCAGTCACCTGGAACACAGCAAAGCCCCAAGACCTGGACCTCAGCTTAGTGCCCTCCCAATCGGGGAGTGAGGAAGAGGAATGAGATGAAGAGTGGTTAAGGAGTACCACAGTACAGTGGGATCACCAAATGTAAGGGGTTTGGGGGTGTGGGGTAGGGTGACAAGTCAACAAAAAGTGGATGGATGGTTCACAGAGTGGATGGACGGTCCACAGGCAAGCAAGGGCCTTTCCAATGGAGAGATTCACAGATAACTGAAGGCAGGAGAGGAGGATTTTCATTAGTTGCCACCAAAGATGGACAGTTCCCACATAGAGTTTCATAACCAAACGCCAGCATGACTGTTTCACAAGTTAACCAGCCTGTGTGTTTCAATCCTTCAGGTGGTATTGGAATGCTATGTAAGAAAGGACTTGGTCTACACCAAAGCCAACCCAACCTTTCATCATTGGAAGGTCGACAATAGGAAGTTTGGACTTACTTTCCAAAGTCCTGCCGATGCTCGAGCCTTTGACAGGGGAGTGAGGAAAGCAATCGAAGACCTTATAGAAGGTATTGAGTTTGTCACTGCATTCTTAGTGGGACTGTGTTAATTTTCTGAGTTATTTTTCATTCCTGTTGTCCACCATCATATATTTGTGGCTTATGAGAAGGAGGGTTGGTGGCCAGGTCAGTCAATAGGAGCCGAAACCTTAGGAACATCCAAGGAAAACAATTACGAAGGGAGAGATCGGGGCGCGTGGGGGGGGGGGTGGGGGAGGAAGGAGATGGGTTTTTGAGTAAGAAGTGGTCCCAACTGGTTTTTAGACTTTGCTCTGAAAAGACAAGTTCTAGACTAGACTACCACGTGAATGAGTTTTTGATGGAGTTCACCTCTCCCTGACGACTGAAACGGCTTTGGTCTATCGGTCATGGCTCAGAAATGGGGAATAGATTCAAATGAGCTCAGAGGGCGCCAGGCCTACCCACTGCCCTCTTGCAATCAGAGCCCAGGTGTGCAGCTGCCACCGAACAGGAAAGGGATGTGTGACTCCCGGAGCCCTGGTTTGGTTTAGGCCTCACTCTGTGGTGAGTGATTAGTAGACATGGTGTTACATTTGATCCTGCCCTGAAAGGCTCTTAGGCCATCAGTTCTCATGGGCTTTTCTAGAGTCCAAAGATGCAAACACAGGAATTCTCCACTTTAACTCATTCAGTTCTCAAATGAGAGGGTCAGTGGTACCAGAACCATGAAGAAAGAAATATCAAGCAAAAGCCAATCTCAGAATTAATTATAAAAACTAAATAAAAATCATAAAAGAATGTGTGTTTCATCTGTTTAAGAAATAAAAGTGTTCAGAAGTCCTTTTCTTCATTATGGATTTGAGGGAAGAGAAAAGCAAATCTTCAATGAAAAACTGCTTAACATCAATAGTAAGATAATTATAGCTGGAACATAAATCTGTTAACTACAACCATGTGATAGCCAATGAAAACTAGGGTTTACATCATAGGTCTTACCTAAGTAACAAATATTAAAATGTTATCAAACATATCTTTTAAATGTATATAGAGAAAATAGCTCCTGTATTACTGATAGCAGTTTTCAGTATGTCCATATACTTAATTACTGAATTTATAAACAAAATTGAGCACGTCATTTTGTCTCTCTTCTCTACCCAGCTGTTTTCTATCAAACTTGCCTTAAATATTGATTGATTAGTATAACTTAAATAGTAGAGAAAAACCCTGAAAGATCAATAGAAATTGTGCAGAGGTTATTATGGGACTTATTTTTCCTCCAGGGGTTCCTTGTTGGAGATTAAAATATTTCTCTTCCCTTTCTTTTTAATATATTTTTATTGATTTCAGAGAGGAAGGGAGAGGGAAGAGAGCTAGAAACATCAATGATAAGAGAGAATCATTGATAGGCTACCGTCTGCATGCCCCACAATGGGGATCGAACCGTGACCTCCTGGTTCATAGGTTAACGCTCAATCACTGGGCCACGCCAGTCAGGCTCTCTTCCCTTTCTGAGCAATTCTTTTAATTTCTGTTTTATATAGTACCAAAATATTTTCTAAATGCATATTTTTAAAGACTTAACCAAGAAAAGGAGAAGGTAGAAAATAAATTGCTCTTGGTCTATCACTTATGCAAATTTAAATATTTTTCTTTGGGCCATTAACTTGTCACTTGTTGATCTACACATTACTGGGTACTATTCATGGGGGAAAGAAGGGAATTTCTACTGGTTTGCATACCAGAATGAAGAGATGAAAAGGGAAATAAACTGAACCCTCATTTCATGGTGGAATAAACCTGGCTTTCTGACCTGAGCCTAAATGTTGGCCTGCAGAAACAGAAAACTCACCGATGCCCTGGTATTCTAAGAGACAACAATCTTGCCCTGGTGTCAGCTTAGAAGTTGGTTCCCACAGTCTGGGTTTTGAAGAACGGTGCCTGAATTTCAGAACGGGGGGTGACCATACAAGCTATTGAGTCAAGCCCCCTCTTTGGTAGATGAAAAGACCAGAAAGCTAAGTCCAGTTTACAGGGAGGTGGTGGTGGGTCTAGTCTAACCTGGGGGTTTTCCATCCTGTGCTTTTCCTACTTCACCCTGTTGGGACCTGGGGGGGTCGCTGGCAGAGGCTGGTCTTGACCTTGCACCGCAGAGCAGTGGGCAGGCTCTCCCTGCCCCTCCTCTGTGTTGCTTCTCTGTGTGCTTGTTCTCTAGTGGCCAGTGCAAAAGTTCAAGGGGTTAATTGGGAACAACAGTCGGCCAAGTTCATTTAGGGGGCATCCTGGCAAGGGTCAATTGAAGAATAAATTAAAAGCATTAATTCCCAGGTAACATCTGTTAGTGAGCTACATAGGAAAGGAACGAGGTGTGGTTTTATTAAAATCTACCTTTTAAATGATTGGACTGGACTTAACCTCTTTGAAAACACTTATTACTTTTTTTTTGTCTTCTTAGGCTCAACCACATCATCCTCCACCATCCACAATGAAGCTGAGCTTGGTGATGACGACGTTTTTACGGTAAGTTCTTTGTGTCCCTTGCTCTCCAGGTTAGTGGTGAGGACTCGGGAAAGGTTCTGGTTAAGGGCATGAGAGACACTTCGCAATTTGGCATGTGCTGTTTCAGTAGGGATGCCATCGTTGAGATCTCTGGCTTGTCACAATTTTTCCTGGGCTGGGTTTTGCCTCTGTTGTTCGTGTTGCAGTGGTAACATCACACCATGACCTGACAGTGTCAACTCTCCCGGACCTGTCCCAGGTTCTCGCACAGTCTTTCCTCAGATTTATGATGAACAACCGTCTGGTTTGCCCAGGACTGTCCTAGTTTTAGCATTGAAAGTCCCTGGTCCTATAAAACACCTCAATCCCAGGCAAACCAGGACAACTGGTCACCCTACTCAGAGTCGAACACAACCGCCTCCCTGGCATTGATGGGAACGCCAGAAGTAGCCTTGCTGATGAGTAATTAAACATCTGATCAGAAAGGCCTGAAGGCTGAGTTGAGGTTGGAACTAATGTGCGAAGGCAGGAAATGGCTTGGATATTTTGACACAGCGTGAGTTAATGGGATATAACTGGAGATAAAATGATTTCTCAGCTTCTTCATTTAAGTCCTGGGCTTCTAAAAGGAAATAACAGATAGTTCATTGCACGTCTGCTGTGTGCCTAGTGAGAAGCTCTAGGGCAGCATTTCCACACTCATGGCCTTGACCTACAGTATGAAACACATTTACGTTGTAACCTAGGGCGCACAGATCGAGAGACACCTAAAACCAGACTGTACTTCATGCTCTGCATTATGGTTTTTTTCTCTTCTCTTTTCTTCTATTCTCGATTATGAAACTTTTCAAGCACATAGGAAAACGTACAGAATAATCCAGTGAGCACTGTATGCTCAACACCTAGATTTGGCAGTTGTGACATTTTGTCCCATTTGCTGTATCTGTGCATGTATGTGTATTTAGAGATGTGCACCACCCCCCCCCACACACACACACACACACGTATATTTTTGCTGATCAGTTAAAAATAAGTTATCTGGAATTACTTCAGCATCCACCTCCTAAAAATAAGGTGGTTTTCTACACAAGCACACCACCATTCCTATACCGAAGAAAATTCATAGGAATCTCCTGTCAGATAATAGTTCCTCAGTTTTCCCAAGAATATCTTTTATAAGCAATTTTTTATATCATATTTTAAAATATTGGTTGTACCCCTTTAAATGTGCTTTCCAACAGACTCCTCGCAGCTAGTGATTTGAAAAAACTGCTTTGGGAATACAGGGTGTGTAAAGCATGCTGCAGCCCTGATACAGGGAGCAGGGTGGTTTGAACAGAGATGAGCTTGGCTCTGAAAGGCTTAGACTGGCCTGGCACAGACTGTAGAGTCCTCTGAACCAGGGACTTTACGGTAGGGGAGGTCAGAGAAGACCACTAGTGGGAGGCCCAACTGGACCTCAGCGGCATTTGAACAGGGCTCGGGAAGTGGCTTCAAGGCTGGGACCACAGGGGCGAAGGCGGATGCCGGGATGTGCATGGTGAGCGGCCTGCGGATCCCAGCCTGACGCGAGCAGAGCGTCCGTGGGGGTGTCAGAAATGAACTCAGTTGTCCTTCCCTGCAGCGGCTGGTGTGATGTGGCTCTGAGCAGGTTTCCTATAGCGCTCCAAGCAGATCTTCTCAGCAGTTGGCATGTTGCTTACATCTGTTCCTTTGTCACGTTTGGAGAGACAAACAACAGCAGGAGGGTTAAAAGGTGGCTTCCTGTGCTCCAGAGCAAAACTGTCACCCGCAGCTGCTTCCCAGTTACCTGCCAGAATGATTTATAGAATCAGGAGAGGGCAGCGGGAGCGGGGCAATGGAAGCCAGCATCCTCCTGGTTTTGCCCTTTTGTCCACCGGGTATCAACATGCTGCTCTAGGGTGTCGCCGGGTGCCTGGAAGGAAGTGTAGAAACAGCCCTGCTGCGCCCAGACACTTGGAACTCACTGGAGAAGGAGCCCCACTTACTCGCATTCCGTGTAGCCCTGCTGTATAGGACCAGTAGCCTTCATTCCATTTGTTTACAAAGAAGGGACTGTTAACAATAATACCTCCCTTCTCAAGACAGCCCCAGCCATTAGGTCATTGGCTATTAGAAACACATCCTGTGTAATGATGGGAGGGTCATCAAGCTTACCACCAGGTTTCCCATTTGTCTGCTCTCTCTCAAAATCAATTTTAAAGTCTTTGTTAAAAAAACACCTTTTATTGGTAAGACAGCCAGTTAGAACTCATTTATCAATGAAAGAGTGGAACTTACCACCGAGGATGGAGTTAGAGGTTTCCTGCGAGAATAGCATGTGTAGGAAAACCTGTAGAGGTGTCACTGGAGTAACCACACGTGTATCCTCTGTTTCTGCTGGTGGATCCAGGGGGTCCCTGTTTCAGGGGATTGCTTGGGGTTAGGAGGAAAGCAGAATGTGGTGGACAGTCTGTTGATGCACATTCTACACTGGGGAATGAAGTGGAGGAAGGGGCAGCCCAATTCCCTGTGGGGTAGTTGTCTGGCTTGGGTGCTCACCAAGCACGGCCTGTCCCTGCTCACACTTCCCAGCCCTGATGGTTACCCCCCCGCCCCAAGCAGCTTCTCAGTTAAATTCATGCCCTTCTTAGTGTGTGCACGCATGTACACACGCATGCACGTCTGCCCTGCCTGTGCACCTGTTGCCAACATTGTGGCCTCCCCAGTGTTCCCATGGCTCTCCTTTCCACATCACTGCCACCAGCCTGGTGTGTGTCCGCATCTTTCCTGCCAGTGCCGCTACGAGAGACTCCTGATGAGCAACCATTCCGACTTTCTGAGTTTGGATTATCTGTTTGTGTGCCCTCATATTTCTCCCTCAACCAAATACGATTGTTCTCTTGTTTATTTCTCTCGCCACTTAAAAGCCTGCACCTTTTTTGCTTTCCTATTTTATTTGCTGAGTGAATGAATCTCCATTCAATTAGAAACAGGTTGTTCATTATTTTAGTCTCTGCAACCCTAGAAAGCTTTGCTCTATAAATACCCAATAAATAAATGGGTGATCTGACCCCCAGATACAACAGACCCAGAGTATTGCATTTCATTCAACGTTGTTCTGTTAGAATGTTGATGAGACAGTGTAGGAACTTCACTCTTGTGTTGCTGGTTTAGCCTAGTGGTCAGCAAACTCATTAGCCAACAGAGTGGCAAACCGCGGCTCACAAGCCGCAGTTTGCTGACCACTGGTTTAACCTGTGGTAAAATGGGCTTCGTTATACATCATTTTGCTTCAAGTCATAGACCCTATCGATGGCATTTGGTGAGGATTACTGTATAGTGTATAAAATCATAGGTTTTTCTACTTTATTCATTTGCTTTATCATCTTGGAGAGCCATTTAAAGGGGGTGATTTTGAGGGAATGTCAGTAACTGCGTGCCATGTTTCCATCCATTTGTGCTCAGTCTACAGCGAAGAGCGGAGCCCTGGCGTTGTCAACCACTGTAAGCTGTTGGCTCCTTGCGCTGCTTCTTACCCTCTCGTCAGCTTTCTCCTTTGTGGCACAGCCCTCTCACAGCCCCTCCACTCCAGGGAGACCTCAGTTACACTGGTTGACCCTTCGTGGCAAGGGAGTGCCCAGCATTAAACATGGAGGTATCAGGAATTCCAGTGCCTGAGCCACTTGGTAATGTGTAAGATGAGTCATGCAAAGAACATAAAACAACAACGAAGGTTCGCATTCTGTAAACTGCTGAGAGCACACTCTCACTTCTGTCCCTTCTGAGGTGGGGAGACGAGAGGAACGGAGAAAGACCCTCAAGTCTGTTCCCTCTGTGGTGCTTTTGTCTCTGTGGAGGAGGCCCCTGTGAACCTTAGGTATGGATTGTTTAACTCTGTGGATAAGCTGAGCTGCTTTGCTCCCCAGCTTAGAACTGACTTCCTCCCAGGTCCCTCCAGGTGAGGGTTCGGAACCGGCAGAGAAGGGATTCTTGGGCAGAGTGAGGAGAGACAATGAACTGGCTAGAACTGGAGAGGCTCTGGGTTTTGTGGTCACTTAGTGAACAACTTCCCAATTCCTGTTGTGTAGGGTTTGGGCCATTCAAACCGGGTGATTTATTTACTGCTGCGGAATTCTAAAGTAATTTTTAAATGTTATTAGTATTGTCATAGCCAGACAAGGGTCATTTTAATAGGATTGCTGGAGAATGCAGCTGCAGGGCACACATACTTCGAGAGCAGCTGACCTAGAATCTGGTCACGTGTGGTCGGTGCTTCAGCTGTCACTGTGCCGAGTGGCTGGATTCTGGCGCTAAGGCTGGGGGATTAGGGAAATATTCCCTTTATAGGAAGATACTTGAGGGTTTATAAAAGGGCTAGATCATCATCCATAATAAGCAGCCCTTAAATAATATCTAAATCTGCAAATCAGAAAATAGTATAAACCACATGCGATTGAGTTGAAAGTGTATTCATTTCTTGGGAGAGTGAGAAGCTGAAGTGGAGAGAAGCGAGACTGCTACTTGAGATATTAAGTGATATACATACGTGTATTGATTTTTTTTATTATTATTTTTTAAGAATGAGAGGGGTTTATCAGAAGGTGGGTGAGAGGTCAAGGGAGAAGGAGGAATCGAGACGAACACCTCAGTTAGCTATAGCAACTCATCCTCGTTCCCCCCGCTGGAGGTTTAGGGATTCAAGAGGCTGGCTTCTGTGGCTCCAAATGCTCTTCTTCCTGCTGTACTCCCTGCCTCGTGCTAGGCAGCCGTATGTCCACTGTGGAAATAATGGCACGTTAGATAAGCTGCAGGCATTAGCTGGACATCTACTTGCCTTGCTGGGTAGCGAGTACAGCTCTAAAAAGCCAGCTCCTTAGAATTGCAGGTCTGGGAGTGGGAAGCGATTGTGAGTTCTTTCCAGGTGACTCAGACGCGTGACTTGCCTACGATCTCACATCCAGTTCGTGGTGGAGGGGGCAGTGAGCACTTACGCCCAGCTTCCCAGTTCTCCGCTGCTATTTTCCTCTTCCGCTGTTGAATAAGTATATTTAGGGTCTTCCAGCTGTTCTATTTTTTTTAAACCACCACCAAATATAAGAGTTCTATCTTAGGGTTCTCTTGGACCCAAGTTGGAAAAGGGAGAGACAAGAGAATAAATATGTGGCTCATGCCCATTCATGTGGTGGACTTGGAGCCTACCTAGTTACAGTCTATGGTCCCTAAGATGGCAACTCAGAGCTTAACCATAGCAAGGCCTACCCTACATGTATAGGTTTGGGGTGTTGTTGTTTTTTCCCCACCCTCTCGTTCCACCTAAGTATCGTTTTGGGATTTGGACAGCCCTTCTCCATCAATTCTTCTCCATTAAGCCCTAGCACTTTAAGGAATCCATCCTTATATAATGAGTTAACGTGTCCTGTACACCTAGAATGGTACTAACTGTGTAACGTCCTTTGCAGAATTGAGAAGAGTCATTCAATGATTTTGTTCAGGTCTGGATTCTCTCCTAGAACCCAGTTGGAAAAGGCTGGTATTTGGATTATGTGTTGGTGTTTTGCTGTATTTATTTCTTGATGTAGGCAGTCCTCCTTTAGACAGGAAAAATGTCATGTCTTGCAGAGCATCATCAGTTTCTAGCCATGTTTTGCCCAAATTGGAAAACCTGGTCCTGCCTCGTGCCCTGTGCGTGGCCCCTGACACCCTGTTTATTAAAAGCTGCATTGTTACCTTCTGGCTGTTCAGAGCAGTTGTCCCCGATGGTGCCTCGCCCATCCACCCCAGGTGTTCTCTAAAGCGAGGTTAAAGCAAGCGGTTGAAACTAAAATACTGAGAAGCAGTTTTGTTTTATCCTAGATGGGCTTTTGAGTATTTGCAAGTTGCCCTTGTTTTCATTAATTAAGTAGAAAAAACATTCATTGAATTTTATAATTATCTAGGTTTCACTTACAGAAGCAGAAGAGTGCAGAATACCACAAAATTTTCCTTAAAGAGATTTTCCACCTAATCCAGCCCCAACACCATTAAAACTGAAGGCATGTCGACCAGTTTTACAATAAAACTAGGAGCCCAGCGCGCGTTTTGAAATCTCGCGGCGCCACCCACCCTGGAGTCCCTGGTCCGGCCCTGCCTCCCTCTCCAGCCCTTGAAGCAGCCACAGCCCCTGCTGATCAGGCCCTCCCCCAGCGCAGGCACGCGGAGGCCCCTGCCACCCCGCCCCCAACGCTGCACACACAACCTCCTCCTGTCCGGTCAACCCGTTATGGCATCCCGGTTAATTAGCATATTTCTCTATTTTAGATAGATAGATGATAGATAGATAGATAGATAGATAGATAGATAGATAGATAGATAGATAGATGGGGTTCACTTACTGATATTCTAAGAGTGTTTTTTAAAGCTGAAGTGGTGTGTGACCCCTGAGAGTACAGAGTTTGGAGGTGAGGGAGAGGTCTGGATTCTAAACTTGGTTCTGCCGTGAGTTAGCTGTGACCCTTGATCCTCTGAACACAAAACCTTCTCACATTTCTTCTGAGTCTCTGTCTGCTGGCCCAGGGCGGGGAGGGAGAGGAACTGGGGTGCAGAGCTGCCCTGGTGCTACGCCCACACTTGCACATACATCACTGCATCTGTCCTCCAGCCACCTGGGAGGTACCTACCAGCACTTCATGTCTGCAGATGAATCACCCAGGCTCAGAGAGTCTCAGTTCCACACTCTGCTTGCCCAGAACTGTAAGAAAAGGCAATACTTATTCAATACGTTTTAGTAAGTGTTACCTGTCAAGCGTACCAGAGTCCCCCTTTGTTGCAAAAGAACCACCTAAATGATGGATATGTCAACGAGGGCGCTGGCTTAAAACCTCAGTGCAGGCACACGGTCCCCGGTTCCTCCTCCAAGCCCAGCCTCCTTTTAGAAGATCCGCTGATCAGAACTGTGTCTGTTGTCTCTCCCTATGGAATGAAGGGATGGGGACCGAAGGGGGGTGGAGGGAGGATATGTGGAGAGAAAATAGGTTGGAAATGTAGATTCTATAAAATTCAGTGAAATTGGTCTACAGCGCTTTGTTAAGAAAGGCAAAAATCTTTGGGAGGGTACGTGGTTGGCACCCGGAAGCGTGTCCCATAACTGCTGCAGGTGGAGGCCCACATGGGTGGGAGCTGCTTTATCTTCTACATGACAGTTATGAAGCTCACATTACATAGTAAGAGGAGGATCCTCTTATTCAAAAGTAATACCTTACAGTGGCTAAACTAAAGCAATTAATGTCCAACAAAAGCTTTGCAATGCTCTCCATTTCAGGAGGCCCGATGGTATTTCTCTAACTCTTCCACGTGTGTCTTTCTTCATTTACACGTATGTAATCTCATCTTTTTAAGCTGTGGATAGTAGGCTACTATTATTTCCATTTTACTAATTCATACAGAGAACATAGTCGGGGTTACCTAAAACCCGGCCTTCCTGCTCCCGTCCCTCAGCCCTTCCAATGAAGTGAAGCTGTGGCTTATCATTCCTTTCCTTTCCTATCAAATTTGCTTTCACCTGACTTCAAGATCTAGACACACAAAATTTTGTTGAACATGTGGAAATTTCCTTTTTATTTTTCCCAATGAAAGAACACCCACTTTATCTATTCCCTGGGTCCCAGAGAGGATAATTAATGCCCGAGGACAGAGTTATCTCTTTTCCCCAAGCAGCTGCCTCTTAGGCCAAACTGCCTGCTCGCTGGGACCATAGGAGAGCATGTACCTGGCCGATTTTCTGCTCTGCTTGCCTCTTTGAAACAGGACACCTAGAACCAATGTAGGCTCTTAGGACAGGTGAGACAGTGCTACCTGTTTCCAAAGACCTGGTGATAACTTCCTGTTTAGCAGAGGAAAAGGGATTGGCCACAGGCCTGTCAGCTGGTAGTTATGGAGAAGATATGCTTTGTTGAAGCGTTAGAAACAACAGCTCACCCACACCCCTGAGCCAGGCGCCTCTGGGGCCCACAGCCATCCAGGTTACTGTCTCCTGATAGGCAGAAGCAGCCCAGAGTTTTATGTGGTCAGTCTAGTCTCCCAGCCCGAGGTGGAGAGGAATGGCACATATTTGTATTTATATATACTCTGTGTGTGTGCATACTTTTTAAAAGAAATAAAATGAGAAGCCCTGGCTATAGGAAGAATGCATCAGATGTCGAGGTCTATTTTGGTGGTGGATTGCAGTAAAAATAATACGAATTGTGGTCATAACTCCTAGTAACCCATCTTTAAAAATTCAAAATAGCATCTATAGATGGCAGAAATTCTACTTCATCATCTGAGTGAATCATCTAGCAGTTGGGGGTGGGGGGCATGGTGAGGACTTATTTTTATTTATTATTTGTGCTTATTGAAGTATAGTTGACATATATCCTGTGGCTCTTGAATCAGCTAAGCAACAGTGTTAGACAAACCCTTGTGACCTATCATATTCTTAGGAAGAGGGAGGAGGGTTACACATGAAATTGTTAGAGCCCAGATAGACCTTGGGGATCAATCACTCAGTAGAGCCCCTGATTTTACACATGAGGAAACTGAGGCCCAAAGAAGTTCAACTTGTCTAAGACGAATGGCCTAGCCTGGCCTGGCATATCACGGTTGTCCATTTCTCTCTGCATTGAGCTATTTTGGCCTCGCATTGCTGTGTGATTCCCAGGTGATGTGGCCGGGCTCCTCGAGCAGTTTCTTACCTGTCCTTCCTATGCCTGTTGAAAACACCCAGGCCTGCTGGCCTCCAGAAGTGGCCACTGAGTGGGCTTGGCTCCATGCGCCGGGCGTGCACTTTCTTCCGTCGGCTCGTGTTCTGGAGACACGGGGATGATAAAGTGGCTGTACTTGTTTCCTTGCCTCTCTGGAGGTGGGTGGGGTTCATCCCATTTGTCTCCATCCCAGAAGGGAGAAGAAAATTGACAAACGCCAGCCTTCTCATAGTCTCACCGATGCACTCAGTGGGAGTGTCCGACTCAGGAAAGCTATAAACCAGGAGCCCCTCAATAGTTCCAGGTGTCCTTGAAAAATCAGCCCTGGACACACCTTTCTACCCCCTAGCCACTGTCTGTCAGCTGTTGCTGCCTTTGTTCTGTACCCCCATCCCCTTTTGGAAAATCAAGGATTTAGCAGGAAAACTAAGGGGAGTTAAAGGGGATGCACATAGTCCTGAAAACACTTCTTTTACTTTGAAATGTATAGTCTGACCCACCCGGAATGCCCCAGAAAGCCCTGGTCTGCAGCTAGGATCCTGTCCCAGATGGGTAACTTAATTTAAGCAAATTGCCTTCTTACCTGGTTTAGCCTCTTGGTTTTTTCCCTCCCTCTTTGAGCTTCCCCTGGTCAAAGAGGTTAACCTTCCAAATGAAGGAGGCTCATTCCCAGACCCAGGGCATGCGGACAAATGCACGTGCTTCTTCAAGAACCTCCCGGTGAACTCCAGAGTCCTCCGTAGGTCAGGGAAGGACAGCCAACTTTCTAAGAGTAAGAAATCCTATTGTACAAAATATGCCCATAACATAGGAGGGAGCCAGCCACAGCTTTAACAGTAGGCATTGATCTTCTGATCCCCTTTCTCCATTCAGACCAATTCCCGCCCACACAGGTAGCACTGACCTTGGGGACAGGCAGCCTCCATCTAGGGTCTTTTGTATTTCAGATTTTGACTTACTGGCAAGATATAACATTCAAGTCAATTATTCAGAAGAAAAGTCTATCAACTTTTGAAGCTCCGTGGTTTTCCTCTTATTTGTTAAATTCCAGGGAATTCTCTGAGTTCTCAAAGGAAATATCTGAATTCTCAAAATAAGTACAACTTACGTCTGCAGAGCTCAGACATTGGAAGCTTACAAAGTTCAAAGAAGTTTGTCAGATGTTCACTGATAAAGTTGAGCCTCTTTTTTCCTTCCTCTGGGCCTAGGTCTGGGTTGTCTACCCATCTAGAATGTCCCTCGTCAAGGAAGCTTCCTGGCCTTGCCCTGCCCACGTCACCTTCTGTGAATCCACATCCCACAAGCACCCAGCCCAAACCCAAAAACCCTTCAGGGAAGGGATGGGTATTGGTACTCCCAGAGTGGATTTGGTCAGGCTGGTCGGGGCTCTGTTTTTAAGGTTAGCAGTGCCCCCCCTTTCATCTCAGTATGCTGAACTCTTGCTTCCACCTCCCTTCCCTTCTCACTCTCCTGTTCTTTCTCTGATCTCCTTATCAAGGTCTTGTCTCAGCTTACTGCCCTGTTAGAGGGTCACACAAGCTTGTTAATTATTCAAAGTATGTGAGTTTTTATAGTAATCATTGGAAATTTATTTTTAAAAAGATAAGCAGGGTGCCCTAGCGGTTTTGGCTCAATGGATAGAGCGTTGGCCTGCAAACTGAAGGGTCGCAGGTTCGATTCCGGCCAAGGGCACATGCCTGGGTTGCGGGCTCGATCCCCAGTAGGGGGCTTGCTGGAGGCAGCCGATCAATGATTCTCTCTCATGATTGATGTTTCTCTCTCTCCCTCTATGATCAATTAAAAAAAAAAAGACAAGCAGGGCCACTATTGCCTCTGTTTGTCCACATCATGCTGGAAGCCCTGGCAAAAATTGCAGTAAGATAAGAAAAAGAAGGTATAAATACTGGTAAAGAGGCCAGACTGTCTTTTGTAGGTAATGTGATTTACTGAGAAAAACCCAAAGTCCCTATGTGAACTTCTAGAAGTTAAGTGAGGCAACCAGATACCGGACCAACAGAATCAGTAACTTTTCTGTAATCGGCAGTACCAGTTTAAAAAATGGAAATGCTTAATCTCATTTTTATAATAACTCTGAGGACAGTTTCAGCTCCATTTTTGCAGATATGAAAACTGGAGTTAGACGTTAACTTGACCAAAATCACACAATTTATAATTAGCAGAGAATGATTCAAATCCAGTCTGCCTGAGCTAAGACCCTAAAATTTAACATCATAATATTCCATCGCCTTTCTTTTGTTCGGTCCTCATGTTAAGTTGCAAACTTCTTAGCTGGACATCGTGTTCATCGTGGGCACTGACACTGAGTGAGTGTCAAACTCAGAGGCTGGTTGTGGAGGATGCACATGCAGGTGCAGGGGCTCGGGGAAGCCTGGTGCTGAAGCTGTCCCTCTTCGGGGGGCTGAGGGCCTCTGCTTTTGTTCTTGAGTTCAAACCTGCAACGGTTGAGAGACACCCTCGGGAGAGCAAGGCGAGTTTAAAACGCAGCCGCAGTCTTTCCGCGTCGAAGGAGAAGCTGTCAGATGGGTAGGTGTCATGAGCTTGTGCACACAAGAAACGGGGATATTCAAGCAGCTTGCTTGTGGATGTGTGCGCGTGCGCACAGCGTGGGTGGCTGCTGTCCTCCCGCTGTGAGTGGAAACCACGAGCAGTTAGGTCAGCAGTGCATGTGGGTAGGCGGTATTTCCCCTCACTGCTCTTGGAGATGCCGATAGGACACTCCTCTTGTTTCCAGGTCACACCGCTTCAAGATCCGTCTGATAATATAGATCTGACACGACCTCGGCTTCCCGTGGAGCCTCTCTGGCAGGCTCTCCTTTCCAGGGTCCAGACCTACACCAAGCATTTTGGCAGGGAAGGCTGTGGGCTGGGCCAGGCCATACCCTCAGCCCGGCCCTCGGGAAGCGGTGAACGTGGGCATACCTCAAAGGTTGCTGGTTTTCCTGCTCCTTTGTACAAACCCGTCACCAGGAGACCTTGAAAGGCCTTCCTCAGCCTGGTGTTTGGGAAGCTTTGCACTTGACTTGGCAGGGGGGTGGGAGAGGGGTGCTGTTTGGGCCTAGGGAGGTCATTTCTGATTGGCTCATGAACACCGGGAAAACTGGGTGTGCCTCATTTCTCAGAATGACTTCCTACACATTGTTAACCTGGCCCTGGGGTGGATGAGGGTAACAGCTGACTAACACAGAGGTGACCGTGATGTGTTAGCTGGTTTCTGAGACCTCAGTGCTGAGCGCATGTTACTGTGGTCAGCACTCGGGTAACTTCTAGCCTCAGAGATGACCGTCATGTGGGTGTTGGATAAGAATTTAACCCTTGAGATGTGAGTCATACTGAGGGCCCTTATCTGCTTACTCAGGAAGTACTTATTGAGATCTTCGGAAACCTTTGTATCATGAGACGCCATCCCCTTCCTGGGTTTCTGTCATGCAGGGTGCACCTTCTTACGTGAAGTTGGACTTTTGTTGAGGTTAACACAATTCCTCTCGGAGGAGGCATTGGAATGGGCTCACCTGTGTGTGAGCGGCAGCGGTGTGGGGTACTGAACTCCAGGGGGCTTGATAGTCAGAGTGTCCACATCTGGGTTAGCCACTGCCAGTTAGCAGGTCCTGCCTCTCTGAGTCTTCGTTTTCCTATGTCTGATGTGGAGACGGTCTTTTACCTGCAATTGTTCACGTGTACCCAGCCCCTGGCTCATGGTACACACTCTCATATCGGGAGAGTTCTGAGCTTTGTTGTCAGGTCGACAGCAAAGCGGGTGAGAGCTGGACAACAGGCAGAGTGTGGAAGAAAGGAAATAATTCTTGTGTGTCAGCTTGCTCTCTTTCAGTTACTGATATTTAATAGTAATTCTTTCCTATCTGAACCAATTGGGGGGGGGGCTGTTTGTGGTTTTGGCTTACATCTGCAGGAAGTGGGTGTCTCAGGGGTGCTGGGTCTGCAGCCTCCCCACAGTGGGCCCCACAGTCCCCAGAATGGCTGCTCACACGTGCTGCTCACCAGTTGGGTGGTTCCCAACAGGCAGAGGAGGGAGGTAGCAGGCTGCACGCCCAGGTCACCCCATCCGTTGTGGAGAGGAGTCAGGGTCACAGAGAGGCCAGGGGAGTGACGCAGGTGGAGCTGCCGCCTCAGAGCTGGGATCGGGAGTGAGGAGAAGTGCGCCCACGTGGTGAGCCCAACACATCTGGCTTAAGTTACCAAAGAGGGGGGGTCAGGATTCAGGCTTGACTGGATCCCAAAGCTCAAGTGTTATCCATGGGGTTGCCTTCTCTAGGTTTCGCTTCACTTCATCCTCAGAAGGTGTTTTCCCAGTGCCCTCACCACAATCCCAGGCTTAGGGGGGACCCTTGGGTCTTAACTTGAGATTAAAAAGTCAGCATCTTTTCTGAACTCTGTCACAAATCTTTCTGGATGGCCTCAGAGGACCATGTGTCCACATCTGGATTAGCCACTGTGGGTGGAGGGATTGGACACAGGCATTAGCTCCACATCACTTGGACCAAACCAATAGGAAAAATCAGGCAGATTGGGTCCCTGTAGGGAAGCTGCACATGTCCACCAAGTTTTAAAAATTAACAGCAGTTTATTGCATAATGGGAATGAGTCTTTTTTTTCCTCAATACCTGTAGTCCCACTTTTCTGAGTATTTGTTTCTTTATAAATGGGCAGAGGGGTGAAAATAGCTTATCAGTCTATTTGTTTAAGCCCTGCCTTGCCCCCCCCCCCCAAGGATTTATGACATGGACAAAAGACATGTAGAATAAAAAGATAAAGTGGACTATGAGAGCAACAGCCAAGGAGAGGAAGAAGTTCCTAGATACAAGAAAAACCTTTTCATTTGTTTGGAGGTGGGAAAGGGTCCCTAACTCCATGGAGGTGAAAGGTGGGGTGCCCTGGTTGTAAAGACTTAAGTTTTTTACAAGCATGTGGGGGGTGGGAGTGGTTGTGGAGGGTGACCATCACCTGGCCCCCTTCATTGAGTCTTAGGCAGGAGCATGAAGCACCCAGGTGGTAGGAATATTGGGAGGCGGTGGAACCCCTGCGCTCTGGCCACTGTCCATCCCAACATCTGATCACCTTCCCAAGACACCATCAGGTAGGCTCCGGGCTGAACTGGATACTGCTGCTGGGGAGACAGCTCTGCGAGCCCCTCCTCACTGGTGGCGGCCTTAACCCTCTGCAGTCGTCCATCTTGCTGCCAGTTTAAAGTGGACCCCAAAGATGGCGTCCTACAAAATTTCTGGGAAGCCAGTACCCATGATACCTCAAGGTATCCTTACCTCTTTCTCAGGCTGGGTTTAGCCACACATGTAAACATTTGGGTTTTTTTTTGTTTTGTTTTGTTTTTTCGTGTTTGCACCTCCCCTGCTTGCCAGAGTGCCTTGGAACTAGCACTACAAATGGGACAACCATCCTTGACCAAACTGGGCTACACCAGCGGGAGGCCTGCTGCAGTAAGCCCGGCCCCAAAGCCTGGTCGCTGCTCCCACCTTCAAGAAAACAAACCCAGCTGTCCAGGGTCTGGCGGACATATCATGTTTAGACAATCTCAGCCTTCAGGGGTCCTCCCGCCTCCTGTAGCCAGGATAAACTCAATATTTCGGAAAGTCCAGCAAGATGCCACAAGGCGGGTAGACGGCACGTTAGGGTTTGGTGTGTGGGTTTGGTTTTTTTCCAATTAACTCTTGGTTACCTCCCTCTAAACAGACAGCTACAGACAGTTCTTCTAATTCCTCTCAGAAGAGGGAACAACCGACCCGGACAATCTCCTCTCCCACATCCTGTGAGCACCGGAGGATTTACACCCTGGGCCACCTCCACGACCCGTACCCCACGGACCACTATCACCTCGAACAGGTGAGCGGTAGTCTCCCTCCTCTAAGGTCATCGGTGTGGGCGGCTCCCAATGCTGGAGGCCTCCTTCCTCTCCCCGATCCTAGGCCCCTCCATGCAACTTTGTACCCCCCACCCCACCTCGCTGGCGGTGGTGGCAGCTTACCCTTGCTTAGAGGTTTCTGTGTGCCAGATACCTTGTACTGTATCTCATTAATCCTCGCCAATTGCCCCACAAGGCAGGTCCTCAGCTCCCCACTTGGTAGATGAGGAAGCTAAGGCTTAGAGAGATCAAGTCCCTGGTGGAACAGATTCAAATGCAAGTCTGTGCTCACCCATGCGCTGTGCTGCCCCCTGCAGAGGGCCTCCCGACCTGGTGTGAAAGCACAAAGCCCCAATCAGGCCTTGAAGAACGCTGCACACCTGGCTCACGCCCTGATGGCTCCGGCTGCAGGCCCAGGCCTGCTCGGGGAGATGGAGTCTGGAATTCAGTAATTCAACAAATATTTACCGAGTGGCTGTTTTGCAGAGTAGGTTCCCAAACTGTGGGGCTGGGACTGGTGCCCGTGGAGGGTGATGTGGCCACCAGTCTGCTTTGAAAAGAGAAAAAAGGAGCACAGTTAACATAATGCTAGGTCTCTATGACTTTTTTTAAAAATCTTTTTGTTGTATGCTTCCCAATAGTTTGGCATTAGAATTTTTTTAAATCAAATTATGGTAGCAATAGATAAGAAGTGACTTCTTGACTCGCCTTACTTTGCAAAATAAAAAAATTAGCAAAGCCTGTGACGGCTCCCAAGATTTGTTTTGAAATCCTACAGGATTGTGATTTTCTGAAGCCCAGGAAGCTCTATCAAGATTGTCACGGGAATCGAGACAAAGGGTGTAAGAGGTGGTCCTGCTCACAGTCTGGCGGGAAGCGATGGGTGAACCTAATTGCCATGTACAAATGCTGTAACTGTTATAGTGATGACAATGGCAGCCGGTATTGAGCACATCCCATGTGACTGGCTCAGTGCGAACACTGTGTAGATTCTTTCCATTCACAGCAGCCCTATGCAGTCTGACAGTCAGGGAAACTGAGGTTGAGCCATAGCCACTTGCCAGGAAATTGCACGGCCCGAATATGACTCCAGTGGGTTTGCCCAGAACCATGCTCTTTTCCCCTTAAAAAGCCTTCATGCCCAATGGGCTTCTAAGGTGGAAAACCAACTACCTGCTGAGAGGACTGTTGGCCCAAAGGCAGAATGCATTTGGGGTGTGGAGGCCGGAGGGTGTGGCTCTGGGTCACAGCTGCCTAGGCCCAGGTTCCAGTTCTGTCACTCATTATCTGTGTGATCCTGGCAGGATTTGAACCCAGGCAGCTGGCCTCCGGAGCCTGCACTCTTAACCTTTTATTATCTGGGCAACTTATCTTCCCAACCAGATTACACGGTTCTTATAGTTCCTGGTAGCCCCTTTTGCTTTTTTTGAACACGACCCACAGTGAGAAATGCATTTTATATGGTGACCCAGAGCGCACATATTGTATATGCATAGATTTTGAAAAGTACTTACCCTTCTAACATGCAGTGTACTCCCGTATTCATCTATTTCACTGAAGGAGAAAAAAGCTGATCATACAACAGAGAACATACTGTACAAAACCAGGCAGAAGTCAGGCACCCTCACCTTCTGCTTCTTGACCTGGGTGTGTCCAGCTTCTGAAAATGCAAACTATTCTTACAGGGGGCACACTTTCCCACATACATAATGGTAATCAAAAAAGGGGGGGAGGATAAAAGCTGGTCTCGGCCCACTCGATTGATTCCCGACCCAGGAATGGATTGAGACTCACAGTTTGATGTTCAGTCATTACAGGACGGGTCAGTTTCTTAAAGAAATGCCTTTGGCCCTAACCGGTTTGACTCAGTGGATAGAGCATCGGCCTGCGAACTGAAAGGTCCCAGGTTCGATTCCCGGTCAAGGGCATGTACCTTGGTTGCGGGCTCATCCCCAGTAGGAAGTGTGCAGGAGGCAGCTGATGGATGTTTTTCTCTCATCGATGTTTCCAACTCTCTATCCCTCTCCCTTCCTCTGTAAAAAATCAATAAAATATATATTTTTTTAAAAAATGCCTTTGTCAAGGTGAAAGGTACATGTTGGATTCTTCTTTTTTCTTTTTCTTCTTTTTTTTTGCCACTGCTGTAAAATACTGTCTCTTTTCTCCTGGGGCAGCCGATGCCCAGGCCCTACCGCCAGGTGAGCTTCCCGGACGACGATGAGGAGATCGTGCGCATCAACCCCCGGGAGAAGATCTGGGTGACGGGCTACGAGGACTACCGGCATGCGCCCGTGCGCGGCAAGGCCCTGGACCCCGCCGAAGACGCGGACTCCTACGTGCGCTTCGCCAAGGGCGAGGTTCCCAAGCACGACTATAACTACCCCTACGTGGACTCCTCGGACTTTGGCCTCAGTGAGGACCCCAAAGGGCGCGGGGGCGGCGTGATCAAGACCCAGCCCTCGCGGGGCAAATCCCGGCGGCGGAAGGAGGACGGCGAGCGCTCCCGGTGTGAGTACTGCAGGGACATGTTCAACCACGAGGAGAACCGGAGGGGCCACTGCCAGGACGCGCCCGACTCCGTGAGAACTTGCATCCGCCGGGTGAGCTGTATGTGGTGTGCGGACAGCCTGCTCTATCACTGTATGTCGGACCCCGAGGGCGACTATACAGACCCCTGCTCGTGCGACACTAGCGACGAGAAGTTTTGCCTCCGGTGGATGGCTCTTATTGCCTTGTCTTTCTTGGCCCCATGTATGTGCTGTTACCTGCCCCTTCGGGCCTGCTACCACTGTGGAGTGATGTGCAGGTGCTGCGGGGGCAAGCACAAAGCGGCCGTGTGACTCTGTGCCCCTGCTTCCCCTCCGCCCACAGCCTCGAGGGAACTTGTCTCCCACACACTCTCATCCTCTCCCCTGATCCCTGGGGCGCCATTCCAGCCTGGGGAACCCTCTGGTGGACTCTGCCCCTCCCAGCCACCCATCCATCCCTGCGCACAGTGTTCTAAAGAAAGGAACCCCCCGCGTAGACTCGTGTATTGATAATCTGTAATCAAGCTAACTGTCTTATACCTGTGTTGATTTCCTGCCCACCTCTTCCAGTTCAAAGGCGCCTGCAGTCCGAACGGCTGCTTTTTTTTTTTTGATGGGTCTTGTAGTTGGTTTTTCCAAGAGCATCCAAGACTATCTTTCTCTTGGCTCAGCTTGCCAGTTGCTAACAAGCATCACCAGGTTCCTGGAAGTGTGATGTCAGAATGATGAAACCCAACCAGAAGTATTTTAACCCCACGTTAGCTGTTATGTCTAGGAGGTGAGCTAGTTGACAAACTTCTACCATCAAACAAGATCAATTTAACTTTTCTAAAGCCAAATTTCCCATGTAAGCCGCAGTTTCTGTCTTGAGCCCATCATCAGTTTCTGCTCCCCACCCCCAAATCTGCCAGTTCTTCAGGATGCAAACATTTCACCCGTAAAAATGACTAAGAATTGAGCCTTAACTTCAGATTAACTTGGGAGAATCAGGAAAATTCCTTAAACTGCATCACATCCTCTCTAGCCAGGGCTAGAAAGGAGATTTCCGGTTTCCCTGAGTCTCCCCAGTTACCCCTAAGATAGAACTTTTTAAAATTGTGTTGCCACCACTTCCAAAAATTTAGCAATATTGGAAGAAAATGCTAATAAACTAAAAAATTTGCTTGCTGTTTTGGAAACCAAATACTCTCTTTAAACACAAACCAGTGTTGGGAAACAGTAAGGTTCCGGTATATAAAACGAAAGGAGCTCCCCTCTCCCCAAGGGGGTTTTCTGTTAAGGGGTGGAGGGAGTTTTAAATGTAAATTTGAGGAGTGGTGGGCTGCATTTAGTACGTGGGTTTGTGTTTTTCTTTTGGACTCAATTTCACGTCACCAAATTCTTCATTTATACTTAGGAAAAAACAAGGCCATATGTAAAAACCCCTCCGATGCCTAAGTGTCTTTCTCCTGCAACTCCAAACCGAGACTTGCCACTTGGTGTGCACAAATGGTTGAGTCAGCAGGCTAGGGCTACCTGTCGCCTTGCCACGTAGGAGGCTTCAAATTAGCTGGAAAAGATTATTTTTCTAATCTATTGCAAGGAATCGCCAAATCTTAGGGCAGAAGGAAGAAAAGTGAAGAGTGGTTTACCTGTGCCCAGCATAGTACAATCAGGACGACGTGGAGAACAGAGGGCAGGTTTGTCAAACACTGTTCTTCCCGCCATGATCTTCCCGTGGTAACTGCCTGCTCCCTCACCCCTCGCTTCCCCCTCCCTTCTCTGTTGCACACAGGACACCAGTCTTCAAGGAAAGGGACTTTTTTCCAGTCTTCCCATCGTACTGGGAAAGTGCTGGCCATGCTTACCTTCATGGAATGCTTTCAGCTCTCCTGAGAGCCCGTCGCGTTTCTTTAGTCAGGTCATCGGTGCAAATGCCCTCTGTGCTTCTGAGTTAGTTGGTAGACGTTTTCATTTGTTGGCGTGCCTGGTTGGGCCTTTCGGTCTGGAAAGGGACCAGAGAGTTGTCAATCAGGTGATGGGAGAAAAAGAGCATCATTGCTTCCCTGCCCGGAGAACATCTAGCAAACCGCAGCCAGCCTCCCAATGTTGTTGAGAGACCACCCCCATGCCCCGAGGATTTTCCTCAAGGTCTTTCTCAAGGTCTCCTCTCTACAAAGCACAACACTAATGTATGTTTTGTTAGACCTCAGTTCCAGTGCCCCTATTTATTTTCAGTAAGAATACACGTATCCCAGCAGCTTTTAGTTTTGTCAGCTCTAGTTTGTCGTTTCTCTCTTCCTTCACCCCCTGTCCTGGTCCACCCTTTGAAGAGTTATGCTAGTGAATCTGACTCCGCCCATGCTTTTTGGTTTGTGAAGGCAGCGGTTAAGGGCACAGGGCAGCCATGGGGACATTTATGTAAATACGTCCCTCTCTCTCATTGCCACACTGCAGCTGAACAGTGTGTAGTAGTTTCCCAGTCAGCTTTGCCATACTGACGTCAATCATTTGAGAGAAATTATTCAGATTTTATTTTTGTATCTGTGGTAATAAAACATTAACCAAAAGATTATCTGTTTGGAAGCTTCTCCCGACACCCCCCCCCCAAGCTATTTGCTCACATTAACAAATTAAAGTGCCTGAAGCATCATTAATTCTGTACGTGTATACTAAAAACCCTGTTGTATGGATTTTTTTATAATAACCCTTTTTACCTCTGTGTAAAAAATATATATACAAGTGTATGATGTACATTTTAAGTTCTTAACTTTTTTTTTATGGTTTCTAATATGTATGACCAATGTAGCCATTGCTTTAAACTGTACCGTGTAAATATAAACACATCCTACAAGACCACTGACTTCGGGCTGTTTGTCGGGCCAGAGATGGGGCAGTATCGGAGCCTCTGCTGATGCGGGAGTTCGCGCACACAGGATGGGAAGGGGTTTCTCTTGGAGAAGGATGTGGGGACACACGTCTGTTTGTGTGAGGCCCTTCCCAGCTAAGTCATATTCCCAAGGGGAGGCTGCAGCTCCTCAGCTCAGCTGCCTCAAGTGAAAGGAATGCTGTATGTCAGCACCCGGGGAACACCCCCTCTCCCCAGGCCTGCCTTCCCCCAGGCGAGCTCCTCCGAGGGAACAGCTGTACTTCCTCCCAGTTGTTTTCCACCAATTCCTGCTAAACCGTGTGTGTGTGTGTGTGTGTGTGTGTGTGTGTGTGTGTGTGTGTGTGTAAGATAGTTTCTACCAAAACCAATTGTTAAAACAGCAAGACCCTTGGTCTTCTCACAGTGCTTTTCTACTCAGTGACATTTGGCCCACTTTCCCTTCCAGACGGGCTCCTTGGATGCTCAGAAGTTACAGTGGCGATCCTGAGGAGATAAAGTGTGGGGTCTTTTTAGGGGTCACAGAGGAAAGTTTTGGTTCCTTTAGATAACTGAGTAGGGCCTTAAAAAGAGGTGTGGAGGGGCCCCTCCATCTTAGTTTTAACTTCTGCAGGAAGGAATGACTTCTAGGCCATGGCCAAGGTGAAAACCAACAGGAGTTGCTGGCAGGTAGAAAGCGAGAGGTAATTAAGAGATTACTGGGGAACTTGGAAGCTACATTTCATTAGAGTAGGAGATGCATCAACCAGATTATAGTGGGGTGAAGAGTCAACATGGAGGAAGTAGAAACATCAAATGTAAAACTTTTATTTTGACAGTAAAGGGATAATGGGATTGCTCTGAAATAGAATTGGTGAATTAAGAAAATAATATCTGCCAGAACAATTTACTTACGACAATCTTGAATAAATTGTTCTGATTAAAAAAACAAACAAACAAAAGAGGAGAACTTGGAAGGCACCTCCAGAACTGCAGTGGGGAAGGAGCCCTAAAATCTTACTTGATCCTCATGGATCCCCTTCTCTCCCCGCCCAGGTATGTCCCTTCTGCTATCCCTGTTTCCGGTTGAGGGACGGAAGCTTAGCAAGGGTCAGTAACAGGTGACCATGCAATCACATGAGGCAAGGACTGAACTGGCCCTCAGCTCAGGAGACTGCAGAGCCCCTTCCAGACCTCGCTCTGATACTCACCTTCCTTCCTGCTTTCAGGCTTAAAAAGCGGACACCAGTCAAGAGCCTCACTCACCCTGTCTGCCCTGCTCCCTCAGGCTGTCTGGAATAGCCCGTCGTGTTTGGTACCCTTTGTGCTCGGCCAGGAGCTGGGCGCACACATGTCGTCTCCTTTAACCTTCTGCAGAGGAGCTGGTGTCTTTCCATGTTACAGGTGAGGAGTCAGGTGTAGAGAAACTACATTAATTCGATCAAAGTCACTGGACAGTCATTACTAGCAAAACAGTTTTTGAGCCTGTTTCCTCAGATGTAACAAGTGGAATTATACCTACCCTCAGAACAACACTACGGTTAAATTATGTGCTGTAGTTAGAATGTAGTACACAGGATACACTTCCCAATGCTAATTCCTTCCTCAGTTCCTCCTTTTTTCTGGGAAGGTCAACCTCTTGAAGCACAGGAGGCTGAACCCATTGTGGACATTTTGTACATATTCAGGCCTACAGCTTATATGTTGAGATTTTTTAACCTCTGCAATTCTAAATTAGGTTTTGATTCTTGCTGCCCCTCCCAGATATGTTAAGTGAGAACGGCAGAAGTGTGCTAGACTGGCTGGAGTCCTCAGGAACAATGAGAGACAAGAAGGGCATTACATAATGATAAAGGTGTCAACCCAAGAGAATATAATATTTTGTAAATAATTATGCACTCAACATAGAGACACCTAAGTATATAAAGCAAATATCAACAAACCTAAAGGGAGAAATAGACAACTGTATAATAGTAGGGCACTTTAATACCCCTCTTTCATCAATGGCTTGGTCATTCAGTGAGAAAATCAATATGGAAACAGTAGTCTTAAATAATACAGTAGATCAGATGAACTTAACATATATAGAACATTCCATTCAAAAGCAACAGAATACACGTTTTTCTCAAGCGCATATGGAACATTCTTCAGCATATGTCATATATTAGGTCACAGAACAAGTCTTAATAAATGTAAGAAGATTGAAATCATATCAAGCATCTTTTGCAACTGCAATGATAAACTAGAAGTCAATTACAAGAAAATAACAATTCATATATATCTGAAGATTAAACAACATTTTACTGAACAACTAATGAGTCAAATAAGAAATCAAAAGAGAAATTAAAAAATACCTGGAGACTAATGAAAATGGAAATATAACATACCCAAACTTATGGGATGCAGCAAAAGCAGTTCTAGGAGGGAAGTTCATAGACATAAATGCTGACATTAAGAAACAAGAAAGATCTCCAATGAACAACCTAATTTTATACCTCAAGGAACTAGAAAAAGTACCAACTAAGCCCAAATTAATATAAGGAAGGAAATAAGGATTAGAGCAGAAATAAATGAGATAGAGACTGAAATGACTATTTAAAAATAACAATGAAACTAATCGCTTAAAAAAAAAAAGGTAAACAAAATAGACAAACCTTTACCTATATTCACCAAGAACAAGAGAGAGAACTCAAAATCATAAATGAAAGAAGAGACATTACAACTGATACCATAAAGGATCATAAGAAACCACTATGAACAACTATATGCCAAAAACTGGACAACCTACAAGAACTGGATAAATTCCTAGAAACATACAACCTATCAAGACTGAATCAAGATGAAAAGGAAAATCTTAACAGACTTATAAGAAATTGAATCAGTAATCAAAAAAACCTCCCAGCAAACAAAAGTCCAGAACCCTATAGCTTCACTGCTGAATTCTACGAAACATTACAAGAAAACTACAGGCCCATATCCCTGATGAACATACCAGTACCATGGTCGGCAAACTGCAGTGCTCGCGAGCCACATGCGGCTCTTTGGCCCCTTGAGCGTGGCTCTTCCACAAAATACCATGGCCTGGGCGAGTCTATTTTGAAGAAGTGGCGTTAGAAGTTTAAGTTTAAAAAATTTGGCTCTCAAGAAATTTCAATCGTTGTACTGTTGATATTTGGCTCTGTTGACTAATGAGTTTGCTGACCACTGTACCAGTAGATGCAAAAATTCTCAGTTTAAAATATTAGCAAACCAAATTCAACATTACATTAAAAGGATCATACATCATAATCAAGTGGTATTTATTCCAAGACTGCAAGCATGTCTCAACATGAGCAAATCAATGTGATATACCACATTAACAAAGTGATGGGTAAAAATCATATGATCATCTCAATAGATGCGGAAAAAGCATTTGACAAAATTCAATATCCATTCATAATAAAAACTCTCAACAAAGTGGATATAGAGGAAACAAAACTTAACACAATAAAAGCCATATAAGATAAGCCCACAGCTAACATCATACTCACTGGTAAGAGAATGAAAGCATTTCCTTTAAGATCAGGAACAAAACAAAGATGTACACTCTCACCACTTTTAATCAACATAAAATCCTAGCCAGAGAGAGAGAGAGAAAACACAAAACATTGGTGAGAGAGAAACATCAACATCAATTGGCTACCTCCTGCACACTCCCTGCTGGGGATCAGGGAATTGAACTGGCAACCTCTCGGTGCATGGGTTAACACCCAACCATTGAGCCATACTGTCTGGGCTATTTCTTGTCTTTTTGGTAATAGCCATTCTAACAGGTGGGAGGTCATACCTCATTGTGGTTTTGATTTGCAGTCTCTTGATGATTAATGATATTGAGCACCTTTTCATGTACCTGTTGGCCATCTGTATGTCTTCTTTAAAAAAGGTGTTTATCCTCTGGCACATTTTAAGTTAGATTATTTGTGTTTTTATTACTGAATTGTATGAGTTCTTTATATATTTTGGATACTAACCCCTTAGCAGATAAATGATTTGCAAGTATTTCCTCCCATTCAGTAGGTTGCCTTTTTATTTTGTTGCTGGTTTCCTTTGCTGTGCAGAAGCTTTTACTTTGATGTAGTCCCACTTGTTTATTTTTGGTTTTGTTGCCAAAAAAAATCATCACCAAGATCAATGTTAAGGAGCTTAATGCCAGTTTTCTTCTAAGAGTTTTATGGTTTCAGGTCTTACCTCCAAGTATTTAATCCATTTTGAGTTGAATTTTGTATATGGTATAAGATGGTGGTCCAATTTTATTAATTGTGTGGGCATTCTTTTATTCTTTTGCATCTGTCCAGTTTTTCCAACACCATTTATACAAAAGACCGTCCTTTTCCCATTGTATATTCTTTGTTGTAAATTAATGTACCATATGTATGGGTTTATTTCTGGGTTCTTCATTCTATAATCTACTTAAACTAAAGCTTTTGGGGCCCTGGATAATTTTTAAGAGTATAAAGGGATCCTGAGAACAAAAAGTGTGTGGCCTCTTCCTCTGTCTGGTTAACAGTCAAGGCTGCTCTTCAAACACAGTTTTGACTCTGACGCTTCACTTTCTGGGTTGCTTTATGGTATCTTCTTATGTTAACCAGCTCTCTTCATATCTCCTCTCTCTTATCTCAGACTGCGTGGTCCCCCTAGTTCCTTCTTTGGCCAGTTCCACTGAGACCATATCTCCTTGCATCTTTCTGAGGACACAGAACAGCAGTTATCAAAGATTAGCATCTGTTTCTTGTAGAAGAACAATGTTTGGAGAGATCTGCCGCCTCTGGGTGTTGAGACAGTTTTCTTCTCCTTGAGGCTCTATTATCTTTTCCTTGGCCTCTTGTTGGTATTTTTCCATCGAATGGAGAGCCCTCTATCTATCCAGACCCAGCCTTGGCCACCAGACAGGTAAAAGCAGCTTTCCCTCGTGGATCTAAGCCTGCTTCGCTCCGACGTTCTAGCCTGGTGAGCATTATCTGGGGTATCTCTGAGGCAGCCTATGGCTGCTGCTGCTTCTGCTCAGCTCTTGGGATCCCTGATTAGGCTGGAGAGTCAAATGCAGTTTGCAGACCTTTGAGCAGCCAGTGCCAGCACCCTTCCCTCTCCTAGCCCTGATGATGACACTTCCTCCAGCCATTAAACATCTGAAGATGATGCGTGCCTTGTGCCATCCTTTCCCTTCTCACTGTGCTATGTTCTGGGAATTGCAGTCTTTGTTGCTTTGGAGAGAGGCAGAAAAAAAAAGAATGAAACTGTCTGACCTAGAAGATAATTCCTGCCTGTCCAGGTGGAAGATCATCGCAGACAAAGGGACCAAGAAAAACTGTTTCCTTCCTTCCTGGGGGCCATCTGTCTCTCCTATTCTGGCTCAGAGCCAGCAACACCAATGGCGTGAAATCCAAGAATGTTCTTCTAAATGCATCCCAGCGGACAATGTGGTTAATGAAAATTCTGCTGGGATTTTGGCCTGCGGCCTTCTCTTTCTGGCCATAGAGCTGTGGCCAGGTGTCCTGTGTGTGTGAGACTTCCTGGGGATCTGAGGGGATTCTGGGAGGAGATGTCAGGTGTGTCTCGTTTGCTCCTGCTCTCTCACCTGGAGTCCTCGACTTTGCCTCTCCTGGTTCTGGGTTACTTTATATTATCTTTTTACTGTAACAAGCTCTCTCTGTATCTCTTCTCTCAGACCGTTTTGTCCCATAAATATTTGTGGCTCGATGCAAAAACCATCCCCCATTTTCTGCTCTTTTGTCGAGCCTAGGTAATAACTACCTCGGCCTCATGCTTGCCATGATCCATTAGTAACTATGGTTGCCTTTCGAGTGTCTTCCAGAAAAGCCTTTCCCTGTCGAAAGAGAAAATTGATCACGTCCGCCCAGCCCTGAAAGCTGATGTATGCTGTCACCACGCCATCCCGTGCAGCGCAAAGCAAGGAGCGAGGGCTAGAAGGAGAGGCATGGGACAGGGCTGCGCTCCCTTTCTGAGTCCGGGGCCAGGAAGTTGTGGTGTGTTTCTCACGAGCTCCTTTTGAATGAACTGTCTTGGCTTCCTCACTTATTCCATGCGACAAGCAGAAGCCACTTTGAAAATGCCTCGCCCTGCTGGGCCCAGACATTTTCCCAGCGGCCTTTCATTCTGTGAACAGAGTGGGTGCCTCTGCAAATATGTCAGGCCTCCCTGCATGCCTGCAGGCCCCGAGGTGCCATTCACCAGCTTTTCAGTTTGTTTTGCAGGCAGGGAACCACGGGAGGGAGGCCTGACTCAGAGCACAGGGCCTGCTGTCTGCTGCTGCCGCCTCCTACCAGTGCAGACTTGGCCGGGAAGGAAGCAGTGGGTTTTACAGCTGGTGTTTTTGGTTTAGGAAAAAAGAGAGAGAGAACTTTTTTTTTTTTTTTTTTTTTCCAAAAATACCTTGGCCATGTAAAATGACACCAAATGTAAGTACTAGTATACATGCAGTATTTTTGGGACAGGAGAAATTGCCTGTTTTGCATGATTTATCATTCTTCTTGATGACAGCAAAGGCAGCATATACTCACCCTCTGGTATTTTCGGAGTTTCTTCTAAATGCTTGGGAAAGAGTGGGGCGGTCCGGGTTCCTGGCCCCTTCCTCAGGAGGGTTTGTCTGGGCGGGGTTAGGACAGCTTGGCATTTACTTCCTCTCATCTGACCACGAAGATTCTCATTTTTCTAACAAAAATGGTGTCAGTGGCTTCATGTGTGCAGGGGGGCAGGGTGTGGGGAAGGGGAGAAAGCCATGCTTTGCTGAGTCTGACTTGAGCCCAAGGAATATGTGTTGATCGGCTAGATTGGCGGGCCCTGCCCAGCGCTGTCTCTCAACAGGTGTGTTGGGCTCCCTGGAGGCCAGTCCAGCACCGGCCAGGGTTGGTTGGATGGCCAGCGGCCAGGGACATGCAGTCTTTCTAGGATTCAGCTTTTGCAAGTCCCCAAAACATGGTGTGCTTCTTCGCGGCTGACACATACCTTGGCAGGAGCAATGAGGCTTCTGCCCAGAGCTGGGAGTCCCCAGGGTCAGGTTGACCTCCAGGCTGCAGTTCGGCCTAGAGGAGGGGCCGCAGGGTGGGTGTGGTGGCCTTTCTGGGCAGACTCGTTCCCTGGGGGCACCAGGACCACAAGAGGCAGGCTGACCCAGGGACCACGTGCACAGGGAGGGCATGCAGGGAGAGCCTGACAGCAGCTTCCCAGGCTGCCGGCTGGCCTGCCGGAGGCACCCCACATTCCTTCCCTAACCTTCATTGTGAGATGGGAGCGCGTCCTCATTCCCTTGGCCACAGGCATACTGCAAGGTCACGGTCGAGATTAGACAGCCCTTCGTACAAAAGTGGAGCATTCTACCTCTGAAATTCAAAACTTCAGTTTTTCAAAGCTGCATTAGACTTCAGTTTGGCGAAATAGAATGCTAAGTCCAAAAGTTAAAACAACTGGCTCTTCTGTTAAGTTCTGTTTCTTGCTCTGGGAGGCAGTCTCAGGAGCCTGTGCCTTCTAACAATTTACTAAGGTGAAGCTCTACGTTTGTCATGCGGGGTTTTCTGTATGTGTGTGTTACTGGACAATAAGGTGGTTGCAAAAAGGAAAAGTCCTCTGCAGATGAATTAACAATTGCGTGGCGCCTAAAAACTAACATTGGTCTCCAAATTACTATTACTAACAATAGCCCCTGCAGGCCTGTGGTCATTGCCCTACTTAATGCAGCCTGTGGGCTCGGCAGAGACACGCACACACTGCTCAGGTTACCCGTGCGATCCACCACCCCCCTAATGTAGTAGCCCATCCCTTGCGATTGAGTGTGGCCCCGGGCTCTGAATGGAAGGGACCTCAAGAGGCATCTTAAGAATCAGCATGTGGTCTTCTTGCACTCTCCCCCTCCCCAGGCCCCTACCCCTCCCTCGAGACTGTTCTAAGAGGCCACCGTGGAGGTGGTAAGCCACAAGATGACAGCAGATTGGGTCACCGAGTCACCACAGAACAGATGACAGGAAGGGCCTGAGTCAGGGACTGATGTGTCAGTAAAAAGCAAACCTTGGCATTAAGCCCATATAATCTGGGGTTTGTTACCACCGAAGACTGTCCTGACAGACAGAGAGCAGAAGCTAATGAAGAAACATCAACCTCAGGAAACAAAAAGCCAGGTTCACTCTAGTGAAGGGAAGGCAAACAGGTGACAAGGGGTTTTCTGTTTGCCTTCCTGCCCCCTACACACATGGCCGCATGGCTCTCAGTCCTGCACCCTCTCCCCAAGCCCAGAAGTACCTTCAGGATTAGGGACAGAAGCCGCCACCCACTCCAGCCCAGCCCCCCTGTTCTCCCCACCACGTGTGTCCTGTGTGCCCTTGGGCCAGCTGCTACATCTCTCTGGACCTTTCAGCCCAGGCCTCCTTAGGTGAGCCAGACGTGATGGGTCTCTACCTGCCTGGGCAGCAGCCTTAGCAGGTGAGCTTTACATTTCCTGGCGGCCACCCGCGGCTGTGATGAGAGGGTGACTGGGAAGAGGCGCCTCTGCTATCCACATTTTGTGTTCATTCAGCAACGTCCCTGGGGCACAGGCAGGTGCTAGAGTCCGACTATCAAACCTGGATGTCCCAAAGCCAGGAGCATCCATGGCCTCCTTGGTGCCATCCCCCATGCCCCGGAGATGACAGAAGTGTCATCTCTGAGCTAGGGACCTAGTGAGTGACCCCACTGTCCCCGGATGGCATCTTGCTCTTATGGTCAATGTTGCCCACACACATTTGCAGAGCCATTTGCCTGAGAATGCTTATTGCAACATCAGTACTGATGGCAAAAAATCTAGAAAGGCAAAAAAAAAAAAATCTAGAAAGTCACAAATGTCCCTGAGGAGAAGACTGGTTAAGTTCCTCTATATCCATGTTATGAACCACTATGCAGACCCACTTATATCCTAAGAATCCCAAAATACCAATCAGAAAGAATATATACACCCCTATGTTCATAGGAGCACTATTTACAATAGCTAAGATCTGGAAACAGCCCAAGTGCCCATCAGCAGATGAGAGGACAAAAAAGATAAGGTACATTTATACCTTGGAATACTATGCTGCAATAAAAAAGAATCTTCTACCCTTTGAGACAGCATGGAGGGACCTAGAGAATACTTTTTTTTTAAAATAAATCTTTATTGTTCAGATTATTACAGGTGTTCCTCTCCCCCTCCCCCCATAGCTCCCCTCCACCTGATTCCCCACCCCACCCCATGCCCTTACCCCCCGCCACTGTCTTCATCCATAGGAGTAAGATTATTGTCCAATCTCTTCCCGCACCCCTCACACCCGCTTCCCCCTGAGAATTGTCAGTCCACTCCCTTTCTATGTCCCTGATTCTATTATATTCACCAGTCCATTCTGTTCTTCAGATTTTTTTATTCACTTGATTTTTAGATTCACTTGTTGGTAGGTATGTATTTGATGTCATTTTGTTGTTCATAATTTTTATCTTTACCTTTTTCTTCTTCTTCCTCTTCTTAAAGAATACCCTTCAGCATTTCATGTAATCCTGGCTTGGTGGCGATGAACTCCTTTAGCTTTTTCTTGTCTGTGAAGCTCTTTATCTGACCTTCAACTCTGAATGATAGCTTTGCTGGGTAGAGTAATCTTGGTTGTAGGTTCTTGCTGTTCATCACTTTGAATATTTCTTGCCACTCCCTTCTGGCCTGCATAGTTTCTGTTGAGAAATCAGCTGACAGTCGTATGGGTACTCCCTTGTAGGTAACTAACTGTTTTTCTCTTGCTGCTTTCAAGATTCTCTCTTTGTCTTTTGCCCTTGGCATTTTAATTATGATGTGTCTTGGTGTGGTCCTCTTTAGATTCCTCTTGTATGGGGTTCTGTGCGCTTCCTGAACTTGTATGTCTATTTCTTTCACCAGGTAGGGAAAGTTTTCTGTCATTATTTCTTCTAATAGGTTTTCAATATTTTGCTCTCTCCCTTCTTCTGGCACCCCAAAAATTTGGATGTTGGTTCGCTTAAAGTTGTCCCAGAGGCTCCTTACACTATCTTCATATTTTTGGATTCTTTTTTCTTTTTGTTTTTCTGGTTGGATGTTTTTTGTTTCCACATATTTCAGATCTTTGGTTTGATTCTTGGGGTCCTTTGATCTACAGTTGAGTTTCTGTATATTCTTTATTTTAGACAGTGTATGCTTCATTTCTGACTGGTCCTTTTCCATTTTTTTTGGCATTCTCATTAAGGTCCTCGAAGGTCTCATCAAGTTTCTCCGCGGTTTTTAGAAGATTCTTGAGTAACCTTATAAATGTGGTTCTGAACTCTATGTCATCCAGTAGTTTGCTTTCCTCCGTTTCTTTCATTTGTGACATGTTTCTTTGTCTCCACATTTTGGCTGCTTCCCTGTGTTGATGGAGTAGCTTTGTGTGGTAGGTGATCTATAGGGGGCAGTAGCTCAGCCTCCTCAATCACCTGAGGTGGATGCTCTTGGTACACCTCTTTGTGGGCTGAGTGCAAAGTCTTGGTGTAGTTAAGCCTTAATTGCTGTTGGTACACTGGGAGGAATTAACCTCCAGGCCAATTAGCTGTGAGCACTCCCTGTGTCTATAATGGAAGAACTGCTGCGCTGAAGACATGCTTATAGGGCAGGACTTGTTTCAGTGGAGCTTTGGTGCTCACTGAGTCTGTCTCTTGAATGTGTCACTTATGGATGTGAGGAGTTGAAATCTGGTGTCTCACACTGACTACTAGGTACACTGGCTTCTGGATCTCCAATGGGGTGCAGGTCAGCTACTGTCTGAGACCACCCAGCAGGAGCTACAGTGAGAGCTACAGTTTTCTCCTCTTTGCTTGGGGTTTGGAGGTTTTGGAGCTGTCTGACCTGGGCTGCAAGTTTGCTAGGTTAAGCTGCGATAGGGCAGGGCTTTCTTATGCTAAAGCCGCTGCTTGGAGCTTGGGTGGGTTTGTAGGTGTGCAGGGCGGGATCTCAGGGTGTCACTAGGCTAGGGCGTGGCAAACAGCAATGGCTGCTGGTTAGCCAGCTCTGCATCCCTGTCGGCAGTCCCGTGCCCCAGTGCCGTAAACAATTATTCCTGTACGCAGCTCTGCAAGCAAGACCCTCACTGGCAGACAGTCCAGCTTCTCCCCGTAGGAGTTTGGGTCCCCCGCGTCTCCCCAGAAACTGTATTTCAGAGTAATCGGGGGCTTGTCTCCCTTTGGGTTGAAAAAAGCAACACCTGCCGCCAGCCCGGATCACGCGCCTCCTACCTCAGCTTCAGTGCTCCTGCACGTCTCAATGCTCTTTTCTCTTTCCTTCTAGTTGTAGAACTTCCACTCAGCCAGCTTTCCCATGGTTCTGGGTGATAGACATTTTGTCTTTTAGTTGTGGTTTTGAAATTGTTGCGCGAGGCAGCAGTTTAGGTGTTTACCTAGGCCGCCATCTTGGATTCTCCATCGACCTAGAGAATATTATGCTAAGCGAAATAAGCCAGTCAGAGAAAGACAAGTGTCACATGATCTCACTCACATGTGGAATCTAATGAACAAAAATAAACTGATGAACAAAATAGATGCAGAGACATAGAAGCATGGAATACACTGAAGAATCTCAGAGGAAAGGCGGGGAAGGGGGAATGGATGGGAAGAGATTAACCAAAGAATTTATATGCAAATATGCATAACCTGTGGATACAGACAATAGTGTGATGAAGGCCTGGGGCAGGGGTGTGGGGTGGAGGAGGATCAACAGGGGAAAAAGGGGACAACTGCAATATTTTCAACAATATAGATAACTTTTTTTAAAAAGTCAGCCAGCAGGAGGCGAACCAAGATGGCAGCATAGGTAAATACTTAAACTGCTGCCTCGCACAACAATTTCAAAACTACAACTAAAAGACAAAACGTCCATCACCCAGAACCACAGGAAAGCTGGCTGAGTGGAAGTTCTATAACTACAAGGAAAGAGAAAAGAGCATTGAGACGTGCACAAGCGCTGAAAAGCTGAGGTACGGAGGCATGCGAATCAGGCTGGCGGCAGGCTACTAGGTACGCTGCTTTTTTCAACCCAAAGGAAGACAAGCTCCCGATTACTCTGAACTCCAGTTTCTGGGGAGACGCTGGAGACCCAAACTCCTACGGGGAGAAGCTGGACTGTCTGCCATCGGGTCAGAAAGTGAGGGCGGCTTTCTTGCAGAGGTGCGCCCAGCAATCATTCTTTATTGCAATGGGGCGTGGGACACAGGGACTTGGAAACGCGGAGACGCAGAGATGGCTGACTGGCAGCCATCGCTGTTTGCCACGCCCTAGCCTAGTGACTCCCTGAGACCCCACCCCACACAATCTACAAACCCACCCAAGATCATGGCCTGCCCTATTGCAGCTTAAACTAACAAACTGCAACTCTGGTCAGATAGCTCCAAAACCTCCAAACCCCAAGCAAAGAGGAGAAAACTGTAATTCTCGCTGTAGCTCCTGCTGGTGGCCTCAGACAGTAGCTGACCTGCATCCCACTGGAGATCCAGAAGCTAGTGTATCTAGTGGTCAGTGTGAAATGACACCAGATTTCAACTCCTCACATCCATAAGTGACACATTCAAGAGGCAGACTCAGTGAGCACCAAAGCCCCACTAAGCAAGTCCTGCCCCATAAGCATGTCTCCAGCACAGCAGTTCTTCCATTATAGACACAGAGGGTCCTCACAGCCAATTGGCCTGAAGGTCAATTCCTCCCAGTGTACCAACAGCAATCAAGGCTTAACTACACCAAGACTTTGCACTCAGCCCACAAAGGGGTGCACCAAGAGTGTCCGCCTCAGGTGATAGGCTGAACCACTGGTCACCTACCACAGAAAACCACTCCATCAACACAGGGAATCAGCAAAATGCGGAGACAAAGAAACATGTCACGAATGAAAGAAATGGAGGAAAGCAAACTACTGGGTATAGAGTTCAAAACCACATTTATAAGGTTACTCAAGAATCTTCTAAAAACCGCTGAGAAACTTGATGAGACCTTCGAGGACCTTAATGAGAATGCCAAAAAAATGGAAAAGGACCAGTCAGAAATTAAGCATTCACTGTATGAAATAAAGAATATACAGAAATTCAACTGTAGATCAAAGGACCCCAAGAATCAAACCAAAGATCTGAAATATGAGGAAACAAAAAACACCCACCCAACCATAAAAACAAAAAGAAAAAAGAATCCAAAAACATGAAGATAGTGTAAGGAGCCTCTGGGACAACTTTAAGCGAACCAACATCCGAATTTTTGGGGTGCCAGAAGAAGGGAGAGAGCAAAATATTGAAAACCTATTAGAAGAAATAATGACAGAAAACTTTCCCTACCTGGTGAAAGAAATAGACTTACAAGTCCAGGAAGTGCAGAGAACCCCAAACAAGAGGAATCCAAAGAGGACCACACCAAGACACATCATAATTAAAATGCCAAGGGCAAAAGACAAAGAGAGAATCTTGAAAGCAGCAAGAGAAAAACAGTTAGTTACCTTCAAGGGAGCACCCATACGACTGTCAGCTGATTTCTCAACAGAAACTATGCAGGCCAGAAGGGAGTGGCAAGAAATATTCAAAGTGATGAACAGCAAGAACCTACAACCAAGATTACTCTACCCAGCAAAGCTATCATTCAGAATTGAAGGTCAGATAAAGAGCTTCACAGACAAGAAAAAGCTAAAGGAGTTCATCACCACCAAACCAGGATTACATGAAATGCTGAAGGGTATCCTTTAAGAAGAGGAAGAAGAAGAAAAAGGTAAAGATAAAAATTATGAACAACAAAATGACAACAAATACATATCTACCAACAAATGAATCTAAAACTCAAGTGAATAAAAAATCTGATGAATAGGATGGACTGGTGAATATAATAGAATCAGGGACATAGAAAGGGAGTGGACTGACAATTCTCAGGGGGAAGTGGGTGTGAGTGGTGCGGGAAGAGATTGGACAAAAATCTTACTCCTATGGATGAAGACAGTGGCAGGGGGCAAGTTCATGGGGTGGGGTGGGAAATCAGGTGGAGGGGACCTATGGGGGGAGGGGGAGAGGAACACCTGTAATAATCTGACCAATAAAGATTTATTTTAAAAAAAAATGTTAGCCAGCAGTCTTTGTACTGACACTAAAGCCTTCCAAGGCACATTAACTGAAGAAAGCAAGGTGCAGACTGTGGAGAGCACATACCACGTGTAGACACACAGTGCAGGCACACCAACATGTACTCCCCTGGTGTCTCTGTAGCTGGAAGGCAACTAAGAAACTAGAAATGATGGCTGTGTCTGGGCTGGGGTCTGTTGGAACAGAGTTGATTTTCGCTGTAAATTCTTTTGTGCTGTCTTTTACCATATATGGACGGATTCTGTTTCCCTTTAAGGTATTTTTGTTTATTTGTTTTTTAATCAAAGAAGCAGAGAAAGGAAACACTGCTTTGGCATACCAATCCTAGATTTCTGGCCGAGCCTCCCCAGACCTAAGTGTGTGATCTTGGGCAAGCCTGTTTCTTTATCTGTAAAATGGAGAGACTAATAGAACCTCCCTCAGGGGGTTGCGGTGAGGATTAAATGAGATCATGCATAAGAGTTTAGCCCAGGCCTGTCACCCATTGTGCACTCTGGGCATCCGTTCATGACACCATGGAGCCTGAAGCGCACTGCCATTTGACCTCAGGGAGCAGGGATCTGACAGAATCATTAAGACCAATCCCTCAAGAGCGCCAGTATCAGCTTTAATATTTTGTCACCTGGCAGCAACTTGGGGAGAACACTCATTGGTCGCCTCCTCCTGTGCCCTGCCCAGCCTGCTATTAACCATCCCCAAAGCCTTCTTAAAAAGTGTGCTTCTCACCCTAACTGGTTTGGCTCAGTGGAAAGAGTGTTGGCCTGCGGGCTGAAAGGTCCCAGGTTCAATTCTGGTCAAGGGCCTGGTTGTGGGCACATCCCTAGTAGGGAGTGTGCAGGAGGCAGCTGGTTGATGGTTCTAACTCTCTATCCCTTCCTCTCTGTAAAAAATCAATAAGATATATTAAAAAAATTTTTTTAATGTGTGCTTCTCCATATGGTTTCCCAAAACTCCCACTCCACAGCAGGGTGGATAGATGGCTGGGCGAGCAGCCTTTTCTCCTTGCGCTTTTGTGGAGGGTGTGAGGGAAAGGGCTCTTCCTACCAAGCGCGGGAGAGGACTCTCAAAGCCATTATGTGTCTGAGACCAGCTGGATGACCCCATCTGTCCGTGCCCTCTTCAGCTCGGGCTTCCTACCCATCACTAGCCATCAGTGCTGCAGGACTGCGCCGGCCCAGTCCACCCTCACGGACAGTGCTGACCACCGGAGAGGACTACCCTCCGGCTTGCAGGTCCCTACAGCACTCCCGTCTCTGTGCCAAGGGACCCGGGCGCCTCCCAGGCTGCATGGAGGGCCCGTCCAGGTTGTGGGGCCCAGTAGTAACCTACCCCAGCCTGATTCCCATCACCCAGAGTTTTGTGTGATCTTTAAGAAAAACAAATAAACTTGGAGCTTCTGGTTGGTGAGTGCACCCATGGGCGGGGTGTGCGGCACACCTAGGTTCCAGGGGACAGAAGCTCCCACGCTTGGGACCCTCCAGACCTCACCCTGTGTACCTCTTCTGGCTGTTCATTTGTACCCTTAATCACATCCCTCATAATAAACTGATAAATGAATTGAAAGACAAAAGGAAGGGCAGAGAGTGATAAAAGAAGAGAGTTGAAGGAGAGAGAACTTTTTCTTAACTAGAGAATGAAGCAAAAGTGGAACATAGGAGAATAGACAATTGCCCAGCTGGCGTGGCTCAGTGGTTGAGGGTGACCTATGAACCAGGAGGTCACAGTTCAATTCCCAGTCAGGGCACATGCCCGGGTTGTGGGCTCAGTCCCTAGTAGGGAGTGTGCAGGAGGCAGCTGATCGATGATTCTCTCTCATCATTGATGTTTCTCTCTCCCTCGCCCTTCCTCTGAAATCAATAAAAATATTTATATTTTAAAAAGAAGAATAGACAATAAAATTCTATTCAACCAGTTATTGTTTGCAATGAGAGACTGACTGTGATATATGGTAAATAGTCTCTGGCCTGAAAGCATGTCTACCTCCAAAAATAAAATAAACCTGTTTCTGTTCTACAGTCACAATGAACTCAGCATTTCTCACAGCCTGTTGCACAAAACTGAAAATGAATAAGTTTTGTATTAATCATATTAAAAACTGAACATTATACTAAAAGCAATAACCACTTAAGTACAAGGGTTGTGTAGCTCCTCCGGCTCGTCCTTCATAAGGAAAGCAGCTCTTGAGTCTATCCCAATGGCCTGATAGAGCCCAGCCTCACTGACCAAACACTGGGTTCCTCGTCTGTTGGACCAAAAGTCATAAAGGCTTGAGGAAAGGTGACTGTGTCTTATGCCTCCACGCAGCATCCATTAATGACCTGACCACTGAGAGTTGTAAGTAGATGCCAGGGATACTGAGTTCTTAGGAGCTGGGATCCTGGAACCAAGGGGATCTGGGAAGCTCTGGCTGGCACAGACGGGTGGAGCTGCTTGCCTTTGGCAAGACCACGAACTGGGCTTGGACCATGAGCATCTTGGCATCACCCATGATGGATGGAGACCAGGGGCCCCTCTCCTCCCGGGTTCATATGGAATCACAGGGAAAAGGGAGGACATTGCCTCCTGAAATGTGACTAAGATGGAACGCCATGGCACCGTGACAACTGGGGGCCTGGAGGCCTGTTTAATTAGAGCAGGGGTGGCCCTGCCAAGGCATGAGGGGTGAGTTAATAACATGTTTGACCCAATACAGCAGGCTAATTTTTAAGGATGATTTTGGATAGCCCGCCAATGATGTTATAGATATCCAAATAGCAGGAAAAAAGGTTCCCCGCTCCTGAATTAAAGGGACAAAGTAATTGTGATGTTTTTCGCATCAACATTTGAGAACTGAAAGTCATATCAACTACATTGGTAGCCCTGGTGCCTAGCACAGAACTTGGCACTTAGTCGCTGCTCAATGAGTATATAATGAATGAAGAACAAATCCGGAGGCCTTACAAGATCTTCAGTCATGAAATGAACAGTTACTTTTCATAAGTTTCATTATATTTAAAGACAGAGAGAGGGCTCTCACCATGTAGAAAGCTGTCCATCCCCATTAGAAAGCAGACATTCTCTCTTGTATCACATGTCACTCCCCTGCTCAGTCCCTCCAATGGCTTCCCATCACCCTCTGATTCAGATCCTAAGGTGTTCTTGTAACCTTCACAATCCTAGAAGATTTGGCCCCCACTATCTCTCTGACCTCATCTTCTCACTCTCCCCCACTTTTACTTCCTTAAGTCACACAGGCCTCCTTGTTTTCCTCAAACATGTTCCTACCTCAGGACCTTTGCACTTGCTATTCCCACCACCTGATATGCTCTGCCCTGAGATCTCTGAACAGCTTCATCTTTGCTTCCTTCAGTTCTCTGCTCCAATGTCACCTGTTTAAAAAAGCCTTTCCAATTCACTTTATCTTAAATTGCTTCTTCTCTCAGTAGCCCCATCATATACCCTTTGCTTACTCTCCTCATAGTCCTTAGATGACATATTTGTGATAAAGTTTTTTGTTTGTGGTTTCCCCATCTATAATAATAAAAGCATAACATGCAAATCAACCGAACAGCCAAACAGCAAAACAACCATACAATCACGCTATCACACCCAATGGCACCAGGCCAGCCAAGGCAGGTGTGATGCAATTGGTCAGGAGCCCGGCCATCACCCCATGATCACCCCGCAGAGTGAGTCCCAGGCCACTGGCTGGTGGGGTGATCAATCAGGGGGCTCCACAATCACCCCAAAGAGGGAAGCCCAGGCTACCTGGCTGGCGGTGCTGTGTCGGCCCCCCTCTGTGGGGGCGATCCATCGTGGAGCCCCAGCCAGCTGGGCAGGGCCTACCTCTTCGGGGCTATCAATCGTGGAGCCCCGTAATCGATCACCCTGCAGAGGGAGGCCCAGGCTACCTGGCAGGCAGTGCCAGTGGGCCTCCCTCTGCAGGGTGATCCATCGTGGGGCTCCCAGACTGTGAGAGGGTGCAGGCTGGGCTGAGGGACCTCCAACCCCCCCCCCCCCCCCAGTGCACAAATGTCGTGCACAGGGCCTCTAGTTAGAGCAATAGGAGAAAAGGGCTTATTATATTCATTCCTGAATCCTGAATGCCTAGAACAGTACCAGGCACTTTATAGGAGCTCAAGAAAAACTTGTTGGGTAAATTTAATTAACAAATTTGACTGCCTGGGCCACCACACCCCCTAGGTATTCTCTCAAGTGAGATTCAATTGGCATGAATTTCAGAAACAGAAATAGAAAGTTGGAGCTAGAGAAGACTTGAGGTCATTGACTTCTGCCTTTTCAGGGCCTGAGGGGGGCTGGGGCGTGGGCACCTGACACCTGCCAGGCTGGGGCTTTCCACTGACGGTAAGGAAGTCGCTCTAATGAGGGGACACTCCCGGCCCAGTGGCTCTGTGGTGTCTTCTCCAACACCGCTGGTCTCAGAGCAGGAGGGAAATGCCTGGGGGAGCCCTTCTGAGAAGACACATGGGAACTTGGGTTAAGGCCTCTGGACATAGCGGGCTCCTCTGCATGTGATCCTCCAAGGCGGGGGGACTGGAGATCACATTTCTTCACTGCTTTTCAATCCTTTTTCTGGAGACCGCTTTTGTGGGATTGGTATTCCCTGGGCACGTTTTGGAAAACACGGGTTTCATGCTTTCTTCCCTGCGGAAGCGCCTTCTGAAGAAATGTGTGGGCTCTGATCACGGAAAGCACCCAGAGGGCGGCCTTTCCCTGCCACACAGCCAGTCTCACCAGCCCCGGCTGCCTCTCCCGGGAGCCCCAAAGCAGATCCTTGCCTACATGTCCCTCCTCCGCAGCCCTCCACACACATCACACGAGGCTCGTCTTTCCCCTGCAGGTGTCACCATCGCCTGCCTACCTCCCAAGGCTCTGCCTTCCTTCCTCCTGGAGCCCAGAGCTGTCTGCAGGGAGAAGAACCTCCCAGAAGCACCCCTCTCCCTTGCCCTTGGGAGCCCCCTCACAGGGAGCCATGGCAAAGGAGACAGGTTACTGAGCAGTGTGGTTTCTTTCCCATTTTTTGCTTATTTTTATATTTCATTTTTCTACATGTTTTTTTTTTAAATATCTTTATTGATTTCAGAAAGGAAGGGAGAGGGAAAGAGATAGAAACATCAATGATGAGAGAGAATCATTGATCAGCTGCCTTCTGCACGTCCCCCTACTGGGGATCGAGCCTGCAACCCGGGCATGCGTCCTTGACTGGAATTGAATCTAGGACCCTTCAGTTCACAGGCCGACGCTCTATCCACTGAGCCAGACCAGCCAGGGCTTCTACAAGTGTTTTGAAAGAAATAAAAGGAGGTGGAGTAAGAGTCACAGAATCTGCAGATGTGGTCGGTTCCTCTCTGGCTGTGTGACCTGAGTGCTCGACCTCTCAGGTTCTTCACGGCAGAGACGCCCCGCCTTGTTCCTTGTCTGAGGTTCTCGGGAACCTTCACTGTTCACAACTAGACTGCAAGCAGCTGGAGAGCAAGTGTCCGCACCTCTGCGTCTCCCGCATGCCCCTGGGGCCTCGCACGCTGCAGCGTCCTGGTTTTTTATGACTGCAGGTGCTCAATAAATCCTCCTGACTGAGCCCGGAGCCAAGCACATTTATCCTTGTCATCGCTCCAGTTCTGTGCCTGGGATGGAGCCCAAGGCGCTGGAGACACAATAAATCTGCTCTTTGGGCCCCACCCACTTCTCCACCAAGCAGATGTGGTAGCTGGAAGCCAAGGCTTGGGGGGCCCTCCCGGCGCTGAGCTGCGAGCAGGAGCCAGCACCAGGCCTCGTGAGCTGGGAGTCCCCGAGAAGGGCTAGCTGGCCCCATAAAGCCTCCCCTCCCAGAGCTGGGAGAGTCAGCATTTGGCAGTGATTTCCCTAGAAGGGAGGGATGCGGCCTGATCAGGTACAAAGGCAGCCTAAGGTGACAGCCCTGCCCTGGTCCAACCGTGCCTCCGCCCCCTGGCCTCTGCCACCGTGACCCAAGTAGTGGAGTTGCTGCTCTGGGGCTCCCTTTCCTCAGCCACTCAAAGGAGCAATCACGCCTGTATTTTGGATTATTTTGAGAATAAAATGAGACTATGCAAGCATGCTCTGGCACACAGCAAGTGCTCATAATGACCAAGGGGTACCTCTTAAGGTGGTTTGAGGGTACAAAGCTGGTCTCTAATTGAGCAAGTAGCCCCCAGGTGCTCCAAGTTCAGGGCTGGCTGGGACCCTTCCCCACTGCTACCCACGCTGCCGTGGGTGCAGCTCATTGGAAGCCAGCTCCAGTCCCGGATGGGGTTGCGGGGGGGGGGGGGGGGGGGGTGCCTACAGCCCTGAGTGGAGTTATTACCAAAAGCAGCTCGTGGTGCCCCTTTCGTGTGTGTGCCAGACATCTGCTAGGTGCTTTGTACCCTTTTCTGAGAGGACGTGTATCGGGGTGCAGGAGGATGAGGTTGTGTCCAAAGCCACCCAGCACGATAAAGGGTAAATTTAGCCAGAGGATGAGACTCCCTTGCAGAGCCTGCTCTCCCCGGGCTGCTTTGCAGACTGTGGAATGTGCCGTTCCATTTGTTTAACCCCATGTGGAGCGGAGGCGTCCCAGTGTATCTTGGGAAGGAGTGTGCTAACTGGTACCCTACACAGACTCGCTCCTCCCACAATTAGCCACACGAAGTGCCACGCCTTTAAATAATTCTGGGACATTCTTCTTGGCTACTTGTGGCCCAGAGAGCCCTAGTGCCTCCTCGTAGCTGTGTTCCTCCAGGCTGGGGATGGTGATGGAGACCCGGAGCTGGGTGCTGGCTGAAGGGAGGTGTTTGTACCAAATCCTATGGGTGACTCAGACCCTCTCCAGCGTTCCCTCTGGGAAGGGAGGAGGCTGGATTCACTGGGTGCTGAACAAATGCTCCCTGAGACGAGAATGCTCGGGGACAGATGTTGGAGAAACACAGTTGGAAGGATGGATGCTGGACGATTTAGCTACACCAGGATTCACATTTGACCTTTGGCTCCACATGAGATTAAGGGACAGAAAAGCTTTCCAAAGTCATTTTCTATTTACAGAACTTGATCAAGGGCAAAGGTAGACATGGGGATCCAATGCCTGCCCACAGCACTTCCTCTTATTTTGATTTATGCCGTGACTCATAGCTTGTTTGTATTATAAGTATTCTGTAAACTCCCTTTAGTAGCCCTAAGGAAATTCATGGATTAATAAGCTAGCTATACACATTTTTAAAAACTAAAATACCCTAACTCTAACAGAATTTTTAAAATATATATTTTTAGCCTGGTCAGCGTGGCTCAGTGGTTGAGTGTCGACCTATGAACCAGGAGGTCATGGTTCAATTCCAGTCGGGACACATGCCAGGGTTGTGGGCTCGATCCCCAGTAAGGGGCATGCAGGAGGCAGCCGATCAATGGTTCTCTCTCATCATTGGTGTTTCTTTCTCTCTCTCTCTCTCTCTCTCTCTCTCTCTCTCTCCCCCTTCCTCTCTGAAATCAATAAAAATGTACTTAAAAACAAACAAAAAACTCCTAATCAATTTTTTTGATCTTGTCTTTCAACCATAAATCGGCTTCCCTAACCTCCCCCAGATGTGACAACCAAAAAAGTCTCCAGAAATTGCCCAATGTCCCCCAGGGGCAAGGTTATCTGTCCCTGAGAACGCCTCCCCTAACATAAAGGAAGAATTAAGTGAGGATAATGTCTATGAAAGTGACAAACCATAAATGCTCAAGCACAGCAGCACCGGGTGACAGGCTGAAGCAGCCAGCTGCCTGCACCTGCAGATAATGATGGCGTCTGGATTTCAGAGAGGTGAGATCAGAAGCTGTTTAGACTAGAACAGAGGAATGAAAGGGCAAAGGTAGGGTGGACATAAGGATAAAAACTGGTGTTAGGCTGAGTAATAGCCGAGAACATTTACCTGGATATAGAGAAAGAATAAAATAACCATATTAAAATATAGTATAGGTGAACTATAGACTCAAAATTATAAATGAGCTGGCACTTGTTTGTAAGTACAGCATCAGGGGGGTTTCCTATTTTATGACCTGGGGTGTTACCCTAATGACAGGGTAGCTAGTGCTGGGAAAAAAAAAGACCCTGTGAGAGGATGGAATGAAGGAGGCCAAGTGGCAGTGGAGAGCACGAGGGCAGGAACCAGAATAATGAAGAGGAACAGGACCCTGGACAGTAAATTTTAAGGTGTAATCCTCACAACCTAGATTTCTGATTATCGTGCTACAAAATTAATGTAGATAATACATATGCAGAATGGCACAATTATAACAATCTTTTTTAATCATTAATGAAATTCACTGCATTTCCTGCATTTCACGAGTCGCCTCATTGGTGCTTGGTAAGAGGTCTGTTGAAAGAAATCTCAGATCTCTGTTACACATTTTCAGTTGGTTTCATTGCACTGTAACTGCCCTACGGCCCTGAAACCCTTTTCAGGAAAATGTGTAGTGAGAGAGCTTAATACACAGAGCCAGCAACCTGCACGAGTAAAATAGTAATTTTGAGACAAGATCATCCTTCCATTGAGGTTTCCCCCGACAAAATGGTCTTCTAAATTACTGGGTTTCTCAAGTAACTTCTTAGAACTTATTTTGAGGATTGTGATGTTCTAAGTACTGATGATCTACATTTGTAAGTGTGAGGGAACACTCGAAAGTCATGGGGGACATGAGACAGTTCTTCATAAAGCAGAACAACTAGCTTCCTCTCCACCCCAAAATGCTACTGGGGGTGTCAACCAAAAACCACTCCACCAGTCTCCAAAATGCCCCACAGGGGCACCACAGCTCCTGTTGAGCACCCCAAGCTTACATGAGATGGGGATCACTGCCATCCCAGACCACACGACAATACCCACTTTCGATGGACATAGTTTCACATCCCTCCCACCAGCTGGTGTTGGGGCACAACATAGATATTTCTGTTCTCTCTACTGCCTGTAACACATCTATGCAATTTTGATTTATAGCTCACTTAATAAAACCTTTCGGGAGTGGTATTGACAAGGTAAACAGGTAGCATTTGTTCAGAGTTCCCTGTGTGTAGGACCCTGGCTGTTGGGTCTGTTATTTCACTCAAACTTCACCATAATCCTACAAGGTAGACAGTATTACTAGACAAATTTTCAGAGGAGAAAACCGAGGCATGAAGGAGAGTTTGGGTAACTTGTCCAAAGTGACCAACTAGTGACTGGCAGGATCAGGATTTGAACCCTGGCTCTTGCTCTGCTATACTGTTTCCCCTATACCGGCTTCTCTATATTGAACTTAAATAAAAGAAGCAAATGGTAGCAAAGCATCCTATGTCATAAAAGCATAGTATGCAAATTGTCCCCTTGACTGGGAGGTTGCCTGGGAGTTCGACCAAGGGGCAGGGCAGCCGAGGGAAGGGAAGGAGGCCCTGGCCAGCAGCCAGCAGCTGCTAGGGACCCTACCAGTGCACAAATTTCATGCACTGGGTCTCTAGTCCTTTCATAAACATTTATATGCATTTACACCCAAAGCATATCCAATCTCAGTATACATTCAGCACAGCCCCCCTGGCCTGTTCTATAGGCCTCTGCCCTTGGAGTTGAGGAAGGGCCGTTTGGAGTCTTGCCCTTGCGGCCCTGAAGCTATCCCGTCATGAAAGAAATATTGAGCTAAAATCAGCATACCCAGAATAGCAAATAGGTCTTACCTAGAGTGTTAGTTGATTGATTGGTCATGGCTGACTAGGATTGAGAAGATTTTAAAGGCAAGTCAGAGGTCAGTATCCCCATCATCAATTTGCAATGTCTGCCCTGGCTCGGGATAGGACCTGTGGTGGCCACCATGTTACACAGTTATTGTCCTTTTTTTCTAGGCAGGAAATTGTACTATTAAAAAGTTTTCAAAACTTGAAATAAAAATGAAAAATAATTTTTGGTGGGATTCTAAATTCACCAGAAAACCCAGTTCCTCGGAATATCCTTCTCATGTGGTCATAGAAAGGAACTCTGAACAAATTATGGTAGGAAGGACCTTCAAAATTATTTTGACTTATTCACTTTAGAAATGTTTAAAAAAAGAAAAAAGAAAAAAAAAAAAGGAATAGAAACAAGAAGGAAATTCTGGTGGTGAGTTCTAAGTTCACCAGAAAACTCAGTTCCTCAGAATATTCCATTCATAGACTTGTAGAAACTTAAGGCTAGGAAGAATGTTTAGGATGAGTTAGGCCTGAGGTTCTCCCACTAACTTACAGTAGAATCTGCTGGGGAACTGCTGAAAAATTCCAATGCCTGGGTACTGACTTACGTGATCAGGGGAAGGATCCAAGAACTGGCATTTTTCTCAAAATTCCCCTACTGATTCTAATGCCCAGCCTGGACTGAGAACTCCAGATCTCAAAACCGCTCACTCTTCATATTTCTGTTGTTGTTGTTGTTAATCCTCACCTGAGGATATTTTTCCATTGATTTTTAGAAACAGTGGAATGAAGCTCTAACCGGTTTGGTTCAGTGGATAGAGAGTCGGCCTGTGGACTGAGAGGTCCCAGGTTCAGTTCCGGTCAAGGGCATGTACCTTGGTTGCGGGCACATCCCCAGTAGGAGGCATACAAGAGACAGCTGATCAATGTTTCTCTCTTATTGATGTTTCTAGCTCTCTATTCCTCTCCCTTCCTTTCTGTAAAAAAATCAATAAAATATATATTTTTAAAAAAAGAAACAGTGGAATGAAGGGGGAGAGAGAGAGAAAACATCGACATGAGAGAGACACATTGATTGGTTGCCTCATACACGAGCCCTTTGTTGGGGCCCAGGAATTAAGCCCACAACCGAGGTACTTGCCCTTGACTAGAATTGAACCTGGGACCCTTCAGTCCACAGGCTGACACTCTGTCCACTGAACCAAACTGGCTGGTGTATTTTTATTTTATTTTTATTTTATTTTTTATTTTTTAAGAGAGAGTGGCAAGGAGAGAGAAACATCGATTTGTTGTTCCCCCATTTATGCATTCATTGGTTGCTCCTTGTGTGTGCTCTCACCAGGATCGAACCCACAACCTTGGTGTATCAGGACGACGCTCTAACCAACTGAGCTCCCTGGCCAGGACAAAACCCCTCATTCTTCAGATGAGGAAATAGAGGCTGAGATGAGGTTGGTTTCCCGGGACACAGCAGCGGGCAGAGTGGGTTCCGCTGCACCTGGGCCTCTGGCTTCTGGTCTGGGATGAAGGTGAAACCTGGAGTCCTGGAGCCCGGGGCAGTCTCATGCTTATGTCCCATCGGCCCTGTCCTTGCGGCCGATTCTCAAGCTGAGCATGACCACTACCCCCACCGCTGCTCCTGGCATTTCCAATGAGAACACCACGCTTTTTTCCCCTGCTTTTCCATCGGTGCTGTATTGGGTGACTTGCTTGTCCCTCATGTCCCTTCATAGCACTGGAAGCAACAGGAAGAGACCAACAAACCCCTGCCCTCAAACAGCCTTTCAAAGGTGGAGGAAGAGGATGAGAAGCGCCCGAACATCTGTGGATCCCTCCCATCCGCCAAGCACCTTATATTTATTTACCCTCTCAACCCTGGAAGGCAATTATTAGTATCACATTTCACAGATGAGAAAAGGTGGATGTGAGAGGTCAGGTAACCGCCTCAGGCCACACAGCTAGTGAACGGCACAGTCAGGATTCGAGCCAGTTTTCACCACTGCCCTCGGCAGCCTCCTCCGTTACCGTGGCACGCTGGTCCTTGAAAACCCAGGGTACGCTGCCCCACGGGTTGCTTCTCAGTTACCAGGAGAAATGGTAGCTATGCAGTGAGTGGAGAAGCCGGACAGCACATCGACCAGGTGATCATGATGAACATAAGCAGAGGGACATCCTCCAGCATCCTTTACATCATCTTCTGACTGGGGTGGGGGTAGGGGGGGCAGCATAGCCTGACCCTAGTCATGAGGAAACATGCAAGGAGCCAAATTAAGGAATGTTCTGGAAGATAACTGGTTTCCGTCCTAAAAGACAAAGGCTGAGGAACGGTTCCAGAGAACAGAAAACAAGAGAGACAGGGCATCCCACTGCTGTGTGTGGTGCTGGGTTTGATTCCGCACTGGGGTCTGGGAAATGCTCTGAGGCCTGCGGGGCCAATTGACCAACTTGGAAAACGGAGAGAAGAACAGGAGATACTACAGTAACAGAATTAAACGGCTTGAACTTGATAACAGCACCGTGGCTCTGTAAAGGAATGTCCTGTTCTTAGGAAATACACACGGAGGTAGTAGGCGGTAAGGGGGCATGGACGTCTGAAGCTACTCTCCACTGGTTCAGAAGAAATAAATGTCGCCGCTGTTTTCCATCCAGCAGCCAGCAGAGAGCTCAGCCCATAGCAGACCGCGACTTCAACATCTGTTTTCATTTGATTTAATAATTTCAGTTTACTGGCATCAAGGAAAACATGTTTCAAAGTGGCTGTCTTGGTTTCTAACAATTCTTTAAAAGATATTTTTATTGTTTTAAATATATTTTTATTGATTTTAGGAGGGAGAGGGAGAGAGGGATGGAAACATCAATAATGAGAGAGGATCATTGATTGGCTGCCTCCTGCCTGCCACAATAGTGATGGAGCCCGCAACCCAGCCTTATGCCCTGATGGGAAATCGAATAGTGACCTCCTTGTTCATAGGTCGACACTCAACCATGGAGCACACTGGCCGGACAGTTTCTAACACTTCTTGATTTGAGAGAAGGCATAGAGAAAATTCTCATTCTTCAACTCATCCCCCACTCTACCCTCAGACCCCCTAAGAAAGGGGGGGAAACTCGACTGAGAATTTGCCTTACTTCATGATCCTTTATAGATCCCTCCATATTTCCTGGGAATTTATTTGGGATTTTGTTACTCTGACCATATTTGTAGGGTAAAGAACAAAAAGAAACCTCAGCAGGGTATGGCTGAGTCCCTTCTCAGCTCTGCTTCTGACCTTTGGCTCCTAGGAGAACCTTAAGTCAGGTTCTCGCTCTACCCAGTGGAGCGGACCGAGTGGGCCTGCTACTTGAACGGGAAAGTTGTCTAATTGGACAGTGTTGAGCCTGCCTCTGACGTGTGTGGAGAATAAACACGTGCTATATCACTGAACGAAATGTTTTGCAACTATCTCGTGTCCTTCCTTGCCAAGCACTGGTTTCATTAAGACAGAACTGCCCCACACCAAGGCAGGTTCAATAAAAAAAGACTGCTTTTCCTGAAGGGGGAAAAAAAAAGAATTGCTTTCTAGACACTTTTGGTTAGTCAGGCACTTAGCTGCAAACAACACAACCTGCCCTGGACGGTTTGAGCAGGAAGAAAATGACTGAGGGGTACTGGGGAGCTCACAGACATGGCGGGAAGGCCGGGGTCCAGTTAAGACCAAGCTCCAGGCCTATGCTGCCCGCGGGCCCAGAAAGGCCCGGCCGCCAGGAGGGCGAGTGGGTGAGTTCTGTCTGGAGGAGGCAGCACTGACAGTGTAGAAAATGGGAAGAGAGTTTGAAAGACGCTTGGTGCCACAAGCATCATGGCCAGTGCCCACTAATACAGTGCCCATGGAGACTGTCACCCTAACGAAGACCCCCGTTTCTAGGTTTTCTTTGAGTTAACTGAGCCTCTGCATCTGTTCTGTGTCACTGTCTTCTCGATCCCCCTGGCTGCTGCTATCTTGGTAATTAAGGTTTACTCTGATATGGAAAAAAAAAAAAAAAGACCTGTGAAGTCCTCAAATCTTAGTCCTAAAGTGAACTTTTGAGGAAGAGACTGGAAATAACCATTCCAAGCACCTTGGAACTGGCTGTTTACAGATGAGAATGAGGGGCCCAAAATGTGGGCATTTTGCTGGCACTTGGGTTTCCCAGAATTCCCTTGGGGATGCTACGTTACACCACCACCACCACCACCACCACCACCTCCCCTACCCTCAGCCTGCCTATTTTTACCTGGGTCAGAACCCCACAGCCTCTTTAAATTCAAAATTCGGAGACTCACACAAATACGAGTGACTTTAAACGTCCCTGGCTTCAGACCTATTGTGAGGGCTGCCCTGAACAGGGGAGGAGGGGACAACTCCTGAGAGGCCAGTCCCTTTCAAGTTCTCCAGAAGGTCCTGGGAAGGTGCTCTACCCTGTCGCCGCCGGTTCATTTAGGAAACGCAGCCTGAATCTTTAAACAATGGGACCCCCATCCTGACATGCAAGCTTCCTGGTCCAACGATGGTAACTAACACACGATAACAATGCTACCCAGTGAAGGAATAAAAACTGTGTTTCCTACAAAATCGATTGAATACGCACAAAATTGCAAATGTGCTTATTTTGCACAAACCGAAACAAACATTGGAGTGAACTGACTTTTGTCATGTTTTTGTTTTGCTTTCTTGGTTCACTGTCAAGTTCAACTTGACCGACCATTTTCCAATGAACCTGACACATATACATGCACAGAACTTGCAAAACCGTTGGCTCCCACGCAAGCCGGCCCCCCAGCCCCTCACCAGAACAGCTGCACAGCTGATCCTCAGCCGCGACATGCCATTAGGCTGTGTAATCTTGGCCCACTTTATATCGAGATCATTCAGCAGCCTATTAAAATGCCCACCACGCCTACTTTTGAGAGGTGTTTGCTCGGTTCTATCCAAAGGGCCATTGGGATGCGGAAAAAGCTTCCTCTCCGAGGGGTGTGGTGCACAGCGTCAACCCCGGGGAATCTCCCCTTGGACATTGTAAAAGCCCTGAATTGTGGCAGTCACCAGTCACTCTAACACCGTGTCTGCCAGGGACGCCTTCATTTGGAATGCGTTTTGGTGAATATGCAAGAGATCATTTTGTATTTTTTTTTTTTTATCTGTAGGTTCACTTCTTTTAAATCACTTTTTTTTTTTTTTAAGTGCTGAATTGTTTTCAACAAGCTCATAACACCTATGTAAGCCTGCCATGGAAAGTTAAAGGCAAATTGGCAATACAAATGAGCCTGTGGTAAAACTTGCTGGACAGCCTTTGAAACAATTTATCTATCGGCCTGGCTGTGTGTACACATCCAGAAACACAAGAGGAAACTGCTTCCAAGACCCCTTTAGAGCAAGCCAGGCACTCCACCCTCCCAAACACTTTTCTCTTGGTATTCCCATTCCATGGGAAAACATTTGATCCAGGTCCTAACCCTTGTCTATCCCATGAGTATGGGAATTACAGATTCTTGCACATCTGAAGTACTTTCTGCGGCTTTTTTTGGGTTGTGCTTTGTTTTGTTTATCCTACACAACTTCCTTCCTTCCTTCCTCCCCTTTGCTCCTCAGGGCTTGCAGAGACAGGCTAACTGCTAATTGTGTCCTCCTGCAGCGGGGACAGGGGACCCAGGGCCAGGCCCCTCCCTCTGCTCCCGGCCAAAGCGGGATGTGAGCAATAATAACCGTCTTAAACAACACCGCTATTCACGGCCTGGAGACCTGGGAAACGTCCTTGAATTCAGATCAGGAACTTGAGCTGCTGCTTGAGCGACACACTGATGCTCTGTCTGTTACTGTCTCCCAGGAGGCAACGCCCTGTCCTCTTCCACCTTTTTTTAAATTGTAGAAATGCGTCTTTATTTATTTAGAGAGTGAAAGGGAGACGGAGAGAAAGACAGACAGAAATATCGATGTGAGAAACTTCAATCGGTTGCCTCCTCACACACCCAGACCAGGGATCGAACCCGCAACCTGGGTATGTGCCCTGATGGGGAATGGAACTGGAGACCTTTTGGTGAATGGACAATGCTCAACCCACTGGGCCACACCGGCCAGGGCTGTCCTCTTCCGCTTCTTAGCATCTGCGGCCGGCCATTGAGCTGTCCCTGTCGACGACAGTTACCCCGAGAGCTTGCCCGCTCTCGCCATTCTCAGAGCATTCCACACAGGGCGCGTTCTTCGCAGACTCAAGTGACTCAAATGTTTTCCTTCTCCAAGTGTTACTTCCAAGGGCCATTTGGACGCCAAGGGCCACTGCAACCATAATAACTGACATTCTTTCCATTTCTTGCCTTCCTGTCGTGAGTGGAGATTTTGAAAACCCCACTGACTGATTTGTCAGGTTCTGATCTAAACTCAGAGCCTCGGAACCAGAATGAACACGCCTGCTAGGCAAAAACAAAGCCTGCCGACAAAGGAAAGTCCAAACTTGATAAACCCTCAATGTGTGACGAGCTCCTCTGACAGAAATGCCTGTGGCCAGCAGGCCATTCATTTGTTCACCCCCAGAGCGTCCACTCCATTTCCTTCCCGGGAATAGTTGGCTATAAACAGAAGAGCAAGCTCTTAGAGGGCACTTCATATCAAAGCGCTTCTCTAATGGCACTTGGGACGGCAACCGCTCCGGGCTGGGCACCCTCCTCATCTGCCTGAGCTAAATTAAGACACACAAAGGACAAGTGCTTTTCCCCAAGGTCTGGAAGGGCGGGGGGGGGGGGGGGGGGCGGGCGGCGGTCAAGATGAAGGTTTTGAGAGACAGACAGACAGACAGACAGATGACCATCACACGGAGCCACTGTAGGGTGCTGAAGCAAAGGTTGTGTAGCTGGAGGGACGTTTGAATTCAACGCTGCCTCTACAACTTCCTAGCTCTGAGTCCGTGCTCTGCTTACTTTACCGTGGCCTCTGTTTTCTCATCCATATAGCCACTCCTTCTTGAACATGGGAAGGCAGGTAAAGTGTGGGAAGTGCCCCGTGGGTGCTCAGGAAAGGACGACCATGGCAGCTTTCTGGTGTGTCGGCATCATTACTGGGTCCCACGGGACTCCTTTTGCTAGCAGCGGCCTGAGGACCCCTGTGGTCTCTGCTCACAACAAGACAAGCCACTGTACACGTCCAGCCGCCACTGTGTCAGATGCCTTTTCTCTGAAAGGCAGCAAACCAGGGCAGGAAAAGGCACTCCTTTTCCAAAAGGAATCAGAAGCCAAGGCCCTTGGACACAGGGGAGACTGGCAGCACTTTCCTCTCTGAGTGATCATAACGCACAGGAACCCAGGGTGCCGGCTCTCTGAAGGCACACAGCAGCCACCAGACAGACAGACAGACAGAGCAGCCTTGGGTCCAGAAGGCCTGTGCCTGAGGGACAGGTGGGAAGCTTTTGGAAAAATATACTCTGATGTTAAGCGGTTGCCGTGGCTTAACTCAATACAAAATTCTCTGGCTTCTGATTCATGTTTCCATGTGCAAAGGTGCCCTCAGAAGTGTCCCCTCCATGTCTGGAAGTGGAACCTGGTATCCCTGTGACCAGCTCCCTCGGGATTGAGTCTCAGGCACCCCTGGCCGGAGGCTGCTGGAAATGCTAAGAGAGGAAGGGGGTGAAGGTGGGTGCCAGGGAGCACCTCGGAGCCTCAACATTCTCCCGTGCTCTACGTGGAAGCAGTTTACACCGACACTGTCAGGAACCCCGCTATCTGGGTGAATGGTTTCCTCGTTTCTCCTCCATCAGCGTCAGCGTGGATATTCTTGGCAAGCTCTGCTCCCTGCAGGGTGGGCAGCTGTGAGTCAAGCCAGGCTTTATCTCCTCCTCTCCTCCTAACCTTGTCTGCCTCTGCAGATGCAGCTCTTTCCCCTAATGCCTCACAGCTAATTATTTTAGCAGACAAGCCCCGAGCCTAAAGAAAACGGGGTATATTCTTGAAAGCAGTAACTACTGAAATGTAGTGGAAACTTCAATTTTGGTCCCAGGTTCTGAATAAAATCAGCTAGTGGAGCAAGCTACCCTTTGGAGTAGTTTGCCAGTTGGCAAATCTTGTCTTCCAAAAGTTTAAGGTGCTCTTTCCTAGATCATTCTATCCTGTCGTTTCAGGGGACACGGGAAGAGCAAAGGTCTTTGTGGGCCATGTTCAAAAGTCCTCCAGTCACAGAGGTTCGATGGCGGGGTGCGGGTGGGAGCCAGCTCCACAAATCCAAACCTCATTAGACTCTCACACCATGGGAATTGCATGACATGAATCTTTCCCCGCACTTATTTGTTCACGAGACCCAGAAATGCCACAAAACAAAGAACGTTCATTTAGAAAGCTCAAGGAAGCCTTTCTCATTGTTTCTGAAGCACCGAAGAGAGGATTTTTGTTGGCTCACACCACAAATCCTAGCTTCTTTTGAACGGTCTGAACAACAACAAAAAAACGTTGAAGGCGTAAAAGAGTGCTATATGTATGAAATGGGAAAGAGATCATTTTCAGCCAACTCCCTTCTGAGATTGGCAGGATTAACAAAAACTGAAGAAATAAACAAAATTGTCGCACCATTTTAAAAGGACGGTAGCTTCAAGTCAGATGGTTTTCCTAGCATTACCTCCACCCGTTTGAGAAAGGCAAATAGTAGACGCTGACACCCCAAAAACCCACCTTAGGAACAGCATTCTACTTTAAGGAACCTTAAACTGAGTTTTCAGTCTGTTTTTAAGCCATAAGAAATGTATTTACAGAAGTCATGAAAACGACTGTTGGTCATTATGCACAATTAAACACTTCCACTTTTGGACAAATTTCATGACAAACATTCAGAACAAACAAGGCTTCTAACAGAATCTGACATGCAGGAGGCTCTTTGCCGCGTGCTCGAGTGAAACAGAAAATTTAAGGGAATCTTTCACGGAGAAAAGGCATGAGATATGCAGGCAAACAAACAGCAAGAAAATGCATCCAGCATCACTACACACTCTTCATCTAGAGAGAAAGAACTCCAAAGCTTACTCGTATGGACTATAGAATTAAGTTCAAGACAAAAGTTATTTCCTACTCACCCAGAGGATCAGCAACATCTTTTCAGAGGGTTCCCGCACTAGAAAGCTAACCACCTCCTCACCTGCAGCTACTGCTCACTTTATTTTTCTCGTTCATGTGCTCACCTGCAGCTAGCTACTTAATTTTTCTCCTTCAGGTACCTATCTGCAGCTGGTTACTTAATTTTAATACATAGTAGCAGCCCGCCCCCCTTTCCATTCAAATCTCTAGCTAAAATTATCCTTGCCTAAAAGAGAAAATGCAAAGGTAAGCTTTTGTTTCTCTCTCTAGCAGATATCAACTGAAATAAAAAATCCCACAAACTTCCAAATTCTGGAACCAACTGGGTTTATACGTTAAAAAAAAAAAAAAGGAATTGGAACTTGAAAAAACTGGATAGGTGGTCTCTAAGTTGCATCCCAAAGTTCATTTGTATGTCAGTTGCATGGAAATTGAAAGTTATTTCCTCTCCAGAAGTAAAGCTACATCTGGTAGGTGGGTTCCTTGGCCAGATTACAAATCACTTTAATCCACCAAGCAGCTGAATTGCAGCATAATACTAACTCAAGCTTAGGGAGCTGGGAGCCCTGCTAGTCAGAAGTGAGGAGAAAATATCTCTAAAACAAATCTTTGAAACTGGCATTGTGCTCTATTTCACCACTTCCATCTACACGGGTCCCTCAGACGTGACCTTGCCCCAGTGAGTCCTCTACTTTTCCTCTGGAGTCTGCCTGTTGTCTCCAAGACACTCCTTAGGCCAAACTTGCAGATCTTCCCTTCACTTTAATCAGAGCTACTAATCCTCAGGTGTCCCTTTGAGTCGCTGGACTTCCTGGCAGTTGACACAAATGTGTAAGTGACTGATGATGGTGCTTTAACCTTCCCCGAGGAATCTGCATTTGAGTAAAGGATGTGATCACTCAACGGATGGAGGATTTGTTTGGGGAGGCACAGTGGAGGTGAGCATACTGACCCATCAACACTGCTCTGAGTTGGTTTCCCATTCACTGCTGAACCTATTTGCTAAAAGCTGGGCCAGTTTTCAGAAGAACGAGGCAATGGCACACAGGTGGGGGGCGGGGGCGGGGGCGGGGGGGTATGGATCATAACTTGGAGCCTGCTTGCCCTGTTAATATCCTACTGCAGGGAGGGAGAGCTTTGGGGGCGGGGGGGGGGGGGAGGAGGGTTGGTTAGGCCCAGCAGCACAGCAGGAGAATATGCAAACCCTCAGGCCCCACTTTGGCAGGTCCACAGTGGGGCTCAGGAACCTGCACTTTTAAACAGTCCATGTGATTCGAACTTTATACTGAGAAACACATTAAGGGGGCAATTTGACTATTTAAAAAATTTAGGTAATTATTCTCCCGCTACATCATTTCCTGTAGGATACAAACATATGAAATCCCACCTAAACCGCCAAATAAGAACAAAATAAGCAAAATGGCCCCCCCTGCTTGATCATCCAGGTCCTTTGAATTGTACCTCCTCGTCGTCATAGCTTTAGGCTTCAAACCTACATTCCTTTTCAACAGTTCTTAAATGCAGTGCAGAAGCCTTCAAGTGTAGAGCTAAGTGCGCGCTCACACACGTAGGTAGCCTGAAGGTTTCAAATCAAAGGGTCACATGTAAATTATCAACTTATTTTTTACATTTGAGCCTCAGTTTCGGCCCAAATTTCTTACTCTTCAGACATAAGTTGGCATGAAATATGTAAATACAAGTGCAGTTAAGAAAATTCTTACTCAGGACACCCTTAGATTTGGTTCCTAAAGTTAAGACAGGCCTTGCAGTTTTCTTGTACATACTTTTGATAGGTCCAAAAAAAAATACCACCCGGCACGCATGACTCAGTGGTTGAGCCAGGTTACGGTTCAATTCCTGGTCAGGGCACATGCCCAGGTTGTGGGCTCTATCCCCAGTGTGGGGTGTGCAGGAGGTAGCTGGTCAGTGATTCTCTCTCGTCATTGGTATCTCTCTCTCTCTCTAATCAATAAAAATATATTTTAAAAAAAACACCCAATCCCTGCATAGTATCAAGATACTCATTTAACAAAAAGATCAAATTAATATTATGGCAGATCTTAACTTCAGAATTCCCTGAACTAACTGCATAAAACGTCAACCTTTATTTGATATTAATATTTCAAACATTTGTAATATTAAAATGTTACATATAAAAAAATTAAAATGCAAATATTTATAATAGTTTTAATCAATAAAATTCTTACTCTTGAGAGCCAGGGCACTCTTTTTCAAGCCCCCATTCAAGGGCAAAGCAGCTCATTAGTTTTCCTTTCACTAATCTTGAAAAAAAGCACTCACTAGGCAAAGGCTCAACTTGATATTAGCAAAAGTTACTTTGCTCAGGAGTCTACCCTGTACTTGAAACTATCCTGTATTATCCTTGTGACTGGTCTCTGCAATTCCCAATCCAAACCTTTCAATTGGCCAACACACACACAGTTAAAATACTAATTCTTCTATTTAAAGGAAAATTATTTGCATTCCTTTGCAGTTTTTTCCTCTCTAGTGGGTGGAAGGAACTGAGTGTAGAAATGAGAGAGAACAGGAATTCTGTTCTGCCAAAGAGAAGTGAGAAATCATTTGGATTCCCCCTACCTACTTAGATATTTTCCATCTGCAGAGAACTCAAATTGGGATACTTATAATAGATACAAATATGCTTTCCCAGGTCCTCTCCACTTCCTCCACTTACCTCTGACGTAACATTTTCAATCTTTTAATAGGTCACAGAATTTGAGCTGAAGGGAAAAATGAACTTACAAAACCCCTGGTACTGTGGGCAGCTGGCCTGAGTATAAGGTTAGACAACACACTAAATACTGAACTAAAACCAATCCTTGAGTTTCTGGTTCACTAAAGTTGGATATCCTCTTTAATGGTTCTAAAACCAGTAGTTAATAACTGCACTCAGCTGTACAGTAGATGAAGAGCAAAACGGCGACTTTCATTCCTTCCACAAGGACACTTTATAGTGTCTTCCTCTTAATATTTGTAGACAGCGTCACACTATACTCCTGGAAACTAAAAGACAGTAAGACATCAGAGGCAAACCTCAGGAGGTCCTGGGGACTTTGGTCATGAAGGGAGCAATGAGATTCAAGCATACCATTTCCTGAAGGAAAAACAAAAACACTTGAGTCTACTCCCCAGCCTCCAGCCTCAAAGGCAAGTATAAAAGCAAGGGTCAGTTTAACAGATATCCGTCCTTCTTTAGCTATTTTATTAAAGACTAGTAGCCCTGCACACGAATCCATGCGCCAGTAGCTCTCTGTGGGGCTGGGCCGCTCCGCGCCCGCTGCCCAGAGGCCCATCCGCGGCCGGGCGCGGAATGCTTGCCTCATCGCCGCAGCAATGAAGCAAGCATTCCGCCAGGCCGCTCACGCTGCCTGCTCTCAGCAGCCTCCACCCCCCCCCCCCCCGGGACTGGAGGACTCCGGCAGGGCTGAGAGGACTGGGCACCACCATCTTTGTGATGGAGTGACTGTTAATTTGCATATTACCCTTTTATTAGATAGGATAATATGCCTAAAAGTCTGCAGATGAACTGAAATATCCTTGGAAAGAGGCATGTGACATACCAGTCTACCTACCATTCGAAAACCACAGGGTATTTTCTGGGAAACAAAAGTCTTTGCTTGAGGGGGAAAAAAAAGCTCTAATATAGCTATAGCTGTCATTTGCTTTTATTTTTTATCCTCCCCTCCCCCACCCCCGACAAGTATTTGAAATCATACCAGAAATGAACAGGTTTTTGGGTCAAATAATAGAACACTGAATGAAACTTGGCCTACAGTTGTCAATCCATCTTGCATTAGCAAAAATGAATATAAATAAAAGTAAGAAAATGAAACTAAAGAGAAAAACTATTAAGAGAAAGACAAAATTCAAATTTACTTTGAAAAACCTGATTTTATTTTCTGAATCAAAAAGAAGTATATTCATGTTAAATTCAGAATTTTTAACTTTCCAATGATCTCTCAAAATACTTTACTGATATTGTTAACAGTGCTCAGAACCGTGTAAAAGTTAACATCCAATACCAAGTTTTGAAGAAAAAAGTTTAACCATAGGATCTATTTCTAAGAAGCCCTTCTCAAAGATCAAGGTATTAGCAATCCTAATTTTAAAAGAAGATAATTTAATCATTTTTAGAAATTTAAATGGCAATGGTTTAAGAGCTAAATATCAGATCTCTTTCAAAACAGAAAAAATTTTGAGAAACTCATACTAGACAAATTCAATTAAACACAATACTTCACCCACCCCCAAAATTTCTAAATGCATTATTTCACCTTGGAATAAGAAAATTATAAAATGGAATTTTAAAATTATACTATATATATTAATACACCATATTAATGTCATGTTTGCTAGCAGAATATGAAATTAAAACCAAAGCCTACAATGGACAGATGATAAGTGCTCTTTCATTGTTTTAAGAGCCTATCCTATTCTTTGTTGTTTTCTGCCCCCATATTATAAAGTCATGACCAAAGGCCAAGAGTCAATCCATTTACCTGAAATGAACAGCTAGAAGGTACTGGTCCTACAAATTTGTGTCCTTTACAAAAGTCCAGTACTCAAAAGGCTGGGGGCATTTATAAGAACATGATTTGGGAACACTTTATAATCCCCAAGTACTCAGACATCCAGGTCCCTAAAATCTAGTAGATGTTATTCATAGGCTATTCACATGTACTGAAGCATGGCCAGCATGCAGGCAAACTTCTTTTGTTTGTTCAAATTGAGGTAAACAGAGAAAAAATACTTAATAATAACAGAAGCTGCATAATGAAAACTAGCCTCCTTTTGCTGCTTATTTCATATAAACTGATTTTTAAGTTTTCTCACAAAAAAGACTCTAAAGCCAATAATTTCTCTGATTTCAGTTACCCAGAAAAATAAGCTTCTCCTTTCAAAGCAAAGTTTTCTTTTCATTATTAGTAAATAATTTTTTTGGGGGGGAAAAAGTTTCCCCTCAGAATCTACATTTTGTACTTAGCGTGGTATAATTTCTTATTACTTTGTTTTTCAAATTTAGAAAGAATTCAGGCCTGAGTATTTTTTCAGATACCAAGTAATTCTGACAGCATTCATAAATATGATTTTCTGAAATAAGAAGGTCTGCTAACATTTTACCAACAATTCTTCTTTCAAGCATAAAATGGCTGTAATTATGTTGTTATGATTAATTTTTTAATACAGATACAAATTTAAATCTTGATTTTTTTTTACTCTCCTTAAGGTTCAAATCAAAACAAAACAACGAATGAAAATTACCCAACTGGCAATAAGTCCCGTATTTCAATGTTATTTTTAACCCAACCATTATAACCTACTGCCAGTAATTATTTATATTTTTACTTGTTTCTATTAAATAAGTCACTGGTCAGGTATCTAAAACAGTAATTTGCAGGAATGATACTTGGCACTGGATTTACCTTAATGCTTCTGGTATAAACAGAAACTCTGAGGAAATACCAGCTCTTAAGCACTTTTTAAATATGTAATTTGAATGTCCAATAGCATTTTTAAAGATGTTACTTTTCTATTGATAGATTTTAGGGAGTCTAGTCCCAGATAACATGGTTGATTTAAAAAAAGAAAAGAAAATCCCTATGCATGGTAATGGGATACTATACTTATTTTTTTCCATCATATGAAAACAGTTCCAGGCAGACCAAAAGTAGAAGAAAACCTGCCAAATCAAAATACTGTAAATAAAGTTCATCGTTTGTACCCAGAGCAGAAGAGCTCAAAAATCAAAATCAAAAGATCACCTCCCCTGGCCCCTACACACAAACACCCACCCAATACAATTTAGTCCTGAGCCCAATATTTCCCTAAAAAGTTAATACCAGAGCTGTAAGGTACTTAAATCTGTGTTGAAAGCGTCACACTATAGACGAAATGCCCTAAAGGGTTCAGCAGCTTCCCACCCATCCCTTACCCCCCCACCCCAATAACGTGTAAAAGCTCCCGTTAAAGTTTTTCTTATGCTAATAAAGGCATACCACCTAGTGCGCTGAAATAGCAGCATTAGAGCAGTCAAGTGAAACTAGGAAGCCTACAGGAATGATCTAAATGCCTACTCAGCAGAGACAAAGCAGCAGACAGGACCCTTTGCCCTCTCTTTGTGTTTGTAAGGAAGTGGTTGCATTAAACAGTCAGATTTAACCACATTAACAAAAATTTAACAAAGCTTCCCCAAGACTCCAGAATAAAATCTGACCTTTTCAGTTAAAGGTTAAAGAGGGGCCTCATCCATGTCCTGGAATTTAATGAGTTCAAAGATTGGAAATAAAGGAAAAAAGAAAGCGTTAGGGGTGTGATGGGAACAAGCTTTGGAGTTTATCGAACAGTCACACCGAGTTTCTCCAGCACTCGGACACCCTTTTCTTGGTACTCCTGTCGGGTCATCCAGAAGTTGTCTTTGTCTTTCATGATGTCTGCTAGAACGGCACCGCCCAGGAATACCATGTGCTTTCTGCGGGGTGGGTCTTCGATGCGGATCTTAAATTTCTAAAGAAAGAGATGATCAAATGTCACATGTGCATGGTGCTTTGTGCTGTGTAACGACTTCTTCATATGTTCTCCTGCTGAACTCTCACCAACGTCCTGTGGTTAAGTAGGACTGCAGGATTTGGTATCTGAGGTAGAGACATTCTGTAATTTGCCCAAAGCTCATACCTTGTGTGCTTAGAACAGTCCTGATTTACACCTGTTACCCCATCATTAGGAACAGCACTATCAAGTGTCCTGATTTGAACGATAAATCCCATGATCACCCTATTGTGAGCCCAAATACCAGATTCTGCTTGTGGCAGCTTTTCCCATCAACTGGTGGATGAACCAAGACTTAGTTAGCTGTCAAATGAAGAGTTTGGATAAGAGGACTTCTGTGGTTTCTTCAAGGTCTAACACTGCTATGACTATAGTCCCGTGCAATAGAGAAAGATTGAAACTCTTTTCTTATAAGCAAAGTTCTCTTTCTACTTTCTCAAATTCAAATAAAAATATTCTCAAAAAGACCAAATATGGTCCAAATAAATCCTGGGGGTATTGGAAAAAATGAGCACAGTAACCAAATGAAAGACAAGTGGGCAAAGTTTAAAACTCTATGGCCAAAACAAAAAACAAAACAAACAAACAAAAAAACCTCTATGGCTGGTATTAACTGTCTAACAAGGACACACCTCAATCTGTACAGTCAGTTAACACCTAAAAGAAACCTTAAAATGATGCAGCAGTTTTATTAACAGTGCCACAAATCCTGCAAAAGGACTCAAAATAACTGTCATTCTAAACTACCTTTATGTCACATAAATGAATCATAAGATGGATAATACATGTCAGAAAAACACCAGTTATCAAATCTGAGGCTAATCTGTTTTATTATGTGAATTACTGTTTTGCTCTTAGGTAGGGGTCAGCAAACTATTTCTGTAAAGGGCTAGATAGCAAATACTTGAAGCTTTGCAGGTCTCTCTGGGAAGCTATAGAAAATATGTGATGATAGGTAACGCCATATAAAATGGTCTGGATGTGTCAAATACAATTGTATTCACAGAACAGCTGTTTGGGGCACAAGACTGCAGGCTGACCACCCCCCTGTAAGGGAAGCTGGGCTCCCCTGAAGACACTGCTGCCCTCCAAGCTTTCTCAGCTGGCTGCTGTTTCTCTCTCACTGCACTCCCTGACCCCAGGGGGACTTGGTAACAGGCATTCGTCTTATTCTTCATTGCTGCTCCTCTCCTCCTCCCTACAGCTCCACAGGCCCTCGGAAACTCCTTCCATCAGCTACTCCATCCACTATTCCTCGCCTAAGTCATCTACAGATCCCCAGGTGACTTCTTCTCAGATCTGCTCTCACTGCATGAGTGTCTGCACTCACCATCATTTCCTGACATCATCCTTGGTGACTTTGTCCTCTCCCTCTCACACTCACTTGGCAAAACTGCAACTCAGGTGATCACCTTTCTACTTGCATTGCCCTCAAGCAACTGAACACTGCAGGAGAAAAACTAAGCCCCTTACTTCCAATGTATCACTTACTTCAACTGAGTCCTAGTGCTGCTCGGCAATCCCATTACATTTCTCCCCTCTCCCCCACTCCCTAAGACATGTTACTTCTCCTCCTCTAGTCTATAAACCTCTACCACTTCCTCCCTTCTCTCAGAGCGTCCTAACCTGTCTTTCTACATTCACCTCTCTCTCCCCTCAAAGCCTGTTCACATCAGACTTAATGATCCTTTAAAAACAAGTCAGATCCTATCCTTTCTCTGCTCAAAATTCAATTTCACTAGGAGCAAAGTCAAACTCAGTACACTGTGTCCTGGCTGTCTTTCTGACCTCACCTCCCAGCCCTTTCCATTGTCTTTCAGCTCCAGCTATACCTGCCCGCTCCCACCAACTTGGGGCTTTTGCACTTGCTATTCCTGCCTAGAAGGTTCTTCCCCTACAGAGTCAGTCACATGGCTCATTTCCTCACTCCATTCAGGTCTCTGCTCAAAAGTTTTCTCATCAGAGGCCTTCCCCAATCACACTACATGAAGGAGCACACCATGTCCCCAACTCCTACCACTTTCTAACCCCAACCTTACTTTCCTTCTCTTCATAGTACTTATCACTACTGAGATGCTATCCTTCATAAACTCAAAGCAGGGATTTGGTTTTTGTTCACCACTGTTTTATTTATCCCAGTGTTTGTCCCCCAGAAGGAGTTCAACAAATATATGCTGAATAAATAAATGATCATCTGAAACCGATTTTAAAGTATATGTATAACTCAATAAAATCAGATAAGTGAGTGAAGGACTTGGACAATATGGATTCTTTCAGCCTTTTAATTTATTTAATGTATGTGTGTCCACACTCAATTTAATTTCACCAATTTTGAGTCACATATGAAAAATGTACTATTAATGTCTCCAATATGTACGGTCACTCCTCTGTAATATGTAATCTCATCTAATACAGCTGATTAAAGTCCATGAGACAAACCTGAGAGATTCATTCAGAATTAAATGACTGTTGGTTGAGCACACAATATATAGTGTACTTCACAGTCCAGTTTATAAGAAGAAAAAAAAAATCAACGTCAAACAACCATTAACTATTACGTACTAGTTTAAAATTTTCTTTCTACACTACTTACCAACAACTATCAATTAAAGTTTATTTCAGGAGCTATGATAGTTGATGGAGATGCAAAAGAACTGGAGACATGATGTTTTATAATCTGATTGGGGAGCTAAGACATATGCAAGAAAAAGCCAGAAAATAACCTAAAATCAGAAATATGAGAGTCTAAGAGTAGCAAAGAAGGCTGATTACATATCCAAAAAGTTAAAAACAAAAAACAACAATAAAAAAAATTCCCAAACTACCAAATGGGGCATTTATCCCTCCACAGCACAGTAGGTTCTTCTCATGCATTTAAGAGACACCTCAATTCTAGGCTAGTCATTACAGATAACCCAGAATGTTTGGTCTTGGACCTACTCATTTCCATCCACTGAATACACAAGTGACCATGCAATAGGACCATTCTGGGAACCATTTAGTTCTTCCTATCTCTTCAAGGCTGTACTTGACTGAATTAGAAATTTGTTTAGAAAGACTTCTTGCGCCCTCTGGTGGCTGGCAAGATTCACAAGCTACTTTACAGGGTTTTAAATGTATGTTAGTTGGGATTATTGATACTTACGGAAAGCTTTTCCACATCTCCCTTTAAAACTCGTTCTAAGTAAAGCTGTTTTAGTTCTCGTTCCAACCGTGATGGCAGTCCAGGGTACATTGTAGACCCTCCAGAAAGCACAATGTGCTTATAGAATTCAGATCTAGAAAGACACAATAGGTAACCATTTGGGGTTTCAGATTAGGAAAACAGTATCTCAGAGTTCCTGTTATTTATGTTAGCCAGTTGCCAGGAGAATTAAATAAAATTCAACATATAAATCACAGGCTAAATGTTAGCTATTACTACTATTATTGGATAACAAGCCCTCCTTTCATATAAAATGCTACATTTTTGATGAATATGCTTCTAAAACATGATACTTCTTGCAAATGTAACTGAGTCTTTTAATAATGACCAGTTTACATTACAAACTATCAGTATTTGGACTGTTATAACAGTGCTTTCTGGAGCCTCTGAGAAGTGGTTGCTTACTCTAATAACCATATTCTATTATGTTCCCAGTTCTTGCTTTTCAATTTTTCCACTTGCCTTTTGTAGCTTCCCCTTTTATTCCTTTGCCTTGAAGCTGTCGCTGTTATTTTTTTAGACTGATAAACATGTTTGCTTCCTGTAGTAATCTTCTCCTTTCCTTAGAATATGCTGTTGGTTATATCAAATATAAAATAGCTACATATGTAGTAAAAAATAATCTGAGGGAGGGTCCGAGGAATTCTTCTCATAGTAAAGCTCAGGAGCTGAGTCACACCCATTCTGGCTTCATTCAAACTGGCTTTGTGTCTTTAGTAGTTACTCCCAGGTTCTCAATGGCTCAAGCTACTGTAATTCTAGCTTCTAGAACAGTGGTTCTCAACCTTTCTAATGCTGTGACCCTTTAATACAGTTCCTCATGTTGTGACCCCCGACCATAAAATTATTTTCATTGCTACTTCATAACTGTAATTTTGCTACTGTTAGTGAATCGTAATGTAAATATCTGTGTGGTCACAGAAAATAATTTTATGGTTGGGGGTCACAACATGAGGAACTGTATTAAAGGGTCGCAGCATTAGAAAGGTTGAACCAAGTTTTTGGTCCAAATCATGTAAAATAAGTTAAACTTAAATTGCATTCTATTAACCAATATGAGTGTATTTCTGTAAGCATAATTATGTTGAAATAAAGTTTTAAAAAGCAAAAAAAAAAAAAAAAACAAAAAAGAAAGGTTGAGAACCACTGTAATCCAGAAGAACAGTGTTTTTGTTTTTAATTGCAGAAGTATGCACGTGCATGTCCCATAAGCCAAGCAGCTGAAGTATGGCTCCATGTGATATGTAACCTGAGTATTTACATGTATGCCTTCAATTTGTAAAACACACAATAAACAAAATTGAGTTGTGGTCCTTTCCACTCTGGGTCTGTGGAGAGGGGCTGAACTTGACTCCAGTGTTTTAGGAATGCTTAAACTTGAATCACCACCAACAGGAAATGTACTTTTAAAATACAATTTTCGTTAAATCAAAGGACAAAATCATTTAATTCCTATTAGTAGAATTTATCATCATTATGAAATCTAGGTTAGATGTTTTAACATCCTCCATTAAATTTATAGATTTACTAGAGGTCCGGTGCACGAATTCATGCATGGATGGGGTCCCTCAGTCTGGCCTGCGCCCTCTCGCAATCCGGGACCCCTAGGGGGATGTAGCAGTACCTAAGCAACAGGTGGCTGGGGAGGAGCCCAAGCCAGTCACCGCTCCTGCTCATCCTGGCCCCGCTGCGCCTGCTGCCACTGCTCGGTAGCACTGCTGTGGCGGTGGGAGAGGCTCCCACTGCTGCAGCTGTGCTTGCCAGTCATGAGCCCAGCTTCTGGCTGAGCAGCGCTCCTGCTGTGGGAACACACTGACCACTAGGGGGGCAGCTCCTGCGTTGAGCATCTGCCCCCTGGTGGTCAGTGCACATCATAGCGACCAGTCATAAAGGTTGCTTAGGCTTTGATATATATAGATATTACAAGTCAATTGCTATTTTTATTAATTTCCATTATTATCCTACTCGCTAGCCATCCCACAAAAATTAGGTGGATATTTAATTCAGTGTTAAACAAACAAGTAAGCAAACACTTGCTTTACAAAATACTTTTGAGTGAATGCCTCAATAAACTGAGTGTGGAGGAGGGCTTTCTAACTATGACTCAAACTCTAGATGCAATAAAAGATTATATATCTTTTAAAAAATTTATTGGTTGATTTTAAAGAGAGGTAGGGAGAGAAACATCGATTTGTTGATCCACTTATTTATGCATTCATTGGTTGATTCTTGTATGTGCCCTGACTGGGGATTGAACCTGCAACCTTGGCATATTGGGACAAAGCTCTAACCAACTGAACTAACCTAGCCAGGGCAGGAAATAAAAAAATATATATATATTTATTTATTTTAAAATCCTCACCCAAAGACATGCCCAGAGAGAGGAAGAAAGGAAGTGAAGGAGAGGGAGAAGAAAGGAAGGAAGAGAAGAAGGAAGTGAGGAAGGAAGGAGGGAGGAAGAGCAAAACATGGACGTGAGAAATAGGCCTCCCTCCATACATTCCCTGACTGTGGATCAAACCCACAACCCAAGCATTTGCCCTGACTGGGAATTGATCTGGCAAACTTCTTGGTGCACAGGACAATGACACTCAATCAACTGAGCCACTCTGGCTGGGCAAATTATATATAAAATTATACAATGAAATAAAAACCAATTTTTTGTATGGCTAAAAACACCATAAGCAAGAGACAAGTGGCAAATTAGGGGAGTATATCTGTAATAGATAACATAGAGCTAATATAAAAAGAACTTTTAAAAATTGAGGGGAAATAATTACAAAAATTCTATAGAACAGGCAAAAGCCATGAACAGATAATTCATCAGAGAAAGATGTAAAAATGGCCCTAAACATAGAAAAATTATGTTCAATTTCCCTCCTAAGGGAGATGCAAATTAAAACTACACTGAGTTATCATTTCTTACTCATCAGACTGGAATAAGAGTTGACAAACTGTGAACAAGCTGTGCCCTGTGTATTACTAGTGGGAATGAGCAATAACAAACTACACCCATTTGCCCTTTGAACCAAGAATTCCCCCTCTAGAAATATTTTCAGAATATTCCTACCCCAAACTACAAAAATATAATGTGTATAAGGTTATTATTGTAGCATTATGTGTCAACACAATATTGGAATCTACATAAATGACTAAGATTCACTGAATAAACTATGGTATGTATACACTGAAAAAAAGAATGCAACTGAAAAAAGGAATGAAGACTATCTCTAGGAAATGGTATAGGATTGTTTAGGATATAATAAGCAAAAAAAAAAAAAAAAAAAAACACAACGAAGTGCAAGAGTGTTTATAGCATACTACCTTTAGTGTAAGAGAAAATAAGAACCACAGAAAGGGTGAGCCTGAAACTAATGCAACTGTTTACTATAGGAGGGAGGAGAGGACTAGGGTGGAAGGAAGACGGGGTGGGAGAGTACTACTTATACATATACTTTTTTATTTTTTATTTTATCGATTTTTTAGAGAGAGGAAGGGAGAAGGATAGAGAGTCAGAAACATCGATGAGAGAGAAACATTGATCGCTGCCTTCTGCACACCCCGTACTGGGGATGTGCCCAAAACCAAGGTACGTGCCCTTGACTGGAATCGAACTTGGGACCCTTCAGTCCGCAGGCCGACGTTCTATCCACCAAGCCAAACCGGCTAGGGCGATATACTTTTTAATGTAGTTTTGACTATATTGTTAAGGTTCTACTTATTCAAAAAACAAAATTAAAGACGAACCAGGAATATCCCGTACCCCCAAACAGAAAGTGCTAAAAAAAGATGGAGGCACATCAAAGGACACAGGAGCCTGCTTGAAGGTGCTCTCATTGGTCAAGTCAGGAACAATCTGAGCAGCAAAATAATTAGACAGTAATAAATTATAATCCACTGGAAAAGAAAATTGTGAATCCATACTGATAATGAACAAACAAAGAGGGAGAAGGAAAAACACTTCCTTTTGCTAGAATGCTAATAAATACAGAAGGAATGATGGAATTAGAAAATCACCTTCTTGCAATAATCACAATAAAAATGGAGCCCTAGCCGATTTGGCTCAGTGGATAGGGCGTCAGCCTGTGGAATGAAGGGTCCAGAGTTTGATTTAAGTCAGGGCACATGCCCCAGTTACAGGCTCAATCCCCAGTGTGAGGCGTGCAGGAGGCAGCCGATCAATAATTCTCTCTCACTGATGTTTCTATCTCTCCTTCTCCCTTCCTCTCTGAAAGTCAATAAAAATATATTGAAAAATAAAAATAAAAATGGATTTAGGCAAGAATCATCAATACATGCCAAAAGGGGTGGAGGGCAGCTTGGTAAGGAACAGGAGATTTACAAAATCTCAATGTATTTTCCCACAAATTACTTATAAATTAAGGAAAGAAAAAAACAGGACATCTATACAGCGGAGCAAAGAGAAAACGTCACTAAGAGCTCAACACTAACATCACCAATACGGATGATGATAAGGACATATCACATACATATGCAGTATTTTTGCCCAAAATCTGTAACCTGAATCTAATCATGAGAAATCATTCAAACCTAAACTGAGAAAAATTCTCTAAAATAATTGGCCTGTACTCTGTAAAGATGTCAATATCGTGAAAAACTGAGGACTGGTAGCAGATAAAAAGTGTCTAGGAGTTGTGTCAACTAAATACAATGTGTGATCCTAGATTTACTTCTTTACTGGAGAAAAGAAAAACTGTATAAAGGACATTATTAGGATAGTGGATGAAACTGAAATCTGGATGGTAGATTTAAGTATTTATCAGTAATGCCCTGGATGGTGTGGCTCAGTCAACAAAGGTCTCGGGTTCGATTCCTGACCAAGGGGGCGTGCCTAGGTTGCAAGTTCAATCCCACACAACCAATTGATGTGTCTCTTTCACATCAATGTCTCTCTTGCTCCTCCCCTCCCCCACTTGCCTTCCACTCACATAAAATAGAAAAAAAATCCTCGGGTGAGGATTAATCTATAATAATAAAAGCGTAATATGCTAATTAGACCAGATGTCCTTCTGGATGAAGCCGGGGCTGCGAGAGAAGCCTGGTCCCGGGTGCCGGAGGGAAGCCGGTGCCAGCAGCCAGGGTAAGAAAGGCTACTCTTGCACATATTTTGTGCATTGGCCTCTGGTAAATAATATATAAAAATTATTTATTAGTAATCAATCTCCTGTATTTGATAACTACACTGTGGCTGTATAAGGGAATATTTTTGTTTTTAGAAACTAAAAAGTGAATATTAAGAAGTATAGAGGACTTGACATTCATCCTCTCAAAAAGCTCAAGAAAAAAAGAGGGGATAATAAAGCAAGCATGTACAGTAGAACATCAGTAAAATGGATAAAGAGTATGTATGAGTTCTCTTTTATTATCCTAGCAACTTTTCAGGTTTATATTATTTCAAAATACAGTTTAAAATGACTTCTGAGACACAATGATACAATGTGGTAAACATCAAGTACCACCCTATCAAAAAATTATTTTGGCCTTACATGAGTGAGATAACAGGCAACTTGGTCATTCCAACTATGTATATTCCATCTACTTCTATTTCCGATAAATAACTTTGAAACCACCATTTCTAACATACCTGGTATCAATGTCAGCCGCCTGGATTGTGTTAAAAAGCAATTCAGCAACACCCACTCCCTCAACATTGATCAAGTGAGGCTGAAATAAAGCTTCTGGTGCTTCAAATCTCTCCCCCCCGACTTTGATAATGCGGCCATCTGGGAGCTAGAAACCAAGATCAACCAAGTGTTAGTCAGCAAAAGATTACAACATTTTCCAGTGTTCTCCAGAACACGAATACCTTTAAACACATCTGTTTTATAGCCAAAATCATTATCAGCAACATATTTCTCCCAAAATACATTTTTGAAAAGAGAAAAAAAGTAAAATAAAATATAGTTAGGTAAGTTTTTATTACCATACTCTATTCTGCTTTTAAAAATGGTATGCCTTGCCCCAAGGATCAGGAATTTTGTGGAGAAATCACCAATGCGTAAGTGCAGGATGTTCCACTGGTGTGCAGCTAAGCATAAACAGGCAGCATTATCAAGCACTGCTCTTGAATTATACCTGGTGTCAATGCTGCTTCTCTTATTAACACATTTGTAATTTTATAAATATTTTTACCATGTAGCATAAACAGATTCAATTAAAAATTTTAAATAATTTCTTTCACCAAATAATTACTCTGTGAAACTTATTTTGTTATCAAAACACTTTATATCATGCGTGGAACTTCTGTCAAATCATTTAGTCCAAAAATTACTTTATGATAAAAAAAGTTTAAGGAAGACTGATCTAGACTATTTTTTATTAGGCAATTCTTTTGTATCCTACTTATTAGGTCCTATTAAATTTTAAATGATAATGAAGAAATATTAATTTAAGCAAAGAAGACTTAAACAACAGGTCAGGTATTGTTAGATGACTTTGTGACTTAAGAAAACTCTTAAGTCACATCTTGTTTACATTTAATTAAATGAGAAATGTTAAAGAAAAACTCCCTCTCTTAAATCACCTCATAATTCATTGGACGGACCTGAGTAACAAGCATGCTTGTGTATACTGGCATTTAGTGCATTCTTTATGAGATAACAGAATTACTTTTACATTGACATTTCTCACAGTGTATTTAATTTACAATAATTACAATAATTATATTCAGATTCCAAAACTGACTTTCCAATACAACAAATTCACACAGAGCAAGTTCTTTTAAACGTTTACTACATGTTTGCTGTAACTCTTTACATATATATGCAAAACAATCACAGTTTTCAAAAACTCCAGAATTATCTTTTTATAAACTGTATCAAATGTCTTAAAAAGAAAGAAAAAAAAAGAAGATACTGATCCAAACATTTACCCTTAAAAAAATAAAAATAAAAAAACCATCAGGTGAAATTAAAAACCATATGATATCACCCAAGATACCTGGAAAAAGGACACATGGCAAACTGTTTTTAGCAAAATTTCTGTACCTTACATTTCTAGCCTTTCTGATGGTGTGAATTCTCTGGACACTGGCTACTGGCACATTGGAGCCACCTACTCTAAGAACTACATACCCCCAGGAACTGTTAGGACAATATGGTTCCCATTTCTTTGCATCAAATCTTACTCTATCCTTTATTTGTTCACCCAGATCCCTCTTCACTTATCAGTTTGCTGTTTCTTTTCTGTTGTACATATTTTTGTAACCTGCTCCAGATAATTTGAGAAAGGAGGAAATTAATAAAACGTGTCCTACAGTCTTGGTTCCCTCATCCTTTGTCTCATGCCACTTTCTTCCAAACAAGGCAGGTAGATGAAGTTATAAATCTAGAGGAACTATCAAGAAAGCTCCAGGAAAGAATCCACAAGGCAAATCTGCAGACCATTAAATCACACAGTATTAGATTACCATTTGGATCTGTATCTTTAAAAATAAGACAATATAACTCATAAAAATGCGTAATTCTTTTTAAAATGACTATTTTGTATATATTTGGGACACACAGAGCTTACATGAATCAAATGGTTTAAGAACACTTGCTTTTACTGCCTATTATTCTACTTCATTTTAGTAATAATTAGATCAAAGATGAGATATGGAAGCATTTGATACCCAGATGCATATAATAGACAAGATAGTAATACATTAAAAATTCAGGTACGGTCCTAGCTGGTTTGGCTAAGTGGTTGGAGCATCGTCTCAAGGACTAAAGGATCCCAGGTTCGATTCCGGTCCCAGGCACATACATTAGTTGCAAATTCAATCTCCAGCCCTGGTCAGGGCACGTGCAGGAGGCAACCAATCTATGAGTCTCTCTTTCTCTGTCTCTCCCGGTCCCTTCTGCTCTGTTTAAAAATCAATGGAAAAAATATCCTCATGTGAGGATTAACAAAAATTAGAAAAAAATCCAGGTAGGAGCAAATCCCCTCGTATAAACTGTAACAAAGTTCTAAGTCTCTTTGTTATAATTTCAAGTTCACATTTGTTTTCAACATCTCATTAAGAAACCACATTCCAAGAAAGCCTCCTTAAGCACACACCAATAACCATGGTTATTTATTTTAAAACACTGGAAATACTTACTGTGTAAGATTCAACTAATACTGTGGTTTCTAAGGCCAGTTTCTGCTCTTGCTCAATATTATACCCCACATAACACAATTTTTCTTTAATCATTCGAACTGTTTCAAAATCAGCAGAATGGTTGAAGGCGTATCCTCGCAACAGAAGCAGCTGACACACACAAAAAAAATGGCAGTAAATTCACAATTCATCTGAATGAGTTCAACTCTGTAAAAGCTGTAATTGTTCACTAAGTATGTCACATCAATAACAAATGCAATAGGCAGTGGATCCTTAGCTCTTACTGAATATTTCAGAAACAGGGACATTACTTTACCATAGAAGAATTTATTTCAGTTTTGCAGAGAAGCTTCAGAGTAACAGAACCAAAAGTTCATGAATTACAGGTAAAACAAGCTAGTTTTAAGAAAGAGTACTGTTTGAGTACTAATGTTTAGATAGTTTTGGTAAACATTAAGTCTATTAGTAAATAAATATTATTTTAGTCACAAATTCCTATTGTCTGCAATTTACTCAATCAATACCATAATGTCTGACACAATAGATGGACAATAGCATGTTAAACAAATGAAAAAAACACACAAAACTCAACCTGCTAATAGGAAAAAACCAAAACAATAAAAACATAATATGCATATAAGCACAACTGAACTTTTCATATAAAATCTCTAAAAAACAAATCCCCTAATCTTTGTGTAACACCCTTGGAAATTCCTTTGGTGGTTACCCTAAGACAGAACTTTGGCCTAGAATGAGTGTATTATAACTCTCATTAACCTAACCTCATTATTATTCTAATTTGAGACTAAAGAAACTCAATGTCAAGATGAAGACTCAATGCAACCCAATTTATTGCACAGACATCACCATACACATTTTGGACACTAATTTTTGTTGTGGGGACTGTTTATTGTAGGATGCCCTGTTCATTACAGGATGTTTAATAGCATTCCTGCAGTAGTAACATCCAAAACATGTCTCCAGGCGTTGAGAAATGTCTCTGTAGGGCAGCATCGTCCCTGGTTGAAAGCCACTGACCCAGAGGAGATATAACTACAGAATTCTGGTACAGACAGTACTCTAACCATTTTATTTTAAACATTAAAAAAATACTCATGCCTCCAAACAGTGGCCTCATATACTTTCTCCAGCAATGTTTTAAAGAAAATTATAACTAATTACAGTAAGAAGTAAACTTTAAAATACCAAACACTGAAAATTGGATATATTCCATGAAAATTACTATATATTAAAGTCAGGCACATTTGGGCCCTATTTTTAATCAAATATTACTTTGCTATCGATATGTTTTATGGGAAGGACAAGAACAGTCAACCCAAGCAACATTATAGCTTTGATATATATCTGTTCAAAATAAGGTTTTATGGCAGAAAAGGCTCCCTAAGTTGTTCCAAGTAGTTTTATGGTATCTTCCATCTTTTAAATACCTCTCAAACATAATAATATAATGAAATAACACATTCTCATTATTATACCAGAGATCTTGTCTATAAATCTCATATGGATTTTTATATGAATAATGGAGCAACTGGGCCATTTTACTAGTGATGCAGAAGATTTGCTAGAATCCTGAGATGATACATTCATCTTTGTGTTAAGTCAAACTACAAATCTAACTTCTAGGACTTTGTCTTTTGCTTACCTTGATAAGATATCTGGTAATATCCCTCCCAGCAATATCCAGTCTTCTGGTAAGGTGAGGGAGAGAAAAGCCTTCATAAACTGGGCAAATGTGAGTTACACCATCTCCAGAGTCTACCACTACTCCAGTCAATAAGCCTGTGTAAGAAACATGAGGTTTTAAAGCCAAATCAGAAAAACCAAAGCCAGAAAATTTCAACTATTAGAATAGAAGCCAAACTAGAAACTTCACCAATCGTAATGGTCTAGAAGCCAGCATTTCTTTATTATTTATTTTAAAGTGTGTTCCTAATTACAGACACTGAAGTTGGTATTCTCTCACATACCACTTCTGAGAATTTTAGTCTAATCATGTGTTGCCCCAAGAAATGGGGAAAAACTGATCCTGAGATGTAGGACTGAAAAACACATGTTCTTAATGCTCAGTGCAATTCTTTATTTTTCTTTCCGACTTCATCTTCATCTCCGAACTCCCCTGAAGTGAAATTTTCTAAAATATATCGAATAACTTTTGTGAAAACCACTGTGAAAGGTAAACACTACACAAGTGGATAGTGAACCTGTTAAAATAATCTAGTTCTATATTATTATTTTTGCCATATAGTATATTCAAAACTGGGCTGTTTCGGGGAAATTCCTCTAGATATTAGATAGCTAGAAATCTGAGGACAAGTAATCTTGGTTAGTCAAAGGATAACTTCAATTATTCACCAGAAACCAGAAAGACAATGTCAATTAAACCTTATAATAAAAGAACAGCAAACCTAAAGCAGTCATATGTGTGGGCAAAAAAAAAAAAAATTAAATTTAAAGTTATCAAGACTGCATTATAAAATTTACAAAAACCTCCATTAATAAAAAAAAGGGGGGGGGATAGTAGGGCAATATCATGTAAGGAAAAATATCCTATAAGTAAATTACATCTAGAAAATTTTTACTTTACCAAATTAAGTTTCATTTGCAATGCTAACAGCAAGACGGCCATTAAAAACACACAGGGTGTCTAAATAAGACAAAGGAAAATCGTTTGAACAAAAATAAAAAGGATCCCAAATCAATTATATAGAAAAGATTCCTTTATTAACTTGTGGTCGAGAATACATTTGTATATTTTCAGAAAACAACCCCAAAACCAGATGGATTCCTGCAACAGAGAGGAATTGACAGGTGTGCTCCAACCACGAAGACAAGAGGAAAAAACAGTCCAGAGATGGAAGACGCTGACAACGCCTTGCCACGCGAGCAGTCAGCAGCTGTGTACCGCTGCAGGTTACCTAGGACCAAACCAGAGAGGGTCGGACCTGCATTGCCACCATGTGCCCACCATCCAGATATCATTGCTGACATGTACACATAAGGAACTGTTAGACATTGAAACGGGGACTCAGAACTGTTGGACATAGAAATTGGGACTCAAACATTTTTTTTGTTTTATCTTGTTTTGTTATTACATGTTTATTTCTAGTCTGCAAAGGCAAAACTCTTTAAAGGAAAGAAATGGTGGGAAAAAGATACAGAGGCAAAGAAGCATTGAACAGACTGTCAAACTACATTGGGAAGGCAGGGGAGGTTGGGCGAGGGGGGCTGTAAGAGATCAACTGAAGGACTTGTACGCATGCATATAAGCATAACCAATGGATATAAGACACTGGGGAGGGGGGAGAGCGGGCAGGTGAAGGCATGTACTGGGGGGTAGGGGAGGTCGGGGGGAAAATCAATGGGGGGGAAAAAAGGAGACATATGTACTACTATTTGTAATACTTAAAACAATAAAAAAAAATGGTAATAAATAAATAAATAAATAAATAAATAAAAGAACAGCAAAAAAGCTGTCTTGTTTCTCATTTGTGCTATTTAAAAATATAAATGGTTGCAAAAGTTAGTGTTTTGCCTTTTGCACCAGTGTTAATTTAAGGGGAACCAAAAAAAAACAGAACAAAACAAAAAAACAACAACACAATAACCATTTTCTAATTATTTTAAAAAAATGTTTTAACCAGAATGTGCATTATCTGTAACGTCCTTTATCATTTTCCCATTCCCGAATAGGCTCTCGGCTCACTCCTTTTCTTATCAATATAAACTTGCATGCACTATAGTATCTAACTGTAATGATTTGTCTCTGAATACATTTATTCAAACCACCTCCTTTTGAAGCTAAAATAATAATTTGTTTTTCCTTGATTGATATTCTAAGCTTCATGAAAATCATATACAGCCTTTTAATGTTGCATTCTCTTAAGAAAAACTTTCCATTTCAAAAAATAGAAAGGCATCCACAGCATCAATAATTTAAAAATACTCCCAGTAATATTAATTACAGCAGGTATTTACATTTATTTTCCAAATAGGCCTTTCCATACCACCTCACCTTGTTTCCTACCACTCCCACCAGCTTGAATACTGGTTTTTCTTTCCCTGTACACATCTGACCCATTTTCAGTGACCCTTTTGTCATTGGATTATGTATTTTCTCTACTTCAATTCTGATGGGGTCTTTTCAGGCTCAATCCAGTACCTACCTTTTTGTTTATACCTTCCCTGACCACTCTAATATCCAGCCCAAATTCTCTAATTCCATTTATTCCCTTCACTCCTGTCTGTACATGAGGTCAAACATACCTCCCTAAATCACCATGTCACCACCTCTCTTATTCAAAAAACCTTCCATGGGCCCTGGCCGGATAGCTAAGTTGGTAAGAGAATCGTCCCGATACACCAAGGTTGCAGATTTGATTCCTGGTCAGGGCATATACAAGAATCAACCAATGAATGCATAAATAAGTGGAAAAACAAATCAATGTTTCTCTTTCAAATATCAATTTAAAATAAAAACCTTCTTTCATGGTTCTGAATGCTTCTTCCTACCTTTTTTAACTAGTAGCACTAGACAACTTGTTTACAAGGAGAATTTTACTATGCCTTGAGTTCTTTTGATTATCATTACTAGATTATCATTTCTCAAATTAAATATTCAACAGTTAAACAAAAATAGCTAAATATCAGTAATTAAAAGAGGATAACTTCTCAATGAATGAAAATAAATTTATGATATTGCTAGGAAAATCTGTTAAGGTGAATTTTATTCAAGTACAAGTCAAACCAAAATTCCATTTCAGCAGAACTGGAACTATAATCACCAGTTTCAAAGCTTAGGTTTTAAAAATTTATATTTTTTCCAAATTATTTTCTAAAATAAATTCTGAAATTTATTTTATTTTAATGAAACAAAATTACCTACATGCAGATAATCACTCCTTATAAAGTAACAAATTAATTTAAAAAATTGATTTCAGAGAGGAAAGGAGAGGGAGAAAGAGAGATAGAAATATCAATGATGAGAGAGAATCACTGATCTGCTGCCTTCTGCACCCACCTACTGGAAATTGAGCTCCCAACCCAGGCATGTGCCCTGACCGGGAATCGAACTGTGACCTCCTGGTTCATAGGTCAACACTCAACCACACAGTCACACCAGCCAGGCAAAAAATGAATTTTGATTCCTTCTTCAAAGGAGAAACTACTCATAGCTGGACTATTATTGCTTTAAAGGCAAGAAGACCAGTCTCGTTTACTCACTGCCTTATCCTGAACACAACAGAGTATTAAGGTACAAGCCACACTTAGTTCCTCTAAGGATTTTCTAAGTACCGATATGTAGTAATAAAGACAGCTTTAAAAAACCCACTATGTATTTTTTACATGGTGATTTTTACTAATCCACATGTAGAGTGAGATGGCTCACCTTAACATTAAAGTGTGTTTTCTAAGTACTAGATCATACACACTGCTGCTTAAATACTAGGGCTTGAGACTTAGTTAGCTCAGGTGTCACCTCCTTCAGAAACCTTCTCTAGTGTGCTGAATCAAAATTATCTGTTTTTATAACTTTTTCCCAGATAGACTAGAATTTTATATATTTCAAGTACCTAACAGACTCTGTGGTACCTATCTGGCAGCTCCACAATCCTCAAGGAGACCATCAGAATATAAAGAACTCTCCCTGACATGACCAATATTTTATTCCCAATAGATAGGGAGGCAGGTACTAATGGCAGTCCCAAGAAAACATAGTAGCCCCCTCCATTAAATCTATACCTCAAAAGTTAGGCAAGTACTCCCAAATGTCTACCTTCTTCTTTGTATTTATTATGTATCTGACAAGCATGCTTTTGTACTAATCTTTATTTATTTATTTTAATATATTTTTATTTATTTCAGAGAAGAAGGAAGGATAGAAAGATAGAAACATCAATGATGAGAGAGAATCATTGATAGGGTTACCTCCTGCACGCCCCACACTGGGGATCGAGCCCGCAACCTGGGCATGTGCCCTGACTGGGAATCAAACCCATGACCTCCTGGTTCAAAGGTCACACTCAACCATTGAGCCATGCCAGCTGGACTATACTAATCTTTTTAGATCTGCTTTTTTTTTAAATTACCAATTCTGAAGCCAAATTTCATATTTATTTTCCACTGCATAAAAACTTTTTACTTCAAAATAACCTAAAAAGGGAACATAGTACTTTATAAAAACTGAGAAATCTTTTTTCACTTAGGAAAATAAAATGTATTTTATTTGACAATTTTTAAAAACTGTGAAAATATTTAAATAATATTTTAAATAATTAAATACATATAAATGCTGTGCTTTTCTAGGATTTACAACTTATTGAAAAATCAAATTCCTTTGACATAAAACATAATAAATATCTGCTGAATTGATTATTCTAAAAGTTAAGCTTCACCTACCTTGAGCATACAAAGTCAGAACGGCTTGGATGGCTACATACACACCAGAAAACTGGTAAGTTTCAAACATTACCTGAAAATGCAAAGGAAAGAAAAAAAAAATACTGGTATTTAGAAGTTACATATTCTAATTATGTTTTTGACCAAAATAGAATCAAGAGACCTAAAAGAGTCCTCCATTTACTTCAGCGCTCTTTGCCTCGATTAAATTCTGCTGTGAGAGCTCCAATTTTAGGGACAGGTTTTTGGATATATCCTGAGTCCCCAAGCATTTCATAAGTGCTACAAAGCAAACATTTCTAAATGTTTTCATTAATGGCTAATTAGAATAAAAGAAAGCATTCTACATTTGAACAAGTCTTTCTTAATTGATGTCCTTTAAGGGAAATATTTTTTTAATTCAAAGACAGACTACCTCCAGCAGTTTAAAAAAAAAAGAAGTGGTAGTAAAATAGAACAGGGCCCGGCTGGTATGGCTCAGTGGTTGAGCATCAACCTATGAACCAGGAGGTCACTGTTCAATTTCCTAACAGGGGCAGTACCCTGACTGGGTTGGGGGCTCTATCCCCAGTAGGGAGGGACATGTTGGAGGCAGCTGATCAGTGATTTTTTTGATCAATGATTCTTATCACTGAGGTTTCTATATCTCTTCCTCTCCCTCTGTGAAATCAATAAAAAAATATATATATTTAAAAACTATCAGAACAGGAAGGCAAAAAATAACGCAGCAATTCCTAAATGTTGGCAGATACAGAACTGCTTAGCTACTACTGAGCCCACACTCCCTACTTGAGCTAAGGCTGTAGCTCCACTCAGCTGAACTACATTGGAGGGAGGAGGAGTTCCCTAGTGTTCTCTCTAGTCTAAACCATGCTCATTCCCTGTAGTCCAGGTTGGCTGGGAACAATGTTGGCAGGACTTTTTCTGTCTTTTACATTGAGCATTCCTTAACTAGTAGGACCTGACTACCACTCTGAATATCTAGATATTTAGAAATTTTACAACTGACCACAATCACAATTATAAGCATTTAAATTTTACAACTCTGAACTGCATCCTTATCAGCTGGCAATTAGATATTCTAACTAGTACTCTATTCCAGTGGTTGGCAAACCGCGGCTCACAAGCCACATGCAGCTCGCGAGCCGCGGTTTGCTGCTCTGTTGACTAATGAGTTTGCCGATCACTGGACTAGACTAAATGTTACCGTGTAGTTGGAAGCTGTGAGGATTAGGCAATTGTGGCATATTGTGTGCAAAGAGGTAAAAGGTAGTATATGACAGTGGTCGGCAAACTCATTAGTCAACAACCTGAAAGTCTGTCAGAACTTGTTTTTATTTATAAGGCCATTAAAAAGCACTTGTAGTACTAAAACCAACATTCTGGATGAGATTAAAGTAGGGCATTATTACTCATAGCCAAACTTGCACTCTCAAGTAAAAATAAAAAGGTATTAAAGTAAGGTGAGACCTTAGAGCACTGGGAAACCAACTCATGGCATTTTTGCACACATATCCTATACAATAAAACCCTAATATGCAAATCGACTGGACGGTAGAATGACTGGTGGCTATGATGCACACTGACCACCAGGGGGCAGATGCTCAACACAGGAGCTGCCCCCTGGTGGTCAGTGCGCTCCCACAGGGGGAGCACCACTCAGCCAGAAGCTGGGCTCACGGCTGGCGAGCTCAGGGGCAGTGGTGGGAGAGGCTCCCCCAGGGGTCCTGGACTGCGAGAGGGCGCAGACCGGGCTGAATTCCCAACCCCCCGCACGAATGTCATGCACCAGGCCTCTAGTGTGTGTGTGTGTGTGTGTGTGTATTAGGAAAAAAAAATATATATATATATATATATATATAAAAATCTTAATCAAATAGTAAAAGGGATCCAGGTGTAATGTCATCTCCCTAACTTTTTATCTGAAAGAAAATTTGTTTTTCATTCAGACATCATGTTGCTTTCCTAAATAGGTTTCTGTGTGTAGAAACCTTTTAATACAAAAATATTTCTACAATATGATTTTGTAATGTGTTGCTAAAAATAAATAGCAATTACAAATGACCTCTTATCCATCACAAAATATTAGTGGTTGTAAATCATTCTTAAAGTATAAAATAAAATTAAAATATGAACTAATACAATAAAACCCATCTTTCACAGTTTTAGGGGTAGCTAGGAGAAAAAAAGAATTAAAACCTATGAACCATAAGGAATGATATGGATTCTGTACCTCAAACCACAATCTCACATTTTTAAAACACTTAATACAAAAACTGAGTTTTAATCTAGACTTTAAAAATATTATCTAAAACCCTCCCAAATTTTCCATCAATACCTGAACACAGACAGAATACAAAATATTCATATTAAGTAGTAACTGGAAGCTACTAAGATACTAAGTTATTAAAAGTTTCTACCTCATATGTAACAAAAGGAAAGACAACCTTGAGAAGATACTTATCTAACTAAGAAGGTAAAATTCTTACTCTCTGTAACTGCTTAGCTCATTTCAATTGTTCCTCCCGTCTCCCAGGTCCTTAGCCTGTGGACTACTGTCCACTCTCACTTCGTTGGTGAGCCATATTGTGTCCTGATGACTCCTAAGTTTAAACCCTCAGCCTCACACTTTTCTCTTGAACCTGATTCTTATTTTATAGAACAATCTATTTGACATTTTTGCTTAGATGTCTAATGAAGATCTAATATGTCCAAAATGAAACTTCTGATCTATCTCTGCCCGGACCCCCAATCCTAACCCATCCTTCCAGTTGTTCAAGTCAAAACCTTTGGTGCGAGAGAAACCAAGATGGCGACATAAGTAAGCACCTAAACTGCTGCCTTGCACAACAATTTCAAAACTACAACTATAAAAGACAGAACGGACGCCATCCAGAACCACAGGAAAGCTGGCTGAGTGGAAATTCTATAACTAGAAGAAAAGAGAAAAGCTCACAAAGAATTGGAGGAACAGCAAAGGGTCTTTGTGCGCGCAGAGAGGAAGAGTGGCTGAGAGCCTGGCTGACTTTCTCTGGCGGGAGGGGGAAGGAAGCCCCCAACTGCACTGAACCCCAGTTCCAGGCAAAACCCTGTGGACCCAGGCTCATACAGGGGGAGTCTGGACTGTCAGGTAGAGAGAAAGGCACTCGGAGACTCGGAGACCAGGGGGGAGAGCCGGGGGAGCCCCAGCGGGCAGGGGTCTGGAGGCACGCACGAGAGTGTGCACAAAGACTGCGGAGGTTGCCACAGGCTTTCCCTAGCGGAAGAGAGTCGGAAGCTCCTGACTGCACTGAACCCCAGTTCTGACTGCACTGAACCCCAATTCCAGGCGAGCCCCTGGAGACCCACGCTCTTACGGGGAGAATCTGGACTATCACGTGGAAACTTCGGAGCTGGGGAAGGCAGAGGTCTGGAGGCATGAGCACGCGCAAGGGCAGGGCTGACGGGAAGCCAAGACTGTCTGCTTCGCCCTGAGACTCCACCCCATCCAAGCTGAGCACAGAGGCTTTTGCAATTTGGAAAGTCTAATCCTATAAGGCTGTCTCCAGCACCAAACTTCTCCCAGCATAGACACAGCTGATCCTCACAGCCAACTGGCCTGGAGGTCAATTTCTCCCAGTGATACCAACAACAATCAAGACTTAACTACAACAAGGCTGTACACACAGTCCACAAAGGGGTGCACCAAGAGTGTCCACCTCAGGTTAACTGGGGAGGCCGACCCACTGGGCCATATAGGAAACCTAGCACACAAAGCTACCCTACCAACTCAGGGAAGCAGTGAAAATGCAGAGACAAAGAAACACATCACAAATGAAAGAAATGGAGGAAAACAAACAACTGGGTATAGAATTTAAAACCACGGTTATAAGGCTTTTCAAGAATATCCTAGAAAAGGCCGATAAATATAACGAGACCCTCGAAGATATGAAAAAGGACCAACTACAAATTAAACATACACTGACTGAAATAAAAAATATTATACAGAGACCTAACAGAAGACTAGAGGAACACAAGAATCAAGTCAAAGAATTGAAATACAAAGAAGCAAAAAACATTCAACCGAAAAAGCAAAAAGAAAAAAAAATCCAAAAAGTTGAAGATAGTGTAAGAAGCCTCTGGGACAGCTTCAAGCGTACCAACATGAGAATTATGGGGGTGCCAGAAGAGAGAGCGCAAGATACTGAAAACCTATTTGAAGAAATAATGACTGAAAACTTCCCCCACCTGGTGAAAGAAATAGACTTACAAGTCCAGGAAGCGCACAGAACCCCAAACAAAAGGAATCCAAAGAGGACCACACCAAGACACATCATAATTAAAATGCCAAGAGCAAAAGACAAAGAGAGAATATTAAAAGCAGCAAGAGAAAAATAGTTAATTACCTACAAGGGAGCACCCATATGATTGTCAGCTGATTTCTCAACAGAAACTATGCAGGCCAGATGGGAGTAGCAAGAAATTTTCAAAGTGATGAAAGCAAGAACCTACAACCAAGATTACTCTACCCAGAAAAGCTATCATTCAGAATGGAAGGGCAGATAAAGAGCTTCACAGATAAGAAAAAGCTAAAGGAGTTCATCACCACCAAACCAGTATTATATGAAATGCTGAAAGGTAATCTTTAAGAAGAGGAAGAAGAAAAAAGTAAAGACAAAAATTATGAACAACAAATACGTATCTATCAACAAGTGAACCTAAAAATCAAGTGAATTAGAAACCTGAGGAACAGAATAATCTGGTGAATATAATAGAATCAGGGGCATAGAAAGGGAGTGGACTGATAATTCTCAGGGGGGGGTACAGGAAGAGACTGGACAAAAATCATACACCTATGGATGAGGACAGTGTGGGGGGGAGGTAAGGGCAGAAGGTGGGGTGGGAACTGGGTGGAGGGGAGTTATGGGGGGAAAAAGGAGAAACAATTGTAATAATCTGAATAAAGATTTATTTAAAAAAAAAAAAACCCTTTGGTGCCATCCCCTCTCTTACCCATATTTAATGCATCAGAAAATTCTTGGCCCAACCTTCAAAATACTGTAGATCCACAATCTGGCCACTTCTCATTACTTCCACTGCTATTACCCTAATCCTAATAATGATTATCTTTTGCAAAGATAGCTGAAAAAGTATCCAAACAGGTCTCTCTTCCACCCTTGCCTCCTTATAATCTACTCAACACAGCAGCCACAAAAACCTAAATCTGAACATGTCCCTTCTCTGTAATAGCCCTTCATTTTACTTGAAGTAAAAGTCTAATTTCCTGTAAGAGCCTACAAGGTTGCCCTAACTCAATGGTCGGCAAACTGCGGCTTGCGAGCCACATGTGGCTGGCGAGCCGTGGTTTGCCACTCTGTTGACTAATGAGTTTGCCAACCACTGCCCTACTGGTTTGGCTCAGTAGATAGAGCATTGGCCTGCGGACTGAAGGGTCCCAGGTTTGATTCCAGTCACGGGCACATGCCCAGGTTGTGGGCTCCATCTCCAGTAGGGGGGCGTGAAGGAGGCAGTTGATCAATGATTCTTTCTCATCATTGATGTTTCTAGCTCTCGCTCCCTCTCCCTCCCTCTCTGAAATCAATAAAATTTTAAAAAAGAGCCTACAAGATCCTAGTGATCTGGCCCCGTTACTTCTTTGACCTACTCTCCTGTTGCTCTTGCACACTGGCTTCTTAGCTGACCCTTTAATATGCTAGACTTACACTCATTCTAAGACCTTTACTCTGGCTCCTCCCTTTGCCTGACTGAAATGCTCTTCCCCATATATCCTGGCCAACGCTCTTACTGTGTCTTTGTTTAAACATCACCTTCTCACACAGGGCCACTACCACACCCTATGTACAAATGCAACCTTCCCCCATTTCCCATCTCCCTTAACTTGCTCTTTTTCCCCTTTAGCATCTATTATCTTCTCACAAACCATTCGATTAAATCACGTGTGTGTGTGTGTGTGTGTGTGTGTGTGTGTGTGTGTGTTATGTCCTTCTAGAATGGAAGCTCCATGGCGGCAAAATTTTGTTTCATTTACCAATATAGTCTACTTAGAAATAAAGACTAGCATAGAGTTAGGTGCTCAGTAAACAGGATCTGGGGGGAAAACAATTATTTTTATTCCGTTTATCCTTACCAACAACAGTAGGATAAAAGAACATTTTTAGAAAGAAAAAAACAACAACACAGAAACATATACATTATACATTCTATCTAAACACTTACCTCTACAATCTTCTCTCTATTTTTGGTTGGGTTCATAGGAGGTTCTGTGAGTAAGATTTTACAATTTCTGGTATCTATGTTAAGTTTCTCTGGTCCAAATGTATAGTCCCACAGGTGTTTCATGTCATCCCAGTTTCGAACTATGCCATTTTCCATAGGGTAGTTAACTTCTAACATTGAGCGTAATTCACTTGCCTCATCACCAACCATAAGATCCTAAAAATTACAATATTAAAGCTTAAGACCAATCAAATTTTGCATAAAATACCTTCAGAAAATTATATTCTCATATTTTGGTTAAGTTTGGGAATAATTTTAATCTTTCTGGCACATTCAGGTCAAGTATTTCATTCCACAAGTTAAAAATCTTTTATTTTAAGAACAATGCCTTACCAACTTTAATACGTTTTTATATACAATGTGGTTTAAATCAATTAAATGACCTTACCTTTAATACATATGTTTCCAAAAGAAGGGCATTAGCACAAATAAACCCCACATTTTCATATTTTGGAGGGTTTTGTATGAGGTTTCATCTGTTTCTTTTGCTCAAATATTCAAAAAATAAGGCCTGTGATATGTGAAATAGCACATCAGGGGGAAAGAAACTGGCAGGAAAATGCTCAACGCATGCAGCACATTTCTTTGTACTAAATATTAAAATGACAAGTATTATAAAGCATAATGAAAGAAGCAAGAAATGATTATTTTTACACTACAATAAAGCATATATGCACCATATAACTTGTATATTTTACAAACTTCTACCTACATGTCTGAATTAGAATTAAGTTTCTATATGTGGCTCATCAAGAGAAATGAATACTTGTAGAGATACAAAAAAAAAAAAGACACAGGGAAACAGTTCTTTAAAATTATCTCATGAGCAATGTTTTTTATCTTAAAGTATAAGATTAGAAAATTATGACACATGAAGCAGAATACTCACAAGTCTTATCTCCAATGAGAGCATATTTAAGATGACCCACATATGAAAAGCCAAATTTTGTATGTATAAGAAAGCTAATGATGTCCTAGAACTTAAAATTATTTTAGGAATCAGCTAATCAAGATATGAAATAATCCTAATTTCTACATGTACTGATGAATTTTTTAAAAACTAGCATCAGACATAGCAACTATTCGCTACAATACCTTAAGTTTAAAACATGGGGAAAATAAAAGAAACAGCAAAATTAAAGTCTTAAAACAGAGGTTTAAATATACAGGGTGTACCCCAAAAATGTATACATACTTGAATAGCTGATAGCTCAATTGATGTTTTTTTCTTTTAAGAATAATAAACACTGCCTTTATGATTACTCAAAGTATGTAGACATTTTTGGAGGACAACTTGTGTATATAAGATTAAAACGTTTAAAAGTAATAATTTTTTTAAAGACCAGAGGTAAAACCATGATTTTGCAGAAACCTTTCATTAAAAAAAAAAAAGGTTTCTGCAAAATCCACTGAAGCAACAACAAAAAGGGAGGGGAAAGTTAAAGTAGATCCTAGAAATGTTCTCTGTGTTCCAACTAGTATTTTATGAGTTAATTTAATACAACTTAATATTCAAATGACTTCAATATTAACTATTTAGCATCATCTGATAGGAAAATGCAACACTAAAACCCTGTATTTGTGATCTCTACTTAATTACATAGGTATGTTGAATTATACTAATACTTTGAAATACATCAAAAAACAAGACAGACTGATGAATGGATAGATGGATAAATATATGATATATCATTATAGCAAATGTTAATGTCAGGATCTAAGTGATGGGTCTATGGATTTTACTATAAAATTTTTTCAACTTTGCTATATATTTTAAACACTTCTTAATAAAATGTTAAGGGAGATATTTATACTCCCTTAAGTGCTTATATTACTTCTGGCCATTAACATATAATTTAATACACAATTTTGTTACTTACTTTCCTTTAGAATATATCTTTGTGTTGTACAAGGTAATACACTAGATAATCAGATAATTTGCATAAATCAATATACATTCACAATACATTTCAACAAATTTTATCAGAATATTAATTTTCATTCCATGCAAAAATAGGAGCTTAAGTATGTCAGACCCAATGCCAACTAAAAATAAAAGCCTCGTGTATCTATGTCTAGGAAACACATACTCTAAAAGACTAACTGAAAGAAATGTTTGTCATCAAGTATCTTACCATCCCTCTGAACAAAGACAACATGTAAAATGGAAGAAAACAAGTTTTAACTTATTAGGTTACTTTAAAATTTGAGTAGCTCAAGTTACCTAAATTTATCCAAATCCTAAACATATAAATTTTCCTTAGAACATTTCTCCTTCCAAAACCCAAAAATTTTAAGAGTTTTATGAAGCCTGCCCTCATATCTCAAAACCAAGTTATAAAGCGATCAGATCAGGCCTCAGATTTTTACCACCCACCTCATCAATGGACCTCAAGCCTAAACCATCACCTATTACCTGAAAGAATGAAAAATTATAGTAACTGTTCTGAGATGCTGTATAAAAAGCATTTATATATTATGAAAAGCAAGCAGTATAGGTTATATTTGCCAAGAATCATTTGAACAATGTCATCTCAAATTGAAAAATAGAGCAAAAACACTTTAAAAACCACAATTCAGTTCCTAGAAGGAATTTCCTTAAAAAATATTTGTGAAATTAAGTCGACACTGTTCTCTACAAATAGACTCTCAAATTTCCTTAGGATATTAAGAAAAGGCATGATCTTTTATTTAGATAAATATAAGAATTTCTACTTTTAAATGTTTTTGCTTAATCAAAAGAAAACAAAGTTATACTTACTAGTTAAAATATGTATCACTAGAAATGCCTATCATTCATCTTTGTCAAAGCTGCTTACAAAAAATATTAAAAAACAAATTTGAAAATAACCTACTACAGAAGCATTTAGACAATCACAGAAAAAAGCACAATGAAAGAGTAAATTGTCTGGGATGTACCCAGAAGCTTCTAGTTCAAAAGAAAAAGGTGCCACATTTACTTAGGGGGAAACCTGTTGTTTATGGAAAAGTCTGTTAAGACTCACCGTGTACTTATTTCTCCTCAGATAATGTATAAAATCTGCTCATCAATAAGGGTAGTATAAGAATTTCCCCACTCTCTACTATCTATATTTCATTTGCATATTAAAAATTTACTGTTTATCAAAAACACGATACTATACTGGATGCAAATACATATACAAGCTATGTATGATGGGCAATGTTCAATTTGACATTGATCAATATAGTGAATTTATCCAAATGTACCAACTTCACCCCAATCTTTTGGATCACACATATCCTATAAAAAACTGCTTGGTTTCTAATATTATGCACACCACATTCCAATTTAATTATAACATTCATCTATAAGAAACACAAGAAAAACAGTTCAAAACTATGTTAGTAAATCAGTTCTGGTTTGGTCCATTGTATGCAATCAGGAAAGTATAGGATCAAAGTACTTAAAATTAAAATATGGAACTACCCCCCTCCCCAATTCTAAAGGGACACAAAACAATAACTACTGTCCCACCAAGCAAAAGTGGCAAACAAACAGAGAGCATGTGTGTAACCTCACTTACCATCTTTTTGTTATTCTACTTCAACAGGTCAAGAAAGGTGAAGAGAGAGAAGGTAGAAGTAAGAGTCAGAAAAGGCCTAAATAAAATCCTCACTGAAATTTTTAAAACATACAAGCAATAGAGAACAATTAGGTTGAGGTCAGATGCAGTACTACTATATTTTACGGAGTTAATAATTAGGGCCAAATTAACATGGAAAGTTATTACTTCTGAATGAAAATTAACTCATTAAACAATTTAAATTTCCAGGTGTATTTTTAGTCTACCACCACATTTTTGCTAACAAGACACAAAAAGTCTAAGTCAATACACTAGACAGAGAAATTCCAAAAAGTCAAGTTTCTTTAAATTCATTACTGAATTTAAGAACCTTAATTAAGGAAAATAAATGATAACAGGAAAGGTGTAGCTGGGTAAGCAGAGGATAAGGTTAGAGTTGTATTTCCAAGCTCCAGCAGTCAAGTTAAATTTTACAGTTTTCTGTCTTTTACTAGAAGAACAATTTAACTTGAAAGACTTAAAAGACTAAGCAGATTGAACAGAACTGAGCCAACAGAACACAGAATGACAAACCATACAAGCAATGCTATTGGGGAATTCCTTAGTAAAAAACATCTCATTACTATATTGACTAGTTTCATTTCCATCACTTGGCCTTAAAAAGCAAGAAAATGGAAGTTAAAAGATTTGTAATTATTTGTGCCTATGGTGAATAATAAAAATGGCTATATGTGATATACCTTAATACCTTAAAAATGTTAATATCCATAAAGTGCATTAAAAAATTCTCCTTTACAAACCTGATACTGAATAAAGACTTTCTACTCCATTTAAAAAGTTATCCTTCTCACTATTATTAAATTTTAAGTCAAAGTCTGCTGAAGATCGAATTCAATCAGAACAAAAATTCACAAAAAGAGAATAAGGAATCCCATAAATTTCCCAAAAGAAAAGTCCCTAAAATGAAAACACTCATAAAAAGTGTCCCATTTGATTATCCGTAAAGTAACAAGAGGCCAGCATAATTCACTATTTTAAGTCTTTAAGAAATTAACAAAGAACCTAAGTTTCAATTTATATTTTTATTCATTGCTAATTCAACTCTAATCCCAAGAGCAGAGAGCTACCAAGTAGCAAATCTCTACTGCCTATTACCACCTTATTAGAAAGTTCAAACAAATGTCCCAAAGAGGTTCACCCTAACTCATGTTTCAAGTGACTCATAATCTTAATAGTTCACTGAAGTCTTGTCAAAGACTGTCCAGATAAGACCAACAATGCTAGCTTGTTCACAAATAATTCAGTGAGAGAGCCCCTAAATTCTACTGCATTTTGTATAACCTGACCCCTAGGCCATCTGAAGAATTTAAGTCAATTGGTGACAACAGTCCTTTTGGTTGATCTGTTTCTTTTTTCTTCTAAAATATCATAACTCCCATTTGATTTCTAATCCCTTTAATATGGGAGAAAAATCCATCATCCTTAATGCTGAGTCTCTAGTGTCAGGTACAGTGAGTAGGGAATGATAACCTTCCCTCTTTCCTCTTTCTGGTAAGGTAATAATGCAAGACCACATAAAGGCTTGTACACTTCCTCCTGCACATCATGGAAACCAGTTATTACATTAGGGAAAAAAGGAAACAGTAAGATTTACATCCTGCGTTTTCCTAACTAACTATATAAAAATGTAGGGGATCAGGCCATGATTACATGAAAAGGAAAAGTCTAAGGTCCCAAAGAAACACTAACATTTATGACAAATATATGGAACTGAAAAACATAAAAATGCCAGGCTTTCTTTTAAAAATTATAATTCACATTCGTATAAAAATCTTAAATGTTTTACTCCATTCAGAGAGTAATGGCATCAAGCCATACTTAAAGGTAGATAAAATTAATTTGTTTTTGTGCCTTTCTTCAGGTGTTGATATAAATTAAAAATATAAGAAATTGTGCCCTCCCCATTTGCTTTTCATGGCATCATATTTTAAAACTACTTAATTCAAAGAACATCTCATAGGTTTTGAACCTCATTTATCAATAAATAAAATATTACCTTGATTTCAATGTTTCCCACTTTGGTGGTTGATCTGATAATAGGTCTTCCAACCAAAGCTGGGAAGATGTGTTCTGGAAAGTTAGAGCCTGCATATCCACACTTCACAAACTGGAAGAGAAGAGTAAAAGTGGGTTAGTCGAGGTATTTACCATATCCATTTAAAAACAGTATCTGAGCCAGGCTGGTGTGGCTCAGCTGGTTGATGTCCCATGCACCAGGAAGTCGCAGATACCTTTTCTGATGAGGGCACATGCTCAATTCCCAGTACACGGGGCTCAGGAGGCAGCCAATTGATGTTTCTCTCTCTCTCCCTCTACCTTCCTTTCTCTAAAATCAATCAATACATTAAAAAATATATATCTCTGAAAAATACCACTTTGCATTTATATAATATTTTAAACTTTGGATACTTTCAAATTATCCAAACTGGCCATCCAATCTATCATATCTCGTTTTATTTTCTTTATGGCATTGACTACTACTGGAGTTCATGTTTATTTACCAGTAAACTGATTACTTAGCGCCTAAGTCCCTCACTACAGAGAAAGTCTCAGGAGAGCAGGGAGCTCAGCTGAGCAATTCATGTTGGATCCTGATGCCTCAAAGAGGTCCTGACACACAGTGGTCACACAAGAAGTATTTGAACCTTGGTCAGTGTGGCTCAGGTGGTTAGGCATCATCCCATGTACTGAAAGATTGCCGGTTCAATTCCCAGTCAGGCCATATGCCAGGATGGCGTCGTGGCAGGATCTCCCATGGAGGGCATGCAGGAGGCAGCTGATGGATGTTTTGCTCTTACTTCGATCTTTCTCTCCTTTCCGCTAAAAATTAAATTTAAAAAAAGTAATATTGGGGGAAATGGACAAATTCAGTCAACAACTACTTTTTTAAAACTTACTGATTTTAGAGATGGAGAGGGAGAGAAACATTAATTTGTTGTCCCACCCATTTATGCATTCATTGGTTGATTCTTCTATGAGCCCTAATCGGGGAATCTAACCTTGGTGTGTCAGGACATTGCTCTAACGGTCCAGTGGTCGGCAAACTCATTAGTCAACAGAGCCAAGTATCAACAGTACAACGACTGAAATTTCTTTTGAGAGCCAAATTTTTTAAACTTAAACTTCTAATGCCACTTCTTCAAAATAGACTCGCCCAGGCTGTGGTATTTTGTGGAAGAGCCACACTCAAGGGGCCAAAGAGCCGCATGTGGCTCACGAGCCGCAGTTTGCCGACCACAGCTCTAACCAACCAAGCCACCCAGCCAGGGCAACAACAACTATTTTTAAAAGAGAAATGTTAGAAAATGAACAACAGATAACTAAAATTTCTATTGGTAGTTCATCTCATGGTAAAATTCCTGAATATGCAATGAACCTAAAGCAGTCATATGTGTGGGGGAAAAAAAAAAAAACATCTAAATTTAAAGTTATCAAGACTGCATTATAAAATTTACAAAAACCTCCATTAATAAAAAAAAAAGGGGGGGGATAGTAGGGCAATATCATGTAAGGAAAAATATCCTATAAGTAAATTACATCTAGAAAATTTTTACTTTACCAAATTAAGTTTCATTTGCAATGCTAACAGCAAGACGGCCATTAAAAACACACATGGTGTCTAAATAAGACAAAGGAAAATCGTTTAAACAAAAATAAAAAGGATCCCAAATCAATTATATAGAAAAGATTCCTTTATTAACTTGTGGTCGAGAATATATTTGTATATTTTCAGAAAACAACCCCAAGACCAGATGGATTCCTGCAACAGAGAGGAATTGACAGGAGTGCTCCAACCACGAAGACAAGAGGAAAAAACAGTCCAGAGATGGAAGACACTGACAACACCTTGCCATGGGAGCAGTCAGCAGCTGTGCACCGCTGCAGGTTGTCTAGGACCAAACCAGAGAGGGTCGGACCTGCATTGCCACCATGTGCCCACCATCCAGATATCAATGCTGACATGTACACATAAGGAACTGTTGGACATTGAAATTGGGACTCAAACATTTTTTTGTTTTGTCTTGTTTTGTTATTATATGTTTATTTCCAGTCTGCAAAGGCAAAACTTTTTAAAGGAAAGAAATGGTGGGAAAAAGATACAGAGGCAAAGAAGCATTGAACAGACTGTCAAACTACATCGGGAAGACAGGGGAGGTTGGGCGAGAAGGGCTGTAAGAGACCAACTGAAGGACTTGTATGCTTGCATGTAAGCACAACCAACGGATATAAGACACTGGGGCGGGGGGGCAGGGTGGGCAGGTGAAGGCATGTCCTGCGGGGTAGGGGAGGTCGGGGGGAGAACAAGGGGGAAAAAAAAGGAGACATATGTACTACTATTTGTAATACTTAAAACAATAAAAATAAAATAAAATGTAAAAAAAAAAAAAAAAGAAAGAAAATGAGGAAGACAAGCAAAAAAAAAAAAAAAAAAGAAAATGAACAACAGAGCTGAAGTTTTAATTCTAAAGCACTCTTGCATTCATCTCTGGCAATTCACTTAAGCAACTCATTTTCCAAAATGGGAAAAATCAAATGGGAGTATGGACTAGCATCATATTAAAATAAACATTTATTAGGCATTTTGGGCTGTTAACAATTTTATATTTAGATAAATGTATTTAGTAATATCAGGTAACAATTTCATATTCAGATAATGTACTTCTCCAATGAGGGCATATCGTTATTGACTTCACTTTCATTTTATGCATAAAGAACTTACTAGCAGACTTAAAAACTACAGTAAAACTGAAGATAGAACCAAGGGTCTTTAAATTCTTATACCAATAATATAGTCTGTTTAGTCTTATTTTTAAGGGAAGACATTGCAAGAAACATGCCATTAAAAACGTCAGGGGGAAAGGGAAGGTTAGCAGGGAGGCTGTTGAGAAATGTTTCAGCTTTAGCTGGAATCTTTTGGCAGCACAGAAATACAAGTTATGCCTCTCAGCCCACCAGACTCCATCTTTAGACATACTGTCACCACTGCTTCTTGGTGCTGTGTGGTCCTGGTAAGAGAGGAGAGTTCTGGAAACCTGGTACCCACTAGTGCAGTGATTCTCTTCCCTTCAGGGCCTAAATGTGGGTACTTTTAGGTAACCTCTCCTGTGTTCTGCCCCTCCCCACTCTTAACTTTGGGCCTCCGGTGTGTGAGGAGGAGCTCTGGGAGTGTTCAGGCCAGTTGCAATATATGTTAGGACAGGCTTTAAAGATGAGTTGAGCTAGAGGTGAGTGGACTTGGGGCTTTGTTTAATCTGCTTCTTTGGCCTATGGCAGCGCTGCCTTCTGTTCCTGGTGGGGAGCACAGCTCCTTTGTCTTCACTGCCTTCAGAAGGAGAAGACAAGTGATTCCTTGTCCCTGCCAGGGCCATGCTGGGCTCTGCCCTGATCAGAACTAAGTCAAAATCCAGCTCTCTTGATGTAAACTGAAATGATATGGAAGGGTAGAGAATCTGTTATTATCCTGGCCATACTGAAATTTCTATATAAATAAAATTTGCCATGATCACCAGCCTAATATAAGCATTATTCATAATTTATATATGTATTCCAAATATAGAAAGTAAATAAAGTTCTTACATTTACCTCAAAGTATTAAGGAAAATTATAAAATGAATTGACTGAAAAAAAGAATCGGTAAGTCTGGGAGGGCCATTTTCAGCATATTAAATGTAAACAAATGATTTAAGTGTGAAATCATAATAGAAGGTGAAGGTGGAAGAGCTTTGGATGGGGCATAAGTCAAGTCCTAGTGCAGGGAGGGGGCTGGGAAGGTTGATATCCTTCTCCTCTCATTATGATCAGGCCTCATTTTCATAATCATGTAATGTGGCTAATCTATAAATAATCACATCACTCAATGTTTTCTGACTATAACTGTTCAGATGGGTAGTTCATATCTTAAAACTCTTGTTTGGATATATTTCAAGGGACAAAATATTTCCCAAGTACCTGAGGTAAGAAGACAAAAACTGAGACAACCCTCCTCCCACCCGAAACTAAAAAAACAATTGTAAACCTGCTATTCCTGTGCTTTACAAAAAAGGGAAATGTGGCTTTTAATTCAAATTAAAGCTATCACTCACTTGTTAATGAAATTACTATGCTTAAGTAATTTATTGCAAGCATTTGCTGCCATAGTAATCTAGTGTTAGCATTCCAACAGGGTATAAGATAATTCGGTCAAAATGGCAATAACTGCACTATGTCACATTATTTCAAATGTGAGAAAGCACAGATAGCTATAATAACACAAATATTATTACAATAACCTATTCCTCGATAATAGAAACTAACAGACAATCCAGCATTTCTTTTCTTGCAAAAAAAAGTCTGTATTTAAAAAATCTAAATCTAAACCATGATGTGAAGAAAAGAAAATATTCTTTCCTAAGCTACTCATTTAGCATCATTTAAACCTTGAAATTCCTCCCCCACTCCAATCATTTTAAGAATTGGAGACTTGGTTCTCTAATTGTGTGCAATAAGTCTGTTTAAGAAATAGCTTTTTACCATATATAGTTTCCTTTTCATAGCACTGTGGTTTAAACTGGCTGCCTTACTTCCCACTGAGTCATCAAATGGTAAGAACATAACACTATAATGTTCTTTCAAGCAAAGATGAAAAAAAAGTTCCTGTACATTTGCTCTAAAATTATCTTTTTCTTCTCAAAAAATAAACAGATTTATAAGGCTTCATTTGGACTTACTTTTCTTTATTAATTTTATCTGATAGTACTGGTATAATTACTTTAATTTCATAGTGATTATCCTGATCTCACACAACCAAAACAGTCATTCTATTTATTCCAAAGCATTTTACAGGGTAAAACCAAATCTTTTGTGTTGTGAGGTGTGTGTTTTGTTAATCCTCACCTGAGGCTATTTTTTCCATTGATTTTTAGGGAGTGGAAGGGAGAGGGAGGGAGGAAAGAAAAAGGAGAGGGAGAGAGAGGGGGGGAGAGAGAGAGAGAGAGAGAGAGAGAGAGACACACACACACACACACACACGCACGCACGCACGCACGCACGCACGCACGCACGCACGCGCGCGCGCAAAATTGGCTGCCTCCTGCACTGACAGGAACCAGGGATGGAAACTGCAACCCAGGTACAGTGCCCTTGACCCTTCAGTGTGCAGGCAGACTAACTACTGAACTACATCAGCCAGGGAAAACCAAATTTGTTTTTTATTTATTTCTATTCCAAACACTCCTGAATTCAGCAAAATAAACATAAGCCAGATAGAGCAGGCCATATGCAAATACAAATGGGAATTATAAATCCTATATCATAAAAGCCTAATATGCAAACTGTCTCCTCAACCAGGAGTTCGACCACTCGCTACGACGTGCACTGATCACCAGGGATCGGCAAGGTGGTACTGGCAGCAGGCGGCAGTGGAGGCGCTGCCGGCCCTGATGGGTCCCAACAAGCCGGACCGCAGCACAGTGGGGTGGTGGAGCAGGTGAGCAGGTGGCGCCAGGCCAAGGTAGATTCAAGTGGCCCTATGCAAACAGCGACCAGTGGTGGTGGCAGGGCGTGGGGCTGCAACCCAGCTCCCAGGCACAAGGGAGGAGGCGGAAGCCCGATCGCCCCACAGACAGCAACCAGCATCCATTACAGAGAAAGGGCAATTAGCAATATTAAAATATTTCTTCTAATTATTTTCCTTTCAATGTGCAGGAATCCGAGCACCCCACCACTAGCGAAAATATAATTATCCTAGCAATATAAGTTACTTTGTATCATTTAGACCCTAAAAACTATCAGTCACATGGTAGGCAGTTGTCTTCATTGTGGGTGGTGAACTCACTCACTGCTGATGAAATCACCCAAGTTTGGTAACAGAATACACAACACCAGAGGCCTGGGAAGAACTCTTGAAAGGCATCTAAACCTAAGCAGATATCCAGATTTTCACCTATTTGGCCACTTTCAGTGGCTCTATTTTAGGTGGTAGGTTTGAACAGTTATGAGGATAAAGCAAATGAATTATTAGAACTGGATGAGTTTCTAGGCTGCCCTAATGAGAAACTGGTTGGGGGCTAGTGAGGAAGCAGAACAAGGGACCAACATTCAGCATGTGATCATAAGAACTCACTTACTCTTAGAGCAGAGGGCGGCAAACCACGGCTTTGCCGCTCTGTTGACTAATGAGTTTGCCGACCACTGCTCTAAGAGCATTCGACTTAGGGCCTGCCAGAGGAGTTAAAAAAAAAAAAAATCATCAACTTCTCAAATTGCCTATAATTAAAACTTTAAAACCTAAAATGTGTAAGAGGCAAGTTGCTTTAGAGTAAGAACTATTTCCACAAGTTTTTAGAAATTAAATTTGAATATCTTGTTTAATATAATTGTAAAGGAATCATTATACCTTCAGCTAACTAAATAAAATCAAGATAACTATAAAAAAAGAATAGAATCTAAGTGGTTCCTATTTTTCTAAATTTTTATTTATTATTATTATTTTCTAAAATATATTTTTATTAATTTCAGAGAGGAAGAGAGAGGAAGAAATAGAAACATCAATGATGAGAGAGATTCATCAATCAGCTGCCTCCTGCATGCCCCCTACTGGGATCGAGCCCAAAACCCAGGCATTTACCCTTGACTGGAATTGAACCTGGGACATATCAGAACTGTTTCTTCATCTAAAGTTGATTATATCTATAGAAAATCTGAATAAAATTTAAAAATAAGAAATGTAACACCAAATATATTTTTACTTGAACCAGCTACATTTTTTCCTACATAGGTAACAGTAACTGATTTTTTGTCTTAAAGAACAAGATCCTTAAATTATTAATTAGAATAAGACTAATCAATAATATACAATCAGCTTCCTAACATAGCTAAACTAATGAAATGAAATAGTAACATAAAAATGAGCTCATGGCCCTAGGCGGTGTAGCTCGGTTGGAGTGTTGTCCCATATACCAAAAGGTGCAGGTTCGATTCCCGGTCAGGGCACATACCCAGGTTGCAGGTTCAAACCCTGGTGGTCTAGATGTGTGCTGGAGGCAGCCCATTGAGATAGCTCGCTCGCGCTCTCTCTCTCAGCAATTAAAAACAATTTTTTCTTTAATGAGCTCACAGTTAACATCCCTATTCTAACTGAATATCACAAAACACATTACAAATATAGGGTTCATTAGCCTTCAAAAAAGAGGAATCACCCCCCTACCCTCCCCCAAAAAAGAGGAATCCAGCCCTAGCAGATTTGGCTCAGTGGACAGAGTGCCCGCCTAAGGACTGAAGGGTCCCAGGTTTGATTCCAGTCAAGGGCCCATACCTCAGTTGCAAGCTCCATTCCCCCAGCCCTGGTTGGGGCGTGTGGGAAGCAATATGTCTTTATAACCAATGTTTCTCTTTCTCTGTTTCTCCTACTTCCTTCCACTCTTTCTAAAAATTAAAAAAAAAAAAAAGAGGACGCCATTAAAACATAACTGGCTCATATTTCTAGAGAATTATCTGGCATAGTCACAAAACAAAATGTTTTAAATTCAATTTTTAAAGCTTTAAATTTATTTAGAGGTCAACTTGAGACTAATATCTTTTTAAAAGTACCTTTAACTGAGTTTTTAACTATAAAAGTAATAAATGTTTATAGTTTCTTTTGTTTAAAGATAATTTACCAGTACATGTCTTGTTAAAAACACAAAGAACATTTTCCCAATAATTAGTTATGAAGTCCTCATCTTCTCTCACTCCGTTATCCCTAGTCTCACAAGTAATCACTGTGAACATTTTTATGTATCCCTCCAAAACTTTCATATACACACGTCTGTGAACATATATTTTTAATAAAGAACACTCACATAAATGGGATCATTTTTTAACTTAACAATAAATCTTAGACAACTTTCCATAGCAGTAATCTGCCTCTTTTTTTAAAGTATTTCATTTTGTATGATGTCCCATTATAGGATAACACCCTTATTACTCAAGACCATTTTAAACTAAGTTCAGATAAAGCTAGTATAATTATTACTTGTAAAAGTCTGTAACAAATTCCATCAAGGGAAGTATTATGGCAGTGAATATTAGGTCTTTTCCCCTCCTCAACAATCCAGTTGTCAAAGTGTTTTAAAGTTCAAGTAAAATATTTTTTAATTCATATGTCACATTTATGGAAGAAGGGGGAGAAAAGTCACAAAATATGCAACTCGAAAATGGTTAGACATCACTGTAATGTAGGAGAAAGTTATCACTATGGAACTCATCCAAAGTAAGTAGCATTTCTGTCTTCTAGTTTGCTGACTTGGCTGCCCAAAATACATTTTTAAAGGGGGAGAGGGAAGCGTTTGAAAGATAGAGCTCTCAAATGATTTCTTAATCAGTGTTTTACTCCGGTTTTTACAATTATTTGCATTTTAGAATCTTAAAGACTAACATTATCTGCAATCTGTATCTAAGGACAAAAACGGGGGGTCCTGGCCAATGTGGCTCGTTGGTTGGAGCGTCCGTGCACCGAAGGGTCTCTATTGGATTCCGATCAGGGCACATACCCAAGTTTCGGGTTTGATCCCGGGGTCGCGAATGGGAGGCAACCCATTTTGTTATTCTTCCTCTCACAACCTCATTATGTTTCTCTCTCCCTCTCCCTTCCTCTCTCTCTGAAATGAATAATAAAAACTAAAAACATATCCCCGGGTGAAGATTTTAAAAAATTAAAATCGGGGAGAGGGAGGTGCCAAAACTGATGAACTTCCCTTAAGGTTAGTAGAGCTAACACTGGGACTCCTTGAGGAGTGCTGGATGTCCCAAGGCCATTCAATGGAACATGCTGGTCTCTGCGGAGCCACCGTGGGCAAAATTCCCGGCATGCAGAACAAAAAGTAAATTATGCACTCCGATCTGGCCTCTACTTCCCTCAAAAATAAACACACACACACACACACACACACACACACAAAATCTCAAAACTGCTTAAGAGCTGAGGCTTGCACTGACAGTACTTCCTTTTTTTTTTTTTTTTCTTTAAACCCGTTTCCTGCCTCCCATTCGGTACCTACACAGGAAAAGGAAGGCCTCTGGGTCTTTCCCCTTTTTACACACCAGCGACCCGGGGCAACGAAGCCCTTCACGAGCACACAAACCTAGTCTTTTACCCCTCCGACCCTTTAGCCAAATTGCCCAGCTTGGAGCGTGGAGCCGGCCCCTGCAGGGCAGCAGGCATGGATCCCCGTGCAGTGCCGGCCTCGCCCGCTGCCCCGACCCGGATGGATGAAGGGGTGGTGGGTGGTAAGCTCTGGGAGACCAGGGCCCTCGCTCCCTACATCCACGAAGGCGGAAAGGGCTGCCCCGCGCCCCTTGGCCCGGACGGCTCGAGGGCCCAGGGGTGCAACTCCGCGCGCCCAGGGCCCGTGCGCCCCACCCGGACCCGGGGCCACCGCGGCCTCCCTGTCGGGAGCTTACCCCGGTGCCGTTGTCGCACACCACCACCTTCCTGCCCTGGCTGTCCATCGTCCGCCTGGGAGAGAGCCGCCGCTGCCCCAGACAACCTACAGCCAGCACCTACTGCAGTCGCCGCCCGGCGCTTTCCTCTTCCTCCTCCACCTCTCGGCAGCCGCTCCTAGGTTGCAACTCTCTTCCCCTACCGGAAGTCGCCACTGGCCCGGCCCCGCCCCACCCCGCCCGTCATTTAACTGACGGCCAGCGCGGAAAAGGTGGGGACGGAAAGGAGGCCGAAACTAACGGCGGTCAGGTCCAATAAGAAGCGGAGGAGCTCCGAAGCCCCGCCCTCAGCTGCGGCTCCAGTTCCGCCTTCATGGTCAGGCCCACCCGAGTGACGCTCTCGGTCTGGTTTCCGGCACTTCGCCCTGGTGGGCGTTGCTGCCTTCTCCCTAAGCAGGCGTCGTAGGAGTGTAGGGCGCCGCTTATCCTTCTGCAGAAGGCTCAGGCAGGTCACCGGGTCTGTCGCAGATGGCCAGGAATGTGCCGAAGCCAACCGGGAGGGGGAGCAAAGCTGGAGGTCCTTCCGGGTCGCACCATGGAACAGGGCTTCGTGTGTCCTTGCTTCTAGGACCACTTTCTTCCAGCAGCGCCACATTGCATCGCACCTCTTCACTGTGTGCGCCTATTTGAACCCAGAGCCTCGGTTTTTGAAATCAGACAGCCCCGGTCAGGAGGCTTTGGCCAGAAATAAAGGACAAAGATTTACTCAAGGGAATTAGGGTGTGCCAACTGAAAACACAGCTAGTTAATATCCAGCGTGTTCCAAAGGAGAAAGAAAAGCTGAGAGGTCTTTGAGTAAAAAAGAACATACTAGAGAAGAATCAGTCCTGCATTCTTTGCTGATGGGTTGGTCCAAGATGGTAATCTTCCAAGTGTCTAGTGGTCTGGATAATGGAGCATTTTTTCCTGAGTTGTTCAGATGGTTATCTGTGGAAATAATGTACATCTAGGCATTGACACTCAACTGAAAAGTTTAAAGGTTTAAGTCCCCAGGCTAGGTAAGGCAAGAATAGAATAATGTCCTCATTCCTCAGTCTACTTGATTTTAGCAATTTAGCAGCTTGACCATAGTGACTCCATTTTATTTCTTTATTCCTCATTATTTTTTAGTTACATACTTTTAAACGTGCTCTCTACCGCTAATGCCCCTCTCCTTTTTTTCTTTTGGATTACTAATTTTTACTTTTTAAGAAATAACACCTGTTGTTTTCTTCTAATTATAAAAACAATACATGCAAATGGTAGAAAATATAAACAATTGCCTACTCACTACACTAACGAAAATGCAGCAAAGCCTCTTAATTATGCAAATTCAGATATAATACTATTGGTGACTGTTTCCTGCGTGTATACCAAGGACATTATAATCATTTTACTCTTCTCTAATGTAGCCCCACATTTTAGGTGGTTGAATTTCTTTTTTTCAAATACAAGCAAAAGTTTAATTAGAAAGTCACAAAGGTACAAGTGAGCCAGCTGGGCCGTGTGGGCTCAGGAAACAAGTTACAGAGGCAAAAGAAGGGCCCTAGGAGCTTACGAGTATGAAGGGCAAAGAAAACTCGCCTGGGGGAAGGAATAGGGGGAAAGGCACTGGTAGGCTCCAGAGAGAGAAAGCACTCCTTATGTGGTTGAATTGTTTTTTGAGGAGGAGCTTCATTTCTAGACTTCGGATGAGATTTTATATATATTATTCCACACAAAAATCTTACTATCCCCAATTAGCTATCCCCATTTTACACATGAAGAAATGAGGGGGTTAAAATAATTAAGTCTAGCAAAGTTATAAGGTATCAGATATACACACAGAAATCAGTATATTTATATATGACTCTAGTGAACAATTTAAAAATCAGATTAGGAGAACAACTTCATTCACAAGAGCATCAGAAAATCTGAATAAATATAATGAAAGTAATGCAAGACCTATATACTACAAATTAACAAAACATTGCTGAGGATAATCAAAGAAAATCTAGATAAATAAAAATACCATGTTCACAGATTGAACACTCCTTGTTAAGATGATAGTTCTCAAAAATAGACCCAGAGACATAGAAGCATGAACACAGACTGTCAAACCTCAGAGGAAAGGCAGGGGAGGATGGGTGGGAAGAGATCAACCAATGAGCTTGTGTATATATATATATATATATATATATATGCATAACCCGTGGACACAGACATTGGTGAAGGACTGAGGGAGGAGCGGGGCATTGGGCTGAAAGAGGTTAATGAGGGAAAAGGAAAAATCTATGTAATACTTTCAACAATAAAGATTTTTTAAAAAACAATAGTTCTCCCCAAATTGACCTATACTAGTATATTCTATGTTATCTCTCAAAATCCCAGAAGGCTTTTTTCTTTTTAGAAATTGATGTTTGATTGTAAAATTTAAATGGCAACACAAAGGAACCAGAATAGCCAAAACAACTTTGAAAGAGAAAAGCAAAGGTGGCAGGTTTCTACTACCTGATTTCAAAACTTACCTTATAGCCACAGTAATGAAGACTTTGTGGTGTTGGCATAAGGCTAGACATATAGATCAGTGGAACAGGACAGATAGCCCAAAATTGATTCTCAATAAATGTGCTAAAAACAATTCAATGGGGAAAGGGTGATCTTTTTAACAAACAGTGCTGGGACAATTGGACACCCCCATGTGGGGAAAAGAACAACTCTGATCCTAATCTCACACCATAAACAAAAATTAATTCAAATATAAAAGAACTAAAACTACAAATTCTGGAAGAAAGCAGGGAGAAAATCTTTTGATGTTAAGCAAAGATTACTTAGATATAACACCAAAGTCATGATACATAAAGGGAAAAAATGATAAATTGAACTTAACAGAAATTTAAAACTTTTAATTCATGTATTAAGAAAATGAAAGACAAGTCACAGAGTCAGAGAAAAATATTTACAAACCACATACCCAACAAGGGACTTATATTTAGAATACATTAAGAACACTTAAAATAAGACAAATTGTCTAATTCAAAAGTGGGCAAAATATTTTAATGTATGTTTTACCAAAGAGGATTTATGAATGGCTAATAAGCACAAGAAAAAATGCTCAACATCATTAATCATCAGGGAAATTCAAATTAAAATCATATAAAGAGACCACTTGATACTTATTAGAATTGGCTATAACCCAAAAGGCAGATGCCCTAAAGTCAAAAGATTTGTACTTTTCCCAGGAAAGTACTTCTCTATCTTGTCAATTATCTATAATTTAGGATCCCAAGATAAAGTGCAATTGCTTATAAAACCATAATATCATTATCAGACTTAAAGTTAATGATAATTCCATATCATTGAATACCCAGTCCATATTCATATTTCCCCAGTTGTTCCTAAAGTGTTTATAGATGTTTTTCCTTCTGAACTGAGATTCAATCAGGGTTCATATATTGGTTTTGTTGATATGTCTCTTTAGTCTCTTAATCTAGAATAGTCTTCCCACCTTTATTTTTTTCTTCATGACATTGACTTTTTGAAGAGTTCAGGTCATTTAGCTGTTGAAATGTTTCAGGTTCTGAATTTGTCTGACTGTTTACTCGTAATTAAATTTGTAAGTGACATTTATAAATAATGTTATGGCATTTCATGGTACTATAGATATTCTGTGTTACGTGGATATTCTTTGCCTTGGTAATACAAAATTAACATTGTATTGACATCAGAACCAAATAAGATCTTGCTATCCTGTAAATATTGCTATTATCCTGATTTAGATCTAGCCTAGGGAGAGTACAATTGTTATGCAAAAAAAAAAAAAAAAAAAGAAAAAGAAGAGATCTGTGATCTGTGATTTGGTATCTTTGCTTGGGAAAGGGACTAAATATTATGAAAGTTAATAAATGAAATGAAATGTTTTACTATCCAATGTCCTGACTTCATCTAGCCTCTTACTTTCTTTAGTACTCCCTGTATATATAAGCACATCTCAGGACTGAAGGCAAATAATTCTAAAGAATTTATGTATGTCTTATAGTTTAATAACTTTAAATTATTTTTAATGTAATAATCAATTTTTTACTTTTATTGTGGAAATTTTCAAACACATATAGAAGTATAGCAAAATGAATTCCAGGAGCCCATCACCTAACTTCAGCAGCCACCAGCTTTCTGCTATTTTTCTTTCACCTATTTCTCTCCGCACAGTTTTGTTGTTGTTCTTGTTTGCTGGAATATTTTAAAGCAAATCTCAGGCAGCATACCCTTCCTCCTTTAAATACTTCTTAATGGAAGATTCCAAGGAGTGGATAAAAAAGATGCCATACATATACACAATGGAATCCTATGCAGCTTTAAAAAAGAAGGATCTCTTATCCCTTGAGATAGCATGAAGGGACCTGGAGAATATTATGCTAAGTGAAATAAGCCAGTCAGAAAAAGACAAGTATCACATGATCTTATTTATTTATAGAATCTAATGAACAAAATAAACTGACTAACAAAATAGATCAAGATATTGAAGCATACAACAGACTGACAAATTTCAGAGGGAGCAGGGAGAGGTAGGAAGAGATTAACCAAAGAACGTATATGAATATTTGCATAACCCACACTCAGACAATAGTGTGGTGAAGGCCTGGGGAGGGGACAGCAATGGGGGGGAGGGACACATCTGTATTACTTTCAACAGTAAAGACAAATTTTTTTTAAAAAAGACTGATTAACTGATTGACTATCCACAACACATTCAAAGAAGAGCTTAAAATCAGGTCACTTGGCTTTGTCATTCTGTATGTCATGTGATTATCCATCCATGATATTAGTGAGTGCTGGTGGTCACACACCTCTCCAACAGAAGCTCCTCCTCATTGTCATCACATGCTCAGCCCCAGAAAAGTTGAACTAAGTTGATTAGTTGGAGCTTCAGGCATGTTGTTGTTAAAAGCAAGGCAGATAAATAAGTGGTTTCAAAATCTTATAAATAAATACTTCTGTATGTGATCCTAACAGACTTTAAAAACATAATCCCGGAACCAAGATGGCAGCACAGGTAAACACCTAAACTGCTGCCTCACACAACAATTTCAAAACTACAACTAAAAGACAAAACGTCTATCACCCAGAACCATGGGAAAGCTGGCTGAGTGGAGGTTCTACAACTAGAAGGAAGGAGAAAAGAACATTGAGACGTGCACAAATGCTGAAAAGCTGAGGTACGGAGGCGCGCACGAATCAGGCTGGGGGTGGGCAACTGAGTGCGCTGCTTTTTTCAGCCCAAAGGAAGACAAGCTCCTGATTACTCTGAACTCCAGTTTCTGGGGAGATGCTGGGGACCCAAACTTCTATGGGGAGAAGCTGGACTGTATACCATCGGGTGAGGGTGGCTTTCTTGCAGAGGTGCGCCCAGCAATCATTGTTTACTGAGCTGGGGCACAGGACACAGGGACTTGGGAAAGCAGAGATGCAGAGCCAGCTAACTGGCAGCCATCACTGTTTGCCACGCCCTAGCCTAGTGACTCCCTGAGACCCCGTCCCGCACAATCTACAAACCCACCCAAGTTCTGCACAGAGACTTTTGCATATAAGTGGCCTGCCCTATCACAGCTTAACCTAACAAACTGCAGCTCTAAAACCTTCAAACCCCAAGCACAGAGGAGAAAACTGTAGTTCTCACTGTAGCTCCTGCTGGGTGGCCTCAGACAGTAGCTGACCTGCATCCCATTGGAGATCCAGAAGCTAGTGTATCTAGTGGTCAGTGTGAGATGACACCAGATTTCAACTCCTCACATCCATAAGTGACACATTCAAGAGGCAGACTCAGTGAGCACCAAAGCCCCACTAAGCAAGTCCTGCCCCATAAGCATGTCTCCAGCACAGCAGTTCTTCCATTATAGACACAGAGGGTCCTCACAGCCAATTGGCCTGAAGGTCAATTCCTCCCAGTGTACCAACAGCAATCAAGGCTTAACTACACCAAGACTTTGCACTCAGTCCACAAAGGGGTGCACCAGGAGTGCCCACCTCAGGTGATAGGCTGAACCACTGGTCACCTACCACAGAAAACCACTCCATCAACACAGGGAAGCAGCAAAATGCGGAGACAAAGAAACATGTCACGAATGAAAGAAATGGAGGAAAGCAAACTACTGGACATAGAGTTCAAAACCACATTTATAAAGTTACTCAAGAATCTTCTAAAAACCACTGACAAACTTAATGAGACCTCTGAGGAGCTTAGTGAGACCTTCAAGGACCTTAATGAGAATGCCAAAAAAAATGGAAAAAGACCAGTCAGAAATGAAGCATACACTGTCTAAAATAAAGAATATACAGAAATTCAACTGTAGATCAACGTACAACAAGAATCAAACCAAATATCTGAAATAGGAGGAAACAAAAAACACCCAAACAGAAAAACAAAAAGAGAAAAGAATCCAAAAATATGAAGATAGTGTAAGGAGCCTCTGGGACAACTTTAAGCGTACCAACATCCGAATTATTGGGGTGCCAGAAGAAGAGAGAGAGCAAAATATTGAAAACCTACTAGAAGAAATAATGACAGAAAACTTTCCCTACTTGGTGAAAGAAATAGACTTACAAGTCCAGGAAGCGCACAGAGCCCTATACAAGAGGAATCCAAAGAGGACCACACCAAGACACATCATAATTAAAATGCCAAGGGCAAAAGACAAAGAGAGAATCTTGAAAGCAGCAAGAGAAAAACAGTTAGTTACCTTCAAGGGAGCACCCATATGACTGTCAGCTGATTTCTCAACAGAAACTATGCAGGCCAGAAGGGAGTGGCAAGAAATATTCAAAGTGATGAACAGCAAGAACCTACAACCAAGATTACTCTACCCAGCAAAGCTATCATTCAGAGTTGAAGGTCAGATAAAGAGCTTCACAGACAAGAAAAAGCTAAAGGAGTTCATCACCACCAAACCAGGATTACATGAAATGCTGAAGGGTATTCTTTAAGAAGAGGGAGAAGAAGAAAAAGGTAAAGATAAAAATTATGAACAACAAAATGACAACAAATACATATCTACCAACAAGTGAATCTAAAACTCAAGTGAATAAAAAATCTGATGAACAGAATGGACTGATGAATATAATAGAATCAGGAACATAGAAAGGGAGTGGACTGACAATTCTCAAGGGGAAGCAGGTGTGAGGGGTGCGGGAAGAAATTGGACAAAAATCTTACACCTATGGATGAAGACAGTGGCAGGGGGTAAGGGCATGGGGTGGGGTGAGGAATCAGGTGGAGGGGAGCTATGGGGCAGGGGGGAAGAGGAACACCTGTAATAATCTGAACAATAAATATTTATTTAAAAATAAATAAATAAAAACCTAATCCCAACACCATTATTATAGCCAACAAAATGAATAAATCCTTACTTTTTCTAATAGTCAATCCATGCTGTTTTTCCCAATTGTCTCAAAAATATCCTCTTACCGTGGGGTTTTTTTTTTCTTTTCAGGACATATTTAGCTAATATGTCTCTTAAGAACATTTTAGGCCAGCCCTGGCTGGTTTGGCTCGGTGGATGGAGCGTCAGCCTGTGGACTGAAAGGTCCCAGGTTTGATTCTGGCCAAGGGCATGTACCTTGGTTGAGGGCACATCCCCAGTAGGAGGTGTGTGGGAGGCAGCTGTCAATGTTTCTCTCCCATCGATGTTTCTGGCTCTCTGTAAAAAATCAATGAAATATATATTTTTAAAAAAAGATAATTTTAGTCTATAATACTTCCCTTTGTCTTTATTTTTTATTTTTCCCTCAGTCTTTTCTTTTTTTATACCTTTTTGTTGTTGTTGTTATAGAAATTGTATCATTTGTCCTCTAGAATTTCACACCTTCTGTACTGGTTGATTGTATTCACACAATGTTTTTATTCTTGTTCCACTAGCTTCCATATTTTTTGTAAGCTTATAGTTAGCTCTGGGTGTCCTGTGTTTAGTGTTGCTATGATTATTCAGTGGATTTTGGTGTTATTGGATGATCTATTACAAAGTTGCCCATGAACTTGTCACTTAATAGTTTAAGCAACCACCAATGATTGTTGCCTGATTGGACCAGAAAACAAGTACAATGTGTTTGGTTAACAATTTGTCATTTCTAAAGCTAATTCTTTCAAGTAGAAGAATTATAGTATTGAAACTAGGTTAGTTAAATGATTTTTTTTAATTAAAAAATAAATCTGGCCTTAACCGGTTTGGCTCAGTGGATAGAGCATCGGCCTGCGGATTCAAGGTTCCCAGGTTTAATTCCGGTCAAGGGCATGTACCTTGGTTGCGGGCAAATGCCCAGTAGGGGGTGTGCAAGAGGCAGCTCATCGATGTTTCTCATCGATGTTTCTAATTCTCTATCCCTCTCCCTTCCTCTCTGTAAAAAAGTAATAAAAATAAATAAATAAATAAATCTGATGGGCACTTAAGTGTGTTTTAGCTATAATTTTAGTTGGAATTATAGTTTTGAAATACCTCATTCAAAAGGTTAATCTTCCCTCTCCCTTCATTTCACCATATATAAAAATTTAACTCAAAATGAATGGAAGCTGTAAATTTAAGAGCAAAACTCACCCAGCCCGTGTGGCTCAGTGGTTGAGCATCGACCCATGAACCTAGAGGTCACAAGTTCGATTCTCAGTCAGGGCATATGCTCGGGTTGTACGCTCGAACCCCAGTGTGGGGCGTGCAGTGTGGGAAGCAGCTAATTGGTCAATGATTCTCTCTCATCGTTGATGTTTCTATCTCTCTCTCCCTCTCCCTTCTTCTCTAAAATCAATAAAAATATATTAATTAATAAGTAAATAAATAAATAAGAATTACAATATTACAAGCATCCCAGAAGATGCCCCCACACCACTTCTCAATCACTGTCTCACCTTTCCACCACAAAGGAAAACATTTCCCAGCTTCTAATAACATAGATTAATTTTGTCAACTTTTGATTTTTAAAAAAATATATATTTTTATTGATTTCAGAGAGGAAGGGAGAGGGGAAGAGAGATAGAAACAACAATGATGAGAGAGTATCATTGATCGGCTGCCTCCTGCATGCCCCCTACTGGGGATCAAGCCTGCAACCCAGGCATGTAACCTTGATTGGAATCGAACCCTGGACCCTTCAGTCAGCAGGCCAACACTCTATCCACCGAGCAAAAATGGCGAGGGCTCAAGTTTTTATTTTATATAAATGGAATCACTACAGTATATACTCTCTTGTTTCTTTTGTTCCACATTACGTTAGATTCATTCATTTATATTATTGCCTAAAGCTGTCATTACTCTCAGAATTTAACCATTAAAAGATGAATTTTTGATAAGGGTTCAATACCCCTAAATGTTTTTTTAAAATAACCAAGTAGTTTGAGTTACTCTTTACACAGGAGTTAGGGAGAAGTGTGCCTGACAATAGAATCCAATATCAAAATGTGAGTCCCTGACCTCCAAGGGATCTGTCCTCATTGAAAGAAAGATCGAAACAGCAAAAGTTTCAATTTGAGAATCATTAGAATTATCTAGATAAAATGCATAAAATTTGATTAAATTCACAATTTACATATCTTTAATCTAAGTAAGATATTGTTACCTCAACATTGTGATTAAAATCCCGTGCTAATAATTTGCTATTGAAAAGAAACACAAGGCTTATGGGGGCAGTGATGAATTTACATCTCTACCCCGGCTGGTGTGGCTCAGTGGTTGAGTGTTGACGTATAGACCAGGAGGAGGTCATGATTCAATTCCCAGTCAGGGTACATGCCCAGGTTGTGGGCTCAATCCCCAGGTAGGGATGTGCAGGAGACAGCCAATCAATGGTTCTCTCTCATCACTGATGTTTCCATCTCTCTCTCCCTTTACCTTCCTCTCTGAAATCAATAAAAAACATATTTAAAAAATTTACATCTCTAATGAAAAGTTAAAAAGGGATATATGTTCATGGACAAATCCCCCAACGGTGAAGTGTGAAATAGCAAGGCTGTTTCAGGCCTTGAAGCCTAAGAAACAAGTCTAAAACAAAAATACGTGAATTTATGGAAATATAAATAAAACTTAGGAAGACTAAGCACAGGCCTGCTTTGGCCTGGAGGGCTGTAAGTCTGTTTCGCCTACCTTCCGGGATGACTTCTTATCTGTATGCAGTATGATCTTTATGAGTCCAGCTGAGATCTTCACCTATCCCAGATGAAGCCGTGAATCCTCTTCAAACTCTGACTCATCTCCTCGTCCTGGCTTTTCAGATAAGGTACAAACAGCGAGAGGAGTGAGCAGGGAGTTAACTCTCTGTCGCCACTAAAGCAGCGTAGTCATCTAGTCCAGTGGTTTCCCACCTTTTCAGTGCGAGGATCTCACTGAATACACTTCGCTGATTAATTTTGGCTGTTGTGCTGAACTGTTGCCAGGCAGAGTATATACTCTGTGTCTGATGTGCTGCCGTAAAGTTTGAGGCACACCCTGTAACAATCAGTCGCACTATTATGAAAGAACAGTATCACTGTTCTTTGGCAGAATATTAAAAATAGCCCTCAGATGCCCATGACCACCTTCAGATTTGTTATAACCCCTTATTTATTTATTTATTTATTTTTCTCTCTTCTCTCTCTGACGACCCCTTATTTTAAAGATGAGTAGACTAGATGCAGAGAAGCTAAATGATAATTAATATATATACGTGTATATATTATGGAATAACGAATCGCATGGAATGCATACTGAATCATGAATTGAAAGACCTGGGTTCTAGTCTACACTGTAAGAAAATTTAGCTTTGTGATCTTAGCCACTTTTTAAAACTTTTCTCACTTCATGCAATTCTGTTTGGTGTGTGGTTTTTTGTTTTTGTTTTTTTACCCCAATAAATGCATTACTCTTTTGATCTACAAAAGATATTATTATTATTATTATTTATTTTACAAGTCACAGTTATGACAGTGAAATTCATGTTCCCTTTGTTTTTCCATGGGTGATATTCTAACTAGGTAGAGCATTAAGATGATCGCATAGTCTAACCTCTTGTTTCTTCCTTATTTCTCTTCCCTTGTTTCCTTCCCCCCCCTTAATTACCAGAATAAGATTCACCATGCTTACCCTCATAATCTGCATTAACATTTCTAGAAATGTGATCACTTATATTTGTTCAGGTAAACATAGTTAATTGACACAGTTGAATTAAATTCCCACTGTAAATTACAAATGTCATGTGTTGGCACCTAAAAGAATGTTGTCATTGATGACAGACTGGTCGTCTCCAATGGCAAAAAAACTTGCTAAATATGCTAAAGTGGATCATATTAGAGACCTGTCACAAAGCTTTGGTAATATGACACCTTCATTTATCACATAGTGCAGAGAACTCAAATTTCCTTTTGAACATGAGGGTGAGATTTTATCTGGGAATGTTAAGTTGCCTCAGAGAAACAGATAGTTCTGCTCAAACCTGTTTGGTCATTCTTAAGGTTACTAAGTGATTGCTCATTACTCTTTGGTTAAGATTAGGGGACAGGAATACTTTTCATTGTTAGTTTGGTCTCACAATCACAGTGATGTAGAAAAAGGCTTTGTTAAGCACTATAGATATTTTCATAAATTTTGAGGAACTCAAGGAAAAAGTGTTTATTATGGACTTGCTAGTGTTGACTTTGTACAACCTGAAAGTGTAATCTATTACTCATTTAGGAAGCATAGAATGAGATCACTAAACATGTCATAGCATGATACTATTCCAAAAAATGAACATTATCCCATTTACTAGATGTTAAGAGGAGTCAGAGTCTAAATAATTAAGCAGTGAAGAAAATAACAAAATTTCAATTTTAGCAGAAACAATAGTTTATGATTTATTAACTCTTTCCTGCCACTATACTAAGCCCTTTTAATATATTACCTAATTTAATTAAATCCTCATAACAATTCTATGAGGCAGGTGCTATTATCACCATTTTACAGATAAGAGAAGTGAGACTAAAGAAGTGAGTTAAAATCAACTACCTAAAGTCTCATACCTGATAGAAACATAGAAGCTAAACCCAAGTCTATCTGATTTGAAGTCTGAGTTCTTTCCATGATAAATACTGCTTCTGTTTATTATTCTGTGCTTTTTTTTAGTTAACAGTTAATTACATAATAATACATAAATTTATTCTTCTAAAGTATCACACATACAGATACATTTTAAGTCCCATTTTACTCTCATCATTAATATTAGTTCCCTCTCACCTTCCCCAGAAGCAATATTGCTTTAAGTTTTGGTGGATCTTTAGAGATCATTTTAAAAATACCCACTGGAGACAAGGGAAACATATTCAACATCATTAGCCATTATGAAAATGTAAATTAAAACACAATTAGAGCCCTCGCCAGTGTGGCTCAGTTGGTTGGGCATTGTACTGTACACCAAAAGGTTGCTGGTTAGATCCCTGGACAGGGCACATACCCAGGTTGCAGGCTTGATCTTTGGTAGGGCGTGTGTAGGAGGCAGCCAATCAATGTTCCACTTCTACATCAAAGTCTCTCTCTCTCTCTCTCCTTCTCCCTTCCTTTCTCTCTAAAAATCAATAAAATATTTTAAAAATAAAAAAACACAATTAGATACTACTATACACCTATTAGAATCTATATATATAAAAGCCTAAACGACCGTTCGAACGTTCAACCATTCGACCATTTGACCGGTAGCTATGATGCACACTGACCACCAGGTGGCAGATGTTCAACGTACAGGCATAGAAACATGGAACAGACTGATGAATCTCAGAGAGAAGGGGGGAGGGGAGAGGGCAGGAAGAGATTAACCAAAGATCTTATGTGCATACTAGAGGCCCGGTGCACAGATTCGTGCACTGGTGGGATCCCTCGGCCTGGCCTGCAGGGATTGGGCTGAAACTGGTAGTCCAACATCCCCCGAGGGGTCCCAGATTGCAAGAGGGTGCAGGCCAGGCCGAGGGGCCCCACCTTTAGGATTAAATAACTAAAATTAAAAATAGTGATCACATCAAATGTTGATAAGGGTGCAGAAACTGGATCTCATCCATTGCTGTTCAGAATGTAAAATGATACATTCAGACTGGAAAATAGTCTGTCAATTTTTTATAAAACTAAACATTACACCATGCAACCCAGAAATCATATGCTTTAGCATTTACCCCAGAGAAATGAAAACATACATTCACAATGAAACCTATACAGAAATGTTCATAGCAGTTTTATTAGCAATGGCCCCAAACTGGAAACAACCCAATGGCCTGAGGGATGAGAGGGTTGAGAGGGGCGAGCAGGGCCCAGACCTTATTAGGGTTTTTATGGGAAGGTTTGGGCAAAGCAGGGCAGGTGTGCTGAGTAAGTTTAGGATAGGATAGTTTGATTAATTTCAGTAAACTCTAGGCTATAGGGGTGGTCTCCAGTTGTCTGGTACTTGGCCCTGGGATGATTTAGGGGAATATTGGCTTGGTGTGTAAAAGTTTAATAAAGGAAATCATTAGAGATGTGGTATCTGAATTTGCTGATTTGTATGTTCTGAGGCAGATGGGACGGAGGTAGTCATTTTTGATCTCTAGGAATTAGCTGCTAGCGCTGGGAGGGGCAGTCTCTCCAGGATCAAAGCCCCAAATGCCACATCATCAAGAATATAAAAAATAAGAAGGTACATATAGTCATCACAGCTCTAATAACTGAAAAGTCCAGGAAAATAAAATTCCCCCGTAACCCTCCTCCCATCTGTCTAGTATTTTGGTATTTCATCTGTTCTTCAGGATTTCTCAAATCACTGTCAGCGGTTCTGGGATCATGTCTACAAATTTTTTTTACAATACAGTTTCTCTTGACACTTAAATTCTGCTATCATAGGCTTCAATTTCATCTTTAAGATATTCATTCTACCAACATCCATACACTCCTTGCAAATAAAATAGTAGTTACAAGACTCAAGGGATATATCTATGGAACCCCATCCCAGCTTCCAAGGAGGGATTGGTGGGTTTAATTTAGCCAGGGTAACTCCAGACCCCTGGCGGCAGCCACTGGCTTAGGTAACCTAAATACAAGCCAGCTGTGTGGGTGTGACTGACCACTGGAACTGGGTCAGGAAGGGCCCACAGAGGGGGAGGGGATTTTTGTTTGAAGATTTTTAAAAATGCAATTTCTTTCTTATTTGGGTGGTGGTATGTCTCTACTTTCATTGAATTTACGGTGTAGTTTAGAGACAAGATATAAATATGAAAAAGTAAGTGACTGCCCTTAACATTCCCTCTGAAGGAGTCTCATCCTCCTCTGATTGAGCTGCCTGCCTTGCTCCCATGTCAATTTAGATGGTGGTCATGGAGGAAGCTTTCAATATCTATAGGATACTACAATTTCTTCTCAATTCCAACACCAATATATTTGAGCTATGCATTGATATTTCTGTCTTCAGGAGCTCATGCAAGTGTGTGTGTGTGTGTGTGTGTGTGTGTGTGTGTGTGTGTGTGTGTAGATATATCTTTGCTAGTCGTTTTAGTATTGTGGATCTAAGAAAGATCATAATGATTTATTTTCATTAGCAAGGTTGGAGATTTCTTACTCTATAGATAAAACTTTAGGAAATGATGAACATTGTGTGTAAAGATTTAGCTGCTAAAGATGCTCTTTGAAGTGTTTTAGAAACATTTTATAAATGCTCTATAGCAATGTTGCAATAAGCATCTTAAGTAGTTAAATCTTTGTATACATGATTATTTCCTTAGGATTTAAATTTCCAGGAGCAGAATTGCCTGATATTAGCACATCTCTAAGGCCTTTGCTGTGGACTACAAGCACTTAGCTTTCTAACTACTATATTTTTCCACGTAGTAGATGCTATTGTTTTTCTAAAACTGTTAGACTGAAAATTGAGGGGCATCTTACTAGTATACATGGAAGTCAGCCGGGGAGGAGGTGTTGTGTAGCCTTATTGTTATTGATGTCAGCTAATGCCATAATTGGAGGTAGAGGTGGTGAGTGCGCAGATGCAACAGGGACTGGAGTGTTCTGAGCCCATAAAGATGTCAAAAAATAAAAAGATAAATACCGGTAAGCAATTGTCTTACTCTGCACAATTCAAACTGAATGTAATCAGCTATGCAAAAGAGCATGGAACTAGAGCTGCAGAGAGACAATTTGGACCTCCTCCCACTGAGTGTATGATCAGACAGTGGAGCAAACAGGAAAAACAACTCTTTAAGATGCCAAAAAAGAAGAAGGCCTTAAGAGGAAAACCAGCAAAATGTTTAAAATATTGATTTCTTAATTTTGGGTTGGAAAAGTGGGGGGTGTCTTATACACGGAAAAATACAGTACTCTTCTTACCTCTGGTTTCCCTTTCCCTTTCTGTCATTTCTGTCTTTCCTGGGTAAATTTATCCCCCTAAAACACTGTACTCATCATTTTACTTCCTGCCGAAAACTCTCCCTTTCCCCTTGCTGGGGCCCAGTTCCTTACACTGACAGCTGAGGACTTTCACAATCTGACTCTGTCCCAGATTTCTATTCTTTTCTGCTACAGCTTCCCTGTATGAATCTTCCATTTTAACTAAATTCATCTATACCCGATTTCCTACTATGTCTTGTAATAGCCTATAAATGTTGGAATTAGGAATAAGCAATTTAGTTTGTCACGACCCTCTATAAAGCTTTCCCCCACCTACTTTTCTCCACTCCACCCAAACTGTGGCGTTGTCCAGCCTTTGCTGCAAAAACAGTTCACGTGTATACACTGATCCTCCCTTCCTTCCCGCCCATCCACCCTCTCAACCTCTCCGGAGCTGAGGGCCATTCCACCTGCTGCCTGGTGTTCCTGACTCTTTTCCTCTCTCCGGTCAGAGGCTGGGTTCATCAAAGCCACCCTCTCACTCGGTCATTTCCCTCTGTACCAGGTTCATTGCTCCTCTGTTCTCCATCTGTAGCGCTCGGGGTTCTACTTCTTTGCTCGCCGTTTCTAATCTTCTTTGTTTCTGCTGTTTACCATTCTACCCCCGGCTTTTTCTTTTTCTTTTTTCTCTTCCTTTATTATGCATCTTTTTTCTCAGGTCAATGCCTTGTAGTTCCTGTGTGAAGAGACAGGCCTTCGCCGTGCCAAGAGCATGCCCATCTGACAGTTTCAAACATTGTCCTCTCAGAGCTCATCAAGCAAAACATGCTTCTCCATCCTTCCAGGCTCTTTTTCATCACTGCTTTCCTTCCTTTCCATTCCTTCCTTATAGATGCTACAGCTGTTCCTGGCGCTCAAATGCCCTGGCCTCAAAATAATGAAGACCTCTACCTCAGAGAAAGACTTCTCATCCTGTGGGGTGAATTGAGAAGATAATATGTAATAACAACAAAAGGATTAAAGAGAGAAAAAAACATTATTTGTTTCATAAGGTCTATCCTGTCATGGGCCCTCGAGTTCCTCAAAGATTTCTGTGCTGGGCTCTCTGATGAGAGCTCCCTGGACCCTGTAAATGCCACTCCTCTGACTGCCATTTTAACAGTTTCCTTTCATCTTTCCAGCCACATATCTGTTGGGGTCCCATGGCCTCTCAGGACTAGAATTCGGTGTATAAGAAGCAGCATGCTTTGCCCCACCCTCAGAGGGAGTGCTGTCCACATTCAGTGCAGCCTGCTCTACTCTGCCACCACCAGCCACTTTGACCTGAAGGATTTTTTTCAGGACTGGGTTTGGCGCTCATCTCTGTACCTCACAAACTCCAAGGGGCGCAGGCCGGACTCTCCAAAAGGTTCTCCTGGAGTCCTCTCTGTTGTTTGATTATACACCAGAACACAGAACAAAAACCTAACAGTACCAAGTGTTAGCAAAAAATGCAGAACAACTGAAATTCTCACACATTGCTGGCAGGAGTGCCTCTTTGGAAAACTTTTGGCAGTATGACAATTCCATATCTAGTTAGATACCCACCACATACATACATACATACATACATGCATACATACATATATATGCATACATACATACATACAATAGAAGATAAATCGAGGGGTGGTCATAGCAGTATAAAAGTCTTAAACTGAAAACAATCCAAATGCCTATTAGCAGGAGAATGGATAAATAATGGTTATATATTTTAAAAATGGAATTTAAAAAGGAAATGAACTACTGCTACATGCAATAAGGGTAAATTTCACAAACATATGTTAAGTCAAAGAAGCAAAATACAAAAGAGTAGATACTGCTTGATTTCATTTATATAGGTTCAAAAACAGACATCTGCTGTTAGAAGTCATAATAATGGTTAGAAGTCAGAATATGGAGTAAGTAGTGACTAGGAAGTGGGCAAGAATGAGGTTTCTGGGTAATGGAATATTCAATCACATAATCTGGGTGATTATTAAATTTTGTAATGTAATGGGTTTATACATTACTAAAATTTCATCTTGATGTACAGTTAAGATGTGTGCATTTTATAACATGTAGGCAAAAGTAGATTAAATTACCAGCCATCATTACCGAAAAGATAAGTAAGGATACAAAATAATACAACAAATAATACAGTAATTAATAAATAAATAAGAATACAAGAATAAATTCTGTGTTTCATATGCTCACAACTGTCAGCCTACATTGCCCACCCCTGTATGTTATACTTCGCTGAAAACGTAAACACAACATTTATGGAGAAGTTTGTGTTCTCCCAACTATTCAATCGTTGCATTTTCATTATTTGATAACATGAGCTTGGGATATTATAAAGAATGCTTTAGTTGTGAGGATATTCAAAGCCAAAAGAGACCTTTATAAAAGTGAAAATGTTAGGTCTGAGTAACAACAGCCCTCTTCCTTTGCTGCCTTTGGTGACAGTTTTTGCTTCTCAGGGTTCTCCTTAGCCAGCAGCTCAGTTTCCAGAAATTACCAGCAGGGGTCAGCACTGTACAAAAACCCACAGCCTGAGCCTTCCGTGAGTTGGAACTTTCTTCCCAGTTCAGTCAAGTTGTCCTGGCCTTAGATCTCTCGCTTCACATCTCCAGCTACACTTCCCTGTCACCACCACCCACTCCACTGATCATAACATGGACCGGAAATTTCACTGCCTTCCTCACCCACTCAAACACACTCTCCTGTCCTTCCACGTTCTCAAGTAACCCTCCAAAAGCACTCCTTGCACCCTATCAAGACCTTCAGTCCGGTGACCTGAAGTTTCTCTCCATCCTGCAGTCCCCCTCTCTCCTCACTAACCCCTTATCCAACCCTGACATCACGGGTCAACAGTGTAATCACTTCTGCAAACACCTTCAACTCTTTGACCATGCCATTAATGATTTCCCATTGCACTTGGCATAAAATACAAACCTAGGGCCCCCAAGGCCATGCAGGCCCCATCCCTGGGCTGATACTTCTCCCTCCTTGACTCAAACATTATACCTCCCACCCCACGCTTTGAATTCTTCCCTCCACCAATATGAAAGTCATTTCCTTCAAGTCCACTTTTATTTTTTTTTCCTGACAAAGTGTTTATTTCCTTCAAGATATAGTGTAGAATTATACCCATATTTGTGTACTTGTTTGTTGAATGTTTGTCTTTGACTTGAGACTGTGCACTCCACAAAGGCAGCAACCATCCTGGTTTGCTCATCTGTTGTACAAGTAATGCCAAGCACTTGCTGGGTCCACAGTAGATGCTCAATAAGTATCTATTTAATTAGAATATCACTCTAGACCAGGGGCGGGGAAACTTCCTCCTGCCAAGGGCCATTTGTATATTTATAACATCATTTGGGGGCCATACTGAATTATCAACTTAAAAATTAGCCTGCTATGGCTGGTCAAACATTTAATTAACTCACCCGTAGTGCCCTGGCAGGGCCAGGCCAAATGATTTTGAAGGCCTTATACGGACATTCCCCACCCCTGCTCTAGACCTTGACCCCACAAAGACAGTAGACTGATGTGGGTGCTCTGTGCTTTAGAAAAAAAGTAGCACTTTATATTTGTGTAAGATTTATCCTTTCAAAGCACTTTCATATCTGTTATCATAATAACTGCATAAGACAGGTTACATAAGATAGATAAGTATTATAACTCCCATTTGATAGAAGAAAATGAGGCACATAGAGAGTTGACTAAACTGTTAGAATAAGGACTAAAGCCAAAATCTCTAACCTACCCAACTGTGCATCTTAACTAGTATATGTAAATGTTCTTTTTTTTTCTTGTTCTTCTTTTTCTTTTTCCTTATTTTTTAAACATTCACAGTCTCTTGATCAAACTTACAATTGAGAGGAAGGTTAATAATTAAATGGTCAGGCTCTAGGGACAGACTGTCAAGGTTCCAAACCCAGATCCAATACTTAACCCGCTGTGTGACCTTGAGCAAATTACTGAATTCCCCTGACCTTCAATTTCTTCATATGTATTCACTAAAAGCTTCGGTACTATATATACATAGTGGCCCGATGCATGAAATTTGTGCACAGGGGGTGGGGGTGGGTTCCCTCAGCCCAGCCTGCCCCCTCTCCAATTGGGGACCCCTTGGGGGATGTTCAACCACCAGTCGGACATCCCTCTTGCAATCTGGGACCTCTGGCTCCTAACTGCTCACCTGCCTGCCTGATCACCCCTACCTGCCTCTGCCTGCCTGCCTGATCTCCCCTAACTGCCTCTGCCTGCCTGCCTGATTGCCCCTAACCTCTCTGCCTGCCTGCCTGATCGCCTCTAACCTCTCTGCCTGCCTGCCTGATTGCCCCTAACCTCTCTGCCTGCCTGCCTGTTCGCCTCTAACCTCTCTGCCTGCCTGCCTGATCGCCCCTAACTGCCCTCCCCTGCTGGCCTGGTTGCCCGTAAAAGCCCTCCCCTGCCAGCCTGATCACCCCTAATGGCCTCTGCCTTGGCCCCCACCACCATAGCTTTGTCTGGAAGGAAGTCAGACATCTAAAAGATGGCCGGTCGACCACGTCTAATTAGCATATTACTCTTTTAGTAGTATAGATAGATTATATAGAATAGGATTGCTTGAATGGGGGGCAGGGAGAGCCTTTTTCAGCAGGAGGAGATGCTCTTGGCAGACAAAAATACATAATCCCTATATCTGGACTGATAGCCAGCCATATGCACTATACTGCCAAACCAGTCATTAAAAAATTGAACCACTTTCTTATACCTTACACCAGGGGTCCTCAAACTACGGCCCGCGGGCCACATGCGGCCTGCTAAGGACATTTATCCGGCCCACCGGGTGCCGCTGCCTGTCCTGCTTAGCAGCCACCTCGTCCCGGGCCTGCAGTGCGCATAGGAATTTGTTCATAATTTTTTTTTTTTTAAACTATAGTCCGGCCCTCCAACAGTCTGAGGGACAGTGAACTGACCTCCTGTTTAAAAAGTTTGAGGACCCTTGCCTTACACCAAACAGCTGTTGCCCTTAAAACCCCTCCTCAGCCCCCACCTTTGGTTCTGCCTTCGCAGTTCACCCAAATTAGGTTCTGATTGGTCAGTTTCTATGCCAGTCAGCATCAAAAGCTCTGCCTCCTAGGCAGCCATTGGCTCCTTGCACTTCACTCAGATTTGGTTCTGATTGGTCAGTTTCTATGCCAGTCAGCATCTCCAGGCCTATCAACGGGCCTGATCAGAAAGGCAGGGCTGATCAGCAGCCCCAGCGGAGGCCTGAGAGAAAGAGAGGTGCAGCTGCTGGCCAGGCCCTGAGAGAAAGAGAGAGGCAAGGGCTGATCAACAGCTGCCACGGAGGCTGAGGATCAGACCCTGCTTCTGTCTCCAGGCATCTCTTCATGCCTGATCCGCAGCCCCCTCAGCAGCACTGACTTCCTGTTGGTCGAGCCTTCAGTCATTTTGGATGTTATGGACCCTGGGTTTTTATATATTAGGATATATATATATGAAGATCTTTCTCTTTATATATGCATAAGATACATACATACAGTGCTGAACACGGTACATGAGAAGCACTTAATAAAAATTAGTTATTAATTGTGGAAACCTTCTGAGAATAATGACTATATTTCATATTCCTCTATAACCAACAATTAGCACAGTGCTTTTCATGGTGATATATTTTTTTAAAATATGTTTTTATTGATTTCAGAGAAAGAAAGGGAGAGATAGAGATAGAAATATCAATGATAAGAATCATTGATTGGCTGCCTCCTGCATGTCCCCTACTGGTGATTGAGCCCAAAATCTGGTTATGTGCCCTGACTGGGAATAGAATTGTGACCTCCTGGTTCATAGGTCAACACTAAACTACTGAACTACACCGGCTGGGCTTCACAAAAGTGATATTTAACACAACACAACCTTCTGGCAGCATTGGGATTTCTGTTTTCTTGAATTTATCCTTAACTGTGAATACTGGTGACTTTAAAGATTGGGGGGAAAGAGTAATATATACCCTTGGTGTGACCATTCCCATGTGCATACCCTTTAAGACCTGATAAGTAGGCCCTGGCCAGGGCTATGCTCAGTTGGTTGAGCTTCGTCCCATGTACCAAAGGTCACCAGTTTAATTCCTGGTCAGGACACATGCCCAGATTATAGGCTCGATCCCCAGTAGGATGTGTGCAGGAGGCAGCCCATGGAAAATGTTTCTTTTTCACAACAATATTTCTCTCTCTCTCTCCCTGTCCCTTCCCCTTTCTCTAAAAAATCAATAATGATAAGAATAAAACCTGAAAATTAGGAGCAGACTTTTAGTCACCTGTTCTCTATGAGTTCTCCCATTTTAGAGTTCATTTTCCTGTCCTTCTTTGGAAGAGTATAATTAATATAATGTGCTTTCAATCCCCATTTATCCTGGAGTGGCTTATATAATATAGTCATGGCAGTTACCGTGAATTGACTTAATAAAGCATTGAACTAATAGGTTCATCTCCACCCCCATAGGACAGGATAGATAATAATAGAGTAGGAAGCAAAGTAAGCAAGTCAGTTCTTTTTATGACCTTTTCCAAAGAAGTTTATTAGAATGGAAAAATCCCATGCCACTTGAAAAATCCCTTTATGGAGGATAAAGTGATAATTTAAAATAAACCTGTAAGGGAGAAGTAAAGATCATGACCTTTTATTTAATTTGCTTAGTCCTTTTAAAAATACTTTATGCTGTAATATTTTTGTTTCTTGCAGTTATTAATACAAATATATAGAAATAATGGCTCATAATGACCCTTGTAAAACAAATGAGTGCAAATTTTATGGAGGTTTCTTTGGAAGAAAACACAAATGATTAATAGGCTGCAATCTGTTAGAACAGAATAAAATAGTTTTGTTTAACTATGTATGATGATGCCTTTTTCTCTGTCTTTGTCATCATTCATTAACATTTATTACATAGTTACCTGAGGTTATGAATCTGCAGTAAAAATTGGTTAAAAGTACAGTTAAAGCATTCTTCTCTATTCTGTTGCTTTTATAGAATTTAGTAAACTATTAACAGTATAGAACAGAACAGTCTCCATCTTAATGTTCAACAATTCAAAGTAATGAGGTCCAGCCTTCCAGTTTTAGTTTAAAAACTACAAATTAGCTTCGATGGGTTCTCTTGTACCTACAGTGTTTTTTTTGTTTGTTTGTTTGTTTTTAAATGTTAAGCTCCAAGCCTGTTTTGTCTTCCTTTCCGTTTAGCCCACGATATCCTATTTCAACGCTGGTGGCACCAGTGACTGATGAGGTCCGGACTGAAAGTATTGTCAGTCACCCGTGACTGATATGGCAATTAACGTGTTAACATATTTTTATTGATTTCTGAGAGGAAAGGAGAGGGAGAGAGAGAGATAGAAACATCAATGATGAGCGAGAATCATTGATCGGCTGCCTCTTCCACGCCTCCTACCGGGGATTGAGCCCTCAACCCAGTCATGTGCCCTTGACCAGAATCGAACCTGGGACCCTTCAGTCTGCAGGCTGACGCTCTATTCACTGAACCAAACCAGCTAGGGCTGTTTACAAGTTTTAAAATAATGAATTGGTTCTTTAGCATTTTCCAAAGATGACTAATGAGATTTTTAATGTATAATTTTAAACTTACTATTTACAAATACTTAGTGTGTTTTAATTTATTACAGCTGTTACTCTAATTGCTAATGAAATTGTCCCTTCCTTGGTCAGTGGGAAGGTCTTCTCGTTTGCTCTTCATTTTGAAATGGCTCTGTTAATCATTGATAACTTCTTTGCTTTTTTTTTTTTTTAAATAAATCTCTATTGTTCAGATTATTACAGGTGTTCCCCTTTTTGTCCCCCCCATAGTTTCCCTCCACCTGATTCCCCACCTCACCCATGCCCTTACCCCCCACCATTGTCTTCATCCATAGGTGTAAGATTTTTGTCCAATCTCTTCCCGCACCTTTCACACCTGCTTCCCCCTGAGAATTGTCAGTCCACTCCCTTTCTATGTCCCTGATTCTATTATATTCACCAGTCCATTCTGTTCTTCAGATTTTTTATTCACTTGATTTTTAGATTCACTTGTTGGTAGGTATGTATTTGATGTCATTTTGTTGTTCATAATTTTTATCTTTACCTTTTTATTCTTTCTTCCTCTTCTTAAAGAATACCCTTCAGCATTTTGTGTAATCCTGGTTTGGTGGTGATGAACTCCTTTAGCTTTTTCTTATCTGTGAAACTCTTTATCTGACCTTCAATTCTGAATGATAGCTTTGCTGGGTAGAGTAATCTTGGTTGTAGGTTCTTGCTGTTCATCACTTTGAATATTTCTTGCCACTCCCTTCTGGCCTGTATAGTTTCTGCTGAGAAATCAGCTGACAGTCGTATGGGTGCTCCCTTGTAGGTAACTAACCATTTTTCTCTTGCTGCTTTCAAGAGTCTCTCTTTGTCTTTTGCCTTTGGCATTTTAATTATGATGTGTCTTGGTGTGGTCCTCTTTGGATTTCTCTTGTATGGGGCTCTGTGCACTTCCTGGACTTGTAAGTCTATTTCTTTCACCAGGTAGGGAAAGTTTCCTGTCATTATTTCTTCTAATAGGTTTTCAATATTTTGCTCTCTCTCTTCTTCTGGCACCCCAAAAATTTGGATGTTGGTACGCTTAAAGTTGTCCCAGAGGCTCCTTACACTATCTTCTTATTTTTGGATTCTTTTTTCTTTTTGTTTTTCTGGTTGGATGTTTTTTGTTTCTCATATTTCAGATCTTTGGTTTGATTCTTGTACGTTGATCTACAGTTGAGTTTCTGTATATTCTTTATTTCAGACAGTGTATGCTTCATTTCTGACTAGTCCTTTTCCATTTTTTTTTTTTGGCATTCTCATTAAGGTCCTTGAAGGTCTCATCAAGTTTCTTGGTGGTTTTTAGAAGATTCTTGAGTAACCTTATAAATGTGGTTCTAAACTCTATGTCATCCAGTAGTTTGCTTTCCTCCGTTTCTTTCATTCGTGACATGTTTCTTTGTCTCAGCATTTTGCCTGCTTCCCTGTGTTGATGGAGTGGCTTTGTATGGTAGGTGACCAGTAGGGCGCAGTATCTCAGCCTCCCCAATCACCTGAGGTGGATGCTCTTGGTACACCCCTTTGTGGACTGAGTGCAAAGTCTTGGTGTAGTTAAACCTTGATTGCTGTTGGTACACTGGGAGGAATTGACTTCCAGGCCAATTGGCTGTGAGGACCCACTGTGTCTATAATGGAAGAACTGCTGCGCTGGAGACATGCTTATGGGGCAAGACTTGCTTAGTGGCGCTTTGGTACTCACTGAGTCTGCTTCTTGAATGTGTCACTTATGGATGTGAGGAGTTGAAATCTGGTGTCTCACACTGACCACTAGGTACACTGGCTTCTGGATCTCCAATGGGATGCAGGTCAGGTACTGTCTGAGGCCACCCAGCAGGAGCTACAGTGAGAGCTGCAGTTTTCTCCTCTTTGCTTGTGGTTTGGAGGTTTTGGAGCTGTCTGCCCTGGGCTGAAAGTTTGCTAGGTTAAGCTGCAATAGGGCAGGTATTCTTAAGCTAAAGCCGCTGCTTGGAGCTTGGGTGGGTTTGTAGATTGTGCGAGGCGAGGTATCAGGGTGTCACTAGGCTAGGTTGTGGCAAACAGCTATGGCTGCCAGTTAGCTGGCTCTGCGTCTCCAACTGCATCCCCGTGCCCCGTGCCCCAGTGCAGTAAACAATGATTGCTGGGCGCAGCTCTGCAAGCAAGCCACCCTCACTTTCTGACCCCCAATGGCAGACAGTCCAGCTTCTCCCCGTAGGAGTTTGGGTTCCCCACGTCTCCCCAGAAACTGGATTTCAGAGTAATCGGGGGCTTGCCTCCCTTCGGGTTGAAAAAAGCAATGCTTGCCATCAGCCCAGATCACGTGCCTCCATACCTCAGCTTATCAGCGCTGGTGCACATCTCAAGGCTCTTTTCTCTTTCCTTCTAGTTGTAGAACTTCCACTCAGCCAGCTTTCCCGTGGTTCTGGGTGATAGATGCTTTGTCTTTTAGTTGTAGTTTTGAAATTGTTGTGCAAGGCAGCAGTTTAGGTGTTTACCTACGCCACCATCTTGGATTTTTTTCCTTCTTTGCTTTCTGAGAGGATAAGATGGTCCAGGTCTCCTTATGTATATTTCTTATTTCAGAACTGGAATTAGCCATTTCTTCAAGAAAGCTGGTTCTTTTTAGTAGAAAATTGTATTTAGAAACTATAATCTAATTCTTAAAGATGTTCATTATTATTGCGTTAGCCATTATTTTGTAGGCTTCTTCAGAAAGCTACTTTTACCAAAAATTCTAATTGGTGTATTTAATGTATATTGTATCTCATTATACATTACCTCACTTTATTTATTTTATTATTTTTTTGTTAATCCTCACCTGAGTATATTTTTCCATTGATTTTTAGAGAGTGGAAAAGAAGGGGAGAGATATATATAGAGAGAAACATAAATGTGAGAGAAACACATCAATTGGTTGACTCTCACATGTGCCCCGACTAGGGCTGGGGAATCTAGCCTGCAACCAAGGTATGTGTCCCTGACTGGAATCAAACCTGGGACCCTTCAGTCTGTGGGCCGATGCTCTATCCACTGAGCCAAACCGGCGAGGCTATTACCTCACTTTAGAATGTCTTGTTTTCCTCAAGTTCTTTGTGACTCCTTTTATGGACTTGAACACTCATCTTCCTACCTGGTTTTTAATAAAGTACACTTTTCTCCTTTGACTAAAATACTGTAATTATTGGCAATCAGTAGATTTTGTGCATGTATGACTTCTTTGCCTATATGGCATAATTCTTTTTAAAAAAATATATATTTTATTGATTTTTTACAGAGCGGAAGGGAGATGGATAGAGAGTAAGAAACATCAATGAGAGAGAAACATCGATTCAGCTGCCTCTTGCACACACCCTACTGGGGATGTGTCCGCAACCAAGGTACATGCCCTTGACCGGAATCGAACCTGGGACCCTTCAGTCCGCAAGCCAACGCTCTATCCACTGAGCTAAACCGGTTAGGGCCTAGCATAATTCTTAAAGGGGCAGTCTTTGGAATCAGATTGCCTGGATTTTAATCCATAATGTGGGACATTAGCAAAATGCATCCTACCAGGCAAGCTATCCTAGACAAGATCATGGTGCAGAAAGGCTCACAGATCAAATAAAGATGCTCAAGTCACAAGTTTGTTGAATCACCTCATATATATAGCAAGAAGCAAGTGGGTAAGAGATGTGGTAGGTTGAAACATTTAGGAATAGGTCCAAGCTGGGTAGAGGACCACACTACCTGAACTTCCTGTTATGCAATGTTTGGCTCTTTCTGCCACATCAGTCCCTGTTGATGGTGTGATTACAAAGACCAAGCAGGAAAGTGCCTGAAAAGCAAGAAAAAGTACTTCTTGCCAGAAGCTGTAGCTTGCTAATTAGCCTGCTGAGCAGCTGTGAAATGTATCTTCATCTCTTGGAATGAGCACTCATGGAGCCAGATTGGGTCTGTAATGGGTGTCACCAATGAGTGACTAATTTTGGAGGTGATATTAAGCTATGTTAAGCCCTGGCTGGTGTGGCTCATGCACCAGAAGGTCGCCGGTTCCATTCCCAGTCAGAGTACATGCTCAGGGTTGAGGCTCAATCCCCAGTAGGGGGCGTTCAGGAGGCAGATGATTGATGTTTCTCTCTCTCCCTTCCTTTCTCTCTAAAATCAATAAAAACATAAAAAAAGATGTTAAAGATATTGTGGATATGTGTGGGGAAATTTTTGAGATATACTCATTTGAAACAAAGCAGAAACACATGAGTATATTATTTTAGCACTTGGGGTTAGTAGAGCAGGTGCCTTATATTTCCACACTCATGATTTAGAAGGTGTGCTCTTCAGAACTGTACTCCTTGGGATTTTCCTAGTGCTCCATGAGGCTGAGAAGGTCTGGGGGAGATAGGGATAGGAGGTAGGGGTACAGGGTTGGGAAGACACCACCATGTTCACCACTACAATGACTTAATGGTCTTATGGGCAAATATGTATTGAAAATTAGGATTGAACTAGCTTTACTACATTCTTTTTTCTTTAAATATATTTTATTGATTTTTTTACAGAGAGGAAGGAAGAAGGCTAGAGAGCCAGAAACATCGATGAGAGAGAAACATCAATCAGCTGCCTCCTGCATACCTCCCACTGGGGATGTGCCTGCAACCAAGGCATATGCACTTTACTGGAATCGAACCTGGGACCCCTCAGTCCGCAGGCTGACGCTCTATCCACTGAGCCAAACCGGTTCTGGCTTTACTACATTCTTGATTGCAGGCCAGGTTTATGGCATGAAGGAAAAGCTTATTAACTATGATTACCAATAAGTTCTATCCAATTTAAAAACAAAGCATATGGAGGTTTCTTTAAAAATTAAGAATTGAATGACCATATGATCCAGCAATTCTTCTTCTGGGTTTTTGTCCAAAGAATATGAAGACACTAATTTATAAAGATATATGTAACCCTCTAGCATTATTGACATTAGCTAAATTATGGAAGCAACCTTAGTGTCCATGGATGGATAAATAAAGAAAATGCAAGTGAAATCAGACATACAAAGTTGGTTTCTTTATGATTTTTTTTTTTACATAAAGTACAAAAACCAGTCAAAATTAATCTATGAGCCTGGCTGGCATGGCTCATTGGTTGAACATCAACCAATGAACCAGTAAATTGCAGTTTGAAACCTGGTCAAGGCACATGCCCAGGTTGCGGGCTCAATCCCCAGTGTGGGGCGTGCAGGAGGCAGCCAGTAAATGATTCTCATCATTAACGTTTCTCTCTCTCTCCCTCTCCCTTCCTCTCTGAAATCAATAAAAACATATGATTTTAAATTGATCTATGAGTTTGAGATCAGAATAGAAATGATCTTAGTGGGAAAGAGGGTGGTGATTGAAAGGGAACAGGAGGAAGCTTTTGGAATAGTGCTAATGTACTGTTCCTGGATCTGGGTGCTGATGTCATGGTTGTGTTTAGTTCAGGAAAATTCACTGGGCTCTGCACTTAGGGAACTTGCACATTCCCATATGCACAATACACTTAGAAAAACTAAGTGTTTTCAAAGACATACAGCAACAAGAATACTCATATGTACAGTTTCTTTGGAAAACGGTTTGGCAGTATCTACTAATGCTAAAAATATGTACACGTGTGTGTATATAATTTTATGTTATTGCCCAGCATTTTCATTCCTAGGTATAGAAATGTGTATACATGGTTTAAAAATGTTCATAACAACAACAACAAAAAAGAATGTTCATAACAGCAATATCCATATAACCAAAAGCTAGAAACTGCCCAAATACCCATCAACGATAGGAGAAATAAATTGTGGCATATATACATGATGAAATGAATAAACTACAGCTGCATGCAAAAACATAGGTGAACTTTATAACTTAAAGTTGAAAATCCAGATATCGAAACATATGAATTCATTTACATAAAGTTCAAAACTAGGCAAAACAAATCTATGCTGTCAGAAGGGAAGATATGATTAACCTTGGAGGGGGCGGTTGTGACTGGGCACCAGTGACAAGAATGCTTCTGGGGTTGTGATACGTACTGTGTAATGTCTCTGAGCATGACACAGGAGTGAGAACTTTGTGGAAATTCATCACGCCAAACACTAATGACCTGTGCCGTGCACTTTTCTGTACATATATTATACTTCAATCAAAATTTGCTTTACAAATGCTCTCAGGTCTGAAAGCCCATCTGATTTAAACATTCCCTAAGTGCAATCTTGTCTCTGTCGGTCACGTTTTTTCGTTTTTCTTTTCAGGGTTATCAGAAAAATCATAGTACTATCAAAAAGGGAAGGTCTTTGTTGCTCCTTGCAGCACTGTGAACATAATATACACGTGTGCTCTGGAACAGTCTAGTGACACAGCATTAAGTGACATCATCAGTGTACAATAGCTGACTAGTTTGGAAAATAGAATAAAATGCAACGTTGCAGTGGCATATGGCTTTTACCCCAGTTAGGTAAATCATTAACCCAGGCACTCTGTGGGGCAGGGTGTTTGACTAACCTTGTAAACCAAGCCAAGGAGCGAAAGTAGGAGCTGTGGCTGCCTTCCTCCTGAGGAAACACGGGAAGAGAAATAATTTGATGAGGAGTTCCAAGTCCAGCTGTTGGTTATTTCATTAAACATTGACTGGGTACCAGTGACCAGACTTCTAAGGGGAAAAGCACATTCAAGAAAATATTTAAATGGCTGTAAAGAAAAACTCAACCAAAATACCACCCACCCACACCCCAACTAACCCATCGGAAACTTTTAGGGGAGCTGAATGGCCTGTTGGTTTACCTACTACCAAATGGTCAAAAACGAGTTAAGAAAATTTTAAATGTTTTGCCTTTTTCCAAAACGAACTTCCCCCTCCCTTGACCCACAGCCACGCCTGCCATTGTCAGCAGCTGCAATAAATAAAATGAATCACTTAGTGATGTGGGCCTACTGAGCCAGAAGGGGGCGAGCAAAAACAGTTAGGGAAAGTTTCCAGGAAGTCACAGAGTCAGGTACTTCCTGTTTATAGTGTCCATCCCATTTGTGGCTGCCAGATTACACCACCTGAAGTGAGCCATGGTGAAACTGCCTCAAAAATGGTGAGCAGCAAAATAAACACATGTTTAGCAGCTCTCTGATGCTTAATACATTAAGCACAAGCTCTGTATTCTTCCAGGTTAGCTCAAGGTGACTGCTTCAGTGAAGGGTGGTGTATTTTGGTCCTGTTGGGACAGTCTAAAATCAGGCAAAGTACATTTTATGTATCGTCTGGGTGGTGGAAGCAATGACAACTTTGTTTAGCCACCTCACTTACTCCATGCCCCTTGCTATTCAAATCTCCATTGTTCTTGAGGAAGGGTCCCCTGGGAACACAGCAAAAAGAACGAGCATCAGTAAAGAAATGACTTCCTCTGGTATTTAAATTAAAGCAGTACTCATCCCTAGGCCTTGTCATTACCTGGAAAGAAATTAGAATAGTTTCAGGACTACCACCAGAAAAAAAAGTCACAGATTAAAAATCCTCACCTGTGCCAGCCAGAGAGGCTTGGCTAAATGTCCTCCTGTACACAGAAAGGTTGCCAGTTCATTTCCTGGTCAGGGCCCTCTGCTAGGCCTGTAGGCCCTGAGGCAACTACTCATACTATTATGAATTCATTGCATTTTCCTGACTCCCAGTGAGACTGAGCACCTTCTCCTAATTCCTCTTCTATGAATTACCTTTTCATAACATGGGATCATTTTACTATTATATTGTTTTTTGTTTATTAATTTGTAGGAGTCTTAGTTTATTAGTATACTAGAGACCTGGTGCACAAAATTCGTGCACTTGGGGGGGCGGGTCCCTCAGCCTGGCCTGCACCCTCTCGCAGTCCGGGACCCCTCGGGTGATGTCTGCCTGATCAGGCCTAAGCTGGCAGTCAGACATTTCCTCTCACAGTGTGGGGCTCTTGCAGTCTGGGACCCCTTGCTCCTTACCGCCCGCCTGCAGTGAAGTCAAGAGGGGCTCCTGCCACTGCCACTGTGCTCGCCAGCCATGAGCCCAGCTTCTGGCTGAGCAGCACTCCCCCTGTGGGAGCGCACTGACCACCAGGGGCAGCTCCTGCATTGAGCATCTGCCCCCCGGTGGTCAGTGCACGTCATAGCGACCAGTTGTTCCGCCATTCAGTCGATTTCCGTATTAGGGTTTTATTATATAGGATTTACTATTTTCTGTCATTTAAAAAATATATGTTTTTATTGATTTTTTAGAGAGAGAGGAAAGGGAGATAAGAGAGATGGAAACATTCATGAGAGAGAAATATTGATCAGCTGCTTCCTGCACATCCCCCACTGGGAATCTAGGCCACAACCTAGGCATGTTCCTTGACCGGGAGTCAACCTGGGCCACACCAGTCAGGCCACATCCAATACCTGGAGGCTTTTTTCTCTCTCTTTGTTTTCCTTCCTCTCTCTAAGAATGTCCTCGAGTGAGGATTTAAAAAATTCCTCGTCTGATTTTGTTGTCTGTGTCAAATTGTTAATAGTTTTCTACTTCCTGTAATAAAATGTTGAACGCTAGACTAGCTGCTGGGCTAATTATTTTCAGTGCTACATACATTTCTTTTTCATCAAAGAAAATTTGAAGACAAAAGTGGCTCCAACTAAGCTTTCCAATCTACATAGAACACTCTCTTCAGATCCAATCCAGGGCATCCATGTGTGTCTGGAATATGGTGCTTTGCAAATAAATCTACACCTAAGTATTAAAAAATAAATAATTAAACATTAGAAGAAAATATTTTAAAAATATTTTTGTATAACCTTGGGGATGGGAGGTCTTCTTAAGCAGGAGGAAACCCAGAGAAATTTAAAAATATATAGATATGTTTGACTACATAAAATTAATATTCTTTTGCAAGGTGAAAGACACCATACATAAAGTGAAAAGAAAAAGTGAGGGAAAATGTTTGCAATAAAAATGACAGAAAATAGCCTGATTGGTGTGGCCCAAGTTCGATTCCGGGTCAGGGAACATGCCTGGGTTGTGGCCTCGATCCCCAGTAGGGGGTGTGCAGGAGGCAGCTGATCAATGTTTCTCTCTCATGGATCTTTCCATCTCTCTTATCTCTCTTCCTCTCTCTCTAAAAAATCAATAAAAACATATTTTTTTAAATGACAGAAAATAGTAAATATACTAACAAACTATGACTCCTACAAATTAATAAACAAAAGACAATACAATAGCAAAATGATCCCATGTTATGAAAAGGTAATTCACAGAAAAAGAATTAGAGAATTGCTCAGTCTCACTGGGAGTCAGGAAAATGCAATGAATTCATAATAGTATGAATAGTTGCCTCAGGGCCTAGGGGCCTAGCAGAGGGTAAAGAGCCTAAGAATAGAAGTCAAAAGAGACTTCAACTTTAACTGCACTGCTTTATTTATTTTTTATTAAAATATATCAAGATTTAAGGGGAATGTGACAAAATGGCAACAGTTGTCAAACTTAAGTTGTGCCATTTGGTGAATATATATTTGCATTCTGTTCAGTAAACACCTAGGAGTAGAATTGCCAATCATAGGACATGCATATACTCTAGTAATGATCTGTTTCTTAATCTGGATGTTGGTTTTAGGGGTGTGCTTAATTTATGAAAGTTCACTGAGATATGCACTTATAATTTATGCATTTCAATAAAAAGTTAAACAACAACAAAATAAAAACTATCAGGCTATACCACTTCACAGCCACCATATTGGCTAAAAGAAAACAGTAGAAAATACCAAGTGTGAGGAGGATGTACAGCAACTGGGTTGCTCCTATATTGCTAGTGGGAATTTACCTCAATACAATCCCTTTGGAAAACTGGCATCATCTACTAACAGTGAAAGTAGTATGTGTCCCATGATCTGATAACTCCACCCATAAGCAAACATACCTGAAATAAATTTGTCTATATTATTACCAAAAGGCATATACAAGATTTATATGATCCCATTTTTTTTCAATATAATTTTTTCTTTTCATTGAATTTATTGGGGTGACACTGGTTAAAATTACACAGTTTCAGGTGCACCATTCTACATCACAACATCTGTACACTGTATTGTGTGTTCATCACTCCAAGTCAAGTTTCTGTCCATCACCATTTATTCCCCAATACCTTCCTCCACCTCTCCCCACTCCCCCCAAATATATATATTTTAAATATATTTTTATTGACTTCAGAGAGGAATGGAGAGGGAGAGAGAGATAGAAACACCAATGATGAAATCATTGATTGGCTGCCTCCTGCACACCCCACACTGGGGATCGAGCCTGCAACCCGGGTATATGTCCTGACCAGGAATTGAACCCAACCTCCTGGTTCATAGGTTAATGCTCAAGCACTGAGCCACACCAGCCGGGCTCCCCCAGTATATTTTTGACAACTATTTTGAGATATCCTTGATATATACAAATTGCATATATTTAAGGTGTATGTTTTGATGTTTTAATATATTGGGTGGGGGAATAAATTATGGCACATCAAAGATATGAACTTTATACAAATTAAATCTATATGTATGTTGGCTTGCTGGGGTGTCCCTGAAAAGTTAAGTGAAGTAAGCTGTGTATAGACTGACCTCATTCTGGATAAAAAACAAAGACAAAACCCCCTTTTATGTGCATCTATGGATGTAAGAGAAGGCAGAAAAAACTGCAAGTAAATAGATCAAAATATGGGAGGGTAAAATTAGTTGAGAAATGAGGAGTGAGGTGGTTAGCGTTTTCCTTAGTCAGCCCTATACTGTCTGCCTTGCTAAAACCAGAACTGTTACTAGGTAATTGTTATTATTTTAATATGTTGTTTTTTTTTATTGAGAGAGGGAGGGAGAGAGAGATGGAACCATCAATGAGAGAGAAATATCAATCAGCTATCTCCTGCATGCCCCCCACCAGGGAACCAGCCCACAACCCAGGCATGCAAGGCTGACCAGGAACCCAACCGGTGACCTCCTGGCATATGGCACCATGCTCAACTAACAGCCACACAGGCCCAGCTAGGTAATTATTATTATTATTATTTAAAATCTGTATTGTTGAGAGTATTACAGATGGTAAGTATTTTTTGATTGAGCTATAACCCACACACAATAAAATTCACCATTTTAAAATATACAATTAAGTAATTTTTTTCTTAGAGGTTCCTCAAGTCCATCTTTACTAATTTTTAGTACGGAATAGTCACAAAGCTGTGCAAACATTACCACTAATTCCAGAATATTTTAATCCTGCCAACAACAATCATTAGCAGTCACTCCCTATTCCTCCTGCCTCCCAGCTCTTCGCAACCACTAATTTACTTTCTGTCTCTATGGATTTGCTGCCTATTCTGCACATTTCATATAAATGGAATCATGTAATATGTATGCAACTTTTTGTGTCTGAGATTCATCCATATCATATCATGTATCAATAGTTCATTCCTTTTTATGGCAGTAGCAACAAGGGGAGCTCAATATGTGGCTAAAACAAGGGGGAAACAACAACCTGTAGATGAATATGTATTACAGAGTTAGTTCATTCATTTATTCCATCACTCAACCAGCATAAACTCTAGGTAGTGTGCTAGGGATCGAGAACATGGCTTGGGCTCAGTTAGGTAGAGTGTTATGCCCATACGCCAAGGTTACAGGTTTGATCCCCAGTTAGGGCACATATAAGAAACAACCAATGGCTCTAGCTGGTTTGACTCAGTGGTCAGAACGTCAGCCCTCGGACTGAAAAGCAGTCGATGTATCTCTCTAACATTGATGTTTCTCTCTCCGTCTCTCCGCCCCCTCTCCACTCTCTCTAAAGCAATGGAGAAAATATCCTCTTGTAAGGATTAACAAAACAAACAAAAAGGAAACAACCAATGAATGCAGAAACAAGTGGAACAATAAATTGATGTTTCTCTCTCTAAAGGAAAAGAAAGAAAGAGGCACGGAGCCCCTAGTGCAAGTCCCTTCCTGGCCATGTCCTTCCCTGGTTGGGTGCTGTCACTTAGAGAAAGGGCAGGGCTCCAAACCTGCCTTCCACCCTTCTATGTCCCCAGCCTTTTCTCAACATACTCAGTGTCCCAAGACTAACAACAACTCCTAGGGACAACAGTCTAAATTCACATTAAGTGAAAAAGGAAGTTTGCATCAAAGGGACAAATCCGCAAAGGTTTCCATGGCCCCATTGTAGACAACTTGGGAGGTTATTGTGCACAGTGGTTTCCTTCCTCAACTTCCGGCTTCTAGACTTGGCTCAGAAGTGTAACAAAGCCTTCTGCCTAACAAAGCCCATTTCAGTGCATTTCCAACAAGATACATCCTGGCAACTTTCCTAGAATGTGCAAGCAGCTCATTTTAAAATAGAATCCTTTTTTTCCCCCTTTGGTCTTTCTACATTTAGTAAGTGTATACAGGGTACTAAGTGGAAAAATAGAGTTGCCATAGTCCTTCCTCTCATTTTCTCCCCTTCTCTCTGCCCCTCCTCTTCTTCTGGGTCCCTTTTCTCCCCCTTTTATTTTCATTATTCTTTGTTTCCTTGAATACCTCCTTATGGCTCTGTTGTCCTGGACTTGATATTGTACTGAACCAGATAGACACAAGTCTAGGAAATAGTAGTTTCTTTTTTGAACTTGGTACTTGGGTGAAAAAGGAGAGAGGATGCTCGGCTGGTGTGGCTCAGTGGTTGAGCTTTGACCTATGAATCAGAGGTCATGGTTTGATTCCTGGTCAGAGCACAAGCCCAGGTTGCAGGCTCAATCTCCGGTAGGGGGTGAGCAGGAGGCAGATAATCAATTATTCTCTCTCCTCACTGATGTTTCTATCTCTCCTTTCCTTTCTGAGGTCAATAAAATATATCTATATCTATATCTATATCTATATCTAATATATCTATCTATCTATCTATCTATCTATCTATCTATATATATATATATATATTTTTTTTAAAGGAGCGAGGAGCGGTTTTCATGAAGAACTGGAGCTGGTAAGAGAAGCATCTCCAGGGAAGACACATTCCCTGAATTGACTGGCCCATTTCTAGAGCAATTACTCTTCAGCTTTCCAGGAGTGGCCAGGTTTCCAGATTTTGTTTTTCTTTCTTTCTTTTTTTGAAATTTAGAGAACATTTATTAAAGCTGGGGGCAGTGAAACCAGGACAGGCTGGGGAAATGAGCCTAGGAGGGGCTGCTTTGGCTCACTAAGTCAGAGGAAAGGGGGCCTTGGGGACAGGTTCAGGGGGTTTGCCTGGGATGAACTGCCACTGTGCATTGCTGCCCTGGTTGCAAGCCCTGTGGGGTCCCTTAGTTTAGGAGATGCATGCCTGTGGGGAAAGGGGAGGGTAGGAGGAGGCGTGGGTGTGCTCCTGGGAGGGAGAGCAAACCAGACTTCATTTTTCTTATACTTCAAATAAAATACATGATGCTGGGCCCAATGGCTTCACTCCAGTGTCTTTTATCTCTGGGTTTCAGGCTGTAGCTGACATCAACTCTCTTTCTTTATTATTTATTGTAAAGTTCCTGTCTGATCTTGGATCCACATATGATTTATTTTGTTGGTTGTTATTTCCTGAGTCATGAAGGGCGGGGTTCCAATGTTCAGGAAGCCCAAGAACGGATGAGAGTTGCTTGACTGCTTAGCAACCTCTACCTAAAAATGAATCTTTTCCGAGTTATGTTTAAGGACTAGGACCAGGATGGGAATTCGTTTTTAACTTACAGATATGCTACTTATCCCAGTTGAGGTTAGACTCTGACAATATTTCAAGGGGAAAAACATTTTAGTTTTTAACTAGTTTATTTTGTGTGGGTAGATATCACTAACACTTTTTTTAAAAAAGTTTTAGCTGTGTGATTCAAACAAAAAAAAATCAAGTCGTCTTTCAAGTTCTTTATTTTCTAAATTAGTTTCTGAATTTGATTGATTGGTTTTGTCTATGTAAGAAATGTCCAAACCTGTGAGAATATTTATGAATTTATTTCAGCCAAACTGACAGTAATTGCCAAGAAGCAAAATCGCAACAAATTGGGAAAATGGCAGTTTTACCACTTATTTTACACATTAGAACCAACGGATAAGACGTAAGGGGGTTCATGAAATCCATTAGTGGTAGATTAGGAAGATGGGAGAAAGCAAAGCGGGAAAATCTCTGAGACTGGATAAGAAGTAAAATGGATTGACACATACTTTCTTACATTGGTGAGTATAGGATAGTTAACAAGGAACACTTACAGATGCTATTTGGGAGAACAAGATAATAACGTGGGGTTCTATGGTCTGCTCTGGTGGGAGATTGTGCTCTGAGGAGTCTGGAAAAAAAGGGGGTTACTCTAACATTCCAAAGGTATGTTATCGTTGAAGCAAAAAGACAGTAGACAATCTCAGTTAAGGTAAAGACTGACCTTTGTCAAGGAAGATACCAACCTAAGGCATGACTGCCTGCCATGACTAGCTATTAGGAAGTTTTAATTTCAGACCATTCTATGTGGTTTTGAGGTAGGCAGTTAGACAGACATGAGTACAGCAAGGACGATGGGCCAGGTACAGAAGTCACTAGGGTGGAAAGGACAATTGTAGTGTGGGATCTCATCCCCAGGTGACTTTTCCTCCCCTAACATATTGCTGGTCATGAGGTTGGACCCATCTAGGCCTTAGCTGTACTTCAGCTCCAGGTCCAGAAAAGCAACAAAATCAGCCACAGCTGCCCAGTCGGTGTGGCTCAATGGTTGAGTGTCCACCTATGAATCAGGAGGTCATGGTTTGATTCCTGCTCAGGGCACAAGCCCAGGTTGTGGGCTCAATCCCCAGTAGGGGGAGTGCCGAGGCAGCCAATCAATGATTCTCTCTCATCATTGATGTTTCTATCTCTCTCTCCGTCTCCCTTCCTCTCTGAAATCAATAAAAATATATTTAAAAACATAAGAGAAAAACAAACAGAAGTTGATTAACATGCATACCTCATGCATACATGAGAGATACCCAGGGGAGAAAAACTAATTCCCATGGTGCTTTAGAATTCAGGATTAAATACCATTTTAATAGGGAAAGGGAATGTAGGTCTCTTAGGGGAGAATAAATGATTTTTAGGAAAGATGAATGGGTTCTTAGAAGAACAGATGAGAGGTATTATAGTCTGTGACATTTGTCTGGCTGTGGTGTCCACTTGTAATCTTCTCTCCTGCAATAAGAGTCCATCTTCCCTGGTTGATGAGATGCCTAGGGAGGGGGTTTAAGACAGTAAATCCTCCTTCTTTTTGGAGGATCTGCCATCAGACAAATATGGGGAGTTCAGAGAAAGCCCCTTTTTGCATTTTCTATTTTTCAAGTGCCTTTAGGTCAAAATAATCAATACACCAAAGCAGCATATATGAGGGTGGCATATTCTGCTTCCTTTCAATCCTTTACAGGGTCCATGACCTGGGGTTTATTAGGTGGCTCATTTAAAACAATTCAAGGGAGTTATTAGATTTCTTTCATGATTACTCAGTCTTAATTAGGCTAAGGAAATAGAAACTGCCGATTCTGTAAGTGTGAAGGAGAGCTCTGAAGTTAGAAGAACAATTTCCATCTTCCCATGAAAGACTTTTGCATCTCTCCCTTTACATTTTGGTAACATTAAGGAATCAGAAGAGAATGTCCACCAGTTTAACACTCTATCCACTTTGGTTTCTTCTCCCTTGATGGTTGCTCCTGCCAGGTTCTTCCTCCTCTAGCCCACCTCTTAATCTTGAAGTGTCCCAGGGCTTCCTCTGTGGCCCTGGCCATTGTTTGCATTCATTCTCTTGTTTTCTCATTCAGTCTTTTCACTTTGTTCCATTCAGGAATGCAAGAGTGTACCAGTGACAAGCAGATTGTTTTGAGCTAAAGGCAACTTTAGCTACAGGCTCAAGAGATATTTCTGGCCCAGCTGGTGTTGCTCTGTAGTTAAGTGTTAACCTATGAACCAGGAGGTCATGGTTGGATTCCAGATCAGGCACATGCCCGGGTTGTGGGCTCATTCCTCCATAAGGGGCGTACAGGAGACAGCCAATCAATGATTCCCTTATCATTGGTGCTGCTATCTCTCTTTCCTTCTCCCTTCCTCTCTGAAATCAATAAAAATATGTGTTTTTTCAAAAAGAGAAATTTCTGGCCCTCCCTTAACTACATGGAAGAATTTGATTTAGGGGCCTTACCCATAGTAAGAGATTATCAGAGATAACATCTTTTGACCTATCTATGGGGCAGGACAAACTTCTATTTACTAAGCATCTGCTCTTTTGAACATCCTGCAATGATCCTTTGCACCCGAAGGCATCCCTAGCTCAGGATGTCTTATACAGCCATGTTCCTTTCTGCCTCTGAACCTCTCCTGCATGTGGGATCTGTTACTCTCTCATGTATTTGGAGTTCCCATACATACATGTATTAAGTTTGGTTATTTTCTCTTGCTAATCTGTCTCATGTCTCTTTGGTTATTAGAAGAGCCAGGAGGGCCAGGTAGTTCAGTTGGTTAGAGCATCGTCCTGATACACCAAGGTTGTACGTTAGATCCCTGGTCAGGGCACATACAGGGATCAACCAATGAATGCATAAATAGTGGATAAGAAAAAAAAAATCGATGTTTCTCTCCACCCCCCTCCCCCACACACCTATCTCTCTCTAAAATCAATAAATAGAAGAGCCAGAAGAACCTTGAGTGTAGAAGAAAGTTTGTTCTTCCCCTACATCTCCAATTCTCAAGTGATTGATTCTCTTATCAAACAAAACAAAAGTATTTATAAATAGGGAAATGTAGAGCAAATATGGTAAAATGTTAACATTTTTTGAAAGGAGATAGAGGTATATGTATTAAATTTATGTACATGTTAAAGGAATGGAAATAAGAGACAGGAATCCAAGATGGTGGCGTAGGTAAACACCTAAACTGCTGCCTCGCACAACAATTTAAACTGCAACTAAAAGACAAAACGTCTATCACCCAGAACCACGGGAAAGCTGGCTGAGTGGAAGTTCTACAACTAGAAGGAAAGAGAAAAGAGCACTGAGACGTGCACAAGCGCTGAAAAGCGGAGGTACGGAGGCGCGAGATCTGGGCTGGCGGCAGGCGTTGCTTTTTTCAACCCAAAGGGGAGACAAGCCCCCGATTACTCTGAAATACAGTTTCTGGGGAGACGCGGGGGACCCAAACTTCTACGGGGAGAAGCTGGATTGTCTGCTACCGGGTCGGAAAGTGAGGGGGGCCTGCTTGCAGAGCTGCGCACAGGAATAATTGTTTATCTGCGCTGGGGCACAGGACGGGACACAGTCGGAGACACAGAGCCGGCTAACTAGCAGCCATTGCTGTTTGCCACACCCTAGCCTAGTGACGCCCTGAGACCCCGCTCCACACAACCTACAAACCCACCCAAGCTCCAAGCAGCGGCTTTTGCATATGAATGGACTGCCCCGCAGCTTAACCTAACAAACTTGCAGCCCGGATCAGACAGCTCCAAAACCTCCAAACCCCAAGCAAAGAGGAGAAAACTGTAGCTCTCGCTGTAGCTCCTGCTGGGTGGACTCAGACAATAGCTGACCGGCACCCCATTGGAGACCCAGAAGCCAGTGTACCTAGTGGTCAGTGTGAGAAACCAGATTTCAACTCCTCACATCCATAAGTGACACATTCAAGAGGCAGACTCAGCGAGCACCAAAGCCCCACTGAAAAGTCCTGCACCATAAGTGTGTCTCCAGCACAGCAGTTCTTATAGACACAGCGAGTCCTCACAGCCGATTGGCCTGGAGGTCAATTCCTCCCAGAGTACCAACAGCAATTAAGGCTTAACTACACCAAGACTTTGCACTCAGCCCACAAAGGGGTGTACCAAGAGCGTCCACATCAGGTGATTGGGGAGGCTGAGCTACTGCCCCCTATAGGTCACCTACCACACAAAGCCACTCCATCAACACAGGGAAGCAGCCAAAATGTGGAAACAAAGAAACATGTCACGAATGAAAGAAACGGAGGAAAGCAAACTACTGGACGACATTGAGTTCAGAAGCACATTTATAAGGTTACTCAAGAATCTTCTAAAAACCACCGAGAAACTTGATGACACTTCTGAGGAGCTTAGTGAGACCTTCAAGGACCTTAATGAGAATGCCAAAAAAATGGAAAAGGACCAGTCAGAAATGAAGCATACACTGTCTAAAATAAAGAATATACAGAAACTGAACTGTAGTTCAACATACCCCAAGAATCAAACCAAAGATCTGAAATATGAGGAAACAAAAAACACCCAACCAGAAAAACAAAAAGAAAAAAGAATCCAAAAATAAGAAGATAGTGTAAGGAGCCTCTGGGACAACTTCAAGCGTACCAACATCCGAATTTTTGGGGTGCCAGAAGAAGAGGGAGAGCAAAATACTGAAAACCTATTAGAAGAAATAATGACAGAAAACTTTCCCTACTTGGTGAAAGAAATAGACTTACAAGTCCAGGAAGCTCACAGAACCCCAAACAAGAGGAATCCAAAGAGGACCACACCAAGACACATCATAATCAAAATGCCAAGGGCAAAAGACAAAGAGAGAATCTTGAAAGCAGCAAGAGAAAAACAGTTAGTTACCTACAAGGGAGTACCCATACGACTGTCAGCTGATTTCTCAACAGAAACTATGCAGGCCAGAAGGGAGTCCAAGAAATATTCAAAGTGATGAACAGCAAGAACCTACAACCAAGATTACTCTACCCAGCAAAGCTATCATTCAGAGTTGAAGGTCAGATAAAGAGCTTCACAGGCAAGAAAAAGCTAAAGGAGTTCATCGCCACCAAACCAGGATTACATGAAATGCTGAAGGGTATTCTTTAAGAAGAGAAAGAAGAGGAAAAAGGTAAAGATAAAAATTATGAACAACAAAATGACATCAAATACATACCTACCAACAAGTGAATCTAAAAATCAAGTGAATAAAAAATCTGAAGAACAGAATGGACTGGTGAATATAATAGAATCAGGGACATAGAAAGGGAGTGGACTGACAACTCTCAGGGGAAGCAGGTGTGAGGGGTGCGGGAAGAGATTGGACAAAAATCTTACTCCTATGGATGAAGACAGTGGGGGGAGTGTAAGGGCATGGGGTGGGGTGGGGAATCAGGTGGAGGGGAGCTATGGGGGGAAAAAAAAGAGGAACATCTGTAGTAATCTGAACAATAAAGATTTATTAAAAAAAAAAGGAATGGAAATAAGTTTAAAAATATCATTTTTATACTGACAACTCCCAAATTGTGTCCCAGACCTCTCTACTGAACTTGACTCACATATCCAACCCCTTACTGACTCCCCCATTTAGTTGTCCAAGTAATAAACCCAAAACTGAACTCCTGATCTGCTCTCTTCCCCACAAGCCTACTCCATCAGCAGCTTCCCCACCACAGTTGTTCACAAGTGCATTTTTTATAGTTGTTCTGGACAAAACCCTTGGAAGAACTTGGAGTCTTCTTTCTTTCCCAGACACCTTTAATCCTTCAGGAAATCCTGCTGGTTCTATCTGCAGGGCACAGCATGGCCACTTTCACTGTGGCCACTCTGCACCCTGGTCTAAACCACTTCCAGCCCTATCTTAAATCATTGGAGTATTCTACCCATTGGTCCTCTGTCTTTGCTGCTCCCCCTCAGTCTATTCTCAACAAAGAAGCCAATGCGACCCTTTTAAAATGAACTCAAACTGTGTTCATCTGAGTAAACAAAGAAGGAGTGAAAGCTGACATTCTTCAGTAGCCCCAGGTTAGACCTGACCTCTTCCCACTTCCCTCCTGGCCCACTAAGCTCCAGCCGCTCTGGCCTTCCTGTTGTTTCTGAAATGAACCAAGATGCTCATGATGCCCTTTTGGAATTCTATACTAATCATTGCCTCTTCCTGGGAGGCTCCTCCCCCAAACATTTGCTCCTCTTTCCAAGTCTGTTTAAAGTTACCTCTCAACAAAGTCTACCCTGTTGATTGATTCTGCTCCTTCTGGATTCATCTAACCTTGCTCTTATTTCCCTATAGCCCACTGATTTACTTACACACTAATTTACTTACATATTCTGTTTATCATCTGTCTCTTCCACCTGACTGTCAGCTAGATGAGGACGGGGATGATTTGCTTGCTGTTACAGGCCATGTCTTGAACTGTGCTTGACCCAATGTGGGGCATAGCACGTAGTAAATATTTGTGGAATGAATTAATTGCATGGATTGAGCAAAGAACCTGTAGTGTGGATTTTAATAGGTCATAATTAAACTTAATTTTTAAAAAGTTTTTAAGCTAGAATCCTGAGCTATACTTCTTTTTCCTTCCAGTTTGTCCTTTATTGTCTTACTATGGTGGTACTAAGCTTTCTGTGAATGGCCTCTTCTCTGAATGATTTCATTGTTCTTCTTATTCTGTATGTTGCAATTCTTGGAACTCTATCAATTCAGCTGTTTCATTGATTTCACTTCCTTAAAACGAAATGGCATTATATGTGAGAATTAGTGTGGGTTAAAGTCAGAATAACCCACAATGAAGGGTCCCATGGGATATGAAGATGCACTATTGATATCCATTCTCCCTAAAACTCACCCATTGGACCAGAATAAAAAAAAAAAAATTATAACAGTAAGTTTCTCCCAACGTTTCTTGGCTGATTCCTTAACTAGTAGAAGTAGTTATCATTATGCTCCCAGGAAGAGCAATTTATATAATAAAACACTTTTTTTCTATAGTAATTCCACTGAAAATCATCTCTTCTACAAGGTGGGCCCATTTCCCCCCTAGCTTAATCATATTCATAGACATATTAAATGCCTTTCTTAGTTTCTCAAAATAAATCTCATAGTTTTAAATGGATGAAAAACTCAATGGTTACTTAGTAGATTAAGTTCATCCTATCCTTTTTACTCCATTCTTTTTTTCTCTTTCTACTAGGACATGGAAACTGGCGAATTCAGAGGGAGAAGACATCTGACATGAGGCACTGAAAATGAATTGTACAGTAGTTGAACAGAGGTTTTAAAAAAAGGTCTGATCCTTGAGAGAATGACAAAGTTAATGTGGCAAAATGTTAATAATTGGTGAACTGGGACAAGGGATATCTGGGAGTTTTTTGCACAATTCTTGGGGCTTTTCTCTAAGTTTGAAGTTATTTCAAAATAAAGAGTTTAAAAAAGGCTTGAGCCATAGCTGGTTTGACTCAGTGGATAGAGCATTGGCCTGTGGACTGAAGGGTCCCGGGTTTGATTCTGGTCAAGGGCACATGCCTGGGTTGCAGGTTCAATCCCCAGTAGGGGGCATGCAGCAGGCAGCCAATCAATGATTCTCTCTCATCATTGATGTTTCTATCTCTCTCTCTCTCTCTCTCTCTCTCTCTCTCTCTCCCTTCCTCTTTGAAATCAATAAAGGTATATATTTAAAAAAATAAAAGGCTTGATCCCTTTGAGCTAAGTGTTAGCAAACAAGGCATCAAAATGTGTTAAGCTAATAGTTGCTGGAGGTACATAAAGATAAATAACTTGTGGATCTTGTTCCCATATTGTTCACAGTCTGGAAGGGGAGAGAGAGATGTAAATAAATGTCACAGGAGAATAAAGTGGAGCTAATCTGTCTCAGCTTCCACTGAAGTGCCAGTGAATAGTTATCAGTGTAATAGCCACACATCCTCCAGTGCAGGGGAAGGGTGAGAAAGGGGCCATTCACCTTTCCCCAGACCTTGACTTTGGCAGTAGTAGGGAAGGAAGGGACTGAGGAGAAAGCAGAAAGACCTAAGCTCTCTGTTCCACTGCAGGGGGTTGTACCCCAAGTCAGGCTCTGAGTTTTGATTATTACAGGAAAGTGGACATTCTGATTTCTTAACTGGGTGTATTTGCTACTTAAATTGATTGTAAGGAAAGTGAGTGTGTTACTGGACGGGAACTGGGCTGGCTGGTAGTGTGTGGGTTCTTGACTTCATGCAGGAAAGATTTCACAACATTTGTCCAAGGGGTTTTGAGAGTGTATTTATTAAAACTGGGGACAATGAAACAAGGAAGGACTTACTTAGGTTAGAAGTAGCAACAAGAGTGACCTAGGCAAGGCTGCTTTAGCTCACTGGGAAGTCAGAGAAAAGGGGACCTTTAGAGACAGGGTCAGGGGGTTAGCCTAGAGGGTAAGCAGCCACTGCCCATTACTCCCCTGGTTGAAAGTCTCGTGGGGACCCTTAGATGATGTATGCCAGAGGTGGGAGAAAAGTGTGGGCATGCTCCCAGGAGGGGGAGTGCACCGTGGGTCCTTCACTTGAAGTTTTGAAAGGTCTGGGAGTTCAGGGGAGAATCTCAATAGAATATTCATCAGCTTTATGCTGATGTGGATGTGGCAAAATGAGATTTATTCCCTTAATTTCATCTGTCATCAGGTGTGGTTGGCACAAATGGCATTAATTGGATTTCTGCTGTCTATCTCCCTGAATAGGGTGATTTAAGGTATTTACCCCTCTGGTTAGGGAGAAGAAATGTAAACCATTTTCTCTTACTTGTCCTTAGTTAGGGAATATAGGTTTTTGCCATTTACTAGATGGCTATAAGCTGCTTGGCCCTTTACCTATCTGTCTCAGTTTGCCTATTCCACTAGTCCTGGCTTCCTAGCCTGTCTCAAGCATAAGACTATTTTGTAAGACTGAGCAGAGGCCTCACACTCCAATTGGACTTGCAAATAATGCCAGAAGAGAAATGCCAATGAATAAAAAATGACAGCATTTTATGGATATTGATCTACCAAGGAATTACGCTTAATTTTTAAAGAGTGACAACAGTATCTATTGTTATTATGTTTTAAAAAAGATTTATCATTTAGCGATCCATCCTGAGATATCTGTAGGTGAAATGATCTGAAGTCTGGTATTTGCTTCTGCATAACACTGTGGAGGGCAGGAAATGGGTACAGCACAGATGAGTACTTTTGGCCATGAGTTGACCATTGTTAAACCTGAGGGATGGGAACATGAAGATTATTTATTATTCTCTTCACTTTTATTTTATTTTACTTTTTCTCTACTTTTATATATGTTGAAATTTCCCATTATATAACATTAAAGAAAAAGGAAAGTGGAAGAAAGTTGGATTTTGATCACAATCAAATCTAAGAATGTTTGCTCAACCTACTGGTTCCTGTAGAGAGCGCCTGGGAAGGCACATGGGCATTCTTTAATTATTGTCAGCTGAATCCAAGGTGACAGGCAAAGCCACGCCCTGGGAACATGCTTTGCCAAAAAGGCAAGGGTGTTATCAACTTGACCTTCATTTCAGCCCAGGTGATGGGTAGTGGGTTTTTGATATGTAAATCCAGTCAAGCACTAGGAATGCTCGGGCCTACTCAAGAATGCAAATAATCTCTTTTGTCTTGACTTTTGGTGAAACTTCCTGATATTTGGGGGTATAAAATAAACATGCTGTATTGGCTCTGGGTCACTGTCTCTCCAGCAGAAGAGGGCAGAGGTCCCACCAGGCCCCAGCTTTTCCCTTCCATTTTGTGTCTTGTCTCTTTCTTTCTTTTATTTCTCTCTCTCTTTTTTAAAATATATTGTATTGATTTTTTTACAGAGAGGAAGGGAGAAGGATAGATAGTCAGAAACATCGATGAGAGAGAAACATCGATCAGCTGCCTCCTGCACACCCCCTACTGGGGATGTGCCCACAACCAAGGTACATGCCCTTGACCGGAATCAAATCTGGGACCCTTCAGTCCACAGGGACGCTCTATCCACTGAGCCAAACCGGTTAGGGTTCTTTTATTTCTCAATCCCCAGCCACTTGTATTCAGGAATTGGACCTGCTCTCTAGCAGCGCTGGACGCGGAAAAGAGAGAAATATTTTTACATCAGTTCCAAGTAAATTAAACAGGTGGTGCTAGGGGCTACAAGATGGCAATAAAGAGCCCAACCAGTTTGTCTCAGTGAATAGAGCATCAGCCTGCAGACCAAAGGGTCCTGGGTTCGATTCTGGTCAAGGGCACATACCTTGGTTGCAGGCTCCTCCCCAGCCTGGGCCCTGTTCGGGCTCGTGCAGGAGGCAACCAATCAATGTGTTTCTCTCACATCTATATTTCTCACTGTCTTCCCTCTTTCTTCCGCTCCCCCTAAAATTCAATGGAAAAATATCCTCAGGTGAGGATTAAAAAAAAAAAAAAGGATCGCAATAAAGAGAGATATCAGCCCCAAAGAGTATCTAATGCAGGAGAGTCAACAACACTTTACATAAGAGGGCTATTTGTTTGTGTCTAGAAAGTTAATTCGTTTGTTAAACCAAAAGTGGGGGATGATAGTGCAGGTGGAAGAAATCATCATATTCTAAGACAAAATTGTAAAGGGACAAAGCATGTTTAGGGGATGGTGGTGACACCACAGGCCCCAAATGATGTCACTCATGCTAAAAGCCCTTGATACCAAACTTCAATTTCAACCTCTCCCAGAAACATAATCTTAACCAAGCAGTATGGGATTTTCTGGTCCAGCACCAGTAAGGTAATATGACACACGGCCCTCCCAGAAAAAGGGCAATCTGCAGGGAAAAAAACCTTCCTGTACTCCTCCCCCCCCCCGCCCCCCCAAAAAGAAAAGGTGTTCTGTCCAGCTATTTTGTAATATCTCACTTGTCTCACTCTTCTTCCTATGAAAACCTCCCTTGGTGTGGAAAAATAAAATAAAATGAGAAAAACTAAAAAACAACAAACAAAAAAATACTTCCCATGTTGTACACTCGTCGGAATGCCCTTTTAGTTGCTTGATTGGCTGCTGCCAAATTTATTCATGAATTAGGTAATGAAACCAATTAGAGCTTTTTCACACTGACCGGGTTGAAGTTTGTTTTTTAACAGTGGCAAGCCTACCAGGGCCGCAGTGTGTGTGGGTGCAGGGTGGGGACGGATGTACTGGTAAGGTGGGGCAGACTGAAAGGCTTTGTATCCCATGCCGGAGAGTTTGCACAGTATCCTGTAACAGACTAAATAGAGCCTGCAGAGACTTTCAAACACAATTCAATTAGGTTTTATAAAGCTCCAGTGCAGAAAGAACAAAAAATGTCCTACTATGTGGATGAAGCTGATGACAGGGAGACCAATAAGGAAGTTATTGCTGCAAACTGAGCCATATCAGAGCCTGCGGCATTATTTTATCTTGTTTTCTAAATAATTACTCTTTTTTAAAAAATATTTTTTTATTGATTTCAGAGAGGAAGGAAGAGAGATAGAAACATCAATGATGAGAGAGATTCATTGATTGGCTGCCTCCTGCATGCCCCCTACAGGGGATTGAGCCCGCAACCCAGGAATGTGCCCTTGACCGGAATTGAACTTGAGACCCTCTGTCTGCAGGCCAACGCACTATCCACTGAACCAAACCGGCTTGGGTTAAATAATTACTCTTTCTCCCTGACTTTCACAAACATCCCAATCACTCCTCACTAGGAATCCCACCCAAATTCTACAGACAGCAACCCTTCCCATTCTTTTCCCCACCAAACAAAGATGTCCCAACCCCATAAAAATCCTTTCTTTTATTTGTTAATAGTTCCCTTATTTCTGTAAAACGTTCCATTTTGTATAACTCCCTTGGAGCACCCTTACTGGTGCTAGCTGGGGTGCTGCCTGATTCATGAATCACTTAATAAAGCCAATTAGATCCCCAAACTGATTCAGTTCAGTTTTGTTTTCTGAGAGTTTGTGTAAAATACAAGAGATAGCCCTGCCAGCTTGGCTCAGTGGATAGAGCATTGGCCTGGTGGACTGAAGGGTCTTGGGTTTGATTCTGGTCAAGGGCACGTTCCTCATACCTCGGTTGCAGGCTCAATCCCCAGTCCCGGTCAGGGTACGACGACAGGAGTGCGTGCATGAGGCAACCAATCAATATGTCTTTCTCACATGGATGTTTCTCTCTCTCTCTCTCCAACCCCCCCTTCCCTTCCACTCTCTAAAAATCAATGAAAAAAATATCATTGGGTGAGGATTAACAACAACAACAAAAATAAATGCAAAGTATAGAGGATTGGGCTAATAGATACAAGCAAGCACTCAGACAAAATCAGATGTGGCACAACTGTCTGAGTGTCCTCAAAAGGTCAGAGTCATTTCCATAGAGTGGCCGGATTAAAAGAGGTTTAAGAGACGAAATAAATAGATGTAATGGAAATCCTGGACTAAATATTATTGAACAAACCGATGACACTGACAGTGTAGCATCTGTATATTTTAATTGAGATAAAATTTACTAAAATGGAAAGGTAGAGAACATGGGGCAGGGGGTGTAGGGCGGGGGGGGGGGGCGGGAGGGAGAGAAGCAGGCAGCAAAGCATCATGCACAATCTACTTTTGGCTTAAATTACAAAGATAAAGATTTAGAATATCATTAATATGATGATCTCTGTTTTTTATTTTTGTTTATCTGTATTTTCATTTTTTTTGTAATATAAGAGGTTGTTTTAAAAATAGCAGAAAATACTATTTTTATTTCGATAGGCTGGACCTTAGTTCCATTTCACCTACCTGTGATTTCTCAGTTTACTGACTCTAAAAAATGTATTGCAACACAAAAAGACAATGTTTAACTGGTTTAATTGTGGGAGGAATTCAACTCCATATGTAACACTCCTAAGTTAGTAATATTGCACCAAATGATGTTTAATAGTGTACATATGTCACACAAGTCAGCTGATGCATAGCATTCTGTTTGTGCTTCACTCCATATTTCCACAGCTCTATTCATCATTATGTATTTTGTGACTATTCAATAAAAACTTGGTGATTATATGCAGAAAAAGTTAAATTAGAAGATCTCATCTTTCTTTTCCATCAGCACTCCAGTTTGGGGACAAGTCATGTGTTTTTGTCCTCATTTTCATTTTATTCTGTGGTTGAAGTGGATGACCCAGTTACTGTTTCCTGATTTTAAAGTAATTATATGCAGGCATGGATGCTATTGCTATTTCTACTTCCGATAGTTTTATGACGCAGAAATAGCAGTGGACTTGAAGCTAGCCTACTTGAGTTCCAATCTCAGGGCAGTCACCAGCTACTATAGTTTTTCACATATTTGATATGGAAAAGCAAGGCTAGATGACATCTAGAGTTACTCCTACCTCCAAACTTCCATAATCCTAAAACATTACTTTCTTAAATTTTTTCCAAAATGAAATTCTCCAAGCCAAAACAAACAACAACCAAACCCCATATCTATTGTGGGCGTTTAGCCTGTAGCAATTTGTGTGAATGGCATCCCATAACTGGCACATGATGACTCCATAAATAAAAAGATAGACATCAGAAATTATTGTTATTTCTTATTCCAGAACAAATAAAAGCAATAGGTTGTCTCTAGTTCTTCTGATGATCCAGTAAAACCCACAACAAATACACATGCAAACTGCATCTAATAAGCTTGGCAATGTAAGATGCCCTATTACTATCAAAATAAAATACAAGTTCATAATTCAGGTTAGATACTATTAACAAATGTAAAATATCTTTCTTTTATTTTCATGGGCTATAGGGTCAGGCTAACTTGGATACAAATGGCAGTTTTGACACTTTCTGCTTCATTTTCCAAAATTATTCAGTTTTTTTTATTATTTTTCATTTCCAGGATCATTCTCTGAATGCTATTTTCTTTTATTCCCCAACTAGAGGCCCAGTGCACAACATTCGTGCACTGGGGGAGGGAGGGGTGTCCCTCAACCCGGCCTGCACTCTCTTGCAGTCTGGGACCCTGCGGTGAGCGGGCCTAAGCCAGCAGGTGGACATCGCCCAAGGGGTCCTTAGCACTGCTATAGAGGTGAGAGAGGCTCCTGCCACCACCACCGCACTTGCCAGGCATGAGCCCGGCTTCTGGCTGAGTGGCGCTCCTCCTGTGGGAGCACACTGACCACCAGGGGCAACTCCTGCATTGAGTGTTTGCCCCCTGGTGGTCGGTGCATGTCATAGTGACTGAATGGTCGTTCTGCCATTTGGTCAATTTGTATATTAGCCTTTTATTATATAGGATAGGGTCCTGTTCTTGTTTCATGATTACGGATTGCCTTCTCCCTGCATTATTCCTGTTTCCTATAAGTTTCTTTATCCAGGTCCACATCTTTGGCATTAGAAGCTTCCTTCTGATGTCTATTAATCTTCAGGTATCTGCTCCTATTTGATTGGGTTGTGTGTCTTTTTGTTGTTGAGTTGTAAGAGTTTTTAAATATTCTGGATACTAGATCCTTATCAGATGTATGGTTTGCAGGTTTCTTTCTTTCTTTCTTTCTTTCTTTCTTTCTTTCTTTCTTTCTTTCTTTCTTTCTTTCTTTCCTTTCTTTCCTCCTTTCTTCCTTTCTTCCTTTTTTCTTTCTAATTTGTATGAGTTTGAGCAAAACTGATAAACTGATGACATGTCAGGGAGCAAGATCTCTAATGCTCTCATCTTTTCACATTCTTCATAGTGTTCATTAACACACAAAAGTTTTTAATTTTGACAAAGTCCAATCTATTTATTTTTTTCTTTTGTGCTTATGTTTTTGGTGTTATATATAAGAAATAATTGCCTAATTCAAGGTAATGCAGATTTTCCAGTTTTCTATGAGTTTTATACTTTTAGCAGTTATATTTAGGTCTTTGATACCTTTAGAGTTAGTATTTGCATATGGTGTGAGGTAGGGCTCTAACATTTTTTTCTTTTACATGTGGATATCTAGTCTCAGCACTATTTTTTAAAATACTGTATATTTTTATTGATTTCAGAGAGGAAGAGAGAAGGAGATAGAAATATCAATGATAAGAGAAATCGAACGGTGATCTCCTGGTTCATAGGTCAACCACTGAGTCATGCTGGCAGGGCCCAGCACTATTTGTTAAAGAGGCTCTTCTTCCTCTTCTTGAATAGTCTTGGCACCCTGGTTGAAAATCAACTGACTGTAAATGTATGGATTTATTTCTGGACTTCAGCTCTCTTCCATTGATCTGTATGTCTGTCTATATGACAATACCACTCTGTCTTGTGTCTTGATTATTGTAGCTTTGCAGAAGGTTTTGGAATCCACTCCTCACTAGGAATGTTTCCTTTTGCAAGAATATTTAGGTTATTTGTAGCCCCTTGCAATTCCATGTGAAATTTTCTTTTCTTTCTTGTTTTTTTTCTTTTTTTTTTGATTTTGAGAAGTCTCCTGGGCATTTTTTTATTTTTTATTTTTTATTTTTAGCTTTGATCTCTGTTTACTTTTTTCTTGTATTTTTTTAAATTTAATAAATCTTTATTGTTCAGATTATTAAAATTGTTCCTCTTTTTTCCCCCCATAGCTCCCCTCCACCCGGTTCCCACCCCACCCTCTGCCCTTACCACCCCTCCCCCACTGTCCTCATCCATAGGTGTATGACCTTTGTCCAGTCTCTTCCCGCACCCCCCACACCCCTTTCCTCCTGAGGATTGTCAGTCCACTCCCTTTCTATGACCCTGATTCTATTATATTTACCAATTTATTCTGTTCATCAGATTTTTAATTCACTTGATTTTTAGATTCACTTGATGATAGATATGTATTTGTTGTTCATCATTTTTATCTCTACCTTTTTCTTCTTCTTTCTCTTCTTAAAGAGTACCTTTCAGCATTTCATATAATACTGGTTTGATGGTGATGAACTCCTTTAGCTTTTTCTTATCTGTGAAGCTCTTTATCTGACCTTCAATTCTGAATGATAACTTTGCTGGGTAGAGTAATCTTGGTTGTAGGTTCTTGCTGTTCATTACTTTGAATATTTCTTGCCACTCCCATCTGGCCTGCATAGTTTCTGTTGAGAAATCAGCTGACAATCGTATGGGTGCTCCCTTGTAGGTAACTAACTGTTTTTCTCTTGCTGCTTTCAAGATTCTCTCTTTGTCTTTTGCCCTTGGCATTTTGATTATGATGTGTCTTGGTGTGGTCCTCTTTGGATTCCTCTTGTTTGGGGTTCTGTGCGCTTCCTGGACTTGTAAGTCTATTTCTTTCACCAGGTAGGGGAAGTTTTTAGTCATTATTTCTTCAAATAGGTTTTCAGTATCTTGCTCTCTCTCTTCTTCTGGAATCCCCATAATTCTGATGTTGGTATACTTGAAGTTGTCCCAGAGGCTCCTTACACTATCTTTATGTAAGGATAAATATAAAGGTAATACTATCTTTATATTTTTGGATTCTTTTTTTCTTTTTGCTTTCCCGGTTGAGTGTTTTTTGCTTCTTTGTATTTCAAATCTTTGACTTGATTCTTGTGTTCCTCTAGTCTGCTGTTAGGTCTCTGTATAATATTTTTTATTTTAGTCAGTGTATGTTTAATTTCTAGTTGGTACTTTTTCATATCCTCGAGAGTCTCGCTAAATTTATCGGCCTTTTCTAGGAAATTCTTGAAAAACCTTATAACTGTGGTTTTGAACTCTATATCCAGTCATTTGCTTTCCTCCATTTCTTTCGTTTGTGATCTGTTTCTTTGTCTCCACATTTTCGCTGCTTCCCTGAGTTGGTAGGGTGGCTTTGTGTGCTAGGTGTCCTATATGGCCCAGTGGCTCAGCCTCCCCAGTTACCTGAGGTGGACACTCTTGGTGCACCCCTTTGTGGACTGTGTGTACAGCCTTATTGTAGTTAAGTCTTGATTGTTGTTGGTATCACTGGAAGGAATTAATCTCCAGGCCAGTTGGCTGTGAGGATCAGCTATGTCTATGCTGGGAGAACTTCTGTGCTGGAGACAGCCTTATGAGACAAGACTTGCAAAATTGCAAAAGCCTCTGTGCTCAGCTTGGATGGGGTGGAGTCTCAGTTCTGAGCAGACAGCCTTGGCTTCCCGTTAACCCTGCCTTATGAGACCTGAGGGTCTCAGTGTCCCTTGGTAATCACTGCAAGCACCTGTGAAAGAAAGCCGCCCTTGAGTTTCGCCTGCTGCCAGACAGTCCAGTTTCTCCCCCAATGAATCTGGATTCCCAGATTCTCTCCCAGAACTGGAGTTCAGCGCAGTCGGGAGTTTCCGTCTTCTTCCCGCTAGAGAAAGCCAGTGGCACACTCAGCTGTCAGTCCTCTCTACGCGCACTTGCGTGCGTGCCTCCAGACCGCTGTCTTTCGCGGCTCCCCTGAGTTTCCGTGCACTCCTCTCTTTTCCAGACAGTCCAGACTCCCCCCATATGAGTCTGGGACCCCAGGGTCTCGCCTGGAATTGGGGTTCAGTGCAGTCGGAACTGGGGTTCAGTGCAGTCGGGAGCTTCCATCTCTCTCCCGCTAGAGAAAGCTAGCCAGGCACTAAGCTGCCCGTCCTCTCCACACACGTATCTCCATACCTCAGCCTTTTGCAGCTCCTCTGGGTCTCCACGTGCCCCTCTCTTTCCTTCTAGTTGTAGAATTTCCACTCAGCCAGCTTTCCTGTGGTTCTGGATGATGTCCATTCTGTCTTTTCACTGTAGTTTTGAAATTGTTGTGTGAGGCAGCAGTTTAGGTATTCACCTATGCTGCCATCTTGGTTTCTCCTCCCATGTGAATTTAAAATAAGCTTTTCTACTCCTGCAAAAAAAAAAAAAAAAGGCTGTTAAGATTTGGATAGGGATTTTTTTGAATTTGTTAATCACTTAGGGTAGAATTGCCATCTTAACAACATTAAATTTTCTAATCCACAAATGTAGGTTGTTTTTCGTTTATTTAGGTCTTCTTTAATTTCTTTCAGCAAGGTTTTTTAGTTTTTAGTTTACAAATTTTGCACTTCCTTGGTTAAATTTATTCCTAAGTTATTTTAATTTCTTTCTGGTTCCTATTGCAAATAAAATTGTTTTAATTTCTTTCTTTTTTTGATTATTTATTGCTAGCATATGGCAATACAACTAATTTTTTTAAAAATATTTTTTATTGATTTCAGAGAGGAAGGGAGAGGGAGATAGAAACATCAATGATGATAGAGAATCATTGATTGTCACTTGGCTGCCTCCTGCACACCCCCAACTAGGGATCAAGCCCACAACCCGGGCATATGCCCTTGACCAGAATCAAACCTGGGACCCTTCAGTCCACAGGCTGACACTTTATCCACTGAGCCAAACTAGCTAGGGCAATACAACTAATTTTTGTGTGTTGATCTTGTATCCTGTAACTTCGCTGAATTAATTTATTAACTCTAGTAGTTTTTTTTTGTGGATTCTTTAGGACTTTCTATATATAAGGTCATGTCATATGCAGATAAAGATATTTTTTAAAATATATTTTTATTTATTGCAGAGAGGAAGGGAGAGGGAAAGAGATAGGAACATCAATGATGAGAATCATTGATAGGCTGCCTCCTGCATGCCCCCTAACTGGGGACTGACCCTGCAACCCGGGCATGTGCCCTGGACAGAATCAAACCTGGGACCCTTCAGTCTGCAGGCCGATGCTCTATCCACTATATCAAACTGGCTAGGACTGTGGTTGACAAACTGCAGTTTGCGATCCACATGCGGCTCTTTGGCCCCTTGAGTGTGGCTCTTCCACAAAATACCACGGTCTGGGCAAGTCTATTTTGAAGAAGTGGCGTTAGAAGAAGTTTAAGTTTAAAAAATTTGGCTCTCAAAAGAAATTTCAATCATTGTACTGTTGATATTTGGCTCTGTTGACTAATGAGTTTGCCGACCACTGGGCCAGGGCAATAGAGATATTTTTACCTCTCTCTTCCTTTCCAGTTTGAATACCATATCTTTCTTTTTCTTACCTAATTACTCTGGCTAGAACTTCCAGTACAATGGTGAATAGAAGTGGTGGAAGTGGGTATTTTGTCTTGTTTCCAATCTTACAATGCCCTTATTTGAAATAGAGTGTGGGGAGACTAAAAAATAGATTTGAAGCTTTGCATGCATGTATAGACCTTATTGACTAGAATTGTCTGTAGTTGATCTGGTTGTACTAGTTAGTTGGAAGGCCTTCAATGTCATTACTTTTATGTTTCTCTGTTCTGCTAAATTCCTTGCCCCCTGCTTTCCAGCTTTCAAAATTATGTTGCTGTTGTCTCTCCTCCCATTCTTCCTTTCCTTGTGGGTTTATGCCTTTAAAAATATCCCTCTGCATTGTATACTGTTGTTTTGAGGAGGAAAGTATTTACCATCTTTCCCTGAAACTCTAGAACTGAAATGAATAGGTTTCGTGCCATGTGTTTTTTTGTTATTTCTAACTTAAGCACTTCAGGCCTAATTCAGTATAAAATATGATTTTCACTTCTCAGTAGACTTTCAGAGTTTGGAATGGCTTGAACTTTCTCTTTAGATCTCCTAGTAAGCCAGAGACACCAATGACATGACCTCCTGGCCTGAAAGGTGTTGTGGTGTGCTGTTCCTTAGGAGCAGCAGAATCACTCAGCAATGTAACAGCCACCAGCTAATGGGAGCCTTTAGTGTGGTTTCTATCCTCACTCACTATTTTTGTGCTCTTTTTGCTGATCTGCACCACAAAATAACCTCTAGTTACAAAAATTACTTGTGAATTGGTTTTGCATCACATTAGAAAAAGGTCCTACTAGTACTAGATCATCATAAAGCTGAGGCACCATTGAGTTACGCAAGGGCTGTCAGCAAAGCTTTATTTATATGCAAGTCTTCTGCTTGGATCTGGGAGTCACTGGTTTCACGGATTTTAGGGCACAGTCTCTGAACACTGATAGCATTTGAGAATTGTCTTTAAAAAAATGCTTGAGAACTTGAGTTTTCAAATAACTTTAAAAAATAAGCTTGTCCTCAGTCCTCATTCCAGACCAATGAATTCAGACTATCTGAGGATGGAGGGCAGACAGTGGTCATTTTTTGAGCACCCCTGTTGATCTAAAGTGCACCTAGCTGAGGAGCACTGACTTAAGGGGCCCACTGGAGGGAAGTGTTTGGTGGGAGCTTCTAGAGCTTCCCCAGACCTTGTTAAGGTAACTCCTCCTCTAGGTAGAGCCAAGCCAGAGTTGACCCAGGCCTCCTCACTTCAACTCTGAGAGCCTGGACATGAAGCAACAAAAACTTCAGTTATTTCTTCTGAGGAAGTTGTTTGACATATGCATGCTTTTTTAAGGGACTTATCCCTTGGGTGTGGCAAGGAATGCTGAGGAATTATACAGCAGTCTTGGTTCCACATTTACACTCCTGAGCAGGTGTTACAATGTCTCTTACTTCACTTCACTAATATATACATAGATATAGATATAGATATAGATATAGATATATAAAAGAGGATAAAAGTATCATAGTGCTCAATAAATAATAGCTCTTCTATTGTTTAAATAATAAAAAATAAAATAAAAGGCAAAATAAGCCCGGCCTGGGTGGCTCAGGAGTTGAGTGTCAAGCTATGAACCAGGAGATTGCAGTTCAATTCCTGGTCAGGGCACATACCCAGGCTGTGGGCTCGATCCCCAGTAGGTGGTGTGCAGGAGGCAGCCGATCAATGATTCTCTCTCATCATTGATGCTTCTATCTCTCTCCCTCTCTCACTTCCTCTCTGAAATCAATAAAAATATATTAAAAAAACAAACAAAAAACCTCACAAAATTCAAGACAGTGGAGCTTAGGGGGCCATGATCTTTAGCTGGGCCACCCAGACTAGGGATTTACAGTCTGGGTTCCAAAGTCAGTGTCTGTAGCTTCCAATGGGGCCAGATAGGCTCTAGAGTTCCTTTCCATGTGTAATTAAAACACCCTTCCACACTTCTCCAAGGAGGGCATACAGAGGGCCAGTAGACATATAAAAAGAAGTCCAGTGTCACTGACCATCAGAGAAATGCAAATTAAAACCACAATGAGCTATCACCTCACGCCTGTCAGAATGGCTATCATCAAAAAAATCCACAAGCAAGTGTTGGTGAGGATCTGGAGAAAAGGCAACCCTCATGCACTATTGGTAGGATGCAGGTTGGTACAGCTACTATGGAAAACAGTATGGGCCTACCTTATGACAAGTGATTCCACTTCTGGGTATATATCCAAAGAAACCCAGAACACTAATTCAAAAGAACATATACACTCCTGTGTTCATTGTGTATTATTTACAATAGCCAAGATATGGAAGCAACCCAAGTGCTCATCAATAGGTGAGTGAATAAAGAAGATATGGCATATATGTACAATGAAATATTAGTCATAAAAAAGAATGAAATCTTACCATTTTTGACAGCATGGATGGACCATGAGCCTAGAGCCTATTATGCTAACTGAAATAAATCAGTGAAAGAAAGACAAATACCATATGATTTCACTCATATGTGGAATTTAAAGAACAAAATGAATAAATAAATAAATAAATAAATAAATAGAAACAGACTCATAGATACACAGAACAGACTGATGGTTACCAGAGGGGAGAAAGCTTGGGGGACTGGGTGGAAAAGGGATTAAGAAGTACAAATTGGTACTTATAAAATAGTCTCAGGGATATAAAATACAGCATAGGAAGTATAGTCAATAATATTGTAATAGCTATGTATGGGTACTGGAAAGTATATGATTGTATAACTACTATGCTGTATACCTGAAACTAATACAAAATAATATTGATGAGTTATAATTGAAAAGTAAAAAAATTTTAAATAAATAAAACACCTCTTCCCCTTTTCTTCACATAGTCTGGATACATTCCCTCACTCATTCATTTATTCAGCAAATATGTACTGAGCACCTACTCTACTCCAGGCACAGTTCTGGGCTCCAGAGATACAACAGGGAGCAGAATTAAGGCCCCTGTTCTCGGGGAGTTTGCTTTCAAGTGGAAGACTTCTTGTAACCAAATAGGTGAGCTAAATGTAAAAGGCATCCTGCCAAAGGGTCTGTTAAACACTTGGCATGTGTTTAACTAAGTTAAGGGAGCTTGTTACAAAAAAGACATTGTAAGCCAGTGTGTAAAAACATTTCAAAAGAATCACACAAAATCATGTATGATGTCATTAACATGTGATTACTTATGCATCTAGGTGACAAAGAAAGTGGAAGCTGTATGGAGGGTCTGCTTAATCATTAAGAATTGTACTGTAGAGGGCATTCGTCTTATCTGAAAATGGTGTGGGATAGGCTATTGGCCACCACTTTTCTGCTGAGCACTATTTATTTACTAGAGGCCCAGTGCATGAAATTGGTGCACAGGGGGAGTGTGTGTCCCTCAGCCCAGCCTGCACCCTCTCCAACCTAGGACATCCCTCTCAGAATCCAGGACTGCTGGTTCCCAACCGCTCACCTGCCTGTATGCCTGAATGCCCCTAACCACTCCCCTGCTGGCCTGGTCACCCCTAACTGCCCTCCCTTGCCAGCCTGGCCACCCCCAACTGCCCTCCCTTGCAGGCCTAGTCACCCCCAAGTGTCCTCCCCTGCAGGCCTGGTTGTCCCCAACTGCCCTCCTCTGCTGGCCCCGTCACCCTCAACTGCCTTCCCTTGCAGGCCTGGTCCCTCCCAACTGCCCTCCCCTGCAGGTCTGATTGCCCACAACTGCCCTCCCCTGCTAGCCATCTTGTGGAGGCCATCTTGTGTCCACATGGGCGCGGCCATCTTGTGTGTTGGAGTGATGGTCAATTTGCATATTACCTTTTATTATATAGGATTTGGTTTTTCATTTTAATTATTTATTTATTTATTTATTTATTTATTTATTTTAAAATAAATCTTTATTGTTCAGATTATTACAGGTGTTCCTCTCCCCCTCCCCCCCATAGCTCCCCTCCACCTGATTCCCCACCCCACCCCATGCCCTTACGACCCGCCACTGTCTTCATCCATAGGAGTAAGATTTTTGTCCAATCTCTTTCCGCACCCCTCACACCTGCTTCCCCTGAGAATCCTCAGTCCACTCCCTTTCTATGTCCCTCATTCTATTATATTCACCAGTCCATTCTGTTCTTCAGATTTTTTATTCACTTGATTTTTAGATTCACTTGTTGATAGGTATGTATTTGATGTCATTTTGTTGCTCATAATTTTTATCTTTACCTTTTTCTTCTTCTTTCTCTTCTTAAAGAATACCTTTCAGCATTTCATGTAATCCTGGTTTGGTGGCGATGAACTCCTTTAGCTTTTTCTTGCCTGTGAAGCTCTTTATCTGACCTTCAACTCTGAATGATAGCTTTGCTGGGTAGATTAATCTTGGTTGTAGGTTCTTGCTGTTCATCACTTTGAATATTTCTTGCCACTCCCTTCTGGCCTGCATAGTTTCTGTTGAGAAATCAGCTGACAGTCCCATGGGTATTCCCTTGTAGGTAATTAACTTTTTTTCTCTTGCTGCTTTTAATATTCTCTCTTTGTCTTTTGCCCTTGGCATTTTAATTATGATGTGTCTTGGTGTGGTCCTCTTTGGATTCCTCTTGTATGGGGCTCTGTGCAATTCCTGGACTTGTAAGTCTGTTTCTTTCACCAGGTAGGGAAAGTTTTCTGTCATTATTTCTTCTAATAGGATTTCAATATTTTGCTCTCTCCCTTCTTCTGGCACCCCAAAAATTCGAATGTTGGTTCGCTTAAAGTTGTCCCAGAGGCTCCTTACACTATCTTCATATTTTTGGATTCTTTTTTCTTTTTGTTTTTCTGGTTGGATGTTTTTTGTTTCCACATATTTCAGATCTTTGGTTTGATTCTTGGGGTACGTTGATCTACAGTTGAGTTTCTGTATATTCTTTATTTTAGACAGTGTATGCTTCATTTCTGACTGATCCTTTTCCATTTTTTTGGCATTCTCATTAATATCCTTAAAGGTCTCATCAAGTTTCTCAGCAGTTTTAAGAAGATTCTTGAGTAACCTTATAAATGTGGTTCTGAACTCTATGTCATCCAGTAGTTTCCTTTCCTCCGTTTCTTTCATTCGTGACATGTTTCTTTGTCTCCACATTTTGGCTGCTTCCCTGTGTTGATGGAGTAGCTTTGTGTGGTAGGTGATCTATAGGGGGCAGTAGCTCAGCCTCCTCAATCACATGAGGTGGATGTTCTTGGTACACCCCTTTGTGGGCTGAGTGCAAAGTCTTGGTGTAGTTAAGCCTTAATTGCTGTTGGTACACTGGGAGGAATTGACCTCCAGGCCAATTAGCTGTGAGCACTTGCTGTGTCTATAATGGAAGAAATGCTGCGCTGAAGACACGCTTATGGGGCAGGACTTGTTTCAGTGGGGCTTTGGTGCTCACTGAGTCTGCCTCTTGAATGTGTCACTTATGGATGTGAGGAGTTGAAATCTGGTGTCTCACACTGACCACTAGGTACACTGGCTTCTGGATCTCCAATGGGGTGCAGGTCAGCTACTGTCTGAGGCCACCCAGCAGGGGCTACAGTGAGAGCTACAGTTTTCTCCTCTTTGCTTGTGGTTTGGAGGTTTTGGAGCTGTCTGACCCGGGCTGCAAGTTTGCTAGGTTAAGCTGCGATAGGGCAGGGCTTTCTTATGCTAAAGACGCTGCTTGGAGCTTGGGTGGGTTTGTAGGTTGTGCAGGGCGGGGTCTCAGGGTGTCACTAGGCTAGGGCGTGGCAAACAGCAATGGCTGCTAGTTAGCCGGCTCTGCGTCCCTGACGGCAGTCCCGTGCCCCAGTGCCGTAAACAATTATTCCTGCGCGCAGCTCTGCAAGCAAGACCCTCACTGGCAGACAGTCCAGCTTCTCTCCGTAGGAGTTTGGGTCCCCCGCGTCTCCCCAGAAACTGTATTTCAGAGTAATCGGGGGCTTGTCTCCCTTTGGGTTGAAAAAAGCAATGCCCGCCGCCAGCCCGGATCACGCGCCTCCGTACCTCAGCTTTTCAGCGCTCCTGCACGTCTCAATGCTCTTTTCTCTTTCCTTCTAGTTGTAGAACTTCCACTCAGCCAGCTTTCCCGTGGTTCTGGGTGATATATGTTTTTTCTTTTAGTTGTATTTTTGAAATTGTTGCGGGAGGCAGCAGTTTAGGTGTTTACCTATGCCGCCATCTTGGATTCCAGGATTTGGTTTTTTAGATAGAGGAAGGGAGAGAGAGACATCAATTTGTTGTTCCAGTTATTTATGCATTCATTGGTTGCTTTTTGCATGTGCCCTGATCAGAGATTGAACCCACAACCTTGATGTATGGGGACAATGCTCTAACCAACTGAGCTACCTGGCCAGTGCCTATGCTGAGCATTTTTAAGAACTATAGTAGAATGAGAAATTAAAAAAGACATTTATGTTGATTGTGTGAATTCATAGGAAAAACTATGGGCCTTTTTCTATAGCATTTAGTAATAAAATCATGCATGCATAAAACCTCTAGCATTCTTAGCAGTGTTTTATAAAATAACTAAAGGCCCAGTGCAAGGGATTCATGCACTGGTGGGGGTTGTGGCCTGTGGGGATTGGCCCACTGTGGGAGCACTGCTCATCTTGGTCAGCCAAGTGGCTGTGGGCCTGCCCTCTGAGCAGCTGCTCTTGCCTGGGAGCACCGCTCATCCCAGTCAGCTGAGCGGCTGCTCCCACTGACCACCAAGGGGCAGCTCCTGCATTGAGTGTCTGCCCCTGGTGGTCAGTGCATGTCATAGCGACTGGTCCAGCATTCATTCTGGTTGTTCTGCCATTCGGTCACTGGGCTTTCATTATATAGGATAGTTAATGCATACAATGGAGCAACTTGCAACATTTGGAATTCTGGTGTTTCACACCTGTCCTCGTTTTCTACATAAGAAAGCAATAAAATACAGTGATTCAGAACACAGATTTTAGAGTCAAATGTACTTGGGTTCTAATCCCAGCTCTGCCTCTCAAGAGCCATGTAGCCTCAAGTAAGTTACTTAACCTCTCTGATCCTAATCTGGAAAACAGGAACAGTAATTATATCACCCCCACAGAATTATGATAGGGGCTAAATAACAACAATCTCTATATATAAAAGTCTAAGCGACCATTATGACCGGTCGACAGCTTGACCAGTCAACTGGTCCTTATGACAATACACTGACCACTGGGGGCGGACCCTCAATACAGGAGCTGCTCCCTGGTGGTCAGTGCGCTCCCACAGCCAACCTTCCATGGCTGGCTAACTTCCCGCGGTCCCTCCCCACAGCTGGCCCCAATTGGCCCTGATAGCCGGCCAGGCTAAGGGACCCCACCCATGCATGAATTGGTGCACTGGACCTCCAGTCTATGTATAATTCAATACCTACTGATATTTTATGATTACTATACTCATAAAAAGAGACTCCCACCCCCTTTCCCTCACAGTGACCCTGCATTACTATTGGTAGCAACAAAGGGGTCCTTCATTAGTGCCCATCATGACACTCCCTTCACCTTCTTCTCCAGATTTGGTCCCATTGTCCACTGCTACTGTCTGTAGCTTTAGTGATACTCCTGATTCCCACTCCCAAGATGTGGTCTTAACATTTATTTCCACTTCTCAGAGCCCAAGAACAATGCTGAACTCAGCAGAAGTGGGAGAAGGGCCCTCCTCCTCTTCCTATGCTGGTCTTGACAGGTCTCTCAAAGCCCCTCTTGAATAGTCCCATTAACCTCATCAAGCTCTGTCTACAGTTCCATTTTCACTAGTGAGCTCAAACCAGCCCACGGAACTATGTGATGCTGGAAAGCCTATCTTCTCCTTTCTCCAATTCTTAACTTCAGCCTCTCCAACTCCCCAGACTTCCCCTCCACATTCTTTTACAAAAGAAAAGCTCCTTATGTATGAATGCATATGTGCTAGATGATACTAACATGCACATAGCATCAATTGTGTCTACACTGGCAGTAACCAGACAATAAATGACCCATTTTATTCTTAAGTATTTGGAAGTTGATTGCACTTAATTGCACACATGACAATTCCCTTTTCCAACTTTTTATTTATTTGAGTAGTATCCTATCCTATATAATAAAAGGCTAATATGCAAATCGACCAAACAGTGGAACAACCAGTTGCTATGACGTGTACTGACCACCAGGGGTCAGATGCTCAATGCAGGAGCTGCCCCCTGGTGGTCAGTGTGCTCCCACAGGAGGAGCGCCACTCAGCCAGAAGCTGCACTCACAAGCTGGTGAGCGCAGTGGCAGGTGGTAGGAGCCTCTCCTACCTCTGCCACAGCACAAAGGATGTCTGACTGCCAGCTTAGGCCAGGCATCAGTCAGACATCCCCTGAGGGCTCCCAGACTGTGAGAGGGAGCAGGCTGGATTGAGGGACAACCCCACCCCCACCCCGGGTGTATGAATTTCGTGCACCAGGCCTCTAGTAGAGTATAAGTTTGTACATGATATACTCTACAAGAGACACTCAATTTTTTATTACAGCTAGAGAAATCAATTCCACAGATAGTGTTAAATACTTTATAGGATTTTCTACAATGAAACAAAATGGGTGCTGCTCTCATCTTGCTTTCCCAGTAGATGAAAGAAACAATATTAATGTCTCAACTCTCAATGATCTGAATGATTTTTGACGCTAATGAACAGAATCTAAGGTTGGGATGCTGAGCAAAAAGAATAGAGAGCACCAGCCCAGCTGGCGTGGCTCAGTGGTTGAGCATCAACCTGTGTACCAAGAGGTCCCTGGTTCGATTCCCAGTCAGGGCACATGCCTGGGTTGCAGGCTCGATCCCCTTTGTGGGGTGTGCAGGAGGCAGCTGATTAATGATCCTGTCTCATCATTGATGCTTCTCTCTCTCTATCTCTCTCCCTTCCTCTCTGAAATGAATAAAATATATTTTAAAAAAGAATAAAGAGGACTAGTTCCTTCTTCTGAATGAGTTCCTATGGATTGACTTAACTCAGCAATTGGATTTCAGGGATGATCAAATGGTTGGCTTGGCCACAGGGCAGTCCAGCAGGACATCTAGAAACACATTCGAGCAAATTCCAAGAAACAATGGTTTGTCCATGGATATCACATTGATGTTACATCCTTTACCCAAGAGAAGAAGGCTTTTTGTGAATGAGATTTTACGGTTGCATTTTTTAAATGTACATAGAGTTTTAAAAAAATGTATACAGAGTTATTTTTATATTGCTGAATGTTCTGATTTGATTTTCTTTTATTTTGTCAAAATACATATAAAATAAAACTTATAATTTTAATCATTTTAAGTTTACAGTTTAGTTGAACTGTATGGTTCACACACCTAACACCAGATTTGCATTCTTCTGCCCATTCTGATAGTTGTGTAAACCATCACCACTATCCATCTCCAGGACTTTCTATCATCCCAAACAGAAACTCTGTGTCCATTAAACAAAAACGTCCAATTCCCCCCTTTCTCCCACTCCTGATCATCACCTTTCTACTTTAGTCTCTATGAATTTGACTATTCCAGTTACCTAATTTACCTGAGGTAGAAGTGTACAATATTTGTCCTTTTGTAATTGGCTTATTTCTCTTAGCATAATGTCGAGTTCGTTCCTGTTGTAGCATGTGCCAGTATTTCTTTACTTTTTAAAAAAAATATATTTTTTTTATTGATTTCAGAGAGGGAGAGGGAGAGAGAGAGAAAAACATCAATGATGAGAGAGAATCATTGATCAGCTGCCTCTTGCATGTCCCCTACTGGGGATCAAGCCCACAACCCAGGCATGTGCCTTGACTGGAATTGAACCCAGGACCCTTCAGTTCGCAGGCCAGCACTCTATCCACTGAGCCAAACCGGCGAGGGTTCTTTACTTTTTAAGGTTGAATAATACTTCATTGAATGTATCTAACACATTTTGTTGCTCCATTTTGTCCACATGTTGATGGGCATTTAGGTTGATTTCACCTTTTGGCTATTGTGAGTAATGTTGTTATGAACACTGATGGAGGGCAAGCTGAAAAGTGCCCTAATTATTCATGAGGAACTTTTTAGTTATTTCAAAGAACTATGAAAATAACTTTTGCATGAGCAAATTAAAAAGAATTTAAGTAAATTTCACAAATAATGTAGTTATTATACTTAAGAAAACAAGAAAAGAAAATGTTATAAATCTAAAACAAGTATAAGAAATTATTGGAAATGTTAGAAAAATGTCGAAATGACACCCTGTGTATGAGAATGGGCAGAAGAATACAAATCTGTTGTGAGGTCTATGAACCATGCAATTCAAAGATAGGTATCTGCTCTTGGCTGTCTACCTGATTTAATAATTTCATTTGTATCCAAAATTCAGTCAGAGGAGGAGTATAGGGGAAATTTTTTATCACAGCATAGAGTTCCCTTAGCAGAAGAATCTTGTGTTATCTTGTCTATATCAATTCCAGTTCTCAACTACAACTTTTGACCTTCAGGTATAATCTGAATTGACTCTGAATATCTATTTAGAGCAAACACACTAAACCAGTGGTTCTCAACTGGAGAACAGTCTGAGATACGTGGCAATGTCTGAAGACAACTTTGGTTGTCACCACCCGGTGTGGGGGTGGGGGTGGTGCCACTGGCATCTAGTAGGTAGAGACCAGGATGCTGCTACGCATCCTACCATGCACAGTCAGCCCCCACAAAAAAATAATTACGTGGCCCCAAATGTCAACAGTGCCATTGTTGAGAAAGTTGGCACCAAAAGTACATTGAACAATTACAATCAACCCAAACAAAATTTATTTTTGAAAACAACTGATTACAACGAGGCTAATTATGGGGCCCCAATATTTCCTTTCTCTGTCTCTTTCCCTTCACCCTTCTTCCTCCCTCCCTCCCTCCCTCCCTCCCTCCCTCCCTCCCTCCCTCCTTCCCTCCCTTCCTTCCTTCCTTCCTTCCTTCCTCTTTTTCATAGTGACATGAGAGAAACTGATCTGCCATCTTCTCTACTCATTTTGGAGTTTCAGCATTATTTTAAAGTGGTAAGAAACATGATGCGGGGAGGGGAGTTCATATCGGAAGTCAGAAACCTGGAACCAATACTACTACCTTGAAGTAGAAAATACTGACCACAGGCATAGTTTTCCTAACCATTCACTTTCTTCTCTCACAAATGGGTAGGACCAATTCTCCTGTGGGCTCGGCTCTGGCTATACTTGGAGTTGTCTGCCAGCATCACTTCTAATTGGTTCATGCTTCAGTTGGATTGGTTGGTGCCTAACCCAAATATTTCTACCATTACCACAGAAAGTGGCTATAAAAACTATAGAAAGGTTTAGAAGGGTCCTGTAAATCAACTGAAAACACATTCAAAGAATAGCAACCATATACTACATGTAAGGTCCTAAGGAGTGAAAGGATAGAAAAATACCAAGGATGACAACCCAAAGATCAAATTTTGCATGGCCTCAGCTGGAGGTTCAGGCTGAGGTTCTTTTTAATTTGTTTTGATTTTTAAACTAAGTCTTTGTTTCCGCTACCATTTAATCTGGAGAAAACAAAGGCTGTTATGACCTTGAATTTGATCTCAGAGAGCTTCAAATCTTTTTTTTTTTTTTTTGTCACAGGAGAGCAAATTATGACAGAAAAGAAAAAAAATATTTTAAATAATTGGGTCATCATGGCATGGATCCATGTGAGCTCTGCTGGGACAAAATTTAATCACTTCATAAATTGCGTATGTTGATTGTGTTATAATAATCCTGTGTGCCTCATTAAACCCCAAATGCATGTCTTTCATAAACCTCATTTCTTTTTTTGCCAGCCTGACTGGATGCATTGTCTTTGAGGCTGTCTTGGGAAACAGGTGCACCTGGCTCAGAGGTGGGCAGGTATGCAATGTCTCAAGAGCAGTGAAATTTTATCCTCTTCAATTTTGACAACCCATGATCTACATTAATTATTAGGGTTTCCCTCCTCTTTTATTCTTAACTGGTGCATCAATTAATAAAAATTTCCACATAGGAAAAGCAGCATAGCTCATAAGAGTCTGTCTTATTCTATATGTAAATGGCTTGAGATGGAGTTATACAAAATGTATGCCTGTCTTAATATCTTCTACCCAAACCATTTTAAATATATCTACTAGAATAAGCCAATTTCATTTGATGCAGCAATAAAAAATAACCATAGGAATGGAATGATTTTTTTTAAAGTAATAAAGAATGTAATAAGTATTCCAACCATGTATAGTGGTGCATTTACAAGAGACCTATTTATCGCAAAATTGGGCAATGTGAGGTTTGCCTTCCTAAAACAGTAGTGCTACTTAAGATGGGATCCATTGACTGACACCAGTCAGCAAACTGCTTGTTACTCATTTATGACAATAAAAGCACAGAAATTGAGAGTAAGCATCGGGAAGTTTTACAGCAATCTAAGTATGTGATTATTTTTCTAGTATGGACTTGATTTTCATTTACTTTGACAAAAGGGTCAGTTCATGTTGGATTGGAAATGAAAAAATATGGCCCTGAAATAGTTTGAAAAGTGCTACTGTAGAGGATTCTTTCGGCACTAAACTACCTTCCCCAAGGATGACTGTTCTCATAGAAGTTTCTTAGGCAAGATAATGATATTGTTCTGTCCTTCTTAGCTGCTCTGCTTCAAAATGTGAAGACACATAACAACTAGTGTTTTTACCTGCAAATACAGCTCTTGGATGGAGAACTAGCTTCCATTTCTTTTTTCCCCCTAGTCTTCTTAATTCTTTCCAAATAAGACTCATTTCCTTTCAGATCTTATGCAATATCAAAAGTATGCCCTTTGGCCCAGCTGGTGTGGTTCAGTTGATCGAGTGTCATCCCATGCACCAGGAGGTCAGGGTTCGATTCCAGTTGGGGCACATGTCGAGGTGGGGGGCATGCTGGAGGCAGCTGATCGATGTTGTTCTCTGTCATCATTGATGTTTCTATCTCTATCTCCCTCTCTCTTCCTCTCTCTGAAATCAATTTTAAAAAGCATGCCCTTTGTGAGATGCTGTGATGCTCTGGCTGGGCCCCTATGTTTAGATGGGTGCTAAGAAATATCTCTTTCTCTCGTGCCTCCACTTTCCTCCCTCCCATTCTAGGAAGACCTGGTGTGTTATCATGCTTGCATCAGAGATAAGTTAGGTTAGCTGAGAAGTGAGGTAACCTGTAATAGGATATGAGGTGACCTTCCTTCTTCTTAGTCAGCCCTAGATTGTGACTGAGGTACCCTCCTGGCCTCTTTGTTTATTCTCCTGGCCCGAGTTGCCCTTCTCTACCCTCACAAGTACATATGAGAGCCTCTGAAGGCTTCAGGGCTCTTCTGGCAGGCAACATAGCATCTAATTAAACCTGAAAGGTTTAAAGTTCCTTTTGTATACATATATCTACCTTTTGGAGGAATATATGCATTGGGGGATGGGAGAGCTGGATAACAATTTTTAAAAAGAATTTTATTGATTGATATTAGAGAGAGAGAGAGAGGGAGAGAGAGAACTAGAGAGAGAAAAACGTCGATTTGTTGTTCCACTTATTTATGTATTCATTGGTTGCTTCTTGTATGTTCTGTGACCAGAAATCAAACCTAAAACCTAGAGCAGGACAATGCTCTAACCAACTGAGCCACCTGGCCAGTGCTGGACAAACAATTTTTTTCATTAAAAAATTTCAGACCCAGAATTAACAAATGCAAATTTTCTCTTTTTTTCCAGATAGGTTTTGTTTGTATTTAAAGAGCTAACATACTAAGTCCTTTCCAGGCTCAATCTTCTGATGCATTTGATATCTTGAAGTTGACAGGTACACTTTCTGTCTCGGTTTTTATACTTTTACTATTTATTTTAAATATTTTTATTGATTTCAGAGAGGAAGGGAGAGGGAGAAAGATAGAAACATCAATGATGAGAAATATCATTGATTGGCTGCCTTCTACACGGCCCACACTGGGGATCCAGCTTACAACCCAGGCATGTTTGCTGACTGGGAAAAGAGCCATGACCTCTTGGTTCAAAGGTCAACACTCAACCACTGAGCCACACAGGTTGGGCTGTTTATTTATTCTTTTCTTTTTTTTTAATTTAATAAATCTTTATTGTTCAGATTATTACAATTGTTTCTCCTTTTTCTCACCATAGCTCCCCTCCACCCGGTTCCCACCCCAACCTCTGCCCTCACTTCCCACTGTCCTCATCCATAGGTGTATGATTTTTGTCCAGTCTCTTCCTGTACCCCCCCACACTCCTTTCCACCCGAGAATTATCAATCCACTCCCATTCTATGTCCCTGATTCTGTTATATTCACCAGTTTATTCTGTTCATCAGATTTTTAATTCACTTGATTTTTAGATTCACTTGTTGATAGATATGTATTTGTTGTTCATAATTTTTGTCTTTACTTTTTTCTTCTTCTTCCTCTTTTTAAAGAATACCCTTCAGCATTTCATATTATCCTGGTTTGGTGGTGATGAACTCCTTTAGCTTTTTCTTATCTGTGAAGCTCTTTATCTGACCTTCAATTCTGAATGATAACTTTGCTGGGTAGAGTAATCTTGGTTGTAGGTTCTTGCTGTTCATCACTTTGAATATTTCTTGCCACTCCCTTCTGGCCTGCATAGTTTCTGTTGAGAAATCAGCTGACAGTCGTATGGGTACTCCCTTGAAGGTAACTAACTGTTTTTCTCTTGCTGCTTTCAAGATTCTCTCTTTGTCTTTTGCCCTTGGCATTTTGATTATGATGTGTCTTGGTGTGGTCCTCTTTGGATTCCTTTTGTTTGGGGTTCTGTGTGCTTCCTGGACTTGTAAGTCTATTTCTTTCACCAGGTGGGGGAAGTTTTCAGTCATTATTTCTTCAAATAGGTTTTCAGTATCTTGCTCTCTCTCTTCTTCTGGCACCCCCCTAATTCTGATGTTGATACTCTTGAAGTTGTCCCAGAGGCTTCTTACACTATCTTCAAATTTTTGGATTCTTTTTTCTTTTTGCTTTTCCGGTTGAGTGTTTTTTGCTTCTTTGTATTTCAAATCTTTGACTTGATTCTTGCGATCCTCTAGTCTGCTGTTGGGTCTCTGTATAATATTTTTTATTTCAGTCAGTGTATGTTTAATTTCTAGTTGGTCCTTTTTCATATCCTCGAGGGTCTCACTAAATTTACTGGCCTTTTCTAGGAAATTCTTGAGAAACCTGATAACCGTGGTTTTGAACTCTATATCCAGTCATTTTCTTTCCTCCATTTCTTTCGTTTGTGATCTGTTTCTTTGTCTCCACATTTTCGCTGTTTCCCTGAGTTGGTAGGGTGGCTTTGTGTGCTAGGTGTCCTATATGGGCCAGTGGGTCGGCCTCCCAGTTACCTGAGGTGGACACTCTTGGTGCTCCCTTTTGTGGACTGTGTGTACAGCCTTGTTGTAGTTAAGGCTTGATTGTTGTTGGTGTCACTGGGAGGAATTGACCTCCAGGCCAATTGTCTGTGAGGACTGGCTGTGTCTATAATGGAAGAACTCCTGTGCTGGAGACACGCTTAGGGGGCAGGACTTGCTTCAGTGGGGCTTTGGTGCTCACTGAGTCTGCCTCTTGAATGTATCACTTACGGATGTGAGTAGTTGAAATCTGGTGTCGTCTCACACTGACCACTAGATACACTAGCTTCTGGATCTCCAATGGGGTGCAGGTCAGCTACTGTCTGAGGCCACCCAGCAGCAGCTACAGCGAGAACTACAGTTTTCTCCTCTTTGCTTGGGGCTTGGAGGTTTTGGAGCTGTCTGATCCGAGCTGCAGTTTGTTAGGTTATGCTGCGATAGGGCTGACCATTTATATGCAAAAGCTGCTATGCTGAGCTTGGGTGGGTTTGTAGTTTGGGTGGGGCAGGGTCTCAGGGAGTCACTAGGCTAGGGCATGGCAAACATCGATGGCTGCCAGTCAGCCATCTCTGCATCTCCACGTTTCCAAGTCCCCGCATCCCATGCTCCAGCGCAGTAAACAATGATTGCTGGGCTCACCTCTGCAAGAAAGTCACCCTCACTTTCTGACCCAATGATAGACAGTCCAGCTTCTACCCATAGGAGTTTGGGTCCCCAGTGTCTCCCCAGAAACTGGAGTTCAGGGTAATTGGGAGCTTGTCTCCCTTTGGGTTGAAAAAAGCAGCACACCCAGACACCTGCCACTAGCCCAATGTACTCGCCTCCGTACCTCAGTTTTTCAGCACTTGTGCACGTCTCAATGCTCTTTTCTCTTTCCTTCTAGTTGTAGAACTTCCATTCAGCCAGCTTTCCCGTGGTTCTGGGTGATAGACGTTTTGTCTTTTAGTTGTAGTTTTGAAATTGTTTTGCAAGGCAGCAGTTTAGGTGTTTACCTATGCCGCCATCTTGGTTTCTCTTCCCTGTTTATTTATTCTTAATCCTCACCCAAGGACATGCTTAGAGAGAGGAAGAGAATGAGAGAGAAACATTGATAGGTTGCCTCCCATACCTGGAGTTAAGCCTAAAACCCAGGCATATGGCCTGACTGGGAACCAAACTGGCAACCCTTTGGTGCACAGGACATCGCTCAACCAATGGAGCCACTCTGGCTGGGCACTATTTTATTTATTTTAATAAAAACTTATAAAACACTGTATCAGTTATTTACTGCTGCATTACAAACTGCTCCAAAATTTACTGGTTCAAGGTATGCTATGTGCCCTTGACTGGGAATCGAACCCATAAGCCTTTGGTGTGTGGGCCAATGCTCTAACCACTGAACACATTGGCCAGGGCTGTATAATCTTTTCAAGGATAGTATAGCTTGGGAAGAGAAGAAAGTATCTCCCTATAGAACAGAAGGTGGAATATTTGCATTATAATAAAGATAATGTCTCCCTGTAGGGCAAACATTGGGTTTGCCTACTCCCCATTATTCAAAATTAGAGTTTCCTAAGTATGGGGTTCTTCTCCTGGAAAGAAATCCACTGTATGTACAGGCATTGCCTTGCTCTCATTGTGTCACCTCTAGGAACTGGAGATGGGGAGTCAATGCAAGAAAATGATAGTCTCTGGATATTGCTATTGCTGTGAGTAATAAACTGTCACTAACCAAGGAGATTTGTCTTTGGTAAGTATCCACAAAACTGTGCCCGACTAACTTGTTAGCTTGTGAGTAGAATAAAAATCTCAAATCTTTCACAGTTCTCAACACAAAGCAGCTATTTATAAACATTTATATTACTTGTTTGGTGATCAGGGAACAGATGTTTTAAACATTTTATATTCTAACTAGAGGTCGGTTGCATGAAGAGATTCGTGCAATAGGCCTTCCTTCCCTTGGCTTCCAGCACTGGTTTTCCTCTGGCACCTGGAACCCAGACCTTCGCTCTGGCCAGAGTCTGCCTTCTTCATCTTTGCTGCAGACTCAGGCCAAAGTCTGCAGTCTTGTCTTCACTGCGGCCGGAGTGCTGCTCCTGTCTATCCCTTCACCCCCCGCCCTCCCTTTCATAGCAGGTCTCCTGCCCTGCCTGGCCACTCCTTGCCTGGAGCAGCTGGGTGGCCGCCATCTTTGGCCTTCTAATTTGCATATTCACTCTGATTGGCTGTGGGTGTAGTGGAGGTATGGTCAATTTACATATTTGTCTATTATTAGGTAAGATGTAATTGACTGTCACATGTATAGGTGCTTAGGGTGTTTTAGTTATGACTTAGAAAATTGTGTAATTATGCTTTTCCCCTTCAAATAATACAAAATTGGCTTCCAGTTTGGGTTTTCACACAGAGTTCCTACTTTTTAGAAGAGCTTTTCTGACATTGAGTGGGAGGTGCCTGTGCCTCTGTCCATACTTTCAGGTATGTGGTTTTGGAAGTACCTTAACTCATTCCCACAAGTGTAAGCTTAGCATTGCCAACAATCACCTCAAAGGCAAGGTCCATGCATGCTCTTCTTTTGCATCCCTCCCACCTCCCTTCTTATGGCTTGATACAAGCTTCTGTCCAGATATTGTTATTCCAATATGGTAAATTGTACTTTTCAAAGATCGCTGCAGTGACATCTCCCACCCCACCACATTGCTCTTGTGCAATGTAACCCTGTCATTTTCTATCAAGAGGTGGAGTCTCTTTTTCCATCTCCTTGACTCTGGGAAGGCCCCACGACTCTCTGACCAGTAGAATATGGCGGAAGTAATACTGGGGAAGTTCCAGGCATAGTCCTTTGCTGGCCCAGCAGTTTCTGATCCTGCCTCTTGGGACACTTGTTCTTGGGCCTTTTCCTCTCATAACTCAGCCTTCATGTTGTGAGAAGACCAGGACACATGGAGAAGCCACATGTAGGTGGCTCTGGGTGACAGCCCCAGCTGTGCTCCTGACCAGCATTCAGCATCAACTGCCAGCCAGGTAAGTGAGTCATTTTGGATGTCTAACCTAGTTGAGCTTTCAATGATTGCAGTCTCAGTTGATTGCATGAGACACCAAACAAGAACTGCTGAGCTGAACCCAGTCAACCTGCAAAACCTGAGAGGTAATACTAAGTTGTTATTGGGGGTAGTTTGTTACATAAACATAGACAACCAAAACAAAGAGGTTCATGAATAAAGAATTTCAGTTAATGGCATAGCTCTAAACCCACCCTCAACCTTTTAGCATCCTTAAAAACAGGAAGCAAGTTTTACTCAAGATTGAGCATGGCAACTTGTACCTAGTAGATATTATTGAAGTAATTTTATGAATTATTAAATGTTTGTGTATAAAATAAAAATCACTATAAAGTAGGGATGTTAATCCCAGATTTAAAAAAAATTGATTTGGTCACCTATAAATCAAACACTTGGAAATAATTCTTCTTCCTTAATTTAAATTTACCTGGCTTCTTGGGCATGGCCAGATGTACAGGCCAGAAGCAAGATAACCTGTTTGATTACAAGTTTGCGCTCAGGTAGGAAGGTATTCTAGAACTGGTTTTGCTATTGTTGGGCAACAATTTTAATCTGATATTATTATGGTAGCCTTGCATGGAGGCTATTCGTCACCATTTTTAAAGCTTTGAGAATGTTAGGTCAAGATCCGGGGATACATGCACAGCAAAAGAAACCATGAGCAAAACAACAAGAAAGCCCACTGCATGGGAGAACATATTTGCCAATGTTATCTTTGATAAGGGTTTAACCTCCAACATTTACAGGGAATTCATAAAATTTAACAAATGCAAGATAAACAACCCAATCAAAAAATGGGCAAATGACCTAAATAGACACTTTTCGAAAGAGGACATTCAGGAAGCCAAGAGACATATGAAAACATACTCAAAGTCACTAATCATCTGAGAGATGCAAATCAAAACAACAGTGAGGTACCACCTCACACCTGTCAGAATGGCAACCATCAACAAACAAGTGGTGATGAGGATGCGGAGAAAAAGGAACCCTCCTTCACTGCTGGTGGGAATGCAGACTGGTGCAGCCACTGTGGAAAACAGTATGATGTTTCCTCAAAAAACTAAAAATGGAACTCCCATTTGACCCAGTAATACCACTTCTAGGAATATATCCCAAGAAAACAGAAACACCAATAAGAAAGGATAAATACACCCCTATGTTCATAGCAGCACAATTTACAATAGCTAAGATTTGGAAACAGCCTAAATGCCCATCACCAGATGAGTGGATTAGAAAACTATGGTACATCTACACAATGGAATACTACGCTGCTATAAAAAAGAAGGAATTCTTACCATTTGCAACAGCATGAATGGAACTGGAGAGCATTATGCTAAGTGAAATAAGCCAGTCAGTGGAAGAAAAATACCACATAATCTCACTCATTTATGGATAATAAAAAACATTATAAACTGATGAACAAAAATAGATATAGAGGCAGAGAAGCATCGAACAGACTGTCAAATTACAGCGGGAAGGCTGGGGAGGGTTGTGGGGCGGGGGATAGTAAGAGATCAATGGAAGGACTTGTATGCATGCATATAAGCATAACCAATGGACACAAGACACTGGGAGAAGGGTGAGGGCATGTGCCAGGGGGGTAGGGGAGGCTGGGGGAAGGTCAATTGGAAAAAAAAGGAGACATATGTACTACAATTTGTAATACTTTAAACAATAATAATAATTAAAAAGAAAAGATCTGGGGATACAGTCTTCAGATCTCAGAGCATAAAGTGTTTTCTGTCTGAAAAATATTTACTCTGATTTATAGCAGTAAACAGCAATTTCCTCCCAACCCCCACTTCCCCCCGCCAATGAACCTACACAGTGCTTCTTTCCTTTCACTACTTGTGCTCCCACCTTGCTGCTCTTTCACGTCCTCAAATATACCATGTTCTTTCCTGCTATGGGACTTTTTTGCACATGCTATCTTATCATCCCCCCCCTGCCTCTCCATTTCTTCATCTAGCCAAACTGTCATTTTACCTCAGTTCAAACACAAGTTCTTCAAAGATGCTTTTTCTGAATGCTGCAGAGTAGTGAGGTGCCCCAGTTGTATACTCCAATTATATCACAGCATATTTTGCAATTATAATTACATATCTTTAGTTGTGTAGTTACTTTATTTCTCCTAAGGACATGTAACTTACTACAAGTTTGTGAACAATCTACATAGCTTGCTGTATACATTGACATGACTACTATTCTACTGCTGCCATCCACGTAACTACTATTCCAGGAAACTCTTGACCAGGAAGATAAAAGTTACAAACATCTTTATTGTTGATTCTAGGATCTTTTAAAAAGACCCATCAAGTCTTTAATATAAAGTATTAAATGACAATTTATACTCCAATATTTTTTGACTCCTTGCCTCAATTGCTGTGCCAATACTAAACTATAATATCATGATTCTTATCCAATTCTAACTAAGACTTCTCTCTCTTCCCAGTGAAAGACCCACCTTAAAGCAGACTTTTAAAGTTTAATAAATAGCCCTCACGGGTTTGGCTCAGTGAATAGAGCATCGGCCTGAGGACTGAAGGGTCCCGGATTCGATTCCAGTCAAGGGCACATGACTGGATTGTGGGCTTGATCCTCCCTGTGGGGCATGCAGGAGGCAACTGATCAATGATTCTCTCTCATCATTTATGTTTCTATCTCTCTCCCTCTCCCTTCCTCTCTGAAATCAATAAAAATATCTATACTAATAAAAGGGTGATATGCTAATTAGACCAGGAGACCTTCCAGATGTCCTTCTGGACGAAGTCATGGTGGCAGGGCTGAGGCAGAGGTGGTTAGGGGCAATCAGGCCAAGAGGGGAGGGCAGTTTGGGGTGATCAGGCCGGCAGAGGGGCCAGATGGGGTTGAGCAGGCCAGCGGTGGGGGGCAGTTGGGGGCGAGCAGGAGAGCATGGGGGGACAGTTGGGGGAGTGATCAGGCCAGCAAGGGGGGCAGGTGGGGGCAATAAGGCCAGTGGGGGAGTAGTTGGGGGTGAGCAGGCTGGCAGGCAGAGTGGTTAGGGGCAATCAAGCAGGCAGACAGGTGAGCAGTTTAGGAGCCAGCAGTCCCAGATTGCGAGAGGGATATCGACTGCTGGTTTATCCTGTGGGATCGGGCCTAAACCAGCAGTCGAACATCCCTTGAGGGGTCCCAGATTGGAGAGGGTGCAGGCCGGGCTGTGAGACATCCCCTCCCCCCCACCCCCCGTGCACAAATTTTGTGCACCGGGCCACTAGTCCTATCTAATAAAAGAATAAAATGCAAATTGACCATCACTCCAAAACACAAGATGGCTGCCCCCATATGGTCAATGATCCTGCCCCCATGTGGACACAAGATGGCCACCACAAGATGGCCAGCATGGGAAGCCAGTTGGGAGGGATCAGGCCTGCAAGGGAGAGCAGTTGTGGGCAATCAGGCCAGCAGGGGAGGGCAGTTGGGAGGGACCAGGAAGGCAGAGGAGGGAAGTTGGGGGTGACCGGGCCTGTGGGGGAGGGCAGTTGGGGGGGACCCAGGCCTGCAGGGGAGGGCAGTTAGGGGTGACCAGTCCTACAGGGGAGGGCAGTTAAGGGCAAACAGGCTGGCAGGGGAGTGGTTAGGGGGTGATCAGGCTGGCAGGCAAGCAGTCAGGGGCAATCAGGAGGCAGGCAGGCTAGTGGTTGGGAGCCAGCAGTCCTGGATTGTGAGAGGGATGTCCGACTGCCTGTTTAGGCCCGATCCTACTGGAGTGCTGCTCCTGTCTATCCTGTCTAAATGGGCAGTCGGACATCCCTCAAGGGGTCCCAGATTAGAGAGGGTGTAGGCTGGGCTGAGGGACACGCCACCTCCCCACCCCCCAACACCCCCGTGCACGAATTTCATGCACTGGGCCTCTAGTATTAAATAAAAAAGATTAACAAGATAAAATAACCAAATGCAATACTACGTATGCATGGGCACCTCACATACATGAGAGAGTCAGAGACCCCACATGCAGTAGAGGTCCCAGGATAGAAAGTTAAAGTGAGCTCTATACGACATTCTGAACTAAGGATGAGGTAAAGTGCCTTGTAGGCTTCAAAGGGTCAAGGGCAGATGTTTAGAAATGAGAAGTTTGCCCTGCCCTCAGGGATTTCTGGGAGAGATTAGGCTTCAGTAACTCAGTCCAAAAGCCCTCCTTAATAGAGATCAGGTAAGTAGGTGAGAGCTGGGGAAGGTCAAGCTGTAGCAGAGAGAGGTGCACTCTGAAATAGGTCCAGGTTGGCCAGCCTAGCCCTTTGTCACCCTGAGCCCAGGGTATCTAGAGGGGTTCTGAAACCTATTTAGAAAATTTCAGTTTGATTTTATGGGACATACCTGTGGCCCCTGAACACCAGGTGGCCTTGGCAGCTCCCTGACCTTATAGGAATATTCCAAATTGGGGCCAACTGCATGAGAGGTGGAAGTCAGGGAACTAGGCATTCAGACAGAAGTTCTTTTCAGAGGATTGAAGACCTGGAGTTTGATATCTATGACAGGCAAAGAACACTTTAGCCAATTCCTTCCTTTCTTCCTGAATGACTGGATGGACAGGAATTTCTTATCTGTTAGGCTTCAACACATTGTTCCTCTTTCTGGAAGGATGGACTGAGTTTTATTTATGGATGAGGAAAACACAAAAAAAATTCAAGTAATCCTAGAGCTTACTAATAAGGCAATTTTTTCCTGAGGACCCAGTCAATGAAAATGTTAAATATTTCTTAGATATAAAGCTGTGTGCAAAGTAGTGGTGGGAAAGGATACAGGGTTTGATAAAGTGTGGTCTCTGCTCTCGAAGAACTTAGAGTCTAGCTGCAAAAATAAAACATACATAAAAAATTATAATAGTATGTAGTGCTATCCAGTAGATCTTTCTGCAATGCAATGATGGAAATATTCTATAATGTTCATTTCTAATACAGTAGCCACTAGCCACATGTGGCTGTTGGGCACGTGAAATGTGGATGGTGCAACTGAGGAATAGAACTGAATTTTCAACAAGTTTAATTAATTTAAATAGCTATATGTGGTCATGGCTTCTGAACTGAACAGCTTTGGGAGGACAACGATCACCCATTTCAGGTTGATGTGGACAGGGAAGGCTTTCAGGAAGGGGTGTAATTAGAGCTGGGCCCTTAGGAATATGTAGGATTATGATGAGGGAATAAAAATAGATGGTACTAGCTTTTGGGAATTTTCAGAACACTGTTGGGGGTACCAGAGAGTAAATATTAAACAGAGTAGAGTCCTCTTCTGGTTTTCCTGTCATCGATTGTATTGAAAAGATGGTAGGGCCCTGGTCGTTGTGGCTCTGTGGTTGAGCTTCGACCTATGGACCAGGAAGTCATGGTTTGATTCCTGGTCAGGGCACGTGCCCTGGTTGCAGGCTTGATCCCCAGTAGTGTGCGTGCTGATTGAAGATTCTCTCTCATCATTGATGTTTCTATCTCTGTCTCCCTCTCCCTTCCACTCTCTGAGAAAAACAACAACCCACATATTTATTTAAAAAAAGAAAAGAAAAGATGGTAGGGTTTGATGAGGCAATTATCTCTCTTCAGTGCTCTCTGCCCCTTGCTTTTCAGGGGCCTGAGCAAATAATCTTAAAAAAAATTTTTTTTAAATATGTTTTTATTGATTTCAGAGAGGAAGGGAAAGGGAGAGAAAGAAACATCAATGATGAGAGAGAATCAATGATGGGCCGCCTCTTGCATGCCCCACACTGGGGATTGAGTCCGCAACCCGGGCATGTGCCCTTGACTGGAATCGAACCTGGGACCCTTCAGTCTGCAGGCCAACACTCTATTTACTGAACCAAACCAGCTAGGGCCTGAGCAAATAATCTTAAGGGCAATGGGAAAAGCACAAAAATGGGAGTCAGAAGACATGGGTTCTACTTCTGCTATGTCATTAACTCACCCATAGGGCTTAGTTTCCTTGTCTAAAAAGAATCAGGGTTCTGTTTTGTACCTGTGTTCTGATTCCCATCACATTTTAGTGTAGTAGGATGGTGTAGCCAATGTTATCCAGCTTAAAATCCTATGCAAGGTGAAAAGGGGGACTCATTGGGGTGGGGGTAGGGGGTACAAGAATATTAAGAGTCTACATCCTCTTTACTCTCCTGCCTTGGAGGGAGAAAAGCAGAAATGAAGGAGTGGGTAAGCTCACTTCTAAAGTATCTGTCACCCCTAAGGCAATAGGGGTTTTCTATAGGTTGAGGAGTGGGGAAAGATAGAATAGAATTGGAAAATACATTAAACTGAAGTAGGGATGAGTTTAAGGTGTGTTGAGAGTATTTGGGATAAGGTTAGGTATGGAGAGTGGTTAGAATATCCACCTATGCATGGAAGACTTTTGGGTTCCATTCCTGGTCACGGCCACACACCTGGGTTTCAGGTTCGATCCTCGGCCCCAGTCAGGGTGCGTCTGGAGGAAGAGGGTGGTGGTGACCGGGAAGTTCAAGTCCTGGAAACTTTTCCAACTGTACAATTTCCCTTAAGGTTTATCACCACTGCAGCCTACTATCAAATATGGTGCTTAAGAGCCTCTTAAATAGAGGGATATTTCTTCATAGTCATTGGACTTCTTAAATCCAGAGTTCTGTTTGACAAAAGTTCTCCTTTACCAAAATCTAGTCAGGCTTCTTTGAGCCCTATTCTCAACTAAGTCTTAAACTTGGCCTACAAAGAACTATAGATTCTTAGCACAAATGATTTTTCCAACCCACCTCCCATAAACTAAGAGATCTAAACAAACAGCAGGATACGCTCAAATCTTGGTTCTTGACTATCTCTCTGATCTTGAACAATTTGGTCCTTGAACAAGTTGTTCATGGAGAACATGCCCGGTTGTCCAACAAAACTTCAGTTCTTGACTTGACAACACTTTCATGCTGACACTTCAACATGATAAAAATGTCTCTCAGGCCACAAACAAAGGAGAGAATGCACGAGTATGAGTCAGTTTACCACTAAACCTTGTATTGTTAACAGCTCAGGAAATTGTGCTATGAATATTTTTGTGGGTTTTTTCTGTGTGTGTGTGTGTGTGTGTGCGCGCGCGCGCACGCGTGCTTTTATTGCTGGGAAAATGAATGATTAGCACAATTTTAAAACATAAAGAGGCCATCAAGACTGCTGATGTGGCCCAGTTGGCGAGGCTCAGTGATTGAGTGTCAACCTATAAACCAGGAGGTCATGTTTCAATTCCTGCTCAGGGCACATGCCCAGGTTGCTGGCTTGATCCCCAGTGTGGGATGTGCAGGAGGCAGCCAATCAATGATTCTCTCCAGTCGTTGATGATTCTTTCTCTCTCCTTCTCCCTTCCTCTCTGAAATCAACAAAAAAATATATTAAAAAAAAAAAACTGATGTGGCCCTTGCCAGTGTTTCTCAGTGGTTAGAATATCCACCCATGCATGGAAGACTTTTGGGTTCCATTCCTGGTCACGACCACATACCTGGGTTTCAGGTTCGATCCTTGGCCCAGTCAGGGTGCGTGCAGGAGGCAACCAATCCATGTGTCTCTCTCACATGGATCTCTCTAAAAATCAATGGAAAAAATATTCTCAGGTGAGGATTAACAACAACAATGAAAAGAATGCTGATGTGGCTAAGGGTGTGAAAGTGCTCATGAAACAACAATCCCAGGCAATTGAAGAGACAGAAAAAATGTTGATTTCAATAAACAGAAAGCAGTTAGCTGGTGATAGCATTTTGGAGTCAATGTTATGTGAAAAAGCGAAGATGTTGCAGCTGACCTCTTGAAAGATGCCCCTGGAATGAGTGCTGACCAGGTGCTGAAAGTGATTCTTTTAGGGCAGGGGTCCTCAAACTATGGCCCGCGGGCTACATGCGGCCCACCAAGGACATTTATCTGGCCCGCCGGGTGTTTTTGCTGCCACTGCCTGTCCTGCTTAGCAGCCGACTCGTCCTGGGCCCGCAGTGAGCATGTGTGGAATGTATTTTTTTAAACTATAGTCGGGCCCTCCAACGGTCTGAGGGACAGCGAACTGGCCCCCTGTTTAAAAAGTTTGAAGACCCCTGTTTTAGGGTTAGTAGGAGATGGTTCTTTAAAAAAAGAAGTGTTTGTTTATAGATTAAGCAGTATATTAGACATGTGCAGTATATAAAAAAGGTTCAAACAGGGAATCATTTGGGGGTCTGGAACAGATTAATTCAATTTACATTATTATATTATAATATTATATATTATTACAAATCGCTTCTCAAACAGGCCTCTGGAATGAATTAAGTTTGAGAACCGAGGTTCCACTGTAGTTTCTAACAGCTCAAGGCCACATCCTTAGGGTAACCCCAGTTCCCCCTCCCCACCTCTTAAAATGCCTGCCTGGGAAAGCTCAATGCTGCCTGAAGAAATTACTATTTGTTCCAGCCAAAACTTGGTGTTAGAAAGATAGACCCAGAACCCCCTCTTCGAGCAGTTACTTTTGAAAGCTTGCAATTATAAATCTTTTGCTGCTTTCTTTTTGAAATGCAAACATTCAAGAGATAACTCATTCCTAGCCCAGGGCTCTTACTTGCATCACTGCCTCCTGTCATAAAGATGCAAATAGAGCCTGTGATGAATTGCTCTAAAAAAAATGCAAAAAGTTTGTCTTCCAGTTAAATGCCAAGTAACAAAACCAGATGGCGTCATCACATGGACCAACCAAACCCCTTAACACTCTTCAGAGCCTTTTCCTTAGCACACCCCAGCTTTTACAAAGTCTGTCTTTTGTTTTAGTGATGTTAAATTCCATTCACATCAGCCTTTTCCCCTATTGTAATAGTCATTACTGAATAAGTTCTGTTCTTACTGTTTTAACTAACTTCTGGTTTTCTCTGTCATTGACGGTCTTCTGTGTTGTGTGTTGATTCAGAAAGGGGAGAGGTTAAGGCAGTGAAGAGAACTTACACACTTATATGCAAAGCCCATGGACACCAGCAATAGGGTAGTGAAGACCTGGGTGGGTGGGTGGGTGTTGGGTAGGGGCTGGGCAGAGGGGGGTGGAAGAGGGTTAAGGGGGGATGGGAAATGTCTATAGTACTATCAACAATAAATAGTGTTGTTTTTTTAAAAAAGAAAGGGGACAATTTCAGGTACAGTCATGAGCTACTTAATGACTTAGTCAATGATAGACTATATATATGATGGTGGTCCAATCCTATATAATAAAACCCTAATATGCAAATCGACCAAATGGCAGAACGACCAGTTGCTATGACGCGCACTGACCACCAGGGGGCAGATGCTCAATGCAGGAGCTGCCCCCTGGTAGTCAGTGCACTCCCACAGGGGGAGTGCCGCTCAATCAGAAGCCGGGCTCATGGCTGGCGAGCACAGTGGTGGTGGCGGGAGCACCTCCCGCCTCCACAGCAGTGACAAAGAACCCTCAGAAGATGTCCGCCTAAGCTGGCAGGTGGACATCCCCTGAGGGGTCCTGGACTGTGAGAGGGCACAGACTGGGCTGAGGAACCCCCCAACCCAGGGCACTGGGCCTCTAGTCTATATATATAAAAGCCTAAGTAACAGTTCAACTGTTCGACCATTTAATTGGTAGTTATGACGCTCAACACACAGGCATGGAAACATGGAACAAACTGATGAATCTCAGAGGGAAGGGGGGAGGGAAGAGGGCAGGAAGAGATTAACCAAAGATCTTGTATGAGTGCTAGAGGCCGGTGCGTGGATTCATGCACTGGTGGAGTCCCTCAGCCTGGCCTGTAGGGATCGGGCCGAAACCAGCAGTCCAACGTCCCCTGAGGGATCCCGATTTGCGAGAGGGCGCAGGTCAGGCCAAGGGACCCCACAGGTGCACGAATCCGTGCACCAGGCCTCTAATAAGGTTATAGTGGAGCTGAAAAATTCCTATGGTGTAGTGATGCCGTAGCCATCGTAAAGTCATGGTGTAACACGTTACTCACTTGTTTGTGGTGATGCTGGTGTAAACAAACCTACTGAGCTGCCAGTCGTATAAAAGTATAGCATATATAGTTACATATAGTACATAACACCTTTTTTTCCCACCTGTCTTAAACAGTACATAAAACTTGATAATGATGATAAATGACTATGGCTGGTTTGTGCATTTATTATGTTATACCTTTGTTATTTAGAGTTTTATAAAACAGTATGCTGTTATGTTAGCAGCAGCCTCATACATCTTGTGTTGACATGTCTCTTGATTCTATCATTTTTGCTTATGTTTGATTTAATCTCATGTTGCTTCGTATAGTAATGAGCTGTGCAGACTTGTAGCCTAGGAGTAATAATAGGCTGTGCCATATGGCCAAGTGTATAGTAGGACCTACCATCTAGGTTTGTGTAAGAGCACTCTATATGATGTTTATGCAATGATAAAATCACCTAAAGACAACATTTCTCAGAACATAGCCCTTTGTTAAGCATGGCTATACTCTAGTACTTCCACACCAGGGCAGCTTTAACTCTGACTTTGAACTGCATAGCACTGCCAGGCTTCCTCCATTTTTACCCCATTTCACCTCCCTCCTCCCCTGTTCTCTGACTTGGTTGGGGCCTGGGTTCCCAAACTGGCAGGTAAACAGGATACAGTATCTCTGAGTCACTTTTAGTACCTCCCTTCCCCCCCTACCTTCAGATTCTATCTCCTCCTCCCTGGAATCTCCTCTCCTTTCCATTCTCGATGCAATTGCTCTAGGTCAGGACTCATCATTTCTTGCCTAAATGAATCTAATTACCTTTTAACTAATCTCCCTACCTCCAAAGTGCTACTTTTAAAACACTGAGCTGATTACCTCACTCTTCTCAGAACTTCTGACTTTATTGCCTACTGAATAAAGGTAAAACTTCTCAGCAGGCATTCGGGGTTCGCCATGCTCTCATCTTTTTTTCTTCTTCTAATTTAATAAATCTTTATTGTTCAGATTATTACAATTGTTCCTCTTTTTTCCCCCCCATAGCTCCCCTCCACCCGGTTCCCACTCACCCTCTGCCCTTACCTCCCCACCACTGTCCTCTTTCATAGGTGTACGACCTTTGTCCATTCTCTTCCCGCACCCCCCACACCCCTTTCCCCCTGAGAATTGTCGGTCCACTACCTTTCTATGACCCTGATTCTATTATATTCACTAGTTTATTCTGTTCATCAGGTTTTTTATTCACTTGAATTTTAGATTCACTTGTTGATAGACATATTTGTTGTTCATAATTTTTATCTTTAACTTTTTCTTCTTCTTCCTCTTCTTAAAGAGTAACTTTCAGCATTTCATATAATACTGGTTTGATGGTGATGAACTCCTTTAGCTTTTTCTTATCTGTGAAGCTTTTTATCTGACCTACAATTCTGAATGATAACTTTGCTGGGTAGAGGAATCTTGGTTGTAGGTTCTTGCTATTCATCACTTTGAAAATTTCTTGCCACTCCCGTCTGGCCTGCATAGTTTCTGTTGCGAAATCAGCTGACAATTGTATGGGTGCTCCCTTGTAGGTAACTAACTGTTTTTCTCTTGCTGCTTTCAAGATTCTCTCTTTGTCTTTTGCTCTTGGCATTTTCATTATGATGTGTCTTGGTGTGGTCCTCTTTGGATTCCTTTTGTTTGGGGCTCTGTGCACTTCCTCGACTTGTAAGTCTATTTCTTTCACCAGGTGGGGGAAGTTTTCAGTATTTTGCCCTCTCTCTTCTTCTGCCACCCCCATAATTCTGATGTTGTTCTGCTTGAAGTTTTCCCAGAGGCTCCTCATACTATCTTCAAATTTTTGGATTCTTTTTATTTTTGCTTTCCTGGTTGAGTGTTTTTAGCTTCTTTGTATTTCAATTCTTTGACTTGATTCTTGTGTTCCTCTAGTCCGCTGTTAGGTCTCTGTATAATATTTTTTATTTCAGTGAGTGTATGTTTAATTTCTAGTTGGTCCTTTTTCATATCCTCGAGGTTCTCGCTAACTTTATTGGCCTTTTCTAGGAAATTCTTGAAAAGCCTTATAACCGTGGTTTTGAACTCTATATTCAGTCGTTTGCTTTCCTCCATTTCTTTCGTTTGTGATTTCTTTGTCTCCGCATTTTCACTGCTTCCCTGAGTTGGTAGAGTAGCTTTGTGTGCTAGGGGTCCTATAGGTCCCAGTGGCTCAGCCTCCCCAGTTACCTAAGGTGGGCACTCTTGGTGCACCCCTTTTGTGGACTGTGTGTACAGCCTTGTTGTAGTTAAGTCTTGATTGATGTTGGTATCGCTGGGAGGAATTGACCTCCAGGCCAATTGGCTGTGAGGGTCAGCTGTGTCTATGCTGGGAGAACTTCTGTGCTGGAGACAGCCTTATGAGACAAGACTTGCAAAATTGCAAAAGCCTCTGTGCTCAGCTTGGGTGGGGCGGAGTCTCAGGGTTGAGCAGACAGCCTTGGCTTCCCATCAGCCCTGCCCTATGAGGCCCCTGGGTCTCAGTGTCCCTCGGTAATCACTGCAAGCACCTCTGAGAGAAAGCTGCCCTCGAATTTCGCCCACTGCCAGACAGTCCAGTTTCTCACCCAATGAATCTGGATTCCCAGATTGTTGCCCAGAACTGGAGTTCAGCGCAGTCGGGAGTTTCCGTCTTCCTCCTGCTAGAGAAAGCCAGTGGCACACTCAGCAGTCAGTCCTCTCTGCACACTCGTGCACGCCTCCAGTCCTCTGCCTTTCGCAGCTCCCCTGAGTTTCCATGCACTCATCTCTTCTCCCAACAGTACAGACTCCCCCCATATGAGTCTGGGACCCCAGGGTCTCACCTGGAATTGGGGTTCAGTGCAGTCGGAACTGGGGTTCAGTGCAGTCGGGAGCTTCTGTCTCTCTCCTGCTAGAGAAAGCTAGCCAGGCATGCAGCCGCCCGTCCTCTCCATGTGCGTGTCTCCATACCTCAGCCTTTTGCAGCTTCTCTGAGTCTCCATGTGCCCCTCTCTTTCCTTCTAGTTGTAGAATTTCTACTCAGCCAGCTTTCCTGTTGTTCTGTCGTTTAGCTGTAGTTTTGAAATTGTTGTGCAAGGCAGAAGTTTAGGTGTTCACCTATGCCGCCATCTTGGTTTCTCCCATTTTTTTTTAAAATAATTATTTTTATTGATTTCAGAGAGGGAGAGGGAGAGATAGAAACATCAATGATGAGAGAGAATCATTGATCGGCTGCCTCCTGCACGCCCCCTACTGGGTATCGAGCCCGCAACCCAGGCATGTGCGCTTGACCAGAATCGAATCCGGCACCCTTCAGTCCACAGGCCCATGCTCTATCCAATGAACCAAACCAGCTAGGCCGCCTCATGCTCTCATCTTAACCTCAATGTCTTCCACCTCATCTTCCATGGAACTATTCCTTAAACTCATGTGTATCTTTATACTTTTAGGGTTATGCTCATATTCTTTTGTCATTCTAGGATAAATGGCTCCCTCTTCCCCATTTTGCCAATGATCAAACTATTAATCTCTTACAAGGCCTAATTCAAATATCATTTCCTTAATAAAAGCATTCCGAATACTTTGAGTTGGAATTGTTTTCCCTTCTCCGTATTTTCACCTTATGTCATTTTTGAATGGCAGATTCATAACAGGTATAACTAACCATCACCACAATGATGATATAGAGTACAGTTAACCCTTGAACAACATGGCAGTTAGAGGTGCCAGTGCAATACAAAATTTGTGTAGCTACTGTATTTCCATCACACAAAGTTCCTTTCTGTCTCTTTGTAGATAGTTCCTTCCTCCCACTTCTAGTTCCTGGTAATCACGGATTTGATTTCTGTCCCTAAACACCTCATATAATTTAATCTTATTTTTTTATTTGCCCCTGTAGACCTTGTTTTGTGTACACATCTTTCTATCATTTGGTTGTATAATCTCCTTGCAGACAGAGAACTGTAGTTCTTCACCCTTGTATTCTTCATGGTTCCAAGCACAAGTTCCAAACACATTTATTATGTGTCAGGTCGTAACTATTTGATAAAAGAAAAAGGGAATAAAATGAAAAGAAGAAAGGAAGGAAGAAAAGAATGACCCAAAGAACAAATGGACACATCGCTCTAGAAGAGTTCTGATTCACCAATAGGGCAACCAACAGGGCTCATACTAGTTTAATGAATGATTCTGAGTTATTAATCTGAAGTATAAAAGTAGCTACTCTTAAACATCTAGACATAAGCTGCCACTGATCTCTTTGCATATAACAACACTGTAAGGTCTGAGGTGTTCTGTCCTTGGTATACAGCAAGTACACTTATAAGTTTCAGGGAATTTAAGGGAGGGGAAAAGTAATTCATTTACCAAGTGCCCCCTCAGCCTTTGTGCAATATGCTTTATTATTCCCTTTCATCCCTGCTCTGATCTGTTTTAATCTAATTCTTACAACTACATTCTCACTTAAGTTAAAAGTTATTAGGAGGTATTTCTTTGTTGGGAAAGGAAATAGGCAATTCAAGGAAATTTAGGGGTATACCTCCAAGGGGAGGGACAGGTTAAAAATTGTATTTTTGGGTTCTTCAGAGATTTTTCTGAGCGTTCCATTTGTGAAATTACAATATATAAGAAAGGATAGGAGACTGGGGTAATCAACACTTTTTAAAATATATGTATTTTTTATTGATTTTTTTTACAGAGAGGAAGAGAGAGGGAGAGTTAGAAACATTGATCAGCTGCCTCCTGCACACCTCCTACTGGGGATGTGCCGGTAACCAAGGTACATGCCCTTGACCTGAATGGAACCTGGGACCTTTCAGTATGCAGACCAATGCTCTATCCACTGAACCAAACTGGTTAGGGCAATCAACATTTTTTTGAAGTCTATCATTGATCCATTCAGGGTGCTTTTGGTATGGTGACCATATTCATTTCATTAGCCAATATGATGTGAAGGAACTTGAAAGTGCTGTTTAATGAGGTTGTCAACTAAAGCACATGATGGAATTTAGGGTTAAGGGGTGTAGTTGGTGAATGGGTAAAAATAAGAACAGCCTTCTTTCCTTATTTTGGTGTCACGGGAATTTAAAGTTATTTTGCAATCACTCTTGGGAGATAATTTTCTTGGTTCTTAGAACAAGTTGGAAGATAAACTTTGGACAATTTATTGTACTATGCCCTTTGTAAGGAAATAACTCAAGATAGTATGTTAAAGTTTAGTGATTTAAATTCTCGAGCTGATTAAAGAGAGCTGTTAAGACCAAAATATGTGTTAGTACTACTCCTGGAGTTTCAACTAAAAGTAAGTACAATTCAACATGAAGGCTGAGACCGGGACAGGAACATCTTGCAATTTTTGTTGATTCCGTGTCCCGTCCAGGAAATGTGAAGCCATTAAAAGTTATGGAGTCGTAATGGAAGCGCTGTTCCAGGAAGATAAATCTGGCTGTGTGTGTGGAGATGGCCTGGAACAGAGAAGATAGAAGTAGTTCGGCTACTTGGAGGTTACTGCAGCATCCAGGCTGCGGAGATTAGAGCAGGGCTCAAAGAGAATAGTAAGAAATGAAAAAAGAAAATAATAGTGCCAGTAACGTGAGTGAGGAGGGAAACTGAAAGAATGGCTTCGTGTTTCCCAGAGACGCCGTTTTCAGCAGAGGCCCCCTGATTCCTTTTCCGTCCCTAGAGGGACGTCCTGTGACCAGCATGAAGGCTGAAGCCAGCAAAAGGCGCACGGGACGCAGGACCAGCCGCGAACGTCCTTCAGCCCCCTCCCCTCCCCGCCTCCGCACTCCAGCCGTCCCTCGGGTTCCAACCCCTCTCTCTTCCCGCAGCAGAGTCCCTAGGACTGCCCCCACCCCCATTCTCCGCCCGCCGCCAGCACCGCCCACTGCTCTTCCCCTTTCCCCCCCTCCTCCCCTCCCCTTCTCCCTCCTGGGGTGCTGACTTTCCCGGCTGCCACGTCTCACTGATGACATCACCAGGGCCGCTCGGCCTCAGCCAATCCGCTAGGGGGAGTCCGAGCAAAGTCCTAGCCAGCGAGTCAGCGGGGCGGGGCGCAGGGAGGAGCGGAGGGCGGCGGTGAGAGAGTGGGGAATGGGGCGGGCGACAGCCCGCAAGTACGCATGCGCTAGGAGCGCGGGGCTTGGCGGGAAGACGAGTCCCGATCTCCCAGCCGCACCGTCAGTCTCCAGCGCCCACAGGAGTGCTAGCAACACTCTCTCCCGGCATGCCACGCGGTGCGGCCGCCTCTGGGCTATGTAAAGGCCCCTCCGTCTCAGGCTTCCCTATTTCCTGGTTCGCCGGCGGCCATTTTGGGTGGAAGCGATAGCTGAGTGGCGGCGGCTGCTGATTGTGTTCTAAGGGGACGGAGTGGGGGAAGACGTTTGATCTCCCGGAACAGCCTATCTCATTCCTCTCCGACTACCCGGCGCGGCGCGGAGAGTCAGGTCGGCGGCTGCAGCAGCAAGGGCGGCGGTGGCGGCGGCGGCAGCTGCAGTGACATGTCCAGCATGAATCCCGAATAGTGAGTGCAGGAGAGCACCGGTCGGCTGGGTCGGTGGGCTAGCTCTGGAAGGCTTAAAGGGGGCGAGGAGGTCAGGGGAGTTGGGGGCTTCGGGCGGGGTGAGATGAGGGTGATGGGACGGGAGGAGAGGCTGGCGGCTGGGAGTCGGGCCCCATTGTCTGACGGAGGAGGGGCGGCCTCGGGGAGGGGTCGGGCTGGAGGGGCGAGCCGCTGGGGCCTGGACCCAGTCAGGCTGGAGGCCCGAGTGTCGGACTGGTGCGGCGGAACTGTCGGCTGAGAGGGGTGGGGCGTTTGGGAGTCGGTGGTGGGGCGGTGGGAAGGGGTAACTTCTCTTGGAGGCTGTGACTTTCAAAGGACTGTTTTTCAGGGGAGAGGACAGGTGGGAGCGCTCTTGTGGGGGGCACTGTCAGACCCTGCGCCCGCACTCTGCGGAGCTGTCAGAATCGCCTGGGTGGAGACCAGTTTACTTGTAAATCTTGAGTTTGTTGGCTCTTTTCCACCTTCTCAGCCAGATTGCCGGTAATGTGGATGTTTTCAGGGCTAAGTGGGATTGATGGTGAGAAGCGTTTTAAAAATTTTAGTTGTCTTTTTTTAGTTATTTCCTGGAGTTCTTTAAGAATTCGCCACTGCCTTCCTAAAAAGCCTAGGCATTTGTGATCTCTCTCTCTCTCTCTCTTTTAGAGGACACTTAAAGTCATTTTGTATTGTGTAGGTCAAGAAAGAGAAAGACTAATCGTAGGAACATGTATCTGATATTACCAAATTAAAAGGAAGACTTTGCTGTGAAGTTGAAAGACAAACTGAATGGGTCCTATGCTAGATCTGAAGGTTTTGGATTACCTACTTGAATGTTTGCAGATAGGGAATGAGGTTCCATGACGTGTCATGAAAAGTTAATGCATTTCTTTTTCTTGCTTACTCAAGAAGTCACCACAGCAGATGTGACACACCTGGCACTTTTCCTAGGAACTGCTGTTCACTTTCCTTGGGAAGACTTTGTTTGGGCCCTCTTAATGGCCCTTAGCAAAATCCTCCTGCAGTTTGCATATATAAATTAATGAATAATTGGAGGAGATTTAATTGGTATTCCTCTTCAGTGTCAGAAGGCTTTGGGGGACAGGGAGAACTTGTTTTGTTTCTGTGTTTAAAGCAAAAGTCAGTATTTGTTCTAGAAGTTGAGTTTATTTGCTGCTTTGGTCAATTAGACATTTTCCCTTCAAGTTCCACCCATCAGTTTAGCTGACTGTCATATGTGTGTCACATGGTTCTTGCAAAATGCATTCTGACTTCAAGTTTTGTAATATTGTGGTTTGATGCTGAAATGTCCCCTTTTTGTACTAAACAGAAGCCATAGTATTTTTATACACTTTTTAGAAGTTGAAGATAGTGTTTTCAAGGTGCCATATTTGCTATGTTGGCAGTTTTTAAATATCTTTATAAAGGGCTCCAAGGACAAAGTTTGTTTTGCATAGTTGGGCAGAGTTGAACTTGAGGTTAGTAGTTTTCCTGGCAACAATAAAGTACATGGATTTGTCACTTTCTGGAGGTTTGTAAACCTCTTGTGTTCAGGAGGTTTCTTATATTTGCTACATATATTTACTACTGTAAATAGATTTTGAAGATTAATTTAATAGAATCATGACAAATTATTTAGCCTCTGAATTTGTTTCTCCTTAAAAATAGGATAAATAGGAGTAGTTGTGAGGTTCAAGGGTATATAAAAGAATTTGGAAAACTAAGAGCACACTACGTGGTGTACATCACTATCATGTAAGACATTCTAGTAGTGCTAGGATTTAGGAATGTAATCCTTACTCCCAAGGAGCTAATAATGGAATATAGAGAATAGGTTGTATGTGTGTCAAATACCCATAGATATAGCAGGTTGGATTGGAACATCAAAATTTCAAAGGAGGTTAGAGGGTTGTGGTTGGCGAGTTGGGTTCAGGAAGGCTTTGTAGGAAAGATACCTGTTCAGGAATTATTAGCAATTGTTTTGGAGAAGCAGAGGGTTTTTCAAGGGATAAGAAGGAAGGAGAATAAACAGCAAGGATAGTAATTCTTAAATACGGTGCCAAATTATCCTTCTTTTTCATTCTCTGGATTAATGACCTCAACAGAACCAAACCCAGAAACCATGTTTATATTTTTCTGGCATCAAGTATGCTATTACCTGGCCTACTGTATTTATATTCTGTATTGTGTTTAGTAAAATAATCTAGGAGTTTTGGGGGAAACCTTTGGAAAAGCATCAGTGAAAATTACTTGAGGTGAGAGGAAGTGATGGATATTTTATTATGGAGGATCACAAAGGCAACTAGCAGGCAGATTTTTAGCAATCTGACTTGAGCAGTTTCCTTTGTCTTTAATGAAATTTGTTATAAAAGTAATTAGAAAAAAATGGCAAATAGAGAAAAAAAGGAAACAATCCTTTTATCACCTCCACCCAGGTCCATTTACTTTAATGCTTTGTTTTAAATTTTTAAAGTCTTACGTTTTTTCTTAAATTAAGATTTGTGTTGGTTGACATAAGATTACTTGTTGATAAAGTTTTATTACTGAGTGCTTTTATTTTATAATTTTCAAGTTGTAAGCTTTTGGTTTTAGAGTAAGAATAAGAACTATATCAATCACTGATTAAATTTTAAGCTGTGCCTTTGACTCCTTTCCATGTTATTTGTCTGGTTTGGGAGAATTGACAACCCTGAGTTGCCTTTGTATAGATTTATTTGCTGCTTTGGTCAATTAGACATTTTCCCTTCAAGGTCCACCCATCAGTTTTGTAGGAAAGAGACAAGGTAATTACTATACAAAAAAACCCAAGGTAATTACTATAAACATTTTTCTATTGACCAAAGCAGCAAATAAACTATACAAAGATAACTCAGGGTTGTCAATTCTCCCAAACCAGTGATTGATATAGTTCTCCTTCTTACTCTAAACCAAAAGCTTACAACTTGAAAATTATAAAATAATTTATCTTTGTATAGTAATTACCTTGTCTCTTTCCTACAAAGCCTTCCTAAACCCACTCACCAACCACAACCCTCTAACCTCCTTTGAAATTTTGTTGTTCCAATCCAACCTCCTATATCTATGGATATTTGACACACATACAACCTATTCTTTATATTCCATTATTAGCTCCTTGGGAGTAAGGATTACATTCCTAAATCCTAGCACTACTAGAATGTCTTACTTGATAGTGATGTACACCACGTAGTGTGCTCTTAGTTTTCCAAATTCTTTTGTATACCCTTGAACCTCACAACTACTCCTATTTATCCTATTTTTAAGGAGAAATTAAATCTATACAAAGATAACTCAGGGTTGTCAATTCTTAGAAATTAAGGGTAATAACTGACTCACTTGAATTTCAAGTACAAACAAAAACAAAAAGCAACTGGAAGTGGAATCTGAACAGTGGAAAAGTAGATGGAAAGTGTCAGAGCTTTCTTTCTTTTTTTTTTTTTTTTTTTTTTTTTTGGGAGATCTAAAAGATTTCGATTTCCTGAGCTAGGTAATGAAGCAGGCAGTGATTATTTCAGCACACTGGTTAAGAAATATTTAACATTATTCTCATGCCAGAAACATTTTTCCTAATCCATTAGCTTCTAGTGGGCTTTTTAGTGGCAAGAAAATAATTTTGGCTGCTTCATCTATAAGGAATGTGTTAAGAATAAAGTACCTATCATGAACATACCAGTTAATTGCAGAAAAATGTTTATAGTAATTACCTTGTTTTTAGTTTTTATTTGCTTTTTAAAATCATGACTCCAGATGATATTGAGATCATGGCTCAAGATTTAATCATTCTTTCAAAACGTTGCTCATCTGTCATGGAAGACTCAAGAAACATGATTTTTTTTTTTTTTTTTTTTTGCCAGCACAATGCTTTGAATAAATCTTTTTTTAAATACATATTTTTAATTGATTTTATAGAGAAGAGGGGAGGGAGATAGAAACATTGATGCGAGAGAAACATCAATTGGCTGCCTCCTGCAGGCCCTCTACTGAGGAATGAGCTGTAACCCCTGGTATTTGGCCTGACCTTCGACCTCTTGGTTCATGGGTCAATTGAGCCACACCAGCTAGGCTGAATAAATCTATCTTTTAAGTTAAGGATTTGAAAGTAAAAGCACGTTAATTAGGTCTCTTATCTATTTAACAGTATTTTTCACTAATGAGTATATATCATTACTGACTTTCATATAATTTTTAGTTAGAATTTTTTTATTAGAAAAGCTGAAAATTAAAAGTAAGTGGTTTTTTTGTTGGTTGTCTTAACTTTTGGTAGTGGTGGTAGAAGTTTGAAAAATTCAGAAAAGTTTAGAGAAGAAAAATAACCAGTATTTTAACTATTAATATTTCTTAATGTCTGTAGAGAATCAACATATGTAATTCTTTGGGTAATGTAAGTTTCCAGTAGCTATGTAGGATCTCCACAAAATACATCTTAAGAGTTTTGTGTTAGTGAATGATCTTGTAAGATCATTTATTTATTTATTTTAATATATTTTTATTGATTTCAGAGAGGAAGGGAGAGGGAGAGAGAGAGAGAAACATCAATGATGAGAGAGAAACATTGATCGGCTGCCTTCTGCACGCCTCTGAATGGGGATCAAGCCTGCAACCCCAGCATGTGCCCTTGACTGGAATTGAACCTGGCACCTTTCAGTCCTCAGGCTGACGCTCTATCCACTGGACCAAACCAGCTAGGGCATTGTAGGGATCATTTAAAGATAACTGAAACTTTGCAACAAAAAATTTTCTGTTCCTTTTCATCATAATTAAGTTAAAATAAGAGATGTTGACAGTTTCTTACATATTCCAGCAAATAAGTAATTTAAAAATATCTTATAGATGGACGAACTTGAGGATCAAGTGTTCTCTTGCCAACTCTCTGGTTGGCTTTTAAAGAGAATTTTGCTTTCTGAGTAATTTTTTAAATTGTTTTTTAATATATATTTTTTAAAATTTTTTATTGATATCAGAGAGGAAGGGAGAAGACAGATAGAAACATCAATGATGAGAGAGTATCATTGATTGGCTGCCTCCTGCATGCCCCACACGGGACTGAGCCTGCAACCTGGGCATGTGCGCTTGACCAGAATCGAAACTGGGACCCTCAGTCTGCAGGCTGACACTCTTTCCACTGAGCCAAACTGGCTAGGGCTTATTGTTTTTTATTCTGAAAGCAATCTTAGTAATTTACCTATGAGCTAAAATCTTGTTATATTCACATCCTACCTTTAGCTTGTTGTGTTTTCTCTCCTTGGCAACTTTTGATTGTACTTATATGATGATTTTACTAATTGCAGTTGTTATATTTTTTGATTGTTAGGAATAGCTTCCTTTTGCTAATGTTATCTACTCTTTTCTTTTTCCTAATGTGAAAATGGGTTAAATAAGGTGCTTTTTAAGGTTTTGAGATTTTTAAAGATTTGTTAAAAAATGCTTTAAGGTGAAGAGAAATAAAAAAATGGGTGTAGGATGACAGTGCATGAAATAGTTTAGATGTGTAGCTTATCAGTTTTACTACTCTCTGGACCACATTTTGGAGTTTTGAGATTTAGGCAAAATGCCCACACTTAAGAAAAAAAGTCTTACATGGAGAGGGAGAGGTCAGGATTGTTCCACTGTTTTCCTGTAGGGTGGGGCCTAGATTGCTTTTTTTTTTTGGTGTCTGAAATAGAATTTAGGGGAAAAAGTCTAGGACTTGGCTTTTCTGTGGAACCATCCTGTGAGTGTCTCAGGTTATAAAAAGGTAATGGTGGGATATTTGGGTTGGGCGGGGGGAGGGAGTAGTCCTAATGCCTTAAGAAGCCGGAGAACAAGTGTTTGTTGGTTTGTTGACTGACTTAATTAAACATGTGAAGAAGTAACATACAAAGTAGTAGGAAATGGATGTTTTTCTTGGTACAGGTTGGCTCAGTTGGTCAGAACACCCTGCTTTATTAAATTCAAGGTTGTGCTGGGTTACAATTAAGTTTACTATATTCTATGTTTGTATATTCCTAATTGTGACAGGTAAAGTGTGAGTGCCTTTGCTCAGAAGAGGAACCAGTCTTTGGAGATACTTTTAAATAATAATAGCTACTTTTTAATCAGTGCTTACTCTTTGTACTAGTCGCTTGGCTAGAGTCTGTACCTCAGATTGTGAGCTTTACAAATAAATTTAGTGATGGGTTTAACTTGTCTGAATGTATTTCTTTTGAATAACAATATTACTTAAGTGGTATTATCCTTTGTCCTTTTCATTCTGCCTAGGTGTTTTCTAGAAACTTGATTTCGTACAGTAGTTATTCTTAACCAATTTATGGTCCTGTACTCTTTTTAAAAAAAAATATTTTATTGATTTTTTTACAGAGAGGGAGGGAGAGGGATAGAGAGTTAGAAACATCGATCAGCTGCCTCCTGCACACCCCCTACTGGGGATGTGCTTGAAACCAAGGTACATGCCCTTGACCAGAATCGAACCGGGGACCCTTCAGTCTGCAGGCCAACGCTCTATCCACTGAGCCAAACCAGTTAGGGCTGGTCATGTACTCTTAGGAGTATCTGATGTACCCTGTGGGCCTGCTGCCTATGTGCATACATACTCATAATATTTTGCATAAAGTTGCAACCTGTTCACACCGACTGAACCTATTCATGAACCTCAAGTTACGAATGCCTGATTTAAGAGATTGGAAACAGAAAAGAGAATGTTTACTACCATTATTTTAAAGTGTGGAAACCTGAGTGACAAAAGTTTAACTTTAAATCTGGTATTCTGAAGTAGTTTTAAAATGTGAGACTTGTTTGGGCATGTCTTTATTTTGATGACCTAGTCCAGTGGTCGGCAAACTGCAGCTCTCGAGCCACGGTTTGCTGCTCTGTTGACTAATGAGTTTGCTGACCACTGACCTAGACTCTCGATTGCAATAATTACAGGCTGTTGTTGTTCCTTGTGATTAAGCCCCTATCCCAGTGGTCGGCAAACTCATTAGTCAACAGAGCGGCAAACCGTGGCCCGCCACAGTTTGCCGACCACTGACCTAGTCTATGCTTTTCTTCTCTTCCTTTCCTTTTAAAATTTTTTTAAATTTTATTTAAAAAAAGTTTTATTGATTTCAGATAGGAAAGGAGAAGGAGAGAGATAAAGAGACATCAATGAAGAGAATCACTGATCAGCTGCCTCCTACATGCCCCCGACTGGGGATCCAGCCGCAACCTGGGCATGTGCCATGACTGGGAATTGAAACTTGACCTCAATTCTTTTCCTTTTTTTTTTTTTAATGCTTACCTTTATGCTCCTCATTAAGTTACTAATAAATGAAGTGATTCTAAGAGTCTTGAAACAAAGGCACACTGAGTTCACAGAACATTAGCTTTCACATTAAGAACAATAGGTCATCTCTAGTGTCTTTACTACTTTAAAGTTCATATGGTTGTAGTTAAGATAAATGCCTAGCCATGTGTAGTATAGTCTTATGTGGACTAGGTGGAACTTATAAAAATAGTTAAATAGCTGGATTTGTAAAAGGACATTTGAAGCAACTTTGTGAAATAATACATCATGTAGATTGGTGGCTAGCACCTGTCCTCATGAATAACATTTGTATTCATTGCTTACTAAAGCTAATGAAGTCTGAACTCCAAAATTTACCATGATCTTTTGAGTTGAGCTAAATTATTTATTAACACAGATGTTCTAAGTTAACTTTTTAAAAAGTATGCTTTTATTGATTTTATAGAGAAAGGGAAAAAAAGAGAGAGAAACATCTATTAGCATGTCTCCGACTGGGGATGAACCCACAACCCAGGGATGTGCTCTGGCCGGGAATCGAACCATGACCTCTTGGTTCATAGGTCAAAGTTTAACCATTGATCCATGCTGACTAGGCCATAGTTTTTATATTTGGTCAAGTCCAGCATGCTAGTTCATAGATGCTTTGATTATTCTGATAGGTTTTACATATAGGACTTAATATATTACATTTTTATAATCTCAGTATATAAAATATGCCGTTGATGGAATGCGGAATGATAAAAGAATATACCGTTTGGAGTTGTAAACCCTGGGATTAAGTTCAGACTGCCACTTACCTCATACAAGTCATTTATGCCTTTGAGCCTGTTCCTTTATCTATAAATGTGATTAGTTCTACCTTAGTTCTGATTATCAAGAGTAAACTGTACAGTACTATACAGACATTATTTGACATGTTCATTCTAGTAAGGGATGGATGTTAGAATATGTGTAAAAGCAGGTAGTTTCATGATCTTGTCTGCTTTAACAGTTTTTTCAATACAGACTTGTAAAATCTTCCAGTGAAAGTATATGTATACATACATATGTGTACACACACAGCTAATTTCACCTTGAAAAAAGGCTTGATAAAGAAAACAGCCAGCCATTTCTTTCTCTGTCATCAGTTAGAGTATGCTAGGAATTAAGGGGTTTTTCTGTTTTTGTTTTTTAATTATGAAATATGAACTCTGCTCCTAGGTGTTTGCCAATTAGTTAAGAAGATGACTCATGTTCAAACAGGCATAATCAATGTAACAGTATTATTAACACAAGTGAAATCTTGTGGTACTTTTAAAGAATTATGATGGCAGGATAGACAGTGTAAAAGATTTGGAGGGGCTTATTTTTTTTTTTAACAACGTTTTAGTTATGTTTGATTTAGTTGGAAAGGAATAGAGCTCTGAGGAGGACTGTCCAGACCCTTGATGCTAACTAGTTCTGGCATGAGGTCAACAACTAACAATTTGAGTTCCTACCAGTAGCCAGAAAATTATGTATGTACATTATTTCCCTTAATTCCATGAAGAAATAGTGCCCTAGTTTTACGGATGAGGAAAAAGAGGAAGAATTAAATGGCTTGCCCAAAGGGCATTCTGAGCAAACAGAATTGAAATTTTAACTCAAAGACCTGTGAATTCACAGTCCAGATATATGCTGTTTCCAGTTTTACAATGTGTGCTTAACTTCTGAGAATTTAAAATTTAAGCCAGTTAATTAGGAAACTAACATTTTTTGTGGTCAATTACTTTTAAAATTCATGATCAGAGAGGTCTTTTTAAAATGTTAAAAAGGGTTTGTGAGTTACATATTATAAATGGAACTTTGATTTTGTCCTTCATATCTTGCTTTGGGTTGATATTTAAAACTTCTTTAGGCTTGAAATTAATTATTTTATACTCAGTTTTTCTGTCCTCATGTTTATTTGGGGCCTTAGAAGTCATGGTTGTCTTTCTGTGAATAAAGCAAATAAAGCAGAGAACTGCCTTTCTTTTGCTGAAGAGGGCACATTTGCTGCAGACCATGCTACTATAGTGTTCCTAGATTTTGGGAGTGGTGACCAGTATGATCATAGTACCTATAAGTATTAGTTGGTAAGTTGTGATACTTTCTCATCCATCTTCTGAACAGAAGATGAGTAGCTTCAAAGTTTTTGTCCATAGCTCTTAAAGCTTTCATTAAGTTTCCTTGTGGTTTGGATAAAGGAAAATGAATAGTAATTACCACTTATTATGTTCCTATCATGTGCCACGCACGATGCTAGAGGTTTTTGAGGCATTATTTCTAATCCCGGCAAGAAGCCCATTTGGGTGGTAGAGAGTTCTAATAGAATCTTTTCACAGATGAGGAAATTGGTGAGTACCTTACCTCAATCATGGCTAGTATGCAATGGTACTTGAATTCAAATGCAGGTCTTTTCAGCTCTAAAACCATGCAGGATTTGAATGGTAAAGAGTTAGAGGACATTTACACCTCTTCCTTGATATGTTTCTCAGCAAATATTTGGTATGTAGGTTGTAAGACCATCTAGTCATTGTCTTTTTGCATGACTTGCCACTTCTTTCAGTACTATCAAAATTACCCTCATTATCAGAATCCCATTTTGAATTTTTGGAACACTGTTCTAAACAGCTAAAATGGAACCTGGAGAATTAATCTATTGTCTCCAAATATCAAAGAAAAACATGTAGTTGTAGAGGTTGATTATAGGAATAGTTTTTAAAAAATTGTTTGGCTCTTTCCTTAAATTTGGCAATTGATTATTCTGACTATTTATTTTGTTTAACAGGCTGCTTTTGTCCATAGCTAAAGGTTTATTTACTTTTATTTAACCATAAAACTAATATGTGCTCCATAAAATTCAGACAATATAGAAACATATGAAGTAACTAAAAGTTCTTGCCTCTCCTCTATCCTGATAGTCAATTTTGAATTGTGTTCTGTAGAGGATAAAGTGAGTGAAAAAGGAAAGTTGATGTTGGACACAATTATTGCAATTTTTATTAGTCATTCCATACCCCAAAGGCTAATAAAATAGTATGTAGTTTAATAGTGAATTAAAGTTTATTTGGCCACTATACATTAATATCATAAACATGCTTTCGTTTTAAATTTGATGTGAATCTAGTTTTAGGCTGTTTCAAGTGTGACAATAAAAGGTAAAATAACATGGTTCCTATCATGCAGGTAAAGTAGTTTTAGATGAAAGAGAACAAATTTTAGTTTCCATTGAACTTTTTAAAATAGCAGGCCCTTTTAAAGGTAAACTTTTTAAAAATATATATTTTTTATTGATTTCAGAGAGGAAGAGAGAGAGAAACATCAATGATGAGAGAGAATCATTAATTGGCTGCCTCCTGCACATCCCACACTGGGGATCGAGCCTGCAACCCGGGCATGTGCCCTTGACTGGAATCGAACCCAGGACCCTTCAGTCCACAGGCTGATGCTCTATCCATTGAGTTAAACTGGCTAGGGCCTTAAAGGTATACTTGTAACTGATATTGGAAAATTTGTATTTTGGGGCTAGTGTTTGATTAGATGACTAGACATTATTTATAGTCATCTTCTGTTTTACTTTGGTCTTTTTTGCTTTGTTTCGTTATCATAAACTAGAGGCCCGATGCACAAAATTTGTGCAAGGGGCTCGGCCCTCACAGTCCCGACTGCCTTGGACAGCCCTCACAGCCCTGGCTTTGTCCAGACAGTCGTTCTGTTGTTTGGTCTAATTAGCATATTAGCTCTTTATTATATAGGATTTATTGTAAGGGAGAGGCAGAGAGAGATAGAAACATCAATGATGAGAATCATTGATCGGCTGCCTTGTACACACCCCCCTACTGGGGATTGAGCTGCACCCCGGGTATGTGCCCTGACTTGAGAATTGAACCGTGACCTCCTGGTTCACAGGGTGATGCTCAACCACTGAACCACACTGGCTGGACTACCTTTTCTTTCTTGGTATGTCTTTTTAAAGGGTGGAATGTTGAAAGTTGTGTTAATGCCTGTCAACTTTCTCTTGTAAAATATTCACTGACCTGTGAATTATGTCTAATAATCCAAATTTTATTGCATAAAATAAGAAAAATAATTCTCATTTAATCCAAAAAATTATAGTTTATAGTTGTGGCTATATTGGAAATGTGCCAGTGCTATCTGCTTACAACCTTGACCTACTCTACCTACCTAGAAATCACTTGTGTTATGGCAGGTGAGCTGAATGAACTTGTAAGGGTGTTAAGTCATTGAACAAACTCTCTCATTAAAAAATGTTTTCTCTCCTCAACATCTTTTCTGGTTATAAAAGTAACACAGGCTTACTGCAGACTGTTAAAAAAAAGTATGAAGAAAAATATCAATCAATTGTAATACTATAATTTAGAAGTGTCAATTTTTTTCAAATGTTTTATGTGTGTACTCAATTTTTTAAAAACAAAAATGGTTATACTAAATAAAGTGTTCTATAATCTTTTCACATAACAGTGTTTCACATAACTTTCTCTTTTGAGATTTTAGAATTCCCAGTAGCATTTTAGATTCAGAAAGCAGATTTATCCCCTGCTTCATCTATTATGCAGTATGGTAACTTAAAGAAAAAGAAAGCATTTTACCTAAAAAATTTTGAACCAAAATCTGTTTTAGTAAATTTTTAAAATCAGTAAACACTCGATATGTTTTTTGTTTTTAAAATAAATTTTTATTGATTCAGAGAGGAAGGGAGGACAGAGGGGAGTGGGAGAGAGAGATAGAAATATTAATGATGAGAGAGAATCATTGATTGGCTGCCTCCTGCACACTCCCTACTGATGATCAAGTCTGCAACCCAGGCATGTGCCCTGACGGAATCGAACTGTGAACTCCTGTTTCATAGTTCGACACTCAACCACTGAGCCATGCCAGCTGGGCTGAGGATACATTTTTTGATTTTAGTGAAAGAGAGGGAGAAACATTGATTGCTTGCCTCCTATACATGCCCTGACTGGGGATCGAACCCACCACCCTTTGCTTTGGTGCATAAGATGATGCTCCCAACTAACCGAGCTGGTGATGTTCCCTTTGATCACCTAGTTAAGGTTGTATCTGTCATCTGTCAGGTTCTCCATTATGAAGTTAACTATTTTTTTCTTTCCATACTCTATTAGAAAGCAGTCATTAAGAGCCCACACTCAAGGGAAGAGAATTAATAATCTCCATCTCTTAGAGGGAGGCGTGTTTAAAGAATTTGAGAACATATGTTAAAATTACCACAGCAATAAATATTTTAGGGGACATACTTTGAGGCCATGCAAATAACTTGTTTCTTCTTTAAAAGTTTCATCCATTGCTCTGCCGGTGTGGCTCAGTGGTTGAGTGTCAACCTGTGAACCAGGGGGCACGTTTTGATCCCGGTCTGGGCACATGCCTGGGTTGTGGGCTCAATCGCCAGTGGGGGATGTGCAGGAGACAGCCAATCAATGATTCTCTATCATCGTTGTTGTTGTTTTTTTAAATCTTTATTGTTGAAAGTATTACATATGTCTTCTTCCTCCCCCCATTGACCTCTTTTAGCCTGCCCCATCATTGATGTTTCTGTTTCTCTCTCCCTCTTCCTTCTTCTCTGAAATCAATAATAAAATATTTATATGTATATACACACATTTTTTTTTTTTAAAGAAGTTGCATCCATTAGTTTTAGCTTTCATTTGTGGATCTTGCCTGTCGTAGTTATTATTGTGATGATCTGGTGATTTTCTATTTCTCTTGTTTCTTCTACATGTATTATTTGGAATCCTCCTATAAAGATCTGTGTCTTCTCTCTCATTTACTTATTTATACCCATATGGACTCATGAATATCTATTGTATTGCTTGGATTATAGCATGTGATTGTTTACTTTGTGGCTCATATTGTTCTGCTTTGGCCATTGAGAGAAATTTCAGGTTGGCTCCCATATTCTTTTTTTTTTTTTTAATATATTTTATTGATTTTTTACAGAGAGGAAGGGAGAGGGATAGAGAGTTAGAAACATCAATGAGAGAGAAACACTGATTAGCTGCCTCTTGCACACCTCCCCCCGGGGATGTGCCCGCAACCAAGGTACATGTCCTTGACCAGAATCAAACCTGGGACCCTTTAGTCCGCAGGCCAACACTCTATCCACTGAGCCAAACCCGTCAGGGCTCCTGTATTCTTTTAACATGCCATGTTCCCATCCATTTTTTTCCCTTTAGTATTTTGCCACAAATGTTAATCAGAGATGGCCATATATAGTTATTTGTATCTCACAATGAAAAAGTCTGATTAAGATGCAAAATTAGAATGTCTTCTGATCACTGAGCATATGCTTAGTAAAAGACACAGTGCTAGATTTTGGATACACAGATGAGTAAGTCAGTTTACCTTCACAGATAGTTATGTCAAACATAAGAGTAGGGGAATAGATTCCAGACTACTTAGGGGGATAGAGTATGAAGGGTTATAGCAAACTAGAGGTCGGGGTGTCTTTCAGCCTGGCCTGTGTTCTCTCGTAGTCCGGGACCCGTTAGGGGATGTCCGCCTGCTGGCTTAGGCCCACTCCCGGCAGGTGGACATCCCTCTCATAGTCCGGGAGTCCTTGCACCTTACCACCCACCTGCTCACTCCTTACCGCTCGGCTCGCTGCTCCTTAGCGCTGCCACGGAAGTGGGAGAGGCTCCCACCACCATCACTGTGCTTGCCAGCCTTGAGCCTGGCATCTGATTAAGCAGCACTCCCCCTGTGGGAGCACACTGACCACCAGGGGGCAGCTCCTGCATTGAGCATCTGTCCCCTGGTGGTCAGTGCGTATCATAGTGCCCAGTCGTTTTGGTTGTTCTGCTGTAAAGGTTGCTTAGGCTTTTATTATATAGACTAGAGGCCCAGTGCACGAAATTCCTGCATGAAAGAAGGGGGTGTCCCTCAGCCCTGCCTGAACCCTCTCCAATCTGGGACCCCGTGAGGAATGTCCGACTGCCCGTTTAGGCCCGATCCTAAATGCACAGTTGGCCATCCCTCTCACAATTCAGGACTTCTGGCTCCCAGCCGCTCGCCTGCCTCTGCCTGATCGCCCCTAACCACTTCTGCCTGCCAGTCTGATCACCCCCTAACCACTCCACTGCCAGGATGATTGACACCTAACTGCTCCCTGACTGGCCCAATTGCCCCTAACTGCCCTCCTCTGCCAGCCTGGTCACTCCAACTGCCCTCCCCTGCAGGCCGGGACCCCCCAAACTGCCCTGCCCTGCAAGCCTGGTTCCCCCCCAACTGCTCTCCCCTGCAGGCCTGGTTCTCCCCCACACCCCAACTGCCCTCACCTGCAGGCCTGGTCTCCCCTCAACTGCTCTCCCCTGCAGGCCTGGTTTCCCCCCAACTGCTCTTCCCTGCAGACCTGGGTCCCCCACAACTTCCCTCCCTTGCTGGCCTGGTCTCCCCAATCTGCCCTCCTCTGCCGGCCTGGTCACCCCCAACTGCCCTCCCCTGCCAGCCATCTTGTGGTGGCCATCTTGTGTCCACATGGGGGTGGCCATCTTGTGTCTTGGAGTGATGGTCAATTTGCTTATTACTCTTTTCTCTTTTTTTACCATACCTTTTTTTTCTAATTCTTTTTTTAAATTTAATAAATCTTTATTATTCAGATTATTACAATTGTTCCTCTTTTTCCCCCCATAGCTCCGCTCCACCCGGTTCCCACCCCACCCTCTGCCCTTACCCCCCACCCCTGCACTGTCCTCATCCATAGGTGTATGATTTTTGTCCAGTCTCTTCCTGCACCTCCCACATCCCTTTCCCCCTGAGAATTGTCAGTCCACTCCCTTTCTATGCCCCTGATTCTATTATATTTACCAGTTTATTCTGTTCATCAGATTTTTTTATTCACTTGATTTTTAGGTTCACTTGTTGATAGATATGTATTTGTTGTTCATAATTTTTGTCTTTACCTTTTTCTTCTTTCTTCCTCTTCTTAAAGAATACCTTTCAGCATTTCATATAATACTGGTTTGGTGGTGATGAACTCCTTTAGCTTTTTCTTATCTGTGAAGCTCTTTTATCTGCCCTTCAATTCTGAATGATAGCTTTGCTGGGTAGAGTAATCTTGGTTGTAAGTTCTTGCTCTTCATCACTTTGAATATTTCTTGCCACTCCTTTCTGGCCTGCATAATTTCTGTTGAGAAATCCGCTGACAGTCGTATGGGTGCTCCCTTGTAGGTAACTAACTGTTTTTCTCTTGCTGCTTTTAATATTCTTTGTCTTTTGCCCTTGGCATTTTCATTATGATGTGTCTTGGTGTGGTCCTCTTTGGATTACTTTTGTTTGGGGTTCTGTGTGCTTCCTGGACTTGTAAGTCTATTTCTTTCACCAGGTGGGGGAAGTTTTCTGTCATTATTTCTTCAAATAGGTTTTCAGTATCTTGCTTTCTCTCTTCTTCTGACAACCCCATAATTCTGATGTTGGTACGCTTGAAGATATCCCAGAGGATCCTTAAACCATCTTCATATTTTTGGATTCTTTTTTCTTTTTGCTTTTCCGGTTGAGTGTTTTTTGCTTCTTTGTATTTCAATTCTTTGACTTGATTCTTGTGATCCTCTAGTCTGCTGTTAGATCTTTGTATAATATTTTTCATTTCAGTCAATGTATGCTTAATTTCTAGTTGGTCCTTTTTCATATCCTCGAGGGTCTCGCTAAATTTATCGGCCTTTTCTAGGAAATTCTTGAAAAGCCTTATAACCGTGGTTTTGAACTCTATATCCAGTCATTTGCTTTCCTCCATTTCTTTCATTTGTGACCTGTTTCTTTGTCTCCACATTTTGGCTTCTTCCTTGAGTTGATAGAGTTGCTTTGTGTGCTAGGTGTCCTATAAGGTTCAGTGGCTCAGCCTCCCCAGTTACCTGAGGTGGACACTCTTGGAGCACCCCTGTGTGGGCTGTGTGCACAGTCTTGTTGTAGTTAAGCCTTGTTGTCATAGGTATCACTGGGAGGAATTGACCTCCAGGCCAATTGGCTTTGAGGGTCAGCTGTGTCTATGCTGGGAGAACTTCTGTGCTGGAGACACCCTTATGAGACAAGACTTGCAAAAGCCTCTGTGCTCAGCTTGGATGGGGCGGAGTCCCAGGGCGGAGCAGACAGCATTGGTTTCCCATCGGCCCTGCTCTAATAGGCCCCTGTGTCTCAGTGTCCCCTGGTAATCGCTGCACGCACCTCTGAGAGAAAGCCGCCCTCGAGTTTCACCTGCTGCCAGACAGTCCAGTTTCCCCCCGAATAAGTTTGGGTCCCCAGAATCTCCCCCGGAACTGGAGTTCAGTGCAGTCGGGAGCTTTTGTCTCCCTCCCGCTTGAGAAAGCCAGCCGCGTACTCAGTTGCCCCCCCTCTCCGCGTGTGCGCCTTGTACCTCTGCCTTCCATGGTTCCTCTGAGTCTCAGTGTGCTTTTCTCTTTTCTGACTGTCCAGTTTAATCCCGTTTGAGTCTGGGTCCCCAGAGTCTCGCCCGGAACTGGAGTTCAGCGCAGTCGGGAGCTTTTGTCTCCCGCTTGAGAAAGCCAGCCGCGCACTCAGTTGCCAATCCTCTCTGCGAGCATCTGCGTCTCAGTATCTCTGCCTCCTGCATGCAGCTCCTCTGAGTCTCAGTGTGCTTTTCTCTTTCCTTCTAGTTGTAGAATTTCCACTCAGCCAGCCTTCCTGTGGTTCTGGATCTCTTATTTTGTCTTTTAGTTGTAGTTTTGAAATTGTTGTGCAAGGCAGCAGTTTAGGTGTTTACCTATGCTGCCATCTTGATTTCTCTCCGCATATTACTCTTTTATTAGTTAGGAGGACTAGACATGAAAATGACCAGAGGAATTTCAGATTTGGGAGCAGCAGATGGGATTTACTAGGATAATTTAATATATGAAAATGGTGATTACAGTTGTAACTATAGATTTCTGATCTAGCAAAATTATATTTTGGACTAAAAACCTGGGCATGTGCCCTGGCAGGGAATCGAACCGTGACTTCCTTGTTCATAGGTCAACCCTCAACCACTGAGCCATGCCTCCCGGGCCTGATTCCAGATTCTTGGGAAATAAAGAAAAATACAGTCTGACCATTTGCTATAGTATTCTTGAATCTTTGTACCAAAATTCTGACCTTGTAGTTTCTAATTTTAGATTTGCATATTGTCTGTCAACATTTTTACTGGTTCTGTTCTGTAAATTATAGTTATAGAAATATCTCTAAGCAATCTCAAATCTGAATTCTCAAACATTCATTATATTAATAGTTTAGAAATAAGCTACTACAGTAGTAGGTTATTTAAAATGTCCCAATGCAAGTAACATTCTCTTGGTGTGTATATTCAATAAAGGAAAGAAGTTTGTGAGTTTGACTTTATTTGCCGTTCTCCATGTCTCGTTAGTAATGGTTTGGGAGAGGACAAAATACAGTTGACCCTTGAGCCAATGGCATAGTATAAAACCTGCATATAACTTAAGTGGATCCTCTGCATATGCAGATTCTCAGCTGTTGACCCATGGACAATGTGGATTTTAAAAACCCGTGTGAAAATGGACCTGTGCAGTTCAAACCTGTGTTAACTGGAGTCTTGTTTAGTACTGATTATCTCATTGTGAAGAAGAGAATTCAACTCTTCATATTATGTATAATGGCTGTGAACCTTATATCATCATAAACTCATAGAAACTCATAATTTAATTTCAAATAACACTCTAACACTTTAAGAGAATGTGGTAATCAAAAAAGGTGATTTAAAAAAACTATTTCTCCCCAATCCTCTAGGGGATTTTTATGCGGATATTTGAGCCAAACTGACAACATATGCTGGGCTGCAAGATCTGAAATGCTTCCAACTATTATTTTCTTGAAACCATAATGTAATTTGTAATAATTAGGAAGCATTCATGTTTTTTCCAGCCTTATGATTACTCTTAAATAGAGAAATTGCTCTTTAAGGTAATGATGCTACCTTGGGCAACATCTGTGGCTCAAGGGTGTCCTTTATTGTAACAGGCTCCAGTACAGCTGATTAAAGGGATGTTAATTGAATGTCTGCTGGATGCCTGGCACTGTGCTGAGGGAGAATGATAAATTCAGAGCATCTGTTGTGTTGAAATTGCTCTTAAAAACTAAGTAATTATAGTGGTATTAATGCTGCGATTATTCTTGCGAACTGAAATGTAAATTCTTTTAAAAAATATATTTTTATTGATTTCAGAGAGAGTAAGGGAGAGGGAGAGATAGAAACATCAGTGATGAGAGAGAATCATTGATTGGTAGCCTCCTGCACACCCCACACTGGGGATCAACTCCACAACCTGGGCATGTACCTTGGCAGGGAATCGAATTGTGACCTCCTGGTTCATAGGTCGACCCTCAACCACTGAGCCATGCTGGCCACGCCTGAAATGGGAAATATGTACTTACTCATTGCCCATGTTCAGCATTCTTAAGAATTTAATTAAAGAGGAAGCTATCAGTAGTGCTAAAGTGAGTCAGAAACTGTACTGCCCAATAAAAGTTCTATAGTATTATGTAATAATCATTTATTAAGGGTAAAATTTTACAATCATTAGCTTCCCCCCTTTTTTTCATTAGGACGTCAAACTGAAAAGTTATTTAGTTCATCCTGTGGTTCAGTTCCCTTCTTAATTATTTGTTTAAAAGCTTCTTATTTCTTTCTGTGGACTTTATTTTGCTGCTGATGAAAGCACGTTGGATTCCCCCCTTTCCTTTCCTTGAGATAATATTAGGGACAATAAGTGTACTTTGGTAACTTGGTATAACCAAAAAGATATGTTTTAAGTAACACATATCACATTAAGCCTGGGTAATAATGAATATTCAAAAAGATAATCACTGTTAAAAGTTTTACACCTTGCTTTCATGTAAATATGATAATTGTAATCTAAATTTAAATTGTGAATGATATTTGGGTTTCACCTTACATAGGTAGCATTTTTTAAAAACAGAATTACAAAGAACAAAATTGAAACTCATTTGTCTTCTAAAATAATAAACTATAAATCCTGGATCATTTTTAACCTTTTGAAATTGCTTAAAAGAACATATAGAACTGGTCAGAATTAGGAAGGATCTGTGAGGGGTTTCTTTGGAAACCATGGGCAGATAGTCTGTTGTCTTCAAGTCCATAAAGGAATCTCTGGGGATGGTCTTTGAGTCAGGCCTGGCAATGGTCAGTGTACATAAAGAGAGCCTAGCTTTCAATGTTTTCTGAAGAATGCTTTAATACAAGCTTAGAATGTTTGTCATGTTGTGTGTTTTCATAAAACAGCCTTTTATTTTAAATATATTTTTATTTCAGAGAGGAAGGGAGAAGGAGATAGAGAAACATCAATGATGAGAGAGAATCATTGATTGCCTGCCTCCTGCATGCCCCACTGGGGATCAAGCCTGAAACCCAGGCATCTGCCCTGACCAGGAATTGAACCCCAACCTCCTGTTTCATAGGTTTACGCTCAACCACTGAGCCACACCAGCCAAACTGCCTTTGATTTTACCACATCTTTAGTTTAAAATATTTATCTTACAGGGTTACCAGAAGTTAAATGACCCCCCCCCCTTTTTTTTTTAAAGGGAGAACTTCCAGGTAGATGCTAGGGAAGGATCATAAAAGCCCCTTGGAAAATTGCTATGAAAAAATGATTGGATCTTGGAATTAGGAGGAGAGATTTATTTTATTGGCAAGAGCAATGGAAAGTTAACTCTGTATCCTAATACTATGAAGGGAGTGGGATTTATCTAATAGTTTTTTGGGCTCTCCAAGAATGCATATTACTTATGTTTTATTTCATTCTTTCCTTGGAAGTAGTTCACTGATCTCAGATCATTGGTGGCATTGCTTATTTTCCTTTAGATAATTTCATCCTGTGTAGTGATTTATCAAAAGAGCCTCTGCTCTTGGTTGCAAATTTGGCTTCTCTTAAGTTATTCATAGGCTTTTCAAGAGCTGTAGTCTTCTTCAATGAGCTGTTAATTATTCTTGGTATATTTTTGTTGCAGAACTTATAATACAATGTGCTTTTTATTAATGTGATTTTTGTTTTCTTTTCGCAGTGATTACTTATTCAAGTTGCTTCTGATTGGAGACTCTGGAGTTGGAAAGTCTTGCCTCCTTCTTAGGTTTGCAGTAAGTTGAAATTGAAATGCCTTTAAAGAAATTAATGTTGTGTACATTTTCTAGGTAGACAAAAGATTAAACTGTTTTATTCACAATAAATTAAGTCTTTCAGAATTTACATATTAAAGTCTTCAAGTATACACCCCTAGTGATACCTTTGAGTCTTAAATAAAAGAAATGCTGTACTCTTAAAAGAAATTCAGCAAAGTGTGGTTTATAAAATCAGAGTGATAGTCTTGATAGAGGTCATACAATGTTTAATTCCAACATGGGTAGTAAGTTAAGGGGAAAACAGTTGGCCTGTGTTGAAAGCGACTTGATGGAAAACAAATTTTCAAGTAAAAGTTTCGCAAAAGAAAAAGAAAAAGCAGGGACTAGCACATTTTGACAATGTTGCTCTATATGCTAAGATTTATAAACAGATAAAAGACTTTTCAACCTAATGAATTCAGTCTCCTTTATAGTATTTATCAACTGCCTTCAAATTTAGCATGTTTTCCGTCTCACTGTCTAGATCTCTGGTTCTCAGAGTGTGGACTCAAGGCCGTTGGGGTTTATGAAGACCCTCTCAGTGGGTTGTCCATGAGATCAAAACTATTATCTTAATAATACTAAGCTGTTAGTATTTACTAAGTAAGTAATTACTTAGTACTAAAAAAAGATTTGCCTTTTTCACTGTGTTGACATTTGCTCTGACAGTGCAAAAGCAATGGTAGGGTAAAACTGCTGGTGCATTAACACAGCATATAAGGCAAAGCTAAGCTCCAGACTGGACTCATACTCATTGTATTTACCTCTATTCAATATAGGGGGGAAAAACCATTTTCACTTAAGAGGGTCTTTGATAAAACAGTAAAAATGATTATTTTAAAAATCTTGTTCCTTGAGTATTCTTTTTTAAATATCATGTTGTGAAGAAATGAGGAATACGCATAAAACACTTCATCTAGTTGTCTCAAGGAAAAGAAAAATAAATTTTTTTTAACTTGAAAGAACAACTGATAGACAAACTATAGTTATGCAGAATTGGGTATTGGCAGACATTTTCTCAAATGAACTAAGATTGTCATTTAAAGGAAAATATTTGGCAGCATTTGCTGCCTTTAATAAAATTCAAACTTTCAAAGAAAATTGGAATTTTAGAAAACTTATAATTCACCACTGAGAGCTTGGCAGCATCCCAAATACTAAATATGACTTTTTAAATAAGATAAATGATATTAATGTCATTAAAAATAATTTCATTATATATCATAATTAAAAATGAAATCATGGAAGTACTAGAATAACACATAGGTGATTCTTTAACATGTGTGAAAGTGTTTTCTAACAAAAAAATTAGAAAATATTGTTAAATTTGATTGCATTAAAATTAATGTCAAACCTAAAAATGTTAGAAGACAAATGGTACTAGCAAGAAAAATATGAGGACGGGATGATATTGTCAATAGATAAAGCACATTTTACATTAATAAGAAAATATGCTTGTCCTAATAGGAATATGGGCAAATACATGAGTAGGCAGTTCACAAAAGAAGAAATACAAATTAAATATGAACAGATGTTCAATTTTATTTGTAATTAAAGGTTTAAAATTAGATTTTACTTAATTTTTATTAACTTAGCAAATATTAAAATTAATAATAATTCCTAGTATTAAATCAGCAATTCTAGGTAGATGGGAGGAACTGGTACATCTCTCTCTTTTTTTTATATATGTATTTAATTTTATTGATTTTAGAGAGAGAGAATCATTGATCTGCTGCTTCTTGTACACCTCCCATTGGGGATAGAGCCCGAAACTCAGGCATTTGCCCTGACCAGGAATCACACCAGGATCTCCTGGTTCATAGGTCAATCCTCAACCACTGAGCTACGCCAGCTGGGCAGAAATGGTATCTTTTGATGAAAGTGGCTTTATATCCTGAGAATTTTGTGTTTCTAAGAAAATCCTCTTTGAAATGCCTATTGATCTAAGTTACAGGTTTTCAGTACTACCTACACAGTAAAATCACCCAGGAACATTTATAAAAATACTGATTTCTGGATCCCCAAAATAGATACCAGGTACAAAAGATACTGTAAAGAAATGTATAGTAAGCTATGGGAGCACAGAGGAAAGGATCTCTTAACTATTGGCTGAGGAATTGAATGTTTGGACAGTTAGTATTGCCTGGACTCAAAATTGAAGAGTGAGTAAAAATTGCCATGTAATCCAGGGGCTGGGATATGCAGAAAGAGAAAACAGAATGAAGAACATGTGCAGTGGCTCAGCCCTGCAAATGAGAGTCACTTAGGGGTTTATATGAATTCTAGCAGAGCATTTATAAGTATTTCTAACAAAACACCTGACATGTAGAAGTGCTAAGTGAATGTTTATTGTATTCATTTTGTTCTCTATCCACTTTCTACAGTGCCTGTTACTTTAATTAGACATGCAATTAAAAATAAATAATTTCAAAATGAATATCTAGCGAAGAGGAACATTTTGTCAAATTGCAGTCAATGCTTTTAAATACATCCTTTTACCCAATGATTCTACATGTGCATAGTGTGAATCTATGAGGAGAATATGTCACATAGCTACCTCTAGTCCCTTGGAACTCCCTCCCTCTGATCACAGTTTATAATTTAAAAAAAATTTTATTGATTTTCTTTTTTTTTTTTTGAGAGAGAGAGACATTGATGTGAGACAACATCCATCAGCTGCCTCCTTGCAAGTTCCGTACCCAGGGTTGAGCCTGCAATCCAGGCAAGTGCCTTGACTAGCAACCTTTTGGTACGGGATGACGCTTAAGCAATTGAGCCACAGCAGCCAGGGCTACAGTTTGTTTGTTTTTTCAATCCCATGTATGATCAGATTTCACATTATCAAAAGTTGCTCATACTGTCTCATTTAATCGTTTTTCCCCTTTTTGTTGGAATGTTGTAATGCAGATCTCAAACGTGTTGTCTTTCCCCCTGCGTACTTGCGTATGAATTTCCGAAAACTGGACATTTTCATATCAAATAACATTGCCATTGTTAACTTAGAAAATAAATTTCCCCGATTGCCTCAGTATTGGTATTATGGTTGGTTTGAATTAGTATTCATACTTGGTCCACACATGGTTCCATTTAGTTGTTTTGCTGCTTAGTCTCCTAAACTAGAGTTTTCCCAACTGCCTCTTTTTTTCTTTTCCTTTTTTATTTTATTTATTTTTTTATTTCAGAGAGGAAAAGAGAGGGGGGAGAAAGATAGAAACATCAATGATGAGAGAGAAACACTAATCGGCTGCCTCCTGCACACCCCCAACTGGGGACCAAGACCACAACCTGGGCTTGTGCCCTGGACTGAAATTGAACCCAGGACCCTTCAGTCGACAGGCCAATGCTCTATCCACTGAGCTAAACCAGTTAGGACCCAACTTCCTCTTTTTTATGTGTTTTTCCTGTCATTTACTTTTTTCAGAAACCAGGGAAGTTTTCCTATAGATCATTCAGTATTTTAGATTTGTCACTTTGCTTCCTTGTGGTGTCTTTAAACTTCTTCAAATTCCTCATGTTTCTGTAATTGGAAGTAAACACCCAGAGCTGTGTTTATCCTTGTGGTAGCTACTAGCCTCATGCAGCTATTTAAATGGAAACCAATTAAAATTGAATAAAATTAAAAACTCAGTTTCTCAGGGGCTGGTGGCTACTGTATTAGCTAGCTTATCTTATAGAAAATTTCCGTTATCAAAGAAAGTTCTTTTTGATAATGCTACTTTTAATAGCTTTAGGTTTGATTAGATTTAGGCCCATCTTTGTTGTCAGAATACTTAGGTGGTGCTTTGTGCTTGCGAAGATTGTTCAGTGGGTTTAGGTGGTGATAGCTTGATCTCTCCATGTATCTTTTCACAAGCATTAAGAGTTTTGTTTCCATTCTGAGTAAAATGTCAAAACTTAACTTGAGAAAAACAGGTATAATTTTATCTTTTCACAAGCATTAAGAGTTTTGTTTTCGTTCTGAGTAAAATGTCAAAACATAACTTGAGAAAAACAGGTATAATTTTTAAAGTGTAACTTTGGGTTAAACATTGTTCATGTAAAAGCTTATACACAAATGTTCATAGCATTATTCATAATAGCCAAATGTAGAAACAACCAGATGTCGATCAACTGATGAGTGGATAAACAAAATGTGGTATATCCATACAATATATATTATTCAGCCATAAAAAAGGAATGAAGTATGCCCAGCCAGGTGTGGCTCAGTGATTGAGGGTAGACCCAGGAACCAAGAGGTCATCAGTTTGATTCCCGATCAGGGCATATGCCCGGGATTTGCGCTTGATCCCCAGTAGGAGATCAGCCAATCAATGATTCTTTCTCATCATTGATGTTTCTATCTCTCTCTCCCTCTCCTTCCTCTCTGAAATCAATACAAATATTTTTTGAAAAAAAGGAATGAAGTAGAAGTACTAATACATGCTATAACATGGACAAACCTGGAAAACTTTATGCTAAGTTAAACCAACATGAAAGGCCACATATTGTATGATTCCATTCTTATGAAATGTCCACAATAGGCAAATCATGAAAACATAAAGATTAGTAGTTTCCACAATCTAGGGGAAGAGAAGGAAATGGAGAGTGACTGCTACTAAGTACAGAGTTTCATCACAGGATGATGAAATGTTCTGGAGTTAAATAATAGAGTAGGTTGCATAACCATGTGAATATACTAAATAAAACCACTGAACTGTATATTTTAAAAGGATAAATTTTATATTATGAGAATTTGAAAAAGTCATAACTAGGAAATAAAATGGATTTCTAAAAAATCCAGAAGAGGAGAGTGACATGGTCATTACTTTGTGGTGAATAAATTGGATTTGTGGGTAGGGAGGAGCTAGAGTTTCACTGATTAGCAATTAGGAAAATTATTCATAATCATCTACACTAATAAAAGAGCAAGATGCAAATTGACTATACCTTCGTGACGCCCACCAGCCAATCAGGAGTGGGTATGCAAATTAACCCAACAAAGATGGCGGGTTAATTTGCATACACAGGCGCCAAGCCATGGCAATGATGCAGGAGTTCCGCACTGCCCCTGGCTGCTCCGGGTCTCTGGGCAGCGTGGAAAGGCGGAAAGGCAGCTCCAGGCTGGAGCAAAAAGTTGGCTCTGGCCTGAGTGAAGGTGGTGCCAGCAGCCAGGGGAAGGAAGGCCCATTCTTGCACGAACCTTCGTGCATTGGGCCTCTAGTTGAGAATATCAAACCTTTTCCTATATAACATATGTAAACAGTTTGCCAAGAAATGTGTGAAAAAATTAAAGAATAGCTATTGAACAAAATCTTAAGAAAAAACTGTTAAATAGTGCTTTGTAATCAAAACATGAAGTAGGTTCTGGAGCAGGATGGAGTGGTTGTTCTCAACATGCTATACCTTTTAACCTTATCAACTTTATATATAAAAGTTAGCACTGTTTTCTTATTTACTCTAGTATTGAACATTAATTTTAATCATGAACTATTTTTCTCTTCAGGATGATACGTATACAGAAAGTTACATCAGCACTATTGGTGTGGATTTCAAAATAAGAACTATAGAGTTAGATGGGAAAACAATCAAACTTCAAATAGTAAGTAATTTTTGAACTAGAAGGTTTTTAAAAATTATTTTGATAAATTTAGGATGTATTATTTATTTTTTAATATTTAACAAAATTGAATTTGAAGTATTTTAAGGATCATGCATCCATGATACAGTGGTAGAATAAGAATTGTTCAGATTAAAAATGACTTGTCTAAGATTATCTTCCTCATTGAATTTTCTGTTCATAAAGCAGAGAAATACATGTTTTAAATCAAACTTGTTCTTTTTCTTGTGCTTTTATCAGTGGGGTCTAAGTTGAACTTGACCTTGTCTTATAGCAAAAGTATGTTGAGCATTTTCTCTATGTCTTTTACTGTGCTGAGTACTATGGAACATGAAAAGAAACCTAGGGAGAGGTTCTTCATATGTGGCTTAATTGAGTACAGTTCACCCTTGAACAATGTGAGTTTTAACCGTGCAAATCCACTTATACACTGATTTTTCCCCAGTTGACTCATGCAGTTCATTTGACCTAGGCAGTTCAAACCCAGGTTGTTCAAGGCATCTGGTGGTTGGGAATCCACACGTGTGGAAGACAGACTTAAGTTATTTGTGAATTTTTGACTGCACTAATGGTTGGCACCTCTAACTTACGTGTTATTCAAGGGTCACCTGTATATTTTTTTAAAATGTCTGTTGTATTTATTACATAATATTTACCAACTCTTAGAAACAGAATTTTATTGGAAAGGAACTTAGCTTTTCTAATTTGTTGTATAGCTCAGAAATTGATGTTGATTATTTTCCTATAGTTCGTAGCACAAACAAGTGGCCCCATAGTTCTGCCTTCAATATTTTGTGTCCCTGTGCCATCCTAGTCCCCTTATCTATCCTTACAACCCCAACCCCAAATTAAAAGTAGGCAATTGTAGTAGTTCAATTATCACTTCAATATAGGTCTGGGATGACCAATGTGGGCATATCTATGGTTTTTAAAAATAATCTCTGGGTATCTTTTAGAGCTGGCTATTAGTATTAAGTAACATAGAGAACTAGTGACTGTTCTTTTGTATGGAATTGATAATACACTGAACTGGGAATTCTGGATTTGGAGTCAGAAAACTTGGATTTGATATCTTCATTCTGGTATTTACTAGTTATAGAGTTGTGGGTTTAACTTTAATCTTTTTCCTGAGACTGTTTCTTATATCCAAAATGAATGTGAAAATACTTGATTTATGAACTCATAAGGTAGTTGTGAGAACCAAATCTGGTAGCTTTGTGTATGTATATATGATAATGTATATGAAAGTCCTTTGTAAACGTTTGGGCAGTAAAGTAGTCCCCCCCCTTAAACTAAGACCCTCAGGGGATGCCTGAAACCACATATAGCACAGAACTGTACATATACTGTTTTTTCCCTATGCTGTATACATATACCTATGATAAAGTTTAATTTATAAATAAGGCACAGTATGATATTAACAATCTATAATAATAAAAGCATAATATGCTAATTAGATCAGACGTCCTTCTGGATGTCATTCCTGACGACCTTCCAGACAAAGCCAGGGCTGAGAGGGAAGCCCGGGTCCCGGGTGCCTGCCAGCGGCTGGAGGGAAGCTTGGGTCCTGGTTGCCAGAGGGAAGCCAGTGCCAGCAGCTCGGGGAAGGAAGGCCCGAATTTTGTGCATCGGGCCTCTAGTATACTATAATAAGAGATATGTGAATATGGTCTCTCAAGATGATACAATGCCTGTGTGATGAAGTGAGTTAGATAATGCTGAATGAAGGGGATGATTCAGGTCAGGGGTAGGACTGAGTATAATGATGCAAGATTTCTGGCACAGCTCAGAACAGCATGCAATTTAGAACTTAGGAATTATTTCTGGAATTTCCATTTAAAGTTTTTTTAACCATGGTTGTCTGCTGTTAACTGAAACCGTGGATAAAGGAGAGACTATTGTATACAAATGTTACTGATGACATGACATTCTCCAGAGAGGTAATATTTTTTTAGTTCCTCCCTTATATGACTCTGATGAGGGGGGAAAAAAAGGTACATTAAAAAAAAACTGTTGGTTTTGCTATAAGTTAACATTCCAAATTAGGACTTGCAAGGATATTATTTTCTGAGAGTGTGTGAAATACTTTAAACCAGCCTTCCATATTGATCCTCCCTCCCATTATATGTAGAACTTTATACTTGGCACCACCTGAAGTGAGAGGCATGTTTCAGAAAGCTGCACCCAAGCCTCTTACCTACTGTTGTGAAATGGTTATATATGTGATTATTGGTCTCCATAAGGTTTGAATATATATTTGTGAAACATTCTTGTGGCTGGAATGGTTCATAATAAGTCATTCTTTGAGTCTTCCTTTTTGTTTTTGGTAGTAATTTCCTTTCCCTATTTAAACTTTTTTGGGAAGCTCACCAGTTTTTCAAAGAAGCTAGTTCCATTTGTAAATAACCTCTAATTGTTAACTCTTTATATTGAGCTGAAGCCAGTTTCCATTCACTTCCAGCTCTTATTCCTCTGCCTTTAGGAGCTTCCTGAATGAGATTAATTTCTTTTCTGTTGGCACCTGCCCTTTATTTTTATTTTGTAATCTTTATTTTTTTAAAATTATTTTTAATTTTTAAATTACATTTGACATACAGTGTATTATATTAGTTTCAGGTGTACAACCCAGTGATTAGACATATAATATACTAAACGATCATCTGGATAAATCTTGTACTCATTTTATACTGTAGTTACTGGAATATTATTGGCCCAGTGCACGAAATTCATGCCTGTGGGGGGGGTGTCCCTCAGCCCAGCCTGCACCCTCTCCAATCCAGGACCCCTTGGGGGATGTCGGACTGCCTCTCGCAATCTGGGACTGCTGGCTCCTAACCGCTCGCCTGCCTGCCTGCCTGCCTGATCACTCCTAACCCCTCTGCCTGCCTGCTTGATCGCCCCTAACTGCTCCCCTGCTGGCCTGATTGCCCCTAACCACCTCTGCCTTGCCCTGCACCCGGGGCCCAGGATTCCCTCCCTCTGGCTGGCCGCAGGCACCCAGGACCCAGGCCGGCTTTGCCTGGGCTGGCTGTAGCCGCAGGAGACCGTAGTTGGGTGGCTTTGCCTGGGCCGCAGCCGCTGGCACCCGAGACTGCGGGGCAGGTGGCTTGTTCTTCTCCTGGGCTGCAGCCCCAGCCGCTGACATCCAGGACCACAGGGCAGGCAGCCTGTCCTTTCCCCATTTCTCTCTTGGGAGCTCATTTGTGCCTGGCTGGTCCCCATTCCTCTCTCCCCAGTGTTGAGTGTTTGAGGTGTGAGGGCGAGATAACCATTTGCACATTAGCTCTTTATTATATAGGATTATATCCTTTTTGCTGTAGTATATCTACATCCCCATGACTATTCTTAACTATCAATTTGTGCTTTCTAATAATCCCTTCCCCTTTTTAACCCATCTCCCCAACCCCCCTCCCATTTGGCAAACGTCAAAATGTTTTGTCTGAGTCTGTTTCTGCTCTGCTTATTTATTTTGTTTTTTAGATGTTGACAGATACGTATTTATTGCCATTTTATTCATATTTTTTATCTTTTTTTTCTTCTCTCTTTTAAAGAAGATCCTTTAACATTTCATGTATAACATTTTTCTTGTCTGGGATGCCCTTTATCCTTGGATTTTCAATGGTAGCTTTACTGGGTAGAGTAATCTTGGTTGTAGGGCCTTCCTTTTCATCACTTTGAGTATTTCTTGCCAATCCCTTCTGGCTTGGAAAGTTTCTGTTGAGAAACCAGCAGATATTCTTATGGGAGCTCCCTTGCACTTATCTGATTTTTTTCTTGCTACCTTTTTATTGAATTCAGAGAGGAAGGGAGAGGGAGAGAGATACAGAGATATCAGTGATGTAAGAGACTTATTAATTGGCTGCCTCCTGCATCCCCTACTGGTGATCAAGCCCACAACCTGGGCATGTGCTCCGAATGGGAATCAAAATGACCTCTTGGTTCATAGGTTGTGCTCAACCACAGAGCCACACCAGTTGGACTTTTCTTCCTGCTTTTAAGATTCTCTCTTTGTCTTTAGCATTTTGTATTTTAATTATGTGTCTTGGTATGGGCCTCTTTGGGTTCATCTTGTTTGGGACTTTCTGTACTTCCTGGATTTGTATGTCTATTTCCTTTACCAGATTAGGGAAATTTTCTGTCATTATGTTTTCAAATAGGTTTTCAATTTCTTGCTCTCTCTCCCCTCCTTCCAGTACCCCCATGATGTGAATGTTGGTGTGCTTGAAGTTGTTCAGAGGTTCCTTACACTATCTTTTTTCTTTTTGTTCTTCTGCCTGGGTTTTTTTTTTTGTGAGTTTTTGTTTTGTTTTGCTTCTTTTATTCCAAATCACTGATTTGATTCTTGGCTATATCTACTTGACTGTTGATTCCCTGTAAATTATTCTTCATTTTAATTAGTATATTCTTTTTTATGGTTTCCATGTCTTTTTATGTTCTCATTAAGTTCATCTATTTTTTTTCTCTAAGTTCATTGAGCATTCTTATAACCAGTGTTTTGAATTCTGCATCTAATAGATTGCTTGTCTCCATTTTGTTGTTTTTCTGGAGTTTTGTTTTGTTCTTTCATTTGGAACATGTTTCTTCTCATTTTGGCAGGCTGGCCTCCCCCCCCCCCCCCCCCGGTGTTTCTTTCTATGTATTAGGTAGAGCTGCTAGGTCTCCCAAGCTTGATAGAGTGGCTTAATGTAGTAGGTGTCCTGTAGAGTCCAATGGCAGTCCAAGTGCACCCCTGTGTGGGCTACACTTGTAGTTGAGCCTTGATTACTATTGGCTTGTCAGTGGGAGGGATTTACTCATGGGCTTATTGGCTACAAGGACTGGCTGTGACTGCTGAACACGGTAGAGCAGTGGTCGGCAAACTTATTAGTCAACAGAGCGGTTTGCCGACAACTGTGGTAGAGGATCAGCTGTGCAGGAGTCCACCTTATGGAGTAGGATTTACTTCCGATGCTGCTGAGTCTTCCCTTAAGTGTGTCTCTTGTGGAGGTAGTTGGGTAGTGCTTCAATGTGATCTAAACCTGTTCATGGGTGCCTCTTAGGAGGTGCAGGCCAATGTCAGTTGCCACCTATGTTCTGCCCAGTGCTACCTGGCATGAGCTACAAAATACCTGCAGATGACTGCTGCTTGGGCAGGTCTTAAGAGATGCTCAGGAGAGACCCAGCTGCTGCCACTGGTATTGGGCCTGGGGCCACTTAGCAAGAGGTACGAAGCATGTTGAGGCCAGATGCTGCTTGTTTAAAATATTTTAGGAAAGCCTGAAGCATGAGCCGAGACATGCCATTCCTATGGAAAAGTCACTGGAAACAGCTTGAGTGGGCCTGTAAGTTGGGTGGGGCAAAGTCTCAGGGAATCATGGGGCCTGGGGGCGGAGAAGACGGTGATAGCCAGGTTGAAGGAGACTCAGAAATGGCACCTGGCTGACATCTCTGTGCAGGGAAAGCTAAGCAAAGGAAAAATGGCCTCTGCCAGCACTTCTGTCTGGGAGAAAGCTGCCCCTCTAGCTCTCACCCTGATACCAGACAATTCAGTTCCTCCTTGTATATCCCTGGAGCCTTTCAAGCTGCTGCCCCAGTGCTGGAGCTCAGAGCAAGTGAGTCAGAATAAGTCCGTGCTTGGGCCCTTTATTAGGAACTGCCTAGGCCTGGCTGGTGTGGCTCAGTGGTTGAGCATTGATCTATGAACCAGGAGGTCACGGTTCGATCCCTGGTCAGGACACATGCCTGAGTTACAGGCTCAATCCCAGTAGAGGGAGTGCAGGACGCAGGACGCAGCGGATTAATGATTTTCTCTCATCATTGATGTTTCTTTCTCTCTCCCTCTTTGAAATCAATAAAAATATATTAAAAGGAGTTGCCTGGGATTCTAGCAGTCCTTTGTTTCACTCAGCCATAATCCCTTCCGGTTTTTATAGCCAGAAGTTACGGCAATTTCTCTTCCTGGCACTGGAACCCTGGGTTGGGGGGCCTGGTGTGGGGCTGGTATCCCTTGCTCCTCTGGGAAAAATTTGCAACCAAGGTATCCCTCGTGATTTTTCTGTGCCACACATGGGTGTTGGACCAGTCCAGCCCTTTCTGTGTCTCCATCTCTCCTATCAGTGTTGATGTGGCTTCTTTATATCCTTAGTTTTAGGGCTTCTATATTTCAGGTGGTTCTGAATGATGGTTGTTCTATAGCTTCGTTGTAATTTTGAGGTGGTTGTGGGAGGGTATCAGTACTGCCCAGCTTGCTCTTAGTGTTGATCTTATCACAATCTCTACATCTGAAGTTAGTGTTTCCTTTCTGGAATCATGTTTTCAGAATCTTTTACATTTTGAGTTACTCTGGCATTTTGTAAGTGCTTTATAAGATGGATTCCTGAAATAAGGTACCATATATAATTTAGCCAGTGTGGACTATATGAGGTAAATCCTCCCTTAATTTGGACTCTGTATATTTTTTCCCTTCTTGGATGACAGGAATTCATGGTCTTTTCTCATCATTAATCCATTCAAGGATAGAAAAAGAAAAAAAGCCACCTGGATTTAATGACATTTGCTATCTCAGTTGAATTACCTACTAGTTTGGATTTTATCGCTTTGGGTTTGTAACTTTTTAGAAAGTCTTATACTTTGAGACTATAGCTTTTGAATCTGAATGCTAGATTTTTTAGTATTTTGTAAAAAATATATTTGTATCGATTTCAGAGAGGAAGAGAAAGGGAGAGATAAAAACATCAGTGATGAGAGAATCATTGGTTGGCTGCCTCCTGCACGCCCCACACTGGGGATCAAGCCTAAAACCAGGTATATGCCCTGACTGGAATCAAATGGTGACCTACTGACGCTCAATCACTGAGCCATTCCGCCTGGGAAGATTTTACTTTTAAACCCATTATATTTCATCTTGCAAGGCTTGAATTATCCTTCCAAGTTTTCTGGGTTTTTCAAAATCATTATGTTGATCTATATTTTAATTACCCTTTCAGCTTTTCCTTTTCAAGTGTGCCCTCTGGGTCTTTCTCAGAATTAGTGATTACAAAACATTCAGTAGGGCACAGCAGCTATGGGATCCAGACCACAGCATGAAGGCATTCTTCTATGATTGTTCATTGATGACGCATTTATGGACATGCTTACGTTATGACAGGCACCCCCCAAAGAGGTTTGAGGTTACAGAGAGAAATTATTAACACAGCCTCATAGAAGGAGAGATCCCATTTCAGTAGGACTGACAAATATGGGCAAGTCAGTAACCCTGTGATTAGGAGAGGTAATGAGAATTATATACAAAGGGTGATCAATTACAGAGGAAGGTACTATTAGGATGTAGTCAGGAGTTTTCAGAGCGGCAAGGAGACATCAGAAAGTTTATTCTTTGGATATCTTGCTTAATCAGTTACAATTCTTCGTTAACATTTATGCATAAACAGTTTCTTCTTTGTGCTATCTTTGTGCAGGGTGTTGGTGGGTGGAGAAGGGAAGGAAGAACTTTCTTCTGTATATAATCCTCATTACCCCTCACAGAGTAATTGGCTTTCTCATGTTTGTCTCTCCCACTTAAATGAGATACCCTGAGAGCGCTATGTTTTGTTCATCTCTGTAACCTTGAATCTAAGTGCCTGGTGTAGTGTAAGCATTTTCATAATATTTTATTGAGCAGCTTCTACAGTTAGGCATTCTGCTAGGCATTTTACAAACGTTAGTTCATTTAAACCCATTTAACAACCTATAAGTTGAATTATACCAAAGATTTATAGATGAGGAAACTGTTAATTGACTGTTCCCAGCGTTAAATAACCAGGAGCCTAGATTTGATGTTTTAAAGTCAGATTGTCTTGACTCCAAAGCTCAGGCTTCTCCAAGGAATGCTGAAAGACTTGGACACTTTTAAAAAATATCTATTTTTATTGATCTCAGAGAGGAAGGGAGAGGGAGAGAGAGAAAAATCAATGATGAGACTGAATCATTGATTGGCTGCCTCCTGCACGAGCCCGCAATCCAGGCATGTGCCCTTGACTGGAATCAAAACCAGGGACCCTTCAGTCCACAGGCCTCCACTCTATCCACTGAGCTAAACCGGCTAGGGCAGTGGTCAGCAAACTGCGGCTCGCGCAGCGGTTTGCCACTCTGTTGACTAATGAGTTTGCCGACCACTGGGCTAGGGTGACTTTGACACTCTTTACTGATACAGATCTAAAGTCTTTTGGGCTCTCAGGCCAGTACTTTGAACAACAAAAAAAATGAAGCTGTTGTGACTTGTTTTCATTTGTTTTAGATGAATGATGTTAACTTTGATTCATTAACTTTTCCCCTGGAGTATGTTAAATTACAGGCATTATATTTTACTCCAAGCATAGGTTGGTATGCATCTCTATTTTCCTATGTAAACATTATCACATCTAGCAAAACTGACACTAAGGCCTCAATATTATCTAATATTCTTTCAGTATTAAAATTTCCCCCCAATTTGAATTTAACAGCTTTGTCTGCTGGAAAAGACAGTGATTTCACTGAGTGCTCCTGAAGCAGTTTTTTAAAAATTTTGCCATTTAAAACATTGGAGAGGATCAATGCCAAGTTCACAGATAGACTCCAGAACTTTCTAATCCCCTCCCCATAAAGGCTATTGCACATCTTGATCTTCACTTGTCTTAGACTTCAAGTCCATTTATTTTTACAGTAACTATTCTGTTATTTCTCCGTCAATCAAGATGTTATTTTTTACTAGTATCATAGGTGTTACCCTTTACCAGTGGGGTAGGTAGCTATTCTAATTATACAAATTTTTAAAGAGGCCATTGTCTAAGAGCAATTTAAACAAAATTCTCATTGTCCTTGTTAATACCAAGGCTTTTAAAATCTAACAATTGAGTTTCCTTTCAGTTTTTTATTAAACCCAGAATTTTAATATAGTAATTTAAATGAGTATTTGTTCTTGGTGTTTAAGTCTAAATGGTGAAGTGTGGAAAATTGCTTTTAAAATGAATTTTATGAAAGTATTTTGAATCATCTTCCTTACATTGTTTTCCCTAGGATTAAGATAATACTTTCCAGAGATGGTTAAAGTGCTATCTTGACTGGTATTTACCTTAATTAGATCCTTTCAGTGCATTCCATGATGCTAAAACATGCTAGCGAATGATATTGTCTTATGTGTGAGTGTTAAAGGGGTGTAAGGGCAGTAGCCTTCCTAATCAAGTCAACCTGTTTATGCAGTCATTCCGAATGTTTGCACAGTTCTAAGAATGGTAGGGAGTATGAAAAGTATGACATAGTTCCTAATCTCAAAGAGCTGGTGTAATATTGGTAGCATAACCATAAGTTAAATTGTAGGCACTAGCTTCTTTTCTGGACCTTCAGGTGTTTAGCAGTTATCATGCATGTAGTAGTGTGAGCACTGAGGGCTAATGTTTCCAGATCAAATCCTGGTCATTTCTGTATACATGTATACTAAACTGTTCCCCCTCCTCCTGCCCCTTTCCTCAACTCTATCTTAATGGAATTGTTTGGATTTCTTGATTATCTTAAAATAGTGGGACACAGCAGGCCAAGAAAGATTTCGAACAATCACCTCCAGTTATTACAGAGGAGCCCATGGCATCATAGTTGTTTATGATGTGACAGATCAGGTAAGTTCCAGGAGGAAATTGTGTTACAGTGACCAAGTAGGAAGTTACTATTTGATAAATAGCCATCCACTTTATTTATATGGACAAAAACTTTGTTTACTTCCAAATAAGTGAATCACACAAACATTATTTGGGCACCTAATGATTGGTCAGCCAAAATGTCATATTATTTTCCTTAAGTAAATAGAATGTTTAGTATTTGGTTTTACATTTGCTTTCAGAGACTCTGGTTATATTTATTATCAACTAAAAAATGATCATTTTGAAAAGAGTTTATAGGGAGCTGTAGGTTATTTGGCTTATACCATGTTCTTGGTGTTAAATATTAACCAGTTTGCCTAATAGACTTGTCAGAATTGTCAAAAACAAGATTATGAGTCTGCCTGTGGAGGATATTCTCGATAGGTTGAGCTAGAGGAAGATTTTAGGAGGACAAAGAATATCTGAAGATTAGCTTTTAAGAGGTGGTGGTGGAGGTACAGGGATATAGCATAAAGAATGTAGTCCAAAGACCATAAGAATTGATCAGAAAATTAGAAAACAAGTTTTTTTCCTATCAAAGAATAAAAGATAAATGTTTTCTTATAGCAAATGTTAAATGTCACTTCAACTATGATATAGCTAATTAAGAGATAACTGGAATCATAAGACTTTAGATTCAATGCCTTGAGAAGTATTGGGTGATAAAACAGGAGAGAACAGTGCTAATTTAAAATCTCATGTCATTACCATGAAATACTTAAAAATAAAAATTTTCTCATGATTGTGGTAAAAAAAAAGCATCTTTGGACCCATTTATTTAATATTTTTTGTCTCTATTGGTAACACTTAAGCTATCTATTCATAAACCAAAATAATCAAATTTCAATTCAAATTTACCAGATTTGCTTGAGCTATAGTTTGATGCTGAGCTGTATTTCTCTGTCAAATAAGGTATTTTTATCCTCAAGCTTTCAAATTCTAATTTATTTAGGTATGGATAGTCATTGTAATATTATCAGTTTACTTCTTAACCAGCACTATAGTAATTATCTTGTAGCTAGAGTTGCTTCATTAACTCTTCTTAGGTTAAGAAAACACTTCTTTTATCTCTCGCTTCATTAGAACAGTTGTTATATTATAGAATAGAGCTATATTATCATCCTTAAAAACATCTGTCTTCTTAGGAGTCCTTCAATAATGTTAAACAGTGGCTGCAGGAAATAGATCGTTATGCCAGTGAAAACGTCAACAAGTTGTTGGTAGGGAACAAATGTGATCTGACCACAAAGAAAGTAGTAGACTACACAACAGCAAAGGTATGTTTAAAGTTGATTTTCAAATTGAATTTGAATTATGTAGTGGGGAGTATTACAATGATCACAACCACCTTTTGCTTTTAGAATACTTTAAAATGACAATTTTTTTAAATGGTGTCTGTTTGGATTCAGTGAACTTAGTCTTTCCTCATTGCTTATTTTAGACAGAAATGCACTAAAAATGAAAAAGATTTTTTCAGTGTTAATTGTGCTTTATTCTTCTCTTAGGAATTTGCTGATTCCCTTGGAATTCCATTTTTGGAAACCAGTGCTAAGAATGCAACGAATGTAGAACAGTCTTTCATGACAATGGCAGCTGAGATTAAAAAGCGGATGGGTCCTGGAGCAACAGCTGGTGGTGCAGAGAAGTCCAATGTTAAAATTCAGAGCACTCCGGTCAAGCAGTCGGGTGGAGGTTGCTGCTAAAATTTGCCTCCGTCTTTTTCTCACAGCAATGAATTTGCAATCTGAACCCAAGTGAAAAAACAAAATTGCCTGAATTGTACTGTATGTAGCTGCACTACAACAGATTCTTACCGTCTCCACAAAGGTCAGAGATTGTACATGGTCAATACTGACTTTTTTTTTATTCCCTTGACTCAAGACAGCTAACTTCATTTTCAGAACTGTTTTAAACCTTTGTGTGCTGGTTTATAAAATAATGTGTGTAATCCTTGTTGCTTTCCTGATACCAGACTGTTTCCCGTGGTTGGTTAGAATATATTTTGTTTTGATGTTTATATTGGCATGTTTAGATGTCAGGTTTAGTCTTCTGAAGATGAAGTTCAGCCATTTTGTATCAAACAGCACAACCAGTGTCTGTCACTTTCCATGCATAAAGTTTAGTGAGATGTTATATGTAAGATCTGATTTGCTAGTTCTTCCTTGTAGAGTTATAAACGGAAAGATTACACTATCTGATTAATAGTTTCTTCATACTCTGCATATAATTTGTGGCTGCAGAATATTGTAATTTGTTGCACACTATGTAACAAAACAACTGAAGATATGTTTAATAAATATTGTACTTATTGGAAGTAATATCCAACCGAATGGTGATAAGTATTGTTTTAATTCTTATGGTTAAAGGGAAAGAGAGCCTTGCATTATTCCTAAAATATCCATTTGTGTGTGCAACCAGGGCATTGTAGACCTACCTTAGAGCAGCATCCATTATGCTTTCCAGATAATACACCTAATAAATGACCTAGGGAAGCTTTCTGCCGGGTAGGATTTTAGCCAAGCTTACTGGTTCAGGGAGATTAAATTGTATGGAAAACAAGTTTATGTTATATAGCCTCTTATCTCTGTTCCTTCTCTAAAACCATCTGAAATGGCTTCATTAATCAATACTTTAATTTTTTTATGTGGTAAAGGTGAAAAGCATCACCTTTCCTTAATTGGCAAATGATCAGACCAACACATGTGCTAATATTTCTTCCATGCTCGGGGTCAGATGCCAACTATTTTATCCTCCACAATTGTGTAACTTAGGTTGGAGAAGAGGTAAAGCATTAAAAAGTAGAAAGAAGGAAAATTTTACTATTTGATTGCCCTAATTTTAGAAATTATTTCCCTAAAAATTAACTGAAAACATGAACGCTAGATGGGAATAAGTGAGAGAAATATATTTATTTCTGTGGAATTTTGCACATGTGAAAATTTTATTAAATAGGACCTTAAAGATTCTAGGGTTTGTTTTTATTGTGGGAAACAGTCTTTTGCTAACACTGGCATTTTAAGGTAATAGAAATCAAAGGCTGTTTTCCTGGTGGTTGAAGGTAGCCGCCAAAATATTCTTTACTTAGGTGCTTGGGATGTGGTTGTTGGCAACACATTTTATGGTGGGGTCTTGAATTCAATGATAAAATTTAAATTAAAAACAAGCCAAAAATTCAAGGTTTTTATTTTTATTTTCACTGAACAGGCAATTGAAATACATGGTACAAAAATAAGTGGTAAGATTATTGTAAAATGAAATGGACAGAATATTCCATTTAATTTTCCTTCTATGAGAATTTCACAATAAAATCATAGTTTTACTTTGTATTATAGATGTGCTTGTTGGATCTATTCATCCTCACATAAGGCATCTGAACTCAAATTATCAAATTGTTATTTGGGTGAAGATTTTTTAAAAAATGCTTCAAAAGGTTTTTTTGCTTTACAATACGGTATAAAGGGGGAAATAATTCAGAAACTATCTTCTAAAGTAGATAAAAGATACAAATGTTAGTGTGACACCATGCACTTCAGTTTTATACAGCAAGTTGTTCAAACTGTCAGCTTATTCTTGGTGCGTTGGCAAAAACATTATATGAATTTATTTTAAGATGTAAGCATATTTACATAGTTAGTTTTGAAAATTTTAGTGTTCTTTCCCCCATGACAGTCAAGACTGAAGTGGAGTGTATCTAAACAAGATGTTTCAGCATGCTCCATTGTTTGCTTTTATGAATATGCCAATAAATGCAGTCTTGAAAAAAAAAAAAATCCCATTCCTACCCCCTTTTCAAGTACACACATTTCAAGCTACTATGGGCTTTTATCTAGTCATCTGTTGAACTATAAACTGTAAGTGGCTACCATGAATTAGCTTATGTAAGAGTAAGCTAAATCTAAGCAGTGCAGTCTCTGGGAAATCCTTGGAGAATGACAGCTATTCTGGTCTAAGCAGTAACTTCCTATTCTGTGGATTGAAATTTCCTTTAGCATATATAACATGTTGCCATTGCAGCATATTTTTACATCAACCCTTCATGTTCCCATTTAAGCTTCAAAACAGCCCTGTGTTGTTGACATTGTATTTGATTTGCAGATGAGCTCAGCCATGGATCTGCAACAGGAACCTATGTCTTGAAACTAGTAATACAGTTCTTAGTACTGCCACTTCCCTGTGGAATTAACTTTTACTAATTTAAAGGGACCACTAGGAGATTTTCCTACAGGTAAATTTGGGATTTCATAATCACACTTATGCCACCATAGGCCACTATTGTCCTTAAGGCTAATGTGTACCACTGTGCACTGGCCAGCCAGGCCACCTGAACTGTAACCCAGCCATGTTAGCTCATGGCAATATTGCTGGCATCCTCCTAGGCTGAAACAATTTCAGCTTCAATTTTAAGGGAGGTCTTCAACTTTTTATAGCACTGCTGAAGATGTAATTAGCCACTGTGTTGATATTACTCAGTGGCATTCTCAGCTAGGTCTAGAATGAGCACCCTTCTGTCACACTTTATTTCAAAGGAGATGAACAAAAACCTTCTTGAGTTCATCTCTAGGAAAAGTAGTACTTTCTTGGGAAACAGTACTTTGAAATAAAGTACCCTGAAGATTTCTGTCATTACAATTATTAGGTTGAGTCGGAATAGAATGGCATATGCAGCATTCAATTACTGTAACTCTAGCCAGTTTGTTTCTAGAGGGTTGTCATCTTCAATTTTTTTTTCCTGACCTATAGACTTATTTTCATGCCTATCAAATAGTACTAGTAAGTAACTGGGTTGAACTCCTAATGGCTACCCTGTAACATACTCAGTAGAAAGTAGTGTAAAGGCATATGCCATTTTATAGCCACATCAAAGGGAAGGTGACATATAACAATATAAAAACAGAGGCTATTAGACATATGTGCCTTTTTAACTACTTCTAGGCTATTAAAATTTATGAATGGAATCAAGATTAATATGGAGAATCATAATACAGGCAGAATCTTCATACACGGTTTCTGATCATGCCCTTAAACTAAGCATTACGGTAAATCATACCATAGTAGCAGCAGGTACTTGAAATACTGAATTTTATATAGCTACTATTGAAATTTTATCATTTCCCAGTGACTATGCAGCCTGAAATTTTAAAGCAGAAAAAGATACATTTGTAATAGGACTTTAGTTCATATGGATGTGGGTAAGATGGTGTTGAAGGTTATGTGGCTCAGCCCCCAAAACTAAAGCCCTAAATTTCTTTTAAAGAAAGTAATTTGGTATTAAATGTTTTGTTCTGAGGGGTATCAGAAGTTTGCTTGTGAGGGTAATTGTTCTATCATCATCTTTTGATTGTAAAGAATCTTTACAAACTTGAAAGATCTTCCTTTTTAATGCACCTTCCTCAAATGAGAATCTGGAAGGAGTTTGAAAAAAAGATCTTTAAGTGCTTATCTTATATATTTAAGTATGAAGAACCCTTTGCTTAAATCTTAGCCCACTATAATACTAACATTATATGGGGGGAAATGTACTTTCCTCATTCCTAACTAATTTTGTTTTGCATTATCTGTGGTTACTGGCAATGGATGATTACTTTGCTTTAAAAGCTACAGAATCAATGTTTTAAATGGTTGGTCTGTAGATTTAATTCTATCAAGGTACTTACATGTCAACTCCCAAGCAACAAAAAATTCCTTTTTCCCCTTCACTATTTACGGCCTTAGTTTCTGTAGTTAACCAGGCTGTATGATCCTATCCATGCCCTTCCCTGACCTTGGACTACTCTTCCACAGGAGTAGGAATGGAGGGGAGCATCCTCCTAGAGGTACCCTTAAGATAGCTCATTAATCCATAGCCTTGCTGAAGCTCAATGGCAATTCCCAATGTCCCCAACACACTGTCCTTTAAGGTATTTGTTAGGGAGGCAGATGGAGCCCTAAGCCCTGAAGATGACAAAAGGTCTAATCCCCAAAGTAATTTGTAGAGGAATCTTCTATGAATTTGGAGAGCTAAAGTCTCTTCTAAAGTCTTCTAAGTGGTACTTACAAACCTAAGCTTAATTTTATGAAAAGACCCAATATCCTGACCGACCAACCAATCTTATATGCCTGAGAGTACTGAGTATTTGGTACCTTATTTCTCATACCAGCCTTCTTTAAATAATCTCAGTGCGTGGACTAGTTTAAGAGCTCTGTCTGCTCTTTTTAACTGGGCAGAGGGGAAGAAAGACCTATAAGACTATTAACATTATTTTATCAAAAGACTGCAAAGCCACATGCTCTTTGCAGAGAAGCACCAAAGGAACACCTTAGTTTGGAAGTATTCGTTTTAAATAAAAATAGTGATTCAATAGCCCCTTATCTCAGGGAAGAGAAAGGCATTTTAAAGCTAGTACATTAGGTTTAAGTTTCCCCTTTTACTATCAGTGTTAAATGGCTCTTACTTTCTTCCTGAAAGTTTCCCACCAGCCAGGTTTTGGGAGACAGATTACATCTCTGCCTGAGAAGATGCCTGAAAGAGAAAGAGAAGCATTTGTTACAGGCAGAATGCTGCAGAGGACGAAATACAACAAACATTTTAGAACCAAAACGACTTGCTCAATTTCTGATACAAATACACGGACTCCTTGCTCTTGACATACCTGGATTTTATCCTTTACCTTATTTTGTCAGATCTAATCTGGAAAATCTGAGTTAGGCAACACATTTTGATTGGAGAGGCAATTTCAGACATAGTATGGTCCAGTTGTCCCAAAGTGGGTACCAACTCCCTACACTCTCTCAGCCCATCTCTCCTATCATTCATTTGGACCTTTCCAGAGATCAGAAGAAAGTTGTACTATTAAGTTTCCAGGCATGTTACCCCCAACTATCCCCTCATAGCCTTTTGTGGGAAAGGGAGGTGTGGGGAGTTATCGGTAACTGGGTCTGTAGGCACTGAGTGCCATCAGTAGTTGTTTGGAGAAAGAGTATAAAATGAGTTGGGTGAGAAGAGCAAGTAGGTATCGATAAGTTTTGCTGCTGTTGCCTTTGGGTGCTGGTGAAGGGACTGCCATAGAAATGGGAGCATGGCATCCTAGTCCTCAGCAGGCAGCATGGGTAAAACAGTAATGTAAAACACAGCAGCGAGCCTTTGTCCTCATAGGAAGACTCTCCCCCTCCCCCCCGCCTCCCCACCCTTGCTTCTTCCTGGCAATGATAGCATCTCCTCTCCTAGCATCTCATTTAAAAAAAAAATTTTTTTTTTGCCTCACTCAAGGACAGGTTTCCATTGAAATTTTTTAGAAGGAAGAGAGAGAATGTAAGAGAGATGCATCAGTTAGTTGCCTCCTGCACGTGCCTCAATTGGGAATGAACCTGCAACCTGGGTATGTGCCCTGACTGGGAATTGAATCCACCATCTTTTGGTGTATGGGAGGACGTTCCAATCAACTAAGCTACACCGGCCAGGAAAACATCTTATTTAATAGCTCTTGGCTCAAGTTTCTAAGAAACAAGCAAATGTCAGAGCAGGAGCTCTGTACCCTAATCCAGCACTGGGGTCCGAGGAAGGACGTTCTCTTGGGTTATTCTACTTACCAGGCTCATCCCAGTCACATCAGCACTACTGTGTGCCACTGGTGTGTCTTCAGGAATGAGAGTGCAACCAGCCAGCATGTCCACAGAAGCTAAGATTGTGTCATACAGGTGATCTGCGTGGCTCTCCAGCTCACTGGGCTGCTTTGAGATCCTCCTGAGGACGTCCTTTAACACTAACAAAACAATTAGACCAAAAAAATAATGCAAGTTATTTTCAAAAGAACATACAAGGGTGTAGCATTTTATACAATAGTTTCAGAATGTCCACTCTTAACAGTGACTCTCCAGGAAATATTGCACTGGTGGATCTTTTAATTTATGATTAAAGTGAGGAAAGAATTTCTCTGGCTCTGCTTTGGAATTACATAATTCATAAAAAAGCAGGCATGGTTCTGTGGTGACTGGTATTATTTGACTTTTAGAGATAAGACACAGGGCACACCCAGATCATGTGGAGCGAAGGCTTAAATGAAAATACAAGCCAGGATTAGGGCTCCTGGTCTTACTACCAGGTCCTATTAGCTTCTGTTGGCTGGGGGACTGTCATTGAGCTTGTGCACAGGTAGTCTGGTAACATTTGGGGATCCTTGTGAACCCCTTTTTGTGAGTTCTAGAATAGATTTCAAAAGAAAATATCTAAAAGCAGGCAAAGATAAGATGGTTAGCCAGGTTGGCATTGCTCGGTGGTTGAGCGCTGACCTATGAACGTCATGGTTCAATGGCACATGCCTGGGTTGCAGGCTCAATTCCCAGTGTAGGGTGTGCAAGGAGGCAGCTGATCAATGATTCTCTCTCATCATTGATGTTTCTATCTCTTTCCCTCCCTTCACCTCTGAAATCAGTAAAAAGATATATTAAAGAAAAGGATAGTAAGGCCAAGATTCACTCCTATACACCAAGTGTTCATTTGAGAAGGGGATGGGCTAGGTTCAGAGTGCATCCCATACAGCAAGCTTGTTTTTTTCTTAAAAGCTTTATTTCCTTTGTAAAACAGAAAGGCTGCTCTAGTTTCCTGTGCTTTTATCAGCTGTGTTAACACTCTCCCTAGTTTCCTGCCTCAGCTGCAACATCTGCCAGCAGTGGAAGGGAAAGGGGAAGCGGTGTTATCTGCAGAGGATGCTGACGGGTGGGCAGAAGTACAGGCTGGCTGTGTTGAGATCAGCCCCAAGGGAGCCATATCAGTGCACAGTCATCAGGGCAAAGTGCTGTCCTGACAACTCATGAGAGTTGTGAGGGCAAGGCCTGGCAGAGGAACGCAGCCAGGGTGCACAGTACAGTTCACCTGTGAGGGTACCTGGGATGGGCTCTCCCCTCCACGTCCACCAGACCTTTGTCCAGTCTCCTGTGTGCTATCAGTGGAGTTCAGGGGACCTTTATATTTTTGAACTTCTATTTTAGAATGTTAGGAGTGTTTGGTTGGAGTCAAGTAAAAGAAAAGCTGGGAATAGGAATGAAATATTTCCCAGTGAGATCTTATGTTTTAACTAGAGGCCTGATGCACAAAATTCGTGCAAGAGTAGGCCTTCCTCTGGCACCCGGGACCCAAGCTTCCCTTGCAGCCCCGGCTTTGTCTGAGAGGATGTCTGGTCTAATTAGCATATTACACTTTTATTATTATAGATTTTATAGTGACCTGTTTCAGCTTGATGCCAGTAAGTTCCAGCCATTTGATCCAGTGTAATAAAGTTTGTTGAGATAGGACTGTAATGAAAACCACAGATTTCTGTGGAGAGGCCTTTGGCAGGAGGCTGAGATTGGGACATTTTGAGGGGGAGTTCGTCTGGCTTCCAATCCCCAAGGTTATGCTGTGGCAGAGGCTGTGGAAGAGTGTCTGTGCTTAAACTCTTACTGTGTGCCCTGGAGCAGCGGTCTCCAACCTTTCAGACCTCATGGACCACCAGTGGTCTGCGGACCACCCGTTGGCGACTGCTGCTCTGGAGAACACCCAGCTGGAAAAACCCTGTGAATATCAAGGGGAACTTGTGATTTCCACAGAGCAGTCAGGTCCCTGGGTGTGCCAAACAGGATGGGGAGGGACAGTGTGTCAATCTGAAAGAGCCTGGATACAGAGTCTGAAAACTATAGAAACCCCAAAAGCCTCTTATTTTGACAGTAAATACCTCTAAACTCCTTTGAGAGAAAGGCAAAGTGGGATATTTTTATTACAAATTAAGCACTGAGAAGTTTTCTGGATTGTTTTTTAAATGAAGGTCAAAGAACCTGTGGCCTTTAGGAGGCCCATTGTTACATGTGGTCTCTGGGAAGAGTTTCCTGGTATTGAGCTCCTTCCCTTCCTGCTCAGGCCCCTGCCTGCACCTCCACATACTGACAGCAGCATAGGAGCCAACATATACTAGTAGGGGCTGGAGCCAGGCTGCAGTTCCTTGTGTGACCAAGGCAAATTCATTACTCCACTGAGATGACAGTAATAATAGTATCCATCTCACAGGGCTGTGATTAAATGGAAAAAAAAGTGAACTGCTTTAGCAGTGTCTGGCACACAATGTTCAGTAAAGTGCTAGTATGATTACAGGTAGCAAAAGAGCTTGGCATACTCAACTTCTGCCCCAATCAAAACCAAAAATCCCTAGTACAAGAGAATACCAGAAGAGCCAAAACAACGGCCTCCCAAGGGCTGGGGATTGCAAAGGTCTCATGTCACTGGATAAGCACTACCCCTTGGAAATCCCTGCAGTGTCTCCATGGCTCCTTCAGTTCTCAACCCTGGTGATTTTTCTTCCCAGGGGACATTTGGCAATGCTGGAGATACATTAGATTGTCATAACTGGGGAGGGATGCTACTGGCATCTAATGGGTAGAGGACAGAAATGCTGCTAAACAGCTTACCATGCACAGGACACCACTCTCAAAGAAGTATGTGGCCCAAAATATTGGTAGTGCCGAGGTTGAGAGAAACTGTGCTATACCACCTCTTAATATGCACCTGCCCACTACTTCTGGTCAGGAAAGGGCAGCCTCAATGCCTCTCAAGCCCACAGGTCCTGCCCAGCTTTGCTTATACTATTTGCTTCTAGCATAAACACCATCTCCAAAGCTGAGGCACAATACAGATGTCTTTTTAGCACTTGGATAATGAGTCTCATAGGAAACTAGGGGCTGCTTTTAGGGACCTATCACTTCATTGCTTGAACCTAGCATTCTCCTACCTCATCCTCCATATCACATCCACCGCCAGCAAGGGTAACACCATCATAAACCCTTGCACCACGAATGCTTTACTGTACTCGTTTGTGATTTTCACATTTTCCTATCTTGGAAATCCACCCTACAAAACAGGCTTGAGCTTAGTTTGTGCACCAGTGTCCGCCCTGTCCCCTCTCTCAGTCCACTTCTTCAGTCTATTCCCTCAGAACAGATTGACTGCTCTGGAATCCTAAAAGAAATTCTTCCTGAAAGCAGATAACCAGAGAGGGGTTTCACCTGCACTGGGAAAGGAGAGAGGAAGCCCTAAGGGCTCCCCCTTGTGAACACCCTAGCCAAAAAAACAAGGACAGCTGAGTTAAAATCAGCATTCCCACCCAGGACACCAGGAAAAGATGAAAGCAGAAGCAAGAGTGTTGCTCTTACAAGCTTGACATGACTTCTACTTGGCTTACCTTTGTAACTGCCTGCCACATGGTGTAGTTGCAGGGGCAGTGATGATGTGAGGGGCTGGCAGTCATGGGAATCCCAAGGCAATGGGTGCATGTGGGAGGGGCTTCGGCACTACTGGCTCCTTACCAATGAGTATGTGGGGCCCTAGACTGCTGCTGACAGGCTGGCTAAATTCAAAGCCTCAAGCATCTCACCTGGGGTGTTATCCAACAGGCACTGAAGAAGAATCTCCCCTTCCTGTAAGACATTCTCCGCCAGGGACTGGTGTTCATCTATGTCTTTCTTAAATTGCTTAAAGTATATCAGAAAAAAAAAAAGCTTCGTTACTCTCATTTGATAAAAGTTATTCAAAATGATCCCTTGTAGGGTAGCTTGATTTCCCTCTAACCTGTAATGTAAACCCACTGATCTTCAGGACTCTCCAAATAAACAGTGTAAAGTTGAACCACCTCTTTGGAGCCCAGGGTAAATCTTTTTTTTCTGTTTAAAGTTTGACAAGAGAGTTTTCCCTCTTGGTGGAGCCTGGCTTATCAACAGCATGGAGTCAGAGCTTCCTTCTTGTGCCACACCTCATAGGGTAGGTTTTCTTTATATTCACAGGCAATGGGATTCTTAAAAAGTCCTCTAATGGAACTGGCAAGTAAGAGCCATAAGAGATGCTGTTAACATGACCACAGGGACTGCTGCCTCCCATATCCTCCCTTAATGTCCTGTTCTGTGTGGACTTTAGGCCTTGGGAAGGCATCAAGGAAGCTGAGTCTCCAAAGGAGCTCATCTGTTTCCCCCTCACAGGTACCGCGCCTTGTCTTCGATTGTTTTTGATGCACCTTTAGCCCCTAGGTGTAAGAGTCAAATCCATGACCACTTTTAGTATAGGGTGCAGAATGTGTTTCACATTCTGGTTATAATTTTCCTCTTGGATTTACTATATTCCTGTCTTCAGCCCTAATATCTATGCTTATTATTTTATTCTTTAGTACTCTAGTCTATATGCTGCCACAAACCCACTGCTATTAAGACAAAGTATGTGAAATAGAGTCCAGTTAAAATATTTGAATACACTAGAGGCCCGGTGCATGAAATTGGTGCGTGGATACAGTCCCTGGGTCTGGCCTGTGATCAGGGCCACCTTCCCCAGCTGCCCACAGCTGGCCCTGTCCCCTGCCGCCACCCATCCCCGAGGTTCCCCAATCACCATCGGGTGATCAGTGCCTGACAGCCGGGGGAAGGGACCGAGAGGTCGGCTTTTCCCGCCTGCTTGCCAACCCTGCCCCTGCCATGGGTGGCCATCAGGCAATCAGAGCCTGCCAGCCAGAGAGACCAAGAGGTGGTCAGTGCACCTCACAGTGACTGGTACAGCCGTCTTTCTGCCATTAGGGTCAATTTGCATATTACCCTTTTATTATATAGGATTATATAGGATAGAGGCCTGGTGCACAGGTGGGAGCTGGATGGCCTGCCCTGAAGGGGGCCCTGGATCGGGATGGGGGGGTGGTCCTTGCCTGGGTGAGGGGCCACAGTCGGTTTGCAGGCCGGCCATACCCCCGGCTTTGTCAGGAAGGACATCCGGTCTACCCAGTCTAATTAGCATATTACCCTTTTATTAGTATAGATACCCACACTCATGCTTATATTAGGTAGGTAACATGGGTCAGAGTAGCTTGTACATGGGGAAGCGGTTGACGGAGTGGTCTCAGTTGTGTGTGTGACACAAGGGCTAGACTTCACTGAACTGCAGGAGTAACTCCCAGCTCAGATCTCAGCTCTACCCACAAAGCAAGAATGTTGCTCTGGTTGGCCTGGAAGTTGATGCACTGGACTGAATGAGGGACACAACAGAGGGAATGGAGTTGTTTCACTTGGCACCTACTCTGATGGGGGTGGGGGTGGGGCTTAGGCACTCTGGAAAGGCCACCCAGGTAAGTCTAACAAGGCTAGTTTCCTCTTCCCACAATGATAGTGCCCTTGGGCCTCTGAGAGGTGGGCCCAGCACATGGAGGACCCTCATACTCAGCTTTGCTTAGTCCAGTGGTTGGCAAACTCATTAGTCAACAGAGCAGCACACCGCAGCTCACGAGCCAGTTTGCTGACCACTGGCTTAGTGTATTCTAGGCAAGGAACTCTACATAGCAGGAAACAGCATTCCCACTAATGTAGAGCAGCTGGCCCACCCAGATGAGACTCCTCCCTTAAATTTTACTTGGCTCCAAGTTGGAAAACAAAGGCCCTCCATCCTGCCTGGGTATGGTGGGAGCTCTAGGCTCAGCCCAGGCTGGTGTGGCCCTGGCTCAGGAAATCACGACCTCTTTTGCTGAAGGTAGTTGGTCAGGTTATAATGTGGGAGAAATACAAAGAACTGTCCTAGAAAAACCCTTTCTAGACTAGCATCAGGCTGAGACCACAAACACCCCTGCTCCTTCATTAGCGGTTATAAAGATTTGGCCAACCAGACATGCCAGAAGTCATGGGTAGGTCAGTCAAGGTTAATGTTATGTTTCGGGTAACTGTGTAATTTATCATCCAATTCAGAACACTGGGGATGAAGGGGAGCCTATTGATAATTATGCCAGAACAGCAGGCACAAACTCACCTAAATATTTTGATCCAAAGTTGTACTCAGAACCACCATTAAAGAGATTTTTTAAATCAAAAAACCAACCTGTTTTTTTAGAGAGAGGCAAAACTCCCCAAAACACTGAGATGCAAATAGAGCTGTATCTTTGTATAAATACCATCAAAATGCCCCGGGTATGTTCTGAGTCAGTACAACTTCAGCTTAAACACTTAAGTATCAGTCAGTGCTGTCCAAAAGATCTGTGGTGATGGAAACATTTTACCTGCACTGCAGCCCCTAGATGAATGTCTGACCGAACCCTCGGAATGTGGCTATGGCAACTGAGAAACTTGGATTTTTAATTTTAAATAGCCATATGTGCCTAGAGACTCCATAACAGTACAGATGTATGCTTCTCAATCCCTGAGATATTTGGAAAATTACATTGGAAATCACCCTTTTAGTATTTTTGATTGAGGATAAATGCATTTTCTCCAAACTATGTGGCTTAGGAAATAACTGATATATTTTAGTTTTTTGGCATTAAGAATTTGAAAAAGACATATGACTAGTTTTCAGGTAAAAGTCAACTGAGCCACAACATACAGAGCATGCTATTTAAGCTTTTACTTTGTAATCAAGTGACTTAGCCCCCTCTCATGAGTATTACCCGGTAAAGCTGCAGAGAAGACTTGAGACCCGTAAGGCTGGACTTTGGTGGAGTCCAGTGGTCGGTAACATCTGCTATGTTATACAGCCAGTGGATCAGCTCGTCTAGCTGACAGCAAAATGTCTGTGTGGACAAATAAAAGACACATGCTGTTTACATTTTCAAAAGGCTAAAAATATCCAGGGGATTCTGAGATGGACTGAGCACCAGTCCAGAGCATTCCTTCACTTGAGGCTTTGGTCTCTCGTCCTCCCCTGCCTGTCCACACCCCAGGACTCCAGACCTCTGCCAGGGCAACAGGAATAGCCCACCTTGGTTCTGTCTCCCTCAGCCTGATATGACACAAAAATGACAGACTCAGAAAGGCCAGCCCTGCATTGGAACAGAGCAGAGGTGAGGGCAGGGATGGGAAACAGCACAGAAGAGGTATGCCTGCCACAGAAACCAGTTCCTGGCTCAGCACCACTAACTATCGGACTGTTCTGGGAAAAATGTGGACTTAAATGACTGGTCATGACTCACCTCAATGTCTGGCTGACTGACAATGCACGCCTGTTCTGCTTCCACGCTGCTCAGGGAGTAGGGCCCCTAGAATCCTGCCAGCTACTCGCCCTGGGGAGGCTGTGAGCCAAGCATTTTACCTCATCATTTCTCTTTTATCACGAAGGAGAATACATGCTAACATTTCTCCTACCTGCTTTATAGAACAGATGAAATCATGCATGGGACATTTTGAGCAGGTTATTGCCCAACCCCAGTGGCTAGGAACCATCCCGTGGGTACACGGCCCTCTGGCTGGCCACCCTGCTGCAGTGCAGATGTGGGTATCCATGTGCTCACCTGGGGCTCTCCATGGGACTCTTCCCCAATATGTGCAGAGAGCCACATTTCTGAACATACCTGTGTCAGGACTACGCAAATCCACCCTCCCTCAACACGAATTATTTCATTTAATCCACACAACACCCTGAAGTGTCACATCTCATTTTCAAAAAGCAAACTCAAGAGATTGAGCTGAATTCCAAAGACAGCAGTGCCATGATTCAAATTCACATTAGCCTGAGGCTGACAACCCTGTTCCCTGTAATATTCATTATATCTATAGATATTCTTAGGTGGTCCCTGAGAGGTTCAGTGGCCAAGCAGTTGAGGAAACGGTATATCTAATCGCCCCTAACTCTGCAGTTACACCACTTAAGTTGAAGCTCCAAGAAGGCCTGCAGTCAAGAGAGCACTTGTGCAGAGTACCTTGATTTACAAGGTCAAGAGCCTTGGGAAGCAGCTTAGGGTAGTAGTCAAAGTCTCAGGCTCCAGCCCTTGCTAACTGTAAGTGGGCAGGTTGCCTAACCCTTCGCTGCCATTTTCTCTGAAAAATGAGAACAACAGTCCTTATTGGGTAGCGAGTTGTGAGGATTAAATAGGATAAGGTACAATACAGTGCCTGGCACGTGAAGTGTGCTCAATGTTACTAAGTTTTGTTATTAAATCAGTGGGCCGGGGGAAGAAATGAGATACCTTTACACAAGCCTCTTAATGTTGTTTACCTTCACACAGTGCATGAGTGATTCTTTTCCCTGCTCTCGTCCTCTCCTGGGAGGCTGCCCTTTACGGTCTGGGTCCAAGAATGTCTGCCGGTCCAAAATAACTGGTAAGGAGGAGCGTGTTCTCAGAGGTCCACAGGAGACACCCACTGCCTGGCTGCTCACCAGACTGCTGTCCCCTGCAGAGTCTCTTGCATGGAGAAAGGAGCGGAGCAAACAGTGGTTCTGCTCCTCAACCCCCCCAGGCCCTCTGGGGACAGCCCCAGAGGGAAGCTGGCTTTGGCTGGAATCCGATGGGAAGGAAGTGGGCCCATCACTGTTCGACACATCCAGGGAGCTCTGCCCTTCAGCAGCTCCAGTGGGCAGGGTCACCAAAGTGGGAACAGAACCTAGATATGAAACCAAGCTAGAAACCTGTGTCAGCCGAGTGGGCAGGGCAAGATACTCGTCATCACTTTCCAAGTCCTCTTCTGGTTTCCATCCAGACTCCATGCAGGCAGGGCGTTGGCTACCTTGGCCAGCCCCCTTCTCTCTTTCTGGCCCGGATGAGGGCCATCCTCTGTCCCATGTCCTCAGTTGGGGAGGGCCCACCTCAAGATGCTTACCCATGGTCCGCCAGTCCTTCACACCCCTCAGGGCTGGCCCTCTCCTTTCCCAAATAGTGTCCTTGCTGCCTGCAGCCCTGGGAGTAGATGTGAGCTGGCTACAAGATGCCAGCCCCATGCTTCCCTGCTCCTGGGGTACTCCAGAGTGCCACTGTTTAAAGCGTGGCTCTCTGGGCCCAGAGAATGGCAGGGCACTGGCATCCGCTGGTGGGCAACTGTGGGTGACATTAGTGGGTGACTTTAGAGTGCTTGCTGGGGAGACAGAAAAACTATCCAGGTCTACACCTGAATCCTGCAGGACAGGGTCAGCCAGCACGTGGCTTTCAAGATGCCTTGGGAGCCGAGGCCTGGGCCTAAGCGGGTAAGTATAGTCCAGCAGGTCTTCATACTCTTTATTCGGGTTCCACAGGGGGGAGTGGCGGTCAGGGGAAGGCGGCAGGGAATCTGGCAGTACGCAGGCCCAGTACTCGGCTTGGAAGGATAGATGCCTCCTGCGCAACCCAGGAGCATCACCCCCAGAGGACACAGGCTGTGGAGACCACTGGAGCTGAGGCCCTGGTCCCACCATGGAGGGGGCCGACTGGGGGCCAACCAGCTCCAGGGAGGAGGAGACCTTGGCAAGGGAGCAACTTTGAGGCTCTGCCTTCTCTTGGTGTCCTTGAGAACTGCTGCCAGGGGATGGGGCAGAGACACTGCAGCTGCAAAACCGAGCAGTGGCACCTGGGCTCACCATGGACCTCCACTTTGACGAGAAAGGGACACCTGAGATGTGAGGCTGTTGGCTGAGGGCCAGCACCCGTGGTGACTCCACGGGGGATGGGTCATCTTCGGTATCAGCATCATGTCCTGAGCAAAGGGCTGTGGCTCTGGGAGCAGTTGTAGTCTGAGGTAGCTGCTCTGGGGCAGAAAGCCTGGTGTCCTCCATCTGCAATGAGAAGCGGGAAGAAAAGGTGGTAAGCTACATTTCTTTTTTTTAAAACATAGATGTATCATAGTTTTATTTATTTCTTTTTAAAAAATATATATATATATATATATATATATATATTTTATTGAGAGAGATGGGTAGAGAGATAGAAATATGGATGAGAGAAAACATTACTGACTGGCCGCCTCCTGCACATCCCTACTGGAGATCGAGCCCGCAACCTAGGCATGTGCCCTGACCAGGACCTGAACCTACGACCTCCAGGTTCCTGGATGGATGCTCAACCACTGAGCCATGCCAGCTGGGCTACAATCCTTTCTTCGATGATAAATCGCGAGTTTTCTTAGGGGAGCCCAGATGACATTCAGGAGAGGTCTTGACATGAGTCTGCTACCCAATGCAAGAATCAGATAGAGTGCTGCTAGTGGCAGCATGAGATTCTTCCCCAAAATGATCCCACCCTCAGTCCTTTCAAGTTCTTCCTCCACAGACACTCTGAGCGCTTTAGCATGCAGAAGCTGAACACACTGCCTAGCCTTTCAGAAAAGGATAGATGAAGCCTCAATCATTCTGTCACTGACAGGAGACACATCCAAACCCGCTCAGCTCAGCTCATATGCCAGTGGTAATGAACACTGGCAAAATGATTATTCGTCTCAGCCTCTTTACTCTGAATTTTTTATCTGCTTGACGAAGAACTTGCCCTGAGGGAGGCCGACAGCACAGTAGTTACAGCCATGGGCTTTGGAACAGATAGACCTGATACCAATTCCCAACTGCCACCTTCCAGATGTATAACTTTGAGCCTTGCTTCCTACACCTATAAAGTGGGGATAGTAATAGCACCACTTCCTCAGGACATGAGGATTATATGAGCTCATGTATGAAAAGCACAGGGTGAGAGCTTAACACACAATAGGAGTTACAATAAGCAATAGATTCACATCATGAAACAGCACAGTTGGCTTATGCCCTGCCTCACTGAATCTCTGACTCACAGGTTCCCTGAGCCTCCCACCGCCCTGGCTCCCAGGCAGGTGGGCCCAGCTTCTGTTTTCTCCCACAGTCCCTCTCAGAGGCTCCTCGCAGGGTGAGGCTCCATAGGGGCAGCATGCAACAGTCAAGGTCATAATGACACTGAAGAGATCAAAGTCATTCCCATGAAAGGGCTTGGCAAGCAGAGCATAATATGATGTCAGAGCTGGGAGGGACAGGTCACCTTCCAATTATACTGAGAGCCTGAAAGATTTGGTGATTTGCCTGAGGTCACAGAGGCAGGCAGGACGCCTTGCTCCATGTGATTCCCACTAGGCAAGACTGCCCTGCACTCAGGGAGGTGCAAAACCATTTTCCTTGCCCAGCAACAGTGCTGCTCACCATAGGACTGCTTTGTGAAGTTTCCTGGGTTCCAAGGACATACAGTCTCAAAGCCCTCAGGAGACCACAGCTCTGGGCCCTCCTTCCTCAGGTCTCCTCAGGGCCCCCCTGAGGCCTTCGGATCACCAAGTTAGACACAGGACAGGGTTCCCTCATTGAGAGCATTCCTGGCCCACCCCTCTGGGTCATTAGTCTCTTAAAGAACAGGAGATGCTGGGGACAGAACCCCCTGCTGGCCCCAAGGCCCAATTCTCCAGATGAACCTGTATAACAGAAATCACCACACCCAAACTCCCTGCAATGCCCCACCTTGTACAGGGACTGGGCAAGCATGTAAAATGGTGACAAAATGCTGGAACACACTCCCAAAAGATAGCATTAGGCAAACGTACAGTGCCACTGACTTTAGTAGCTACCTGGCTTCCCACAGAATGCAGATCTCCTGTCCCCACACCGGCAGGAGGAAGCAGGCAACTGAGAGCAGGCCGAGATGCACCAGCTAATGGCTCCCTGCTGGTGTTGCTGGCCTGTGACTGGCAGGCTCCAGAGGGGCGGCAGGCTCCAGAGGGGCAGCAGACAGGGGCAGGTAGGCCCTCTGTCCCCCACACAGGGGAGGCAGGCCCTCCCTCAGCTTCCAGGCGTGGTGGCTGCTCCCCACTCACAGGCCTTGGGGTGTCCACCTCCTGCTCTCTGCAGCTCCATCGCCCACAGGACGGGGCCTGTGTGTGCAGGGATGCCTCCACCCCTGCCTTTTCTTCTCCCAGGGCCATTGATGCGTCCGTCTCTAGGTCCAGATTCCCTGAAGCCTTCGGCTGCCTATAAAGTGGGAAAGGGAGACAAGAAGATAAATTCTCTACATCTGTGTCCAGGCAACCTTGCTTTTTAATGATTAAGAAAAACTTTTTATTTTTGGACAAAGGAAAACAAACAAACAAATGATGGCTACTTCCTTAGAGAAGAATAGAGGCCCAGGTTCAGCGTTTCCTTGGCCCAAACCTTTCGAAGGCAGGCAGGAACACAACATTTTGTCCTCTCCTTTTATGTGGCCTGTGCCAGCCCCAGCAGTAAGCCCCAGGAGGGTCACTGCAGGTCCAAATCAGAGTCAAGGCTTGGTCCTCACTAAAGTCACCTTTTCGTCCCTGTCCCTTCAGCCCAGCTCCACTGGGTAAGAGGCCTGGCCTGTGCCAGCCCAGCTGTGGATCTGTTGTTGAAATGCCCCTGTCAGCAGGTGGCTCTGGCTTGGCACTGACCGCTCTGCTCTGCAGAGCAAGTCAGGGCACGCCCAGGCCTCGGCTGAACCCAGGGTGCTCCCACAGTGCCCACTGCCCTGCAGAGAAGGCAGGACCCTCTCAAAACACAGAAACCATGCCCTAGGTTGTGGGGCAGGTTGTGAAGAGAGATACACAAGGCAGCAGGCAAGGAGGGAAGAAGGAACACATAGGAGGCGGATCTGAAAATAGGTCTGTTGCTGTAAGAGCTTTGGGAGCAGAAGGAGACGCCCTCAGACTAAGTGTATAGGCAAGGGCTGCTGCTGGGAGCACAACTATGGGAGGACTTCGAAGGGGCACAAGGGATCCTTGAGCACCCAGGATTTCAGCAGCTGCCTGAAGTACAGTGGGCCAACCCCAAAGCTAAAACTTGGACACAAATAGCCTTGTTTCCTCATAGACCAGGAGGTGAGGGATAGCAAGCAGGTGGGAAGTCTGAGAAAGTGGAGGAAGCTGTGTATGTGGGCTTACCCTGCTCAGCTCACACACCAGGAAACACAACTATGTGAGGACAGCTATCCTGAGACCATCCATACAGGAGGGTCCTGCCCTGCCTGCCTGCCTGCCTGGGCACTTGAGGCTCCGAGCCACTTCAAAGGCCACCCTAGAGAAGAGCACACACTTCACATGTACTCCCGTTTACTTCTCACAACCACCATATGTGGCATAAACTAACCAGGAAAACTATTTTTTTGGACAATTTCAATATATGGCTGAAAAATAAAATGTATCCTTCTGCTCTTGTCCCTGTTGCTCCCTAAAATGAGCAGTGCATGCAGGGCACCACAACAATGCCTGACACAGTGTCAGCTAATGCCACCACTATCAAGGGGGCTGTGTGTGACACAGAATCAGTGTAACAAGTTATAAGGAACAAAGTCCAAGAGAAGGAGAAAAAGCAACCTATTTTTCATATAAATCAAGCAAAATATTTACTATTAGATAATTCCACACAAAAAACAAACAGGCAATCAGTCTCATTAATTTTGTGTATCTCTCATCTGCTGATGCATATGCAGACAAACACAAAAATCTGTTTCATCATTCTCCTGTTTGTTTTTTTACATAAAAATAGCAAAATATATGGCATGTTTTCTTTACTTTCAAACAAAATCTCAAGAGATTATTCCTTAGCCTTACACAAAGCTTCCTCGTTCTTTGTACACTGCCCAGTACTATATTCCATTGTAAGACTGCACACTAGTTAATTTCACCAGTCTCTTACTAGTGGACATTTGGGTTATTTCCAAACTTTTGCTATTACAAACTGCTGCGGTGAATGACCACGAACACACATCACTGGCACGCATGCTAGCACCCCCACAGCATAAATAGCCAGAAGTAGAACTGCTGAGGCCAACGGTACCTGCATTCGTACTTCTGGCATATGCTGCCAAGTGCCCTCTATGGGAAGGCATCAATTTACACGCCCACCAGCAGCATATGAGGGTGCCAGTTTTCCATGGGAGGCAGGTCCTCTTATTCTCATTTCACAGACAGGGAAATCAAGGCTCAGAGAGATTCCACTCTAAAACTGTGTGACTCCAGAACCTAAGCTCTTTATGAACCAATGAGGGAATAAGTCCCAAAGCAGAGGCACACAAAGTAGAAGAGGGAAGAGACTGGTAGAGGGACAAAGATGAGTGACCAAGTTCTGCCGAGACAGATTTTCATGGAGCCACATCCTCACCTTGTGGCTATTTAAGAAACTGCACATAAAGAGGTTTACAGGCAAACTGTTCTCACAATGATGGCGACAGACTGACTCCATGAGCAGGAAAAATCAGGGTGATGGCTGAACCTAGCACCTGGCCCCTACTTTCTACCTCTTGCTCCATTCCTAAACTCCCTTACTGGCTGGTGCTGGGCCCTGATAGGTGGCAGCTAATCTTCCTTTCACACCCTGACTTCCCCCCTCCACTAAAGGCTGTGGTTTTGAGACCGGGCTGGGTTAAGAAGATGCTGGGCAAGAGAGGGGTGCAAACAAATGACCTCTGTCTTTGTTTTGATGTTTTGTTTTTTGTCTTGTCTGGATTCCAAAATAGAAAGTATCCATTTATCCCTGGGGGGTTGTGATTTAGAATTATAAGCTATTCAGGAGACACCTCTAGGTAATTTTCAAGTATACACACAAACCTGAACTAGGTTACCAGTGTCACCAGAGGCCTTTTAGCAACCAGGTAAGGAGGTCTGAAATTCAAAGACTTCATGGAAATGGTACTTCTGAAAAGACAGATTATAGGTGGTTATTTTCTCATTTGGATAAGCAGTCCCTTCATAATCTCACTTATTAATCTGACAAATCCTTTTCTCCCTGTGCTACACAAGTTTATTATGAGAACTAACACAGATACATATAAAAGAATAAAAAGAAGCCCATGAGAGTTCATTCAAAATCTATAATAATAAAAGGGTAATATGCTAATTAGATCGAATGAAGCCCGGGTCCCAGGTGCCAGAGGGAAGCTGGTGTTGGCAGCCAGGGGAAGGCAGGCCTACTCTTGCACGCATTTCGTGCATTGGGCCTCTAGTTGTATATAAGATGCTACAGAATATAGAGAAGCGAGAAAGTCACCTGGGTAGAGATAATGAGGGAAAACTCCTTGAAATAATGCTGAAGGCAGACCATTTTAAAAATATCAATCATGTTGAAGAAAACAGTGGCCTAGCAAATGCCCAGTTTTGGATTTCTAGGGCTCGACCCTGTCTGCACTTGCCAAGTGGGCATCTGTAATACTGCACAAAGGTCCAGCCCTCATTTACAGATTCTAGATTTTACACATCCTTTCTGACCATCTGGGTTTGAGAGTGGAGGTGTGGGATCTGCTTGGATCCTTCCAATGAGACAGTTTACTCCTTTTCAAAGCACCCAATCAGCTATGCTCAGTCTGATAAAAAATGACTTGCTGGGCTGGACCAACATTGTCCCTGGTTAGTAGCTTTAAACAACCTGGTATTCTATGTGGGGGTTCCCTGCTCTTAGCTCACACATTTTACAGTGCTCCTGGGGGCTAGCAGCTTCGTGGTGGGCAGAGGCCTTAGTTGGCCTCCTAAGAGAAGCACCAGTAGGTTGCATTGAGTGACTGGAGGCCTCAGAGCACGGACAATGAACAATGAATTCAATCCTCCCATCTGAGAATGGTCTGTACACACCATATCTGCCAAACCAAGAGACAAGCCACACAAGCTTCAGGATATTCTGGGGACCCCCTGCTCTTTGCTGTTAAAATTCTCCACTAGTTTCCAGGACTTGCAGAGGCCATATGACCTACCAGATATAATTAGGAGTGATGTAGGCTGGCTTGGCTTATTCCTACCCTACAATAAAAATATGCTCACACATCACGTATGTGGTAACACTAACTCCATGAGCCTGGACATCTGACCCTTCCTGGTATCTGGTGCATCACCCTTGTGCAGTCCAGCTGCCAGGACTTCCTCCCACTTGTTCCTATCCTGGATGGAGGAAGGAGAACTGTGAACTGGGGGGGTGGGGGAGGGTGTGTATGGGGGGGGGTGAGGGGTGTGTGTGTATAAGGATGCTGTTCCTCTCTTCGCTAAACCACTCAAACATGCAAATGATCAGCTAGGGAGCAATTCTCCTCTGATCAGAAAAGGACTTCCCCAGGATTCTTTAAATCATGAGCTCCCTTTGAAAAAATCTGATTTATACCAACTTTTTCTGGGAAGGGCCGTCTTTGTACCTGAGTGTGCAGACAGCCACCTGTACCAGCAAGGGCAAGGTGTTTCTTGACATAGCAAGCCCTACCAGTTCAGGGGCCAAAATCCCAACGCTCCTTGTTGTTTTCACAGGAGGCCACAGGTATACGTGGCAAATGCCATGCACACAAAGGGGCAGAATCTGACCAGAAAACCAGACAAAGAGGCTCTCAGTACTGCTCTTTCTCATAGAACATGAAACTGCCCACAAGGAAAGGGGGAGGGGAGGGGTAGAACCCAGTGCTGTAGGTTGCTGGAAGGCTTCTGGGAACTAGATTAACGGGAAAAAGGAGCTTAAAGGCAGAAGCTCATCTATGTGTGGGAGGCAGCATGAAAGGGGGTAAAGACATATGTGGAGGAGGCCAACAAAAGGGACAGTCACAAGAGACCCAGGCCTGCCTCAGAGCAGGATGGACGCCAGCAACACTGTGGCTAGAGGTTTGAGAAAGGGAGGCCAATGGCCAGGGCAACTGCCATTCCACCTGCTCCTTCCCTGGCTGTAGAAGCCCTGAAGCCCTCAGTCCGCCACACTGATCCCGTTTTCCCTGTAAGGCAGGTCACCATGAGTGCTGGGTCCCCTTCTTTGCAGGTGCCATCCTCAGGATCCTTGGGCACCAGCAGCCCCTTCTCCCCACCTCTGTGCCCCCCCCCCCCCCAGGGCTGCTTCCCCAACTTTTGCTTAGTAAAAGAAAAGGTCCTCTGGGCCCTAGGAGGAGCCAGTGGGTCCTTCTAGATCAATGTGGTGGGAAGGCTGTTGCCAGGCCGCTCTCCATCCCCCTTTCTTTCTCTCTCTCCCTCTCTCTGTCTGTCTCTCCCCCACCCACTCACCAGCTGGCTGGTTGACTGGGACCACCAGCCTCATAGCACGCCAATCTTCTAACTTGTGGTGAGAGGTCTTTGGGTGACCTTTAAAGAGACGCAACTGCCACATCTGCAAGGAACTTAGGACTGAGCTCCTAGCCACCCCTCCCCTCAACCCTAAGCTCTCCTTAGCAGTCAGCAGACTGTTCCCATCCCACGAAACTCAAAGTGTGAGGATGATGAGGATTGAACATGTCAATCAACTGTACCCTCTGTTCCAACCAAAGAGCAAGGCAGAAAAACAGCTTCTCTGGAACAAAAAAATTGCTCCTACTGTCCCAGGAAGCTGGCCCTGGACCAATTCCATAAGCCACTGCTTTTACTGTACTGACAGTTCGCTGTGAGCCCACTGGGCTACACAAATGAAGACTGATAGAATCTTGCTGAATTTCTCAAGAGAAGCTATGAAGAATGTTACTCAAGTACTAAAACCAAAGGGTCCTATTAGAGAACCCATGAGACAAGAATTCTCTGGTCTCAGTAAGAGAAGCAGCTGTTTCATTGAGCAGCCAGTTGGTTTTTACTTTATAGTTAACAGCAAAACTGATTTTTAAAAAATATTTCCTCTTTGCTTTGGCTGCTAAGAAGCTCAGGACCAGATCTGTAGTCCCACTGAAGCAAAATATATAGGACAAAGAGGCAGTCATTTTTTGTACTGATCTTACCCCTGACTTTTCTAAACTGTTAAAAACAGAATAACAGGGGGAAAGCTCCTAAATCCAAGACTTCATCCCAATAAAATAAGAAAACAAAACCTGTTTATCAGTACTTCTAAAAAGCAAATGCAGATACTTTTATTGGTATCTTTCTATTCAAAGTGTGTATATAGTCCACAGACTAGCAGCATCTACATCACTGTAGAGCTTGTTGGAAATATAGATTCGCAGGCCCCACCCCATACACTTGGAATCAGAATCTGTACTTGAGCAAGATGTCCAGATGACTGGTAAGCAAAATGTTTCAGAACCACCAGGTTAGAAAGCCCATTTTTGCACTGTGAAGCAGAACTATAATGGCTTTATGCACATTCACTGAGTGCCTATCTTATGCCGGAAGAAAAGTGATGGCCCTGTCCTTAATGTCTTTCCAATAGGACACTAGAAAAAGCTCACATCTGCCCTAACCAGTTTGGCTCAGTGGATACAGTGTCGGCCTGTGGACTGAAAGGTCCCAGGTTCGATTCCGGTCAAGGGCATGTACCTTGGTTGCAGGCACATCCCCAATAGTAGGTGTGCAGGCAGCTGATTGATGTTTCTCTCTCATCAAATGTTTCTAACTCTCTATCCCTCTCCCTTCCTCTCTGCAAAAAATCAGTAATATATATATTAAAAACGAAAGAAAGAAAGAAAAAGCTCACATCTTGTGGCAGGTTCTTAATGGCTAATTATAGAATGTCACGGCTGGATTCGAGTCCCCAGAAAGAACAGCATTCCCTAGAAAGGATTCAAGATTCTCTGTGGCTTCAGTAAAAGCAGAATCAGAGATCGGAATTTTCCTATGACAGTTACAAGTAGTGGTTTTGTTTTGGAAACTCCAAATAATTTAAGAGAAACTGGTGTGCAAAGGGAACCTACAGCTGGAAGGAAATGTAAAACTTAGCCTGTTTCCTGCAGCCAGAAAGTGGTACAGGAAAACCTGGAAGTGAGGCAATCTCCCCTAGGGGTTGTATCTGCAACCTCTAGGTCTGGCAACTAGGTCTAGAACCAACAGGAAGATTTCTTCCACTTTTCACGTTTATGAACAACTTTCAAGACAGGAACCAGTTTCTTCATGAGAAGAGATTTGTTATAAGAAGAGAAGCGACCCCAGGTTCTGCCTCTCTCTGGCTGAACTAACCAACCATCCTAAAGATTTCCTGTCAACTACCCCAGGACCCTTTTTACTCCTCTGCTCATTTTGAGTAAGAAGCCACATTACCATCATAATACTTGCCAAAATGTATTTTGGCACTTCAATCTCTAGTGGGTGGCAAGACTAAAAGCATAAAGAGCTAATTTCTATGGAATAGAGGCATACCTTGAGACATCATGGGTTCAGTTCCAGACAACGGCAATAAAATGAGTATGGCAATAAAATGAGTTACAATATTTGTGCTTGAAGGGTCTTGCCTTCCATTTGTGTAAAATGCAACATCTGTGCAATACAATAAAATGAAGTTTGCCTGTATGCACTTTTACTGAGGGAGGTTGGGGTGGGATCTGAAAAGGTTTAAGTGATTTTTTAAAATCAAGAAACACATAGGAAGACGCAGACAGGTCCTAAAGGGTCAAAAACAATGCAGATATTCAGTATTAGTGAATCTGTTCAAGTATCTGTTTATTTTTGTAACAACTGCTAACGGCTACTGAACATTTTTGGTGTGCCAAGGACTATGCTAAGCACTTTTAGTCAATTACTTAATCCTCAGAACCCATGGAGTAGCTCCCATTTTACAGATGAGGAAACTGAGACAGACAGAAATTTAATCACTTTTCTAGAGTTAGTAACAGGGAAGAGCTAAAGTCTGATTTGAGGTCTCCCTGTTGGACCCTGTAAGAATAATTGGTCCAACAAGCTAAGGTAAGTACAGTTTTTGTTTTGTAAATTTTGGGGCCATGCTGCTGACCTTTTGTTTTCTTTTGGCTCCCTTCAGAGTGACTTCTATGTTCCAAGCACTGTGCTAGGGGCTGGGGAAACCACACAACAGCAACAGAAGGTAGCCTACAGGAGGGAGTGATTATTAGTCGTGGGGAGGAGGAAGAGCTTTGAAAAGCATTCCCAAAGAGGTGAAACTGAGTTCTTTGCTTCCCTGTACTGAGTGACCCAGAACTGGCTGACTTTCAAGTGGAGGAAGAAACAGAGATGAGAAGTGGTGGCCTCTACTTCTTTTAACCAAGCCCTAGACCCTTGATTTCTAACATCACACACTTTGTGAAGCATTTGAACAACGTTCTTCACAGCCTAGACCTAGGAACTGTTAGGGTACTTACCTACGCTAGCTACCTTCGGACTACCTCCCCCGACTCCCCAGTGAATTCCCAGCGAGGTTCAATGTGCTCTGGCAGGTTTCCGCTCATTTTTATGTACAAACAATACACCGAGCTCAACCTAGTAATCCTAAAGGGCCTGAAACAGGCTTTGGACAATGGGCCCCTGGGCTGCATACAGCAGTTCCAGCGATGGAATGAGTGAGATATCTTCCAGGCATGAGTGAGATATCTTGCGTTTTCCCCTTGGCAGCCGTGAACAGCTGCATACAAGGCGAGCATCATTCGTCTTCATCTTTCCAATGGGAACGGCCTTGAGCTGGTGAGCCTGCGTCGGAGTCCCTTATACTCCGGGGCACCTGGACCTCGGCGTGGGCGCGGGGTAAACAGCACAATCCTGGGGCGAAGCCCTGAGGGGAAGTGAGTTCCCGGGAGGCAGAGGCCCACCAGCAGCGCGGCTGCGAGTTCGCGTGGCCACGCGCGCCCCACCCCCCGCCGCGCTCAGGCTTTCCCAGTCCCGGCCTCCCGCCTCCGCGCCCCGACCCCTGGCCGCGACCCGCACACGCCGTTCCGTCCGCAAAATGGAGGCGAAGGCACGAGGCGCCCCTGCGCCCAGAAAGCTTTCGTGCCCTTCCAAGTGGGGGACGCGAGGCCCAGCAGCCGGCCCAGTCTCGCAGACCCGGAGAGACCGCAGGGCACAGGGGGGCCGGGCCGCGCGGGAGGGGACTACCTGGGCCGCCGCCTCCAGACCCGCGAATTCCCGACACCCGCGCCGGGCACCACCTACCGCGCCTCGGACGCTTCGGACGCCCCAAGCAGGCCTGCTGCAGTGCCCGCGGCCCCAGCAGCCCCATACGGCAGCCCCGAGGCTGGGGTCCAGGTGCAAACCGCTGCCCTCGCGCGGGAGCCCAAACGCTTCGGGCGGGGGCGGGACCGGGTGCCGGACACGCCCTTCGCAGCCCTCCCGCCTCCGGGCGGAGGGAGCCTTTGGCGAAGCACGGCCAATCCCAGCTCTCAGTCCAGAGAATCGGCCAATGCGCGTCCCGCTCCTGCAAGAAGAGCCCACCCCTTGTGACGTTTGGCGTATGGGAGGCCGGATCTTCTTCGGGCTCTTGGTCTCCCTCCCTCCCTCGCCTTCCGCGCTCGCAGCTCACATTCTCTAGTTCCGTGCCCTTGGGGTCGTGCGAGGGCGCGTCGTCTGGCGGCGCGGCGGCGGGATGCCCCGGGCGCTCTTTCTCTGCGTGTAGGTCGCGCCCTTAGCGCATTCGTTTATTCATTCATTTTGCTCAGAGCGCACTGCTGTGTGCCCGGGGCGCCACTAACGGGATTCCGCTGGGCTGTAAACGCTAGAGTTGTGTCATTATGCTCCCAGGCACTGCTGGAGTGGGGGCAGAGGAAGAGGAGGTTAGAGATTTTGTCTAGCCCAGGAGTCACAAACTTTTGACAGCAAGAGCCGAAACTAGCCCACAGATGGTTTTGTTTGTTTGTTTGTTTTTATGAGAATTTAAGCCCAAAGGACAGCAGCACTTGTGTGTTAAGCATCAGCCAGCCTATACATTAGTTACCTGATTGACATCTGAAGGCATTTGTATTTGTGACCCTTGGTCTTCTCTGAATCTGAATATACAGCTGGAAAGAGAACAGGTCAAGTGGAGAACCAGGGTACCAAATCCAACTGAAGGGAACTTGAGGGGTGGGGGGGGAGGTTTCAAGGCTGAATGAATTTGACATAAGCAGACTATGAGCAGAAAAGTAATTCTGAAGTTTGCAGAAGACCCAGCACAGTCCTGACCAGCTGTGCGTCTGGTCCCATGTCAGATCCCACCACCTTCATCAGGCCCACCCTGATCTCAATCAGATGTGCACTCTCCCTCCTTGGAACTCTGCAGCACACGATGTGTACCTTTCCTGTGGCCTGTTTCATTTTCTACTCCGCATGGTGTCCTCATCTGTAAGAGGGGATGGGGGGGGGGGGGGGGGATGACTCCTGTGGGTCTTTTCAGCTCTGACATTCTGTGATTTTGTGTTGTAAGCATCTTTTGTTTTTGCCTGATAAGTAATTTTTCTTTGAGGAATTGCCTAAAATCCCCTGGATCAGATGGTTCTTAAGGGCCTCCCAAGACAAGGAAGGGTGGGGGAAAAAGCATGAAGCCCAGGCCTGGCTAACTCTCGTCCCCTCTTCTAGTCCTCATCGATGTGACCCAACCTGAGGTGGGCTGAGCCCTTGTCTGGGATTTCAGAGAGGAGGCTGGGAGAGAGAGGCTCAGTCTTTTCCTGCGGTGTCTCTAAGCTTGGCGAAGTAAGCCTGGGGCTGTGTATGTTTATAGTCCTTACACTAGAAGAGCTGGAGAACCAGAGCCGGAAATGGGAGAAACCCAGGAAGGCCAGGCAGCAATGATCAGCGAAAGCCATGCTGCTCAAGTGCTCTGATTGGAGTGCAGGCCTGCACTTCTCATGTTGCCACGAATTGCTTTTCAACTCTTCTGTGATATTAAATTTCCTCTCAAGATTCATGGTTTTGGTCAGGATCATTGACCTGGCCTGGTGTAGGTCATGTGCCTGTGCTCCAGCTGGTAATAGGCAAAGGAGAGTTCTGGTTTCTGCTGTGGCTTCTACTGGACATATTGGCTTCTAGTGTGAGAGGAGGGGCCTGAGACTCGGAGTGGGGTGGACTTCCCCCACTTTCAAAAGATGTTCAGATGCTGGGTAGCCAAAAAGAACTCTAGTCCATCTCTTAGGCGAAGGAACGCCGAACATCCACAGACATGCTTCATCTTGTGCTCTCAAATTTAAATAAAAATACTCCCATCCAAGGTAATGCAACCATCTCTCTGACAACAACAATAAGAATGTACTCATTTCCTTCCAAATGAGGCCAGCTCAAAGTTTCATCAGTTACTGAACCTGGCCCAAGTCCAAAATGTGTAGGTGATGATGCATTTTTTCTCTAAGTTTCATCATCATCCTATCTCAATGTTGTAAAGGGTAGACTAAAATTTAAAGTTCACCCTTACTGATATACTTTAAATGCAACAATGAAGAGAAAGGAGACAAAAGAAAAGGACAATCGCTAAAAAGTATATATGATACAGCAAGGAAGGAAATACCAGTAGAGGCTACAGTCTTCATTTTTACTACTGGTAATGAATCTGCATTGGTATTTACAATTTCCCTTCTCCACTGTCTATTCCAGTTCTCCTTACCTTCAACCTGACTAGGATTCTTTACCTGACGGGTTAACCACGTGTTCACCCATGAGGAGTCGGCCTTGGTGGTCCTGCCTAGGTATAGCACAGTACCTCTTCACCAACTTGTATCTCTGCCACAACAGTGATGAGGTGTCTGAGGAGACCTCCTGGGTTCTAATCATATTCCTCCTCAGTCGCCTTTTGCTGATCTGACCAAAAAAAAAAAAAAATAGGTATGATTTTGATTCATTCACACAGGATGACTAACGTTGTGTTGACTGTTGTCATTTTTTATTGGACAGTCTAAGGCCGTGGTCGGCCAACTGCGGCTCGCGAGCCACATGCGGCTCTTGGGCCCCTTGAGTGTGGCTCTTCCACAAAATACCACGGCCTGGGCGAGTCTATTTTGAAGAAGTGGTGTTAGAAGTTTAAGTTTAAAAAATATGTGGCTCTCAAAAGAAATTTCAATCGTACTGTTAATATTTGGCTCTGTTGACTAATGAGTTTGCCGACCACTGGTCTAAGGGAAAAGAAGTCAGTGGCCCTGACTAAATAGGTATTGCATATTTTAAACATCGCGGCACACTGGTTGAAAATGGCCAGTGTGGAGGAAGGAACTTTGCTTGGCCTGTACACACCTGTCTCACTGGCAGAAATGACATGCACAGAGGAAGCTGCCTGGGGTAAAGACAATGACGTTGATTTTGGACTTAGATGAAAGCAAGACATTCAGATGGTGCTGATTTCTAGTCAGTTGGAGACACGGAGCTGAAGTTCAGAAGTCAGGGCTGGAGGTGAAGATGAGATCGTCAGTCATATAGCCCAGCTACAGCTAAAGCTACTGTTATGGAACAGAACGAGTTCATCCACCGGCGCTAGCAGAGCCAAACACTAAGCACAAAGAATTGTAGTGGAGAACTACTGGCTATTTTGTTAATGAATGGCACCATCCAGGAGAACAAGGAAGCTACTTGCTCAAAAGCCGGAAAGCTCTGATGGCATGTAGGTTACAATCAGATAGATCATACAGGCCCTGTGAGTTAGGAGTTTGGGGTCATGCTGGAAGCTGATTGGTTGCAGATGAGGTAAGGGTAAGAAATCATTTCTTCAGGCCTTGAAGACAGACAGCTCCAGGGCCTGTTCCATGGTCCCTCTGTCTGGTTTCATGAGAAAGCAGCCCGGGTGTCATTTTACCTTAGGGCTCAGGAACTGAAGCATAATTTAGGTCAAGATGTTATCTTTAGGCCCAGAGGTCTGGACCATGTGGCCATTAGTCAGGTCTGGGCTACTATTTCCTTCTGCCTTGGGGGTTGCTGATTATCTGGGGGAAAGGGTAAGTTTCTAAGGGGAATGTATACACTGGTGGGCCAAAGTAGGTTTACTGTTGTGAGTATGTGAAACAGATTTTATTCTTGTTTTATTATTTATTATTATTGTATTATTTTTCATATGAACATGTGATTAGAGAGAGAGAGATGATTTGTAGAATTGGGATTTAAAGCTAAGTTTAAAGTCCTAAGGATCCTCAGTTTCACTACAGACAGGACAGAGATTGCATAGGCATGGAAGGGATTGTTAAGGCTGGAAAAGCCAAGGATAGTTGCTGTAGTTAACATTCATTCTTTCAGCCATTTTACCAGAACTTCAGAAATTTGCATCTAGCATAAAAAGGTGAATAGGTTTTGCAAATGGTATAATGTCCATTCTGCATCAGCATCTGTGTGCTGCCTACATATTTCATGTCTAACATTTGTTTTTGATGACACTGCCTGATCATAGGGTAATTTTGTGATACTAATGTAGTATTTACCCCATATTTCCTCCTCCCCTGTCCTCAAGCGTTCAGTTCCATCTGGGGAGGTTTGTGGAAAGCTGAAAGAAGAAGTTGCCTGCAAAACACTTCCCTTTTTGGCTTTGTTTTCAGAAGTTTAACCCCCTGAGATGACTTAGTGTAGAGGAGCAAAGAAATGGCTCTGAGGGGAACCTGAGCCTCCTCAGGCTGGGGAAGGGGTTCAGTTTCCTTCTTCCACTGGGCCCTGGGCAGCACCCCGGGGAGGTGGCCAGACCTCAGAAAGCACAGTGAGGGGTTCCCAGTCTCATCAACCATCCATATGTCCCCGGAGTGGCATGTAAGCTTGTGGGCTATTGGAACTGAGGGAATCAGGTAAACTGAGACAGTGGAGGCCTTGGCAGTGACCAAAGATGACCCCAAACTGCAGGGTCTATCCAGGGTCATGGATAACTTGAAACAGAATTTCCTGTTGGTTTGGAGTTGAAATTAACTTGATTTAGATCATTTATTCCATAGTAGAGGTTTTTAAAAGTTGTAGGTGATGAATATATTACATCAATAATACTGCCCTGATCATCATTGTGCGTTTAGCCTTTTTTATACTATACACAGGGTTTTTTGTTTTGTTTTGAAGGTAGATTCACAGAAGTAGAATTACAAATTGAAAGGATATAGATATTATTAAGGCTCTTGATACATGACCTAAATCTCCTCTTCTGGATGGGTTGTACCTTTTCAGATTTGTATTTCAAAACTAGGACCTCTTGCCTGGCTGGAATGACTCAGTGGCTGAGCATCAACCTATGAACTAGGAGGTCATGTTTCAATTCCCAGTCAGGGCACATGCCCAGGTTGCAGGCTCGATTCCCAGTGTGGGGCATACAGGAGGCAGCCGATCAATGATTCTCTTCCATCATTGATGTTTCTATCTCTTTCTCCTTCTCCCTTTCTCTGAAATAAATAAAAATATATTATTAAAAAAACAAACAAACAACCCCACCCCTCTCTTCAGTGGGGTAGGGTTGAGGGGGCAGATTGGAAAACTGTTAGGAGGCTATTGCAGTAGTTCATTTGAGACATGAGGAAGGGCCAGTAAAGAGTATGGCAGTGGGGAGAAAGAAAGGCGAAAATTCCAGTGTCACTGAGGAAGCGATATCAGTAAACCATCTCCCCATGTGGGTGAAGGAGAGAGCAATCAAGAACACCTTGCTGATTTCCAGCTTCAAAATCAGAGTAGATGAGAGAGAACCTATCAGCCAAGAGGAAGCGTGGCTTGGTGGCATGAGCCTGTTTTGTGGATCTAGTTGATCTAGTTTAAATCTCCACTTCCCAATTCATTAGCTGTGTGGCCTTGGGCGAGTTGTTGAAACTCTCTGAGCTCATTTGCCTAGATTTACTCATTTGTGAAATAGCCATAGTAATTTGTCAGTCTCCCAGGTACTGTGAGGATTAAATGTGAAAATGTTTTTAAAGCACTTGGCCTATTGTGGTTTTAAAGACATTAAAGAGGCTCCGGTTGGGTAGCTCATTTGGTTAGAGCAGTGATCGGCAAGCTCATTAGTCAACAGAGCCAAATATCAACAGTACGATTGAAATTTCTTTTGAGAGCCAAATTTTTTAAACTTAAACTTCTTCTAACGCTACTTCTTCAAAATAGATTCGCCCAGGCCGTGGTATTTTGTGGAAGAGCCACACTCAAGGGGCCAAAGAGCCACATGTGGCTCGGGAGCCGCAGTTTGCCGACCACTGGGTTAGAGCATTGTTCCAATATACCAACGCTGGGGCTTCGATCCCCAGTCAGGGCACATATAAAAATGAATCAATGAATGCATAAAAAAGTGCATCAACAAATCAGTCTCGTGCTCTCTCTCTCTTTCTCCCTCCCCCTTCCTCTCTTTAAAAATTAAAAACAAATTAAAGAAAACTGATTCTATTGATAGAATAAGATGTAAAGACTTAGGGAATAAAGAGTATATGTGGTTTGAGATAAATTGTGTTTAAGATACCTGTAAGAGATTGCATGCAGTAGTCTTCATCTTTGTATACTTCTCTTTTTAAAGAGACCTAAGAGGCATGAGAAGGACTAGGAAACAGAGGGTGGTGATCCTGCTCTTGGGAGTAAACCAGAGGGCAGTGCTGCAGTTCTCAAGTATGACCACAAGGTGGAGCCCATTTTGTCGCATAGAGCTTCTCAGGCTTGACTGCCATGGTGGAAGTGCAGTATTTCTCTGCAAAACATCCAGGAAGCATCCCTTCTGTGCTCAACTCTGCTTTCCAGAAGTTCCCTGACTTGGAGGGCAGGCAGTTTTTTTCCCACCATAGGGTTTTAGGCTTTCACCTGGTCAGGGAAGTTGTCCTTCCAGATGGTCACTGAGGCATCTGACTAGGTGCAGAGTGAACTGCACACTGGGTTTCCTGAGAGCTACAAGTACTTTTCTATTTCTGAAAGTGGACTTAGAAAAAAGGGAACATTTCACAGAGCTCAAAAGATTTCTTGGGCCCTGACCGGTTTGGCTCAATGGATAGAGCGTCAGCCTGATGACTGAAGGGTCTCAGGGTTTGATTCAGGTCAAGGGCATGTACCTTGGTTGCGGGCACATCCCCAGTAGGGGGTGTGCAGGAGGCAGCTTATCGATGTTTCTCCCTCATTCATGTTTCTAACTCTCTATCCCTCTCCCTTCCTCTCTGTAAAAAATCAATAAAAAATATATATATATTAAAAAAAGATTTCTTGGTGACGTATTGTAAAATCTCTTCCCCACCTGCCTCTTAAAAGAAAATGAGGACCTTGAAACAGTTGAAAAGGGAATATCTGGCTACAGGCACAGATCTTCCCTGCAGAGTGTTGGGGCATAGTAAACCTCCTTTATCTAGAGAAAACAAAATTTCTTATTAATGGGAATTATACTGTTATCAGCATTACACACTAGTAAAAATGGAATGTATGTGTGTCCCCTCTCCAAATCCATATGTTGAGGCCCTAACCCTCAGTATGGTTATATTTGGAGTAAGAAAGTAGTAAAGGTTAAATGAAGTCACAGTCTTTAAAAAAAAAAAAAAAGTAAAAATAAGCATATAAGTAACTAGAATGCAAAACATTATAAGGCTTGGGATAGATATCACTTGGGGAGTCATCCCAGCCCACCGCCATTCAGTCCCCTTTCTCTAGAACCTGTCCACCTGCCCTGGGAAGGGGCAAGCAGCAGCTGATGCAGAAAGAGACTCTGTTGTGAGAAAAACAAACAATGAACAACAAAATGGAGAAAGAGATGGAGCATGTCAGTAGACACATTTCTGCTTTTGTGTCCAAAGAATCTATAATCCCCAAAGGACTTTTGGGATGTTACACCTACTTTGATTTCTCACTGATTCCAAGTTACCTTTCATATCATTTATATAGTTAGTCTACACAGTATATTTTTCACATGATAGAATAGCTCCCCCCCTCGCAATGTCTTTATTGATTTTAGAGAAATGAAGGGAGAGGGGGAGAGAGAGAAACATCGATCAGCTGCCTCCTGAATGCCCCCTAGTGAGGATGAAGTCCGAAAACCAGGAATCAAACTGATGGACCTCTCCATGCATGGGACAATGCTCAGCCAGCTGAGGCACACCAGCCAGGCTAGAATAGATTTTAAAAATGGGTTTCAAGTTACTTTATGTGTCTATTTTAATTTCCTGCCTGCTCAATTAGCTCTCTGCTTCACAGAGACTTCTCCATGAATCCTTGTTTACAAACCGGACAGGGCTTCTGAGTATTCTGGGACACTGATGTCTACTAATAAACTGGCACAAATGGTTTCTCTAATTCTATGTATAACTAAAGGTTAAAAATAATATGGATAATCATCATAGTAAAAGGCCTATATGCAAATGGTTGTCACGCCATGATGCCATAATGCCGTAACACCATGACATCTTAAGGACCTATCAGCTGGGACCTGAGGCTGCGTGGCACCGGGCCGGGGATGGGGGACCTGAGGCTGCACACCCTGAGGCCATGCCCCCCTGAGGCTCTTCCCCCTGCCCCAGTGCCTGGACATGAGGCTGCATCCCCTGCCCAGCGGGGCTTAACAGGGGTGGGGCCGGCCGGATCTTAGTGTCACCCAATGGGGGTGGGGCCAGCTGGACACTTCTATTATAGAGAAAGGGCAAATAGCAATATTAAAATATTTCCTCTAATTAATTCCTTTTTAATGTGCACAAATTTCGTACACTGGGCCACTAGTGTCGATATAAAATGTATCCATTTCCTCTATCTCAAAAGAGTATTCACTGCTTTTCAGCTGGGTGAGCTTGGATAAATTAATTAGCCTTCGTTTCTTATTTGTAAAATGGCAATTACAATAGTGCCACCCTCACTGGGTTGTTCTGAGGATTAAATGGGATTATCTGTGTAAACCGCTTAGCACAGTGCCTGGCACAACAGTAAACCAGGTGCTCAATCACAGTTGGCAGCTATCCAGGTAAAAGGAATGAAGAGTATCTCTAAGTGCTGCCATAGAGTGATCTCTAGTAAAGGGAAGAAAACAAGGTAGAGAACAGTGGCTAGAGTATGCAACCATATTAAATATAGATATTTAATTTATAAATATAAACACTTACGATGAGGACAGGGATGGGAGCCAGACTTCTTTGAACATACCTTCATTTGTAGATTTGACCATGGAAGCAGTTTACATAATTATAAAATAACATTCAAAAAATGTAAAGCCATCCCTAAAAATAAAAAATAAAATAAAACAAACCAGTTTTGGGGATAACTACCCAGAGAAGGAACTCTTATAAGTGACTGTAAAATAGTCATTTAAGTATACATCCCTGGTGGATATACCCTGAGGAGACAAAAGGAACTGCCAAAATAAAAGTATTGTACTGTGTAAAATAATCACAGTTTTGCTGGCAGAATTGCTATTCTGAGATTGTTGCGTGTTTATTGTGGTATGATAAAGCAAAACAAATTATGACATTGTCATCCTGTCATTCCCAAAGTAAATGAAAACCGGGATTGTCAGTGTAAAGGAGACATGGAAGTAAGAGAGAAGAGATCAAGTAAAATTCCCACAGTCCTGATTTTGAATGAGAACTTTCAGTCTGAATTCAGAATGTATTTCTTGGCTCTGTCCATGGAAAAGGCCTAGAAATAATGACCAACCATGTAGTAATGAGCATTCCTAGCCTCCAGATTGTGGTCTCGTGCATTAAAATGTACCCACGGGATACTAAGTTATGGAGGTGACTGAGTGATGACATGGAGAAGTAATGCATAGAAGACTTATTACCTACATTTCATGGGAGAAGGAGAATTCCACAGCATGCCAGGTGGGGAGCAGCGGGTTTCATTAGGAAGCAGAAAGAGAGAGGAGAAACATGGTGCAGATACTTTATTGTGTTTTTATGGGAAAGGCAAGGCTGGGCAGGGTTTATAGTTTAGGTCTGGATCGTCTGAATAATGTCGGCGGGCTCTGGCCCAAAGGGGTGGGTTCTAGTTATCTGCTATCTGGCCCTGGGTTGATTTAGGGCAGTGGGAATATTGGCTTGGTATGTGAGAGTTAGATAAAGGAGGTGGTTTGGGGTATGAACTCAGGATTGGTTGGTTTGCATATGAAAGGTGTGTTGGCAGGTAAGTTATTATTTTAGGAATTAGCAAAACCTGGGAGGGGCAGTCTCCTCCCAGGCAGCAAGGCTCCGCAAGATGTCAAAACATCAGCGAATGACATGATTAATACATCTCAAAGTACCATTTCCCACTAAAAGGAGCCAGCAGTTCTTAGAGAAACTGTTGGCTCCGGGAAATATGTAAGATGTTCTAGGAGATGTTGTCATATTAGAGATTAAGGAAGCTTTCAGAGCTGGCTTGGGTCATATGAAGAGGGCTCAGGAGCCAATGTGAGGAGCCTCCCACTGGCCAAAAATGGGATCATTTCAGCATCAATAAGAATAAAAACTGCAGTGGATCAAAACACAGCAAATATATTTAAAGTCAACTCAGTATTGTGAAAGCTGGTAAAGAAACAAACAAAAAAGCAAGCATTTGATTTTTCTGTAAACTGTACCACTGAGTAACCAAATAGTAAATGAAAGGCATCTTCTTTGTTTCAGTGCCATATAAGGAATAACGGAACCAGACGATCACCATCTGATAAGCCCTTGTGTTTTAAAGGATCTAGGTGTGGAATATCAGCACCTGCTGTCATAGTAAATGAGAAACTAGTAGACATGAAAAGCCTCCTGCTAGAAGAGGATCACACTGCTCCCCAGGAAGTATTCTTGCAAAGAAATTGAACCCAAATCTGAATGAGCCTCTAGTTTCAACAACCAAATTTTAAGAAATTCAAAGGAAAGGAAAGAGAAATACATGAAATGATGCCATCATAGCGTTGTAATCAGCAAAATCCAGACTGGGGGAAATTCTCCAGGCCAAATACTCTTCTGTATTCAACAAATTAATTTCAATGAAAAAAATTTTAATGGGGCAGGGTTGTAATGGTGGGGGACATAGGGGCAAAGAGACATATCAGTCAATTGCCATGTGGAGTTGATATCAATCCTAATTCAAATAAACCTTTAAAAAGTTATAACTTTGAGTTTTTTTAAATAAAATTTTATTGATTTCAGAGAGGAAGGAAGAGGTAGAGAGAGATAGAAACATCAATGATGAGAATCATAGATCAGCTGCCTCCTGCAAGCCCCACGCTGGGAATCTAGCCTGGGCATATGCCCTGGCCGGAAATTGAACCTCCTGATTCGTAGGTCGATGCTCAACCACTGAGCCATGCTGGCGAGGCTAACTTGAGTTCTTATCTGTTAGAGACATACACTAAAATATTTATAAATAAAACTCTATGCTGTCTTGGATATGCTTCAAAATAATGCAGGAGTGGGATGTGGGGGGTATAGATGAAATGGATGGTCAGTGTGTGATGAATACATAAAGGTTCTTTATGCTATTCGGTTTACTTTAGTGTGTACTTAAGGTTTTCCATAATAAAAAAAGTTAAAAAAAGAATGTGAAGGTGATAGAGTAGGCATTTAGACAGGCCTGAGCAGAACAGCAACAATAGGCCAGGTACAGAATGTCACCAGGGCGGAATGTTCCACGTGCCTAGCAACGAGCAAAACGAGAGAAAACAACGATTTTAGGCAAGGACCTCACCCCCAGAGTCACCCTTCCTCCCTACCATGCCACTCGTCATGCAGTTTAGACCCCCTTAGAGGAGGATGGCCTCACAGGACTCCCCTACAAGCCTTTGCACGACCACTCCCTTAATTAAACATTAAGCTTCCTGGACAATGATCAGCATCAACTAATCTTGGGGACAAGGCCTCAGGCCTGTTGACCACAGAGACAGGGTTTTGGTCAAACTAGAGACAGCATCTAGGCCTCAGTGTGTTTCAGCTCCAGGCCCAGAAAAGCCCAGATGAAGAGATGTCATAGCTGACATCAGGATCTGATGCAATGACTAATGACCATAGCACCAACCAGTCAGTAGAGACCAGGACCTTGAAGGGACACACCTGGAAAGCTAATGAATATTCTGTTGAGATCCTCTCCTGAGACCTCCCCTAAAATCCCTGCCTTTGGAAAATAGATAAAAACCTTTAACACAAAGAATCCAGTACATGCTCTCTCTAGAGCGTGCTGTGCCTTTCCCCACCTCTTCTTCCCTTAGGCCAGTTATCTTTGCTTTATTTTTCCTAAGCTCCAAGGACCCTTCTTTGCCTCTGTAACTTGTGTCCTGAGTCCATGCAACCCAGTTGGCCCACTTCTTCTACCTCTGTGACTTTCTAACCAAACTTCATGGGCCAGAGTTCTTGGCTGTGAATTCTTTCTTAGCTGAACTCAAGAACTGAGGTCTAATCCTGTGGTTAACAAAATAACAACAATAACATTTTAGCAATTATTCCTTCTATGCCCAGCCCATCTCCAGCATAGCTCATTAATATAAAGACCCAAAGACTAGCAGAGCAGTCAAGACTCAATTTTCAAATTCTTCCTTAATATAACTTAATAGAACTTTCCAGGCACATTTATAATAATACCCTATTAATTCTTATGGAAATTAGATAGTCTACACTTAATTCATCATTCAGACAACCAAAAATGACCCTTTTAAGTTAAATGCTAATTATTTTTATTAAGCTTTTTCTAAATGTTTTATATTCTTTCCTGTTACAGGAAATTAATTTTTACTTTTTTGTTTTTGGTAATTTTATTACTTAAGTCATTGTTGAGAAACCTCAGGCATTGTGCTGTCTGTAATCCAGCCTGAGGGGTAACTTATTTTTTAAAATATATTTGTATTGATTTTAGAGAGGAAGGGAGAGGGAGAGATAGAAACATCAATGATGACAGCATCATTGATCAGCTGCCTCCTGCACGCCCCCTACTGGGGGTCAAGCCTACAACTGGGGCTTGTGCCCTTGACCAGAATCGAGCCTGGGACCCTTTAAATTCTTTATGTTTGAGCCATCTGGCCCTGGGCTTTTGTTTGCTGGAAGCTTTTTGATGACTGCTTCGATTTCATCCATAATTATTGGCCTATTGAGATATTTAGATTCTTCCTGATTGAGTTTTGGAAGGTTATATTTTTCTAGGAATATGTCCATTTCCTCTAGGTTGTCCAGTTTGTTGGAATAGAGTTGTTCATAGTATTTTTTAACAATCCTTTGTATTTCGGTGGGGTCTGTTGTTATTTCACCTCTTTCATTTCTGATTTTGTTTATTTGTGTCCTCTCTCTTTGCTTCTTGGTGAGCTTGGCTAGAGGTTCATCAATCTTGTTTATCCTTTCAAAGAACCAGCTCTTGATTTTGTTGATCTTTTGTATTTTTTTTCTTTTTTTGGTTTCAATGTCATTTATCTCCACTCCGATCTTTATTATTTCCTTCCTTCTGCTTACACTGGGCTTTTCTTGTTGCTCTCTTTCTAACTCTTTCAGTTGTAGGGTTAGGTATTTTATTACCATTGTTTCTTGTTTTTTTGCAGTAGGCTTGTATAGCTATGAACTTCTCTCTCAAGACTGCTTTTGCTATGTCCCATAGATTTTGGATTATTGTGTTTTCATTGTCATTTGTTGCCATGATGTGTTTTTTTAAAAATATATTTTATTGATTTTAGAGAGGAAGGGAGAGATAGATAGAAACATCATTGATGAGAGAGAATCATTGATTGGCTGCCTCCTGCCCGTCCCTTACTGGGAATCAAGCCCGCAACCCAGGCATGTGCCCTTGGCCAGAATCGAACCCAGGACCCTTCAGTCCGCAGCCCGGACGCTCTATCCACAGAGCCAAACCAGCTAGGGTGCCATGATGTTTTTTATTTCTTCCTTGATCTCTCTGGTAACCCAGTCATTGTTTAATAGCATGCTGTTTAGTCTCCATGTGTTTGATTTTTTTGGATTGTTTTTATTGTAGTTGATTTCCAGTTTTATGCCACTGTGATCTGAGAAGATGCTTGATATGATTTCTATCTTCTTGAATTTGAAGGGACTTTGCCTATGACCCAACATATGGTCTATCTTTGAAAATGACCCATGTGCACTAGAGAAGAATGTATATTCTGTGGCTTTGGGGTGAAATGTTCTGAAGATGTCAATTAATTCCATCTGGTCTAGTAGGTCATTTAGGATTGATGTTTCTTTGCTGATTTTTTTGTTTAGAGGATTTGTCCAATGGTGATAGTGGGGTATTAAAGTCTCCTACTATGATTGTACTGCTGTCAATCTCTCTCTTGATACCCTCCAGGAGTTTTTTTATGTATTTAGGTGCTCCTGTATTGTGTGCATATATGTTTACCGGGTTATTTCTTCTTGTTGGATTGCTCCCTTTAGTATTATGAAGTGGTCTTCCTTGTCTCTTGTTATGTCCTTCACTTTGAGATCAAATTTGTCAGATATAAGTATTGCTACCCCAGCTTTTTTTTTTCATTTCCATTTGCCTGAAAAACCTTTTCCCATCCCTTCACCCTCATTCTGTGTGCATCATTTTTTCTGAGGTGGGTTTCTTGTAGACAGCAGATATATGGGTCGTGTTTTCTTATCCAATCCATTACCCTATGTCTTTTGATTGGGGCATTTAATCCATTTACATTTAAAGTTATTATTGATAGGCACTTGTCTGTCACCATTTTTATTCTTTACCCTTGTGTTCCTTCTTCGCTTCCTATTTCTTTTTTTTACAGCAGACCTTTTAGCATTTCTTGCATTGCTGGTTTGGTGGTAATAAATTTCCTTAGTCCTTTTTTGTCCGTGAAGCTCCTGATTTCACCTTAATTTTTGGTTGATAGCCTTGCTGGGTACAATATTCTTGGATTCAGACCCTTCCTTTGCATGACTTTGTATATTTCATTCCATTCCCTTCTGGCCTGATGAGTTTCTGTTGAGAAATCAGTTGCTAGTCTGATGGGGGTTCTTTGGAGATAACTTTCTGTCTCTCTCTGGCCACTTTTAAGATTCTTACTTTGTCATTGGTGTTTACCAATTTAATTATAATGTGCTTTGGTATCAGTCTTTGGGGTTCATTTTGCTTGGGACTCTTGTGAGCTTCTTGGATTTGTGTGGGTTTTTTCTTCCCTATATCAGGGAAGTTTTCTGTCATTATTTCTTCAAACAAGTTTTCTATTCCTTGCTCAGTTTCCTCTCCTTCTGGAACCCCTATTATGTGGATGTTGTTTTGTTTCATGTTGTCCCAAAGTTCCCTTAGGCTCTCCTCCTGCTTTTTAATTTTGTTTTTTCTAGAAGCTGCTCTACTTGGGTATTTTTTCCTACCTTGTCTTCTAGCTCACTGATGTGGTCCTCTGCTTCTTCTAGTCTACTCTTGATGCTTTCTATTGAGTTCTTTTAGCAGCAATGTCATTTTTCATTTCTTCTTGGTTCTTCTTCATTTCCTCTTGGTACTTGTCAAATTTGTCTTCCATTCTTTTCAGCTACCTTATGACCATTTCTCTGAATTCTTTCTCTGGTAGGTTGCTTGCCTCCATTTCGTTTACTTCCTTTTCTGGTGTTGCCTGCTTTTCTTTCATATGCAGGCTGTTTCTTTGTCTCCCCATGGTCTCTCTTCTCTAGGTGTCTGGTTATGTAGTTCTCTCTCTCCTGCAATGATTTAAAGGCACAAAATAAACACAACCAGATACCACACACAAGGCACTGAACAGAAATGTATTCACGATATTAATAACCCCAAATAAAGGTGACCACCAGAGAAAGGCAAATTAGGGGATAGGAGAGAAAGAAGAAGAGTAAAAAAAAAAAAAAGAAAAGAAAGGAGTGCCAAAATGAAATTGGGGAAAGGAAAAAAAAATAAGAGAGAAAAGAAAGAGAATAAGAAAGAAAATGGGAAAAAACTGTATATATGGGGGAAAACTCCAATAGAACAGCCACTAATCCCAGAAAATGCCAGCAACAAGTACCTGGAGATGAATACAAACTACAAACAACAATTAATATCAAGCAAGGCAAGAAAGACAGATGCAAAAAACAAACAAAAACAAAGCAAACAAAAAACAACAACAACAACAAAGAATAAGCAACATAATCTCACAAACAAGCATAAAAAATCAATATAATCAACATTCAAGCAAACAACAACAAAAGGACAGAGAGAAAAACCATTTTTTGGATAGTGAAGACAGAGAAGAGAGAGGTGTGTATGAACTCAGAGCAGGGGATTGGAAATTAGATATATAAGTAGGGTGAAATTTTAACAGGGGGTAAAAAGAAAGAATAGGGAAAATCTAAAGCAGGAAAAGGGTAAGAGAAACAGGACAACAAAAGGGCAAAAGTTAGGAAGAGAGTGATGGCATAAAGGTAGAGTTGAGATAGAGTAGAATGATGCTAAAGGAAAGATGAAAATAGAATGTAGAACACTAATATCTAAGTCAAATAAAAAGAAAATAAAATGACACTTTTTTTTAAAAAAAAAGGTAAAATAGTAGTAGCAATAATACTGATTGAAAATAAAAATGTAATAATTAAAAAGATAAAATCAAGTGAGGAAAAAGAAAAAATAGTTTCTTAAGTAAAAGATGAAAAATTTAAAAAAATAAATAAAATAAAAATAAAATGTGCAGTACTGAAGGTCATTCACTTCTTCTATTGTTCTGTTTGGCACACCTGTTTCCCAGTCAGGACAATATTGCAGTTCTCTGCATTCCACTGCTCCTCAGTGTTGTAAGCCAGTCCTGATATTTAAGCAGGTGGTGTGTCTTACTTTCTTGTATTCCTTAATTTGTGATTACACAAGAGTCAATTTGTGATTCAGCCACTGGGTGGCAGTGTTACTGGGTTGACTTCCACGTCTATAGGTTCTCTTTAGCCTGTGCTTAGATCCTGCTTTCCCTGTGGCACTTAATACCGGTTTGTGTGAGTGGGCTGCCCCAGAGCTGGTTCTCTGACGGTCACTCCCCGCTCTGATCCCCAGGTTCCAGAAAAACAGCTTTCCCCTGCAGTCTCCTAGGGTGTCCCCAACTGGGTGATCCTATGTACTGGGCTCAGTAATCAGAAGCAAGGATTCAAAGAGGAGAAAGCACAAGTGTGCGAACTCCGGGTCTGCACGTAAGCCTACGCAATCCCCTTTTCCCCCTTGTGTCCAAGCAGCTGGCACACTCCCAAAAATTTTAGGCTGTCCTTCTGCATCAGATCAAAATGGGCTGCTTTTCAGAGATCCCCTCTGTTAGCAGCTCTGAGGACCCCCTTCCACATTCACAGATCACCCCAGCCCCAACAGCCACGGATTTTTCTAGGTGCAGACTTACCCCGGTCTTCCAGCTCCTGCAGTGTGTGCGTTTCTCTGTCCTGCTGGGACCAGAGACCTCACCTTATCCCAGGCAAAATCTTTCCTTTCCGTGGTGGAGTGTAGAGCTCCTCTGAATCTGCATGTTTGCACCAATTGGGGACTGGTGCTCCTGGGTTCACAGCTATTCGGTGGGTGCTGCAGTTGTAGATTTTCAGGCTTCAGATAACATCCACTTTCCCCTTCAAGATAGTGCGGTCTCCGCATCCGAGCTGGTGGCTCCAAGAGGGAACCCGGCAAGCAGTGGGGGCTGCCCGGTCAGGGGACCCCCATCCAGCAGTCCCCACCTTCTCCTGGAGTATAGCTGTCCCTTAACTCTCCAACAGACACTCCCCATGCGACCCTCAGCTGTTCTTTCTATCTGCTCTGGGACAAGGCTTGGGACACGTCTGTCTATTCCGCCGCCATTTTTCCACTTCCCAGGCCCCTTTAGTCCACAGGCCAACACTCTATCCACTGAGCCAAACTGGCTAGGGCAGTGGTTGGCAAACTGCGGCTCGCAAGCCACATGCACCTCGCGAGCCACGGTTTGCCGCTCTGTTGACTAATGAGTTTGCCGACCACTGGGCTAGGGCAAGCCTTGGGGGAGGGACAATTTAATTGTCTGGTGTTATTAGTAATTCAAAGTGCTGAGACTTTTATTCTTTTGTTCTATCTAGTGATCTTCCTATTTCCTCCTTCTTTTTGCCATTCCTGTATAGGCTTGACCCACTCCCCCCGCCCCCAACCAGTTCCACATACATAATTGTAATCTGCTCACTGCTATTCTTTTACAATCTTCATCGCAGTCTAACAGGGTGCCCCAGACACAGTAAGCACTCAACAACCATTTAGTGAATTGGGTTAAACCTGGGAAGAATGGAAGGTAGCCAGAGGAAATAAAATAATTAAGTTTATTAAATGATTAACCTTAATTTTAGACACATCACTTAAGCTGCTGAGTGTAGTTTGGTAATTCATGCCTGAGTTCCAAAAGGTTGAGGCTTCCAGGAGTCTGGCTGCTGAATTAAATGAGGGTTATGGCTTTATTAAATACTAACAGGTATGTTTGCAGGCACACATAATTGCTGCTAATTATACCACAGGAAGAACAAAAGTAGCAAATTGATAAACGAATTCTGTTACTACTTCTATTATGAAGAATAGCCCTTGATTAGCTTAAGTACAACTCCTACCTTCATTGTAAGATATCAGTGTATAAAAGTATTAGCTGTGAAATTCCAAGGTACTTCTTGAAAGCAAAACACTTAAAAAAAATCTTCATTGAAGGATATGTTCACTGATTTTTTTTTTTTAAAGAGAGAGATGAAGAGAGAGAGAGGAGAGAGAGAGAGAGAGAGGAGAGAGAGAAACATTGATCGGTTGCCTTGGTATACACCCTAACTAGGGATTGAACCCCCAACCTAGGTATGTGCCCTGATGGGGAATCAAACCCACAACCTTTTGATGTATGGTATGACACTTTGACTAACCGAGCTACCCAGCTAGGGCTAAAATACATTTTTATAAAAGCAGATGAAATATATTTTTTAATTTTTTTATTGATTTTTAGAGAGGAAGGAAGAGAGATAGAAATGTCATTGATTGGCTGCCTCCCACACTCTCCACCTCTACCGGAGATCGAGCCCACAACCTGGGCATGTGCCTCAAGTGAGAATCGAACCGGGGACCTCTTGGTTCATGCTCAACCACTGAGCACACTGGCTGGCCAGGTGAAATATTTTTACTAAAGTAAAGAATTAAATAAATTGTGTGGAAAGAAAAAACAATCCATAATATTCATTTAAATGGTCTTTCCAACTAAAACATTTGCTCTTTACCTTACCTATGAGACACATCTTAAGTGTATCTTTTGTAGGCAATCAGTTATTTCTCACTGAAGTTTTGCTCAGGCATAAAAGCTTAGGAGTCATTCTAGATTCCTCCAGAATGGTATCCAATCTCAACCATCTCATCATGTGGCATTCAATCCATTCATAAAGCCTACTGATTACCTTTGCATTACCTTCAGAATCCATCTGGAATCCAGCCATCTCAGCATATCCACTGCTACATCCAACCCAAATCACCATGCTCCCTCTCCTTACTTTGTGTGAACTTCTTATCTGCTCTCCTACTTCCATCACTGTCTGTTCACTTTAGCTGGGCCGATTGTAAGAAGACAGTCTTATCATGTCTCTTCCGTGCTCAGGACGCCCCAGTGGCTCCTATGACACACCTGTCCTCATCACGGTCTACTAGTACTTGTCTACCCAACCTGGCCCCTGCCTGCATCTTGGAACTCATTCCCTCCACTATCCTCCTCAGCTACTTGGCTCAAATTATATTTTCTTGCTGCTCTTTAAACACACAATAAATATTTGCTGAATAAAAGAAGTACAATAGTTTCTGTATGAATGAATGAGATCTATAATAATTATAATCAATAACAATTAGTATAAACTGTTATGCTAGCCCAGCTCAGGGAGATGCTATTTTATCCAATTGTTTGAAACTGGTGGTTCTCAGCCTTTACCTGGGAGGGCTTATTAAAACTCAGATGGTTGGAGAATCCAAGATGGCGGCGTAGGTAAACACCTAAACTGCTGCTTCGCGCAACAATTTCAAAAATACAACTAAAAGACAAAATGTCTATCACCCAGAACCACGGGAAAGCTGGCTGAGTGGAAGTTCTACAACTAGAAGGAAAGAGAAAAGAGCATTGAGACGTGCACGAGCCCTGAAAAGCTGAGGTATGGAGGCGCGTGATCCGGCCTGGCAGTGGGCGTTGCTTTTTTCAACCCAAAGGGAGACAAGCCCCCCGATTACTCTGAAATACAGTTTCTGGGAAGACGCGGGGGACCCAAACTCCTATGGGGAGAAGCTGGACTGTCTGCCAGTGAGGGTGGCTTGCTTGCAGAGCTGCGCGCAGGAATAATTGTTCACGGCACTGGGGCACGGGACTCGCGGATGCCGACGGGACGCAGAGCCGGCTAACTAGCAGCCATTGCTATTTGCCATGCCCTAGTCTAGTGACACCCTGAGACCCCGCCCTGCACAACCTACAAACCCACCCAAGCTCCAAGCAGCGGCTTTAGCATAAGAAAGCCCTGCCCTATCGCAGCTTAACCTAGCAAACTTGCAGCCCGGGTCAGACAGCTCCAAAACCTCCAAACCACAAGCAAAGAGGAGAAAACTGTAGCTCTCACTGTAGCTCCTGCTGGGTGGCCTCAGACAGTAGCTGACCTGCACCCCACTGGAGATCCAGAAGCCAGTGTACCTAGTGGTCAGTGTGAGACACCAGATTTCAACTCCTCACATCCATAAGTGACACATTCATGAGGCAGACTCAGTGAGCACCAAAGCCCCACTGAAACAAGTCCTGCTCCATAAGCGTGTCTTCAGCGCAGCAGTTCTTCCATTATAGACACAGCGAGTGCTCACAGCTAATTGGCTTGGAGGTCAATTCCTCCCAGTGTACCAACAGCAATTAAGGCTTAACTACACCAAGACTTTGCACTCAGCCCACAAAGGGGTGTACCAAGAGCATCCACCTCAAGTGATTGAGGAGGCTGAGCTACTGCCCCCTATAGATCACCTACCACACAAAGCTACTCCATCAACACAGGGAAGCAGCCAAAATGTGGAGACAAAGAAACATGTCACGAATGAAAGAAACGGAGGAAAGCAAACTACTGGATGACATATAGTTCAGAACCACATTTAGAACCACATTTTAGAAGCTTTTCAAGAATCTTCTAAAAACCGCCGAGAAACTTGATGACACTTCTGAGGAGCTTAGTGAGACCTTCAAGGACCTTAATGAGAATGACAAAAAAATGGAAAAGGACCAGTCAGAAATGAAGTATACACTGTCTGAAATAAAGAATATACAGAAACGCAACCGTAGATCAACGTACCAAGAATCAAACCAAAGATCTGAAATATGTGGAAACAAAAAACATCCAACCAGAAAAACAAAAAGAAAAAAGAATCCAAAAATATGAAGATAGTGTAAGGAGCCTCTGGGACAACTTTAAGCGAATCAACATCCGAATTTTTGGGGTGCCAGAAGAAGGGAGAGAGCAAAATATTGAAAACCTATTAAAAGAAATAATGACAGAAAACTTTCCCTACCTGGTGAAAGAAATAGACTTACAAGTTCAGGAAGCACACAGAACCCCATACAAGAGGAACCCAAAGAGGACCACACCAAGACACATCATAATTAAAATGCCAAGGGCAAAAGACAAAGAGAGAATATTAAAAGCAGCAAGAGAAAAACAGTTAGTTACCTATAAGGGAGCACCCATACGACTGTCAGCTGATTTCTCAACAGAAACTATGCAGGCCAGAAGGGAGTGGCAAGAAATATTCAAAGTGATGAACAGCAAGAACCTACAACCAAGATTATTCTACCCAGCAAAGCTATCATTCAGAGTTGAAGGGCAGATAAAGAGCTTCACAGACAAGAAAAAGCTAAAGGAGTTCATCACCACCAAACAAGGATTACATGAAATGCTGAAGGGTATTCTTTAAGAAGAGGAAGAAGAGGAAAAAGGTAAAGATAAAAATTATGAACAACAAAATGACATCAAATACATACCTACCAACAAGTGAATCTAAAAATCAAGTGAATAAAAAATCTGAAGAACAGAATGGACTGGTGAATATAATAGGATCAGGGACATAGAAAGGGAGTGGACTGACAATTCTTAGGGGAAGCAGGTGTGAGGGGTGTGGGAAGAGATTGGACAAAAATCTTACTCCTATGGATGAAGACAGTGGCGGGGGGTAAGGGCATGGGGTGGGGTGGGGAATCAGGTGGAGGGGAGCTATGGGGGGAAAAAAAGAGGAACACCTGTAATAATCTGAACAATAAAGATTTATTAAAAAAAAACACAAAAAACTCAGATGGTTGATCCCATTGCTAAAGGTTCTGGTTCAGTAGGTCTGGAATGAGCCTAAATATTTGCAGTTTTGGCCTAAATATTCCAGCCTGGAAGGCCAATTGACCATTTCGAGCAGAAATTTGGCTAATTTTGTCCTGCTGTTCCTATCTGTTCTTTGGATGAAAAAGATTTACGTGCAGAAATGTATGGGGTTAAAAACCCTGAACCTCATTTTTGGACACTTAGCCACAGGGTGGCCCCCTAGCTCCAGAAATGACTCCATTGGTCCCCAATAAAAACAGCTGTTGCTTGGAGAAGTTCCAAACCTTTTTTTTAAGTGAATTTAGCTTCAGGACCAGTAGTTTGCTGTTCACAAAAGGCTGTCATGGGACATGTGGGTGGCTTTGTCAGCAATGTAAGATTCTATGTTCTATTAGAAGTCACTGCAGTCACTCCGATGGAAATGACACAGGGGAAAGGAGATTTGAAAGTTGAAAGATGAAGGGAGATTTCGTTGTGGCCAAGAAGGAAGAAAGTGTACCCAGGACAAACGTCCATCTCTGGGTCCATCATGCCAACCTGCACACAACAGACACTCCTCCCACCCCTTCACACCCCTCCACACCCTTAATTACTGTATGAGGAGAAAGGGGCCTTTCATTCAAGTGCTGGCTGCCCTTCCCCGACCTCTTCACCTCACTCCCAGGTGGACAAGGGGGCCCGGGCACAGCAAGAGTGGGAGAACAGAACAGGACTGAGGACCTGGGCATGCCGCCTTCCTGGGCATGGCATTGGTACCTGAGGAGGAGCTGGGCTGGCATGAGCGCTGAGGAACTGGGGAGCAGGGAGGCAACATGTGTGGACTCTATGCACGGCTCTTCCCTGTCTCCCTTGCACACCTGTTCTCTTGCTTCTCTTTCTTTGTAGAGTGAAACCCAGTTTTATACATTAATGGAGTATGGAAAACGCATCCAAGTGAGAATGTGCAAAAGTGAAATATAGACTTCCATATTGCAAGGGGGTTTCCACTCCCAGAAAGGTAAATGAGGCTATAAAATTCCTGCTGATACCCCGTGCATCAGACATATTTTTCAGTAGTACAGTTTCAGCAGTTTACATGTGCTCTGTACATGGGAATAGGCACTTGTTCTTTTTACCCGATAACAGTCCTGTTGAGGCGATAGATTGACTGCTTTGGATACTACTAGTAATCTTTAAGCTGTTTCAGTTTTATTAAATTTACTAGAGGCCCGGTGCACAAAATTTGTGCATGGGGGGATGGTGTCCCTCAGCCCAGCCTGCACCCTCTCCAGTCTGGGACATCCCTCTCACAATCCAGGACTGCTGGCTCCCAACCGCTCACCTGCCTGCCTGCCTGATTGCCCCTAACCGCTTCTGCCTGCCAGCCTGATCACCCCTAACTACTCCCCTCCCAGCCTGATAGATGCCTAACTGCTCCCCTACTGGTCCAATTGCCCCTAACTGCCCTCCCCTGCTGGCCCAGGAACCCCTAACTGCCCTCCCCTGCAGGCCTGGGTCCCCCCCAACTGCCCTCCCCTGCAGGCCTGGTCCCCCCCCCCAATTGCCCTCCCCTGCAGGCCTGGTCCCTCCCAACTACCCTCCCCTGCCAGCCATCTTATGGTGGCCATCTTGTGTCCACATGGGGGCAGCCATCTTTGACCACATGGGAGTGGCCATCTTGTATGTTGGAGTGACAGTCAATTTGCATATTACTCTTTTATTAGATAGGATTATGAGACATAAATCTCAAATATCATTACTCTCATTTGTTTTCTTCTCGTTTGAGAGAAAAAAAGAACAAGGGCAAGTGCAATAAAACACTCAAATAGCCATAAAACAAGTATTGCCGAACTAAGAAGCTGACACCACAGAAATGGATCCACCGCTGGCGGGCATCATTGTGAGAGGGTTTGAAGTAGTCATTCATTCACCAAAGTCTGCATTTGTCATGTGATGGGCACTTAGGGAAATCCAGCCCTTGTCTGGAATAGGGGGATGTGTCCTGTAAATGGGAGCTGTGACCCACCCTGCCCATTGGCCCTCAATGCCCATTCTAACTCCTCTACCTTGCTGAGCTATTGAAAGCCTGGGGAAATTGAAACCACTTTCCTGGACTTCCTTGAAGCCCTGCCAAACAGAGGCACCTGTGTGAAACTCAAGGTGAGGCTGGGAAGGCGGAAGTGAGAAATATAGGTTAGAGCTACCCCAGGAGGTCAGGTTGCAGTAACTTGGCAGTGGGTTCCCACTGCCTGGTCCCTAGTGTCCCCAGGGTGGGGTGGTTGGCAGTGGCAACAATGGAACTTCTTAGTGCTGGTCTTCTCAGAACTCTTAGCTGCGTTGTTCATGGCTACTGGCAGCCCACCTGTTCCCTTATCCCCAGAAATTCTGTCTGTTTCTTACTCAGACCCTGTAAACAACACTTTTCATAACTATGGTAGAGTGGGTTCTGCTGTCTCCAATTTGGGAATTCTTACCAATAGATTATCCAAATCAAACCTTTCAGCCTGGGCTCAAGGAGATCTGGCGTGACATTATTCTCTTCAAATCCCCTGAAGTTGGGACCTGTCGCTTGTTTTATTCTCTTCTAGTTACTTTTCACAGGTTTGATCTCTTCTTCCCATGTGCTCTGATGTCTGTCAGTCAGCACGGTTCTAGCACTCCCTTCCTGATGGCTGGTTTTTGCCCTGTTTTCTCATCCAGTTCCTTAAAGGTGTTTATTTTGACATCCAGCCTCACAGCCTTCCTTGCCACTTTTGTAGGACTGGTAGGTTTCTGTTCACAAAAGGCTGCCTCATGGCACTGTCACTTGGCGGTTTTTTGACAGCGATCACCATGAGAACGCAAACATCATGAGGAAGTAAACACATTGACTTGCGCAACTCAAAATGGACAAACAAACCACAAGTGCTCATTGATCCAGAGCTGACAGCATAGCATGCCATGAGAGCTCCCATCGGCCAAGGGCACACAATAATATTCCACCACTGGCTAATAGGTATTGTAGGAAAAAAATCTATGTCAACTCTTCTTCAGTACTGCAATCCTTCATGTGAATGACACCCTCAGCTTTAAATATGACACTACTAGGGTAGTCCATTTCTCTTGCACAAAAGGGCAGATGGCAGGAAAGTGGAATATAGGCATTGAAAGCCACATAGAGATATATCTGCTAGACAGTGACAGAAGGCACCTGTGCTAAGAAAGGACAGACAGTGGTTAACTGCAACTCTAATACCAAATTCCAGTGTGTGTGGGAAACCTTTCACATACCAAGCAATTCTTCCACGCCAGCTGGGTGTCCTACAATTCAACTCAATTCTGACACTATCTACCTGGCAATAGTATCAGATCCCACAGGGTAAGGGCTCAGTCCTATAAGACTGCCTCCACTTCAGATGCCAATTGCAAGGCCAGGCAGGCTGTCACCAGAACTTTTGACCAACTGGCTATATATTAGGCGTTTTCACATTTGATTAATTTGCTAGAGTGGCTAACAGAACTCAGGAAACGGTTTACTCACTAGATTACTAGTTTATTAGAAAAGGATATACACTGAGCAGCCAAGTTATTATGATCTCTGAATGCATAATAATCTGGCCACTCAGTGTATATATGTCCTATATATTAAAAGGCTAATATGCAAATTGTCCCCTGGACCAGGAGTTCGACCAGCAGGCAGGCCGGCCAACTACCCATGTCCCCTCCCCCTGGCCAGGCTGGCTGGACCCCACCCATGCACAAATTCATGCACCAGGCCTCTAATATACACATATATACACACACACACTGAGTTGCCAGATTATTATGTGTTCAGAGATCATAATAATCTGCTCACTCAGTGTATATAACTTAAGAATCAACAGATGGAAGGGATGCTTACGACAAGGGCAAGGAGCTCCCATGCTCTCTCTGCAAGCGTCACTCTCCCCACACTTCCACGTGTTCACCAACATGGTAACTCTGGGAGCCTCATCCTTTTGGGTTTTTATGGAGGCTTCATTACTTGGACAGGATTGATGAAATCATGGCAATCAATTCAACCTCTGGCCCCTCTCCCAGGAGGTTAGGGGTGGGACTGAAAGTTCAACCTTCAGTCAGTCACATTGTGGATTCTCTTGACAACCAGCCCCCTCCTTGGGTACAAGTCACCTCATTAACATACACTCAGTCATGGTTGAAAGGGGCTGGTTATAAATAACAAGAGCCATCTTACCTTTATGGCTGTGAAGCACTTTTAGGAATGGAGGACAAGAGACCAAAGAGTGTAACAAAAGATGCTTCCCCTGCTCTAATTGCTCAGGAAACTCCAAGGTTTTGGGGAGCTGTAAACCAGGAACTGTGGGCAAAGACCAAATATATATTTCTTATAAATATTGTACTAGCTCAGTGGTTCACATATTAGAATCACCTGTGACTTTTTAAAAATGTAAATAACCAGGTCCCAAACTAGGCTCATGGAATCAGAGTCTCCGTGGGTAGGGCTCTGGCATTTTATTTAAGCTCAGGGAATCCTAACGAGCCCTTGAGGTTGAGAACCACTGGGTGGGGCTTCCCACTTTGCCCTACTTTTTCCTGTGAATGTGGCTTTTCTCCTCTCTCTGTGGACATCTGAGGATTTAAGATGAAGTAGCCACACAGGTTTTTCTAACAAATAGCATTTGTGGCTGGAGGCCAGCTTCCTGTTCAAAGGCTATCTCTTACACAGATCAGGCCTGCATGGTGGGGATGGGAGCTGCACAAGGGTATGAACATACGGGGGAGGAACAAACTTTCCTCTCTCCTCAAGGTTCTTCTGGTTGGTTGAATAATCAAATAGACATGAGATGGGTTAGCAAGAGAAAAGAAGTAAATTTAATACATATGTATGGGAACCCCACATACATGAGATTCAGAGATTCCCACATGCAGGAGTGGTTCAGAGATAGAAAGGGGGATTGAGGAATGTAAGAAAGGCATCCTGAGCTAGGGATGAGGTAAGGTGTCTTGGGGGCTTCTTAGGGTCATTGCAGGATGATAAAAAGAGCAGACAGGCCCAGCTGATGGGGCTCAGTGTTTGAATGTCAACCTATGAACCAGGAGGTTAGGGTTCAATTCCTAGACAGGGCACATGCCTAGGTCGTGGGCTTGATCCCCAATGCAGGAGGCAGCTGATCAATGACTCTCATCATTGATGTTTCTATCACTCTCTCCCTCTCCATTCCTCTCTGAAATCAATAATATATATATATATATATATATATATATATATATGTAAATATATATATATACATATATATACACACACACACACACACATATATTTAAAAGTAGACATTTAGTAAATAGAAGTTTGCCTTGTCTTAAAGAAAGTAGTTACAGGGAGGAGCCCAAGTTTCTTTTAAGCTGGAAGCTATAATTGCCTTTATCTAAAAGTAATCTGCATATCACTGAGGCCCATCTTGGGGTGGCTTGTTCTGAACCCCTCCAAACACTAGCAGTCAAGGATCGCTGAGGGCCATCTTGGAGTGTCCCTCAGATAAGGTCTTACTTTGTCCTCCAGCTAGTAAAAATTCCAACCAGCCAACCAGCAAACCTCAGGCTGGCTGTTGTCTTAGGATTAAGCTGGCTGAGCCCTCTTTCCTGGGCTGAACATTGTAGCACAGTTTACATGGCTTTCCAGTTTCCATCAAACAATACCAGTGGCAAATGGGTCAGGAGAGTGGGGACATATTTTCTTTAGAGCAGGAGTTGGCAAGCTTTTTCCATAATGGACCAGATCATAAGTTATTTTGGGTTTCTGGGACAAGAGGTAAAATCAGAAGATATGAAGTAGGTTCTTATATAGCAGAAGAGAAAACTCTGCCCTGCCCCACCACCCATTTGCCTGAGGTGGGCCATCCCCAGTGGGGGACAAACATGATGACCAGATGCCATCAGATGGAGACAAAGAGCCAGTGGCCTGATGGGGGTGGGCTTGATGGACAGCGGGGGAAGGACAGCTGGCTACCAGTCAGTTTCACTCTGCCCGTGTCATCTAGACCCTGGAGCACAAGTCCAGTCATCTCAGCTGGGGCCACTGGCCAGAGTGGAGCAATTCTCCAAGTTGCTGACTCCTGAACTGGGATTCCATGCCTCGGTCCCCAGATGTTGCCAATAGCAAAGTCCCCAGCATGTTTGTGGTGACCAGCATGGACCCTGGCAGGGGTAAGATGTGACCATTCACCAGGGAGGCTGGCACTGGGAGTGGAAGGCAGAGCAGGGGCCAGGGCTGCATGTGACTTTCATGGGGTCTTGGTACTTTTGCCTTCATGGGCCCTTCCTCCATTAAAACATATTAAAGATAATCTATATATATGAAAGCCTAAGCAACCATTGCAACCAAATGGACGACCTAACAGACTGCGTGGAGCGACCAGGTCGGCAGGGGGGTTAATGAGGGGCGACCAAACGACTAAGCAGCAGGATGTGTGGGGTGACCAGGCCTGCAGTGGGAGCAGTTGGGGATGACCAGGCCGGCAGAGGCGGGCAGTGAGGGGTGACCAGGCTGGGGAGGGGGGCAGATGGGGGCAACCAGGCCAGCAGGGGGGGCAGTAAGGGGTGACCAGGCCAGCGGGTGGAGGGGCAGTTAGGGGTGACCAGGCCGGTTGCGGGGGGGGGGGCAGTAAGAGGCAACCAGGCTGGTGGGGGAGGAGGGCAGTTGGGGGCGACTAGGCTGGCAGGGGGGGCAGTTGGGAGTGACCAGACCATCAGGGGGGGCAGTTAGGGGCGATCAGGCAGGCAGGCAGGTGAGCAGTTAGGAGCCAGTGGTCCCAGATTGTGAGAGGGATGTCCGACTGCCGGTTTAGGCCGGATCCCACGGAAAGGGTACAGGCTGGGCTGAGGGGACCTCCCCCATCATGCACGAATTTTGTGCACTGAGCATCTAGTATTCTATAACTGTGTTGATCTATGGACCAATATAATCCAGACTGGATTATATTCTTCTGATTTTAAAATATTTTTGTGGGTCCCTAAAAAGTATTGGGTGTCATAAGTCCTGTATGTTCTATGCTTAGTGGGTAAGTCAGCCCTGATACAGGTGGAGGGGGCCACCCTGGCTTGGCTCCAATGCTGTCTTTTGGAGTAGTGTCGAGGGCACACAAAAACAAGTGGTGGGTTATGACTGGCTGACCCCTGCTCTAGATGACCAAGATGAAATTAGCCGAATTTCCAATTTCCATTTGATTCTCTTAGAGGGGCATGGCTAGAGGCGAGGGGGACACCTAAGAAAAGACATGGTCACCTAAAGTGACTGGCAACCCCTACCTACAGAGAGTTAGATCTCCTGCCAGGTCCTGCACCCTAGCCCTCACCTTTTTTTTCCTAATGAAGTATCACCTATGGAAAAGTACATAAAACATGTACACAACGTAACACATTATCACGAAGCAAACACTCATCCAGATCAAGAAACAGAACTGGCCAGCACTTCCAGAGGTCCCTCTTGTTCCCCTCCGAACCACTGCCCCTCTGTCCACCTGAAGAAGGGAACTGAACTGACTTCTCACCCTGCAGACCAGTTTCATTGCACTGACAGCATTGCACTCTGGGGCCTGGCATCTCTCATCATGGCCCTGGTTGCTCTTCTGTTTTTGGAGGGACGGGATGTAGTTCACCACCCCTCACAAGATCCTGGGGCTGCCCTTTTGCCATGAGATTGGTTCTCTTAGAGGGGCTTGGCTGGAGGCAAGGAGGGCCTGTGAGCCATCCAACTGCCCAGCCCAGGCTGCTCTGCAGACTAGAGAGATAAAAGTTACTTTGATGCTACAAAGTGCCTAGCAACAAACCCAGATGCCTTGTGACGGGCACACTAACACCAGGAAAACCAACCTGAGTAGTGACGTTGATGAAGGAGGTTCCTCTTGACCTCAAGTCAATCCCATTGCCTCTGAGGCTCATTAGCCTCCACCTATTAAAAGGGAGAAATTAATTTATAGAGCAGACATGTGTGAATGTGAGTCAAGTCTCTTACCTGTAGCCTGCCTCTGGAGTTCAGGGCTGCCGTGTGCAGCAGGGAAGGCTTGCAACGCGCCACTCCAGGGGCATCACTTACACAGAACACGGTGTGGACGGAGCCACGTGGGAGTGCACAGTGCCGTTAGCAGGATGTTAGCAGAAAAAGTCACCTGGATCCAGACCACATTTCAACTTAGCATGTGGTCTAGATACATAAACTTTCATTGCTTATACATGTTTGGGGAGGAGGCTCCTCAAATTATTTAAGTGTTCTTGTTAGCCCTATAATCAGACATCCTTTTGGGGACGGGGGGTGGGGGTGCTCAACAGGCTAGAATGATTGAGTCTGTATTTGGCGATCAAGAAGATTTTATAGGATCTCCTTTGAGTGTGTGTGGGGAGAGTGTGTGTAGTGAAGGTGGGCGGTGATTACTTTTTGAACATCAATTCTCTTTATCTGGGATGTACTTATAAAGGGAAACAGCTAGATATACACTGAGTGGCCAGATTATTATGATCTCTGAACGCATAATAATCTGGCCACTCAGTGTATATCCTATATAATAAAAGGCTAATATGCAAATTGTCCCCTTGACCAGGGGTTCGACCAGCAGGCAGGCCAGCCAACCGCCCATGTCCCCTCCTCTTGGCCAGGCTGGCTGGACCCCACCCATGCACGAATTCATGCACCAGGCCTCATACACACACACACACACACACACACACACACACACACACACTGAGTGGCCACATTATTATGCGTTCAGAGATCATAATAATCTGGCCATTCAGTGTATATGTGAGATGTCCAGAATAGGCAAATCCATACAAGCAGAGTAGATTAGTGGTTATCAGAGGCCCCGGGATTCTTTTGGGGGTGATGAAACTCTTCTGGAAGTAGACTGTGGTGGTGGTTGCACAACTCTGGATACACTAAAAGCCAATGAATTATACAATTTAAAAGGGTGAATTTTATGGTGTGTGGATTAGATCTCAATAAAGTTATCTAAAAAAAAGTGAAGAGATGCTCTTTACTGACCTCAGGGCACCCCTGAAACTGTCCTCTCAAAAGAAGGAACACTCTGAGCTCTAAGCATGATTGTCTTTCTTCCTGAAGGCGGAGCCTGGGACAGCTGTGCCCTCAGACCTGAGGTAGTTCATCTGCTACAAACCTCCTGAGGGCCCCCAAGCTATCATCTCAGTCTCGGGTTTTGCTCCAAATAATCCTAAATCAGCTAAACTCCCGCCCAAGAGATATATTATTTAAAAAAAAAAATCAGGTTTGAGAGTCTGATTTGATGAATTTTAGGATTCTCAGCTCTACTCTGAAAAGATGAAAAACCAGTGAGGATGCATGGCTGTTTTCCTTTAAGAGGGGATAGTTTGCTTTCAAATAAATTAAGCTCTTCCCTCTCCCTGTGCAGTCTCGTTCACTGAGCCCCAAGTAAAGGGGCTGCAGGTCCTGAGATTGGGAGGCAGACCAGAGCCCCCCACCCCAGCCTGCCTTTGTCCCCTCAGAGTGTGATAAACAGGGGTCAACCTTGGGCCAGAAGAGCTCATTCCTCTCCAGGAGGCAGGGTATTGCTGGGAGCGGCTGCTTCCTGGATTGCAACTTGGGAGGATGTAGCTGAAGAGAGGCAGGCTCGAGTGGAGGGCTTCTTTTGGGAATCAGGGCATTCAAGTGCATCCTGACAATTGTCTATAAGGCCCAGTTCCTTCTAAGCAGCCGTCCAAATATTTTTTAGAACGCATGTTCAAAATGGGCCCACTCCCATACTACACAGGCCTGGATCGGCGGAGGAGCCAGGAGTGGAAATACACCTTCTGTCTCTTCATGAGCATGCCACTTGGGCCCGAACGCAGAGGGACGCAGGCTGGCTGGGAAGTTTTCCTGCCACTCTGATTGGAGAGCGGAGCCTGACAGAGTATGTTCCACGTACCAGGCGCCTTTGGGAACACTTTACATATATTAACTCCTTTCCTCTTCACAACAGCCTAGGCCAGTGGTCAGCAAACCGCGGCTCATGAGCCACATGTGGCTCTTTGGCCCCTTGAGTGTGGCTCTTCCACAAAATACCACGGCCTGGGCGAGTCTATTTTGAAGTGGCATTAGGAGAAGTTTAAAAAATTTGGCTCTCAAAAGAAATTTCAATCGTTGTACTGTTGATATTCGGCTCTGTTGACTAATGAGTTTGCCAACCACTGGCCTATGCCATTGGTACAATTATTATTCCCATTTTCAAGATGAGGAGACGAAGGCACAGAGGGCTTATTGTGCCCAGGGTCACAAGCAAGCAAGTGGCAAAGCTGGGACTGGACCCCAGACAGTGCACGCTCCTACTCACTACACGGTTTATGCCATTCACAGAGGTCATCGGAAGTTTCTCTGAACAGGCTCAGGTGACCCCACAGGTCAGGGCTCTTACTGCCCACCTGGAAGAGGCAGCTTACAGAAAAATTCCTCTTGATATGGCTGTGTGAAAGCTGAACCACCAAGTACTAATCTCAGCCTCAAACATGCTCCATAACAGAGAATCAGGGCAGCTGCGCCCCACAGTGGGAACTTAAATTTCATTAGCGACAAGCCCCATCAGGCCCTTGATCTGGGCAAACTCCCTCCTCATCCCTTTGGGCCTTGCCCCGAAATTAAAATCATATTGTCTGTACAATAGGAAGAGCTGGAAATGTCCAGGCCAGATTGAGGACTTGTTTCGTCAGGAGCCCCAGGGAGTGGAAACTAGCCTCCGGTGTGAGCTTGCAGGATAATCTCATTATAAGAGGTTTCTATATTCCCTAATTGTGCTGGAATGTGGTGTCACTTAAAACGGGGATTATATATAAAACAATGGGCTGGGTGTGGTGGTGATGATGGTAGAGGCTCAGGAACTGCCTGATGCAGGGACTTTCTGAGTAATTCTATGGAGCTCAGCTCTTGGCTTACCGCAGTGCTCAGTTCAGACCCGTGGACCTAGTGGTTCTAACAAAACTTAACTTTATGGAGGTATGTGGCAGAACTGCTCACTTTTCGCAAGAGCCCTGCTAGTGTTGGATGGGAGATGCCCAGAAGCAGCTGGTCATCACCAGCCGGAAGCCAAATCAGGGACGGCCCTGCAGCAGCTTTGCCCACCGGAGCTCGCCTACCTGCCTCAGGGGTCCTGCTGGCCAACAGCTAGAAAATAAATCACCTCAGTCACCCACAGGTCCTTCCCTAGTAAGAGCTCCGTTGGTATATGCCAGCTCAAAACACAAGAAAGGAAGAACGGAAGGTGCAGATCCTAGTAGAAACATCGTGTCCATTGTTGAAGACTGCTATGTTTAAGGCAAATGTCACACATACAAAACAGAGATGAACGGCACTTGAATGGTACTTATGACGAGTTACAAGAGAATCGTGGGGGAGACATCTTCAGACAATGAGAAAGTGGGATTTTTCCCAGCCAGGTCACTCCTGGTCTGATTGCTCTTGTGCACGGAGAAACAGACAGAAAAACAGCCCCTACTTCCTCCTAGGGGAAGGGGCGTGATCACCATCGGGAAGAAGCCTGCTTCAGGCCGCGCACTCTCTGTACTGCATTTCCAGGCACAGCATAGACAGTGTGCAGCCAATGGGTCTCACTGCGCAGCTCTAATGTCCTTGTTTTGTGAAATTCACCAGTAGAAACAGGAAAATCGGGATGCCAAAGCCATTCAACTTGCAGTTAGTTCACCTCTATCCAAACTCAAACTTGCTTGGTTTGGAGCACAAACAATATATACAGTATACACACACATACATGTGTGTGTGCACATATAGCCATAAATCTGTGGAAGAGGGAAAGACAAAATATACTAAAGCCTTAGAAGCAGTGAATGTCCATTTGTAGTTTGTAATCAATGTGATTGTCTCCCCCTTTGAAAACAGAAGGGTATCAGCAAGCTCTAGCCGATGGGTAAAGGTTGTGAGACACCTCAGCTCAGTTCCTGGTCACTCCAGGATTCACAGGAAAGGGGCGTGGCTTAGCTGGTTTAAAGATTTTGGGGGAGCTGGGTCAGCTCTGTGCCTCATGGCTCCTCCCCACTCCACCCCTTCTGCTTAGGCTCAGGCCTCTGATTTTATAATAGAGGAGTTTGACCGTCTCTGTCCCATCCACCCACTCATCGCAATGGGACACACATCACAAAGGTGTGTGTCCCCTCTGCAGGGCCTGGGTGACAGCGAAACGCCAGCAACAGGGAAAACAAGGCAATGGCTGAGGGTGAAAGTTTGGGAGCTTTGATGGCCTGTTGAGGGGTGGCAGAAACGGTGCTTGGAAGTCACAGGGAAGTCAGTACCCGGAAATGCAATGACAGGTGAGATGGCTATTTCGTGAAATCTTGAAGGACATTAGGAGAGGCTGCCTCTGATGCTGTTGAGGAACTACACAGAGAATGAGCGGCGTGAGGAAGTGGCTAATGCACAGAAAGCAAAGCCCCACTTGTAAAAGTTGTCTTCACCAGGAGACAAAGGGCTTCGTGGAGAGAGGTATCACTTAGCTAAAAAACAAACAAAAAAAATCTCTGGCCGGTTTGGCTCAGTGTTAAGAATGTCAGCCCATAGACCAAAAGGGCTCAGGTTTGATTCTGGTCAAGGGCATGTACCTCAGTTGCAGGCTCGATCCCCAGCCCTGTTCGGGCGTGTGTGGGAGGCAAACAATTGATGTGTCTATCTCTCCCCCTCCCTTCCACTCTCTCTAAAAAATAGGGAAGGGGGGGAAGGGGGAATATCCTTAGGAGGATTAACAACAAAAAATAGTAGATTGAGAAACCAACCAGGTCCCTGCATCAGAGTGGATGGTGAGGAAGCTACAGTGTTGTCAGAGGCCCAGGTCACGAAGCTGCAAACTTCCCCAGGGCTGGGAGGAGAATGGGGACATGTTGTGTATGCGCATCCTGTCATGGTTAAGTTGCTTCCCTTCCCCCTGCAGGCTGCATTCCTGCTCCTTTCTTTGATCTCCGCCATTTACACTGTTTACGCAATGCCTCTGACCAGAGAAGCCAGCAGCCCCACCACCGTCTGGAGTATTTCTAACTTGACAATGTGCAGCACCACCAGTCCACCAACAACCCTTGAACCAGAAGCCAGCTGCACCTAATTGTAGCACAAACTGTAATACCCGGAGTCCCAGCACAGCGAATTCCATTCAAGGCGAAGAATTTGGGAATTTTCCAATCATTAAGGCTGGCAAGGCAATGTGACAGATGACTGCAAACCCCCTAAGTTTGCCTGGAAAGCACCCAATGCAGTGGCGGGGTGCAGTGAAGGGCACATCTGCATTTTCCCAAGCTTTGACCATCAGGTCCCTGCGAGCCTGTTGTTTCCGCCGGCCTGGCAGCTCGAGTGCATGTTTCAGACAGACCCTGGTGCGCGCACATGGTTGCATCTAGATGGGGATGAAGCTGAATGTCAGTGCCCTAGTCCTCAGGAACCAGTACTGGCTGGGAAGCCCACTGCCTGCGCTGAGAAGTGATCCTCAAACCGGTGATTGGGCCATCGCATTGCCCGAAGGCTAAAGTCAGTGAGGGTGGTGGGCAGTGTCCAGTGTCCGGTGACTGGACTGACAGGGTGGGCACTACCGCAGGCAGGCAAGCTGGAAGCCCAGCCCCATCACAGAACCGACTCCTTGGATTCCAGCTCCACGGCGCTGGCAGCAGGGCCGCCCGCGGGGTTCTGGTGTGTCACCAGCGGCGACGTCTCCTCCTCTGACTTGCAGTTGGGGATGGCTTCCACTTTGACCTCACTCAGTTCCTGCGCCCCTTTCTTCATCGCCTTCTGATTCAGGTGGTGGAGAATGCCCGCGCCCAGGGCGTCCCCCTCCACATTCACCACGGTGGTGGTCCGGTCCCTGGTGGGAAAAGAAAGGCAGGTGGTCCAGCCAATGCCACCGGCAGCCACCTGGGGGCAGCCCCGTCACAGAGGCCAAGGCCATGGGGAAGCTGTGACCCTGAGGGCCGGCTCTTTCCCAGAGTGCATGCTACTAAGGGCTTAAGGCTTCAGTACTCTAAGTTGACTTTCTTGTAATTGTGTTTTCTTATGAAAGTAACAGATACTCATTGTAGAAAACTTGAGGGGCGGGGAAGATAAGTATAAAGTAGAAAACAAAAGTCACCCCACTTCACAACTCTGCGTGAGCCAGTACTGCCATTTTGATCGTTTCCTTCCAGGCTCTTTCTGTGCATGCATTTTGGGTATAAAGACGCCATCCTCTAAGGTACCTAGAGCCGAGATGGACAATAGTGTAGATATGGTTTTGTGTCCAGTTGTTCTCCTACTCATTTCAACACTGCATCTCTGCTGAATGTCAATCTCCAGGTGCACTCCGTGGCAACACACCCGCACAGAGAATAGCACTGCCCTTTCCAGAAGCCTGTCTCCCCCTGGATTAGCCAGATAACCATCCTCCCCCCCTGGAGCTCAGAGGAAGTGCCCTGCTTTCCCACAGGCCTGGAACTCTTCCATGCGCTGCACATCTGCGAACTCAGTCTCCGCCACAACTCTGGTGTAGGTTCTGTGATTATTCCCATGTCACAGGTGAGCAAACAGTCCTGTCACACAGCTAGTAATGGCAAAGCTGGGATTTGAACCCAGGTCCCTGGACTCGAAGGCTCATTTTCTTATCCACATGCTCTCCTGTCCAACTTCAGCTAACCTTCCCTATAAAATAGGGATCGCCCCTACCTGAAAAAAGTATCATGCAACCCCAGGAATCAACACTCAGAAACTGTTCTATGTCTACAGAAGCTCTGCCGATGGCAGCCCGAATCACACCTCCTTCCTAACACTTCCTCCCTGAGCCCAAAGCATTCCCATGAACTGGATTCATCTTCCCTCTCCTCACCGAAATCACTCTCTGGGCATTTCTGGTCAAGGACTATCATTCCCAAAGGCTCACTGCACCCATGGCTATGACTCCTACAGAACCAACAACTTCCACAGATTTTAGTGCCTCCCCACCCCCATCCGGGGCCTGCGACCCTTGCTTTCCCAGATGCTCTAAGCAAGTTCTTGGTAATAATATTTCATGGTCATTCATGAGCCTCTGACTCATGTTGTTAACTTTTCCTAGCTTTAAGTGTTGTCTTGCCAGCTCAACCATGGGCTCCTTCACAAGGCAGGGAGCATGTTTGAAGTTTCTCCACACGTCTCAGGTCCAGCGCAGTGCCAAGCCCCTAAGGAACTCAATACAGACTTTCCTTTGTTCCATGCCCTTGGGACTTGCTACTTACACAATCCAGTCCACAGCCAGGATCAGAGAGAGATCATGAGTGGGCAGCCCAATGGCCTCCAGGATAATGGCGATGGTGAGGACCCCTCCGGCCGGCACACCTGCCGCTCCAACACTGGACGCCGTGGCTGTCACTCTAGGGATGGCACAGCAGGGTCACCATGAACACAGAGCATGGAGGGGGCACTGAGAAATGCAGAACACGACAGCCATGGCGTGGCAACGGAAAACCACGTAACCCTAGATTCTGCCAGATGAGCCTACGAGAGACAGTGCACTCTCTCCAAGTAATGGATTCACACTGTGCTCATGTCATAAAGGAGACACTGTATCCTGGCGAGATTGGTACTTAATCAGGATTTTCCCAAAGAAATCCCTCCGGTTCTGACCCAGGCCTAAGGGTTAGGAGGGAGGAATGAACTCACAGAATTGTGAAGATCTGCCCTGCCTTCAGCTCGATGTTGTTGAGCTGGGCGATGAACACGGCAGCCACGCACTGGAAGATGGCCGCGCCGTCCATGTTCACGGTGGCCCCGATGGGGAGAATGAACCTGCTGATCCTCTTGTCTACGCCGTTGTTTTCTTCGATACACTTCATCATGGAGGGAAGGGTTGCAGAGCTGGAAATGGAGAAACAACCAACCCTGAGAACAGTGCTTCCAAGGGCAACATACTGCTCGGCTCAGGCCCTGGAACGGAACCACGAGCACCACCCTGGCTGCTGGCTGTCTTCCCCGGGATAAAAGGAAAATCACAATGGTTTCAAAGTTTCTGTTACAACATGGGGTTTTGTCAGCTCCTGAAGTATTCAAAACCCGACTCCCTACATTTACCTGCTGTGTTCTTTACCGGGATGCATCTGTTCAAATTTCTCAAGAACCACGCTTTACCTGGTGGTACAAAAGGTTCTCAAGAGAACAAAGAACTGTTGACTCCATACGTGCATCTCTTCTCTTGAACCACCTCCCCCCGCAAAAAAATAAAGTACAGGGCAAAAAAACCACGATGGTTTCTTTTTCTTTTAGGCCAAGAAGCAGAAATGGCTCTGAGAATTTGGAAAGAGTGACTGTGTTCACAGGATAAACAGAACCTGTCCTCTCCAGCGGCCTCTGTGGGCTTTGAGGAGGGTGGCGGGCGCAGCTGAGGAGTAGGCTTGTTTCTGTCTAAGCCAGAGAACCTCACCTCCCTAATCCTTTTTACCACCACTCCCTGGTCATATGACTAGCCCTTCAGGATGGGAGGAAACATGCAGTAGAGGCAAAAGCTACACATGAGAGTGAAACAATGTGCTGTCATCCTTAGAAAGTTTTCTTTAATGTATTTAGAAAGCCCCCCACCTTTTTTTTTTTTTTGGAAAGATTTCCAATAACGACAGGCACATCTTTTATGCTAAATTAGATACTCCAAGAGAGCTGAGCAGGCATCCCTCACCATGATGCCTTGGTCTTATTTTCTAAGGCATGGGTAACATTCTAGAAACTTTCCTGCAATGCATTTTTTTTTTTTTTTTTTTTTTTTACTCAGGCAAAGGGCTTACTAATTAAGGTGAGGACCCACAGTTCCTATGGCCCAAATAATGACCAGGTTGACTGTCAAGGAGCCAGAAGAAGAAGAAGCAAGGCAATTCCTCATTTTGGCAATCCCAGAAATCTATCTCCCTAAGAGCTGTGGGGCTGATAATACAAAAAATAAGATCAATTTAGAGTTTTCAAATAATTAAATATGTTAAGGTGCCAGTTGTGCATCTACCATCCAGCTCACCTGGTTTCATATCAACACAGCTCAGAGCCATCAAGGGCACCCAAAACCCACTCACCTGGAGCAGGTGGCAAATGCTGTCGCAAATGGTGTGAGGAGACCCAGGAGGAACTTGAATGGGTTTTTTTGTGTGAAAACAAAATAAATAAGTGGCAGAACAATTCCTCCATGAATAAAATGGCCCAACATAGATGTAAAGATATATTTCCCAAGTCTGGTCACCAGCATGATGATGTCCTTCATTTCCACAATCTTGCTTCCAACCAGGAACATGATGCCCACAGGTACATACCTAGGGCATGAGCACAAGGTACTTGTCAGTAAGAGTGATGTGATGTAGGGCTGGGAGATGCAGGCCCTTCCCCACACAACACAGGGACTTTCAACTAGGCTGTCGTCTTTTCCCCCTAGGATGATTCTGAGAATGAAAGGGATGGGCCCATTTTACAGGCTGTGAAACTGAGTAAAATTATCATGATACATCTCCATGGGTAATGGAGTCAGGATCAGAACCCAGGCCTCTTTCCCCTGGGATATATGATGTTCTTAACAGATGGATGTCATCAACCACAGGGACTCCCAAGTGGAAAGGCAAGGAACTGCTCAAGATCAAAGCCTCTGGGAATGCAGTTTGTTGCCTTTGCTCAGGCTTGTTCTGAAAACATAGAAACACAAAAGACTAACACCTGTTTTGTAGACTTGAGACGAAGCTGGGATGTTTGTGAAGTTTAAAATTCTTTGTGATTTGGAAAACATGATTCTGTGGGAGAAAGTCATTAAAATGACCCTCTGGGAATACGCCTGAAGCATGGAGATTGTATTTTAATGGCAGGATGAAAGGAAGGAAGGGAAGGAGTAAACCAGGGGAGCTACAAAGAACCAAAGTCAGTTGTTTTGAATTTAATCTAAATTGAGAAGAATTTTATAACCATTGGCTTTTTAAAATAAATTTTATTTTATTTATTTTAAAAAGATTTTTAAAAATTGATTTTTAGACAGAGAGGGAGAGGGAGAGAAACATCGATGTAAGAACCAAACATCAATTGGCTGCCTCCTACATGCCCCCTACTGGAATCAAACCTGTGACCTTTCAGGAAACAGGGTTAGAAGTCAGTTCAGTTCCCTTCTTCAGGTGGAGAGAGGGGGCAGCGGTTGGGAGGGGGACAAGAGGGACCTCTGAAAGAGCTGGCCAGTTCTATTTCTTGATCTGGATGAGTGTTTCCTTTGTGATAATTCACTAAGTTGTGCACATGTTTTAAGTATTTTTCCATAAGTAGTACTTCATTAGAAAATAAAAAAAAAGTGAAGGCTAGGGGTCAGGACATGCAGGAGATCTACCTCCGTATAGTGGTTACTAGTCATATGGTGACCACGTCTTTTTTTTCGTCCAAACTTTGGGAAGATTTTAGACTAAAAAAAAAGAAAAGAAAAAAACAGGAAAAGAACCTGACCTGTGATGACAACACTTTTTCCTTCCTGGAACTATTTCTCTCCCCAGAACAACAGTCATATGAACAAAGTGTCATGTTTGCAATGATAAGACACAGCCTCTGGAATGTTGGTTGAGCAAGAAAATTTGGCTGAGCAAAAGAAATGCCACCAGTGGGGGCTTTGGACTCCCACCCAATTCCAAACTTTCCTACCAAATTCCAGGCTTCTCTCCTAACATCAGTTCAGGTGCCACTCCAGTGCCATTGAGAGAGAGAAGTTCTGGGATATTTAAGGTTTGACAGTTAGGAAAATGCTTTGTGCATGAAAGGACAAACTAGTTTCCTGACAATGAATGGATAGAAGCTAAAATCCACAGAAATATGGCTTGAGTGAAACAGCAGGATGAAGCTGACGAGGGATGGCCATTGGAATTGGTATGATTTCTGAGGGATCAGGTAAAAATTGTACCTTTAGCCAAAAATCAATCTAGTAATTTTGTATTAAACAATTACATTTTCATCGATACTACTTACAGAAACATTTAAGAAGAAAAAAAAAGACTATTCCAAGTTTACATATGTGTAAATCTGTCCTCCATGTAGTGAAATATGATAGTAAGGGGCCCCTCTGAAGCTTTAGGTCTATCAGTTTAAGATAAATAAGCTTTATTTCACAGAGCAGATAGCAAACTTATGGAATTCATTGCTCCACAAGATATGGGCGTCACATATAATATGAGATAATGGTAGAAACCCATAAACAGATCACTGACGATAGAACCATAAGGGATCACTGTGGGTGCTGAGGAAGTAACTGGTAACCATGGCACATGCTTGATTCTCTGAGGTCCTGGGCAGGAGGAGAAACTGCCTTCACCTCCATCACACCCTGTACCAGGACCCACCTGGGGGTGCATCAACCACATACAGAGCCCTGGTCCAGGGGTGACCCAGAGGTGACCTAGATCAGCAGAGTCGGGTTCTTTTCTGGATGGAGGAGAGATAAGAGGGAGGGTAGGCAGCTGGGGGGAGGGCAGCAATACTCACCACATAATCCATGACACCAGCACCATCGTCACCTCGTTGAAGGCATTGAAGAAACGGATGAGCTCTTCTCCCTCAGAGCCTAGTTTCTTTAGGGCCACTCCTAACACGAGGGCAAAAAGGACCAATCCTAAAATGTTCATCCCTTCGATCTCGGTGCCAAATGGGATCTGCAGGATCAGAGTGGACATAGGATCCAGGTTTACAACATATGATTGTAAAGATGTATTTGCTTCGTGTCTCCACCAGGCTGAAACACTATGCCCAGAATGAGAAAAGGTTTGTATTTTCTCAAGTGATTTCGCAAATCCAGGGGTAGGAAAGTCAAGGGGGAGATGTAGTGTAAGGATACAGAAAGTCAACAAAAATTTCACCTCGTTGCTAACTCTAAAAGCTGTTCAAAGACGGCGTGGATTGAAGCAGAAAGCAGTGAGCGCCCATTTACTGGATATATTCAGGTAGAGGTTGGACAGTCACTTCAAAGGGCTGCTTTTAAAAGGAGAGCTTGTTGCTGAAAAGTTCCTTCAGATCAAGGATCGATGCCTGTACCGTCACCTCCTAAATGTGAACAATTCTTTGTTGCTAGGCTGTTAGGATGGCCTCCGAGCTGACAAATTTCCCAAAAGATTTTTCAGGATTAACATGGATCTCTTCAGGATATTTGTTCCTAAATCACTGACTTTAAAATGTATAGGTAAAATGTACTCTTTATTTTTCCAGTAACGCTGAATCTCACGGCTGCAGATATATATTAGGCAGGCATTTTATTCCATCAAGCACATTATGAAATTCTGAACAGGAACATGCCAGTCAGCATGGTAAAAAACAGAAAGAGCACTTTTACCAGAGTTCTAGACTGACTCTAGTCCCAGCTCTGGTATTAAATAACTTCTCTGAGCTTCAGGTTCTTCATCTGCAATATGACATGGATTGGATTCAATTTGTAGCTTTCAACTTTCTTTTTTAAGTGGAACTTTTCCTTCAATCACAGAAAGGCTGGTAGCACTCAGAGCCCCTCAGCCCTGAGGGGGTATATGTGTGGAAAAAGGAAAGGACCCGCTTCTTCCCAGACAGTTCTGGGGATGGACTGCATAATCTTTGAGGTCCTTTGTCCCTTCCTGCTCAGTGTCTGGGAAACAATAGGTACTCAAAATATATGCGTGAATGAATAATGGCTAGAGTAAGTTAAGCCCCTAGGACAAGTTCTATGTGTAGGGATACAGTAAATCACCTATTCTATATAATAAAGAGCTAATATGCAAATGTTCATCATACCCTCACACCCTCATGCCTTAATGGCTCAGACACTCTAACACTGGAGAGAGGGGAGTGAGGACCAGCCAGGCACAAATGAGCTCGTGAGAGAGGAATGGCGACCAGCCAGGCTGAGGCCCAGGAGAGGGACAAGCTGCCTGCCTCGCAGTCCCAGGTGCCAGCAGCTGCACCTGCGGCTCAGGAGAGGGACAAGCCATATGCCCCATGGTCCCGGGCACCAGCTGCTAGGGCTGTAGCCCAGGTGAGAGACAAGCTGCCCGCCCCGCGGTCCCCTGCGGCTGCAGCCGGCCTGGGCAAAGCCGGCCCGGGTCCTGGGTGCCTGCAGCCGGCCAGAGGGAGGGAGGTCTGGGTCCTGGGTGCCTGTGACCGGCCAGAGGAGGGAATCCTGGGTCCCAGGTGCGGGGCAAGGCAGAGGCGGTTAGGGGCGATCAGGCCATTAGGGGAGCAGGTAGGGGCGATCAGGCAGGCAGGCAGGCAGGCAAGTGGTTAGGAGCCAGCGGTCCTGGATTGCGAGAGGCAGTTGGACATCCCTTGAGGGGTCCTGGATTGGAGAGGGTGTAGGCTGGGCCGAGGGACTCCCCCCGCCCCAGCCATGCTCGAATTTCGTGCACCGGGCCTCTTGTTAATTATACAGTATTTCAGGATAGCATAAGAGTGTTATACAATACTAAAGGCCCAGTGCATGAATTCGTGCACCAGTAGGGTCCCTCGTCCTGGCCAGCGATCATTGGGGCTGATCAGGTCCAACTTGCCCAGTCCTGATCAGGGCCAATGGGGGCCGGCTGGCCGGAGAAGGACTACGTGAGGTTGGCAAGCTGGGGAGGGACCGTAGGAGGGCTCCAGGGCATGTGCAGCCCATCTTGTCCAGTCCCAATTAGCTGGACCCCAGCAGCAAGCTAACCTACCGGTTGGAGCATCTGCCCCCTGGTGGTCGATCAATTGGTTGGACACTTAACATATTAGGCTTTTATATATATATTAGTAGCCTGGTGCACAAAATTCATGCACCAGGGGTTGGGGGGTTGTCCCTCAGCTTGGCCTGCACCCTCTCCAATCTGGGACCCCTCGAAGGATATCCTACTGCCAGTTTACAGGGATGGGGCCTACACCGGCAGTCGACATCCCTCTCACAATCCGGGACTGCTGGCTCCTAATCGTTCACCTGCCTGCCTACCTGTCTGATTGCCCCTAACCACTCTGCCTGCCAGCCTGCTCGCCCCCAAATGCTCCCTCCTGCCAGCCTGATCACCCCCAACTTCCCCCGGTGCCAGTGTGCTCGCTCCCAACTGCCCCCTCCCTGGCCTGCTCACCCTCACCTCCCCTCCCCACTGGCCTGCTCACCCCCAACTACCCCCCTTGTTGGCCTACTCACTCCAAACTTGCCCCCCCCCCCGCTGTCCTGATCACCTCCAACTGACCCCCACTGACATGCTGCTCACCCCCAACTGGCCCCCCTGCTGGTCTGCTTACCCCCAAAGGCCCCGCCCTCCACCAGCCTGATCACTCACAACTGCTGTCCCATCCTGGCCTGATCACCCACAACTGCCCTCCCCTCTTGGCCTCTAACCGTCTCTACCTCGGCCCCGCCACCATGGCTTTGTCCAGAAGAACATCCAGAAGGTCTCCCAGTCTAATTAGCATATTACCCTTTTATTAGTATAGATAGAGGCCTGGTGCACAGGTGGGGACAGGCTGGTTTGCCCTGAAGGGTGTCCTGGATCAGGGTGGGGGTTCCCTTGGGGCGTGGGGCGGCCTGGGCGAGGGGCCTGTGGTGGTTTGCAGGCCAGCCAAGCCCCCATGGGGTGAGGGTCCCCGCTGGGGGGGCGTGGCCAGCCTGGGTAAGGGGCTGAGGGCCATTTTCAGGCTGCCCACAGCCCCTTCAGGGTGGGGGGTCCCACTGGGGTACCTGGCCAGCCTGGGTGAGGGGCTGAGGGCTCTTTGCAGGCTGGCCAAGCCCCCCAGCGGGGACCCTCACCCCATGGAAGGGTGGTCAGCCTGGGTAAAGGGCTAAGGGCCGTTTTCAGGCTGGCCACAGCCCCTTCAGGGTAGGGGTCCCCACTGGGGTGCCTGGCCAGCCTGGGTAAAGGGCTGAGGGCTGTTTTCAGGCTGGCCACACCCCCTTTAGGGTGGGGGTCCCCACTGGGGTGCCTGGACAGCCTGGGTGAGGGGCTGAGGGCTGTTTTCAAGCTGGCCACACCCTATTGGGTGGGGGTCCCCGCTGGGGTGCCTGGCCAGCCTGGGTGAGGGGCTGAGGGCCATTTTCAGGCTGGCCACCCCCCTTTCAGGGTGGGGGTCCCTGCTGGGGTGCCTGGCCAGCCTGGGTGAGAGGCTGATGGCTCCCAGCCCCTCCTTTTTTTCTTTTCTTTTCTTATTTTTCAGCACCTCCTTGAGCGGAGGCCAGGGCTGGCTGGCAGCAGGTATCTGGGATTTATTAATCTTCTATAACTGAAACTTTGTAGCCTTGAGCAGAGGCCAGGGCCGGCCAGGGCAGGTGGGAAGCTTGGCTTCCTCCATCACTGGGGGCAACCCAAGCCTCCTGCTTGCTCCAGTTCCCTGGCAGCTGCCAGCTTTGTTGGGTTAATTTGCATACTCGCCCTGATTGGCTGGTGGGCGTAGCAGAGGTGCAGTCAATTTGCATGTTTCTCTTTTATTAGTGTAGATAGATATTTTAAGAGAGGGGACGTTAGTTCCAATTTGATGAAGTAGATCCACTAAAGATGCCAAAGCTACAGACACTAGCCTTTGGCCATGTTGGTAAATAACCAAAGAAACAAACCAAGTCCAAGTGCTTTGAACAGCCCACCCAAACCCCAAAGTTTTCAGCCCTGCTTGGGAAAAGATGCATTGTGTGAGCTCCTGCAATTAAGAAGCATTCTTTACTTTATAAGTATTCATCACAAGTGATCTTACAAAGAGCTTTACCTTTTCAAGGGTTATGTTTCCATTGCTCATGTTGTGGGGGTCCATTTTATAATCAGTTGCATACTGTGAGTGAGAGAAAGAAAAATAACTGTCAGGCACAGGGGAAGATGGGACCAAATAGCTGAGCCTCTTGCCAGTCTGTCATTATTCACTTTGAGTGTTGGGGGGCATTGCTCAACTGGTTGGCCTCACAAGGGACTCTGAGAACTACACAAAAGTACCTGAAGACCACGGCAGCATGTACTACAAGAGGCCTCTGGGTTAGACAGGGACCCAGGGAGAATTTCCTTATGCCCCTTGGACAATGGTTGGTAGGTCTGCCCAATTGCATGCTGAGAGCTTGATATTTCAAATAGCTGGTAGTTCACAGTATTTGGAGAACCTTGGTATTAATTTCATAATGCCCAAGTTCACTTTTCAATGTGTCCATTTATGTTTATTCATTTATTTATGCTCCAATTTGTTCCAGAATTTGTTTGAATATGACTGCTTTTCAGGATCTATTTCTAATTGGCCTGAACCTCCACTCTCCAAAGCAAAGGATGTCAGGCAAGCTGGTGTTTCCTGGCTGAGTCTTCTGGGAGACCCACTTCTCTGAAGTGAAACACCTCTCCAGCTTTGGCCTACAGCAGACTTCACATATTTCTGCACAGGGGTCTCCCAGTGGCAGCATGCACGATCTAGTGAAATCTGTTATGAAACACCCTTCCTGACCTGTTCTGAGGACAGCTGCTTCTGAACGGTCAAGAGCAGCATGTTAGGAGGCATGGACCTGGAGGCCTGCTCGTGCCAGCCTTTGAGGAGCTCTGGTCTCTCACAGCTTTGACTGATCAAGCTTTCAGACACACGGAGGTGTTCAGTGGTCCTGTGACCAGGATGGCAGGAAAGACAAAACTCACCCCACATGAGACAGGCACTGAAACCCCATATACCTTTTCTTTTTCTCATACCTCATGTTATATACAGAAGCCACAGCTGTGCTTATATGCAGATTTGTTTTGTGCTTTTTTTAAAGAGAGAGGCTATAATTAGAAACAGAAAAGTCTTTGCTTATAAAGGGCAATCAGGTTAGTCCATCTAATCTAGACCTTTATATTTCTTCTCTGTGTAAAGCATGGCTACAGGGATGTTACTTATAGTATTGCTCAAATTAGGGAAAAACTGAAAACAACCTGAATGTCCATCAATAAGAGACCGATGGAGTAAAATCATGGTACACTCATATAGTGGAATACAACCAATAACATGTGCAGGGGATTATTTACTGACATGAGAAAATCTTCACAATATAATGCTTTGAGAAAGAGTTTAGAGTCCTGGCCGGTAGCTTAGTTGGTTAGAGCATTGTCCTGATACTCCACCAAGGTTGTGAGTTTGATCCCCGGTCAAGGCACATACAAGAATCAACCAATGAATGCATAAATAAGTGGAACAACAAAATGATGTTTCTTTCTCTCTCTCCCCCTCTAAAATCAATAAATTAAAAGAAAAAACAAAAATCTTAAAATTATAAAAAAGAGAGTTTACAAACAACATATTTAGTATGATTATTTTTAAAACATGTGGGCATGCATAATAGGAAAAAACAGATCTGGAGGATGTATATCAAAATGTTCATGGGTAGCTCTAGGTGGTGAATATGGATGATTATTTTATTTTATTCCACTTTTTTGTACTTTACTTTTACTCTTTTTGCAATGAGCATATACTGCCTTTATAACCCCAAAAAAGATAAAATTGAAAAATATTCTAAAATATTCAAGAGAGCCCCAAAATGTGATCAGAGGGTATTGCTCAGGTGATGTGAAAAGATGTTGGAACCAGTGGGATATTTTAGAAAAACGTTGAGTTTTGTTTTGTTTGTTTAATTCCAGGGGCCAATCTATGAAACTTAGACCAATGTTACCAAGTTTTGTTATCACCTTACCTAATTCTATGGCAATAATTTATACAACCTCCACCCCCATCAAAGGTTCATAGTTTTAGCAAAGCATCAAGCCTTACCGTTTTAAAAGTTGCAACCACAAGATTTGAGGGAAACAGGTTTCTGTTGGAAAAGGAAGCATTTCATCAGTATTCTTAAAATTCAGCATTCAAAGTATTTGCTTTAAGATGGCCATTCCTGACAGCCTCACATCCAGTATTCCTCCTCTCTCCACCTCCAGCAATTACTATGGTCTTCTGCTTGTCCAAACACCCACCTATGCCTCTGCTGCTGGGCCACAATACATACTTGAGTGCCCCAATTTTTATTTCCTCTCCTTTGGGGTACTACTTGATATTTATGCTCCACCAAACCAGAGGAACTGCATCACTTTCCTTTCCCCAAGAGGGTAAGCCCTGTTGCAGAGGTTTTCAATGGGGAGTGGTGCTGCTCCATAGTGAAATCCACGGGAGTGTTTTTATTGTGGAAATAATTGGAGGGCATTCCTGGAATTGGGGAGTGTGTGTAAGGGAAAGTGCCGGGTCCCAGCCATTCATTCTGCTAAGTACAGCAAAGTCCTGTACAAGAAATGGTCCCAAGGTCCTCGTGCCTTCCAATATCCTATACCAACAGATGAAATCTTATAATGACCTGAGACTAAACTAAGCCCCAAGCAAGGCAGTTTTTGCATAACTTGAGTCTATTCTGAATTTTCTAGGAGTGCAACTACTGTATAAAATCTGGGTTAAATATTCGTTTGCTTTGTCCAGAATGTTTCCAAGAATCGATCATCTTTCTGGAAAAATCACATTGCCCATGGCAAATGGTAAGATCTGAGTCTTTAAATGCACACGTGGTAATCAAGTTTCACTCTGTATTTACAGCTGTGTCATTAATAGTGAATCTAAATTCAGAAGCAAGCACTTCGCTTTAGAGCATTTACATATTAAAAACCACTGTTTTTACTATAAATCACTCTTTTTACTTTTATATTACAGTTAAGTCCTATCAATGTTTTGAATAATGCACATAGGTAAATTCTATTTATGAATTTCATCTCAAGACGAAGGACATAAAATATTCTTACAAAAGCAGGGCAATAGGGCTGAGGTAAGCTGTATTTTGAAAACAAAGTCTATTCAAACAGTTTTACTGAGAGCTTCCTTTGGGTCAGGCTCTGTGCAAGATTCTGTTCTTAATTTATGAGAAAATCCTACTGACAGTCCATCTACCCACTTCCTATAAGAATGAGTCTAGAAGAGTAAACAACTCTGGATCATAATTATAATCTGTGCCAAATTCACACACTAATTTTTACGTCTGTGGTTGAGTTGTTTACCTAACACTGGAGTCTCCAGGCAACTATTTGCAATATGTTTGGTTTCAGAGGGAGACAGGTCTGACTGCAACCCACCCGGACAACAGATGGTCCCTGCAGGCCACACCTTTGTGTAATACCCTCTCCTTGAGTGTGGGTGAGGGCCTATGACTTGCTTTTACCCAAAAGAATAAAGGTGATGGATGTCACTTTCGTGATTTGGTTACATAAAATTGTGGCTCTCATCGTGCGAGAAGACTCTCTTTACTGACTTCTGGGCTTGCATGTTTGATGAAACAAGCTGCCGTGTTGGACAGGCCGATATGGCAAGAAACTGAGGGTGGCCTCTGGCCAACAGCCAACTAGGAACTGGGGCTCCCAGACTAAACTTCAAGGACCCAAATTCTGCCAAAAGCTGTGTGACCTCAGAAGTGAATACTTCCCCAGGCAAGCCTTTGAAGAAGACCTTACCTGTGGCCAACACCTGATTGCAGCTCTGTAAGACTGACGCAGAAGACTCAGCTAAGCCATGCCAGGATTCTTACTCCACAGATACTGTGAGATAATGCATATGTGTAACTTTAAGCTGCTAAATTGTGGGTAACTTATTAAATTTGTGCATTCGATAACTCGTGTACTAGCTAACAGAGTTAATAGAATAGAAAATTTTATTACACTAGGGCAGTGGTCGGCAAACTCATTAGTCAACAGAGCCAACTATCAACAGTACAACAATTGAAATTTCTTTTGAGAGCCAAATTTTTTAAACTTAAACTTCTTCTAATGCCATTTCTTCAAAATAGACTCGCCCAGGCCGTGGTATTTTGTGGAAGAGCCACACTCAAGGGGCCAAAGAGCCGCATGTGACTTGTGAGCTGCAGTTTGCCACTCTGTTGACTAATGAGTTTGCCAACCACTGACCTAGACTCTGGATTCCAATAATTACAGGCTGTTGTTCCTTGTGATTAAGCCCCTATCCCAGTGGTTGGCAAACTCAGAGCTGCAGTTTGCCGACCACTGCACTAGGGTGCTTCCACAAGACAACCAGTATGTAGAGACTGCAACACAGCATTTTCCAAATCTACTTGTCTGGGAAACCAGAATTGCTTTGAACATATTTAGTGAATACCAGCTTGTACACACCTGCATTTAAGCAGACAAAATGTGATCATCAGTTGAATTAACCATTATAAAATGGTGATCAGAAATTTGAGTTCTATCATAAGCATATTTACTTTAAAAAAAAAAAAAGGTAGAAAAGACCAGCAATGTGTATTGACTATTCCTTAATGTATAGATGGATAGCAACTTACGTTTGCCTATTATTTCCATTACAAAGCACCTTTCTTATATATTTCAAACTTATGGGGTAGGTTTGGTATCTCATTTCCATATACTATACTACTTAGAAGCAGAAGTTGGTCCTGAGGCAAGGATTTCCTATTCTACCCGCACCGCACGACAACTCTCGATAGTTCCAGGACTGAGCTGGCCACTAGGTTCTCTCCCTAAGAGGACAAGGAAGTTAAGGAATGAGCTGGGTTAGAAGCCCTCCATCAATCTCTATGGGGAGCAACTTCTTCTGGACGTACCTCACATCCTTAAGGATTAGCAGTTTCCTCAGTTGGTGCAAGTACACCTTCTTGACAGCCTTGAAATACACTCTCTTCCAAAGAGCACATACTATTTGTTTAAACCTTGCTAAGTTAGCCTGCCTGGTCTCCTTAGCATGAGCAATAACCCAATACTGTCTCACCCAGAGAGACCATGACCCTAACCCAGAACTTCTAGACCAAACAGCCATTAACACACCGACCTGTTTTCAGACAGTCTATAGGATCTAGTCTACAAAATCCAATGGGAACAGAGAGGTACAGACAATACTAGAGGCAAAACAACTCCTTCCGCTCCCCCCCCCCCCCAAATCAATTTCCTTAGAAGAAAACAGTATGTTCTTGCAGTTTCTTACGAAGTTAAACATACACTTACCATATGACCCAGCAATTCCATTTTTGGATATTTACAAGAGAAATGAAAATATGTCTGCAAAAAGGGCCTGTATGGTTAACAATCTTAATCTTAATAGCCCAAAACCCAAATGTTCACCTAAAGATGAATGTACTGATTATGATAAATCTGCACAATGGAATCCTATCTGGCAATAAAAAGAAATAAACTACTAATATATGCAACTGGATAATCTCAACAACATTGTGCTGGGCAAACATAGCCAGACAAAGAAAAGCACATGCTGAATGATTCTATTATTATGAAACTCTAGTAAAAGCAAAACTAATCTGTAGTGACAGAAAGCAAAACTTTCTACCCAAAATTTCCTGGGGCCGGGGCAGAGTGGGCATTGCTGAGAAGGGTCATGAGTGACAGAAATGTTCAGCGTCTGGATTGTGGTGATGGTTAAGTGAGTTCTCTATTTGTAAAAACTCACTGAAATGCACACTTAAAAGAGGTGTGTTTCATTATATATAAATCAGTCAAAATGATTTAAAAGTTAAAAAAAAAAAAGCAACATATAGTGCTAACTGCAAAGGAGATTTTACAGCCAAAAAAATTTACATTCAGTGGAATGACTGAACTTTCTTTAGATTATACAGCTCAGTTCTCGGACAGAAATCCCCGGGAAGGGATTGCCTGGGAGCACCCACAAAATCATATTCCTTTCCCTTGGTCCCTCTGGTTGCCACAGATAAATAGGAGCAGTCCCCTCCTGCCCACACCAAGGGGCAAAGAGCTGAGGCTGTGGGTTAGTCAAGCAAAATACCTGACAGACTGTGTCTTTGGCATTGTATCTAAAAAGTCATTGCCATACTCAAAGTCACCTAGGTTTTCTCCTGTGCTATCTCCTGGGAGTTTTATAGTTTTGCATTCTACATTTAGGTCTGTGATCCATTTTGAGTTAATTTTTGTGAAGGGTGCTGGGTCTGTGTCCCGATTCATTTTTTTTTTTTTTGCATGTGGATGTCATCCAGCTGTTCTGGCACCATCTGTTGAAAAGATGATCTTTGTGCCATTGTATCACCTTTACTCCTCTGTGAAAGATCAGTTGACCATCTTTATGAGAGTCTATCTCTGGCTTTCTAGTCTGTTCCACTGATCTATTTGCCTATTCTTTCACCAAAATCACAGTCTTGATTACGGTAGCTTTATCACAAATCTTAGGGTAGGATAGTGTCAGTTCTACAACTTTGTTATCTCTGCACTCGTCTTACCCTCCTTTCAAACACATATGCTGCTGTGAGCTTGGGATTTTTCTTACTCCTGAGCTCTCCTGTATCCAAGGACCAGCTGCTCGTCATCCAAGCAGTCTTGCTTCCCAGAGGTCTGTCTTAGGCATTTTCCTTGAACTCCTCACATTCACACAATAATTGTATGGGCTTTTAAAATGAGGAGGTGGAAGGAATTTTAGCGGTGACCACGTTCAACCCTTCCCTCCCCTCCCCCACACTGTTAGCTCACGGTGACACCACAGCTCAGAGACCAGCACTGCCCAATAGAACTTTCTATATTTGTGCTGTCTAATATGGTAGCCATGTGGCTATTGAGCACTTGAAATATGGCTAGTGTTACTGAGGATCTGAATTTTGACTTTACACTGAAAATTTAAATGATATATTTAAATTTAACTAGCCTCTTAGGGCTAATGTCTATCAGATTAGACAGTGCAGGTCTAGAGTACAGAGATCAGAGTCTGGAAATCAGAGGCCAATGCTCACTGCTGCACCGCACTCAGCCTCACTGGCTGTTTGGGTGCTTCTGACTACTGAGATCTTCATCTTGTTTAAATTCTCAAGTATTTCCTCTTCTTGTTATTTGATCCTGAGAAATTGACTTGAATTATATAATACCAGATATATGTTAGACCAAAGTTTGTCGAACATTAGTAGTCCATGAAATCAAATGTATGGGCTCTAACCAGCATTTTATAAAAGATGTAATACATGAGATAGAATGGAAAAAACCAGCACGTATCACATTTAAAATGCTGTTTTATGAAACAGGTATTTCAGGGTGCATATGTATGGATGCCATAATCTTAAATGTATTTCTTCCTTGTCACTCCCCAGTCATCTCGGTGGCTGCTTTTGATTGGGGGCTGTCCTGAATCTAAGGCGGGAAGATGGTGGCTGCAAAGAAGACAAAATGTTGCTGGAATCGATCACCTCTAGGATCCACCTTGTTATGAAAAGTGGAAAGTGCATGCTGGGGTACAAGCAAATTCTGAAGGTGATCAGAGATGGCAAAGCGAAACTGATCATCTTTGCCAGCACCTGTCCAGCCTTGGCAATCTGAAATAGTGTACAATGCCATGTTGGCCAAGACTGGTGCCCATCTCTATAGTGGCAACACTACTGAACTGGGCACAGCATGTGGACAATTCTACAGAGTATGTGCACTGGCTATCAGTGATCCAGGTGATTCTGACATCATTAGAAACATGCTAGAACAGACTGGTGAAAAGTAAATCATGCAAAAATTTTCTTTAATAAAACTGGTCAGAAAAATATATTGGTTAAAAAAATGTATTTCTTTTAGTGGGTCGAAATCAAGAACATTTGCAAAAATGCCAAGACCACTACTAAATCCAGAGACACAAATCAGAGCAAATTGGGAAAGAACGAATGGGCACGCCTTTCCGGAGCTATGGGAATCTCTAGATACATTACTTACACAGAAAAACTGCTATGAGCCGAAGTTGATCTGGTGATGGTAGAACTTCAGTTAACGGTACTGTACAGACTCATGCAGCTCACAGGATGAAAAAATTCAGTGTTCCTTCTTTACACATCTGTTACTATTTATTCTTCTGATCCTATGGTCTAGGGTGGTATGCACTTTGCTGTTCTATATAAGAATGTATAACAATTTACTTTTGCTTGGGTATATTTTTTGTTCCAGAGTATTCCCTTTAAGTTAAAAAATTCTTTCCCTATTTATGAAAATTTCAAAGACTCCTTAGAACAGGATACGGCTCACGTTATATACATCTGATACTTATTACCCCTGGTGTTTATTGTTAGAGCCAGTTAACAGGATATCCTACTTCTGATCCTGGTACCCCTGACAAGGCTGGGAGCAGAGGAAGGGCTGCGGTGATGGGCTCACACTATTGTGACAGTGGGGTGTCGGGGAGTAATCCACCCTCTTTTTAAGGCCCACATCTAGTTTTAAAATCCAGCTGGAAATGTTAATGCCGGGCCCCTGCAGTGGGAGACATTTTTGGAAATAAGGCTAAGAACAACACTCATTCTCTGTATCAAGTAGCGTGAGAGACTGGAATGCACTAGAATATTAGCAAGACACTCAAATATTTATCCTCATAACAAGTCTAGGTAGTAGATACTATCATTAGCCTTATTTTACAGTTAAGGAAACTGAGGCACCAAGAGGCTAAATGACTTGTCCACACAGCTAGTAAGTGGTGGAGCTGGATTCAAATCCAGGGAATTGACTTCAGTGTCTGCTCTCAATCACTACCCACACTGTCTCTCTGGGCGCATGTTCTTTTCAGTACTTGAACTATTAGGGTAGTCTCCTGAGTAGAAGAAATGGTGTCAAGTTAAAACCCCTTTTTTTTTTTTTTTTTAATTACAAGCTATTGTTTTAGTGAGTAGTTTGGCTGAAAAACATCCATGAATTTGGATCCTTGTTAGATTTGCTAAGAGTCTTCATCTTGCCAACAGAGATACTTAGGCATAGATCAAACAACCTGCATGGCCAACCAACATTTAAGAGGAATTATACACTATTCACTCTTTTGACTGTGATGTAGGGGCTAATATTAGATCTCAGTCCCCAATAGGTTTCTTTGCATCTTTGCACCTACTGAGATATGTGTTCTTTGCAGCTTGAGAGGCATACTATTCACACCAGTCCTTGAGGGAGGAAATTAACCCCCTCATACCTCCCTTAGTGAAGGGAAAGGCTCATAGCACAGTCCATTGTTGATAAAATGAGCACAAGAAAAAACCTAACTCCTAGAATAAAGGGCGACAGGCAAAATCTCAATGGTGCTTACCAGGCACATGGAGCGCCTGCTATACTTCTGCAAAAGACAAGGTTCACGGCAGTTCTTTTGCCAGAGCACACAGAGCCTCAGCCCAGGAGCTGTCTGTCCTAGCTGCCTCCTTTGCAGATAAGTCTTTGGTTTCCCATTTGAAAACTACAAAGTTTAGCATCTAGATGAAGGTTTAGAAGCCAGCTGCCTCAGTGCTTTCCATCTATAGCTGAAGTAAATTTTGGAGACCGTAACAGGTAATGCAGGGAGAAAAGAAACTGGAATATCATGGAGCACGTGTGAGGATTTCTGCCCCATTTCAGAAATCTGTGTTTAGTTTTGACTTTTCTCCATTTTCCAAATTTCCCATAGTGTTGATTCTATTAGTCCAAAACAGTCAGTCACTGTTCACTTCTTTTTCTCCAGGCTCCACGTGCTTCCCAATATACCTAAAGACTACGTGAGCTGCAAGGCATCTTGAGTTCCCCCAAACATTCTCTCTCCCCGCCCCCCGCCGTAGCCCCCCATGTACTCTCATTTATTTCAAACTATAAAAACAGGGCCATCCCCATTAGTTGGGTAAACCCCAAATCACTCTGTAATATGGCTCCATTTATAACAAGAGCAAACATATATTGGACCAGACATAACTCATTTAATCCTCAAAACAATCCTGTGAGGTAGGTACTATCATGATCCCTATTAGGAAAATGAGGAAGCCAGGGCACAGAAAGTTATGGGCTTGCCCTAGGTCAGGCTTTGAAATAAGCATTGTTAGGGACTACAAACTTCCACAATGACTGGGTTCCTGATAAGCTAGTTCCGTGTCTTTGGTGTCAAAATAATTTCGTGTTGGATGAAACGTGGGTCACAGCCAGCTTGGAGAGTCCTGTATTGTTCTGGGACCTCGGGCATAAAAGCTGCAGGCTGCTCAGGAAGGGACTGTCTGCGACTCTGCCACCTGACAGCTACTATCCACTGTCCCTTCTCAGCTCTCGAAGGGCCTGCTCCTAGTGCAGGCACCTCACACCACTCCCGTCTATTTTGTTATTTCTAATCCGTTGTGTGGTAGGAAATCAAACCACGAGGTAATGGCGTTCTGAATTTTCTAAAAGGCATAATGAATACCAATTGGTTTCATTTCTTTTTTTACTTGTACTTATAGCTTCAAAAAACAAATCAGAAATTGTGGCAGAGAGACCCCGTGGGATTTGGGGCCACTCCACGACCAGGAAAGGTCATGGACTTTAACAAAGCCTGCACTGCACGAAGTCCCCGTCTCCACGCCTTCCAGGTGTTTTAAGTTGTGGCAGTGACCAGGTGAGGGCCTGCTGCATAACAGGCGTTTACTGGCAGATTCTCATTTCATTCACGTGCCTACAGGCAGGAAGGACTGTGCCCTGCCTTTGCCACGGAACATGCCCAGAATCACTTAAAATGGACATCTGTAAGGATTCCTTAAAGGCAGCAATTTTAAATTTGTTACCCAGAGTCTTCCCAGACCCAGGAAGTATTTCCACATGGCTCAGGACTGTTTCCTCTCACAGGCTGCTCACTGTGAAGGCCAAGTCTGAGTAGCTGCACACGTGCTTTCCTTCACCGACACCGAAGGGGCTCATCTCCTTTTAGAGGAAGTGAGCATCTGCCTTGACCCAGTCAAACCCTTACCTGGTTCCTCTTTAACTCAGAGCAAACATTTCTGAGACTGTGGGACTAGACTAGCTGTGTGGTGTCATTACTATGGCATGTTGACTTGGGGGAGGGCAGGGTGGGGAAAAAGAGAGCCCTGAACTGTGGAGTCCAGAGTCCTATGGTTCTTATAATCCTCTTTTGATCAACTACTCCATGACCTTGAGCAAATCACTTAATCTCTCTGTAGCTCAATTTCCTCAGTTGTAAAACAGGATCACACCACCTATACCAACTATCTTTATTCGTGAGCTGCTGGATCAAATGAGGTTGGCTGTTGGACGCATTAGGAAACACTACCTATCCCCAACAAGCCACGACAAAGGTTCTTTTAGTCATTCCCTGAATCTGCAATCCCAAGTCCCTGAAAAGTCTGCACCTACACTGAACGTTATGCCATGATACTGGGTCGCCATTCACTTCAGAAACAGGAGCTAAAGGGGCTTGGATCTAAAACTAGCAAGCCACGATCAGAAAATAAGAGATCTCTTCTGGGGCTGGTGGTAATAAGGTAACCCCTCATATCACCCCCACCCCCGTGTTTTTTGGCCACTGCCCCTCTCTCGGAGATGAGAATGCTACTGAGCCTCCTATGGGGGTACAACCAGCAGTTAGAGCTGTGCATCCACACTCCCTCCCTGGACCACTGATCCTTGCAAAAAACAGTCCTTTAACCCCAATATCCGCTTCCTCTCCTGGGACAGATGACCAGATACACTGAAGAGGCAAAGGCACTCTCAACCTCATTAGACTGTTTTCAACACCAAAGTGAGTCCCCAAACTTTAAGGATTTTTCAAGACTCCAAATATCAAGCTGCCAGACACTAAGCAAAGGCTGTGATGCCATCAAAATCTAATAGGCTACCTCTACCTGCCTTTGAGGTAAGACATTTTGGTATGAACTTCCTGGTCCACCTCATCAGAGATTTTTATTTGTCAATGGAATGCCTTGGACTTTTTATGTGTTTATTTTTTTGGTTGTCATTGCTGTAATTTCAAATGAACACTCTTTCTGTTACGTGGCAGACCGCTGTCACATTTTCCAGAAGGAGAAATGGAAACTGCAGGAAGTCCAGTCACCTTGCCCAGGGTTTGCTGTTTTTCACAGCCTTAGCAATGAGGAACTTTGCCTCAGTGACTTAAGACTAAACAGACCTCTCCAAGGCTCCCAGTCGGAAACCTGGAGCAGGAGCCAGCTGAGCTCCTCACTCAGCTGCATTTGGCCAGGTCAGTAAACGCCGCCAGGCTGCAATTTTCTGTCTGTGAACTCTGAGCTAATGGAGAAAGCAGGAGTGGCTGACTTGGGTAAACCAGAGAAACTACCCTACGTCTCAAGGGATGAAAGGCAACTTGTAAGAGTCACAGAAAGTAGGCAAAGCTAAGTGAAGACACTTCTCTTTCCCTCTCCTTTAGAACTCACATCGTCCCACAAATAAAGCCCCTTGAAACGCACAAGACTCTACAGTGGTCCTGACTATGGGTTGAAGGGCCATCTGTTCCAAGCCCCCAGGAGGCTAGTCTGGGCAAGGGGCCCCACACCACTAAGCCCAGCCTTGTTATCCTGGGGTCCTCTGACAACTCTTCAAAAAAAATTGCCAGCTTTCTCCCAGCCAAAGGGCTGAAGCAGAGAAGGCCATAGATTACAGGCCAGGATGGCTCAACAGGCAAAATTTAACCAATGCGCCCAGAAGCTTTCGGGGACTTTGTTGGAGAAAATAGGGTGAAGCTATCCAGGAGTGGTTAGAACTTAGCCAGAGGGCATAAGAAGTCAAGTGCAGGTGAGGCTGCTGCCTCTGCCCTAATGCACACTCACACTTAGCAGAAGGACTGGCTCTTGCTAAAAAAAAAAAAAAATGTGGCCCTGCTCCTTCAGACTGTCTGGTGTATTAAGACAGATGTTTGAAAAGGGTGGTCAGCATGCAAAGCTCCAGACATTACTTTGATATTTAAAAATAGTAGCAACCAATTAAGAATGAACTCTTTAGGAGTATATGAAGGTGTGTGTTTATGAATGAACTGGCGTGTATTGAAGAGCTGGCGTCTCCATGGAGGGAGGTGGGGGGAGGATTGTCGTTACCTGGCCAGGTCGAGGAAGGAATCCACTGTCTCTTTGGGGACCGGAGGGGAGCCCGAATCCTCCAGCCCAAGGTCGCTGGACTTAAGGGTCTGCGCGTCAGACCCAGGCTTGATGATGAACGCCAAAGCGACGGCGAGCGCAGAGGCACCCAGTGTGGTGAGGCCGAAGTAGGCGATGGCGATGCCGCCCAGGCGCCCAAGAGAGCTGGCGTCCAGAGAGGCGGCACCCGACACCAGACTGCAGACCACCAGGGGCAGGATGATCATGCGCAGCATGCGGAGCAGCATCTCACCGGGGAAGGCCAGATAGGTGACCTGGGTGCGGCTAAGCCCGAGCCCGCGCAGCGCCGCGCCGAGGCCGGTGCCCGCCACCACCCCAGACACGGTGAGCAGCACCAGCGCGTGGTGCTTGAGAAAGCCGGCGCAGCGCCGCGCGCGTCCTGCGGTGGGCCCGGGTGCTCCAGGCGCCGCTGCAGGCCCAGCCTGGGCACTGTCTAGGTAGCCGTTGGTTTCACTGCTCTTGTCCATGGCGTTGCCCGCAGCTCAGAGCTGGAGAAGGTGAGGGACTTGGGCTCTAGTAAAAGACTGAACTCTCAATGAATGGCTCAGGCGGAGCTGGCGCAATCCACTAGTTGTGTCTGGTTCTGGGAGCCATCCCCTGGGAGACAGCCGGGCTGGGCGCAGGAACAGGTGTGGAGAGGGCCAGGAGAGGCTCGGGAAGCGGGCTGGAGCTCCCGGTTAAACGGATCACGCCACGCCCAGCTTCGCCCCAGCAATCTCGGGTAGAAGATGATGCAACGTGGGCGCCGATGGGAAAGAGGGTTGGGCCTGGGCCCACCCACTCCAGAGCCTCCGCCCCGCCCCCCCTACCCCCCCTACCCCCCTACCCCCCCCCCCACGGCTATGGCCAATCAGCACTCGCGCGGTGGAGTGGGGCGTCTGGGACGCGGGCGCTGCCGAGGGCAGATGAAGCCGGTCAGTTCCCGCGCCCCCAGCCGCCTCACGACCTCTCTAATGGGGACAGGCTCCAGGCTACCGTGGGGAGGCGCGGTCTGAGGGACGGCGCGGGCCGTTGGCACTGCCGGGGCCTCTCGGGCGGGCCGAGGTCTGGGCGCTTGGAGCCAGAGGGCCCTGGAGAAGGTGGAATGGGGCTGCGTTCCTTGTCCTGATTGGGAGAGGGGAAGGCTTTCCTTCACGGTTATTGCTTTCGCCCCGCACCGCCCGCTGTGGATCCGATAACTCGCTCGTCTCTTTTGAGGGGGCCCCACGGTAGTCTTCCCGCCGCGTCCTCCTGCATAAAACCTCCTCCTCCCATGAAGTCCCGTGGGGTTATATGCGGTAAAGCACGCCGGGATGCCCAGCGCAGGCCCTGGCCCTGAGACAAAAGATGGGTGGATGGCCGGATGAGAAAAGCCTTATCCACACGTTCATTCAGGGCTCTGACACCCCTAAGGGAAACCCGGACCCACTGTGCCATCAAATCCCCGCCCCTCCACTGCGCGCTCTGAGGAGCGTGCCTTGGGTTCCCCTGCAGCTGTCTGCGGTAAAGAAACAAAATTCTTCCAGGAAAAAGCAGAGCTCCCACACCACTGCTTCCAGCTCACCCCAGCTGAAACACCAGCCACTGGGTTTTAACCCCCTCCATCCCCAAGCCGTCCCGCGGAAACAGTGCAGATGGCTGTTTGGCCAGCCTTTGAAGATGGTTCCTTACTGTTTGCATTCGATTCATTTCCTTTTTATTTACCATTTGCCCTGGTCACAGCAGATACAGGAGAAAGCTCTGTGTAGTAGTTTTACTTTTCACATTTATTGGATTTTTATATTTTCTCATTTCTGCTTTTGAAAAGAATTGTTCTTTCAAGACTTTTGTGAAAGGGAAGTCTTACGTGAATGAAAGGAAGGCATTTTGCTCTAGATCTCTTGCTAAAAAGGTGTCATCTTAAAACATGTCGTGACAGATATTTGTACAAATCAAACAAAATGCCTTCCTAAGGAACTTTAAGGAGCTATTTAAATTTTGAGACAGTGAGGATTTCCATTATTTGAAGCCAGCTAGCCAGCTAGCCAGTCATTGGCTGGAGCTTGTAGGGTTTTTTTTGTTGCTGTGGTGTTTGTTTGTTTTTTGTTGTTATTTTTTGAGAGAGGGAGGGGGGTACATGTCAAGTGAAGAGTTGTACATATTTTTATCTGATTTTTCATTACACAAGTTATTTCTCTTTGTGCACAGAAGAGGAAATTCTAGAGACACCCTCTATTTTGCCAACCAGCAACTTCCTTTGTTTTGACTACCGTTTTCACACTAGGACTCTCATGTCATGCTCCAGAAGTGAATTCCCAATTGCCTGCTTTACATCTCCACCTGGACAGACATCCTGAAGGCATTCCAATTCAGCATGTCAAAAACTGACTCATGGCTGGCTCCCTCCGGCCTTCTCCTCCTTCTGACCCCCTGTTTCTGTGCCTTCCTCAAGCTGCTCCTCTTTCTGACCCCCTGTTTCTGTGCCTTCCTCAAGCTGCTCCTCTTTCTGACCCCCTGTTTCTGTGCCTTCCTCAAGCTGCTCCTCCTTCTGACCCCCTGTTTCTGTGCCTTCCTCAAGCTGCTCCTCCTTCTGACCCCCTGTTTCTGTGCCTTCCTCAAGCTGCTCCTCTTGCTGACTCCCCTGTTCTGTTACCAACATTGCTGACCGCCAGTCACCTCTCTGAAATCTCACAGTGACCTTCGATTCTTCCTTCTCTGGTGTCTCTTCTCATCAATTACCAATTCACAAAGACACTGTTTTCACAATATTTATCACATCCACCACTCCCATCCATTTCTCTTGCTAACATACTTGGCTCAGTTTTTAATTCCTCATTGCTTATCTTGACTCTGGAATTGTTTCCTAATTAGTCTTCCCGCCTCCATTGCTCCTCTTGTTCCAACCATCATATATTTTGCTTGCCTTGGGCCAATCTTTCTAATAAGTAATTTACATGTTAGGATTAGTTTCAGCTTCTATCCAATGGGAGTGGGGGTGGGGAGAAGAGCAATTCTCTGTTCCCTTAAGAAAACTTCCTAAAAGTTGGATATACAGTCCTATTTCCTTTAGATTTCATTAGTCAGAATTTAGGCACATGACCACACTTAGCTGCAAGAGACATTAGGAAATGCCATCTTTATTTTGTACAGGCATATATTCAGTTAAAAATCAAGGCTTCTGTCATGTCACTTCCTGTTCAAAAGCTTCCAGTGGCTCCCGCTGAATTATGAATATGCTTTTCACCCTGGCATTCAAGGCCCGCCATGATCTGGTCTCAGCTCACTCTCCAGCCGAGTGCCCTCTATGTTTGCAGTGAAAATGAGACTGTGTAATAAAAAACAAACAAATATATAGAAAAAAAAAAGAGACTGTGCTGCTTCCACATTTTATTTTTTTAAATATATTTTTATTGATTTCAGAGAGGAAGGGAGAGGGAGAGAGAGATACAAACATCAATGATGAGAGAGAATCATTGATTGGCTGCCTCCTGCACCACCCCACTACGGGAGATGGAGCCGGCAACCCAGGCATGTGGGTTGGCAAGTGATTCCTTGACTGGAATCAAATCTGGGACCCTTCAGTCTGCAGGCCGATGCTCTATCCACTGAGTCAAACCGGCTGGGGCTGCTTCCACATTTTCTTGCCTCTGTATCCATTCCCAGTTTCGACACCACTTCTCTCTCAAAGCTTTTCCTAAGCCCCCTCGCTCCAACTCTGCTTGCTGCCCAGCTTTTTGTGCTGTTTGGTGCACTCCATAGCTGTGGTAATAGTTAACCCGCAGCTGGGAGTGGGCACTCTCTGCATTATTAGCACTTTCATTGGACTTAAGTGTGCTGCTGAGTGGGAGAGCAGTGTTTGAAGGTGCCTTGGGCCGTGCTGAATGTATGTTAGTCAATGAGAAAAACCTCTCCTTAAGGAGGAGCTGGTCTCTGGGCTCCTTCAGGGACTGACTGCCCTGTAGCAGCTCCACCTACACATGAGGCAAACCAAGAAACAGGTGTCTGCCCTTGGCCTCCCCAACAATTGGTACGGGGTTTCATTTTCTGCCTGTTTCTCTCCTTGTTTCTATTTAAAATTCCCCTCCTTTCGGTCTTCTATTACATTTCTTTTGTCTTTTCATAATTACACATGCTTCCTGGTGTTCAGTACGAAAAATTATTGATCTCTATCTATTTATTATTTAAATCCTCACCCGAGGATATGTTTTTCATAGGAGAGAGAGAGAGAGAGAGAGAGAGAGAGAGAGAGAGAGAGAGAGAGAGAGAAAACATGGGTGTGACAGAGAAACATTGATTGGCTGACTCCCGTACGCATTGGGACCCGGGATCAAAGTGCAATCTGGCCATATGCCCTGACCCGAATCAAACCAGTAACCTTGCATTTCACAGGATGATACTCCAACCAACTGAACCACACAGGTCAGGGCGATTCCTGTGTTTAGACATCTCCTCCCACAATACTTACAGTGTTCTCTCCAGGTTCTAGATGTATAAGTATGAAATCATACAAATATCTTAAAGAATGGGTGCTGGATTTTATCAAATGCCTTTCTGCATCTATTGATATGATCATGTGGTTTTTATATTTCATTTTATGTTTTGTATCACATCTATTGATTTGTGGATATTGTAGAAACCTTGCATTCCCAGAATAAATCCCACTTGGTCATGGTGTATAATATTTTTAATGTATAACTGGATCATTTTGCTAATATTTTGTTGAGGATTTTAGCATCTATGTTCGTCAGGGATATTGGCCTGTAATTCTCTTTCTTTGTAGTGTCTTTCTCTGGCTTTAAAAGTAGGATAATGCTGGTTTTGTAAAATGTGCTTAGAATCTTCCCTCCTCTTGAATTTTTTTTGAATAGTTTGAGAAAGATAGGTGTTCATTCTTCTTTGAATGTTTGCTAAAATTCACCTGTGAAGCCATCCAGTCCAGGACTTTTGTTGGTAATTTTTTATTTTATTTTATTAATGCTTCAATTTCATTAGTTATAATCCTTCCGTCCAGATTCTCTGATTCTTCTTGATCCAGTTTTGGAAGATTGTATGTTAAGAGGAACTTATCCGTTTCTTCCAGATTGTTCAATTTGTTGGCATATAGTTATTCATAACTAGAGGCCCGGTGCATGAAATTTGTGCACTTGGGGGGGGGGTGTCCCTCAGCCCAACCTGCACCCTCTCCAATCTGGACCCCTCAGGGGGTGTCCGACTGCCTGTTTAGGCCAGATCCCAGGGATCTGGCCTAAACAGGCAGTCGGACATCCTCTTCACAATCCAGGACTGCTGGCTCCCAACTGCTTGCCTGCCTGCCTGATTGCCCCTAACCGCTTCTGCCTGCCAGCCTGATCACCCCCTAACCACTCCCCTGCCAGCCTGATTGATGCTAACTGCTCCCCTGCCAGCCTGATCATCCCCAACTGCCCTCCCCTGATAACCCGGTCACCCCCAAATGCCCTCCCCTGCATATTCCCTCTTTATTAGATAGGGTTTTTTTCTTTAACATATTGGACAGCCCTAACTGGTTTGGCTAAGTGGATGGAGCATCAGCCTGAAGACTCAAGGGTCCCAGGTTTGATTCTGGTCAAGGTCATGTACCTTGGTTGGGGGCACATACCCAGTGGTGAGTGTGCAGGAGGCAGCTGATCGATGGTTCTCTCTCATAGATGTTTCTAGCTCTCTATCCCTTTCCCTTCCTCTCTGTAAAAAATCAATAAAATATATATTTTTAAAAAAGAAACACTTAAGATTCCTCCATATCGGCCTGGCTGGTGTGATTCAGTGGTTGAGATCCCAGGCTGCTGCCACTGGGAGAGGATCGCGCCGTGGGGGTGCGCGCCCCTGCCAGGCTGAGACCCCAGCCCAGGCTGCCACCACTGGCAGGGGATCATGCCATGGGGGTGCGCACCCCTTCCAGGCTGAGACCCCAGCCCAGGCTGCCACCACTGGCAGGGGATCACACCATGGGTAGTGAATTTGTTTTTGTTTTTTATAAAGGGTCAGGAGGGCCTCTGGGCAGCATTCCACCAGGCCACTTACTCTGCAGGCTCTCAGCGGCAGCCCTCCCTGAGACTGGGGGACTCCAGTGGGGCTGAGAGGACTGGGTGCCACCATCTTGTGGCTATGGGCGCCGCCATTTTGGTCGCAGAGTGATGGTTAATTTGCATATTACTCTTTTATTAGATAGGCTATTTTCTTGTAATCATTGTATCTCTATGGTGTCAATTGTTACTTTTCTTTCATTTCTGATTTTGAGTCCTCTCTTAGTTTCATATATATATATATATATATATATATATATATATATATATATATATAATCTCAGAGAGGAAGGAAGAGGGAGAGAGAGAGAGAAGCATCAATGATGAGAGAGAACCATTGATTGGCTGCCTCCTGCATGCTCCCTACTGGGAATCAAACCCTCAACCTGGGCATGTGCCCTTGACCAGAATCGAACCCTTCAGTCCCCAGGTCGATGCTCTATCCACTGAGCCAAACTGACTAGGGCTCTCTTTGTTTCTTGACGAGTCTTGGTTAAAGGTTTGTCAATCCCATTTAAATTTTTAAAGAACCAGCTCTTTTGGTTTCATTGATCATATATATGTGTGTGTGTGTGTGTGTGTGTGTGTGTATTAGACTCTTTTATTTATTTCTGCTCTAATCTTTATTGTTTTCCTTCTACTGACTTTGGGCTGTTTGTTGTTCTTTTTCAAGTTCCTTAAAGTATAAAGTTATTTCTCTCTATAATAAATGACTCTACAATGTTGTGATTAGAGAAAAATTTAAGAGAAGTTACAATTTAAAAAAAAATTGAGAAAGTGTGATGCTTCACCAAGAAAATACATAGACACTGTGACTGATTATGAAAACAGTCCCCTACTTCTTTTGTTCTTCCATCCTGACTTTTGTCATGTTACTTTTTAGAGCCCTCCAACTCATTCTGGGCTCAGTCACATGATCTTCTTTAGCCAGTGGATATAGCTGACCTTAGGCAAGCAGAGGCTTTAAATAGGCTTATCCATTGATTGAGCTTTTATCCTGTGCCTGTGCCATTGCCCTCAGAACATGCCTGGGCTAACCTTCTGGTGGATGAAAGACATACAGTACTGCTGAGTCCTCAGTCATCATAGCAGAGGTCATCCTAGATCAACTCTCAGCCAGTCAGCCTCAGATATGGGAGCAAGCCCAGTGAACAGAAACAGAGCTGTCTAGTCAAGGCCCCAAAGCCCCTCTCTGAAATGTGAGCAATAAAAAGTTATTGTTGTGTGCCATGGGGGTTTTAGGGTTCTTTGTTACTGTGTTGGTCCAAGTCCTTTAAGAAGCAGATGCCAAGATGGGATAATATGTACACGGATTTTATTTGGGCAATACCTATGCAAGCTCCCAGAGCTGTTGGAAGGCAATGCAAATCTTACCCCCAGTGAAGGAGAGAGGGTGGGAAGATTGGGGAGAAATATCCTAGATTGTTGTGCAGCCTAAGGAAGGTTCACTAAAGCTACTGGGAACCTCAAGCCAAAGTCAGCTTTCAGGGGAGTCTGGAGTTTTCCACAAATAGGTCTGCTGAAGTATCCCCGCTACGCTTGAGCCACTGGCTGGGAGCCACCTGTGGGAAGCATGGCCTTGGCACAAACTTGGCAGTGGATTTCAGAGCACACTAATTGGCCAGTTAGATTAACAAGTCTGTGAAGTAAAATTATCTGAGTCAAGACCTAATTCTGTTTACACAGAAACATCAAATTTTTTTTCCCTAAAGTAAATATGCACTGCATGTCTATGATTATAATCATTGTGGACCTTGAAGAAAGATTGCTTTGTTTCAAACTTTACTAACTGTTGGTTACCCATACTAGGAAATCATGCCACCAAGCAACACTACTTGTGGTATTTGAATCATCAATACAGAGCTCCTGAGTCAGTGTACATCTGTGGCTGAGGCCACCACGTGCAATGTGCAAATACTTGGTTATTTCATTATATTCCCTATGTGATCATTCACAGGTACTTGCTCATAATAAAGCATATCTTATTTTATTATATTGATTTTCCTGAAAGTATGTGTTAGGTAGGCTGTATTACTTATGAACTTCATTTAAGGATGAAAGAAGGTGCTAGTTCTGACATAGTTAAGAACACTCCTGCCCTGGCCAGTGTGGCTCAGTTGATTGGAGTGTCGTTCCGTACACCAAAAGGTGGTGGGTTCGATTCCCAGTCAGGACACATATCCAGGTTGCAGGTTTGGTGCGGAAGGCAACTGATCAATGTTTTTCTCTCACATCAATGTTTCTCTCAAAAAAAAAAATCAATTTGAAAAAAAGAGAAAAAACACTCCTGTAGAATGAAGATCAAAAGTTATAGAAGGATTATAAAAGAGAAAAGAAATGTACACCCATGTTCATAGCAGCATCATTTACAATAGCCAAAAGGGTGGAGGTACCACAAGAGTCTACTGACAGATGAAAAGATAAGCAAATTGTAGTACAACAGAGCATTAAAAAACCTTAAGGAGGAAGGAAATTCTGACACATGCTACAACATGGATGAACCTTGAAAACATTATGCTAAGTGAAATAAGCCACTCACAATCACAGGTATTGTATGAGTCCCACAAATTTACCTAGAGCAGGCAAATCCGTAGAGATGGAATATACAGTGGTGGTTGCTGGAAGCTGGAGGAGGAGGGACAGTGAGTTGTTGTTTAATGGGTATAGATTTTCAGTTTTGCAAGATGAAAAGAGTTCTGACGATAGGTTGCACAACACTGTGAATATATTTAACACCACTGAACTGTATGCTTAGAAATGGTTAAGATGGTAAATGTTATGTTATGCATATTTTACAACAATAAAAGAAAGAGAGAACAAGACAATGTAATTTCAATCCAGGTCAGACTCTGAGTTAAATATGAATGGATATTAGTGTGTAACAGTGCCCATTAATGTTATGTTGACATTTAAATACATAGGTTTATAGGAATGTGTAGTCATATATATTTGATATCATATTAAAATTGGTAAGAAATGATATGATACATGAAGAAGCTGGTAACTGAGGCAATATTTTATAACAGAGCAAGGTATAATAAAAAAAAAAAGGCTTAAAGAAGCTGGAGTTTCATTGGGAAGTCTGGGTGCCTGCATGACCTTTGCACAGGTTACCCACCTACTGTGGCCCCGCTAGGCCCACCCTTCTCTGTGGTGCTGGAGCTGAGCGGCATTCCCCTCACTCCCTTGCCAGAGGCTTCCTTGGTTCTGGGAGGCACTGGTGGGAAATGTGAGGGTGGAGGAAAGGAAAGCAGAGCTTCTTTCCTGCTTCTACCTCCTGTCGAGAGATAGCTAGCAGAAGCAGAGAGCTGTAGCTCCAGTTTCCAGCTTCTTCCTGCAGCCCCTTGGAGGTGCCAGCGTCAGCGGGGCCTCCCTTCCTCAGCAGGACAGAGCTGGAGCTGTGGAAAGAGGTCCGAAGTCAGCTCTGCTGAGGTCTCCTCTGAAGTCCTGGTATCTAGTACTATCATCGCTTCCCTTCTGCTCCCCAATCCAGTGATAGCTTCTGGGTTATTAATCTCTCAGTTATCAATCTCTGGTTTATCTAAGCATTCCTTTTTTAAAAAATCTGTTTTTATTGATTTTAGAGAGAGAGGATAGAGAGATAGAAATATGGATGGGCTGCCTCCTGCACGCCCTACTGGGGATCGAGCTCGCCATCAGGCCATGTGCCCTGACCGGAAATTGAACCAGTGATCTCTTGGCTCATGGGCTGATGTTCAACCACTGAACCACACCGGTCAGACTAAGCATTCTTTTTTGTCCCCACCCTAGCTAACACTTTTTAAAGTCTTAGTTTATTAATTCTCTCATGCACTATCACCACAGATAAAGTCCCATAAGAATATTTATTCCTGTTGTCCTATCTCCAGCTCACTTGTAGCAGCACCAACGTTGGCCTTTGCAGTCCCCCTGACTTTCTTCATTCAGATCTTGTGTTCCTTTTGCTCTTTTCTTGAGGTCCTCTTCTTCTCATTCAGGCCATGTCTTGTAGGTCTGTGTTTTGGGTTCCATTTTCTTTGCATAATACAAACAATTATTAATCATGCCAAAACCAACTGTCTTGCCACCACCAAAATGGGTTCTGAATCCAAATACAAAAATGACATCTGGTGTGGTCTTGTACATTTGGGCTAGTTTTTCCTGAATTTTTATTTTTTAAATATGTTTTTGATTTATTTCAGAGAGAGGAAGGGAGAGGGAGAGATAGAAACATTAATGATGACAGAGAGAATCATTGATCGGCTGCCTCCTGCATACTCCCTACTGGGGACCGAGCCTGCAACCTAGGCATGTGCCCTGACTGGGAAGCTAACCGTGACCTCCTGGATCATAGGTCAACGCTCAGCCACTGAGCCATGCTGGCTGGGTCTGAATTTCTGTCTTAGGTACTCTTGCCTTCCCTGGGTGAAAGATATCAATGACCATTTGTTTTGCTAATGTAGTCTATTGGTCATGAACTTTTTTTCTGGATAGTTACTGTGTCTTTCATCATGGTGGCTGTTCTTTTAGGATCCAGGGAGGAAAAGAGCCCCAGCTAACATTTTAATGGTCAATTGTCTGTATTATCTCTCTTCTGATGGAAATTCCATTGTGTGATTTCTGTTTTCCTGACTGGACTCTGACTAATGAAATCTTTTAAGGATATATCACATCTACCTGTCAGTAAAGTGGTCTGGTAGTGATACTGCCTCCACCTGTGTCCATAGGGCACAACTTTATGGCTCTGTGTTTGGGGCAGAGAAAGTAGAAATGGTTTAGAAAATCTTATTGCAAAAAAGAAAAAAAATGCTTGTAAAGATCTCGGGGACTCCCATTGGCCAGATTGTGACAACTTGAGTGTCTTAGACAAAAAAATATTCAGTGGAAAACGTGAGTACATGATGATACTCAAAAGAAGCAACTAAAATACAGTACATTCAAGAAGAGACAATTATGAATTTTGAATAGAGTTTGCAGAAAATGCTCTTTAGGGTAATGCAAACTTATACACATCACAGTCAGACTTTAGTTAGCACCTAAGTGCCATCAGTAAAAACCAGGCATTAAGAATTCAGCTTAGCCCAACAAATACTTGCTTGGGACAAGATCAGCCTGAAAAGAGAATTCTGATCCTCTCTTCCAGTCCCAAACAGTAACTCATGTGATTCAGCCAATTATCTTAATGATTGGGTGCCTGTTGTGTGCACTATTTCAGGCACCTGGGATACAATCCTATCTAATAAAGAGGGAATATGCTAATTGACCATCACTCTGTCACAAAGATGGCTGCATCCACAGCTGAAGCCAAGTTTCCATAAGAAGCCTTAACGAGCAATCAGCAGGGACCTGAGGCTATGCCCTCCCCCGCCCCTGTGGGGCTTGACAGGGGACCTCAGGCTGAATCCCTAATCTGACAGGCTTGATAGGGGGCCTCAGGCCGCACCCCGCTCCCCCTAAGCGGGACTTGACAGAGGACCTCAGTGTGCGCCCCCAGTGCTGGGTGGGGGGGAAACTCTGGTTGCGCCCCCCACCCCAGTGCCAGGCTGGGGGATCTCAGACCGCGCCCCCAGCCCAGCGGGGCTTGACAGGGGACTTCAGGCTGTGCCTCCCACCCCAGCACTGTGCCAGGGGACCTGAGGTTGTGCACCCTTGCCTGGTGGGACTTGACAGGGGACCTCAAGGTGCACCCCCAGTGCTGGGTCAGGGGAACTCTGGCCATGCCCCCTGCCCAGCAGGGCTTGATAGGGGACCTGAGGTTGCACCCCTTTGCTGGTGGGGCTTGACGGGTGACCTGAGGCTGTGCCTCCTCCCAGTGCCGGGCTGGGGGATCTGAGGCTGTGCCCCCCTGCCTGGCGGGGCTTGACGGGGGACCTCAGGCCATGCCCCCCACCCAGTGGGGCTTGACAGGGGATCTCAGGCCATGTCCCCCACCTGGCAGGGCTTGATGGGGGACCTCAAGGCACAACCCCTGCCCTGGTCTGGGTTGGGGGACCTCAGGCCATGTTCCCCGTCCTGGCGCCAGGCCAGGGGACCTGAGGCTACATCTCCTTTCGGCAGGGCTTGACAAGGGTGGGACTGACCAGGTCTGGATCTAGCCCAATGGGGGCAGGGGCCGGCCGGGTCTGAGTCTCATGTGATTTTGAGGCGCATGTGGGTGGGCGGAGACTTGACTCTGGATCCTGTGGTGCACCCCAGACTCCGACAGGAGGAAGGTTTTCATATACATTTTACTAATTTTCTTTCATCTCTGACACTTCTATTATAGAGAAAGGGCAAATAGCAATATTAAATTATTTCCTCTAATTCCCTTTTAATGTGCACGAATTTTGTGCACCGGGCCACTAGTCTATATACATAAAAGCCTAAGCCAGTGGTCAGCAAACTCATCAGTCAACAAAGCCAAATATCAACAGTACAACGATTGAAATTTCTTTTGAGAGCCAAATTTTTTAAACTTAAACTTCTTCTGATGCCACTTCTTCAAAATAGACTTGCCCAGGCTGTGGTATTTTGTGGAAGAGCCACACTCAAGGGGCCAAAGAGCCACATGTGGCTCGCGAGCTGCGGTTTGCCGACCACGGGCCTAAGCGACCGTTACGACCATTTGACAGAACAACTGGTCAATCAGTCACTATGATGCGCACTAACCACCAAAGGGCAGACGCCCAACGCAGGAGCTGCACCCTGGTGGCCAGTGCACTCCCACAGCCAACTTCCCTTGGCACCCAGACTGGGTGAGACAGGCCCAATTGCTGGCCAGGCCAAGGGACCCCACACCGTGCATGAATTCGTGCACTGGGCCTCTAGTAGTGAATAAAACACACACACACACACACATATCTGTTCCTATCAAACTTTACATTATAGGTAGGAGAGGTCAGTGCCCAATAAGCCTACCAAAGAAATAGATTATATAATAAGTTAGAGGGTGGTAAGTGCTAAAAAGAAAAAATAGAACAGAGTAAAAAGAATGAGGAGATCCAGAAGTGGGCAGTTTGCAGTTTTAAGTTGGTAGGCCTCATTGTGAAAGTAAGGTTTGAGTGAATACTTGGAGGAGATGAAGAGGTTATCTGGGGAAAGAATACCCCAGGCACAGACAGTAGCCACAGCAGAAGCCCTAACTTGGAAATATACCTGGTGTGGTCAAGGATTAGAAGGAGGCCAGTGTGGTTGGAGTGAAATGAATAAAGGGGAAAATAATAGGAACTGTGGTGAGAGAGGTGATGAGAGAGTCACATCGTGAGGGACCTTGTAGGTCATTATAAAGACTTTGGCTTTTATTGTGAGTGAAAGATAGCTGCTGCAGGGTTTAGGGTAGGATTTGGCTGGTATAATATGATCTGTGTGTTAATAATAAGTCTGTAAAGGGGACATTAGAATAGAAGTAGCCAGACCTGCTATTATAATTATCCAAGTCAGAGACAATGTTGACTTAGGTCAGAGTGGCGGCACAGGAGGGGGTGAATGGTCCAATTCTGAATATATTTTCAAAATAGGACCAAAGGTATTTGCTCACTGATTGGGTACAGGATGTGAGAGAAAGAGGAGACGAGGATGAAGCTGAGGTTTCTGCCCTACACAATTAGAAGGATGGAACTGACATCCAAATTAGGTGGGGAAGGTTGAGAGCAGGAGGGTTTTTAGAGGGAGAAGATAAGAAATCCAGTGTGGTTTGCAATGTCTATCTAGATACCCGGTGGAGCTGTTGAGTTAGTATGTGGGACCTGTGTCTGGTGTTCTGCAGAGAGGTGTAGGCTATAAATATTAGTCAGGATGGACAGGGCTAGGCTGCAGTTGCAAACAAAAATCTCACTGGATAAACACAATAAAAGTTGATTTCTTACACGTAGGTCTCTGTTCCATGTCATTTTCTCTCTGGAATTCAGACTCATAGAGGCTCCACTATCTGGACTATTGCTGTGAAGAGGGAAAAATAGCTGGAGAGTCTCACCCCCTCAACAAAGGGCTTCTACCTTGAAGTGGCCCAGGACTTCCACTCACATTTTCTTGGCCAAGGTAAGTCCATAAGTCATTAGAGTGATTAGGAATATTTTACTTTTTAGATTTATAAGTCCACGGTGTATGTTTGAAGTACATGTTATATTTGTGACTGTGGTTTGAAATCTCTAAAGGAATTTAATTAATCAGTGTGTTCAATGTTTAGGGAGTCTGTCATATATATAGGCTTAGGGAGAATAAATCAAAGACAAAGTGAAAGTATTTTCATTTAAACACACATATTACTAGACTTATAACTAAACAAAATCTGTATGTTAAGCTTTGAGGCTTTAGAAAAAAATAGGTTTATATAGGTTTATAATATAATACAATACTAATGAAAACACAAGTAACACCTGGTGTGTGTTTTTCCACATACAATAACACCCATGAATGCTGAAAACCCAATCAACTGTCTTCCTCCTCCTGGTGCTCAAGATGGCCTGGAGGGTTGCCTAGGTGATCCTGTGGGAGTGCAGGGGCCCCTTGGGCACTTGCTGCTCCATGGGGAGTGGTGGTGGGGTGTCTCAGGGCTCATGTCCAGCCCCTCCCAGTTGTTCACAGCTGCCACTGTTCTGACTGGCCTATGATCCATCTTGCTGGGTGTATGTCTTTTCTGATGGATCGGGCTGAACTAATTGCTCAACATTTTGAATATTGTTATTTATTTTGGATCATGGTCATGTTCTATGCCATTTCTTTTGGTCTCAAAGTCACTACATGCTAAAGCTCTTTATCTTGACTTGAGGTCTCCTTCAGACTGCCAACTCTCCAGTATCCCTGAGTCTGCTCCGGGGCATGTGGGAACTTCTGGGAATGAGTGGACCAACAGTGAGATCCTTCGGGCCAGGACCCTGCTTTATTCACCTGCCCATTCCCAGCACATTGCAAGTCGCTGGGAGCTTGACAGACACTCGTGTGCAGTATAGAGACTTGTGGAGCAGTGCAGCAGCCGGGTGGTGGCTTGTTGATGGTACAGCAGCACAGGGTGGCTGTTGAACTGTGCAGCAGGATGGAGCTTGGTTTGTGGAATGGATCAGCATCTGGAGTGAGGAGTCAGACTCTGTTTATACCCTTCCCGACACTTATTAGCTATGTGATCTTGGGCAAGTTACTTAACTTTTCTGTGCCTCATTTTATCCTCTAAAAAATGAAGCTAACGACTTCATGATATTGCTGAGAATTGAATGTACTGTGTATGTAAAATAATTAGCATGGCTCCCGATACATTGTAGAATGTTTAATAAATAGTAACGAAAATAATAATTACAACTCTGGCTGGTGTGGCTCAGTTGTTTGGAGTGTCGTCCCATACACTGAAAGGTGGCGGGTTTGATTCCCAGTCAGGGCACATGCCCAGGCTGTGGGTTATATCCCCAGTTGGGGCATGTACCAGAGGTAACTGATCAATGTTTCTCTCTCTCTCTCTCTCTCTCTCTCTCTCTCTCTCTCTCTCTCTCTCTCTCTCTCTCCCCCCCTCTCTCTCAAATGAATTAAATTAAAAAAAATATCCCCAGGTGATCATTTAAATAATAATTATATAACATACTTTTATTTTTTGTTTTATGCGGTCTAGTTACTTGAACGAGTTCATGTGTCAGAATAAAGGTGGGTGAAAGGGAAACAGCACTCCAAATCCTAATTCCATCCAAGGAAAAAGAATTTAAATTCTTATTTGAATATTGCAAACAAGAATCCAGCAAAACCTTGCAGTGTAACAGAGAGGCAGGTGAAACGTTTTCTGGTGAACTTGCCAGATGTAACCCGTTGTTTTCTTTTTCCTCCCCCTCGTATTCTGGCCTGGCTTTCCTGGACTCTTACTGCCACGGACAGTGCTGGGGCGAGCCACCACTCACAGGAAGGCACTTTCAGAAGAGAGGGGGTTGGAAATCCAAGCTGCACCATGAAAGAGCATCACCAGTGAGCAGGAAGAAAACCGGGCAGCTGGCCCTGCTTGGCAGCTGACCTTGGCTCTTGGCAAGCCTCCTCCGCCAGTTGGCATGTTGTAGGAATAGGCAGGTCATTCTGCCTCCTCTCTACCCCAGACCCTCCTCCCACGCCCAAGGCCGATGTGAAGGTCACATGTCTCCCTTTTGAACCTTCTCCAGGTTTAGGCTGCCCAGATCCAAGTTAACTGGGGCATGTCTGTTATGAACTGGCACCAGATTGCTGTCTTGACATGAAAGGCAGAGGGATTACATTGGGCAGAAAATGAGGAATGCTTAAATCTGCACAGGAGCCAAGGTCAACATCAACAGTGATAAATCACATGGATAATACACACCCTTAATATATTTTGTGTCTTTTATATATTTGTGTTTTAAATATTTGGTGTCTTTTTAAAATCATCTATTTCTCTATTGGAAACAGCCTTGTTGTAGCTGAAAGGTATATCAGACATGGCCTCCCGTCTATGCTTTCGGTGCAGTGTGCCGTGTGCCGTGAAAAGTCAGCCCGGCCGGTATGACTCAGTGGTTTAGCGCTGACCTATGAACCAGGAAATCACGGTTCAATTCCTGGTTGGGGCACATGCCTGGGTTGTGGGCTTGATCCCCAGTGTGGGAGGTGTAGGAGGCAGCTAATCGATGACTCTCTCTCATCATTGATGTTTCTATCTCTCTCTTCCTCTCCTTTCCTCTCTGAAATCAATAAAAAAATATATTTTTTTAAAAAGTCACACCTGGCCCAGATACACTAAAGCAAAGGGGCAAAGGATGTGAGCTCTAAACTGTATGATATTTCTGTCCTCTTACATTTGGCTACTCCATATAGCGCTCATTGTTGCTCCCTGGGCAATACGCATCTAGGTATGTTTTTTCTTTTAGAAAGTTAAAACTCAGGTTGCTCATCTTCACTTTAAAGTCATTTAAATTTATGTTTGGTCTAGATACCATTTAGAACCCCAAGACCCTTCTTTTCATTTAAAGCTTTCTTATTTTGGTCACAGATCAAAGTTTAACATGTAAGTGTTGTATTAGTGTTTAATATTGAATAAACACTGCTTAATATAATAACATATGCTGAAATTACATGACAAGGTGTGTGACATTTATGGTAATCAATCAATAGCTGATGTACATAGCTATGTAGTAGGATTGCATTTAGCTGCTTGTGACAGGAATCCTATATAATAAAAGACTAATATGCAAATAGACCGAACGGCGGAACAACGGAAACAACTGAACATCCGAATAACCGGTTGCCGTGACATGCGCTGACCACCAGGGGGTGTGCGTGGAACATGGCGGGCGTCAGCCACGGCAGTATGGTGGAGCAGGTGAGTGGGGGCGCCAGACCAAGGCAGGGCACCAGTTGCTATAATTGGTTGCGAGCCTCTGGTGGTTACTGAAAATTCTTTGCTCCTGCACGCCGTGGTCCCGCCTGGCACTCCCACCTGCTGCCAGCGCAGGCCCCACTCACACCCACTGCCGACACCAGAGCCACCTCTTGCACCCGCTGCCAGTGCCAGCCCTGCTTGCACCTGCAGCCAGTGCCAGAGCCACAGCCCACACCCGCTACCGGTGCCTGGCGCCAGTCCCAATTGCTTGGCACCATCAGTGGGTGTGAGTGGTGGCTGCTGGCCCTGATCGCCCCTGAGGGCTTCTTAACCTCCCTCTGCTCCTGAGGGGCCATCGGGGCAGCAGCCGCCACTTGCACCCACTGCTGGCACTAGCCCCAATTGCTCCGTGCTGTCAGTGGGTACGAGTGGGGCTGGCGCCATCAGCGTGTGGGAGCGGCAGCAGTGGGAACGAGGCTGCAGGCGGAGAGGGGACCCAGGGCCATGGCAGGAGGGGCCGGGCAGGGGCAGGGAGGATGGGCTGAGACCCGCCCCTGTGTCTACCACAGCCTCCTGGTCCATAGTCCAAGGTGCACGAATTTATGCACTGGGCCCCTAGTCTGACAATAATGGTTTAACTAAATAGGTTTTATTCCTCCAGATCAAGGAATTTGGGGATGAGCAGACTAGGGCTGGGACAGTGACACTATGATGTCATCAAGGACCCCAACTTGGTCTGGCTCCTTGGGTCACCATCCTGAGCATGTGACTTTTGTTCTCATGGTCACAAGTGGGCTGCTGCAGCTCCAGATGTCAAATATGTATCTCAGGCAAAAGAAAGACAAAGCAAAAAGCAAAAGGTGCAAAGTAGTTGAGTCTTTCCCTTTCACCAGGAAAACATCTTCCTGAAAGCCCATTTACCACTTCCCCTTACTTCTCACTAACCCGAACTCTGTTTCATGGCCACTACTCACTGCAAAGGAGCTGAGGAAAAGCAAGCCTTGTGGCTGGACCTTGGGCACCCTGCACAGCATCAGAGTCCTTCAGATAAGGCCGGCAGGAGAGTGGTGACTGTGTAGGTGATTTCAGGGTCTGTCACCAGGAGCTTACAAGTCAGTTGGTAAAAGCTGCCCCTCCTTCAAAGCACAGAACCTATGTCCTCCAGCTCCTGGCACCGAGAGAGCATTATGTAAATATTTGTTCTTCTCATTTCTGATATACTTCCAGAATAAACTATCTGGTTTCCTAAGCTGTACCAAATCAGATAAAAATAGTAAATAAGAAAGTGTATAATGGTTTACAGGCACCTTGTTATTTTAAGTTCATTCTAAAATGTGCCTGATGGAAATAAAAAATATTTCGCAGCTGCCTCAATGAATGAGAACATCTGGGGTCCAATACGGGTTGCATTGTTGTCCCCCTCCACTTTGCCCTCACTATATTTTCTAGCTGTGTTAAAATAAAAAATAAAAAAATTCACTTTAAGATGCTTATCACATTTGGCTCCCAAATATGTCTGAGTTCAAATCCCCAGAACCTGTGATTACGTTACCTTCCACAACAGAGGGTGATTGTAGCAGATGCAATTAGGTTGCTAATCAGCTCACCTTAAATAGGGAGGTTTCCCAGGCGTAGACAGTTGTGATCACAAGGGTCCTTCCATGTGAAACAGGGAGACAGAAGACTCAGTGTCCAAACTACATCTATCCCATCCCTTCTCTGAATGAGAGGCAATTGCAGCTTGGTGGTGTTGGGGTTGGGTTTGTGGTTCAGCATGTCACTGGTCTACACTGGGGTCCAAGGCTCCTTCACGTGTTTGCATCAGCCCCACTGCTCTGTGCCCCGGGGGCCTTTCAGGCACTTTGGTTGTCTGGCCCAGGCACATGGAAGCCTGCCCATGGGAGCTTGCGGGGGATGGAGAAAAAGCTTCATATGTGGTTCCTTTCATATAAAGTGTTATTATTAATAACAGACTTCTCTGATGATGGAATGTGTCCCTCAGCAGAGTTTTATGTTGACTAGGCATTATATTTCTTTACTTAGCAGTTGTACAATACTGATGGCATGTTTAGCCAATAAGTTTTTTATTTCTATTGCTGATATTTTGGTTCTTAGCCCCTCTGATGAATCTCTACCAAACCATTCATTTTTTCAACTATTATCTAATTATTACCCATTATAATAAGATTTGGATAAAGGTCCATCTTAACCTATTTTTCTTTGTTATTTAGTTATCTTACCACATAAATTATTTCATGTTGACATGGAATCCCCTAAGCCAGAAAACCGTTAGTCATTTTTACAACATGACCCACATGTCAAAGCTATTGATAGTAATGACTACCTTTCACTAGGGCCTTCTAATATACAAGGCATCGAGGTTTATATGACTTCGTTTTCTCAGCAATCCTATGTGATGGACACCTTTAAGATCATCATATGATGGATGAGGAAAGTGAGCCTTGGAGAAATAAATTAACTTGTCCAAATCACACAGCTCATAGATAATGAAGCCAGGATTCAAATCTTGCCCATCTGATTCCAGATCTAAACTCTCCACCATCCCTGCTAACTGCAGAATTTACGTGGCAGATTACAAACACCAGCAAACTCAGGCCGTGAGCCACATCCAGCCCTATACCCATGGGACTACTAGAGCCGGCTAGCACTTCATGCCTTCTGCCCCTGTTCCCCATTTTGCTCCCGCTCTGCCTCCCTGGCCGGTGGCCACACCTTGCTGCTGCCCAGGGTCCACTGGTCACCACCTCCATGTTGGGGACTGTGCTGTTGATAATTGCTGGGCAACGCACAGTAGAATCTCAGTCTGGGAGTTGACGACTTGGCATGCCGCCTTGCTTCCAATGAGGCATTCCAGGTGACAAGGCCAGGTTTTCTAGGAGGTAGGAATCTGGGTGTCCCTGAGCAGAGTGACACTGACAGTGCAGCAACTCCACGCCCTTCCCCACTGTCAGGTCCTTCCCCCTCGAGCCAGCAGCTCTTCCTCCCTAAATGTCTACGTTGGAATGGCCAATGGGCACAAAGCTGCTCACCACCTGGATGGCCCACCCCCGCCAGGCAAACTGGGAGGGTGAAGGCAGGAATTTTCCCTCTTGTTATATAATGGTCAGAAGATCATTCAGTATCAGAAGGCAGGAGCAAGATCATCTACTTGGTTTGCTGTTTCTTCTTTCCTGAGGAAGATTGCCACATCCCTGGTTGTTGGTTGATTCATTAGAGAAACCCAACATGCAGAGAGAACTAATAGCTGGGTACCATTATGGAGACCCTTGTTCCCCACTCCTCACATTTTCTGTGGAAGCATCTACCCAGGGCCACACTCCTGGACTTTCTCCTCTCCTTCAATTTTCCTTTCAGAGTTGATAGCTGGTTGGTGGCTCTGAAAGGAAGATCTGGGCATGCTGGCCCCAGACCCTTCCTGTTTCGGGATGGACCTGTGTTCTTGTCCACATCTCAGTACATTGCATTCACCCAACTGGGCCTGGGACTGGGGAGTGTGACTAATCCAGAGGTTAAACCTCCATTCATAAAACCACCTGGTCACAGACCTTAGCTATGTTATCTCAACAGCTGTATAGGTAATAAGAGTGATGTTTTATTGATTTATTTATTTTTATTGATTTCAGAGAGAGGAAGGGAGAGAATGAGAGAGAGAGAGGCATCAATGTGAGAGAGACATTGATCAGTTGCCTCTCGCATGGGCCCGACTGGGGATCGAACCCACACCTGGGTAAGTACCCTGACTGGGAATCAAACCACCACCTTTTTGTGTACAGGTCGACACTCCAACCAGCTGAGCCACACCTGCCAGGGCAAGAGTGATATTTTAATTTCTATGTGCCAGACTCCCATGCCTGCATCTCAAATAGTTCAAGACCCAGGGGCAGAAAATAAAAGGGTAGTCTTTCTTTGACTTCCTAAAGCCCCACTAATCTCTATCTATGCATCAAAATTTTCCCCAGCCTTTAAGTCCCAGGCCAAATGCCATGCCTAGAATCCCATGCCTTGAAATCAGACCTGATTCGTCCTTTGTGGCCTTGCTTTCAGTCACTTGTCAGGTTTGGCTTTAGAGTTAGATGTGTACTTGCCATACATCAGTCACTGCTGCATAGCTGAGGTTAGTCTCAACTTTAATGGTTGGGCTTTCAAACCACCTAGACCTCTTTTTACATCCTAACTGACACTCTCCAACTGAGGGTTATATGCCAGATCCAGACTCTCTTGCCCCCGCTGACAAAATGAAGGTTTCCAGCCAGCACACAGCAGACCTGTTTGCCAGCCACGGCTCTGTTCTGCAGTTTCATCCTTGGCGTCAGCATGGCCATTTGGGGACAGTTACTTAAGTATTTTATCGTATTTGCCACAGTCATTTTATCAAACAAACATAAAGTGGGAAAATGAAAATGCTCATCCTGCCCTAGCTGGTTTGGCTCAGTGGACAGAGCGTTGGCTTGCAGACTGAAGGGTCCCAGGTTTGATTCCAGTCAAGGGCACATGCCTGGGTTGCGGGCTTGATCCCCAGTAGGGGACATGCAGGAGGCAGCTGATCAATGATTCTCTCTCATCATTGATGTTTGTATCTCTCTCTCCCTCTCCCTTCCTCTCTGAAATCAATAAAAATATATTTTTTTTAAAAAGAAAAAAAATGCTGTTCCTGGTAATAAAAAAGGAAGAGCTCAAGCTTGATTCAGTTAAGGCCGTGGTTGGCAAACTGCGGCTCGCAAGCCACATGTGGCTCTTTGGCCCCTTGAGTGTGGCTCTTCCACAAAATACCATGGCCTGGGCAAGTCTATTTTGAAGAAGTGGCGCTAGAAAAAGTTTAAGTTTAAAAAATTTGTCTCTCAAAAGAAATTTCAATCGTACTGTTGATATTTGGCTCTGGTGACTAATGAGTTTGCCGACCACTGAGTTAAGGCAGAGATGGAAACGATTAGCCATGCTGAATGCTGGGAATAGTTTACCTCAGTTGGGAAATGTTTTTAATTATGGTGGTTGACTTTTGGGTTGAGCTGTGAAGGAAAAGAACAAAATGAACCCAAAAAAGTATGACATGGCCTATTAGTCAGGATTCTCCAGAGTAACAGAACTAATAGGATGTGTGTGTATTTATATTTATTTTAAGGAATTAGCTCATATGACTATGGAGATAGGCCACTCCAAAATCTGCAGTTCAAATCTGAAGGCAGCCAGGCTGGAGACCAGGAGAAAGCCGATGTTGCAGTTCAAGTCTGAAGGCCATCTGCTGGCAGAATACTCTCTTGCTCAGGGAAGATCAGTCATTTGTTCTATTCAGGCCGTCAACTGATTAGATGAGGCTCATCCGCATTATGGAGGGCAATCTGCTTTCCTTAAAGTCCACAGATTTCAGTGTTCATCTCATCCAACCACATCCTCACAGAAGCATCCAGAATAATGTTTGGCCACACATCTACTATGGCCCAGCCAAGTCAACACAAAATTAACCATCACATGCTGTAGAAATATATCTTTAAAATTATGTTCAAAAGGAAAGGGCTATTATACTTTTTAAACCTCTGAGAATATGATTTTTGTAAAGTGTTTTGCTGCAGGATGCAGCTGCCAAGCTGGTCCCACCACTTGCTGTCCTGAGTGGACTCAGAGAAACACTGCATGACTTCTGGGGCTCACAAGGAACCTCTCACACGGCTCAAGGCCCCAGAGCTCTGCGGGGGTACACACAGGCCTCACTACTGTGGCGCCCCCTCTTCCCCAGGGTCCTCCATCTCCAGAGTTCCTGTCTCCCTCTGGGCAGGTCAAATCTGTCCTTCAGTCTTTAGCCTCACCTCACCCCTCTACAACCTGAGCCTGAGCTTTAGAAAAACAAAAGCCTATGAACTGAGACAAGAGAGGCTCCTACTTCTAGGACACAGGCCTGGGCTCGGGGATAGGTGGAAAGGTGGGTACCATTTGTTCCTCGATGAACCTTGAAAACCATTGATTTTGTCATCAAGAGAAGCCACCAAAGCCACCAGTGTGCACAGCCCCTCACAGTGTTTCTACCCCAGAAAGGACACGGAGGCATTCACCCAGATCACAGACCACAGACTTGGAATGGACCTCCTCCCCCACCCCAACCCCCCGCCTCCAGAGTATTTCACTCCAGAGGTCCCCTGAGAGCAGCAGTGTCTGGGTGAGGACCTCTATGCAGCTTCCTATAGGAAGTGGTCAGTATATGAGTTTTTTGGATAAAAAATGCATTCTTTATAACGATTATTCTCAATGACTATGTGTTAAACCATAATTATTTGTTTTAACACATGATAAATGAGAGGCATCATGTGGTGAGTACACCCTTCCCCAGGGAATAAAGAGTGGAGTCTTCAGAATTTCTGTTACAACGCATCTAAATTATAATACGAAGTCAGCGTCCCCAGTCTTAATCGCCTGTGTCTCCCCGCTTCCCCCATACACTACAGGCCTCCATCATGATTCAGCAAATTAACTTCTTTCTACTCCTGGTTCTTCATTTAAGCGCCCAAGTGAAGATAAAACCTTTGCCCAACATTTCGTGGTGAGCCTGTGGAGGAAGCCTTGTGATGTTTGCACATCTGAAACGAGACAGGGAGGCACAACTGCCTGAAGAATTCTGTGAACAAATAAGTTCTTTCATCCTTCCAGGGAGTGGGCATTAGCTCCTGAAAGGAGCCTGCCGGACACGGCCAGGCCCAGGATTGAGGCCAGCATCTATCTATTCAACGGTTCGAGAAGGTTTCCTCAAAGAGAGACCCATTGTTTTTCTCCATGGTTCGATGTCCCTCGCCAGCTGAACTCTCACTCTCCAGGTGTTTGCTATAAAGACTTGGCAACAGTTTTACTCAAAATTCATCATGTGAATCAAAAATCATTCCATTACGGAACTGTTGTTGCTCAACAAGAAGGAGATTTCTGGCCCAGCCGGTGTGGCTCAGTGGCTGAGCGTCGACCCATGAGCCAGGAGGTCACATGCCTGGGTTGCCGGCTTGATCCCCAGTAGGAAGCATGATTCTCTCTCATCATTGATGTGTCTATCCCCCTCTCCCTCTTCCTTCCTCTCTCTGAAATCAATACCAACATAAAAAAGATTCCTGGAATCCCGGATGGAGGGTGGGCTATGGACACATCTCAGCTCTTCCCCTGGTAGAAGCACCTCTCATGCTTACAGTTCACACGTATTGTGAAGATGTCATGTAAGAAAGTTGAGAAGCTTGTGAATTAAGTAGGTGATCCCAAGATGCCTGGCACTTAGAAGAAGAAAAGTTGAGATGCGATACAATCTATTGTGAGAGGTGAAAACATCAGAGACCCGAAGGCACCTCCCGTCTACCACACGTGCAACTCATTTCTGTGCATTCTATGCATTCATTTTGTATCTTTACGTATAGCCTCATTATTTCTTTAGATTATATTGTTGTAATTGAGAAGAAAAATGCAATTCATATCCAAAAATTCAATCCAGTGTTATGTCTAACATACAAAGGTACATACTCACCAAGGGGTTCATTAAATGTTAAATAATTAGGTAATTGCTTTATGTCTGTGGCTCCTAGACCTCAGCATGCATCAGAATTCTCTGGAGGTTTTGCTAAAACTCAGATTGCTGGAACCCACTCCGGAGTTTCGGATTCAGTAGGTTTAGGACTGGGTCTGACAATTGGCATTTTCCGTTCCCACGAGATGCTGATGTTTGCTGGCCCAGGACCACACGTTGGGAACCACTAATAGAGCTCCCTGGTGGACTGTTTATGTGTCTGGGTGTTTTAGTTATTGGGAGGGTATCTGTTGGGGTTTTTGGTTAAGTTGGAAATGTATTATCATTTCCCCATTTTAACCAAGGAACTAGACACCTGCTATCCTAAATCTCCAGCATATTTTTAGGAACAGATTAGATTTGGGTAACCTGTTCTGTCAGTGCTGCCAACTTGAGGCCGCCTGGGGAGTCTGTTAGGAGCCACCTTCTGACCCTGCAGGCCCACATTCAGGACGGGCCAGAGCAGCAGCCTGAAAGGCCATGCAAGGAACAGAGAGAAAAGCCCCTGCTTCCTGCTGCAAGACTGAAAGCCCTTTCATGGCCCCTGAAAACGATTTGCAGAACTTGGCCAGGAGCCTGGAGCTGGGAACCAGAACCCTGGCTAAGTTACTAAGCACCCTGCGAAAGCCCTGCTGGCAGTCTAGGGAGACCCTGGCTTGCTGTTGGACGGCATCCATGGAAGGGACTGAATGGCCCCCGGGCCTCCGTGGGGCCCGAGGAGGTGTCAGTTCCCAGCCTCGGTGGGGGCTGTAGGTCGGCCTCAGTGGGGCCAACACCAGGTCAGGGGAAACGAGAGGCAGAAAAGAATGAAGAGAGACTCATTTCCAGCGTTTAGGATGCCCAATGAGGATTCAAACATGTTGGGGAAATGGAGCAGGGCAGGGAGCGGTTATTTGCCGGAGGAGCCAGGGATCTGCACCTCTCTTACCCCAGTATCATTTTCAGAATGTACCACCTGATGCTTGAGTCAGGTCTGGAAACAAGGTTTCTTCTTGGCATTAACCCGGACTCTGCACATTCAAGTTTCCCCAGACTGAGAGGAGCTGGAGAGAGGTTCCAGGATGCGAGAGCTGGGTCTTCCCAGCCCGGCTTGTGTTTCCTTAAAGGCCACACACAATGTCATGCTGATGTTCCTCTTGCATATTTATGAGGCCCTGGTCTGCCTGTGTGGAAAACAGGGCTAGGAATGCCTGTCCTGTCCGCAGGCATGAGGGGGTGGGGGGTGGGGGTATTGGCACAGAGTGGGAGTCTGTGTTTTGCGATTGTTTATAAGGAATCTGAGCTCCATGAGGGCACAGGTTTGTCTGATTTTGTACGGACAGTCCCAGCTCTTTGCTTCCTTTTTTATACCTGGAGGATGAATAGGGAGTTTCTATAAGATGATAAGTTACAGCTGTAACCAGTTTGGCTCAGTGGATAGAGTGTCGACCTTCGGTTTGATTCCAGTCAAGGGCATGTACCTTGGTTACGGCACATCCCCAGTAGGAGGTGTGCAGGAGGCAGCTGATCGATGTTTCTCTCTCATCGATGTTTCTGACTCTCTCTCCCTCTCCCTTCCTCTCTGTAAAAAAAAAAAAATCAATAAAATATATTTTAAAAAAGATGATAAATTACAAATAAGGTAAGCTTTTACCTTTATTGTAGTTAATTATCATAGGTACTTACACAAAAAAATGTTGAATGAGTAAATGTGGCGGGGGGAGGGGAGGAGCATACAGTTTAACATCTGGAGGGTCCTTAGGTTCCATCTCAAATCTTGATTTCCAAGCCCCAACAGCGTTTCTACTTCTCTCCGGGCCATGTCGGCCCCGAGGGTGGAAAAGCTGAGCTTGACGATGGAGTGCCATCAAGCTTCCCATTCTCTTACTGCTTTGCAGTGGCCTGAAACTTCTTTTTTAAAAGAAACTTAAGCTCTAATTATTGACTCTTTCTTTTGGCAAGAAAAAAAAAATTCCAGTCCAACTCAGCATAACATGTCTGGTCCTATTCACTTTTTAAAAGTTTAAGAAAAAACCAACTTGGAAACTTGCTTGGCATTCTGTGTTCTCATTCCAGGTTCACGGAGCGGTCAGCAAGCAAATCATCTGTGAACCACCCTGGGCCCCAGCTCAAGCCAGCTCGGCCTCCTCAAAGCTTCTCGGTGGTCAGACCCCAGCAGCTCAGCTCTCGGCCAGAGCAAGCTGGGGGACTATCGCCCCAAGGTCCTGTGGTCCCTTCATCACAGAGATTACCGGGCTTGCCCTTCTGACAGTGGCAGACCCTTCCCACGTCCCAGGTGCCCAAGGACTCTTAACAGAAGGGACACGGCTTATCAACTGACCTGGAGGCCTTTCAGGCCACAGGGTCTGTGGTGAGAGGGGGGTGGGTGGCGAAACCTGCAGCTATGGCTTAACAGCCAGGGAAGTTGCACATGTCCCTCCGCAGCCTCGGACCACCCTTCCTCTCACCCCACGGCACAGGCGAGGCAGCGTCTGTTTGATGATTCACGTTTTCGTTATCCCCGTCTGTGTTGCTTGACTTGTTACAACCAGTATCTATTATACACACACAATTTTTAAAAATCTAATAAAATTAAAAAGCAAGTTGCAGAAGGATGTATGTGGTATGATATCATGTATATACAATCCGAAACTATTAAAAAATAATACTATGTATTGTTTATGGGGCTATAGCTAGGTAGTGGAAGTCCCAAACCTGCCCAAACACTACACACTAGGGGGAGAGCTGTTAGAGAAGGGACGTGCGACAGAGACCAGGGGGGAACCTCAGCGGGGCTTGTAACATCTTGTTTCAGAGAAAAAAGAAAATCAAACAAACAAAAAACCTCAAAGTAAATATGGCAAAAGGTTAATGTCCACTGGAGAGAGTGGTGACTGTTACGTTATTCTTCATAATTTTCCGTGTTTAAAGCATTTCATAAACTCATTAACTGCAATAAAGGTGTTTACCTTATTTCTAATTTATCATCTTATAGCAACTCCCTATACATCCTCCAGGTATAAAAAAGGAGAGAAGGAAAGAGAAAGGAAGGAAGGATCAAAATGAATTAGGGAGAGCTAGTTTGCTTTTCTGATTTTCCTTATTCTGGGTGGCTTAAACAACATGTATTTAAGTCCAATATCAAGGTGCCAGAGAGTCCCTGTTCGGTGAGGGTCCCTCCTCCAGGTTTGCAGATGGTCACCATCCTACTGCATCCTCTTCTTATCAGGGCACGAATCCCACCATGGGGGCTCTGCCCTCAGGACCCATCTTAACCTAATCACTTTGCAAAGGCCCCACCTCCAAATACTGTGACCTTGAGGATTAGGACTTCAACATATGGATATGTGGGGGACACAAACATTCAATTTATAATTTATTCGGCAACAAACCAGGGATAGAGCCAAAATCAATGTCTGATGGATGGATGGATGGATGGACGGATGGATGGACGGACAACCTAATGAGCCCTGGCTGTCGGGTTCTTGGTGCAGGTTGGAATCTGCCCGCATCATGAAGGCTCACAGAGGCCACCCCCATGGCTCTGGGGCTGCGCACTGCTCACCTCTGGATGTAATACAGTACAATGCATTCATGAAGCTAGGCCCCTGTGCTGTCTCCTGTGAAGCTACAAGTACCTACATGTGCTAAAGTAGTTAGAACACAAAGAGCACCTACTGCTGATTATCCCCTAGTGCTTCGGGGCGTACATTCCTGGCATCCTTCCCCAGACCTGAGTTGAGACATGCAGCTGTGGCTGGAGGGACCACAAAGACAGTGTCTCTCCTGCTCTCAGGGCATAGGACACAATGAACTGTGTGACCATCCATATGCATTACCTTAACTTTTTTCTACCACTGCCCTCCCCCGAAAAAAATCCCGGAGAAATATTGGACAAGGCAGGTGTTCTTCATTCACCTCCATCTTGGAGGGTATGACCTGGATCTGGGAGTTGAGGGCCTGGCCAGGGTCACAGTTAAGGGCATGTCTCCTGGCTTGGAGAGCAGAGCAGAGCTCACCCCTAGCCAGCACTGTGGGCTCTAGAAGCCAGACTGGTGGGGCCGTGCCCGGCTACCAGGGCAGCCTATGTTTGCTGGGCTCTTACTAGGCCTCAGGTGCTGTGCACAGTAGGATAACATTTAAAAAAGAAATTATGAAGAATAACGTAACAGTCCCCCAAATAACATCACTCTCTCCAGTGGACATTAACCTTTTGCCATATTTACTTTGAGGTTTTTTGTTTGTTTGATTTTCTTTTTTCTCATTCATGGCAGCTTTAAGGTAGGTGAGCTGTGTGGCTGGGGTGTCAGGTGTGCACAAGGGATGCGTTGGGAATGAACCTGCTGCGGTAGGTTGGGACTGGGCTGGAGAGGACCAGATGCCAGGCTAAGGATCCATCCACAGGGTGAGTGGGAGTTACCAGGAGTTTTTAACAGGGCAGTGGCTTACTCAACTTCCGGGTGGAGAATGGAATGGAAGGGGCAGAGAAGAGGCTGAGAGGCATTGGGGAGGTCACTGCTGCCTTGAGCAGGAGGGATGATGGGCAGGACTAGTGAGGGGTATCTCCAGGTCTAGGGAGAGAAGGAAGCTGGATAGAAGGCAATAGTCAGACAAGGAGAAAGAAACCACAGATGGGGCCTTGCTTAGGCTCTGCCACCGACTAGCCTTGAGATCTTGGGCAAGTCACAGCATCTCTCTGAGACTCAGTTTCCACCTCTGCAAAACAGTGGGGCTGGATGCAGCTTCTTCCGCTGCCTCCACTCTGGGTCTTTGGTGCCACAGACTAGTATCTGGTACGACCAGGAGCACTAGAGAAACTGCCCAGGTGGCAGGGAGTGGTGGGCACACAGGAGCCAGTTGGCATGGCAGCAAGCAGAATGGCAGGGATTAAGGCAAAAAGCAAGCAAGCGCTGCCAGGCTCACCAGTGTGGCCAGGATGCTGACATCACCAAGGCAGGACTGCAGCCGGGCATGGGCAGTGCTGGGCCATGAACCGCATCCTTTCTTTTCATCACTGTCTTCATAGCAACATGTTCTCAGTCGGGTGGTGCCAGGCCTCTGATCAAATGGCGTTTGCAATCCTCCCTGTCAAGTTTTAGCCTGTGTGCCTGGGATGGGGTGGATCTCCTGAAGGTCCCACCTAGCCTGTGTTCTAGGGGCCTCTGGTGAGAACCGCGCCCTGGGAATCACAGGAAGCTGCGTGCTCCCTGCCTCTGAGCTGAGGGCCTGGAGCGCTTTCCCTGCACCGCCTCAAGTTAGAAATGGGCGGGGCCATCCGCTGCAATTGCTAAGCACTGGGACTGGCTGGGTTCAAAGCTGAACTCCCTTTTAAAATCCTCACTTAAGGATGTTTTTCTAATTGATTTTAGAGAAAGAGGGGGAGATGGAGAAACACTAATTGGTTGCTTCCTGCATAAGCCCGACCAGGCAACCAACCTGTAACCTTTTAGTGTATGGGACAAAGCTGCAACTAACTGAGCCCCCTGGCCAGGGCTATATACTTTTTTAAAATATATATATATATTTCTTTTATTAATTTCAGAGAGGAAGGGAGAGGGAGAGAGAGATAGAAACATCCATGATGACAGAGAATCATTCATGGGCTGCCTCCTGCACGCCCCTCCACCCCCCAACTGGGGACTGAGCCTGCAACCCAGGCATGTGCCCTTGACCGGAATTGAACCTGGGACCCTTCAGTCCACAGGCCGACGCTCTAGCCACTGAGCCACACCAGCCAGGGCCAGGGCTATATATTCTTGAAAATACATTTTTATTGCTGACAGAAAGGTCAGAATGAGGGCCAGGTTTTTGGTGGGGGAAGGGCAGAAACATTCATGGATCACTACTAACCTATGAGGTACTGTGATGATTAATTTCATATGTCATCTTGCCTGGGCCATGGGGTACTCAGATGTTTGGCCAAATGGTATTCTGGGTGTGTCTGTGAGGGTCTTTTTGGATGAGACTGACATGTGAATCAGTTGACTCAGTAAAGCAGGTTATGAAAGGGGGCAGCAATAGAATTTGGAGAACCAGCTAGTATTGTAAGAAATATTAATCATGCTTTGTTAACCATGATTGTTTTATTCTGGTTAAAGAAGGCACATTCTACCCTTCCTCTACATTTGGAGTTGCCTATTATCATGGAAAGATTAACAATTTTGCTGCAGAAACCAGAATTGCCAGCCCTTTGAAGATCCCCGGCCCTTTTTGCATACCTGCAGGCCTTTACAAACCTCCAGCCTGATTACCTGTTAACTGCCCATCTGGCATTCCTTTTGGCTATCTCCCCATGAAACCCCAGCCCTTGCATATCCCTAAGCCCTTTGAAGACCCCTAGTTCTCTTGCATTTCTGTAAACTGCCCTTTTGCCTACTTTTCCTTTGTGCTTTTACTATATAAGCAACTGGCTTATGGTGGGGTGCAGAGCAGATTTCTGTGGCTGACCTGCTGCTCTCCCATACTGCCTGCAGTATTGGAATAAACGCTCATACATGACTCAACCCTGTCTCTGCTTCATTGGCTCAAGTAGTGACAGGCAGCCCGGACCCATTGTTTGTCCAGTTACAGTTGTTCTCCCTATTATGGGTGGCCTCATCCAATCAGATGAAGGCCTGCATAGAACTTGTGTGACCCTCCCACAAGTAAGGGGGAACTCCTTCTGAGTGACTGATGGTGCTGGGACATAGGACTTCTCTTGCCTTTGGACTCCAACTGAAACATCAGCTCTTCCTGGGCCTCAGGCTGTTGGCTTTCAGATTGGAACGTACAGTCTCCACCACTCTCCTGGTTGTCAAGCCTTCAGATTTGGATGGGAACTACACCGTCAGCTCTCCTGGGCCTTCAGCTCACGAACTGCAGGTATTGGGGAAATAAAACCAGAAATCTAGCTCTTCACCTTGGCACCTCACCCATACAACAGCCCACGTGCTTGGTTTCAGCAAGAGGGGTTTCACACGTCTTCTCCAACAAGAGTGTTTTCAGAACTCCCTGTCCCCAGGTACACCAGTTTAAGATTGGGTTCAGTTGCACATTATAGGAACCTGGAAAATAGTGGCTCACAAACATGGGGGGTTACAATTTTCCAGCATCGCAAGTCTATACAAGAGATATGCAGGTGAGGGAAGCGGCCCCTCATGTTCAAGGAAGCCCTGGCTCCTTCCATCTTTCTGCTCCCCACCCTGAGCTGTGGTCCTCATGCTCATGCTCCCAAGAAGCCTGCACACCCTCCAGCCTCTTGTCCACAGACCAGGAAGGAAGAGGAAGAGGGACAATGGATGAAAGCCACAGGCCAGCAGAGCTTTCTCAGAAACCTCACTCAACGACTTGAATTTGCATCTCAGTTGGCAGAACTATGTAACGTGGTAACTCCAGCTGCAAGACAATCCATGCACCTGTCACCGCAAACAAAACCAGGGTCCTTAGTGAGAAAGAAGAGGAGAACAGATGGCATATAAGCCAGTGTTAGTGTGCCTCAGAATCACCTGGAGGGCTTGTTAGAGCTCAGATTGGTCCCCACCCCCATTTTCTCAGTTGATGCTGGCGATGAAGGAGCATACTCTGAGAACTGCCAGCAGTCAGCATTGTCTGATACCCCAGGGTATACTGTCCTGCAATACACAGAGTGGGTGAGTTCACTGAACACTGACTGGCTTATTCCTAGAGTGGCCGCCATTGACTTTCAGAGACAGCCTCAGTCTAACATGTCTAGTTTGCCTTTGCCCTTCCTGCCATCCTCCCACTTCTAATACCTGCCTTCCTCGTTAGCCCACATAAGAACCTGGCTTCAGAATCTTCTGAATGTGCTCGCACAGAGTTCCAATTGAGGGGCCATTGAATTCACCTCCCGGGTGCCTGTAGCTTGGAGCCTCTGCAGAGCTTTCCTGAGAGGCTCCAAACTGCCCTTTCTGGCAGCCAGGTTCTCCCAGAAGAGTGCTGCTCACCCCATCACCCATGTCTGCAGAAGTCATTGCTGCCTTTTGCTGTAAGCTTCTAACCATCCGTGCTACATGAATATCTACATATTCTATAGCTGGAAAAGCCTTCCATGCACACCTGTGCTTTGATGATGATAATGCTATTTAAATTGTTTCTGTTTCTTGGCTATTATAAATAATTCTGCCATGAGAACACCTAGGAGTTGAATTGTTGGGTCATATAATACCTTATTGAGGAGCCACCTGGGTGTCTGCCAAAACTACTGCACTACTTTACATCTCCATAGCAGTGTACGAGAGGGTTCCCATTTCTGCACATCCTTGCCAACACTTGTTACTCCTGCCTTTTTTATTATGGCCATCCTAGTAGGTGTGACGTGGTAGCTCATTGTGGCCTTGATTGATGCTATGTTCAAAGAACATGAATAAGGGCGTTCATGAGAACTGTCTCCAAATACTTGAGGACTTGCCAACTGAAAGGGAAGACTTATAAGTTGCTATGGATCCTGAGCCCAAGTTAGAAGAGCTTGCTAACAAGGGGGCCAGTCAGCAGCATTTCAGCACCTCCGGTGTGTTCAGCACTGTCCTAGTTAAATCATTAAGCTCTTACCATGTGCCAGGCTCCTTGCTAAGTGCCAGAGATACAATAGTAACCGAACTTACAGCAATTCTTGAGGTAGACCTTCTTATTACCATTTTAGAGACAAGGAAACCAGGGTTCAGTCTGATTGTATCATATACACAAGGTTATACTGAAATGGTTTGGGAGTTGGACCCAGTTCAGCTTGACTCTGAAGCCAGTGCACTTACTCATTACATTCAACTACTGGGAAAGATGCTGAAGCGTCAGGTGTGAAGCTTAGTTCCAAACGAGGTGTTTGGAGAACCACACTAATAACTCCCACCGAATTCACAGGCAGAATCAGGTAGGATTTACCAGTAGCAAGCATCAGTTCAAGCCAAGGCCAGAATAAAGTCTCCAACTGCACACAGGACAATGTAGATCTGCAGCCCTGGTTGGGTGGTTCAGTTGGTTGGAGTGTCATCCAGTGCACCAAAAAAGTTGTAGGTTCAATTCCTGGTCAGGGCTCATACCTGAGTTGCAGGTTTGATCCCCAGTTGGGGAACATACAGGAGGCAGTAAATCGGTGTTTCTCTCCCTGCCCCCCTTTCTCTCTCTACAAAAATAAATGGGGAAAAAAAGCATATCCTCAGGTGAAAATTACAGAAAAATAAATAATTAAAAGAAAAGAAAAATCTAGACCTGCAAATAAAAAGATCAGTGAGCCACCCACTGACCAGCCGGAATACTTCTCTCCCGTGCTCTATCACCACCAAGAGATCGGGCCACACGCCCAGGCCGTGGACTACTTTGGTTCCTCTATGCCACAGGAATAGTCATCCATTGACTTGCATGGTGTTCCTTCCTTAATGTGATGCTTTCAGATGAAAAGTTCTTGTCCCAGAGGAAGGGCTCCTGTCACATCAGGGTTGAACACAGGACCAGGAAGTGAGGTTGGGATGAGAAGCTTCCTGAATCACAGTTCACCCACTGCTGCCTCAGAGGCCAGGCTCCCCCGAAATCTGGTCAACCAGATCTCCCTGTGAAAGGCTGGTGGTAAAGTACATACAGCCATGGGCAGCGAAACAGAGACTGAAGGAAAGCACACACAGTGATTGAAATAAAACCTGGCAATAATCCTATATAATAAAAGGCTAATATGCAAATTGTCCCATTGGGAGTTCAACCAACTTGGAGTTCGACCATTCACTGTGATGTGCGCTGACCACCAGGAGACGGCACAGAACAAAAGAAGGCCCTAGCTGGCAGCTGGCAACCAGGGAAGGAAGGTCCTGATCGTCCCTGATCACCTGCTGGGCCTAGGGACTCTACCTGTGCATGACTTTCGTGCACCAGGCCTCTGGTTGTATAGATCTGTGCTTCTTAGCTTTAAAAAAACACACCAAAAAACTCCCTGGCTGGTATTGCTCAATGGTTGGAGTGTCAGTCCACAGACCCAAGGGTCGCTGGTTAGATTCCTGGTGAAGGGCACTTACCTCTGTTGCAGGATCCCTCCCCGTCCCCAATCAGAGAAGCAACCAGTTGATGTGTCTCTCTTTCATCGATATTTCTCTCTCTCTCTCTCTCTCTCCCTCCCTCCCTCCCTCCCTCCCTTTCATTCTCTCTGAAAAGCAATGGAAAAAATATCCTCAGATGAGGATTAACAAAAACAAACAAAAAAGCACACAACAAAAATAGCCTCATGTCTTCTTTGGATAACCATAAAAATCTGAAGACCACTCCCCACCCAAGATTCTGATTCATCGAGAAGCACTTCTTATCTGAGTATCCCCATTTGCCAAGAATATTTTATTGAATATTATTTTCTATATTTTTGTTATAAAACTGTTATGAACTTGAGTCTTTCTCTAAAACGCCCATGTTCTTGCACACATGAAAGTATTCCTCCCTGGGATTGGGAGAACTGATGAGCTCCAGCAGTGACTAATGGGTGATTCAAAATGTTGATTCAGAGCAAAAATTTGGGCCCTAGCAAACAGGTTTGAATTCAGACCTGCCATTCAATAAATGTGTGGCCTTGGGCAATTTCCGTAATCTTTCCAGACTTCATTTTGTCTTCATTGATAAAATGTGAAGAAGCGACAAGTACGGTATGATCTATTCCCTGGGGGCCTTGAGGGAAAATCATATCAGATAATAAACCTAGAACATTTAGCACCAAGCACATAATAAACACTCAGCAAATCGTGGCCACATTGTAGCTTGTTGCCCAAAATAGAATACAACCAGTAGCCACATGGAACTGAGAATTTTCACAATGTGCTAGTTTCGCATCTTAATTTGCTTGGGCTTCTCTACTTCTTTATTTAAAGAAGACTTCACACCTACTTGTTTCCCTGGAAGAGGATGACCATAGACCAAAAAGAGCTTAAGAGGCTTTGCATGAGCTCTTCACAGAAACATAGCCAAGCCAATAAAATGTTATTTCAACTGAGAGAGACACAGAACAATGGCATGATAGATCGAAGGGACCTCAGGAACCTGACCCTTTTACCTGACTCATGAATACATTGAGACCCAAAATGTGAGGGGACTTCCATGGTCCCAGAGCTGGTCTCTGTGAATGCAGCCTCCTAGAGTTGTGCAGTGCACTGCCACCATCTGTGCGGCCACAGGCCCTGCACATCCTTCTGGCCAGTGATGGGATAAAGTGGTCTAATCATAGAGCGTCTCAGGACTTCTTCTAGGGATATTGGGACAATGACACCCATTCTCTTCTCACTCCCTGGAATAATGAAGTTCAAAAAGCTGTTGATCTTTAGCCATGAAGGGGGAGCCTGCCTGAAGAGAGAGGTCACTGGAGGTGAGAGATGGAAGAAGAGGTACAGAGTCTAGATGGCTTGATTCAGTCCCTGGAATCCAACCATGTCTGAACATGGATCTACGGCAGGGCTACTTTTTGCTGAATTGGTTGTTTGAGCCAGTTGGTGTCAGCTATTTCATCACTGCTATCCTATCTAATAAAAGAGTAATATGCAAATTGACCACACCACCACTACACCCACAAGCCACGCCCACCAGCCAATCAGGAGGGAATATGCAAATAAACCCAACCAAGATGGCTGCAGCCACAGAGAGCAGGAGGGAGGCTTCAGTTTCTCTAGCAATGGAGGAAGCCAAGCTTCTGCAGGCCTAGCCTGCTTTGGCCTCTGCTTAAGGCTACAAAGTTTCAATTATAGAAGATAAATAAATCCCAACAGAAATGGCTGCCACCATGGAGCAAGCAGAAGGCTTGGCTCCACTCCAGGCTACAAAGTTTCAATTGTAGAAGATAAATAAATCCCAGATCCCAGGGCCTCTGCTTGGGTCGCCGGGGGTGTGTGGCCGGTCTGCAAACCTACACAGGCCCCTCACCCAGGCTGCCCCACACCCCAAGGGAACCCCTACTCTAATCCGGGACACCCTTCAGGGCAAACCAGCTGGCCCCTACCCATGAACCAGGCCTCTATCCTATCTAATAAAAGATTAATATGCAGATTGACCATCACTCCAACACACAAGATGGCTGCCCCCATGTGGTCAAAAATCCTGCCCCCATGTAGACACAAGATGGCCACCACAAGATGGCCAGCAGGGGAGGACAGTTGGGAGGAACCAGGCCTGCAGTTGGGGGCTATCAAGCCTGCTGGGGAGGGCAGTTAGGGGTGCCCAGCTGGCAGAGGAGGGAAGTTGGGGGTGACTGGGTCTGCAGGGAAGGGCAGTTGGGGGGACCCAGGCCTGCAGGGAAGGGCAGTTAGGGGTGACCAGGCCTGCAGGGGAGGGCAGTTAGGGGTGACCAAGCCTGCAGGGGAAGGCAGTTAGGGGCAAACAGGCTGGCAAGGGAGCAGTTAGGCATCAATCAGGCTGGCAGGGGAGTGGTTAGGGGGTGATCAGGCTGGCAGGCAGAAGTGGTTAGGGGTAATCAGGAAGGCAGGAAGGTGAGCAGTTGGGAGCCAGCAGTCCTGGATTGTGAGAGGGATGTCCAACTGCCTGTTTAGGCCCGATCCCACTAGGATCCCAGATTGGAGAGGGTGCAGGCTGGCCTGAGGGACACCCCCCCCCCAGCACGAATTTCATGCACCGGGCCTCTAGTCTTGTTATAATTATTGGAGGAGCTCAGAGTGCTATGAATAAGGAGGAAAACTTCTGATCACAGAAGTCGCTCTGGACCAGGAAGAAGGATCTGAAAGGAAGAATGGAATGTGGATAGGCTGGGGAGGGAAAGGTAATTCAGGGAAGAAAAGATGCCTGAGATAGGAAAGCCTGGGGTGAGGAGTGTTTAGGGAATTATGTTTCAGTCAATTGGCCAGAACGTTGGGTACCTAAAGGGAGTAACGGAAATTAGTATTGAAGATGTTTGTTCCTACCAGTCTGTGAGGTTTGTTCTTTTGTGCTGAAGATTATAGGGAGTGAAACATTCTGAGCTGTGTTTCAGAATGAATTCCGCAGGAGAGGAGAGAGATGAGAATGAAAAGAGAGAACTGGTTGGAATTTTATGGAGTAAAAAAATAACATATGAATAAAAAAAGAGAACATAACCTGACCAGTGTGGCTCAGTGGTTGAGTGTGACCTATGAACCAGGAGGTCGCGGTTCGATTCCCGGTCAGGACACATGCCCGGGTTGCTGGCTCCATCCCCAGTGTGGGGTGTGCAGGAGGCAGCTGATCAATGATTCTCCCTCATCATTAATATTTCTATCTCTCTCTCCCTTCATCTTTGAAATCAATAAAAATATATTTTTTAAAAGAGAGAACATAGTCTAAATACATCTAAATTTCAGTGTTTTTCTCTAGAAGACAATAAAAATAAATAAATATCTCTTTTGAGACTCAAGTGATCCAGTGATGCCTCCCTTCACTTCCTAATTCCTACCATCCAGCCTCCTTGTGCCCTGGACCCCACAGCACCAGGAACATCACCACCTCTGAAGTACCTACATCCCGTTTTACCCTACACCGTCCGTATTTTCAGTGCTCTCTTGCTCTTTTGGAGGCCCCCAATACCTTCATTGCTCCTCTCCCTTCTGTCTTCACCCCCTTCTCCATCCAGAGAAGACCACTTAATCCATCACTTCAACCAACTCAGTCAACACCATGCCTTAGATCCTTTGCACCAGGAGATACTTTGGACTCTGGGTCGCCTCCACCTCTATCCCCCTCTACATAAAGATTGTAGGGAAACCTTAGATTTTAGAAGGACTTGCAATGCTGCCCACTGATGCTTTTTTACCCTCCTCTCTACCAAGCCCCCACAGAACTTTTCAAGTCCTAGCCCTGTCACTGAAATGGCTGTGTGACCTTGGGTAGGCTGTGAGGGTTACATGAATTAATGTGCACAAAACACTTAGCACGGCGCTTGGCATGTTGTCAGCACCCCACAGGTGTTAGCTTTGACTGACACTGGATTTGGGCTGTACACTTAGAGAGGTTGAATCAGTGTATCGAGCAGTAAGGTCATGGCACTGTAGTTGTTGATGAATCAATCGCATGGGGCGCCAAAACTCTGTGTAAAAGTATACTTTTGCGAAGATTTAAAAAGACATTTCATCAAGAAAGATACACATAAGTAAGCTCATGAGAAGATAGCTGCTCAACATCACAAGCCATTAGAAAAATGCTAATTTAAACTACAATGATATACCGCTGCACACATAGTAGGATGTTCTAAAGTTTTAAAAACAGCTTACAATGATTTGGCAAGGATGTGGATGAGCTAGAACTCTCATACACAGCTGGTGGGGATGTAAAATGTTTGAAAAAATAATTTTATAGTTTCTTTTTTATTTTATGACAAGTTCTTAAAATGTTAAATACATACCTACCATAAGACCCAGACATTCCACTCCTGGGTATTTAGTCAAAAGAAAAAAGAAGGCATATGTGTACACAGCTTTAGCTGAAATAGCCCCAAACTGGACACAACCAGAATGTCCTTTTACAGGGACAGAGAGGGATAGACAAAGCAGATCCAGGCCATGGAATAGAATTCTCAGCAATAAAAAAGAATGAACTATGAATACAACACAGCAATATGGATAATTCACAGAAATATTATGCTGAATGAAAGAAGCCAGACAAAGAGTGCATACTGTCTGATTCCAGGTACATGAATATTTGCAAAATGCAAACTCAAAGGCAAATCAGTGGTTGTTTGGGAGATGAGGAGGGAGGGGGAGAGGGACACGAGTGAGAAAACTCTTGGGGGTGATGCATATGTTATCTTGATTGTGATGGTGGTTTCATGGGTGTATACCTTTGTTGATTGAAACATCAAATTATACACATTGTATGCAGTTTAGTGCATGTCAATTATATCTCAACAAAGCTGTTAAAAACTACTTTTGCAGATTAAGACTCTCAACTTTTAGGAACACCAGTTGCAAAAAAGGAAACTCAGCTGCCTTGGAGGTGAAATAAGTGTCACCTTATTGGTTGAACTCCCCAAACTAGTGAAATAACGCAATGGGATCTGACTCCAAAATCAATATGAATATGAATAAATGTACAGTTACTGTTTGGAAACTATTTCTTGTTATTTTATAGTGACGCCAGAATAATAAATCCTTAAGACACATATAAATATTTTATGCTAAAATAATTGCACCCTGGACAGTCCTGAATGGATTATTAGTAATTCCCAACAATTATACATTAGTTTAATAATAAACCTAGGATAATATATATATATATATATATATATATATATATATATATATACACATACATATATACACACACACACACACACACACACTAATAAAAGAGAAATATGCAAATTGACTGTGCCTCCGTGACACCCACCAGCCAATCAGGAGTGAGTATGCAAATTAACCCAACAAAGATTGGCACATTAATTTGCATACACAGGCACGGAGTGAAAACTGAAGGCTCCGGCCTGAGCTAAGACTGAAGACTGAAGACGACTGAAGACTGAAGACTGGAGACTAAAGATGCTTGGCTTCTCAGCTGCAGCTGGAGCAAAGGCCTGGGTCCTGGGTGCCAGAGGAAAACTGGTGCCAGCAGCCAGGGGAAGGAAGGCCTATTACACAAATCTTCATGCAACGGGCCTCTTTGAGATATATATATCTCAAAAAGAAAAAAAATTAAACAAATGTTTCCAATAGCAATTAGCATCACTTTAGTAAAATGAAGATTAGGATAGTCTACAAATCCTTAAATGGAAGCTGATTCCAGGGCCTTTCTCTCTACACTTGAATCTTTGTCTAAGGCAAACTCCTCCTTGGGTTTAATTCAGTCTTTCACAAAAGGCAGCAGCTGCTAATGAGCTCCTGGCCACGTGAGACAAATTGTAAGTAGATGGCTACTAAGAGACTGCTTTTCCCCAAGGGGAAAAAGCTGTCAAACTGGAGTGGGAGAGGGCAAGAGGGGGGCCAGGGGGAGAAGAGTGTGGCCACCACAGAGTAAAACAACTACAGGGACTTGCCAGGTCCCAGTGCCTGACTCTTCTCAAAGCCCCTGGAACTGACCTCATGTTACTATAGAAGGAGAGGAGGAGGCCCTGTGGCCCATGGCAGTCACTACCCAGCCCTGAGGCTTTGGGCGAGCCACCTGGCCTTTCCAGGCCTCAGTTTCTTGCCTGTAAAATGGGAATGCTAGCGCCCACCTCCCAGGGTCACTGAGATGCTAAAAAATACTAAGAGCCCTGATGTGTTTCTTGAAAAAGCATTTTACAAACATCAGGTATGCTGTGAAAATCAGCACCATCTGGACACCTATCAGAAGCCAGGGAGAATTTGGAGTATTGCATCTCTATTGGGCTCTCCATAATTTTTTAAACAATATTCCACCAACCAAGAAGATTAGGCTGAGCTTTAATTTCTGCCTTTCGTGTGATCAAAACAAGTAGATATTTGTCTTGTTTTTTAATTTCGCAAACTCCTGCCCCCTGGAGCCCTCAAGTGGTTCCCTGGCCCTACCCCACCCCATGGTGTGGTTAAGGAAATTCCAATCTAACTGAGACCACACTCAAGAACTGAGTTGTGTTTGGTTGCAAGGTCTGACTGGGATTAGCAGTCCCCCTGAGTCTTAACATCTCATCTCTCTCCTCCCCAAAACTGAAGTCAAGGCCTCCACCTCTGGCCCTGGCCGATCCCAGCCTCTTAGGCCATCCACCCAATCGCTGGCGTCTACCTGTGTCAGCATGTAGTCAAGTTTGCACATTCTCACCCACTCTTGTCCCTGTCTCATCGTCATCACCTGCCCAGGAGCTCTCGCTGCTTAGGATGGGGTCCTCCCTTGCCCTTTCCAAACACTGCTCTTTTCTCCTGTCCTGGCTGCAGGGGCCGAGTCTGGCCCTAACGCTGGCCAAGGGCCCAGCTGGAGTCCTCTGTGAGCAGACATGCCCGGGGTGCAGATGTGACCTGTGAGGCCCTGCCTAGAGCAGGTTTCACAACCTCTGCTTTGTTGACATTTGGTTCAGATAATTCTTCACTGGGGGTGAAGGGTGAGGGGCGAAGGGGGAGGGAACAGGGGGGAGCCTGTCCTATGCATGGCAGGGTGGTTAGCAGCATCCCTGGCCTCTATGCACCAGATGCTAGTAGCACCCCGACCCCGAGTTGTGACCACCCGAAATGTCCTCAGACATCACCGAAGTTGTCCCTGATTAGGGACCTCTGGGATAAAGCCTCTTCTGAGAGCCCCCCTGCTGCCTCTTGCCCCCCACCCCGTGACTGGGTTGGAGCCCCGTTGCCCCTTGAACACCTTCCTGCTCTGGTCAGGGAGCACAGCCTGAGACCGATTGGCTGCCTTCCACTCTAAGCCACGTTTGTTGAATTTTTGGCTGCCCGACTTCTGAACTCCCTTCCTGGGTTTGGGAAATCCTTCAGCATGAGTGGGAGGCAAAGATCACTTGATGAAACGCAAAGACCACAGGCCCCTCCCCCAGCTCTTCTTGTAGTGTGGGCAGTCGTTGACCTTCGTGCCTCAGGTCCTCAAAGGATGGAAATGCCTTTCTGTTTCAATTTGGCTGTGTTCAAACCCTTCTGGGACATAGGCAGGTCCCAACTCACAAACACCTGGCTCACCAGGGGGCCTGGAGCTCACCATCACAGCCAGGGCATGGGTCATCACGGAAATCTGCGGGGAGGTTCCGTGTTAGGTCAGAGTGGAATTTTGGAAACTTGTGGGTTCAGAGAAGGGAGAAGGGATGGGACCTGCTCTACAAGTCCTAACTCCAGAGCAACACTGTTCCTTTTGGCCCAATGCTTTCTAAGGAGTAATGAAAGAAAGAAAGCACGGTGGGAGGAAACAGATTTTACTATGCAAAAATGGAAAATGACTGAACATGAAACAATGCCTTGAATAAAACAAAACTGTTCATCAACTGAGAAAAATAGTTGCAATAAATAGAACAGAGTCTTGCTAGTCTTAATGTATAAGGAAATATTCAACTCTCTAAGAAAAACATTAAAAATCTTAATGGGGGGAAAAAAGACAAATGACACATCAGATGATTTGCTGAAACAAACAATAACAAAATCTAGTAAACCTAAGAAAAATGCTTCAGTGCACTAGAAGTCAAAGAAATGAGCATTCAAACCATAATGAAATCTCATGTTTCAACCTATCAGATTAGAAAATGGGAACAAATACCATATTCAGTGTGGGCCAAGTTGGGGTGCCCACAGCAGAAGGAGGCGAACCGTGCCACTCACTGGACAGCAGCTTGAACACGTGCAGTAAGTGTTGCAAGGGGGATGCTCACATCCTTTTCTCCTGGGAATTCCTCTTCAGAATAAAAGGAACAGCCATGTACACCTAGCACGCTGGATTTGAGCACGGGTGCTGGAACCAAACTGTATGGTTCAAAGCCTGGCTCTGCCAGCCAGCTTCTCCGGGCCTCAGTTTCCCCATCGATTCACGTGGGCATCGTAAAACATCGTAGGGCTGTTGTCCAGATTAAATATTTGTTAACACTTGCAAAGTGCTTGCAGCAGTGCCTGGCAGAGCATGAGCCCTCCATAGGCATTAGCTAAAGATTCAGTATTATTTAAGATAGCAACAAACCCCACACATGCAGGAAATAAACTAAGTATCCCAAATTCAGAACATAAATAAATCATGATGCATTTATACACTAGCATTGTATACAGGCATTAAAAATAATATTTTTTAAATAAATCTTTATTGTTCAGATTATTACAGGTGTTCCTCTTTTTCCCCCCCATAAATCCCCTCTACCTGATTCCCCACCCCACCCCATGCCCTTACCCCCACCACTGTCTTCATCCATAGGTGTAAGACTTTTGTCCAATCTCTCCCCACAACCCTCACACCCCCTACCCCCTGAGAATTGTCAGTCCACTCCCTTTCTATGTCCCTGATTCTATTCTATTCATCAGTCCAATCTGTTCATCAGAGTTTTTATTCACTTAATTTTTAGATTCACTTGTTGGTAGGTATGTATTTGTTGTCATTTTGTTGTTCATAATTTTTATCTTTACCTTTTTCTTCTTCTTCCTCTTCTTAGAGAATACCCTTCAGCATTTCATATAATCCTGGTTTGGTGGTGATGAACTCCTTTAGCTTTTTCTTGTCTGTGAAGCTCTTTATCTGCCCTTCAATTCTGAATGATAGCTTTGCTGGGTAGAGTAATCTTGGTTGTAGGTTCTTGCTGTTCATCACTTTGAATATTTCTTGCCACTCCCTTCTGGCCTGCATAGTTTCTGTTGAGAAATCAGCTGACAGTCGTATGGGTACTCCCTTGAAGGTAACTAACTGTTTTTCTCTTACTGCTTTCAAGATTCTCTCTTTGTCTTTTGCCCTTGGCATTTTAATTATGATGTGTCTTGGTGTGGTCCTCTTTGGATTCCTCTTGTTTGGGGTTCTGTGTGCTTCCTGGACTTGTAAGTCTATTTCTTTCACCAGGTAGGGAAAGTTTTCTGTCATTATTTCTTCTAATAGGTTTTCAATATTTTGCTCTCTCTCTTCTTCTGGCACCCCAATAATTCTGATGTTGTTACGCTTAAAGTTGTCCCAGAGGCTCCTTACACTATCTTCATATTTTTGGATTCTTTTTTCTTTTTGTTTTTCTGGTTGGGTGTTTTTTGTTTCCTCATATTTCATAGCTTTGGTTTGATTCTTGAGGTCCTTTGATCTACAGTTGAATTTCTGTATATTCTTTACTTCAGACAGTATATGCTTAATTTCTGACTGGTCCTTTTCCATTTTTTTGGCATTCTCATTAAGGTCCTTGAAGGTCTCACTAAGCTCCTCAGAGGTCTCATCAAGTTTCTCAATGGTTTTTAGAAGGTTCTTAAGTAACCTTATAAATGTGCTTTTGAACTCTATGTCCAGTAGTTTGCTTTCCTCCATTTCTTTCATTCGTGACATGTTTCTTTGTCTCCGCATTTTGCTGCTTCCCTGTGTTGATGGAGTGGTTTTCTGTGGTAGATGACCAGTGGTTCAGCCTATCACCTGAGGTGGACACTTTTGGTGCACCCCTTTGTGGGTTGAGTGCAAAGTCTTGGTGTAGTTAAGCCTTGATTGCTGTTGGTATGCTGGGAGCAATTGACCTCCAGGCCAACTGGCTGTGAGGACCTGCTGTGTCTATAATGGAAGAACTGCTGTGCTGGAGACACTCTTATGGGGCAGGACTTGCTTCAGTGGGGCTTTGGTGCTCACTGAGTCTGCCTCTTGAATGTGTCATTTATGGATGTGAGTACTTGAAATCTGGTGTCGTCTCACACTGACCACTAGGTACACTGGCTTCTGGATCTCCAATGGGGTGCAGGTCAGCTACTGTCTGAGGCCACCCAGCAGGAGCTACAGTGAGAACTACAGTTTTCTCCTCTTTGCTTGGAGTTTGGAGGTTTTGGAGCTGTTTGACCCGAGCTGCAGTTTGTTAGGTTAAGCTGTGATAGGGCAGACCACTTATATGCAAAAGCCACTGTGTGGAGCTTGGGTGGGTTTGTACATTGTGCGGGGCAGGGTCTCAGGGAGTCACTAGGCTAGGGCGTGGCAAACAGTGATGGCTGCCAGTCAGCCATCTCTGTGTCTCCGTGTTTCCAAGTCCCTGCGTTCTGCGCCCCAGTGTAGTAAACAATGATTGCTGCGCACACCTCTGCAAGAAAGCCACCCTCACTTTCCAATCTGATGGCAGACAGTCCAGCTTCTCCCTGTAGGAGTTTGGGTCCCCAGCGTCTCCCCAGAAACTGGAGTTCAGAGTAATCGGGAGCTTGTCTCCCTTTGGCTTGAAAAAAGCAGCTGCACCCAGTCGCCCGCCGCCAGCCCGATTCGCGCGCCTCTGTACCTCAGCTTTTCAGCGCTTGTGCACGTCACAATGCTCTTTTCTCTTTTTTCCTAGTTGTTGAACTTCTGCTCAGCCAGCTTTCCCGTGGTTCTGGGTGATAGACGTTTTGTCTTTTAGTTGTAGTTTTGAAATTGTTGTGCGAGGCAGCAGTTTAGGTGTTTACCTATGCTGCCATCTTGGTTCCTCCTAGTATTTTATTTTAAAACAATATATATTTTTATTGATTTCAGAGAGGAAGGGAGAAGGAGAGAGAGATAGAAACATTAATGGTGAGAGAGAATCATTGATCAGCTGCTTCCTGCAGTGGGCAACATGGACATGTGCCCTTGACCGACCCTTCAGTCTGCAGGCCAACGCTCTATCCACTGAGCCAAACTGACTAGGGCTAAAATAGCATTTTAAAAAGAATAGTTCAATACATAATAATGACAGAAATAAGTCATAATTTAAACAACTTTATGCCAGATATTCAAAATTTTATTGTTTTATTTTTCCATTCACTTTTATTTTTTTTATTGTTTAAAATATTACAAATAGTAGTACATATATCTCCTTTTTTTTCCCATTGACCTTCCCCCAGCCTCCCCTACCCCTTGTCGCATGCCCTCATCCCACCCCCTAGTGTCTTGCGTCCATTGGTTGTACTTACATGCATGCATACAAGTCCTTCAGTTGATCTCTTCCCCACCCTCCCCAACACTCCCCAGCCTTCCTGCTGTAATTTGACAGTCTGTACGGTGCTTTACTGCCTCTGTATCTATCTTTTTGTTCATCAGGTTATAATGTTCTTTATTTTCCATAAATGAGTGAGATCATGTGGTATTTTTCTTTCATTGTCTGGCTTATTTATGCCAGATATTCAAAATTTTAAAAACTCTGAACAAATACCATGACCCCCCTTCTTTAAATAGATTTTATTTTTACAGCAGTTTTGGTTTGCAGCAAAGTTGAGGAGAAGGTACAGAGTTCCTATATGCTCTTGTCCTCCTGCCAACCTCCCCCACTATCCATATTTCCCACCAAGTAGTACATGTGTCACAATCTATGAACCTGCATTGACACATCATCATCATCATCACCCAAAGTCCATAGTGTACAGTAGGGCTCACTGGCAGTGTTCTACATTCTATGAGTTTGGACAAATATATAATGACATGATTCCACCATTATTGTAGTATCCAACAGAGCAGCCTCGCTGCCATAAAAACCCTCTGTGTTCCACCTCTTCACCCCTCCCTCTCCCCGGCCCCTGGCAACCACTGATCTTTTTACTGCCTCCATAGTTTTGCTTTCTTCAGACTGTTATGTAGTTGGAAGCAGTTAGTATGTTTCGTTTTCAGATTGGCTTCTTTCACCTGGTAATGTGCATTTAACATTCCTCCACGTCCTTTCATGGCTTGATTGCTCAATTCTTTTTAGAGCTAAATAATATTCCATTGTCTGGGCATACCACCCTTTGTCCATTCATCAACTGAAGGGCATCTTGGTTGCTTCCAAGTGTTGGCAGTTATGAATAAAGCTGTTATAAACATCTGCATGCAGTGTCTGTGTGGACAGTTTTCAACTCATGTGATACCAAGGAAGTGTAATTGCTAGATGATATGGTAAGAGTGCTATTAGTTTTGTAAGAAACCACCGAACTGACCTCCATGGTGGCCGTACCATTTTGCATTCCCACCAGCAATGAATGAAAGTTTCTGTTGTTCTACATTCTCGCCAGCACTTGGTCTTGTCAGTGTTGTGGATTTTAGCCATTCTAATACATGTGTAGTGGTATCTCTTTGTTGTTTTAATTTGCAATTCCCTAATGGTCCTGGCCCCTTTTAAGTATTAAATGTATAATGCATCTCTGACCTCTTTCAGATGCTTGCTTTACCTTGTTCATTGAGATTCTCCTTGCTTTATATAGAATCTCTTTTCAAGATTATATTTCACCTTGTTTATTATTACTCTGCCTGCTTTACAAATATCTACTTGGATTGTTTTTCAGACATATAAGGGTTTGTTTTCTACTAAGTACAAGATTTCCCTTCTCTGTGAATCCTAACACCATCTCTAGGAGAGTCGGTGTGAGGTGTGTATGTGGGGGCTCTTGGAGGGACTTTTCTTGTAAATGAGAACCCATAAAATGCTAACTTAAAAAGTGAGAAAAAGTGCCCTGGCTAGGTGGCTCATTTGGTTGGAGCATCATCCCATATACCGAAAGGTTGCAAGTTCGATTCCCAGTTAGGGCCCAGATCTAGGTTGCAGGTTCCATCCCCGGTGGGGGGCATGATGGGAGACAACCAATCGATGTTTCTGTCTCTCAAGACATATCCTCAGATGAGTGTTGGAAGCTGCCCATTGCCTTCGCTAGCAGAAAGAGGTGGACAAGGAACCTGGAAGGCTTCCTTGAGGCTCTGGCAAGGGTCAGAGCCACACACCCACTGTCTAGTTGAGACAAAGGGAGCTGAAGCAATTTCCACCTTTTAGTTTTATGTAAATCCTTGCTAATGGGCTATCATCGAGCTGTTACTGGAAATTGTCTGCCTAAGGGCTATAGGTGGATCCCAAACCTGAATAAAAGGGATCGCAAGGCCAGAGCAAAGGGTAGTCCCTCTCTTGGCCTTCCATCTGGCCCCCAATTCCCAAATTAGTATTTTCTTGTCTAGTCTCTTTCATTTGTGTGCGACCTCCTCCAGAACCCGAACCCTGAACCTGAACCCTGAACCCCACGCGGGACGTGGGAGGGACACGCGCAACTGGTGCCCAACACACAGCGTGGGGCGATTATACCCGCAGATGAGGATTTAAAAAAAATAACAAACTGAGAAAAAAGTAGTTACCACTTTGGGTTGGTGGCTCCTCCCCTCACTTCTGCATGCAGAATTTTTAGTAAACTGCAAAAGTTACCTTTTAATACATTCTGTGACTATGGTCTTATTTCCACCAAAATTATGAAATGACAGTGAAAACATCATAGAGAGGTAAGTCACTTGTCCGAAGGCCACACAGCCGGAGTGGTGAGTAGGGGCGGGAACCCAGCTGCAGGCTCCCAACTGGGCCACCTACTTTGCCTCAGTATGTTTACTTCCGAGCTCTGAGACTTTGGGGTTCTGAGATAAACACAAGGCTGACCCCAGGTGCCCTGCCCAGCCCTCACTGAGCCACCAGGACTAGCAAACAGTTCAGATACCAGAGGAGTTAAACGGTGCACTAGGCCAGAAGACTTGGCCTCGTTTAAATGTTGGCAAGAATGGTGCCGGACTCAGCTAAGGTTATCCTCCTTTCTTTACCCTTGACCTAGCCAACAAGCAGCGCTGGGCTGTACACTGTCCCGAGGTCACTGTTTTGTTCCTCACTGCACAGAGCGGGCCCCGATCAATATGTGTTCACTGATGGTGGAAAGGAAGGGACAGATGAGACAAGTCCTTGATCACGCCACTCAGCCATTACCCGTGTTGCTGTTAAATAACCTGATGAAAGGTGCTGACCCCTGAGACCTTGGGGTTTCAAGACAAACACAAGGCTGACTCTAGTCGCCAAGGGTCTGGGTTTCTTTCCAGGACACAAGTCTCCGGTAGCCGGTCAGGGAGGCCACCAGGTTCTGTAACTGGGAAGCCACCAGGTTCTGTAACTGGGCAGTGCAGGGAGATCACAGAGGGAGTGGCCACTTGAAAGACTTCAAGAACAAAATCAGTACAGGTGCAGAGGCCAAGATGTCAGGGCGGGTTTCAGCTGTTCGTTGCTGCTGAACTGGGGAGCACTGAGAGGGGTCCCAGTTGCCTTGGCCGGAGCGGGAGGCTGTGGGTAAAACCGGGATAGTAGTCACTCAGGGAAGCCCCACGAGAGGGATTCTGGGTGAACTTTTCAGAAATTTAAAGCAGTGGCCCTGGCTGGTTTGGCGCAGTGGATAGAATGTTGGCCTGCAGACCAAAGGGTCCTGGGTTCAATTTTGGTCAAGGGCATGTTAAAGGAAAAACAAAACATTGAAACCTGTAAAGAATTTTGTGAGTTTATTTGAGCCAAACTGTCGACATATGCCGGGAAGCAGAACCTCAATGAATTGAGATAATGCTCCGGAGCAATGGAGAGTTACATCTGTATTTATACATTGCAATCAAAGGAAAGGGACGTAGATGAGTTACATGAAACCCACTGGTGACAGATCAGGGAGGTGGGATAAAGCAAAGCGGGAATACCTCTGGGATAGGGTAAAAAGCTAATGATGGACATGTGCTTCTTTTACAGAGATGGATACAGGATACTTTAACATAATTAACAGTTGACAATTAACTTGATAACAATAACAATGAATGTCCGGTGCCATTTGTTGTGCCCTGAGGGGTCCAGGGTAAAAACGAAGTTACAAGTTACCCAGACACCTCACAGATATGTTATCTTAGAGGCAAAAAGGCAAATGGCTCAGTAAAGAAGATCTAAGTTGATCTTGGTCAGGGAAAATATCGGCCTAGGACATGACTACCCACCACAACCTGTTTGTAGTTAAATATTTAATTTTCAAACCATCCTTTGTGGTCATTCTAGGTCTCTGAGCTTGCAAGACTGCCACACAGGCCTCCCCTGAGCTTGTCAGGTCAGCATGTGGCTCCTTTTGTCCACACATCCCCCTTTTGGTCATAAATCAATCCAAAGATTGCATTGATGACCAACCTTTTGGTTGGATAATGGAGTCCCACGGTGCTAGGAAGGCTCATTGCTAGGGTGTCTCAGTGTCAGCATGTCTTGCTGAACAGGTGGACCACTGGGGATGGGGCAAGACCATAACCTTAGATGGCATTTAAGGTGGAATTATATATATATATATTTTAAAAAGGCAGGTAAATGGGAGGCAGTCAGATCCTATATGTCCTTGTTAAAAAGTATTCTGGATCATTTCTAATTTTTGAGCCACCATGATTCGAGTCTTTTTGCTGTTTGTCTTACGTTTTGCTTTTCTGCATCTAATATAACATTTACATATCATGGACAAAAGTAACAATACTAAACCAATAACAGTGATTAGGAACAGAAAATGTCTAATACTAGACAAGGAAAAGTCTAAGGGGAACAAGCATCCCAGTCAACCGAAAAACCCTTTACATGTATTATTATAATTTTTTATTAAGCTAATTATATGCTTTCCTCCTTCATCTACTGTCGTTTGTACTTTATGATATGTTGGGCCAGATGAATTAAGACTCTCTACTATTTCATTGTCTAGAAGCTCTAATTTTCTTCTGGCCAGTTAGTTCCCATAGAAATGACTTCAGGGAAACAGTTCAATTTCCCAATACATTGGTTTTTCAGAATCAATATTATCAGATTTTATGAATATCAGGCAAAGTCATTCTGCCTATAATTTTAGTACTACACCATGTTCTAGTATTATTTAATGTAAACTTGGTGATATTACAGTAAAAATCGCTTAGTATAACAGAAGAGTTTTTTAACCCTTCCCAGCAAAAACGCCCCTTTCCCATGTACCATATATTGTTATTTATTGGGGTAGATACAATAAGTCAGGATTGGGTGAATTCAGTATTCCATATGGATTGGGGGCATAACCATTCACCTTTCTGACTTTCATAATCAGACAGTGAGATGAGTTCACATTGTTTATTATTTTTAGATATGGCCCATTGGAAGTATTCTAGTATTATTGAGGATGGTCCCTATGCCAGCCAGTTGAACTAATGGGAATTTAAGCCTAGGATTTAAACGAGGTACCTGGGCTTTTAAACACATCGTAGATGGCATTTTCCATCCAAAATTTTCCAAATTCCTGGGGAACCATATGAGTCCCATAAGTGTCTGGCCTGGGCTTCTGCAGCCATTATAGTTGGCCATTGTTTCATAGCCACTTCAGATTCCATTTGCATTGGCATAGATAATAGGCCCTGTTGAGTTAGGGTACAGGCATGTTCCCATTGTTGGGTTTGTGCATGAGTTTTTGTAGTCTGTCAAGTCTGTTCTATCCATGAAACTAAGGCTTTATTGTCTTTCCATGCTTTTCCCACCCTTTTCCTTCTTCCTGAAACAGCATTCCCTCTATATGACCTATGTGAGATAAAAATCCTTTTCTAATGAATGACGTTCTTCATTAGCTGCAGGTTCAGCTTGTCTTAGGATACCAAGGCCAGCCCAAGTATTCCCCTTTTGATTCTTTTTGCGGGGAGGGGTGAGGGGAGGGGGGAGAGAGCAATGTCATTGGATCCACCAGGAATGTTGTTGCCATTGGGTAGTTATGACTTGGGAGCAGTTAGGGTAGACTGCGTGGACCCAAAAATGTTGAGTTTCCCATGCCATAGTTAAATGGGTGAAGGTGACCCCCAAATGAGCTAGAGTTTGAGTATTCCATAGGACCTTCTCACAAGCATCCAGGACGCAAGGACAGTGGGGTAGTTATGAACATATCTATGCACCAAGTGATCCCAATAGTTTCTGAAATGGGATCCATTGATTTCTTTCTTGTTTCACAGACATCCAGCCACAGGAGCATGGCTGGTGAGTCCGAGGACAAGATATACTATGACAGATAGGACAGGCTGCTGCAAGCCCTTGGCCATCATATCCAGGTGTTTTTCTTAGCTATTCATCATCCATCTCTATAGCTATACAACATTCATCCAGATTACATCCATATACAATTCTACCAGTGGAATTATCAGGGAGGTATTCTTGGAGGTATTTGCCTAAGGTGGGTCCTTTATAGTAGATATAGCCAGAAAAAAAAGTACGAAAGCTTATATTGATAGAAGAAGACCAATGTGTGGCCAACAAAGTATTAATTCATTATCATACCTGATAATCAGAACATCATTGTGTAGTAGGTGGGTAAGATTAGCGGTGTCCAAGTTAAATTTTTCATATCTAATAAGGGAGGAGGCCTGGGGAGGTAGACATTGTTCCCACTAGGGAACCATGGATAATAAGAATATGAAAATCATTTTATGAACATTCAGTCAATAACAATGAGATGATATTAAAACAAGGTTCAAGCAATATCAGTTTGTGAGCATACAGGCCTTGTTGATGTCGTCTTGGGATAGCTGTCTGCCCCTGTGGTCAGTGACTTCTCGTCTTTGAAAAGTCTTTGATCTCCACTGCAGACAGAGATGGGTGTCAGAGATGGGAGTAGACATCCATTCACAGTCAGGTGCCTTTTTAAAATGAGAAATGTGAACCTATGAGCTAACTCCTTTAAGTTTAGCTGCACATGGGTTAGTTAGTAATACTTGGTAAAGTCCCCTTCAACGAGGTTGGAGAGAGTCTTTTATTTGGTGTCTTTTCCAAGACACCAAATCTCCTGGTTGTAAGCCATGATCTTTGAAATTTTCGTCTCCCAGGAGCACACTGTGAAATGAATCTGTTACCAATTTGTTAGTTCCTACAATGCAGAATGTCTGCTCTTTACTTTTCCTTATATTCGGGAAACAAAAGATTTAAAAGTCAACAATATTTTCAACAGTCATAAGAATAATTATCCTGAATTTATTTAGTCCCATAGTTATTTTTGTTTATCCTGATTATTTGCCAGTAGTTTTTGAATTCAGTTATTCCTTGAAGTTCTATAAATCTTCATCCAGTTCAAAAATATGACCTGCTTAGAAGCCTGCAATTTAGAATAAGTCCGAGTCCTTTTCATGGATTTTTCTAGACATATAATATACCTACAAATGCATCAGAATACAGCTGTCCACAAATGACAAAAATTTAAAAGTGGCATGGTTATAGATTTGATAAAAAAACTTTGTTTTTCTATAAAATATAACATTCTAAGGCAACAATTTCTTGGTAAGTAATAATCCCTGTAAAATGACATAGAAAATAATATTAAAATTTGTATACCTTTAGATTCTATTATAATTTCAGCATCTAAAGAGTAATTTGTAAGGTTTTAAAATGAGGCACATGGCTTATTGTAAGCAGTGTATTGAGCATTGAAAATAATTCATAAACTCTCAATATGTGAAACAGGAAAGATGATTTGTTTATTCTCACAATAAACAAGGAAAGAGCAAACCAAAATCCCTAAAAGATAGACAGACACAATTATATTGCAGACAAACAGACAGAACACTCACTAGCTGTTTCTGGAGACTGAACCCTGAGAGGGAGAGCAAGAAGAGCTCCCAAGATTAAGAATTCTTGGCAGCTGCTGGGACGTTCTTGTAATCTCTCTCGTGCTTTCAACCCCACCACACACAATTAGGCTTCCCCAGAGCGGGACTTGCCTCTTGTTTCAACAAATTAAACAACAACAACGAGACACAATAACATCAACACTCTTATACAGACACACAGAACACACTAAAAGTTTACACCAGGGAATGTCCAGCATTAAAAATTACCAAAACAATGTCTTTTGTCCCCGGTTCGGGAACTGCCCCTCTCTAGAATTTCAGTATATTCCCAATGGACTATTAAAAAAATGGGTTGGGGTCTTTTCTTGTTGCCTCTAAATCAGAGACATGCTTCCTACAGGGAAAAACAGGGTGCAGACATTTATTAACTTCAGGATAGTTCTGAGGCAGTCTCTAAAATTTTTCATTAACTTCCATCTTATTGGAGGAAATTTTTTTCTGTGCTTTTCCTTAGGAGCTTCTAATTTCCAAATCAAGATATGCTTCCCATATACTCATTCAGTTTAATTTCAGAGCCGGCATTTTCTAATTTCTGCATGCAAAATATTAACATAGGTACCCCAAACAAACTGCATTTTTGGCCACTCCTCAGTTAATATTTTCTAGTTAAATCTTCTCATTTCTGCAAAGTACTTGCAAGTAAAGGCTTCCTATCAGGAGTATTAAATGAGGGCTGGGGTCTTGGGAGCTTAGTCTAGCCTTGGAGGCACAATTTCCCATGTTAAATTTTTTTATTTTGGGGTATCTGTAGTCTGAGCAAACTTTAGATATGTTATGTAGTGGGTCAAATATGGTCTCCGTTTCTCTCCCGGCTGTCTAACATAAAACCACAGGAAAGTTTCGGGGCCCAGGCAGACCAAGCTTTATGGTGGCCCCCTAGATAAGCCATTTTGTTAATTACAGTTGCGTCGGGACTTCCAGGTGGGCTCCTGCATTTCTGACACCTCCACAAAGATTCTTACTCACCTAAGAACATCTCGGAATCAGACTATTCTTTAAAAAAAAAAAAATGCTGCCCCTTTATCTTTGGAGCTGAATGGGTTCAGCTCATTTATACAGCGAAAGTTATTTTTGCTCAGACTCTCAGCAATTCCAATTGAAAAGCCAAAATCAAAACCAGCCACCCATTTTTTTCCCTCCAGTCCTGCCTTAGCCTGGGTTCTGTCAACCCTGGTTCCACCTCGAAGATTTTAAAACACAGCTCGAATAAAGTCAGACCCTCTACCAAAGCAAGGGAAGGTCCTGGATCCAAGAGAACTCACCCATGTTCACCCAATGGGTAGAGAACCGGCGGGCTCAATGGGCCCTTTGCTGGATCCTAGCACCAAGTCCAAGTCCAAGGGATGATTCTGGGTGAGTTTTCTTTGGAATCCTGCCGTGACTACGCCAAGTAATGTTAACAAAAAACAAAAAACAAAAAAACACTACATTGAAACCTGTAAAGAATTTTGTGAGTTTATTTGAGCCAAACTGTCGACATATGCCGGGAAGCAGAACCTCAATGAATTGAGATAATGCTCCGGAGCAATGGAGAGTTACATCTGTATTTATACATTGCAATCAAAGGAAAGGGACGTAGATGAGTTACATGAAACCCACTGGTGACAGATCAGGGAGGTGGGATAAAGCAAAGCGGGAATACCTCTGGGATAGGGTAAAAAGCTAATGATGGACACGTGCTTCTTTTACAGAGATGGATACAGGGTACTTTAATGTAATTAACAGTTGACAATTAACTTGATAACAATAACATGAGGGAATGTCCGGTGCCATTTGTTGTGCCCTGAGGGGTCCAGGGTAAAAACGAAGTTACAAGTTACCCAGACATCTCACAGATATGTTATCTTAGAGGCAAAAAGGCAAATGGCTCAGTAAAGAAGATCTAAGTTGATCTTTGTCAGGGAAAATATCGGCCTAGGACATGACTACCCACCACAACCTGTTTGTAGTTAAATATTTAATTTTCAAACCATCCTTTGTGGTCATTCTAGGTCTCTGAGCTTGCAAGACTGCCACGCAGGCCTCCCCTGAGCTTGTCAGGTCAGCATGTGGCTCCTTTCGTCCACAGGCACATACCTTGGTTGTAGGTTCCAGCCCAGGTCCTCGTTGGGGCGCATGCAGGAGGCAGCCAATCAATGTGTTTCTCTCACATTGATATTTCTCTCTGTCTTTCCCTCTCTTCCACTCTCTAAAAATCAATGGAAAAATATCCTCGGGTGAGGATTAACAACAACAACAAAGCGGTGGTGCTCAGAAGGCAGTCCTGGGTCAGAGCCTCACATCTCTGGGGAAACTGTTAGCAAAGCACATTACCGGCCCCCTCTCCACCTCCCCACTCCCCATTCTCCACTCCCTACGGGAAACTCTAGAGGTGGAGCCCAGCACTAGGTATTTTAACAGATTTAATCTATGTCCCTTCCCACCCCTGCTCATCTAATTGCATTCTCTCTCTCTCTCTCTCTCTCTCTCTCTCTCTCTCTCTCTCTCTCTCTCCCTCTCTCTTTCACACACACACACACACACACACACACACACACGACTGACAAAGAGCCACAGTTTGGCCCAGCCAATGTGGCTTAGTGGTTGAGCGTCCACCTAAGAACCAGGGGGTCATGGTTCGATTCCCGGTCAGGGGCACATGCCTGGGTTGGCGGCAGGAGGCAGCCAATCAATGATTCTCTCTCATCGTTGATGTGTCTATCTTTCCCTCTCCGAAATCAATAAAAAAAATTTTTTTATTTCTTTTTAAAAAACTGTTTGACATTGAAATTGGGACTCAAAAGAACTGTTGGCCCAGAAAGAAACTCACTACAGACTGATTCATTTGCCTCTCAGCATAACCATTATTGCTTGTCTCATTTTCGGTTCTTATAAGTGTATTTCTAGTATCACATGATCTCACTCATCTAGGAGAAATAATGAACAACATAAACTGATGAACAAAAACAGACCCGGAGACAGGGAAGCATCGATCAGACTGTCAAACCTCAGAGGGAAGGTAGGGGAGGGTGGGGGTAAGGGGGAGAAATCAACCAAAGGACTTGTATGCATGCATATAAGCCTAGCCAGTGGTCACAGACAACAGGGGGGTGGGGGCATGCGTGGGGAGGGGTTTGGGATGGGAATGGGGGGATGTGATACCTTAATCAATAAAGAAAATTTTTAAAAAACTTCTTTATTGTTTAAAGTATTACATTTTCCCCCATTGACCTCTCCCCCCAAAGTATATTTTTTTAAAAGAAGAGCCCCCGTGTGACTCTGTATGGTGAGGACCCCAGTCATTCAGAAGCGGACTTACAAATCAGTGTCTTCCTGCACCCCAGCTTTCCCCCGGGAGCCCCCTGCTTCTACGACTTTCACACAGACCTTATTCATCGCTTTGTGTGGATCTTACTTTTTCATCCCAACTGGGCACAAAGCTGAGGCCTGTTTTCCCACTGTCTGTCAGATGAATGCTTGGATTGGTGTTCGGGCTGCCGGGTCGTGCTTAGTAATATGAAACAGACCTGGGAGTCTCAGGGCGAACGCTGGCTTCCCATAGGGCAGCCGACTAGCAGCCTCTGGAGAGGAGAGGGCGCTAGTGCCACAGCGCCACCATGTGGCAAAGATAGGAAGCGCTGCTCTCGGCCCCGCAGTCAGCACTGGGCTTGGGGTGGGCAGAGACCTTAAATCTCATCAAATCCCATCATCACAAAACTGCCATTTAAAGAGCATTTACTATGTGTTCGGCACCGCGATCATTGCTGTATCTTGTTACAGCCTCAGGTTTTGATTTTCCTGTGCGGTAAGCTAAGTTCACACAGCGGATAAGAGAGCCAGAGAATGCGTCCCTAGGGTCTACGGAGGCCACACAACGAGGCTGCACTTCGTCCTTGCAGCCACTTGCTCAGTGGGGAATGCTCCTTATAGCTGTTTCTCAGCAGCACACCTGCGGGAAGCACCCGTGGGTTTTACTAACATGCAGATTCCGATTCAGCACATCTGGGGAGGGACCGAGGCTCCCAGCCAGTTCTCAGACCACAGAGAGGCATGACCTTAGAACAGCGCTGCCCAAGAAGACTGATGACAGAGGTGTTACAATGCTGTGCTGTCCAACACACTGGCCAAAATGAAGACACATGCAAACACGTAGCTGAAAGGGAGACGGGCTGGGTAAGCATTATTCTGGGAAGGCTTTAATTGAGAAATAGGATAGAATGAATATAGGGATTGGTTGTAGCCTCTGGCACTTTTAGAGATGCCCCACCACTAAGTCTTCCTTGGGAACCCCCTCCAGCTCTCTGGTCTGTCCCTGCCCCCTAAATATAATCCATGAAGGGGACTGACACTCACTCCAACCCCCCCGGGGAGAATCCCAACTCCTATTTCGGTGCTCAGGTCAAGATTCCACTTCTCTCTTAAGCCTTTCCTGACCATCTGGATTTCTGATGATCTTCCATCTTTCTACAGAACCGCTTGGAAAAGGAAGTAGAGTGGTGGAAAGTGCCCAGCCTGTGGGTCAGACAGATCCGGGTCTTGTCTTGGCTCTTCTCCCACTTTCTGTGTGATCTTGGGCAATTTATTTATCTTCCTTGAATCTCAATGGTCTCTTCTTGTCTTCAACAACCTGGAACAGGGAGTATAGCGAGGCAAAGTCTGAATCAATTCTTAAGGAGAAGTTACCAACTGCTTCTCTGTATGGTTAAAATGAGAGAGTCATGTTGCATCAGCCTTTTTACTATAAGATAAACTTCTATTTGCAGCTCTTAGTTTTAAAAAATCTCTCTCTCAATAAATATCTTTATATATAAAAGCCTAATATGCAAATTGTCCCCGTGGGAGTTCTACTGAGAGACCGGTTGTTCGCTATGACATCTGCTGACCACCAGGGGGGCAGCACAGAATGAAGGCCCTGGCTGCTGGCAGCTCAAAACCCTGATCGGCCCTGATCGCCAGCCAGGGAACCCTACCCATGCACAAATTTCATGCACCAGGGTTCTGGTATATATCTATATCTATATCTATATCTATATCTATATCTATATCTATATCTATATCTATATCTATATCTATATCTAATCTATATCTATATCTATATCTATATCATCTATATCTATATCTATATCTATCTATCCATCCTATATAATAAAGAGGTAATATGCAAATTGACCATCACTCCAAGACACAAGCTAGCCGCCCCCATGTGGTCAAAGATGGCTGCCCCCATGTGGACACAAGATGGCCGCAACAACATGGCCGTCAGGGGAGGGCAGTTGGGAGGGACCAGGCCTGCAAGGGGGGGGCAGTTGGGGGCAACCAGGCCTGCAGGGGAGGACAGTTGGGGGGACCAGGCCTGCAGGAGAGGACAGTTGGGGGCAACCAGGCCTGCAGGGGAGGGCAGTTGTGGGTGACCAGGCCTGCAAAGGAGGGCAGTTGTGGGCGACCAGGCCTGCAAAGGAGGGCAGTTGTGGGCGACCAGGCCTGCAGGGGAGGGCAATTGGGGGGGACCAGGCCTGCAGAGGAGGGCAGTTGTGAGGGACAAGGCCTTCAGGGTAGGGCAGTTGGGGGGCCAGGCCTGCAGGGGAGGACAGTTAGGGGTGACCAGTCCAGCAGGGGAGAGCAGTTAGGGGTGACCAGGCTGGCAGGGGAGGGCAGCTAGGGGTGACTAGCCTGGCAAGGGAGGGAAGTTAGGGGTGACCGGGCGACCAGTCCTGCAGGGGAGGACAGTTAGGGGCGACCAGGCTGGCAAGGGAGGGAAATTAGGAGTGACTGGGCCAGCAGGGGAGGGCAGTTAGGGGCAATCTGGCTGGCAGGGGAGCAGTTAGGCATCGATCAGGCTGGCAGGGGAGTGGTTACGGGGTGATCAGGCTGGCAGGCAGAAGCGTTAGGGGCAACCAGGCAGGCAGGCAGGCAGCCAAGAGGTTTGGAGCCAGCAGTCGGACATCCCTCAAGGGGTGTCCAGATTGGAAAGGGTACAGGCTGGGCTGAGGGACACCCGTTCTCCCTCCCCCTGCCCCCCCCCCCCGTGCATGAATTTCGTGCACCAGGCCTCTGGTGTGTGTGTGTGTGTGTGTGTGTGTGTGTGCGCACACACACACACACACACACACACACGGATATCTATATTAGTACCTATATCTATATTGCAAACATGCCCCTGCCCTAGGTATAAGGTCTTCATCTCTGACAATTAAAAGGATTAACAGGACTTCTTGCTTGATTTAGCCCCTTGCTCAGACCCTTTGGTGTGCAGAGTTCTGAAGAACTCTTTCCAGAACCGTCTCAGAGTCTTAAAATACTTTCCAGAACCGTCTCAGAGTCTTAAAAGAGGGAAAGAATTAAGAGCTCCTTACCCCTAGCTCTCTGAGACTCAAACTTACAAAAATTATTAGGATGCCACCAACCAAAATATGATGGTAGGAAAAGTCACCCAGGGTCAAAAGAGAAAGTTTGTAGGAGAGTATGGGGAATCTGGGATGGTGACCTACATACAAGCGCATATAGGCAATTCAGAGGCAGCCACTCGGGCAGTACGAAGCTTTGGGAATGCATATATGTATTAATTAATAAAAGCATTGCCTTCTTAAAGTCAGCATATGGCACTACTGTGAACAGGCAAGGACCTGGACCAGCAAGGGTATCACTGAAGTCTAGGTAGGGCAAGTGCGTGCTGGCCTGTGCCAAACCAGCTTTCAGCAGTGACACCTTGTGGCAGCAACTGAAACAACCGTGCCAAGAGCTGGCTTGAGATGTAAGGAGAACTTTCTGGATTTTAGGATTCTTAGAAAGTTTAAAGAGACCTCGCAAGAGGCAAATGATTAGATTTATTTGCCCCCAGAGGGAGTCCTAGTTCATGCTTGCATACAGTGCCGCCCCTGGGTCTGTCCCCAGAACAGGATATGGGGCATGGAGGCTCAGGTAGCTGGCTCTCCTGGGCTGCCTGCTGTGTGGTGTGTTGTCTCCCAAAACTTCTCCAGCCTCACCTACAGCCTGGCTCCTGGGCCCAGTGTTCCCAGCAGTGCCAGGGCAGGGTGCCAGGGACAGCCCCGGAAGGAGGAGTCAGCCCCAGTAGCTGTCTTAGTCTCCAAATGAGAGACTCATTTTCAATGTAATGAAATTGCAGTTAATGCAACTTGCTGGCTAGTTCCTCTCGCGCGGTGGCTTGGTCTGCCTGTGGCTTCTTGGCAAACCCCTGGCAGGAAAGACCAGCTCTCTGCCATCAGATTGCAGAGGCCATGGGGGCTCTTCAGAAACAGGAAGCAAGCCCTTTCAGAGTGTTCATTTTAGTTGTACACCTCAGCAGGCTAAGCACTGAGGGTTGGGATTTTTTAAAAATATATATACTTTATTGATTTCAGAGAGGAAGGGAAAGGAAGAGAGAGATACATCGATGATGAGAGGAAATCATTGATCGGCTGATGCCCCCTACTGGGACAGAGCCCAAAACCCGGGCATGTGCCCTGACCAGAATCGAACCTGGAACCCCTGAGTCTGCAGGCCAATGCTCTATCCACCGAGCCAAACCGGCCAGGGCGGGATTTTTTTTTTTAAATATTTATTCATTGGGCCAAAGGAGTATTTTAATAAAGCTGCGTTCTTTGTAGAAAGCTTCCGCAGAGCCCCGGCTAATTGATTCCTAAAGAAGCAGCACGCGGCCCGGGTTCCTGGCAGCCCCTCCTTCTACGGCAGCACGCCAGGGAGAGCGCGCCAACCGCAGCACAGAGGCAGCCCTTGAACTGAACCGGCCCGCTGCTGTGCCTTGTTGGGGACATTTCACATGAAATTCCAGACTTCTTGCTTTTTTTCAACCAATGGGCAATGTGGCGACAGTGGGCTTGGACTCTCAGAAGCAACAGGACGGCTGCGGCCTCCCGAGGAACCGGGTGGGTGTGCTGTTCTGCCAGGCACCAGCACCCTGTCGTCTTGTGCTTGCCCACCACATGGGTTCGCGTGACCACGTGACCCCGTGGGGATGTGGATTTGCGCCCCCCCCCCCCCCCCCTGGAGTGGCGTGAGCTCTGCAGAAGCGTCCCTCACACCAACCTGCAGAGCAAGGACCTGGAAGACATGAGCACATCCATGTCACTTCCCGCTCCGTCGCCGGCAATGGCCCAGGCGCTCAGTGACCTCCACACACTGCTTTGGGGGATGTGAACGCGGTGCACTGCTGTGGGAGCAGCCTGGCAGCACCTAACAGTGCCCAACACTGAGTTGCTGTGGGGTCCAGAAGTTCCACTCCTGGGCATGTCCCGGAGAGAACTGAAAACACGTTCACACAAAAACGTGTACAGGAGTGTTCATGGCAGCATCATTCATGACAGTTAAAACGTGGAAGCAGCTCAGTGTTCATCAACAGATGGCTGGATAAACAAATGTGGGGTATCCAGACAACAGACTATTATTCAGCCATAAAAAGGAATGAAGTACTGAGATATCCTACAACATGGATGAATCTTGAAAACATTTTAAAGAAAGGAAGACAGTCACAAAAGACCACATATGGTATTACTGCATGTATAGAAGATGCCCAGACCAGGCATCTGTACCTAGAGAGGCAGAAAGGAAATTTGTGGTTGCCAGGGGCTGGTGGGGGGAAGGGGCCCTGACTGCTAATAGGTATGGGGTTCTCTTGGGGTTGATGAAATGTTCTGGAATTAGAAAGTGGTGTGGTTATGCAACATTGTGAATATATTAACAACCACTGAATTATACAAGTGAAAGTGGTAATTTTGTGTTATGAGAATTGTATCGCAATAAAAAATCACTTAAGAAAAAGAACCTATTTACTTCTCCATCCACACTGCTGTGGGATCAAAACAAAACAAAAAAACTGGTTGCGCCCTAGCCAGTTTGGCTCAGTGGATAGAGTGTCAGCCCACGGACTGAGGGGTCCCAGGTTCGATTCCGGCCAAGGGCATGTACCTGGGTTGCAGGCACAATCCCCAGCTCTGATTGGGGCAGTGTGCTGGAGGCAGCCAATTGATGTGTTTCTCTCTTATTGTCTCTGCCTCTCCATTCCACTCTCTGTAAAAATCAATGGAAGAATATCCCCAGGTGAGGGTTAACAAAAAATCCTATATAATAAAAGGCTAATATGCAAATCGACCAAACAGCAAAATGACTGCTTGCTGTGACATGCACTGACCACCAGGGGGCAGATGCTCAACTCAGAAGCTGCCCCCCTGGTGGTCAGTGTGCTTCCACAGGGGGAGCACTGCTCAGCCAGAAGCTGGGCTCATGGCTGGCGAGTGCAGTGGTGGTGGCAGAAGCCTCTCCCACCTCCACAGCAGCACTAAGGATGCCCAACTGCCTACAGGGAGCGGGCCTAAGCTGTCAGTCAGACATCCCCCAAGGGTTCCCGGACTGTGAGCGGGAGCAGGCCAGGCTGAAGGACCCCCGCTACCCCCTGCTGTGCATGAATTTCATGTACTGGGCCTCTAGTAAATAAATAAAATACATTTAAAAAAAAATAACTGGTCACCTGCCAAATGGAAAACACTGATATGGACAGGACCCTTCTGGCAGGGGTGGTACCAAGGCCAACTTTTAAAACTCACATTCTGTGTGATCTGCAAGGACCTCAGGAAAGTGGTGTTTGTTTCCATGTCCTCACCTCCGGCCACTGGCCACGTTTGGGTACTGCTCTAAATTACAGGCGCAGCACGGGTCTTTAATTACAGAATGCTTTCACAGGGCTTGCTGGCAAATGCCATGGAATTAAGGAAGCCTCTAATGAAATACAGCATCATTTTATCTGTTCTCCAGTGGCAGCTTTTAAAACGCAATTAGCACCATGCAAGATATTTATTTAGGATTTTATTTCATTTAGTCATTCCACCTCCAAATGAGTGTCGTACTTCCAGCTGCTTTTCCCTCCTTCACACGAATATTTTCTCATTTCAATCCACTCTTTTTTCCCTCTTAAACTCCAGGGAGCCAGAATGTCGGGGGCTGGAGAACCCGAATGAGGAAAGCAAACACCTTAGAGATTTCACCCTCTGGCCCCCTGCTCTTCCCTGGTGTGGATGGAGGAGGGACGGACGCAAGAAACCAAGCTGCAACACTCGCTGGGGCCCAGCCATCACCCCCAGGAAAGCTCACGATTCCTGGGCGAGGCGTTGTAGGGAGCGGTCATAGGGTTAAGCCTCGGACTGACCTGCTGGCAAAGCTGCAAACAAGTCCCAGCTTAGAGGGCACAGCCCTCTTAGCATAATTAAGCTTGACCTTATGACACTCCCTAGTTCCTTCCTGGATAGCTTATGGGCTGTGGGAGGTGCAGCAAATGCTGCCAAAACAAGTGAAACTCACAAGAACATTGTAACTATGGTGACCACTACCTTGTTTACCTCTGACTATAAAATGAAGGCTCAGCTTGCAGTCTGAATCTGTTCTGTGGCCTCAGCCAGGCACAGGAGATCCACCTAGACCCAGCTTATTCTCTTCGTCTTTTCTTCATCCTTTGCCGGCCCTCCCTCGGGCTCGCCTAATGCTTGGCTGTGCTGGAGCGGCACAAGGCATGACAAGTCCTGCACAGCCTCGGCCCTCCCTTCCAGCCTGGCCCCAGGCAGGATTCCTGTGCTACCCACGCCCTCAGAGGGGCCAGGCACGCCCACCCCTCTCCACTTTGGCCCCAAATCCCTGAAATAGTATCATATCCTCTATAAAGGCCTTTCAACCTCCCTTCTCATCCCAAATCAGAATCCATTCCTTCTGAGGGTTGTCCCTACTCAGTAGTACCCGCTTTGGCGGCAACCAAATGTGTGTATGTCACCCTAGGCGTTTGGTTCCTGTCAAGGGCACGTACCTCCTTGCACACTCGATCCTCACCCTGGTTAGGGTGCATGGGGAGGCTACCAATCGATGTGTTTCTCTCACATCGATGTTTCTGTGTCTCTCCCCCTCCTTTCCACTCTCTCTAAAAAATAAATGGGGGGAAAAATATCCTTGGGTGAGGATTAACAAACAAGTGTGTGTGTGTGTGTGTGAGATTCCCTCTAGGTGGAACCTTTGAGGGCAGAGTGATTACTTCATCTTTGTATGCCCAAGCGCCACCATGCAGTCCACACTGCAGAGGCTCAACAAATATTTGCTTAATAAAATAGTGTCAAGTCTTTTCTATGCAGAGGAGCCACCAATGAGTCAGTGGCTCTTAAACCTTTCGATCTCCTGAAGACACTGGACTTACCTGGCGTATGGCTTGGGGCCAGGCTGCTCTCTGTACAACCCCTGCCAGTAGATCAATGCTACCAAAATTTAATATTCTTGATACAGAAGATCTTAAGTCCATGAATAAACCCCCAAGTAACATAAACAAGGGTAAAGAAAATGAACAACTCCACAAAAAGGAAAAATACAAGTGGCCTGTAAATATATGAAAAATGTTCAGTCTTAGTAGCAACAAAAGACATGAAAATTCACGTGCTCTGTTTGCACCTATCACGGCAGATTTTCAATGATGTTTTAAGGTTCACTTTAAGTGCAGGCCGACTCTAAGGAGGTGGCTGGTTGTCCGTTCATCCCCAGCCACGCACTGTGCCAGGGGCAGTGGACGTTGCAGAGACCAAAACAACGGGGTCCCCACCTTTAAGGAACTCATAATCCAGTGGGAGACCAGATAAGCATCCATATCCTTAGGACGGCCAGGGGGTGACACTGGCTGTTCCTAACCCGCCGGACTGTGCCCAACGGAGGCCCTTTTCCTTCCGAGTCAGATGTGTGAGTTTGGGGGAAAGAGGTGGGAACGCTGAATTTTTCGCCACCATAAAGGAGGAGAAGCTGGAGCTCTCCAAGTAACGCATGAGGGAGAGGATCAGTGCAGAGCTGGGAGGAGGCAAAGCAAAGGCATGTGGCAGCGTGGCCCTCCCGTCTATGTGAGGGGCTGTTTCTGTGGAAACCCAAGGACTGAGATTCATACTCAACATGACTTGGCAGAACAAACAAAACAGCTCTTACTGAAGTATGGTAGCAACCATACTTGGGTAAAAATTGCTGTTTAATATTTTAACCTTGCTGTTTTGGGTTCTATACTCATTTAAAAGTTATTTTGATTTTCTGAACTTATGTATGATTGAATACTCCCTTGATGATGGTTTGAATGTCCCATTGATTATGATCTCACTGGTCATCGAAGCACACTCCTCTGGGACCCAGGACAGATAGTGATCCTAAATTGTCTCAGCAGCTACAGATAGCTAAGTTTCGGTTGACTCAGTGATGCCAGAATCTAGACAGCACAATTATTCTAAAATTGCCCAGGTGGTCCCAGATAATGTGTTTCTGTTGATTCAGTGATTCGTAGATACTTTAGATAACTAAGTTGCTCAAATTCTGCTTCTGTAAAAATGCTTTTTCGCAAAACAGGTTCCTCATTCCAGACCCGAAGATGTAATCAATACTTTTGTGATATTCTGCATATAAGCCAGAAGTGGCAAGCTGTTCGGGGCCGTGAGGTCTGGAGCGCTTTTGCTCCCTCGTATGCTGCCGGCTTTTAATAAATGACTCCATAATTCGACCTTTTTTTGAGGCGTCCTTTGTGAGATTCGGGGTATATCACAACATTACATGTGGGGGCCCATGAGGTGGCACTGGCCATGAGAAATGAAAACCTCCTTGCTGCTCCCAAACTTAATAGAAATGGGGAGGGGGCTTTGGCTATCCACTGACTATGTGTCTGTGGGGGGGCGGGGGCGGGGCAGGTGGGCAGGGGTGTTATCAATGTGATTTCAGACAGATCTTAAGGGAAAAGCAAGCCCCCTCTGACATTTGGAATACAATATAGAGCAGTGAGGTAAGTAGGAAGTACCTCGCTCAGTATATTCACTTAGTTGAATTGAAACTGCTATGATGATGGTGATGAGGAAGATGGTGATCTCACACACACACACACACACAGAAAGAGAGAGAGAGGTCCTGCCCTTCCTCCTCTCTCCATAGTCTTAGTGCTGCATTGGTCCCTGGAGTCCTCTCACTGAGGGGAGCACTAGAAAGTGCTCTAAAAAGCTCTTCTGTGTTACAGGGAGGGTGTGGCTGAGGACGTCAGTCATGAGGAACTAGATCCCGGTCTGTGCAGATGAGAGCTGAGGGGACTCCAGGACCCAGACTTCCGGCGGCGGTGCTGTCCCAGGAGACGGAGCACACCAGCGATGCTCTCTCCTTTCCCCTCTTCCCAGGTGACCAGGACAGGCAGGCCGTTCCCTCTGAGCAGTCTCTTTGCACCTTCCTTTCTGTGTGACTCCCTTCCTCGCTGCGGGCAGGGGGTGAGAGGCGCTGGAGGAAGCACGCCGCCTCTCGCCTTACCCTGGCCTGGGACCCCTGGGTCAGGACTCGCTGATCAGAGGGGATAAGATCAGAAACTCAACTTGGGGTACTGGGGCTATGAAAGCGAGCAACCCTCCCATGGTTAATACCAATCTAGGTATTAACTAACGCAGGAAAGCAAGGCTGTGCCAGGAATGAAAATCCAGCTTCCTAGAGTTTTCTGCTTGGGAGTTAGGGGTCCAGGTCCCAGATAAAAGTGTTATGTTACCCGCTGTTTGCTCGTGAGATCCTTCTTGGTACATATTTTTCTTAGGAACAAACTCCTTATGTTCCAATCTCATTGGCTAGCTGGTTGGATCACCTTGGGCAAACTCCTTAGTCTCTCGGTGCCTCCGTGTCCTCAGTTGAAAAATGGGACTGGGGTCGTTGTGTTCATGAGTTTATACATGTAAAGCCCTTTGAAATGCACTTGCTTCATGACTGGCACTGAGCTAATGTTGGCTGTTGCTTCTCCCACCAAAGTCCAGTCCCTCCAGGAACCTGACACTGTCAGTGTTCAATCTTTTTCCTCATCAACAGCCCTGTCCTGGGGAGTTGCACCCTTATTCATCCAGCTGAGCAAGCCTCAAACTTAGAGTCACCCTTGACACGTCCTCTCCCCAAACCATCAAAGCTTGTCAACTTTCCTAACTTCCTAACCTCCATCAAACTTACCAACTTCCTTAAAATCTCCCAGATCTATTCCCCTCCCTCCTCCATAATCTCCCACTAGAATTAGCCCAGTAGCCCCCTAACTGCACCCACCCAGCTCACTATGGACCCATGTCCACCCTGCAGCCAGGGTGATGTTTGAATGCAGATCCGATCATATCACCCTCTGCTTGACTCTCCCTGCTTATACGTTGTAATGACTTTCCACTGTTCTTGGGGTGGCGGGAGGGGCGGGGGGGAGAGGAGAGATTAAAATCCTAACAACATGCAGACAGAGTCTGTTAGGATATTTTTGATCCCAGGGGCCAGAAAGCCCCATAAAAATGAGCTTAAGCTAAGACATCAACAGAAGGACTTGTATGCATGCATAACCAATGGACACAAGACACTGGGGGGGCGGGGGGAGGTGAGGGCATGTGCTGGGTGGTAGGGGAGGCCAGGGGAAGGTCAATGGGGAAAAAAAGGAGACATATGTACTACTATTTTTATTAGTTTAAACAATAAAAATAAATCAAATAAAAATGGGCTTAAAAGACAAGGCAATGTATTAGCTCCCTGGCAGGTAACTGGGGTAAGCTTCAGGCATGGCGTGATCAGGGTTCTACCACCATAGTCTGCTATTCTCTCAGCTCTGCCTTCCTCCCTAGGTGTCAGTTTAAACTCGTGGTCGGCAAACTGCGGCTTGCGAGCCACATGAGGCTCTTTGGCCCCTTGAGTGTGGCTCTTCCACAAAATACCACGGCCTGGGCGAGTCTATTTTGAAGAAGTGGCGTTAGAAGAAGTTTAAGTTTAAAAAATGTGGCTCTCAAAAGAAATTTCAGTCGTTGTGCTGTTGGTATTTGGTGCTGTTGACTAAGGAGTTCGCCGACCACTGGGTTAAACCAATGGCCCAGTTTCCTTTTGAGCAGCATCAAGTGAACACTTCCAGACGACAAAAAAACATCTGACTCAGCCACGCAGGAAAATTTCTCTCCTTCGGCCTGAGGGAGCCAGCCGAGGCCATTGCCCATTCCCAACCAGAAAATTCCCAGTGATGTATCATCCACTGAGTCCTTTCCTTCCCTGTCCCTGGTGGGAAATGGGCCCTTTAGTACAAAAACACATTGAAAACATGCTAAAAGATACAGTTTGTATTAAAGCCAGAAACTTTTGTTTTCAGAATGCTCAACTCTAAAAACCACGAAAGAACTATCAACCTTAAAGCTCCTCATTGTCCTTGATGAAGGATCTGAGACCAGAGGTCCTAGAGCCTTGGCCTCATGGGAATGGGCAGTAAACGCAGAGGGAGGACCACGGAGGAGGGAAGAGAACAGCGACAAGGGTTTGCTGGCCTCGTAGGAGATGGATTCTCAACGGATAGGGTGGAAAAGCTAAGAAAATGCCGCTGTAGCATCTTCTGCATCCTGGGTGGATCTCAGTCTGCTTATTGTTCCCTTCCTGGAAATGGACTTAGCCACCAAAATAATTGAAAACAGGGACTCCACAGCTATTTGTCCACTGAAGTTCATAGCAGCATTATTCACAATAGCCAAAAGGTGAAAACAACCCAAATGTCCATCAATAGAAGGCTGAATAAACAAAATATGTAAATACATACAATGGAATATTATTCAGCCTTCAAAGGGAATGAAATTCTGCCATGTGCTCCAACATGAATGATGCTTGAAGATAGGCTAAGTGAAATAAGCCAGATACAAAAGAACAAATACTTTGTGATTTAACTTATAAAAGATTCCTAAAATAGCCAAATTCATAGAGACAGAAAGTAGAACAGAGGTTGCCATGGGGAGTATGAGTAGAGTTTCAGAATAGGAGATAATAAAGAAGTTCTGAAGATGGATAGTGGTAATAGCTGCAAAATAATGCGAATGCCAATGAAATGTGTGACTAAAATGGTAACTTTTATGTTATATACTAGAGGCCCAGTGCACAAAATTCATGCATGGGTAGGGTCCCTAGCAGCTGGCGGCTCCCAGCTGGGGCCTCCCTTCCCCTGACTGCCTGCTGCTGCCACTGGCCTGGACAGGCCAGCCTGGGGGAGGGGCTATCAGTGGTTGGCCAGCCAGCCACGCCCCCTGGTTGAACTCATGGTGGAGGGGACAATTTGCATATTAGGCTTTTATTACATAGGATATTTTACCACAAAATGGGCTTAGTTCACCTTTCCAGGCATTAAGAGCACCACAAAGGGGTGACAAGAGCTTGTCAAAGAATGATTATTGGTTGGTTGGTCTATCTGGGTAAAAGACATATTTTTAGTCATACAGTTGCATTTGGGTCAGGTGATGCCGATGATGCTGATGATGACGATGATGAGGCCTCCCTTGGAGGAAGCTCCGCCCACTCCCTGCACAGCCAGTTCCTCTGAGTCAGATGCGCCCTTTGTGAACCACAGAGTGTGGGAGGGAGGAGAGGGGGATTTCCTTCCTCAGGCAGGAAAACAGTGTGAGGAAACAGAGCTATACATACTCTTTGAATGGAAAATGCCTCCTTCAGACCTCTTTTTTTTTTTTTTTTTAGTTATCCCCTTCCCACCTCCTATTGCAAAGGGATGACGGAACAGCTGTCACCAGTTGGGTCTGACTCATTAGTTTATCATCTGTCCCCACCCTCCCTCTAACACCCTCTCTCAAAATCCACCCACCCCCAAAATGCCTGAGCACAGTTGACTATTTTAAGAACTGAATTCCCTGTCGGCATGGCAACTTCCCGGCTGTACCCCTTGTCCTTGCTGCCTGGATGGGAGAAAAGTCACCGATCACCAGGGCTCCACCAGCCCACAGCAGAGGTGGTTCCCAGATCAGGTGTGGCCAGAGAGCAGACATTTAGTCTCTGTGGGATCTTCTTCGTGTGTTTGGTTGTTTTTACAGCCTTTTAACAATGTAAAAACCATTCTCCATTCCTAGCTGCCTGACTGTATAAAAATAGGCCGCAGGCCAGAGTTGGCCCAAGGACCAGTTTACTCAACCCCCCGGTCTCAGAACCAGAGCAACAGGTGTTCACACTTGCTGGGTTTCTCATTGTGGACGTTTGAAAGGTTGCAAAGGGCGAGGGGACTGCACGGGTGTGTGTGTGTGGGGGGGAGGGGGTTGTGGAAGAAAGACAAGAAAATATCTATGTGTTACTATATTGTATTCTAAAGGTTTGTTTATATTTTCTTTTTTTTACAGTTTTTACTTTTTATTTCTTGTTTATATTTTCAAAAATTTCTACAGTAAAAGTATTATTTTTATCATTGTAAAAAATCAATTAAATATATATATTTTTAAATTCCAATGATGTCAATCTATTACTTTGGAAAACTGCTAGGCTTCCCACTTTTTAAAAAAAAATTAAATTCTTTATTGTTGAAAGTGTTAGATATGTCTCCTTTATTTTATATTTTTCTTGTGCTTCAAAATTAAAGGCTCAGGCTATGCTATTTTCAACATACCCCAAATAATCTATGATTTCCTTTTGCAGAAAATGGTATTTATGTTGTAACCTCTTGGCATTCTTCTCAAAGACCAGATTTTCTTCAGAAATGTTGAAAGATGAATGTTTTGAATGTTTCTTTTTGTTTAAAAAAATTTTGAAAAAAGTTAAAAAAAATTATTTAAAAATTTTATCATGGAAAATTTGAAGCAAAATTAAAAAGAATAATAAAATAAGCCCACATGGACCCGACATTACTGGTTTATTTTTAAAGGATATTTATGTGTAAATTAAAGAAACTGTTTGTACTTTCTTAAAACATGGATAAAGGGGTAAACGATACCTATGTAAGTATTTATATAGAATCTAGTTGTAGGTCACGTCTGATTGTGACTGGCGAAGGGAGGGGTGGGAGAAATATCTGTAAGAAAGAAAGGGGGGCCCACTCTTTGACAGTTACCATGGAAACCACTTGGTTAAGATGGGTGAGTTTGCTTACGGGGCAGAGAGGGTCCTGCTAATGAACTCTGGGTCAGAACTGCAGGAGAGCCCTGGCCGGTTTGGTTCAGCCTGTGCACCAGAGGGTTCTGGGTTCAATTCTGGTCAAGGGCACGTACCTCGGTTGCAGGCTCCTCCCTGGCCCCGGCCCTGGTAGGGCTCGTGCAGGAGGCAACCAATCGATATGTTTATCTCACATCAATGTTTTGCTCTGTCTTTTCCTCTCTCTTCTAATCTCCCTAAACACACACACACACACACACACACACACAATGGAAAAATATCCTCGAGTGAGGATGAACAAAAAAATAATAAAATAAAATAAAAAACCAAGCCAAAAAGAACTGCAAGAGAAACCATTGGCCAGGCAGACTCCTGAGGACACCTTGCTGTCCCTGACACTCCCTCCCAACCCTCAACACTGTTCTCAGTTTGAGGATATTTTCATTTTGAATTTCTAGGGTTTGATTAAAAGAGAGGCCCTTTGGTGCTTTGTTCTGGATTTTAGGGCTTACTTTGATTTGTATTGAGGAAACCAGACTGGAGGCCCTCACCAGCATGCTCCCTGTGAGGAGTTCTGGGATGTGATAGCAGACCCCTGGGGTCCGTTCTACAGCAACAGGTGTGCCCTTACATCCCTGGGAGAAAGTCCTAGGACTGGTAGAGATCTTGGGATGTGGATCTCCGCGTTAGAATGCAGAAATTACAACCACACACTCAGGAAGATCAGGGAAGACAGCCTAAGCCAATGTGCTTCGGAGTCCGGACTCACTTTCCCCTCGGAAAGGAAACTTGACCCCAATGTAGAAAACCCACCCATCCATGCCAATGTCGAGGCCTGCTTTAGACGTCAGACTACTTGCTATCGGGCATATCAGTAAGGAGCGGAACTTTGGCATCGCGCTCCTTGAACTTGGGTCCAATCTCTGTTACCTACTAATGGGGTTGGTGAAGCACCCATAAAGGGCAGGTGCAGAGGAAGAAATTGGCTGGAATTAGTCGTCAAGGGGTAAACTTGCTCATAGGGACAGACAGAGGCCCCTGAGATCTTCACAGTGATGGGGTACTGTTGTGGAGCAAACTCTAGAGAACAACCACTGGAGTCCAGACAAAATTAAAATTTAGGGAGCCTTTATTAGCCAGCCGGTGACTGCTCTGCCTTTCTCCACGCAGGGAGTCCAGAGAGCAGCCTTGACCCTTTGTGCAGGACCGCTTTTAAGCACATTTACCACATCTTGTTTTTGCAGAGCAAGCAATTTAAGACAAAACAGTTTTTCTTAAGTAATGTCAGGGTCATATTATTGATGACCATGTTATTGACAGGGTCATCCTGTTCTTCAGAAAGCTGACAGTGTTCTATCTTGCAAGGCTATTTTGTGAGGTGCAGCTGGGATTCAAGGCTAAGTCGACTAGGAGGAAGCATGCTCAAAAATTTCTTCTCTCTAACAGTACCAGCGCTGGGATCCCCAGATTTGAGGCCCTACCCTAGTGTTCGTCCCGCAGCTCCAGAAGGCAAAGGCTGCACTGAGGAGATACGGCCACCAGGCGGCGCGTGGGGCCCAGGATCTCAGGAGTCTGGGGCGGCGAGAGGGCTGGCTCAAAACCTTCTCTCCGCCTGCCCCCCCCCCCCCCATCCTCCCCACCCAGGGTATTAGCTGGCAAACAGCAATGACAGGTATTCATAGGCAACTGCTTACCTGTCCGTTATCTCACACACAATCAGAAGTTCCTTGAAGATACTGTGTTTTCATCCTTTACTTCCCCGAATGCACCCACTTGAGTCCCTGGCTTCTATCCTAGGTTTGCCGAGCCCAGTCATAGGAATGCATTCTCACTCTGGAAGGCAGGCGGGGAGGACCAGGACGGGGGATGTTGCAGGGGTGTGGGGAGCTTGGAGGCAGCTGTTCTGGAAAGGAGAGAAGTCAGTCCTCACCAAGGTGGAGCCCATCCATTGGCTGGGAGGGGAATTTGTGCACTTGAAAACGTTGGGGTGGAGCCTAGGGGACAGTCTAAGATTTGTTGAAGAAATAAGGCAGCAGTTCTCAATCTTCTTTTTAAAATATATATATATATACTTTATTGACTTCTACAGAGAGGAAGGAAGAGGGGTAGAGAGTTAAAAACATCAATCAGGTGCCTCCTGCACACCCCCTACTGAGGATCGAGCCTGCAACCAAGGTACATGGCATTGACAGGAATGGAACCCAGTACCCTTCAGCACGCTGGCTGCTGCTCTATCCACAGAGCCAAACCGGGTAGGGCCTCAGTCTCCTTGATCTCAGGACTCCTTTATACGCTTGAACATCATGGAGGACCTCAAGAAAATTTTTACCTACATGGGTTCTACTCCCAATATTTACCATGTTAGAAATGAAACTGAAATGTAAAAAAAAAATGCATTTATTTACTTATATTAAATTATAATAACAAACCCACTACATTACCATAACTCTTTTTTAAACTCTATTTTCCAAAACAAAACATGTTAGTGAGAAGTGTGGCACCATTTTACATTCCTGCAAATTTTAAAAATGTCTAGCTTAATAAAAGACAGATGGAGCCTCGTATCTGCTTCTGGGCTCGGTCCGCTATCTGATATCAGAATGAGTTTTCCCAAGGCATGTAGCTTTGCACACTCACGAGATAATGAGAGTGAAAAAGGCAAATAACATCTTACTCTGAAAATAGTTTTGACCTTGAGGACCCCCTGCCCATTTTGATATTAAGTAGAGTATAAATTGCATACAGTGTTATTTGGGGATAAGAATTGCGAGGCTTTTTGTAAAAGGAGGGTTACCTTCGGTGAGGGCTAAGGGTCAGGTTGCCTAGACTTCACCCACTGGCAAAGATGTGGCCTCTGTGGCCCAGGGTACCAGAAAGCAGGGCCTCAGCTGGTGCAGACACACGCACTGTGTGGCCGCTCCTTCCGTGTGTTAGAACTCGATCACAGCTGACTTGCACTGCCTGTTGTTTGGAATTGCAGCTGGCAGAATGGCAGTAGCCCCTTCTCTTGAGGCCAAAAGCATACGAGAAAGTTGATTCTCCTTGGGGAGGGCCTTGTTTTTCTGATTCAGATACTCTGCTGACTTTGAACCCATTTTGTGGGTTCTTATCCATCCCAAAATATTTCAAAACAATGGCCCCATTCACTTCACACCTGTTAGAGGAGCGATCATCAAAAAGATAAGTGATAACAAATGTTGGCAAGGATGTAGAGAAAAGGGAGCCTTACCGTTAGGTAGATGTGAGTTGGTGTGGCCACTATGGAGGTTCCTCAAAAAATTAAAAGTAGGACTAGCATATGACCCAGCAATGTCACTTCTGGGTATATATTCAAAGGGAGTAAAAACAGGATTTAGCAGAAATATAGGCAATCCCGTGGTCATTGCAGCATTACTCACAATAGCCAAGATATGGAAACCACCTGTGTCTTTCAACAGATGAACGGATAACACAGATGTGATCTTGAGGGAATTATGCTTAGTGAATTAAGTCAGATGGAGAAAGACAAACACTGTAAGATATCACTTATACATGTGCAATCTGAAAAAGCTGAACATGAGGAAACAGAGACTAGAATGGTGGTTACCAGGGGCTGAGGAGTGGGGGAAACGGGGAGATGTCGGTCAAAGAGAACAAACTTTCAGTTATAAGATGAGTAAGTTCTGGGGATATAATGTACAGCATGGTGATTATAGTTAATAATACTGTATTATGTACTTGAAAGTTGCTAAGAGAGTAGATCTTAAGTGTTCTCACCACAAAAAAAGAAATGATAATTATGAGACGCAATGGAGATGTTAGCCAACTCTATGGTGGTAATCATTTTGCAATATATAAGTGTATCAAATCAACACGTACACCTTAAACTCACACAATGTTACATGTCAATTATATCTCATTAAAGCCATGATGGGACCACAAAGGCCCCTGCATCTCCATGCCCCTAGGCCTGCCCTGGGGGTAGGTGCAGAATGCCCCAAACTGAATGGAGAGGCAAAGTGTGCAGACTTCCAGACTTACAGGACTCCTGGAGCCCTGGCTCCTTAGAAGTAATAGATGAAGAAAGTGTCTTCCTAGTTAATTCCCTCCATGAACACCTAGCCTACGTGATTATCACAATCACAGGAAGATTGAATTCTGGGCCAGTCTCAAAGATGGCAGAAGCCAGCTTCTGAAGTTCTGGGCCCATTATCAAACCCCAGGATTGGGAGCCACTGGGGTCCTTAGTCCCATCTACCAGCCCTAAACACCCTCAGTCCTTAGGCGTCTTGGACTCAACTGAAGGCACACTTGGCATCTTGAATTCCCCAGCTGCAAACTCCAGGGAGCCCAGTACCTGAGATCAGGTAGATCTGGGATGGGCCCTGGACTGAGTTCTGAACAAGCCACCCAGGTCATTCTACAGGAACGGGCCCACGACCACCCTTTGCTCGGGGTTACTGCAGCTGGTGTTACAGTCCGGGTGCCACCAAGAAACTCTCGGACCCAACTCAGAATCGGCACAACTTGCTCCTTCCTTCCCTTATCCTTGGAATAAGCACCCCCTTCCCACGGGTCTGGATTTAAATTCCAGGGTTTACAAATCTCATTTGATGAAGATAACAATCTTCTTTCCCAGTCCCAGAGCTATGCATTCCACGAAGTTTCCCATTTTCTCAAACTCCAGCCCAGCTGCTGCCTGAGCACTGCCTGCACCCGCATGCCCACAAGCACGCACTCGCCTTCTCCATGCGTTCCTGCCATTCTTCTAATCTGGGCGTGGGTCAATGTGATGCGGAGGGTTCCACATCCATCTCTCAAAAGAGCCAAGCTGAAGGTGCGGCAGGCAAAACCAACAACATCAACAGCAACCCCAGATTTATGAACTCGGCTTTCCTCATACCAGGAGCCCGACTGCCGCCGTCTCCTCCAATTTGTAGGGGACATTTCAGTCCCACTGTCTAGCGCAGAAGGAGCCGCTCCTCCCTCCCACCTGCCCCTCCCCAGGCTGCTGGTGTGAATGGCCACCTGTCCGACTGGCTCGGATTTTCCCAGCAGGACTCCTTAGGGTCAGTCCGGGGGCCCCTGGTATCTGCTCTGCAGACAGCCAGCCTCGTCCTCTGATTCTGCCTCTGGCTTTCACATTTCCTCTGCCTGGCACACATGTTTGCGAATGTTAACTCATCTCATGAGTTCCTTAAAGCATCAGGTAGTGATGAGTCTTTTTTTTTTCGTCTTTTTTTCAGTGTGTCTAGGCACACAGCAACACACACTTAGTAATGCAAGTGGGGCCTGATCAGCGTGACTCAGTAGTTGAGCGTCGACCAATGAACGAGGAGGTCCAATTCCTGGTCAGGGGCACATGCCTGGGTTGCAGGTTCGATCCTCAGTGTGGGACAGGTAGGAGGGAGCCGATCAGTGATTCTCTCTCATCATTGATATTTCCATCTCTCTCTCCCTCTCCCTTCCTCTCTGAAATCAGTGTGTGTGTGTGTGTGTGTGTGTGTGTGTGTGTGTGTGTGTGTGTATTTAATGAAACTTAGGTACAGGCCTCAGGAAGGACAGTGGAGAGACCAGACATTTAACCAATAACTAGAGAGAGAGCTCAGCTTGCTCCCCAGGATCATGGCCCATCTTGGTCGGCTGAGGAATGAAGGGCTCGGTGAGTGGCTAAGGGTATTTTGGGGGAGATGTATTCACCCATGGCAATTTCTCAGCACCTGTGAGAGGGGCAACTTCAGGGACAGCAGGGCCCTGTGCTCAGTGAGCGCCAGCACTTTTAAACACAGGCTCTTCGTCTCTTCGTATTGTGCTCTGCGGGAGTCCCTGCTTCTCTCTCATTTCAGACAAGGAAACAGAGAGATGAATTAGCTTGTCTAAGTCCCACAGGAAGGAGAGCTAGATGCAACCTCAGGTCTGCAGAGACCCTTTTGTGACAGCTCACCTGTCTCAGCTCTAGAGAGATGGGCTTCAGTGAAGCTAGTGAAAACTGGTAAGGCCCTTCACTGGCCTCCCAGTGGAGCCCCGTAGACGCTAGTTGCCACCAGCAGAGCAGAGCTGGCACCTGGGGGCTGTGCTGTGAGTGGTGGTGGAGGGGGCTGTGGGGAAGCTGTAGAAGATGGTGCTGGTGGTCTCAGCCATCGTGGTGAGCAGCCAGCAGTCACCTCATGCGTAATGGCTGGCATTTATTGGGTACTTATGATGTGCCAGACACCGCTTATGTCCTTACTATGGATTAACTTATTTAATCTTTACAATTCCCATTTTTACAGATTAGGAAACCAAGGCCCAGAGAGGTAAGTAACTATCTTAGGTCACACGTCTAATAAATGTGGAGCCAAAATTTGAACCAGGTACACTGACTGCTGGGCTTGAGTGCTTTAGCCCTGTGCTAGGACACCTGTCCTAGGTGCGTGTAAGGGATGAGATAGCTCAAAGTGTGTTTACTTTCACGATATAGATATAGATATAGATATAGATATAGATATAGATATAGATATAGATATAGATATTTCAGAGAGGAGGTGAGAGGGAGAGGGAGATAGAAACATCAATGATGAGAGAATCATTGATCGGCTGCCTCCTGCACACCTCCTACCCAGGATCGAGGCTGCAACCGCGGCATGTGCCCTGACCCGGGAATTGAACTGTGACCTCCTGGTTCATATGTCGATGCTCAACCACTGAGCCACACCGGTGGGGGAAGTATGTTTACTGTATTGATAGTGCACCCCAAGAGAGAAGAGGGCAAGCGTGGAGGATTGCAAAAGTGGTCATGTCGTTTACAGTCCCTTCCATCAGGACCTGAAGTCCCCCTCCTCACCACTTGAGTTCGGCCTGGCCTGTGACTTAGAGAATGTGGCAGAAGTGAGGGTGTGCCCATTCCAAGCCTAGGCTTCATGAAACCCTGTAGCTTCTGTTCTCCCCATCCTTGAAACCCTGCTTTCCCAGGAGGAAGCTGGGGTACGCTAGCCTGCTGGATGAGAGGCACATGGCCCAGACCCTTTTCACCCCAGCTGACAGCCTGCTAACCACCAGATGTTGAGCGAGGCCATCCTAAACCATCCAGTGACCTGCCAGCTCACCGCAGACACAGCGAGCCCAGCAGAGCCAGGCTAGACACTGTCCAGCTGGCCCACAGAGACATGAACAAATAAACACATGTTTGTTGTTTTAAGCCACTGGGTGGCTTCTTATGTAGCAATAAATACAGTAGGGAATGCCTCAAAGAGAGGGAAGGTATGAAGCTGGAGGAATTCCCACCAGACAGTATGGAAAAGCAGAAACTCCAAGAGGGATTCAGAGGAAAATAGGTGGGGGCTGGGGAAGAACCTGTCGGGGTTCCTCAGAAACCCAGCCCCCCACCCACCCCCCTTCTTCTGGTTTCCACAAGATGGAGGTGTGGCAATACTTTTCTGGAGAGAAACTCGGGATAGACAAAGAGGCTGAAAGTGAGAGCAGTCGGCTAGCTTTGGGAAGAGAGTCCCCCACCAGCACGAGGTGGTTGCTTCTGGGCAGAGGGGGGACTGCGAGAGCCCAGCCACTCTCCCTGGGGACCTGTGTGCCAGGAAGGGGGCCCAGCTACCCCACTGGAGTAGCAGTGATCCAGACACAAAGCTGTGTGAGCCTGCACTCAAGTAGCAGCTGTGACAACGAAAAGACGATGGAAAGAAATGTTGAGGATGTACAAGGGACAAGAAAAGCTGGGGCCAGCTGAAATGGGGGAGATGGCCACTGCGGGTGGGCGGCCTGGAATAACATTGCTGTTCAGCATACAAAAGGATGCCTGGCAACTAACAATGGCGTGGGGGCCGGAGATGATGCGTATTAAATGCCATCGCCATATAAAATGTACATATATTAGTATAATCATGACTTTTTCCTGCCAGCTGCCCTTGTTTTAAAGGGTTACCCTTCCTTGAGGCACCTGAGGTTTAAGAAGAGCCAAAGCCTGCAGGCAAAGGGATGACGCTGTATGGGGAGAATTTCAAGCAGCCACTGAAAGTGGAACAAGGGTTTTCCTTTTAGGTTGGCTCCTTCCCTGGGCTCTCGGCCTGGGTGCCAGCCACGGAAACGCAGAAAGCATTTCTGAGGACCTCGGCGTCGGGCACTTTTAATTCCCTTCTTCCAAAGTTGTCCCAGTGCTTCTCGGATTTGGGGGGCGGCTCTGTCCCCTGCTCCGGGGCGTGGGGGCGGGGAACAGGGGAGCCCCGCGCGGCCGCCAGAGGGCGCTGCACTGCCGCTGGGTGCGCCCCGCCGCCCGGGCATGTGGCCTGGCCTGGGCATTTTTGTGTTGTTTAAATGCCAGCGTTTACTGCTCACTCCTTTCCCAAACATGTTTCTAATTTACCCGGTATCTCTCCTACGTGAAAAACTTAAGAAGAAAAAAAAAAAGCATGCTGAACTTTAGTTCCAGGGTGGGCAAAAGGGGGTTGACACCAACTGTAGTTTTGTTCCAGAAACCTCGGGACTGGGGCAGAGCAACCGGCAAGGACTCTCTGACGCTAGTCCCAGGTTCGGGCCAGGCGCCCTGCGAGCAGCACGCGAACCTGGCGCCTGGAAACTCTCGCTAAGAACCCACACGCCCGCGGGCTTTCCTCTCCAGGAGACGGGGTCGAGCCTGGCCAGCCAGGTTCAGGAGCTGGTGGCCGGGCGCGGGACCGGCGGAGGCGCCCCAACTTGCCGCTGTGGCTCTGGGGGTGTGGGGCGCCTCAGGATCAGGGACGCGGGCGGGGTTCTGAGGGCTACGGGACGGGGTGGGGGGACAGATCGGGAGCTCTGGGGGCAGCATTGGGGCGCAAGGGGCAGGGGGCAGGCAGAGGGCAGGAAGACGAGGAGGAGAGAAAGGCGACGGTTCCTCCGCTTGCGAGGACGCTAACAGGACTGCCCGCCCCAAACAGAAGTCATCAGCGGGGGGGTGGGGGGGACCCTAAAGACCCATTTGACTGCTGGGAGGTCTCTGGAAGAGAAAGCTCCTAACCCTCGGGGTGGGGGGCTGGGCGAGGTTCCGGGAGGAGTGTCTGATTGGCAGCTAGGTTCTCTTTTTCAGACCAGAAAAAAAAATCCCCTGTCCCCTGGGGAGGTTTCTCAGTCACTTTTCTCCTGCAGGAAGCTGCTGCTTGTTGGGGCCTCCTGGGATTGGCAGAGTTAAAATCCTTTAACCCAGGATGCCTTGGGCCTTTGTTCAGCTCTGACAATGGAATGGGGTGGAGGGGGCTGGGAAGGCAAGGAGCTGGGTCCAGGGTGTATCGGTGGGGTGGGAGTCTGGTGAAGCTGTGTTCAGCGTGTGTGTGTGTGTGTGTGTGTGTGTGTGTGTGTGCGCGCGCGCGCGCGCGCGCGCGCGCTTTGGGGGAGGGTGTGAAGGAGCCCAAGACGGGGCACCAGCTCGTTAACACATGTGTGAGTGCCTGCTCTGCTCTCAGCAAACCCTTAATTACCCAGGGATACCTTCCAAAAGTGGAAACACAATATTCGTCCCTGAAAGGTTGGGTAATGGGTTTTTCTTGCGTCTGGAATCCAGGGACCGAACTCTGGCTCCCCTGGGCTTCCAGATTCTTCTAGTTGTCTTTCTCTGCCTCCATCAGACAACACTTAGTTAAGGACACTCCGAAATACAAACCCTGTAACCATACTAATCATCTTAAAATCTTTGCTTTGAAAATATCATGTCCTTGCATCACAGTTGTCCTCAGCACCCGCTCATTCAAAGGACTTGGGAGTGACAGTGCTCCACCCTCCCACCATGCAGATGTCCTTCGCCCGCTCCCACACTTTCTCCCCTGTAGCCAGCCTGGCCCCTCACAGTCCCTTCGATGGACCTTGAATGTTCCAGTCTCTCTCTCTCTCCCTCTCTCTCTCTCTCTCTCTCTCTCTCTCTCTCTCTCTCTCTCTCCTTCCTGGGACACCCTCCTCATCTTCACGATCTAGCCAATCACCTCCTCCATTCAGTTCTGGCATCAGTCAATCAGCTAACAGGCATTTGCTGAGAGCCCACTATGCGCCAAGCATGTTCTGGACCCTGGGAACACATCAGAGACCAAGACAAACACCTGCCCTTCAGGATATCATGCTGTAATGGGAGGGAACAGAGAAGACACAAAGCCAAACAACTTTACGTGTTGATAAGTGCTACAAAGAAACTAAACTAATGTGCTAGAGCCAGGGTGGGGGTGGGCTGGGAAGCTGGTGGTGCTTTATTTAGACAGTCAAGGCCTCTTTGAGGAAGTAACATTTGAGACCTTCTGGATGGGAAGGAGGCTGCCTTGTGTAGATCTGGGGATGAGTGCTCCAAGCAGAAGGAATAGCAAGTACAAAAGCCCTGAGGCAGCAATGTGCTTATGTTCAAGAGATACTATAAAGGCCGTTGTCATGGGAACCATGTGAACAAGGGGATTTGAGGGTCTCTGGGGACCTAAGCAGGGACTAGATTATCAAGTCCGCATCTGCCCAGGTCAGGAGTATGGGTTTTATTTTGGTTGCAATGAGAAGGCTTTGGAGGATTTAAGCTGGGAGTGAAGAGATTTCATTTACCCTCTAGAAAGATCACTCCGGCTGTTTTGCAGAGCATGGACTAGGAGCTGAGGAGAACAGTTACGATGTGGTTGCAGAAGTCCTGGCAAGAGGAGGTAAAAACCAGGATGGGGCTATGGAGATGCTGAGATGTGTTACTGGGTTCGGGATCAATTTTGGAGGGGTAGCAGATAGGACTTATTGATAATCTGACCTATGACAGATGAGAGGGGTTGAGGATACCTACTCCATTTTTAGGCTAGCTGGCTGGATGGGATGCCCATGTTGGGAAGGGGTAGATCAGTAGTTCTTCTTCTTTTTTAAATCCTCACCCAAGGATATGTATTTATTGATTGATTGAGAGAGAGAGAGAGAGAGAGAGAGAGAGAGAGAGGGAGGGAGGGAGAGAGAGAGGGAGAGAGAAATATTGATGTGAGAAACATTCATCAGCTGTCTCCTGTATGTGCCCAGACTAGGGATCGAACCTGCAATCTAAGTAGTGCCCTGACTGGGAATCAGACCTGCAATCTTTCTGGTGTATGGGACGGTGCTCCAACCAGCTGAGCCCACTGATGTGGTCAGTCGTTCTATCACACATCAGGTGGATATGTGTGAACAGGTTTGAGTCTGGCGTTCAGGGGCGTCTCACCTTCAGACTTAAATTTGAGAACCAGCATGTGCCAGTAGATAGTATTCAAAGTTATGGCCCTGATAATTTCACTGACAGAAAGAATAAAGATAGGAGAGAGAGAGAGAGGGCTGAGACTGACACCACTCCAAAATTTAGAGCTGAAGCAGAGGAAAGGCCATCCCAAAAGACACTGAGAAGAACCACCTATGAAGTCGGAGGAAAACAAAAACGTTTTGATTATAAGGAAACTGAGCTAAGAGAGTATTTCAAGAAGGAGGATTTATTGGTTTGCTATTACTGTGTAACAAACGACCACAAACATCTCAGTGGCATATCACAGTAAGTACTTATATTTCTCATGCCTCTATGGGTTGGCTAGAGGTCATCTGCAGGTAGATGACCTTGGCTGGGCAGCTCCAGCTGCAGTTGGGTCTGAATCTGCTCTATGTACATGGCCCTCATCATCCTTCCACCAGGAGGCCAGTTAGGGCAGGTTTTTCCTATGGTGATACCATTGGCATGAGTAGGCAGGTAGAAACATGAAATGCCTCCTAAGGCATAGGCTTAGAACTGGCGTCATGTCACTTCCTCCTACATTCCATTGGCCAAAATGGGTCACCTAGCCAAGCCCGAAGTCAAGGGGCAAGAAAGAATACTCCACCTCCAGAGGGAGGGACTGCCACGTCAGAAAGAAGGGAATATGGACCCAGGGAGGAATGACAAGCATCAGAACAAATAATTCACTGTACCACAGAGTGATCAGACATGTTCAATGCCTCTGGAAGGCCAAGTGAGATGAGGACCTGAGCTGGCCACTAATTTAGTGGAGATGTAGGTCACCGCATTCTTGCTAAGAGCAACAGCAGAATGGTAAGGATAAATACCCAGTTGGAGTGGGTGGAGGTAAGCATGGCAGGTGAGGGAGAGTTGTCAGTATATAGACAACTCTCTCAGGATCACTTGCTCTGAAGAAGGGCAGGAAGCTGGTGCAGTAGCCTGACAGAGATGTGAGGTTAAGGCTAACATGTTTTCAAATTTAGGGAATTAAGTCCTGTTTTACTTCAATGGGGAGGATCTAGTAGAGAGGAAGAAACTGATGATGCATGAAAGAAAGGGAATACTTGCGCTGATGAAAGGGGAAGGGGCCCAGGGCCCAAATGGAGGGGTTGGCCACAGATGGGCAGGGAATGCAGAGCTGCAGGCGTTCTGGTGGCTTTGGTGGTGGGAAGATCAGGCCATTGGCTTGATTGTACCTATGTTCTCTATGAAGGATAGTCTGAGGTTAGACTGAGAATGGAAGAGGAAGGGGTGTTGAAAAATATGCAGAGAAGAGAAAGTGTGAAAGTGTTGCATTGTGGAGAGGGAAAAGGAATTTTCTAAGAAACTGAAGTAGGATTGTCAGTAGTTCAAATGTCCATTTGAAATGCATGGCCATACATTTGAAGCGAGTCCGTTCAGAGGAGCTGGGTTGCAGGTGTGAAATAAACGATTTGATTTAACCACAATTGGGCTTTCACCAGGTGAATTCGAGGGAGAGAGACCAGTGTGAGGAAGCTAAAAGCATTTGCAAGAGATATTTCACACGCTGGATCATGAAATCTTAGCTATCTGAGACGTGAAACCTCAGGGGACATATATAGTGAAAAAAGGGAAGAGTGATGGATTGGAGGTCTCAGGTGGGAGAACTGGTGGAGGGGAAGGACTGAAGTGAGCTGGAGGGCTGGCAGGTGGTGGAGTCTTTGAAACAGATTTTAGCGATCATTGTAGCCATTCATGGTTCTTCAGGCTAGGGTGCGACCAGGAAGCTAAGGTGGGGCAGGAGAAGTGTATTGCTAGGGCTAAAGCAGTCAAGGGACTTAGGGACTACAGGGACCACGTGCTGGGTTGGCCATCAGCATTGATGCTGAAATCACAAGAATGATGACTGTGGGAGAGAAAGAGGCCAGTTCTGAAATCATCAAGGGACAGAGAAAATGACAAGGAGGATGACAAGGAGACACTAACTAGAAGTGGTAAACTGATGACACACATTCCAAAGGTGCTAGGGTCTTAGGGGGCAGAAGGAACAGAATTCCAGGTGCAATGGTGAGTGACATTTTGAGGACATGAGGTGCATGGCCGTAGGGAGAAAAGAGCCGCGGTTGGAGAGGGTGCTAGTCTTGCAGGAGACTGAGAGTAGAGGTGTGGAGTGAAGTTTGGGAGGGTGAGGAGGGCTGGGAGTAGGGGGTTGGCCTGAGCTAGGTAGGATAGGATAGCTCTCCCCGGCCATTGGAGGCCCTAGTGGGAGTTTCAGGGCGTCCACACCTGGCCCTTTTGTGCAGCTCTCAGATTACGGGGGTGGGGGTGGGATGGGGGTGGGGGGAGGAGGCCTGGGGGCAGGAAGAGACTTCCTTTCTAGGAACCTCTGTAACTTCGGTCGTTCATGAGTATCAGTCAGGCCTTATTTGCTTCCTGGTGTCTTCAGCGTTCTTCTCCCGTGTGGATTTCTTATTTCCTCAATTAGACGCAAGTTTAGGCAGAACCCAGCTGTGCCACTCTCACCAGCTGAAGTCCAATGCAGCACCTGCCCCGCCACGGGCGCTTTCACCGATGTTTGTTTGATTGAGTTGGATACAAACGCGGTAATGGTTTCTCTTCAAGGCCAAGAATGGGGCCGTCGGAACGGGGGCCGGGGGCGGGGGGTCCTTCTGCCCGAGGCCCCGCTTCACCCCTCCCCTCCCCCAGCCGGGCCAGCTGCCGCGAGCCCGCCCCTCCCCCGCGGCCGCAGCCGCTCCGCGCGAGTAACCCGACGCCCGGGCGCTCCCCGTCCTGCCCCTCCCCACCCCCGGCTCCCAGTGGCCAATGGCCGTGGCCAGAGCCTCCGTCGGGAGCCGCGGGGTTCCGAGGCGCTGCCGGGGCTGGGCCAGAGATGGGGCACCCGGAGGCAAAGGCCTGCCGCCCGCACCCCAGCCGGGGCCTCCAGCTCCCGTTTCCAGCCGCACTCTCCGCCCCCTCGCTCCCCTCGCCCTCTCGGTTCGGAGCTGTTCTGCCCCCGGCCCAGCCCACACACACCGGCGCTCGGCCTCACACCCGGGGAGGAGAAACAAACGCTAGGCCCAGGCACCGGGCAGCCAGCGCAGACTTTGCACTCTCAGGGCCAAGCCATCCCCCACCCCCAAGCCCAAAAGTCAGGACACTTGGGTTCTAGGCCCCTGCTTGGGCCTTTTACCAGCTGAGGGGTTTGGGGCAGTCAGGGTATCTCTGAGTCTCCGTTTCCTTGTCTGCAGTTGAGACTAGTACCTAGTTTCCACCGCCCCCCCCCCCCCGCCCCGCCTCCAAGTGGGGTGCTGTGGGAACCCAGCCAGGTGAAGGGTGTGAAAGCCCTGCATTCGCCAGAGAACGGCCAACCCGGGTCACTGCCCTGTCACCACCTGCCCTGCAGCAGATGAGAGCTGCAGCTCTCCTGGCCATGGAGGGAATCCCCTGGGCGCCGAGGAAGAGCCTAACATAGCTTTCCTTAACACCCCGTTCCTGCAGCTCCTGGCCTAAGGCTGAAGTCAGCTGCTGGGGTCAGCCACCCTGAGGGAAGGAGCTGGAAATATGTGCTAGGCTGACAGGATGGAGCGGGCAGGGCACCTTTCCAACCACCTATTTTATCTCCATAACTTTCTAGAGTGTCAGGGTGTTAAGAGGAAAGCCTTACCCACAGCGCCTCTCCCCTCCAGCAGACGATTGCAGCTGCACACGCCTGACAGTTACCCACCATGGGCTAGGAGTACTCGGGAGTCAATCCGTGCCTTTGATCACAGCACCTAAAAAAAAAAAAAAAAGCAACCCAGAGTTGAGGAAATACCGTACAGTCTCAAAGAAGAGGAAGTCTTTGTCAGGGAAACATTATCTTAACATTTACAGCTTCCTCACACCCCTAGGATGGAAAGATGTGGGTTGCCTATGGTGACGAGGACATTTGGGGGTCCTCGGAGTTCTTTGCTTCTAAATCCATGTCCTGAGCAGCTCCCCGGGTGGGCTCCTGGAACCTGCAGCCTTGGCTCACAGACCCTTTCTCTGCATGGGCTGGCAGCCCTGGAGCGCCTTGCCGGGGATACAGTACCCCGTTAACTGCTTGCTCTCTCTTCCCTGAGACATGCACTCAGGCCCAGGCAGCTCCCTTGGGGCCTCTGCCCCAGATGAATTGGAAAGCAGGAAGTGACCGGGAGTTCGCGGAGAGGGTCCCTAAGCAGGGAGAGGGAGAGGCACCCACTAGCCCAGGCCTGATGTTCTGCAGGCTTCCTGAATTCGTTGCCTTCCAGACCTTTGCAGCCTTGCCAAGGCCTGTGTGAAAGATCAGAACAGCTGGAACTGTCTAGCAGGAGAGTACCAGGTGCTGAATAGGTCCCAGTTTGACTTAGAAACAGTTAAGGGCTGGGCTCTTTGGGGTTGGCATTCTTGCCTTTGCAGACAGGCAGGAATTGCTCGCTCTTGGAAGGCAGTGCCACTTTGAGCCTGTGCGGGGGCTGCAGTAAACCCAGGGCGCAGGGCTGGGATGGAAACTAGGAGCCTCCTTCCTCTGAAGCGCCAGGAACAAGATGCAAAGGACCTCCTCCACTGGCCAAGCAGAAGGGGATGGGCTGACCAGGAGGGCTGGGACTGTCACCCAGGCAGAGCCAGGCTGCTGCAAATGAAACACAGGCCTAGAAGGCTCAGACAGGCATTCAATCTCTCCCAGAGCCAAGAAATCCTGGCTGGAAACTTGACTATGGAGCAAGGAAAGGCACTGGGAAATACTTGAAACCAGGCGAGACCCCTGGTAATGTTGGACTCTTGACAAACAAGGAGCTGAGCCAAAATGTTTTTCTCCCTGCCTGGCCCAAACACAGAAACAGAGCTGGCCAGGGAGGACCCAGGGGAGGTGGTGGAGGAGGTGAGGAGGGACCCAGCAGGAAGAGGAAAGCAGGCAGCGAGTAATTTTTACCCTGCTCACACCCCAGGGCTCTCATCCAGCAAGTCTGCAGAGGCGGGAGTCCCCCCTTGGTCTTGCAAGGCCAAGGTCACTCAGACCTGATAAGGGGTTCAGGGAACTCCAACGTGGCAGTAGGCAGTCGCCAATACCTAGAGGCCAGGCTGTGTGGGTCAGCCTCCATTTGAAGAAGGGGAGTTTGCCAGGGCAACTCCTCAGGGAAGGCAGCACCCCCGGCCCCAGCCCCAGACTGTAACAACAAGCTCAGTTCTTACATGGAAGGCTCAGCCTGCTTTATTTCAAATGAATCTGCACAGTACCATGTTGTGGGTAAAGCTTATAAACCTACTAAGGAATTGTCTTTTTTTCATATTTCTTGTCAGGTATTTCCCTTCTTGGGGGGAAAAGAAATTAAAAAAATATATGCCACAGTATTAAGTATTTTTTTAACTTCTTTCTGAATATAAAAGTAGAACATGCTCTATAAAAAGAAATTCAGACAAAAGGTATAAAAGAGGGAGCAAAAAAATCACTTATCATCCTACAACCAGTGATAGCCCTGATACGATTTTTTCCTGCACTATTTTCTATATATGCAGATAAGAGTTAAAATCATTAACATAAGAGTAGTCTTAGCCCAGCCAGTGTGTCTCAGTGCTCAAGCATTGATCTATGAACCCAGAGGGCAGGGTTCAATTCCCAGTGAGGGTACTTGCCCAGGTTGCAGGCTGGATCCCCTGTAGGAGCCATGCAGAAGGCAGCCAATCAATTATTCTCTCTCATCATTGATGTTTCTCTCTCTCTCTCTCCTTTCCTCTCTCTGAAATTAATAAAAACATTTTTAAAAAGAGCAGTCTTAGCCTTCTTTCTCTCCACGCCCCCTGAAGAAAATCCTAAATTTGCCTATACAGTTTCCCCTTTTCTCTTCTAGAGATAGGAAGAATTGCTACTTGCTGAGAAGAGCTAAATTGCGCTACATAATGAAGGAAAGAAGTAGGACAATAAGGATGTCCAGAGTAGGGAAAGCCTTAGGGACTGGAGATCAGATTGGAGCCCATTTGAGGCCCTGGAGCCGCTACAGGACACTGAACTGGCTTGGAGGAATGGGTGTCTGAGATGGGCTGATGTGATTATGACCTGGAGCCCTTTTAATGTTTTCCAGAGATGTGATTAAATAATGAAATTTGTTTTATACTCATTTTGACCAGGCTATAGAGAAATGGAGCCCATGCTCCCCTCTCACTTACCAGGGTTACGGTTTTTAAAGATGGAGTCACACTATATTTCCATCTTATATCCTTTTTAAAAAAATCAAATTTCATGGTCAAGTCAATAAATGCAGATATTTGTTATCCTTTTAAACAGCTGCACTGCGGTTCTCCATTTGTCCTCACCGTAGTTTATTTGACTCCTCCCCCGGTGAGGATCTTTATGTTACTCCATGTTCACTGTTGCCAACGTTCACCCAGAGGCTCTCCCTTTGTGTCCATGTCTTTGCACTCTCGCTGAATTTGTCCTTAGGGCACATTCCAGCATCCTTTCCTCAGCGAATCCCTATTCCACAGTCACCCTATTCCATAGCAACCCATTCAGCCCAAGAGCTTAGGATGGTGCTGACTTCACACCTTTGCTTTCACCTCCATCCTGGGTTGGCTGCAGGGATGACCATATGACTGGAGCCATGTCAGTGAGAGGTCTCCAGACCCTGGTCAGGGTGACTGGTCTAAGGACGGAGATGTGACCAAACAGGGAGTCTTCTCTCTTGCCTGCTAAGTACAGTGTGACAGCAGAACTGGCAGTGCCCTCTTCTCCCGCCATGAGAGGACTACCGGAATGAAGGCTGAGCTGAGGGATGGAGACAAAGCCTTGATAGTGTCGCTGAGTCCTAGGATCTAGCCAGGTTCAAAGCCAGCAGGGTGTATCCGAGACTTTTCATTTAATGAGCCCATACAATCCTTTTGTCTCCCCCGCCCCCCATCAACTGTCATTAAGTTTTATTTCTTAAGCATTGAATTCTTTCTTTCTTTCTTTTTTGATTGAGGTAAATTTCGTATACCATAAAATTAACCATTAACCACTTTAAAGAGTGGGGTTCAGTGGCATTGAGTACATTCACAATGTTGTGCAACCATTGCCTCTATCCAGTTCCAAGACATTTCATCACCCCAAAAGGAAGCCCTGTACCCATCAAGCAATCACTTCCCATTCCCTACTTCCTCTCAACCCCTGGCAACCACAATCTGCTTTCTGCCTCAATGGATTTACCTGTTCTGGAAGTTTCATGTACATGGAATCATACAATATATGGTCTATTGTGTCTGATTTCTTCCAATTAGCATGATGTTTTCAAGGTTTATCCATGTTGCAGAATTTTTTTTTTCTTATAAATCTTTATTGTTCAGATTATTGCAGGTGTTCCACTTTTTTTCCCCCCCATAACTCCCCTCCACCTGATTCCCCACCCCACCCCATGCTCTTACCCCCCGCCACTGTCTTCATCCATAGGTGTAAGACTTTTGTCCAATCTCTTCCCGCACCCCTCACACCCGCTTCCCCTGAGAATCGTCAGTCCACTCCCTTTCTATGTCCCTGATTCTATTATATTCACCAGTCCATTCTGTTCTTCAGATTTTTTATTCACTTGATTTTTAGATTCACTTGTTGGTAGGTATGTATTTGATGTCATTTTGTTGTTCATAATTTTTATCTTTACTTTTTTCTTCTTCTTCCTCTTCTTAAAGAATACCCTTCAGCATTTCATGTAATCCTGGTTTGGTGGCGATGGACTCCTTTAGCTTTTTCTTGTCTGTGAAGCTCTTTATCTGACCTTCAACTCTGAATGATAGCTTTGCTGGGTAGAGTAATCTTGGTTATAGGTTCTTGCTGTTCATCACTTTGAATATTTCTTGCCACTCCCTTCTGGCCTGCATAGTTTCTGTTGAGAAATCAGCTGACAGTCGTATGGGTACTCCCTTGTAGGTAATTAACTGTTTTTGTCTTGCTGCTTTTAATATTCTCTCTTTGTCTTTTGTCCTTGGCATTTTAATTATGATGTGTCTTGGTGTGGTCCTCTTTGGGTTCCTCTTGTATGGGGTTCTGTGTGCTTCCTGAACTTGTAAGTCTATTTCTTTCACCAGGTAGGGAAAGTTTTCTGTCATTATTTCTTCTAATAGGTTTTCAATATTTTGCTCTCTCCCTTCTTCTGGCACCCCAAAAATTCGGATGTTGGTTCGCTTGAAGTTGTCCCAGAGGCTCCTTACACTATCTTCATATTTTTGGATTCTTTTTTCTTTTTGTTTTTCTGGTTGGATGTTTTTTGTTTCCACATATTTCAGATCTTTGGTTTGATTCTTGGGGTACGTTGATCTACAGTTGAGTTTCTGTATATTTTTTATTTCAGACAGTGTATGCTTCATTTCTGACTGATCCTTTTCCATTTTTTTGGCATTCTCATTAAGGTCCTTAAAGGTCTTACTAAGCTCCTCAGAAGTGTCATCAAGTTTCTCAGCGGTTTTTAGAAGATTCTTGAGTAACCTTATACATGTGGTTCTGAACTCTATGTCATCCAGTAGTTTGCTTTCCTCCGTTTCTTTCATTCGTGACATGTTTCTTTGTTTCTGCATTTTGGCTGCTTCCCTGTGTTGATGGAGTGGCTTTGTGTGGTAGGTGACCTATAGGGGGCAGTAGCTCAGCCTCCCCAATCACCTGATGCGGATGCTCTTGGTACACGCCTTTGTGGGCTGAGTGCAAAGTCTTGGTGTAGTTAAGCCTGAATTGCTGTTGGTACACTGGGAGGAATTGACCTCCAGGCCAATTAGCTGTGAGCACTCCCTGTGTCTATAATGGAAGAACTGCTGTGCTGAAGACACGCAGGACTTGTTTCAGTGGGGCTTCGGTGCTCACTGAGTTTGCCTCTTGAATGTGTCACTTATGGATGTGAGGAGTTGAAATCTGGTGTCTCACACTGACCACTAGGTACACTGGCTTCTGGATCTCCAATGGGGTGCAGGTCAGCTACTGTCTGAGGCCACTCAGCAGGAGCTACAGTGAGAGCTGCAGTTTTCTCCTCTTTGCTTGGGGTTTGGAGGTTTTGGAACTGTCTGACCCGGGCTGCAAGTTTGCTAGGTTAAGCTGCGAAAGGGCAGGCTTTTCTTATGCTAACTCGGTTGCTTGGAGCTTGGGTGGGTTTGTAGGTTGTGCAGGGCGGGGCCTCAGGGTGTCACTAGGTTAGGGCGTGGCAAACAGCAATGGCTGCTAGTTAGCTGGCTCTGTGTCCCCAAAGGCATCCGCGAGTCCCGTGCCCCAGTTCAGTAAACAATTATTCCTGCGCGCAGCTCTGCAAGCAAGCCACCCTCGCTGGCAGACAGTCCAGCTTCTCCCCGTAGGAGTTTGGGTCCCCCGCGTCTCCCCAGAGACTGGATTTCAGAGTAATCGGGGGCTTGTCTCCGTTCGGGTTGAAAAAAGCAACGCACCCAGTCGCCAGCAGCCAGCCCGGATCACGCGCCTCTGTACCTCAGCTTTTCAGCGCTCGTGCACGTCTCAAAGCTCTTTGCTCTTTCCTTCTTGTTGTAGAACTTCCACTCAGCCAGCTTTCCTGTGGTTCTGGGTGATAGATGTTTTGTCTTTTAGTTGCAGTTTAAATTGTTGTGGGAGGCAGCAGTTTAGGTGTTTACCTACGCCGCCATCTTGGATTCTCTCCATGTTGCAGAATGTTTAAGGGCTTCATTCCTTTTTTAGTGCTGAGTCATATTCTTCTATATAAATACTAGAGGCCTGTTGCACGAAGATTAGTGCAGTAGACCTTCCTTCCCCTGGCTGCTGGCATCGGTTTTCCTCTGACACCCAGGACCAAGGCCTTTGCTTTGGCCACTGCCTTGCATCTTCGCTCCAGCCAGAGTGCCACTCCTGTAGCTCCCTCTGCCCCCCCCCCTCACAGCAGGCGTCCTGCCCTGCCCAGCCGCTCTGAACCTGCATAGGTGCTACCCAGAGGCCCGATTGTCAGGTTAATTTGCATACTCACTCCTGATTGGCTGGTGGGTGGCGCAAAGTGACAGTCAATTAGCATATTGCTCTTTTATTAGTGTAGATATTTACCACAGTTTTGTTTGTCCATACTGATGAAAATATGAGTTATTTTTACCTTTTGGTTATTATGAATTATGGTGCTATGAACATTCATGTGTCAGTATTTGTTTGAATACCTGTTTTCAATTCTTTTGGGCATATACCTATGAGTGGAATTGCTGGGGCCTGTGATAATTCTATGTCCACACATTCCTTTTCTAGTTTGAGCTAATGTGAAGTGGGTTTCTCTCCTGAGCAACCAGAGGAGTCTGACCTACTCAGCCTTGAAAGACAAACCAGCATGGCCAACGCAGTGAGCAGGAGAAAGTATTCTGCCCGGAGAGAGTGGGCAAGCAGTGGCAGAAGTACAGGAAGCAGCAGGGAGGAAGTACATGCTCGAGTGGGAGTGCCTCATGCAAAAGTATTTTCTGGACAAGTAGCAGGGCCGTGTTGTCTGGAAGACCCACAGAGAAGAGGAATCTGAGAGCAGCTGCTTTGGCGAGCCAGTCTGCCAGAGGAAATGCCCCCTCCTTCCACTTTCTCATTTTCCTCCCCTTCCTGCCAGCACCTGTGGAGATGAACCAACAGGGAGTAGTCTTGGGGGGGAGAAGACACATTTTTCTTCTTAAACAAGAGGGTTTCGTTTCACTCTTTGCCTCCCACAGCTCTGACAGGGATTGATTTCTCCATTGTGATGAGTTGCAGGTCAGCCCTCAGGACCACGTTTGAGAGTGGCCAGCCACCTTGGAACATGCTCACCCTGCCCGGGTCTTCAGGTGGAGTGGAGCCCTGGCCCTGCCTACAAAAGAAATCTTTGAGGTCTCTGCTCCTGTCCTTTCATTCCCACAGTCTACCCTACTGCACACCTGATGTTATCAGTTCATTCTAGGGGGATCAAACCCTGACCACTGAGAGAGATCCATGAGGATGTAGGGGTGGCAGGGCACTGAAATATTAATAACCTGAGGCTCCTGCCCCCGAGGACCATGAAGCTCAGTGGTGAGATAACATGGAGCCAGTGGAGATGGGTGGCAGTATACAAAAGAGCAGACAAAATTACAATGGGAGGGAAATTTGGGTCAATCCCTCCTGGTGATGAATATTCATTTACTTAGTTTAATACCTATTCTGAAGATTTGATCAAAGTAAATACCTTCACAGAGTTTACCAGGAGCTAAGACTTCCTACCAACAACCAGCACCAGGTTGCCCATCAAGCAAGGGAGTCATCTTGGAAGTGGATCCTCTAGACTGAACTACTGACCCACAGAAACTGTGTGAGATAACAAATGTTTATTGTTGTTTGAGACGGCTAAATTTGGGTAATTTGTTATATAGCAATAGAGAAGTAATACATACTGTTTGCTATTGTTATTCTCCTGGGTCAGCACCCTGAGTGTAGAAGCTGGAGGTTTTGTTCTGACCCAGGTGTGCTGTGAACAATATTAATCACAGAGGATACCTTGCTCCTAGTTGTGTATAACATGATACACTAAGGACCATCTGGACAACTTAGAAAGCTTCTTTTGAAATTAAGTTTCGCACCTATCTGAAGTGTGCTTCGGAAGCCAGTGGTCTCCACAGGAGATGCCTGGGCGGACAGACCTGGTTCACAGATGACCTCGAGTTCTCAGGTGACAAACATCAAAATGAGAGGCATGGGGCTATCGATCTAATGCAGCTCCCACGGTTAGGCATTTATTGAGCACTTTCATTAGACAAATCAATCCCACCTTGGCAGGTGTGGCTCGTTTGGTTGAGCATCAGCCTATGCACTAAGAGGTTGCCGGTACAATTCTGAGTTCCAGGCACATGCCCGGGTTGTAGCTTAATCCCCAGCAGGGTGTATGCAGAAAGGCAGCCGGTTGATGTTTCTCACATCAATGTTTCTCTCTTTCTCTCTCCCTTCCTCTCTTTCTAATATCATATGAAAAGAAAGAAATTCCAGCCTCAGGTTCATTTGAGTTTGGCCCATCTTTCCAGTGTGTGGTTGCTCAGCACTTCCCATGAAAATGCAGTGAAAGTCTCTGCAGTGTTTCCCAGTGAAACTGGCTTCCTTCCCTGTCACCATGTGCTAGATGGAGCTTTGGGGCCCACAACAGCCCAGTTTCACCAGCTAATGTGAGCTCATGTCCAAGAAGTCCCCACCCCTCTCTCCTCTCAGTGCCTGAGATCTGGGAAATTAGCTCTATTTTCAGCCTCTAGGTTTTCTGGTCATTACAAGCACCGAGCTCCTCGGAAACAGGTGGCCACAGGGGAGCTGAAAAAGAGGAAGATAAAGCGAGACCCACACAGCCCCACAAGGAGATGCTTCTCAACCTAAAGACTCCGGAAGCCTTTGTCACAAATCCCTTCCGCAGCCGCCCCTTCGAGGCATCAGCCATAGCGGGAATACATTTGTAGCACATCTCTCAGTGCTACAAAAAAAGGGGTCAGCCAGATTGAGCCTTCTTCCTTGAAAGAAATTTGATATAAAACACTTAAAAATTTTTTTTAACACTTCTGTATTTTTTGCTGCTTATTCCTTTCTTTTCTTTTCGGTTTTGCTGCTTAGAGACAGACCTTAAGCTCAGTAACACCTGCCTCCCCGGGGCTGTAAGGGGAAGCAGTTGAAAGTGACCACTTGTCAATTGTCCGACATCCCTTGGGAAGAAAGAACACAGAACTCAGTTTGAACTGCTGAGGGACCAAGGTGCTCACCAGTGTTCCCTCCCCCAGCCCCGGCCGCAGAGGCCCACGGGCAGTAAAGAAAACAAGTCCAGCCAACTGGTTACTTTAAAGCCTTCACTTAGCATTTGCTGAAGGAGGCCTTTTGGATTAACCATTAACATTGACGTCCAATTCCCAATGGAAAGGGAACATGTCCAGGCACTGCCCAGAGGGTAAAGGAAGAAGCCAACGTGGAAAAAGTTAAAGCTGGGTTTTTTAGAAATAACTGCCGCCTGCGTGGATGGGAGGAGGTCTGCCCGGTCTCCGTAGCCCTTACTCTTGTCCTCCTTGAGTGCACAAGGTCAGTGCCACAGCAGGAGGGCGAGTGGTGTGTGAAGAAGGTGTCCCCAGCAGCGACTTTAGACAAGGCTGGCCAGGGAGGAAAAGCAAAAAAAAAAACGAAATCAAAGTAAAATACTGCCAATGCTTCTATTGCAATTTGCATCACGTTACCCATAATGATTTGTAATTTTGCATTTAAAGCTATTATCTTTTGGCAGACGCCCTAGCTTTAAGTAAGTGTCTGTTACCCCAAGGAGCTGTGGCAAAGTAGGCCTTGTATCCCACAGATCCAGAAGGGGGATTTCCACAGGGGACTGCAGCTATCCAGACAGGAACACCACCAGCCTGAGGCCCGCCTTACTCCTTGGCATGAGGCTGCCCTTGGTTGGCACTTCTCATGGTCACTGCTTTGGTGACTGTCATTCTGCCAAGAGCTTCACACAACTACCTTCTATCTTCTCACACTTCATTCTGCATAGAAAAAATCCAGTATGCCCAGCCGCGTGGCTCAGTGGTTGAGTGTCAACCTATGAACCAGGAGGTCGCAGCTCAATTCCCTGTCAGGGCACATGCTCAGGTTGTAGGATCGATCTCCAGTGTGGGGTGTGCCGGAGGCAGCTAATCAATGATTCTCTCTCATCATTTATTTTCTATCTCCCTCTCCCTTGCTAAAATCAATAATATATATATATATATATATATATATATATATATATATATATATTTTTTTTTTTTTTTAAAGAAAGAATCCAGTATCTCACATTCCTCCCTTGGTGCCCTACGTCTGTCTGATAAATGCACTAAAAGATCCTCTGTGGGTCTCTGACCTCAGGAACCTACATGTGCTTAAAAACAGCAAGAAAGCTCCTGAAAGAGCAGCTTGAGGAATGAGGAGCTGGATGGATTCCAGCTGGAGTACCACCTCACTGACCCCACACACCGTTAAGTGGCAAGAGACTGAGGATGATAGAGGGTTCCCGCAGGATATTCTGGTCCTTTTGTCAGAACCTGAAAGCTACTTGGAGCAAAAGACTACACAGAAATTCAATCAGAATGGAAGAACAGACAGGAACAAACAGGGTGGGCTGGGGCTATTTCTCCCCTAACATACATTCTACACACTGATAGGTATTAATATAATAAAAAGAAATAGGACATTTACATAAAGTACGCCACCAACCCTGGCAGGTTTGGCTCAGTGGATAGAGCATTGGCCTGAGGACTGAAGGGTCCCAGGTTCTATCTATTCTGATCAAGGGCACGTACCTAGGTTGCAGACTCGATCCCTGGCTGTAGTCAGAGTTCTTGCAGGAGGCAACCAATCAATGTGTCTCTCTCACATCGATGTTTCTCTCTCTGTCTCTTTCCCTCCCTTCCGATATCTAAAAATCAATGGAAAAACACTAGTATCCTCAGGTAACGATTAACAAAAAAATAATTAATAAATATAAAGAATGTAGCCAGTGTCTGGCACACATAGGGTAGGGCAAAAGTAGGTTTACAGTTGTTTGTATGGAAAATAATACAACAGTTGACAAATAATAATACAAGAATAAAATATTTCCTGTACCCACAATTGTAAACCCTCTTTTGCCTTGCCCTTAGTAAGTGTATCAGGTAGCTCCCTCCAAAACTTAGTGGTTTAAATTAACAGTTATTGAGCTCATGATTCTGGAGTTTGGTATACTTGGGCTGGCTCACTCATGCTCTGAGGACAGTCACGATTGGGTGGGGGCTGGCTGGCCTAGGATTGCCTCCACTGGGGGAGCTCCTCTGCTCCACGTGGTCCCTCCTTCTCTGGCAGGCTAGCCTGGCCTGTGCACTTGAGTTCTGAGAGAGAAGTAAGCACATTTTCTTGAGGCCCAGGCTCAGAGCTGCACAAATAACACCATTGCATTCTACTGGGCAAATCAAGTCACTAGGGCAGCCCGAATTCAAGGAATGGAGAGGGGTGGGAAGGACGCAAAGTCATCTTCAAAGCAGTAAGCATAAGAGAGTGGTGAGGGATTGTGGCAATGCTTGCAATCTACCACTGTAGGTACCAATAGAATCTGCGAGTGTATTTGGATTTTTAATCACTTCCTAAAGGAATTACATTGACGTGTCAGTTGATAAGTCTAGGATGAAAAGATAGATGGAAAAGTAAGACCATCAGAAAGCAGTCAAAGGTGATACCTTTGTTAATTGTTGTCCCCAAACATCCATCCCCTACCCCTGACCAAACCCCACTTGCCCCTCCCCTTGATGGGAGAACCTAGCTGGGTCTTATCCCAGGCTACAGTCCTGTCCCCAGTACCCTAGCATGTGGTTAAGGAGATTTTCTCCTTCCTGCTCTCCACCTAGCAATCTCGTTCCCTTGAGGGCTACTCGTCTTTCGGCGGAGCCTTTTCAGTCTCCCCAGGTAGAATGGAATCTCTGCTCCGAGAGTCGGGGTTCACTACCTGATCTAGAATGTCTATTACCCTCCTACCTGGGAGTCAGTAAGTGGCCAGTGTCCCTCAAATCATCCTGTTCCTTGAGCTTGCTGGGTATTTGGAGACAAGTGTGAAGACACCCAGGCTTTGTGTCAGTGTGCGCTGAATGGCTTATGTCCCATTTTCAGGTGAGGCAAATCTGGTTAGCGATTTCCCTGCAGGAGCGGGAACAGTAGCCCCTCTTTCTTTTGCTCCCCATCCCCAATAACATTGCATACATATATACAGTGCACTCATGAGGGCTATGTTGCCCTGTTGCTTCAGCAGAGCAGACACTGCTGTTTCCCATCTGCATCCACAGCTCCCTTTTCTATAGCCACCTTCCAGCTCAGGGTGAACACGTGACACCACACTGACCTGTGATTGTAGGCAGAGTTAGCCAAGTGAGGCTTCTGGAAAAGCTTGTTTTCGTGACTTTAAAAAAAAAAAAAAAAAAAAAAAAGACTGATGATCCCTTTGCCCTTCCTCCTCCTTGCTGCCTGGAACACAGATGTGAGGTCAGGAAGTGCAGCAGCCATGCTGTGACCAGGAGGATTAAAGGCATGAGCTGGGAGAGGTGGAGTAGAATGATAGAAGAAGTCTGGGTGCCCGATGACTTATTTGAGCAGCTGCACCAGCCCTAGGGCTAGGCAAGTTAGTATCATCACTGTTAGTTGGAGTTTTCTCTTATTAACAGCCAAACAAATTCCTTACTAAATATTTCTTTAAAAGTCTCAGGAATAGATCAAAGAAATTATTGTTCTTTGGGTTGCCACTGTAATGTTCTTGGAGGGAAAATAAATCAGTACCAAGGAGGGTGAGGATGCCAATACCTGAATCATATTATTATATTTTATCAAATCTCGGATGCCATCAATGGTTGAGTGCAGCATTATTTTATGAATCATTATGAAAGAAATGATCTGAAGACACACCTCTAATTGTAAGATGTATCCACCATGATTTCAGAGATTTTTTCAGGGGGGGTGGGGACGGGGGAGGGGCTGGGCATCTTGGATTCAGAATCTGTTTGTTCCTTGGTTGTGGCCTGCTGTCCCCATTAGGTCAGGGACCCACGGCCTTACTCTCTGCTGAGTCCCTCATACCTGGAATTGGGCCTGGCACAGAGCGGGTTCCACAGATTTTCGTTATTGAATGAATCAGGGAACTGGTTTCCACCTTTTCAATAACTTCCCCTGCCACCCTGGCTGAACAAAGCATTTCCCTTTCCCTGTGCCTCATCTCTCCATAATGCAGTTCCACCGAAACTCACCAGAACAGCAGCATGAAAGAGCCCCATATAAATGCAAAGTGGACCCACACTCTGCATCACCATGGCGATGCCTCCTGATGCCCAGATGGAGGCAGGGAGGCCTCATTGGACACCATCCCTAGAAACCCCTCTTTCCCCAGAGCCCAATTCCTTCTAAACCTGTGGGGTTAACCCTTTCCAGCCACGCCTTTTCCAACACTCTGAGTTACCAAATGCGCTCCCTGCAAATGAACAAGGGCTGGGGAAATGGGCAAGATCCTTCAAGCAAAGAGTTGGTGTTTTGTAACTTCCCCGAATTTCTCCAGGACGTCCACATGCCAGTGTGTCATTTCCACAATATATTTCTAAGTGCCCTCAGCCTGCGTCTGTTGGAGAGACAGTCTTGTCTAACCAAAATCACTGGGCTGCTAAGGAGCAGGTCTATTGTGCCCCTTCTGCCACACTAGTACCTTAGTCAGAAATAATGAAGATGATTGTAATAGCTCACACACAATGAGTGACAGACACTTGGCATATGTTCCCACATTTAAACTTCAACAAAAGGTTGAGGGGTAGGAAGTAACTTTATCCCCTTTTTACAGGTAGAGAAACTGAGGCATGGAGATATTTAGTCACCGTAGCAGAGCCTGGCTTTGAATTCAGGTGGGGTAGCACGAGAATCTCTGCTCAGAACCATTATGTTCTACCTCCTTGCAATGCCCCATGCTAGGTACCTGGCTCATGCCAGGCTCTGTGCTTGGCACTGAGGCACAGACAAGAATAGAGCCCAGAACCTGTTCTGAAAGAGTTCCTGCTATGGGGGAGAGGACAGACCTGCTGGAGAAGGCAGAGATTGGTACATGTAAGGTCATAAGAACACACAAGGGGGAAAAAAGGCCCATGCCCGCGGGCAATCAAGGAAAGCTTCACAGAAGAGGTGACTTTGAGCAGGGCATTGAAAGGAAGTAGGAGTTTGGTAGGTAGGCAAGGTGAGGGCAGGGCATCTCAGGGGGCAGAAGCTTCTTGCAGGCTGCATGTGGGGAACGGGAGGAGGCAGAAGGCATTCTGAAAATAAGGGAAGGGGGGGCCATGGGGAGAGAATTTTTCTGCCTTGTTCAAGCAGCCAAAGAAGGATTGAAGCCGTGGAGGACAGGCTTGCTTCGCATTTTAGAAAGAGTTCTTAGTTGTATAGTGGTGACCGCAGTGACCAAAAGCAAAAGGACAGAAGAGCATTGCGTGGACTGTCAGTTTCACACTCCACCACCGTGAATGACGGTGCGAAACGGAAAAGGGCGGACAGGTGTGTGGCCCAACTTTGGTTTCATGTATAGGAGGGAATGGCCTCCACAACTACAAAATTCTCATGCAAACTGGACAGACCTTCCGCATGTGCACGTGGCATGACTAGAGTCCCTGGCAAGGTCTCCACCCCCCCACTTCTAAAGCACCACCATCTCTCGAATGCCCGAAATTCCATCTCCAGAAATTATTCTTTTGGAGTAAGCACTGACCTTTGTTTTCCAGAGTTTCTCTCCCTCTCTCTCTCTCTCTCTCTCTCTCTCGCTCTCGCTCTCGCTCTCGCTCTCGCTCTCTCTCCAAAATGGTTCTTTTACTAATTTTTTTTTGGTGTTAATTTCCAAAAGGACACACTTTTCTTACAGAAAAAGAAAACTTAAAAACATACTAGAGAGGGCCCATATTTCCTTCCAATTTTATTTTATTTTATTTCATTTTTGTGGCATAACTCTGGAAGGCAGTGTCTTCAAAAAACAAAACAAGTAAAATAAAAAACAACGCTCCACTTCCCAGTCGTTCTTAGAAGCAAGGTGTGACTATGTGACTAGGTTCTGGCAGTGACATAAGTGGAAATATTTTGTGGAATTCCTGATAAGGCTGCTAAAGGGAGCTGACTGAGCAGGGAGTGAGAGGGAGCTTTGATCTTCCTTCCTTTCCTCCTTTCAGCCTGCAACCCAATGTGATGCGGTGACTGGCGCTTCAGCAGCCACTTTGGATCATGAAGTAACTTTGAGGACCGAAGTCACATACCAAGACAGTCATCAAGAGGTCACTATACCGGTCATGGACTGCTCTTGCATGAGAAGGAAAGACATTTCTCTCTGTTAAGCTGCTGTTATTTTGTGTGTTCTGCCCCAGGTAGCTGAACCAAATTCTGTGTGACACCCAACCATGCTGTCTTTTTAAGAAACTGACTGGCCCAATAGTGGCAGCGTCACAGCTGATTGAACCTGATATGGTCAACTGACCCCAATGGAATTATCTATGGGCTGCAGGAAGCCAAATCTTCCCTCTCAGGAATTAACATTTAGGTCAGAGAAACTCTAGTTAGTTGGTGTTGGGGCTTGAAATAAAAGTCATCATTTCTGGGCAGCCATGATGGGGCCATGTGCAAGCTGAGACCGAGATGGACACAGGAAGACAAGAGCACATGGAACCCAGAGAGTAAGAAAGAGTGGGAGAAAATAATTACCTGAAAACTTTTCAGTTCTCTGGAGGCCACATTGTACTATCTGTAGCCGGGCTTTGTGTAAATTCCAGTTTCCTTAAAGTGAGTTTCCGTTTCTTTCGCTTAACAGATTCCTAACACAACCTTACATACTGTCCTGTAACTTCCTGTATCAGTTTCTAAGTTCCCTTTTAAAATAGAAACGCTTCTGAGAAAGTAATGCATAGGTCACTCATACTTCAGGATGGATGACTTTTGTTCTGAGTGTAGTCAGTGAAGGAGGAGGCAGGCTGGTAACATGAGCTTCAAGGGAGCAGATGTTGAAGGGGTGGACGCTGGCCATGAAAAGTCAGAGACAGCCCCGGCTGCCTCACTATTGTATTGAGGCCAAATCCAGCATGCAGAGCCCTCTCACTGCCTCTGGGTCTACAGGGGCTGGCTCTGCAGTTCGTGGGGAGAGCTGTTCCATAGCACAGGGGCATGACACAGAAGGTATAGAATGAGCTGGAAGTTGCTCTCTCTGGACCCAACCTAATTTCATAAAAATGCAAGATTCTTATATTTTGCCCTGTCTAAAAGAGTATGGTCCGGATGCATGACTCAATGGTTGAACATCGACCTCTGAACCAGGTCATGGTTTGATTCGCGATCAAGGCTCATGCCCCAGTTGTGGGCTTGATCCCCAGTAGGGGGCGTGCAGGGGGCAGACCATCAATGATTCTCATCATTGATATTTCTACCTCTCCCTCTCCCTTCCTCTCTGAAATCAATAAAAATATATTTTTTAAAATTCAATAAATAAAAGAGTATGGAGTTTCTTTATTTTGTTGCACCAGACCTTGTCATCTTATGACTTAGTAGTTTCTCCCACCTTCTCATATTCCACATGACAAACTGTTATTTACTAAGGAAAAAAATCAGTGCCCTTCGTTACCTACCAAAACAAGTGTCTTTTTGAAAGGCTGGCTTACGGGAAGGCCATCTGAAAGACCACCTTCCAGGAGCCTCCAACAGCAAGTGCCAAAGCCACGTTTTTATTTACTTGAACTTATTTCTACCCTTTCCTATTTCACAAGGGATCTGAGGGGGCTGCCAGCTTCCATCAGGTCATTCCATTCCAGACTCATAATGAGCGCTGGTTATGAGTGCTGGCCATATAACCATGGCTAACAGAATCGGACGTTCACTGCAGACAGGTACTGTGCTCAGTGATTTGCACGGATTAACTCCTCCAGTTGGTGAGAGGTACTACTGGGTTTCACTGACTCAACAATACCACCCATTGTGAGTGGCACTGTTATGTACCGCTAAGAAAGAAAAAAAAAATCTGTCAACTAACTGGAAGATGCAGTACCACTCAGGATAGGCTAGCCTGTGCTATCAAAACATAGAACCCTGAAGTTCAGAGGCTTCAATGCCTTAACCGCCCACTGGCTACAGGTTAGCTTCCTATCAACTTCTCTGCGGGTTGGGTGAAACCTGTCTCTGGAACGAGCCTCTTTGGGGAACTTGACTGGTTGTTGAGGGGAACCTGCCTGCCTTTTAGAGCTTCAGCCTGGAAGTGATACATGTCGCTTCCCTACCTACTCCACGGGCCAGAGCAAGACACAAGCCACTTGTGAGCTCAGCAGGCAGGAAAGGGGCTCAACCTGCAGGAAAGGGCACTGCAACAAACAGGAATACAGTCCCTGACTTCTGTTTTGATTGGAGGACATATCCTGGTTTCAGATGTTAAAAGGTGAAAAACTGTACATCCTGGAATTGATGAAATATGGAACTATCATCCCCGGCACAGAGGTGAGGAACAGAAGCTCAGGTGGGCATGAATGCCCTTTGAGACCTCAGAGTGGCAGAACTGGGGCTCCAGTCCAGGCATCAGCAATTTCACCTTTAACATGACCCCAGTGAGGCCTTGTGGAGGTGGTAGTGTCTGTTAGGTGCCGGGGGTGCCTGGGGTCCCTTTAATTACTTTAATATCTCTTTTTTTCCTTTTTAACTCTTTACTTCAGACATACATTGAGCCAGTACTGTACTAGCTATGACATTAAAGAATAAAGTCTCTGGTTCCTTTAAACAAAATGTGCCAGGTCAGCCAGGGGGCAAAAGGAAGATTCTCAGAGATCAGCTCTTAGCTGTAGAAAGAAAGGCATGCACTCGAGGCTAAGATACACGTGACCCCTTCCAATATGGGACCAGCCCGGATCGTAAATCCTACCATAAAGAGATGACTATTTACTCCAGGCCGAGGCCTAGTGGGTGTGGGTGGAGTGCCAAGAGGCGACTGAGCTGGCCATTGGAATGTGAGTGTGGGCGGGGTGGGGGGAAGTGGCCACCGGCTTCCACTGAGTCACAGAAGGCTGAGAGGGGGAGGGCCACGGAGCCCCACCTCCAGGCAGCAGGAAGGAGCAAGGTCAGGCAGAGTCAGAGGATGGGTGGGACAGGGAGGGGAGGAGGGCTGTCTCCAGCCGGCAGGTCCCTGAGGTGGCTGCAAACAGGCCTTTGATACTGACATTGCCCAGTGGGAACCACCCAGGACCCAGCTGGTGATCCAGAAGGCTCCTTCTGAGATGTAAATCAGGGTTGCCATGAGAACCTCCAGAACCCTGCCTTTCTCTGGTTTGAAATTCAGAAGCTACTGGCTGGCGTGACCAGTAAGAATTCTGAAAAGTAGAGATTTAGGGTCCTGTAGCTGCCACTTCTCCCCAGGGCAAGGGCCTCAAGGATCAGTAAGTTTTTAGACATTTTTAAATGGGAACTAAGAAAAGCTGATTGTCAGAAGGAACTAGAAAGACTAGAATGGTTGGAGAGGATGCAGACAAAAAAACGAACATGAAACCAAGCCAGCCATAGGATGGCATCGCTGGTTAGTCATGGTGTAATCTGAGTGTGCAGCCCCAGCTCTGCTCTGCAGTGGAAAGGGATTACTGTGTGGAGAGGAAGTGTGCCTCAGGCCAGCGGGGCAGACAGCTGCCGGCCCCTGCCAAGCGAGGTCAGGCGGGTCTGGCAGGGCCCCACCTCCATCTGCAGAAGCCCAAGCTCCCTCCCCCGGCCCCTGGGAAGAGGGTTCGCTCATGCCCCCTGCCCAACTGGCCCCCAACCTCCACATTCACCCTCCCAGGCGCCCCCTCTGCCTGTCTGACCACGGTCCCTGCTCCTGTCTCTCTAGAGCCTTCTTTCCTGTGCTCCTCAACCTGGCTGCTCTCTCTCCTCTCCTTCCGGCAGGTCAGGCCTCCCTCCTGAATCACTTCAGCCCTCACCGAACAAGCGCTGGTGTTCATTCCTGGGGCTCCTCTGCCTGCCGGCACGGGCACGGGGACCTGGTCTGCATTAGCGAGAAGAAAGGGGGCAGTGTGGTGGTCCACGTAACTGTACAGGAGGAAAACGTTTTCCTTAGCCTTCTTAGCATCCCCGACTAGGTCTGAAAATTAAACAGACCAAGGTAGAGTAGCAGGAGAAAAGCATAGACATGCATTTAAAGTTTTATGTGATGCGGGAGCATTCCCAAGAAAATGAAGACCTGAGTATTTTATGCTACGCGTGATGAAGAGTGGCCAGTTGTGGAGGAAGCACAGAGGATGGGGAGCCTGAGGTAACTGTAGTAAACAGGAAGAAACTTAGCAAGGCCTGTTTTGTTAGGATTCTTCTTGGAATCCCTTTATCTTCCAAGAAAACAATGGCCCTTTCCTCTGGGTATAGGGAGGGCACCCTCACTGGAGTGTTAATGACTGTTTTAGAGGAGAAAGGTGGGTGGGAGAGGGGGCAAAGGTCAGAGGGAGGGGTTTTCTCAAACACCTTCAGCTTAAAATATTCAATATGCCAAGGTGCCATCTTTTGGGGTACGTGTCCCCCATCAAAACCAATCTGAGGAAAGTGCCAA